>OW029923.1:15037200-16483687 GCA_932305915.1 Agriopis marginaria
TTATACCTTTTGCAGAGGGTACAGCGGATCATGTCGCGGTAGGCGGCCGCGCGGTACGCTCGCCGACACAGAGGGCAGCACGAGCCTTTATTCCGCTGTTGGTAGCACGAGTCGCATACTGTGTAGTGAGCGTGCCAGCGGGACGAGGGGCCAGCGCCTGGTGACCGCGCGCCGCAGTCAGAGCACACGCGGCAACACTGCCGGGGGACAGGGAAACAATGTTGCAAGCAATGGGCATGATGACTATTATTTTTGTAATACCTCATAAAAAAGGTGATCATAATCATAGTCAACATCGAAAACAAAATTTAAATTAGTTCAAAAATATATGTTTATAATATATATATGTTATTTACTATAAAGTTATATTATATTCCTGTTTTATATACTAATATTATAAAGAGGAAAGACTTGATTCTTTGTTTGTTTGTTTGCATTGAATAGGCTCCGAAACTACAGAACCGATTTTAAAAATTCTTTTACTTTTGGGAAGCTACACTATCCCCGGGTGACATAGGATATATTATATTTTCACAAAAAAATAGGGATCCTTACTAAAACTTCAATAATGTAACCCAAGGTGTAAAAAAATAAGACTTACACCCGTGCGAAGCCGGGATGCGTTGCTAGTATATTATACTTTGGTTTACTTTCATCCAGTTCCGTGCAGTTCAGCTTTGGCGGATAGAGGCGACACCAGCCCAAAGTAGTGTGTATACTAACCTTGCACTTCCACCCGTACTTAGGCACGGTGGCCATGACAGGTCGCAGGCAGGCGGCGTGGTAGAGCTTGTCGCAGTGCTCGCAGGCCACGGCGCGCGCCTCGCCGGGGGTCCCTGCGCCCGTGCCACCCGCCCCCGCGCCCGCCTCCCCGCGACACACCTGGCACACGCGGCACGACCGGCACGCCCAGCCCGAACGCACGCCTGGGGAAAACATACCATGGTGGTACAGTATTTTCGACTCATAAAAACAAATATGTGATGGGCCTATTTGATCACCTAGCGTCTAGCTCCACCACCCCGCCGTCGCCTAGCTTTACCATCACTTTGTTTCCTCTTTGCAATATTTAAAATCATATGGGCCTAAATTAATGACCTATGGTGGACCACTAATTCTAATTCTAGGTGGGCACTAATTCTATCTGGCCTACACTGGCTGGATGGGGGAAATCCACACATTTCTCTCATCCAGCCTACCATACCATCCAAGCTCTTTATATGGAGCACGGCCTTGGGTCACTGGCATATCATTTCCACTCCTATTTTGACAAGTGTTGTGGTGTAGAAGACTTGTGAAGTTTCTTCAAGTAGTTCCGACCTTGACCGTATACTTTCTGTGGTCTCGCTGTGCACATGCTCCATGGTCTCGTTTTCTGAAGACGTCTCTGCACAGAGGACTGTCCGTAGCTCCTATTTTGTCAATGTGATAGTTCAGCTTACAGTGATCTGTGACCTATCATCATCATCAGCCAGAAGACGTCCACTGCTGAACATAGGCCTCCCCCTTTAACCTCCACACTGAACGACAGCCTGCCTTTTGCATCCACTGGATGCCCGCGACTCTCACAATGTCGTCGGTCCATCTAGTGGGAGGCCTACCTACGCTGCGTCTTCCGGTTCGTGGTCTCCACTCCAGAACCTTTCTTCCCCACTACCACTTATCAGACAGACATAAATAACTAACCCATACCGGCCTGGGTCAGCCGAGTCCAAGGACCTACTCCACACTCTATCGTTGGTGTGTATGCGTACGCGCCAGCTAGCCGAGCTAGCAATAGAAAAATGGGCAGGAGGAAATAAGATCATCATACCCGGTAGCTGCGCCAGGCCGACGCAAGTCCCGTGGTAGTGTGCCCCGCACGAGACGCACGTCATCAAATTTGCGATATCACCGATCGTACGACACGTCCTGCACTCTATGTCTGCTGAACCTGGTTACACATAATAAAACATATCTCTATATATATAAAAAAAAGTCGCGTTAGTTACACCTGTGTTTTTCAACCTGTGGGTCGCGACTCCCAGGGGGTCGCAAAGCCTTACATGGGGGGTCGCGGGTAAAATAAAAAGGCAAGTGTAGATAGGTCTTGCACTATAACAAAAAAATACAATCTCAGTGAGATGTATTTAGTTCGATATTCATGTCTCAATAGAAAGAAAATTAAATAGGTCGTTTTTTACAATCCCTGACATAGTTTTATTATGGCCCTGGGGGGGGTCGCCAGAATGTTTAACCTTGTAAAAGGGTCGCGTATTCAAGGTCATCATGGAGGTTGAAAAACACTGAGTTACACTATTTATAACTCAAGAACGGCTGAACCGATTTGGCCGAAAATTGGTGGGAAGGTAGCTTAGAACCAGGAGACGGACATAGGATACTTTTTATCATCATCATCACCATTTTTCATCACTACGCGGGTGAAACCGCGGGGCGCAGCTAGTAGTTAATAAAAACTGCGAAGTATCTTTAAATACCAGCCTTTCATGACCAAAAAATAGTGATGAAGCTTCGGACAACACATACATAATAACTGGTTGATATTAAGAAGTACACCGGATTGAGTTACCTGCTCAATACCCTGCACCAATATATTTTTTATATGTACTGGAGATCTGGGCCCGATTCTACTAAACCAATTGTTTTTAAATTGTTATGTTTTATTTTAAAAAATTTAATGAATTGCCTCAAAATTTACAAATTTTTTTTATACTTTAAGTGTCAAAGTGTCAATTTTGGTGCAATTCATAAAAAATTAAAAACAACTGGTTTATTCACAAAAAATTTCACTTATGACATTTTTTTTATACTTTAACTGTAAATTTTGATGCAATTCATTAACAATTTAAAAACAATTAGATTATTAGAATCGGCAATAAAACAGTTTAAAAACTATCAAAAAATAAATTGTATCAAGAACCCCTTTATAGGCCATCTGTGTATAATGGTAATTTTGAAATTTGGAAAAAAAAAACGGCTATTAAAGTTACTCACATGTTATAGGTACTTGGTAGAGGTGATCTTTGCAGAATGAAGACTTAGTATGAAAATCTATGAAACCACCTGATGCTAAGATACATGGCAAATGGAAGTATTTACTGCAACTCATCTGAAATACAACAAAAATATGATCAATTATGAAGAAAAAAAGTCATAAAATAGCAACAACGCACAAACATACAGCTAAGGACTGAAGGACTTTTATTATGCGTACTGCTAGTCTGTGGAATGCGCTGCCTGAATGGGTGTTCCCCATAGTTACAATATGCTTCAAAGCATGAGTGAATCGGTTTCTTCTGGACAAGCATGTTCCATCGTAGACCGCATCGTCGCTTTGCATCAGGCGAGTTGGCGGTCAAACGCAAAGCTTTTAATAGATAAAAAAGGGACTGAAGGTTCAAGAAGTATTCATAACAAATTCCATTGATATTTTGTATCGGTGTTGATACAAATATTCCGACGAAAATGTTTAATGCTAAGCTTTTTTAAATGATTTCTTGGGTTTTCGGAACAGATTATGTTGCGTGTATTTTACATTATTTTAATTCTTGACGTTTCAAACTTTTTACAGTTAACGGACATTGCAAAGTCATCTAGTCTACCTATGACCACAAGCACTACAAAGTCTTCGACACATCAGGAATTAAAATTATGTTAAATACAAGCAATACAATCCGTAAAAGCATCGAGATAAAATACCTATAGAGTCACAAACGTGCCAAAAAAATGTCTGAATCAAAACTCGGCGCACGCTACGCGACTTTTTGGTTAGTTGTAAGGCAACCGCGGTCCGACTACAGCGCCGCGCGATGTCAGTGCTACGGTGCCATAGCGGATAAGCAACGTTGAACACTATGCAAGCGACATAACGTCTAAATTGGAGTAAATGTGGCACTGTGAACTACATCATTGATGTCTAGGTATGTACAACGACGACGTTTGACCGTTTTCACCTGACTCTATAGGTATTGTATCTCGATGGTTAAAAGTCTTTAAGCCCACAAATGCGTTACGCACCGCATGTTGGCGTAAGCGAAAAGTGCTCCGACGCGTGTATTGTGTGTAAAAAGATTTATACACAATACCAATGGTATATAATAGTTATGCACGTATTTTATACTTTTTTTAAATCTTTTTATTATCTGAAAGGTAGGTGAAGTTCCCCATTTTTGCCAAAAAAAACTCCTGCGCTCGCATTCAACGGGTAATTTCAATATCTATATTTTTTGTTAATGTTTCTGTAACATACCTTACAAGGAATGCTAGCACCATGTCTAGTACAAAAGGCACATTTTCTCGCCAGCGCCGTCGACACGATTCCCTTGACTCTGGCTTCTTCCAGCTGTTCCTTCTCCTCATCAGAGGTGCAAGCCGAGGCCACTTGGTCTTGGAACGGCGGAGTGAACTCCAGGCATAAGCGATGGATGTACAGCATTGATGAAGATACTATGGAGGTTAGTTCCAGTGCCTCTGTGTGGCCTATGATGGATAGTTCATCAGTATGCTCCATATTGTAGAGGGGTGTTCTGTAAGGAATGTTTTTAGATGAAATAAGGCATCCTTGACACTGGGAATCCTAGCTGGGAGCATTATTTATTTATTACTAGATGACCCGACAGACATTGTCCTGTCTTATAGAACTGTCAAAGGCGCGAAGATAAAATCGTCGTTAAGTTTTCCGAAATTCTTCAATTTTCTGCGCAATTTTCTTAATTTTTCTGTCCTTAAGAACCTACTACAAAGTACAAGTAAACTTTAAAAAAAATTAAAAAATGAAACGGTAACGTCATTCTCAAGTTATGGCGTGACCAAGGTAAATAGGGATTCAAATTTATATAATTACTAGCGGTCCGCCCCAGCTTGGCACGGGTATAGATTATAGCCTATGTCACCCGGGGATAGTGTAGCTTCCCGTCATGAAATAATTTTTCAAATCGGTTCAGTAGTTTCGGAGCCTATTCAATGCAAACAAACAAACAAACAATCAAATCTTTCCTCTTTATAATATTAGTATAGATATAGACAATGATGTTGGCGTATATTGTCTGTTTTGACAAAATTCTAATAGGCATAATTAATTAACTTGAACAAAACTATGTAATTCAAAAATTACTGCTACGACAACTGAGATCGAAGTGAATTAAGTTATTGTACTGATCTATGAGGACATAGAGATACTTTTATATCTGAAAAATTAGAGAGCATTAGCAAGCCCTCTATAGTAGGTACTTAGTTGATTTGTGAGATAAAATAAATATCTTCTGTATTTAAAATACAAGATCATATACAAGGTTACGCAGAGAGGGTGTATTATTCCCAAAGTGACCTATAGTGCCCATTGCTATGAAAAACTTTTACTAATGGACCAACTATGAAATTGCTAAAAAAATATCAGTTGTTCCATACATTTTGTTGAGTGTGAATGACAGCAGTGTTGTATGAAACAGCTATTATTATTTTTTGCTATTTCAGATTTCCTCCCATCGTTAAAGTTGTTCATAATGATGGGAACTATAGACACCTTTCGGCTTAGTACACCCTTTCCGCGTAACCCTGTAAGTACAGATTTTTTTATAAATTAATTTTTGATGTCTGTGAAATCATCTCTTTCTACTTACTTGCACTTGTTGAACGCCTTCTGCCTTCTGCTTAACGGCAGAGCTAAAGGATGTTGGTTGGGGTCCACAAGCTCTGGTGGAGGAGATACCAAGCCAGGGGTAACAGGTGTAGTGGGGGTGCTGTTTGGAGTGGTCCCACTAGTGGGGGTAGCACCACCAGAGGCTACCACCGGGGTGGTGCTGCCGTCGCCCTCGCCAGTGCAGGGGAGCTGACGCATTTCACCCTGCCCCAGTTGACTGCGCTCACTTAGATTACATAGTGCGCAGACTTTGCCTGGCCTGTAAAATAACATTTTTAAGTGCCTCATCACAATTTTTGATTGATTTACCAGACTAAGGACCATCAGAGGCGGAAACAGATTTATCGTCCTCTACTAAGGGACCGGGACCCTCTACTAGGGGTAACAAAATTACTTTTAAAAAAAACGGGACATTTTTGCTCACACTGTCATCTGACCACAACTAAGCAAAGCTTGTGATATGGCTGCCAGAGACTGATATACATACATACATATATTTTTTTGGAACATACTTAAATAGATATTAACACCCAGATATAGAACAAACACAAATGTTCATCACATAAATGTTTGCCCTAGGTGGGAATCGAACCAACACCCCCAAGCGCAGAAGGCAGGTTCACTGCCAACTGGACCAATGGGATATCAACAAGTACAGTATTCACACTAATTTGGCACTTCAGTACATCGGCACGTCCAGTAGTCGGGCACTACACCCACATCCCTCACTCTCCCCGCCTTCTCCTTTTCTCAGCTCCTACCTACGCCCGGCCCGCGCTCTTTCTTACCCCAGATTACTTAAGCAATATAGTTGTCATAAATAAATTTTTGATTTAAGATACTATTCATCACACAGAAAAATTGTTCTAATTGGTCATGTACCAAAAATGTAATAAAAGTAATAATTTGCCACATCTCCAAAAAGTTATAACTTGTCACGTCTTAACACTCTTAACAAAGTTGCAACTTGCCATCTAACAATTTAGTTTTGACTTTCTATGTTTTATTTTATTCTTGCTTTATTTTATTTACCCTGAATTTGCCTATCTTCATCATCATCATCATTATCAGCCTCTTAACAGTACACTGCTGGAATTTTAGCCTACCCCCGAAAGGGTGAAAATATAATCTAGCAACCTGAATGTTCCAGTTTATACGACACCTCCTAATATTGAATAGTGTCGGATTATTAAGGCTACTGTACTTACCATTTCTCCGGCATGTATGGTGGTTCTTCAGGTATTGGTGGCATAGTGAAATCATCCTCTTCCATCATATCATCGAGAGAATCGTCACGACTGCCGCGGTGTCGCTTTGCTCCACGCAATGACCCCGGTGTCCCTCGATACCTGAGCATCATGTTTATAGTTGATTGAATCAAGCATTACTTTGCGGAAGTTCATCTTCAATACTGTTTCTTATACGAATCTCTAGTGTATGTTTATACTTTAACGTCATATTAGGTACAATAAGGAATTAGGGATCAATTACTTTAGGATTTAGTTGATAATTTTATTTCTTACAATGTTAAAGCGTAAATACACTAATTTGTCTAAGTTGAAAAAATAATTATGATTAAGATTTTAACCCTGTCACTAACATCACTTACCTACACGCTACAAATTTGTAATCTGTGCCCAAAAAGCCAATAACGAATTTAGGGGACACTATACTTGGATGAGAGTAGAACATTTCCGTATAAAAAGTGGAGTTAGACAGGGTGACCCACTATTACCCACACTTTTCTCAGCAGTGCTTGAATACATAATTTAGACGTTTCGAGTGGAGCAAATACAGACTAAACATCAACAGAATGCTACTAAACTATCTAAGATTTGTTGACAATCTAATTCTTATTTCTGACTAGCTGTACCCGCGACTTCGTCCGCGATTGCCATCCCTGCATACTAATTATTCGCACTTGGGCACAGTTCTGTTTGTCTCATATTAAGCAACACTGGGTCTGCGGTGAAATAGCACCCTTCATAAGTGCAGCTCTTAACCTTTAAAGGTTTTACCAACACAACTGACACAACACAACACACAGCTGCTCAATGGGCACATCGATAACTCTCGAGCACTGGCTCGCTGCTCGCTGGCTGTGACAGACCGCGTGCGGCACTCGCGCGCGTGCTGCGTGCGGAAACTGTTCCAGACCCCGCGCGTGCGCACCGACACTGCTCTGTATGCTCCTACGACTCGCGCCATCAATCTGCTCAACGATCTGATTGATCAGAATCCAGATGCAGATGTTTTCTGTGCAAAATTTAGGCTTATAATGAACTAGCGACCCGCCCGCCCGGCTTCGCACGGGTGTAATTTACGTGCGAAGCCGGGGCAGGTCGCTAATTATATATATAAACCTTCCTTGAAAATGTATCTAACTGATGGTGAAAACCGCATCAAAAGCCATTGCGTGGTTAAGGAGGAGTTAGCTGTCATACAGACGTACAGACAGACAGACAGACGCGGAAAGCAACTTCAATTTATACTATGTAGAGATAGAGATGCTTGTATAAATTTTTTAAGTTAGTTTTTTCTTTTTTGTTATCTGTTTCTTCTGGGCAAGCGTGCTCCATCGTAGACTGCATCATCTCTTGGCATCAGGCGAGATGGTGGTCTAACGCAAGCCTATTACTAAATCAGTTACTAAATTATTAGTAGTATTATCTTAGAATAATTTGTTTGTACCTAATAGAAATTAATTGTTTGTACCTAATTAATTAATTCTTTATTTCGATAATGTTGGGTTGCATTTGAACTTAAATAAAATAAAATAAAACTGCAAAAATTAACCTAGAGGTATGTCTACATTGCTCCAGGATTTTAGAAGTAAGCATGCATACTGAATAATAATACTCAACGATATCTTAGGTTTAAGTTGAAATAACCTAAACTAAAATACAATTGAAAAAACCCTTACGTTTAATGTCACAGGACTTAATACTCCTTAAAGTTAAATTATTATTAACGAGATATCTACCGTGGTAAGGCTGTGGAATGAGCTCCTATATTTCGGCGCAGTTACATGCACCATGTTCACGGGAAAACTCAACCCGCCGAAATATAATATATATAATAACTGCGCCGCAATATCGGGAGCTCATTCCACAACCTTACCATGGTTGATATCCCGTTAATAATCATTTAACTTTAGTGAACATTGAACAACCGTGATAGTTTAAACAGTGTTTAATACTCCTTGATTTAGATCAAAAAAATTGTAATTATTTGAGTTGCTCTGATTATAGGCATTATTAATATAATACATTTATTACGATATTGATTTCAGTAAAAAAAAACTGGTAACCAAAAAAAACATAATATGTATTACTGAAATATTTTACCATTACCTTCTGACGATTTTTCCTTCTCTAGTTAGTTTGGGGCCTTCCTTTCGAGGTCTGCCTGGGCCTCTACGACCACCTGTGAAGAATGGCCGTGTGTATCCCTGATGATGGAAGAAAGCAGGCTGCGAGATGACCCCATGAGGAGAAGCCGGTTCCTCCCCGCGCGGCGACGACGCGCAGGACGTAGGAGTGGACCCCGGACCCGGGTAGAATTCTACAAATTTCCAACTCATATTTTTAACCAAACTTCTCAGAGAGAACTACAATTTTCTCAAATTCATCAGTGGAACAATGTAGTGCAATAAATGACTAAATATAAATAAATACATTTTAGGGAAACTACATCTACTCAGGAGAGAGTTACGTTTACGAGGGTTGGTCAACTAACCTGAGGACGGCGGGGCTTCGCCCTCATCTTCCGATCCATCGTCCGGCAAAAGGTCGACGTCTAGAACGTTATCATCCGGTACGTCCATCTACAACAAAACGCGCAATAGACAAGGCAGTATTTTAATTAAGAGCACCACAGTTACGACATTCCGAAATTATTTACTTCTGGCAGTGTACAGTAGACCGCCATAATGAACGAGTAGCCCTGACACCAACTTCCAAACTTACCGCAAGTTACTGCGATGGACTTTTTACTTGTGATTCTCACGATGAAAATATATAAGTCAAAATTATAATCATTTTTGTATATAAATCTACATTGAAAACACAAAACACGAAAAATAAATCGCAAAACGCGATCGAATCGAAAGCAAGCGTACAATCAATAGTGATGCAATGGATGGCATGGATGCTTGCTTTGATTCGAATAACTTTATTCTGAATCATTCGTTTATTTCAAATCGATTCGGTTAACAGTATAATATTTTAGGATTAAAAAAATTTATTTGTTTGGAAAATTAGAAAAGTACGTATAGATGTTATTAACAGACCATTTTTTTTATTTTGTTTTGTAGTATATCTTTGCCACAGAATACAGCTGCAACAAATAACTACGTGGTTATTTATTATCTGCGCTATACGATTAAAGTCCGTGCGACAAGGTTCCATATAATCATGAGTGACAACTGACAATAACAATATGAGACGGCATTAATGACTGTTATACTACGGAGAAAATGAAACAGCATAATTAAATTTCACTTTTGGACATATTCGTTTAGACCCTTGTCGCAACAACAGCCTAAAACATTGTAAATGTCAAGTTACAGAACGTCGATGGCGATAAAGAAAGCGAAACGCAAAACTTGGACATACTACTATATAATTTGTGACGCAAAATGTGTACGTGCCAGTAGCCAGTGCATGCGTGTCCTGAGTCTTCCATTTGATATATAACTAAATTATTTAAATATTTAACTACCTATCTCGGAATTAATTATAATGGCATACATTTTATCATCATTTTTACTATTATTAAGTATAAGCAGTTATTGCAAATCAGCTCTATTTGAAAGTGATTCTTGTTATTCGTTTGGAAGCGGTAATGTATTTCCCGGTGGAGCTAGAAAAGTTGAGCATAATCTACAGTTTACAAAAGCAATGAGTATGTTTTATTAATTATTTACATAACAAACTTATTTCAGTATAAAAAAAAACGTAAATAACCACTTTCATTAATGGATATTTACATTTTTATAGTATCAAAACCGGCACCAGAGTGGGAGGCAACTGCAGTTGTAAATGGAGAATTCTCGCAACTTTCCCTAAAGAGCTTTAAGGGCAAATATTTGGTGTTTTTCTTCTATCCTTTAGATTTGTAAGTCTCATATATTTTAACACAATTGATAAACTTTTTTTAATTTAAAACTGTATTCGTAATTGTGTACCCACAATTAACATGCGACATTAAATGATGGTAGTGAAATTTTAAATAACAATAGTTTTAGATATCTGCTAAACTTATTGAGATCTCGTTAAACTCCAGTATAAGATAACAAGCGCTGATAAGCGAGTACCTACTAACCTAATCAATTACACACATTACATGCTTGTGTTAATAATTATGTTTTATCGTTTGATTTTCTCTGTTTCAGCACTTTCGTTTGTCCAACTGAAATATTGGCATTCTCTGAAAGAATTGATGAGTTCAAGAAGATCAATACTGAAGTTGTAGCATGTTCTGTTGATTCTCATTTTACTCACCTTGCTTGGATTAACACACCGCGTAAAGAAGGTGGTCTTGGAAAGATTAATATTCCACTTCTAAGTGACTTAACCCATTCAATAGCCAAAGATTATGGTGTATATCTCGAAGATTTGGGGCATACTCTGAGAGGATTATTTATCATTGATGACAAAGGAATTCTCAGACAGATAACAATGAATGACTTGCCAGTGGGTCGATCCGTTGATGAAACACTTAGACTTGTACAAGCCTTCCAATACACAGACAACCATGGTGAAGTGTGTCCAGCTGGGTGGAAACCAGGTCAAGATACCGTAAGTTTACTAAAACTAGTTGTTCATCCCGAACTGTCCCGAACTTTGACCTCATGACTACTACATCTTCACTACCCCTGGACTAATATTGGCCGTAAACAAAAATAAAATATTGTTAGTAAATAATAATAACATCAATAATAACTTCATCAAAACACTTTTTTTTGTTAATTATAAACTTGTCTGAATTCTGATATTTTTTTCTAATTTTAAAAACTGTACCGAAATGAATAAGCTAATATTATTATAATTGTTTGTAAATATTATAAATTTTCATGAAGATCGGATCAATGGTACTCAAGTTATTGTCTAATAAATGTACATAATAAACACCAGTCTGTACCCGTAGGTAAACACTCTCAACCTTCGTTTTTCTCGGACAACATGCAAAATAAATATTCACAATATTTAAAAATCAAATATCACATTTAAATACATAAGTAACCTGATATCCTCTATGTGTAAATACATTATACATAATAAATATATTTCTTTGTTTCAGATAATACCCAACCCCAACGAAAAAAAGAAATATTTTGAAAAGAATGCTAGCTAGTCCATGATGCTCAATAAATGCTTACTGGTCAGACGGATTTTCTGACTATGTAGCAGCCCATCGGCAGCAGAGGATTTTATTTGTTAAATTAAAATTATTAAATACTAAATCATCATAATCACACACATTATAAGTGTATCTATCACAATCTCTATATCGTACTTCAAGAAACCCATAAATGAGCAAAGAATTCACATAAAGATCGATATCAATGATTAATTAAGACTTTGTTATGAACTTTGTTAGACTATAAAATTACAAGCCCCAAATTAAGGTTTCCCCGTACTTATCCGAAAAATGTGTCCGTAGAAATTTTAGTATTAACCGTCTTCAACTAAATTTATTAATGTGATGTAAATTGAGCACAAGATGTGAAATATGTAAATTTTGTAATGAATAATATTTTTCAAGTAGGTATAAACTCTAGAATTTGTACGTAATTAAATCATCTTATAGGTCCAATAGTCCCAACAAGAGATTGCGTATTGAGTAAAAATTGGGTTAGGTATACAAAAATAAAATACTCAGTTTTCTACATTTTTACTTTTGTATTATTATTATCTCAACTAGGCCTAACCTTCAGGTAGCCAATATAATAAGTTTTATTTTTTCATGCTGCGATTTTAGGATAACATTCATCCATATTTATCTACACCAGTAGCTGCAGTTTTCCCTTCATGGCTGAAATAATTATTATAAGACTATGCCTGCGCAAGTAGTACTATTTGTGTGCATTTTTTTTTACAAATCATAAAAATATTATACTATTATTTTACGTCAAAGCTTTTATTGTACCTACTGGTTTTGATGTATGAGAGGGCGTCTGAATGAGGACGTTAGATTCGTCTTTATGCTTGGTGTGTCTTCTTTACTCTATCTCTACATAGTATAAAATATAGGTCAATGTACAAAATAAAGTAGTTTTCTGCGTCTGTTTATCTGTATATCCCATCCCATAAATCCTTCTAAACCACTCAACGGAATTTGATGCGGTATAACGAAACTTACACCCGTGCGAAGCCGGGGCGGGTCGCTAGTATGCTATATTTTGCAGTTGGGTATTTTGTTTTACTTCTAATAATCGACAAATTCTTTTTAAAGTAGCTTTATTAAGTCCACTTGAATTTCATACTTGTCATCTGCATCTTCTACAATCCAAATATAAATTAAATTAGGTAAGTAAATGAAGAAAATAATGCTCTAGTGATATAAAACATTTTTTTCTTCCTTCGATTCGAGATGAATTTAGCGTTGCACGTCTTATGTATTTATTTGCCAGTGTATTGAATTTTTTTCAAGATTGATTAGGTAAATATTGTCAAACAAGTCATAATAAGAGTCAAACAAAGTTAGTAAGTCACGGTCCAAGTCATGCTATTGTAAAGTGCTGGAGACTACAAGAGTAGTGGACCCTTCTGCGGAGTTCTGGAAACATCACGAAAGTACATGTTTCACCTTATTAAATCACCTGCCTACACTTCAGCACATTCACGAAAACTTATTTAATACCACCATTATTGCACATTAACACTCGAAATAACACAAGTTTAAGAAAACAATACATTGAGCATGGTTAGCAACGTTTTTTAAAGTTGGCGCCAAAACACCAAGGTTGCGTTCAAAGAATGGATGACCAGTTTTTTTCGTTGTTTTTCGCACTCGTTGACTCGTACCTTCGGATATGTCATACCTATAATTTCCCCTCAGCCGAGGTACATGCGTTGGCTCCGCCAACGTATGTCAAACGAGCACACCGTTTTATAAAAACTGTTTCAACGTCGTTCATCCGCCATTTGTCTACTTACTATGTTACGAAACGGAGCTCCTTAAAAATGGTCATATGTGCAGTAATCACTTGTAAATCTCGATCACATACTACGAACTTCACTACGCACGGAGTCTCTTATCACAGTTAAGTATTTTTTTAAACAAATAACGTGCTAATTTCACCACAAAACGAGTTTAAGTAAGCTTAATTGAACAGAAGAAAATATTAATCGAAAACCAGGGTTGCCAACTCGATATCACAGATACTCGCTAAATGACATCTCAAATAGCGCTAGATTAATAAAAATTTACAAAATATATAGCAAATTTGTTTGGACATGGAATAAAATAATAAAGTTTCATTATGGAACGTATTGCCTGACCCGAGAAAAACGGTTTAAGTTTTTATATAGGTTTCTTTAATTCCGAATGCTGATAAACTTCAAATATTCTCACGTTAAATTCATTTTTGCCAAATACACACATTGTTTTTCAAGCTATTTCCAAGCACAATTCTAGTTCTTACTAGAACTACTCAATCAACATACTAAACTATATAATTATAATGCTGCTCTAAAACACTACGGTCAAATACACATTCTCTTCCCCCCGCAAGCGAACGCGGGGGAGTCATCCGATCCAGTAGGATAACACAATAGCATGTCACGCCTCCATTTTATCAGAAAAACGTTTTAGGGCCAAATTCTATGAATAATAAGGTTGCTACAAAGAAAGTATTATCATATTAAAATTAGACAGACAAACATATCAGTGTAGGACGTAGGTACATCGTCATCTTATTAGTTCCGGAAAATCTCCCAAGATAGTATAGCAAAGCAACATATTAAACTAAAGCGTTTTGTTACTTCTCACGTGGCTGCGTATTGTTCTACGGTGACCAGAAAAAAAACCCAGCGTGATTGCTGTTTAGTGCTAGCTGTTTTATCTAAGATTTCAGCGCTAGCCTAGACTTACGAAAATAGAGCCAAATCTAGCACAAATAGTTACTAAGTTGGCAACCTTGTCGAAAAAATGAACTAGTGATGTGCTAATTTATTACTCGTAGTCTCGTACTCGTTACTTATATAGTTACTCGTACGACGTAGTCCAAGTTTGAATGAAATTCGATAGGTATAAATACTAGTTTTTTTGTTTTTCGCCCATTTCGGAGCACGCTAAAGCCATACGGCCTCGTCTACTGTATTTACTTTACTGTCATAAATAAGTAAATCTCCAGTACAGTAGGTATATTATTGGTATCGTGCGTGTGTTATTGGTATATGGCCTTTGATATTATATAGTTGGGATCGGCCTTTAAACTCAAGCTAGTACCGAAGAAAGTTTGTCAAATACTGAAGGGGGCGAGGTAAACAACTATTGCAGACACTGACATAATTATTCTTACTAGTTCTACAAACGCACACTTCAATATTGAGCGCATACAACTGCAAACGATGTGCTCAAAATGTATACAAATGGACGACCGAGGGGAGGGGGAGGTAAGTGCTAAAGGGGAAACTGTAGGTGTCGGTGTAACGCTTCAATATTTTTTTTCTGAGGTTATGGTGTCAGAATAATAAATGTGGGTTGAAAATGGATACAAAGTATATCATACTAATATTATAAATGCGAAAGTGTGTTTTTTTGTTCCTCTTTTACGCTGCAACGGCACAACGGATCGTCGACCTGATTTTTTGCATGGGTATAGTTCAAGAGCCAGAGAGAGGCTACTTTTTATCATCATCATCACACCTTTCGGCCCATCGGCCATCTGTTCTGCGTGATATGTGCCCTGCCCACTGTCATTTCAACTTAATAATCCGGTGGGCTATGTCGGTGACTTTCGTTCGTCTCATTTCGGATTCGATCTCGTAGAGAAACCCCGAGCATAGCCCTCTCCATAGCTCGTTGTGCGACTTTGAACTTGCTTATGAGGCCCATAGTGAGATTTTCGAATGTTTCGATAATCAAAGTATTGTATTATCAATACAATACTTTATTAGTAACTCCATAGTTACAAATCAAACTTCTCCAGTACACTCTTCGGTATCCGATATCCGTATGGTAACTATTGGTGAAAGCACAATATTTAGTTGGTATTTTTATCACTTCACTAGCTTTGTATAATGTGTGCGAAGTAAACACAGCGAGGCGACCAATGAGCGGTGCGCATTTTGTATTTGTGTTCTGTTTTGTCAATGAGTGCAGGTTATATTGAAGTGTGCGCTTGTAGAGATGTATTCGATTACTTGAATGGGCGGGCTTTAGAAAACAAGTGTGTGCTATGCGTGTTTACTTCGTCTCCCGCAAAAAGTGCCAGACTTTTTTCCATAGCAGCTCGGGCTAATACCACATCCGTTCTATATATAATCAAAGACTCGTACGTACGGAATATGGTACGCAACGTACCTTTACCTACCATACAAAAATTTACATGACATAAACATCAGTGTTTTTAACCATCGATTTCGACTGTTGTTTATTTTAATTGGAACCGAGTCGGCTGCCTGATTTTGTAATAACTCGCTTAACCATAATTTGTTTGACAGTTTGGTCATTTATTGTCATTAATTATGGTAATTAATTTGTTTGGCAGTCTAAATCGTGAGATGCAAGTTACAAAATCAGGCATACGAATGGCCCAGTTGTGTGACGATTGTTTTAAATCTTAGAATGATAATAAATAGATTTATAAGAGGTTAACTGAACGGAAAACGGAACGGACCCTTAGCCCTTAACGAGCTTAGATTACGTTTCAAATGCCCGCTTGACAGAAACAAAGAAAATTCCACCTTGCTCTATAAGGAGTTTTGATCAAAGAGTATACTATGATTTTGATTATGAAAATGTTTTTTCGATTCTTTTTAAATCGAATCGAAAACGAATATTTGGTAGCTCTACCAACATTTTTAATTTAATTCCATTGACTCCCTAGCAAGTCCAAAACTTCAATGTCATCGGGTTTTTTCTTCTTTTCACTTGAAAGGGTTTGACTCTACTACCCTCAGCTCGCAGTTTATCAGCTGTTTTATTTTTTTGAGAACGCGCCCTATTAAACAAACCCGAGAATTGTGGCGCCCACATTAAAAAACATGTCCCATTTTATTTTCGTGGACTTGACTGTGTATTATTGGTGATTTTTGGTAAGGACGGCAGTCCTTGATTTTGGTGATAATGTAAAGAAGGTAACATACGAGACAGACTTGGCTGACGGACCGCCGCCGTCCAACCAACGGGAGAGAAAGATAAAATTTTCTTTTTCCCTCCCGTTGGTTGGAAGTTGGTTCATCAGCCGTCAGCCATATCCATACGTCTGTTACTTATTACTATAAAAATGGCTTGGTGGATATAGACTTTGATTATATATTATAATCAAAGGATATAGATCAATGCTTGGTGGATTATTATTTATTGTGTGTCCGTGGGAGTGTAGGAAAGTGATATGGCGGCAAAACATGTTGTTTCTAAAAGTCCATAAAGCCTTTTGTAAAGTCCCCACTACTTTACTATGAGTGCATGACTTTCTCTTGACTGTGACTCTGACTTGTTTGATGACATTTTCATGAAACTTGATAATGTTTTAATACTTTTTTTTTATACCAATTTAATACACTTAACACTTATGTTACATTTCGTGTCAGTGAGTTGTCTTTAAAACTTAAACCATCAACCCCATGAACCTTACGACCATGCATAGAACCACGGAACACTATTACTTCTAGCCTAACGGAGCTTATATAACCTATGTTATATATTTTTATCCCTGACAACTGGTGGTGGTGGACATGGCATTGGCAAATGCACAAGAAGTATGACGCCAAAATCTTTACAGAAGAAAGTTTCAATTTTTCATGACGCCATGACCGGAAAGCGGAAACCAAACCCTGACCGGAAACAAAATCAGACGGGTAATTTTTTCTAAAAAGAGTAAAAAGCCGTACAAAGTAAATGATAAAAGTTACCTAGTAAATTTCACAGCTAAATTCTAAAAGTGAGTGACTAGCCGCAATGCGCAGTTAAAACTTGTCTATCTATAATTTATTTTACACTTTTACAGTAGTTCCAGAAGAATAAGTTTACTTTCCACGATTATAGATGTTGGGTCATGCTGCGTCGAGATTGTCGATACTTTTATCTAGTTTTAAAACTGTTTCCCGTTCATCCCAAATATGGAGAGCAGTAAACACACAAAACAGTATTTATCAACTCTGTGTTTCCTATTTATTGTGCTTTTAATCATTACGTTTTGCGTCGATGCTTCTTGTCAATAATAATAACAACGTCTCAGTGTCTGTCTTTGGTCTCAGTTGTCGAGTTGTTTTAAGTTAAGCTAATTATCAATACCTATTGTATGAATCTGTGTGAACAATAACAATATATTGTGTTCACAAACAGCAGTAGGTAGTTGTATGGTGTGAATCACAGAATAATTACCTCACATGCCGGAATACTACCTGGGTATAGATAGATGCTCTTTATAAATGTTTATCTGTATTCAAGCTTTGGTCCAGTCACATGCCTATAACAATTTCAGTTAAGAAAACTTATAATATGACAGTGCTTTTACCTCAGACCAGATAAACAAGGGAGATATAGTAAGGTGGTGTGGCGGATGCAAACCCATCTGGCCTAAATATTGCCCTTGCCGACCTTTTTTACATGTGGACTATTTGTTTTATTGGTGTTGCTACAAGTTTCTTAGTGTGTGAAAAATGAGCATTAAGCGATATAGTGAATGTTTCTTCTTTAAACACTTGACATTTGAACGCATACAATAATTGTACTAAGGGACAATAATTGTATATCTCCCCTGTTTGTCTGATCTGAGGCTTTTCATAATTTCACCAGTATCAAATTATATATGTTACTATTGTTTCTAATATTTCTGCCAAATTCAAACATTTATAGCTCACATAAAAATAATTGAATTCGATAGTGAAGCATATTTCAATTATGTTGAAGATCAAAATAGTAAACAGAAATATTGGAGAGAATACGGGTTCAAATTAGAATGCAAATCTGGAGGCTCTCTGTCCCATTTTAGCAGTCATGTCCTTTACAATATGGCCGAATTTGTTGTTAAGCAACATTGTATTTTTTTATGACACATTGCGTTTCCTGAAAGAAAGAGACTGAATGAGGCCTATTCTGTCATACCACTTGTTAAACTTAACCAATCTGACAGGACTAAAATTATCTGCCTCTCTTTTCATTTTAATATGTGAGAGAAGGATGGCAACAAGTTTAGTTTAGAGTGCATCAGAATCGATGCTATTAACTGATGAAATTTAGACTTAATGTGGCGCATTAATGTGGTTGTCCAGCTGCAAGATGGGTCGACGATATTATTACTATCGCGGGTCGAACCTGGACTAGATTAGCACAGGACCGAGGCAGATGGCATAGCAAGAGAGAGGCCTATACCCAGCAGTGGGATAAGGAAGGCTGTGGATGATGATGATGATGTGGCGCATTCAAGCACTATAGTTATAAATGTATTAGCTCATCTATTTGTTTCTATTTGTTATGTCTTATTTGCAGAATTAAAGCCATATTCCATTCAATCAAATTTATTTTCAACAAATAAAAATAAACAAGAAACGATGGTGGATCCAAAACGAGTGATGAGCTACGAAGACATGTTGAAGGTCATACATCAACCAGAAAAAGTGATTATTGATGTTAGAAATCCAGATGAGGTGCAAACTACTGGGAAAATACCATCCAGCATTAATATTCCATGTAAGGGTGCTATCACTTCACATCTAATAGATTAGAAGACTTCTTTCGATTCAATGTAACCTACATAAATTATTTATTTGTATTTAATTTAAGTTTTTGGCCATCCTAATGGCATTCGTGGCTTCATTCAGGTCAAGGTTTGCAAGTTGTAGGAAACGGAAACGGGGTGGGTTGCTAGTTATATATAAACCTTCCGTGAAAATGTATCTAACTGATGGTGAAAACCGCATCAAAATCCATTGCGTGGTTTAGGAGAAGTTAGCGGCCATACAGACAGACGCGGAAAGCGACTTTAATATATACCATGTAGAGATAGAGATAACTTGGCTGTTCTGTTTAAGGTAAAAAAAATATAATATATAAATTGTATGGTCATATATAGCATGAGCTATGTAATAAAATGGACCATGTGATCCACAACTTCATCTGATGATATATTTGTATAGCTCATTAGATAATATTATTATTTTACAGTGCCCCATGTCCAAAACGCTTTAATATCAATGTCTGAACAAGAGTTCCACAAAAATTACCAAAGGAACAAGCCGTCTTCATCCGCCGAACTGATATTCTACTGCCAGTCTGGCAGACGGTCTAGTGAGGCACTTGATAAGGCTCTGAAACTTGGATACTCTAAGTAAGTTTCGCCACATAAGCCACAATAAACCGGCCAAGTGCGAGTCGGGCTCGCGCACTGAGGGTTCCGTACCACCACAAAATATTTAAAGTAATGCAAAAAGACAACTTCACGCCCAGGCGGTCACCCATGCAAGTACCGACCGCGCCCTACTTTGCTTTACTTGGTAATGAACAGAAACTTTTCACTGACTCGCACTTGGCCATTATATATTATTTGTTGTTATACTTTAGAGTGTGTACTATAATCATGGCAAGTTTGTCGCTTGTACGTATTACCATTTTTACATTAGAGCTAATATAAAAATACATATCTTGTATGGTGACCTCCCTTTCGTTTTTTTTACTTTTTGACTTTTTTATTATTTGTTAGTTATGCCGCCATAATATTTATTCCGTGAAAATTTCAACTAGAAATACAACTATGTATAATAATTGTAGCTATCTATTACGGTTCGAAAGATACAGCTGTTTAAAGGTAGGACGACAGACATCGTAGGCTTAGTAATAGGGTCCCGTTTTTACCCTTTGGGTACGGAACCCTAAAAACGGTAATGCGTCATCCGCTGAGAGAATGCATCTCACACCTGCAATAACATTGTAAAAAATCAAAATATATTCTTTTAATATTGCAGTATAATAATGGCTACCAGCTATAATCTTATGTTCAGAAAACTAGTAAAAGTGATCAGAATCCCCTGTTCTTGTTCAGCTTTTTCAACTGTCAGATGCATTCTTTCAGCGGCTGCACTATAGTTCTCAAATATTTGAAACCTGATATTCTGATACTTATGATTTTTTTGTAGCTCCAAGACTTACCTCGGGAGCTGGAATGACTGGTCTAGCAGAAATAAGTAAATGACAAGTTCTGCTGTCAATGTGATATGGATTAAGTACGGTCATAATATTGTTATTAATATTGTTTTGAGGTTAAATGTTATGTTTTTGGTATATAATGATTGTTGGTATAAAGTTAAACAAAAATAGTATTGACTATAACAATTTTTTATTTCTCTAATCAACATAAATAAAATTATCCTATTGATATCTCATAGATAAGCACTGACACTAATTTAGGGTTATGATATGATACCACAAATTGTTTTGGTTAAACTACAAATGCTTTATCTACAAAAACAAACATGATAGTATTGGTTGCTATGTAGTTATAGTTGTTTTCATGAAGGCGATGACAATAATTATAATAATTTTGATAAGAGTATGCATCCTCTGTCTCTCTCGCATTTTTACATTGTTTGAGATAATTATAAAATGACTGAATGTGAAATCAAAGCACAACGAAAAAATAAGATTACAACTAAAGTTATATGATTATATACGCCTTTTTTTTATCATATAACTTAATTGAAGAACTGATTATTTGAATTACAACTGTTCAGTAAAATGTTCGTTTTCAAAGATAAAAACTAAATAGAAAAATAATTGTACAAGAATTGATTTTTAGGTACAGAAAATTGTTTATGGCGCGGTTTTTCCACTTGCAACAGGTGACCGTAAGGCTTAATATATTGTATTAAAGTCGCATTTACAGTAGCAAAACCACGGCGCTTACACACAGTTGTGTGTAACTACTTCTATTTTTGAGGATTTTCTCATATTCGAATGTTAAATATCAATCATGTAAAATGTACCTATTACGGTTCCCTCCTTAATTATAAAAGGTATCGTAGAAATCATTTAGTAAATAGGTATTTGAATGAATCTAAAAAATAACAGGGAGAAGAACGCAAATCAAGAGGTACTTTCACAAATTTTTCTATCGAGTGAGATGTCCTTAATCTTGTTTCGGTTTTCATAATTTCCTAGATATTTAGGATTTATTAAGGAATTTTATAGTTTCAAGCTGGAGTATGGAAAGAAGACAAACTAAAACTAGAAGATCAAAATTGCTAAAACTGGGACAAGAGGGCCTTAAAATCAAAATGAAAATTTTACTGGATATTTGTAACAATATTTTCTTTATTTAGCTTAGGTTTGACATAAGCGCTAAATAATGCGCGAGCGCGAGAATGGACGAAGCAGACTATTAAGACAAAACATTTCTAGTGGAATAAATAACAAACCTATGCTCAATTACACAACAAAAATTGCAATAACTATGTTCAAACACAGAACATAGGTATGTAGTGAGGATGGTAGTAAAAGTAGCTTAACTCTCACATAGAAAAATGAAAACAACTGACTAGATACTTGTACTTGATTGCATTAAAATTTGGACTTTATGAGGTGTTTACCTCTCATACATAATTATAGCACCAATGCAGAAATCGGAGATCATGGGTCCTTACTGGTTTTTTGCTGCCCAATCTGTCCAACTTCCTAAATAGTTTTTGGCACTGAAATCAAATTAAAATTACATCATTATTATCATTATCAGATCATTCAGATCCCATTATATAGTTTCCACTGCTGGGATACAGGCCTTCTCTCAGGGAGTTTTTATTACAGTACTAATTCCAAAATACTAAGACTTTTTTTAACACTGAAATCCGATTTCGAATCCGAAACGCGGACATTCGCCAAAAAACCAGAGTCACCGACATAGCTGTTAAAATTTGCAAGTTGAAGTGGCAATGGGCAGGCCACATCGCTCGAAGAACCGTTAATCGATGGGGAAGAAAGGTTCATGAGTGGAGACCACGAACCGGAAGACGCAGCGTAGATAGGCCTCCCACTAGATGAACCGACAACATAGTGAGAGTCACTGGCATCCAGTGGATGCAAAAAACAGGCTATGTTCAGCAGTGGACGTCTTCTGGCTGATGACGATTATAAAACGAAATTGCATATTCACTAATTAAGAAATCTGTTTTTTAAATTGATAATTAGAAAAGTGTTCAATCCAATTGAGTAAAAGATCCTGGCTTATACTTTGTGTTATGGAAATCTGAGATGATGATGATTTTTAAAATTAATGGTTATAAATTGAAATTATGATGAAAAACACTTACTTTTTAAATCCCAAGGTGAGAGCGCTTTGCTGTGCTTTGCCAGATCTTTTTCCAATCATGCAATAAAAAATAATTTCAGTATTTTCTTTAGGTTTGGCTCTGTTGAGTGCTTGTTGGAATTCTTTTTCTGGCAATGCCAGTATTGTATTAATGCTTCCCACTGAAAACATAACATTACTAAAATTACTAAAACTAAATATTTTTTAATTTTAGTTTATCATGTTTAGTTATGGATCTGTATCTTTGATTTCTGAAAAGATTTTTGAAATATTTAATTATGAGCTTCAACCAAAACAAAATGAATGGACAGGCCCAGAAGAAGCACATTTTTGAAGATTACAAAATGAGCACCGGCGCTCACTTCATTTCAGTCAGTCTCTAGCCGTAGGAAGTGCAACACATGACTATTGTTACTTGATAACGAAACATCTGAAAAAAGATTCCTTTATGTGCTTTTCCAAAGTGTAAATACAAAACAAAATACCGCTATCTATTTTTTGTAACAAATATACTACATGGTTATAATTAGGTGTTGAAGTATATGTCCAACGGTTTTGACTCATTTATACTGAACAAGTTCAATGGTTATGGCCCGTCCATTCATTTTATTTTGGTCGAAGATTATCAGAGGATCAACTTCTCGCTGAAAAGAATGAAAAAGAACATTTTGTGATGTCTCAATATGAGACACAAACATCACTGAACAGGCAAATTGTAAGAGTGATATTGATGATAAATGGTATCACATACCTAAAGGTAAGCCTAAAATAATTAAAATGGGACTCACAGGGAATGTTTACACTGTTAGGAATTTTCCCATGTTCTTTGATCTCATCAGGCTCTCTGACATCAATTATCATAACTTCATTCTGTGATGTGGCTCTCTTGACGTGATCGAAGTTTACTACTGGCAAATCTGCACTTGCTTCTTCGGAATAAAATCTAGGCGCTATTATTCTTGCTGTAAATGGAGTTAAAGAGCCTGTAAAAAGGAATTATGGTTAGGTATTTGAAGCTTGATTATGTACATGCCAAAAATCTATTACTATACTACGTATGGTACATGCGTAATCAAAGATTTGAAGGTGTTAAATAAATTTTGCCAAAAGCAATGAATTTTGAATACTGTTGAATACACTTACGTGAACGTGAGAGGGTATTATTTTTCACGCCTTGAGCCGATGTATAAAACTTATAAGCAGTTGGAGCAATGCTACGAATGATATTGCGCGTTAGCATTTTCCTGGAAAATAGTTTAGGTGTTTTCTTTTCGAAACAAATAGAAGAAAATAAAAATATTAAAATTGTTTAAAACTTGATTGACTTTTTTTTTTGTATGTCATGACCATGGTTCCAGATTCCTTCAGTCGGAATAATTACAAAAAAATCAAACAAACTAATCACAGTCAATTCCAAGTTGTCTATACTAATATTATAAAGAGGAAAGATTTGATTGTTTGTTTGTTTGCATTGAATAGGCTCCGAAACTAATGAACCGATTTGATAAATTCTATCACTGTTGGGATGCTGCACTATCCCCGGTTGACATAGGCTATATATCCCGGCTTCGCCCGTGCGAAGCAGGGGCGGCCTACTAGTGTTATAATAAAGTGGTTAAAAAGAAATCCCCAACGTGATTATCTAGAAAACCTCTTGATTAGCAGTCGAAGAAATGTCATATTTTTTGACATTGCGAGCCATTAAATATGACAGTAACCTTGACATATAAATCTAAAACGAATGTTAGGTTGTCTGTCAACAAAAAAGATCGTCATAGATTTTTTTACAATCATTTGACGTTTATTTAGGGTTCCCTTCTATATTGCAGCCATAGGAGAATCGTCATATTTTGTGTGACGTATTCTTAAGAGCGATCAACTTTAGGGAGAAAAAATGGCTAACGGCTTTATTATGATTGTCCGTTCGTGTTTCTGATTGGGATAGCGTTCCCAATCAGAAACGAAATTCTCTTAGAAATTTAATGCACTAACTACAAAAGAGGATAATTTAATTAAATACGAAATTTGACCCCGCTGCTCGGAGCGAACTATTAATAAATACCTGATGCAGGCTCGCTCTGCCTGCATCACGTGGGTTAAACCGCTCTTATAGTGCTAACACACGAGACGTACCGGGTTGACGAACCACCGTCCAACCAACGGGTGGGAAAGAGAAAATTTTATCTTTCTCTCCCGTTGGGTGGATGGCGGGACCAACGGGTGGGAGAGAGAAAATGTTCTCTTTCTCTCCCGTTGGTTGGACGGCGGTTCGTCAACCATGTACGTCTCGGGTGTTAACACAACAATAGTGTTAACACACGAGTTGCGATCGGGTTGAGAACCGCCGTCCAACCAACGGGAGAGAAAGAGAAAATTTTCTCTCTCTCACCCGTTGGTTGGACTGCGGTTCGTCAACCATGTACGTCTCGTGCGTGTGTTAACACTATTAGCTATAGTAATATTATTGATTCTGTGCTATCTGACAAAATTCGTAACATTTTCTATATTACAATCGGGTAGAATTTGTGACAAAAATAGGTTACGCATTTACCCTGTACTAAGCCAAAAGAAGGTAATTGAACTCATCATTACGGACAACTTTAATTACGGGACTAGAGGAGGGTCGGTATGCCATATTGCAATAATTAAACGATTTATTGGTATTGATGAAAATAATGTTTTGAAACTATTTAATTTTTATATTTGAGGTACACAGGTATAAATGTACCGATTGGTTTTTAACTTTTTTAAAGTAATATATATTATAATATAACAATATCGTAATTATATTTATATACATTAAATACTTTTTTGAATGACGCCGTCTAGACTGATTGAAATATTTATTATGTAAATAATATTATATTCTAATGGTTGACAGACTAGGCATTTGTTCACAGCTCACCTGACGTTAAGTGTCGGCGAGGTCAAAGATAGTAGACACGTCTAGCTTAGAATGGTAACGGGCTCTCAAGAGATGCTGCCGGAACACGTTTACATGCTTGGTGATAGATTTTCATGTAAACAAAGTAAAACCACAAATATAATTATATGTAATTTAAAAAAATACCTTGACCAATATTTTTTAACTAATTGAATTTACCTCTATTGTAATAAGTGTTTTAATATGTGTCATCATAATCTTGTACTTCTCGGCGCAGTACATAGATATCTGTCTGTCTGTCATTTTTTTTATAAAAAAAAACCTACCTTTAAACGGCTGTATCTTTCGAACCGTGATAGACAGCCAGTTGAAATTTTCACATAATATTATCTAATGTTACGGCTGATTAACTAAGAAATAATAAAAAAGTCTGAAAGTAAAAACGAAATGGGGGTCCATATACTCTATATTTTGAATGTATTTTTGTATTAGCTCTAATGTATAAACGGTAATACGTACAAACGGTAAACTTGGTGTGATTATAGTACACACTTGAAACTTTAGAGTGTGAGTATCACACCTAGTTTATTATTTTTATACATTATTATTTTTTGTTATACTATAGAAGTATAGAGTAACAAAAACAAAAAATAATAATAAATGGCTACTTATGTGCGAGTTGGTGACAAGTTTCTTTTCATTACCAAGTTATAGCTGGTAATTTCGTTATTGAATTTTGTGGTGGTACGGAACTCTCAGTGCGCGAGCCCGACTCGCATTTGGCCGTATTTTTTTCTTTCATTTGTCTTGTCTTTGTAATTTCAGTTTTCATTTCAGAATTGACTGTTTCATTTTGTGTATTTCTTGCATTACACTAGTGAATTTATGGGTATTCTGCATTCAAACGATTCAAATAAACTACACTATGAAATATACATGTGCCTAGCGTAGCGTTATTCATATATTCTCATAGTAAATAGACGCAAGTAAAGTACGTAAACGTCACGGATGGATGTTCGTTTTGCTTGCTCAATCCTCAATGTATTATTTTTATTGAAATCTATTTCTACGCATAGCATCAGAGTCAATAAATACGCTTAACTTATTTCACTTCCAGATGCTTGCAGTGCATAGCATAACAGTTTTTATGTAGGCTTAGTGCGTTAAATGTGATGGTGTCCAGTCAAGTATAAGGTCATAAGTGAAAATGGGGTCCATGCGCCCTACAGGACGGTTCCTTTCGTTTACGAACAACATTCAGCGAACGCAGAAACAAACTGGTGAGTGTGTTGATTTGATTACTAAATAGTTTTGAGCAACATTCCTGAACTATGAATCATAAATTGGCAATTATTGCATGTCCTACAATTTAGCTAATTATTTGTACCCACTTTATAGTCCCTTTCAATCCATGCAGATGCGCCTTACCATTCTCATTGAGTCACAACGAAAGTGACTACTTGTGATTACTCCATTTAGCAATATAGGCTCGGTCCATTTCTAAGGTTCCATAGTACTACAAAGAAACGCTTATAAGTTAATTTCGTCTGTCCTAGTTATTTACAAACTTCTAACTTTTACAGTTACTAATAATAAATAATGTGCTTAATCTTTTGGGACCGCTCCATCATCACGGACAGGACTATTGTCGCCAATAAGCCTGATATTGTGGTGATCGACCGGTCCCAGTGCCAGGCAGTGCTCGTCGACATCAGTATCCCACATGACGAGAACCTCGTGAAAATAAATGAATGAGTGAATAATCTATACTAATATTATAAAGAGGAAAGATTTGATTGTTTGTTTGTATATTTGTTTGCATTGAATATGCTCCGAAACTACTGAACCGATTTGAAAAATTATTTCACTGTTGGGATGCTGCACTATCCTCGGTTGACATAGGCTATATATCCCGGCTTCGCCCATGCGAAGCAGGGGCGGCCTACTAGTTATTAATAAATAAATAACATCAAAATTGGTTCAGCCATTTCGGAGCTACTATACCACGGACTGACACATATACACATGTTAAACTTTTATCAACACTGTTTCCGTTGGGGGTTAGAAAAAGAATCATTAAAATTGGTTAACAATCGGCGAATATATCAAAAAAAGACAATAATATTGGCGTTTTACCTGAAATAAAACGCTTATTAAACTACTTACCTTATTCGAAGCATAAACAATTGAGATAGGCATATATCTCTTTCCTGTACCTTTTCCTTACGTTTCTAGTGGTATAGCTCTGTCTCGCTTACACGTTACGTCACCAGGGGAGAGGGGAGTGCGCCTCTGTGGGCGCGCGACCCGGTCTTGCTCATTGGATGATTGACTTTATGTCACCAGGCAGAAATTACAGTATGCTTCGAATAAGGTAAGTAGTTTAATAAGCGTTTTATTTCAGGTAAAACGCCAATATTAAACCACTTGACCGTTATTCGAAGCATAAACAATTGAGAAGTGTCTGTTATCGCCTGTTGACGCTAATGATGAACGCCAATGTGATGTGGAGATCAAATAAAGAAAGATGTTTAGTACATATTATTGTAAAACATGTGCTTTATTTTCCCAAATATTCATAAGATAGATAGGTAACCAAAAATAATTATAATAATAAGTTTTTTAGTTTTAAATAAACTTAGGTAGGTAGGTAATGATAATTACGAATATTTATAATTAGGTTATGACAGTTAGCTTCCTGACGTGAAGCGGAAAGTCATGATATAGTGAAGGTGGTCGTAGCACTAATTTGTCAACCCTGTTAAGATGTGTATCAAATGAAAGGGCTTGAAGAGTACAAAACGATAAAGTGAGTGTCTGTCTGACTGTCATCATACTAAATTCAATATGGCCGTTGCTCCAGTATGGCGGATTATATTTTTATTTGCATAAGTTAAGTAACTTATTGACCCGTAGGACTACAAAGCCATAATAATTATGTTCTAATGATTTTACATAATTTATCATTGACAATCCTAAGCAGATTAATATTTCTAAGCAGAGTTAGTCTGCACAAATCGTGGATTTGTCACGACTGATTTTTCTCTCGGCAAAAAAGACACAAAATCATCAATATTCCATGCACACGGGTAACTGTGATTGATTAGTGCACTTGAATTATTTGCATTACAAAGCGTTTAGACTTCAGACTTGTGTAACATTAAGGTATTATAAGATAGAACACGAGTCAGGTCTGAGCCCGTGGGGTTTTCAGGGTTAATTTTACTAGTTCTACACCAAGAACACCAACGGTTCCATGCGGGTTTGTAAGTTCTGAGGGTGGCCAATAGCCTTACAAAGTCCTATTTGAGCATTATCCCAATTATCTAAATTCTGTGACTACCCCGTCATTTCCACACCTCCAAGACTAGATCCTGGATACGGGGGGTGGCAGTCTCTAATACTTGACTCAGATTCTGTATCGTCAACGGTTGGATAGAGCTCGGGATTTGAGGTCAGCGCGCCAAAATACTCTCTCCCAACGTGGCACCACTATGTAAGTAAACTTATCAAGCCTGATTGAGGTAACTCAAAACTCGGGGTATTAAAAACGGGGGCGGAAACACCCATGCCAGATCGAATTTCCAAGCTATTGAGTAAGCGTCGTGGGCTACAGCTTGATAGTCGTTCTGATCTTTCGACGCGTAATTCGGCGTAATGAAGGACTACGTGGGCGTTGCTGGAAGCAAACAGGTCCACTTGTGGGACACCCCATTTCATAAATATTATATTGGTGCATTCGGACAACAGGTGCCACTCTGGGGCCTGGCAAAAACGAGACAAATGGTCGGCGTGGTTGTTGTACCTCCCCGGTAATATGTAATACACATTGATCTATGAGGCAAACAATGTCGTAAGTTATGTCCATCAATCGAGAGGATTTTGTTCTCCCTTCGTGGCGTAGATATGCTACTACCGTACGATTGTCGCATTATATAGTGACTGTGGACTGATTCAGATACATGACATGACAGGGCATGACCCTGAAAAACTTTGCCAGCATCTCTTTTACATTGCAGTGAAAGTTTTGCTTGTTCTGAGACCAATTTATGGGGATAAAGACTGGTTGTACATCTGTGCGCCCCAACCCAGATCGGAAGCGTCTGTCGTAATAAAATATGTCGCTGGTGGATGGTGAAAAATTTATGGGTGACGCAAATTCTGAGTGCACCACCGTAGGTCGTTGCATCTACAGGCACTGTGTAAGCCATGACAGTGTTGTTCAAATCTAGCGTGTTCAGAAACTTCAAAAGAGCTCGATAATGTAATCTTCCCCTATGAATAACAAAACTTGCGAAATTTAGTGCACCTATTACACTTTGCAACTTTTTTAGTTCTGCCTTCCCCAAATATATGATTTCGCAAATCTTGACTTGAATAGCAATGACTTTTTCCATTGGCAAACACTTGAGGTTTAGCCAAGGATCCCATAGTATTCCAAGGTAAACTATGGATTTCTTTGGTACGAGGATGGACTTCCGAAAATTGATCTGCCAGCTCAGATATTGCAAGGTCTTTACTAATAGACTCACGTGGCTCGCGAGAATTTCAGAGTCTTGATGAGCAAGGAAAAAATCATCTTCCAAAATGATTAAAAAAAATTTGAAAAAAAAAAAAAAAAAAAGAATATTATTGAAAAAAGTCATCTCCCTAGATGAAAATCTTACTAGATGATTTTTCCTTGCTCATAAACAAATAAGTAAGAATTCTAGTGTTCCTACACTAGAATTCCTACTTTTTTGCTTCTCATTACTTTGGCAATCCAAACTGGAAAATGTTTTCGGAGCTGCGCTTAGACCAAAAGGTAGTAGGCAGAGCTGGTCTTAGTAAATAAGGCGCAAAAATCGTCTGTGAGACTCTGCTACCTTCAAATGAAAATACGCTTGTGATATTATGTCCAGTTTGTACATCACAGTGCAGTGTTGCACATCCAGCCATGGGGCTGAATGAAATCTGAACTCTAAATACATTTATCAGTCTGAAGGGATCGGTCAGCACGAATTTGTTCAATGCTTTTAGATTAAAAATCGGTCGAGCCGAGCTATTGCTTTTTGCTACTAAAAAGAGGGTAGATAAAAAACTTGGAGCTTGACTTGCAATTTCCAGAATTCCTTGATTCTTAACTTTCCTGACAATTGATGTCATTTTTATTGACACAGGCGTGTGAAACGCCTCGTTGTCTAACCTGGGCATGATCAAGGGAGGTTTTTGTTGAAAAGGTATGCGGTACCCTTGAATTATTTGAATGAGAAATTCTGGCACTTGCATTTCTCTCCAATGGTCGACAAAATTCGATTACTGACCGGCTTTAAATACCCTCATGTCAATACTTACTCCTTTTGGCACTGAAGCTCGAAGGTGATGACCTTCACTTATGACCGCCATGCCTGTGGTCTTGATACTTTTGGTTCTGTCTTGCCCCGCGAGAGCGATATTAATTGTGCCAACACTCCCCTGAGATGGGTTGTGCCATGCAAGCCTCATACACGAGGCATGCCCTGCAGAGTGTCCTTGCGAAGGGCATTGCATATTTTTCAAACTGTCACCCTGCGAGGGGGAATTCCAGGTCTGGCAGCCGTAACCTTGTGAAGGCATACATGTGTTATACCTACCCTGCGAGGGTACTTGAAACATTGGATATTGCCCTTGCGAGGGGCGTATTGGCCATTTTCCAACCTGCGAAGTTGAAGTTATACCACCAGCTGATCTAGAAACAGGCCTGAAAGCCTTTTTGATACCGCCAGCTTTTTCTAACGCATTAACTAACTGTTTCGAGTTTAATAATTTAGCCTTAGATGATGGTATTGTAATAGGTCTGCCGATACTTTGTTGTAGCTAAATTTATTCTTAAGTTGTTCTATTTTACGCTCAGAGCGGCGGCGATTACTTTTGCTCCCCCCTTTTTTGTGATGGCGGCGACACGCATGCTTACGCTTTGATTTTCGTTTAATGGAACTAGTTGATGAACTAGAACTACTATCAGAGCTGTTATATTATAACTGCTGCTACTTGCGCGCTTTCGCTTCCTGACACTATATTTATTTTTCGTGGCAGTCTTGGAAGAACCAGCAATCGACTTCCCTAACGAGCATTCAATATCCATATCTAAAAAAAAAGGTTATTAAAACTTAAACTATTTATTTAAACAATCGAACGGAAAACCGTTTATCTAAAAGATCCTTGATTAATTACACTGTCACTAGAAACGAATTAGTTCACATAAAAAAATTGTTCACCAATTTTTTAAAAGGAAAAGAAATGACGGTTGAAGTGAAAAAATAATAATTAAATATTCTCACCTGCTTAGCAGCGACCGTCACCGGCAAGGAAAAGAACGCCAATGAGCAAGACCGGGTCGCGCGCCCACAGAGGCGCACTCCCCTCACCCCTGGTGACGTAACGTGTAAGCGAGACAGAGCTATACCACTAGAAACGTAAGGAAAAGGTACAGGAAAGAGATATATGCCTATCTCAATTGTTTATGCTTCGAATAACGGTCAAGTGGTTTAATATTAGAAACTTCCTGTGTTGAAGTTTGTAGCAAAAAGCGCCAAGTGAATATGTAAGATGTCCCAATTTGTAATCTTTACTCAACAGTACCAACTGGCTTCCCACAAAGTCTGTCTGGCAGTGAAACAGATGTGTCTACGTCAAATGAGAACCTATCACGAGAGGAGCGCTATGTGGTGCGACATACGGCGCGTGTTGAGCCCCAGGGTCAAGAAAATCACAGCCATAATAATAATAACAGAAACTCTTTAAAGGTGAGAAAACTTTACTATGTATTTTTATCAAGTAAACAAAAACACCTGGCAAATAGGGTAAAACAATTATGCCAGTAACCCAAAGCTGCACTACATTATTTTAAGCTTGGCTGGCTTGGGTAGGCTGGCAGGGCCAACTCCAAATTTCTTAGGTTTTGCCACAAACCACAATAATTATGACAAAGAACTTTTTATTACACAAAAGAAAGGACATTACAAAAAGAATAAATTAAACATAAGCACAAAAGACATTCTTTATGCTAAGAGTGGTTTTTTCCAAACAATCTGGGATAAGTAGAGAGGGATATAGTGTTCAATCAGGCACATATTCATTAATTACAGTAACAAAAAAGCGGTTACATTTTTTCTTAGTATAATTTTATTTTTATTTATAATAAACTAGCGACCCGCACGCCTGGCCGCACCGGTGTAATTTACGTGCGAAGCCGGGGCGGGTCGCTAGTTATACATATAAACCTTCCTCTTGAATCACTCTATCTGTTAAAAAAAACCGCTTCAAAATCCGGTGCGTAGTTTTAAAGATTTAAGCATACATAGGGACGGACAGACAGCGACAGCGACTTTGTTTTATACTATGTAGTGATGAAGTAGCAAACTTGCATGCGGTCAGTCTGCTGGTAAGTAGAAACCGCCGCCTATATGAACACCTGGAACACTAGCGGTGTTGACGGATCTTTGCCGGCCCGGAGAGATAGTTGTAGACACCCTTTTTAAATGCTTCATTTTGAAACTCGGTGGGAAGACCTTTTCTTGTCTTGCTCATAATTATTAGTGATTTTTACAGGACAATGTACCCGGCAGCAACCGAAACTCCCTCAAAGACTCTGTTGGTGGAGGGAATAGTAATCGAAGCTCATTGGATGTGTCGTCTTCATCATACAATACCTTGATCATACACAATCAGGATGATTCCTGGCCGCCGAGGCCTACACCTATACGGTTAGTATCATACTTTTGTAATACTATTAACGCGAATTAACTAATATTATTAACGCGAAAGTGTATCTATTTGTCCTTCTTTTACGCAGCAACAGGGCCCTGATTCCGTAACTTTAACCGTAACGCGCCGCGTTAAGTATACCTCTTAAAATTTGTACTCTATTCCCTAGGAATAAAGACCAACTTTAAAAGGTATACTTAACACAGCGCGTTACGTGCGTGTTTATAGTTACAGAATCAGGGCCCAGGGCTAATTACGATATAACTATTAACAAATTTTATGCTATGAATTTTACATTATTTTAGTTCCTTAAGTTTTTTTTTATTTTCAATGTTGTAATTATATAATTACCAATAAAGAATGACTGACTATAAATCCATAGAGAACACGAACGAACCAGCAGTGAAGTGAAACACCCGACCACTCAATCCTCTCCATACCACACCTTGAAGAAGGAAGTTAGCAAGAAGCCCAGCGGGATACCATTGCCTAAAGTGCACAAGGAGCAGGCAGTGACAGCCACAGCTAACTATATTGACATTGGAGGACAGAGGATCTACACCAGTCCACCTGACCATGGAGTGCAGGTATTGCATTGATCACAATAACTTTATAAATGCAAAAGTCTGTATGTTACCAGTGGCGTAGCTACCGGAGGACTAGGTGGTGCCGTGCACCGGGGTCCTCAAGCTCAGGGGCCCTCGGACCCTGACCAGTAAACCTCAAACTGAACTTGCGAAAATTTCTCCCACCTTTGGAATATAACTCATACATGTACCTAATAAGTAGTTTTGCGCCTTTAAATTATTCATATAAATTTATATTTATACCTAAAAGCAGAAGTTCTAAGTAGCTACTGCAAATCGTCTGCAACATTTTGTTTATTGCAATTTGCAGTGGAAGTACTACTAAGCACTACCACTGCCACTTGCACTAAGCAAAATGTTGCAGACTATGCGTAGTAGCTACTTACAACTTCTACTTGCTACTTGTACTATGCATCGTCTGCAAGCGCCTTAAGTCTAAGATTATTCTCAGGAAATAACCGAAATACCCGATGACTTCCTGAACCAGTCATCAGTACTGAAGCACTTAGCAAAAGAAGTGGCCCAATCACCGACCCCGCGTGGGCCCACGCCTCCCGCCTCACCCCGCGCACCGCCCGTACCCCGCGACGAGAGCAGAAAGGCCAAGGGGAAATGTTCCAAGGCGAAACTCAGCAAGGAAAAATTGAACCTGTCTAGGTCACAGCCCGATCTTACAAGGTAAGTAAATTAAAAAAAAACTTTTTTTTTAAATTGATCAGTTATGCTGCAAACAAACTATACAGTCAACTGTGGCTTACGAATGTTCCGGTATTTTTGTGAATATCAATGCTATGCTCGAGAATGTAAGGCACAAGCGCCAACCAATTAGGTATTGATGGACTCAAGTTAGTTATGTATGCTTGGGCTTCACATTTATTATGTCTATACAAATAAATTGTCAGTTGTATACTAGTAAATTGTGGTAATAAATGTCAGAGTAAGGCGGTTCTGGAAAAGTTAATAGTAACAGGCAAAGTCGATGGAAAGCGATCTCGAGGCCGCAGCCCGATGCGTTGGTCTGACCAGATTCGCACCACCCTAGACACATCAGTATACGATGCGCTGCATGTCGCCGAGGATAGGGGAAGATGGAGTAAAATCATAAAGGAGAGACTGATGGGAGGTGGGGGTCACGACCCTCAGACATGAGGAGCACGACGCGAGGAGGGAAGGCGGTTCCAGATACAGTAAAGAGAAGTAAACAGAACGGAAATGAGAAGGAAAATCTGTTACCAGGCATTATGACAGAACCTTGATTGAACATTCTTATTTACATCAACGCTTTGAACTCCGCATGACAGTTGCTAACTGATTTAGAACGACTGACTTTTCTTTTATAAGGGTGCAACGGGCTACAACAAAATTCTTACAAAAAAGCCTTGACAGCCGTTCTAATTCAAACAAAAAAAAAATCTGTTCCTTGGTTCTATAGACTAACAATATGACCAGCCCAAAGATAATTTATATCGTCATTATCGTCATTGGAGTAGCCACTCTGCCTACTAACTTAATTTTCACATACACAACACACATCAGCAGGCCTCCCTCTAGAGAGGGGTGTTGCCAAAATCTCCACGCTTGGCAGGAGGCTTGGGAATCGCAGTACGTTCACCGTGTGCTAATATAGGATGCTGCCCATCCTCCGGTGGTTCTGGTCGCAGTTTTAGGACATACTCAGGTACTTAATTTTACTTAACTGTTATTTGAGTATAATTCCAATATATCTTGAGCCCTCTCCATCGTACAGTGTGGGGGTGCGTGCAGTGCCAGGCGGGTCCGAGTCGAGTGGGTGGTGCAGCGGAGGCGAGGGGTCGCTGGAGGAGCCCGACGACGCCTTCACAGCTGTCCTCGACGCGCTCGCGGCTGAGAACCACCAGCTTAAGCGGCAGCTCGCTGACGCCTGCGAACGGGTCGCCAAGACTAGCAAGGTGAACTAACTTATTATTTTTTAACCTATACTGTCCTACTGCTGGGCAAATTCTCCCCCATTTCCTTTCATAAATCTCGGTCTAAAATGAAAAATGGGATTGGGCGGGACATGTGGCGCGTATGCATCCCGACCGATGGGCCAGGATCGTCACGCAGTGGATGCCCGATGGACGACGAGTCAAGGAAGGCCCAAGAAACGCTGGCGTGACGATCTTGACACATTCCGGAGAGGTTGGCAAGAGGTGGTGGAGGACCGAGATTTATGGAAAGAACTAACATAACAAAAAAAGCCTGGCTATAATCTGACTCTGCTCATTCTGTTCAAGTTATCTAGCCTAGTATACTCTTAGTTATATAAGCCCCTATACAGCTGCAACTTATCTGATTATTTATAAATAATATTTTAGTTATTATGCGTTTGTACTGTATATAAAGCCGTTGTATAGCTGCATAACGTATTTAATTGACGTACCTAAGAACATTGAGACAATGTCAAGAGATAGAGATAAAGAATTGAATTGAATCACTCTATTATTACGAAATATTTAGTTTAATACTTTTGCGCACTAACACATGTTTTTTTTTAATTTCTATATTTAATGAAGGCTGTTGGCTATACAAGTAAAAATAAAATAAATATCACTCAGCCTACCATCAGGCGATGTGGCGGTAAAAGCAAGACTATTATTAAATACAAATACAAATCATTTATTCGGGCATAATTTATGTTAAGCTATATAATATTAAAAATAATAAATAATAATAATATTATAAATAAACCCACTTAATATGTTGTGTATGTCCAGCTGGAGGAGGAAGTGGAGAAGGTGCGTACAGCGCACGAGGAGCTGGTGGGGTCGTGCGAGCGGCGCGAGCGGCTGGAGCGAGCGGCGCGCGTGCGGCTGCAGGCCGACTGCCGGCGGCTGCACGACCTCAACCGTGCGCTCAAACAACAGGTAACACACACTTCTACGGGGCTCATTTTATTCACTGAAGTCCGACCGCATCTATTAACTACAGTCTGTATACTAGTTAGTGTGTATGCTAGTGTACGAAAAACGTCCGTAAGTGCGTGTGCTGCGGATTCAACCAGTGCTACGTCGCCATTAGCTGTCATTTATTCGTGCGCCGATATTGTTTTAGTATATTTTTTTATTTAAGTTGTGGCTTGCTCCCTTTGTAATGTCTATTGTATTACCTATTATTCAATTTAAAAAAAAAACACTTTATTTGACGTAGCCGGGGATTAAAACTTATCCAGTTAAGCTGAAAGGGCCGCAGAAGTGGCACCCTCATTGGAGAAAGGCATTACAGGTATACTATAACATGGTTAAATGAGGGTTCGATTCCCATACTCACTCGGGAAGGTGGTGGAGTGTTCTTTGCACTATTATTTTTGGGGTATCATATAGTTGTAACGGTTGGTTGGGTTCCAACCGGAGATCGATGGGGGAGGCCTATGTCTAGCAGTGGACTTCTTATGGCTGAAAATAATGATGATAGTTATAAAACTCATCACCGCCAAAACGGCTGTTTTAGCTGATCTGCGTTTTATAACCTATGCAATATGTTGTGTTGCTGGAAGTAGTGCTCCAAAGGTGCTTCATTGCATTCTTGACCGACTACCGGAGTAAAATTTTTGACTCCGATAGTCGGTCGGTTTGTTGCTTACTTAGTAGTATGCCTGTTACGTTTTTTTTAGATGGGGGTACCACTCCTGCCCTCTCTTCATCTTCTCACCGCCGCTGTAAAGTGTCTAATCTTTGATCTCTGTCGGCAGGTGGAGTTGTTGTCTCAGGGTGTGCGGGCCGACAGCGACGCGAACGCAGATGCCTTGCGCAAGGAACTGCAAAACAGAGAGATGCTCATTGCACAACTCATCTCACAGAGTAAGTTCACTTTAACACACACATACTATCCTTTTTGCTCCACTCATCTCTAAGAAACTAGAGGGTTAAAACGTCACTACGCATGACAAGTTGTTCGCCTGTGTGGGTGTGTTAAATTTCTCCATCTATGTGTAATTTTTATTTCTGGTGTACACAATAAAGAGTTTCTGTATATACTACACACAGAAAAGAGAAGTAAATAGAACGGAAATGAGAAGGAAAATCTGTCGCCAGGAGTTATGACAGAACATTCTTATTTAGATCAACGCGTCGAACTCCGCATCCAAAGAACTTGGACCTTACCTTTTTGGGTTAGGTCTCAAAATACTTTGTCTGCATCACAGTTGCTAACTGATTTCGTATGACTGACGTTTTGTTTATATGATTGCAACTGGCTACAACAAATTTCTTACAAAAATGTCTTGACAGCCGTTCTAATTTAAACAAAAAAAAAATACTGTGATACTACACCTCCTTTTGTTTCTGGCCTTTTCTGAACTCTCATTGAAACTCTCACTGAAATAATAACAGGTACAGAAGAGTTATACACAAAGTAGGTTTTTTTTAAAATACGCATTGGCTGGTAATACAATCTTGGAAAGGAAGACCTTGAAAACTATCATTCTCTCTTGCAGACAAAGAGTTGGCGTGCGCGAAAGAGAGGCAAGAGATCGAGATGGCGGCACAAAGAGCGACGCTACAAGAACAGAGGACGCACATTGACATACTGGACACGGCGCTCACTAACGCACAGGCTAACGTCGTGCGGCTTGAGGAAGAGGTGAGATATCATTCATCATGAGCCTTTCCATGTTCGTCCACTGCTGAACGTAGGCCTCCCCTAAATAACGCACAAGGCATGATCTTCTGCTTTTACTATTCATATTAGGAGGCGTTGCTGTAATTTCCACGCTGGGCAGGCGGGTTGGCAATCGCAGAACGTAGCTCTTTGCACCGTTGTAGCTGCTGCCCACTGTGTAATTTTGGCTACGTGTGTTGGGATGGATATACCGCACCTGTCGGTTTGTTAGAGCCTCGTTCGTTATCTAACAGGTCATCCTGATAGATAACGAATAAACATGGTGGGTTGGAGCTTTTTATTGGAGGTTGCTCCTCCCTTCATCCCGAGGTCGAGATATCATTGCAAAGCCAAAATAACAACTAAGTGGGTCCTAGATCAACAGCGACATCCTGGTAAACCAAGGCGAGCAGAATTTGACTTGTGCCTTAAAGATAGGGATTCAGAGATACGGCGTGGTACGGAGGCCAATGCCCTGCAGTAGAGTACAATACAACAGGCCCAAAATAATAACAATAAGAGACGCTCACAGGCTGCGTCAGGCCCTACAAACCTTCTAGCCTGTAATGGTCATCCGCAGAGGAAGGACAGTTTCTATTGCTACAATGCACACTCGCAGATTTAAATGCGCTGCTAAAAGTTCTCTGACTCTTATACTTAGGTACTGTCAGTCGAATTGGCTAAGCGCACACTCTATTGGGTTACGCGGAAAGGGGTCCATAGTACCTAGCATTATGAACAACTTTTACTATGGGAGCAACTCTAAAATCGCGAAAAAATATCAGCTGTTCATAGAAAACGGTTATTCATACTTGCCAAAATGTATGGAACAGCAAATATTTTTTTTGCGATTTCAGTGTTGTTCCTTTTATAAAAGTTGTTCATAATGATGGGCACTATGGACCCCTTTCGGCTTAGGACAACCTTTCCGCGTAAACCTGTATATGCGATTATAGCCCTCGGATCAAAGATAATATAAATCGTTGCCTCGGATGAATGCAAAAGGATGCTTTGTCTTAGTAATGAGAGTTTTCGTAGTTCGTAGCCCGTATTATAGATTCTGTGATGGAAGGTTTACAGTCCTTATTTGTTTGACAGTGTCGTCACGCCAGTGGGTACGTGGAGCGAGTGATGGGGCTTCAGCGGGCGTTAGCTTCTCTGCAACAAGCGTCGGACCGGCGCGAGCACACCGAGCGCAAACTGCGCGCGCAGCTCGAGAAGGAACTGCAGACTCTACGGTACAGTCACACAGTAAATAGGTATAAATAGGTAGATGCGTAGCGTAGGGAGGCCTCCCACTAGATGGACCGACGACATTGTGAGAGTCGCTGGCATCCAGTGGATGCAAAAAGCAGGCTGTCGTTCAGTGTGGAGGTTAAAGGGGGAGGCCTATGTTCAGCAGTGGACGTCTTCTAGCCGATGATGATGATGATGAGGTAGACGCGTACGGACACGGATCTCGGATCAAGTCGGTCGAACGCCAGTCGCGAGTGTATTACAAATAATTATCGTTTCGTGTGACATTAGGCATGGTGACTAATATTTTTTACATTTAGAAACATTTTGAACATATTGTACAGCAATTTTAATATTTACTGTTAAATGTTTATTTTAATGAAAGAATAAGTTTGTGTGATTTGTTCTGTTGCAAATATCAGTATCAGGTATCGTATGGCGCTTGTGATTGGTGACTCAACGCTTGTGATTGGAGACTCAAAAGTCATTCATTCATTTCGCGCCTAGGATTGGCCCGCTCGAAAAAGGTTAAGCTGAAAAAGTGTATCTTACGGTGGGGTAGAGGATGAGCAGTCAAGTGGTTATATCGTCATTGCAATTTATTTATATATATTTTTTTTAATTCTCTGCGGACTCCTGTGTCCGTGCCCTTTGTCAACTTTTACAATTTATTTTATTAACTATATCTAATATGACATAAAACTAATGGCTATACAAGAGATTATTATCTTTGGAAGGGTGAAACATGTCTTTTCGTGTTGTTTCGAAAACTCCATAGGAGCCTCTTGTGTAGTTTCTACCACTTTACAGGGGCATGAGTTTGACTTGACCGTGACTTACTTTGCTTGACTCTGACTGTGACTATGACTTGTTTGACGCTCTTATTACTATGTAAACATTTTTAATATTACGACTAAAGGACATTGAATCCACGGTCATGAAAATTTTAATAAAAAAACAAAATTATCTTTGGTTTCAGAGGTCGTGAGTGCATGTGCGGCGGGGGCACGGGCGGCGCGGAGGGCGCGGGCGGCGAGGCGGAGCTGCGGCGGCTGGTGCGCGAGCGCGACGAGCGGCTGCTGGCGCTGGAGGGCGAGTGCGCCAAGTGGGAGCAGCGCTACCTGGAGGAGGCCGCGCTCCGGCAGGCCGCCGTCTCCGCAGCCTCCATACCCAAGTGAGACATATACTGTGTTATGCGGAAAATGTGTCATCATAATCAGCCTTTTAACAGTCCACTGCTGGAATTTTAGCCTACGTAAGGGTGGGTGATTGGGCCATATCCACCACGCTGGCCAAGTGCGGGTTCGTGGATTCACATACGCCATTGAATTCCTTCTCAGTATGTATGCAGGTTTCCTCACTGTTTTCCTTCACTGAAAAGCTAGTGGTATGTAAATCCGTACATATGCTCCAAAGAGCTCATTGGTAAGGGCCCGGGGTTTGAACCCGCAACCTTACACTTTCAAGTATAGCGGTCTCCCAAATGGGCTACCACGGCTTGAAAATGTGTACTAAGCTGAAAGTTTTTTTTTTGAGTATTTTTTAAATATTAGTTTGCCTACTAATTCACCTGATGGTAAGCGACGGTGCGGCTTTTTGACTCCTAATGTTATAAAAAAACATGAACATTGTTTTAGTAGCTATAGTTTCTACGTTGCACTGTTTTTAAGCCTTTCGTGACTTCGCTGAACGAACGAAAGATCAGCACTGTTTGGTAAACAGCATTATGCTGAGTTGAGGCCATTTTTGTGACAGGACATTAATTAAGCTATTGTTATAGCTTAGTTATAGTACATAAAATTGTTTACCTGCTTACATAGATTAGTGTCACAAAATACAATTATACTCATTTTACTGTGGAACCAACCCCGAAATCCTAAAAAAATATTAGTTGTTCTATACTTTTTGTAGAGTGTAAACAATTACTGTTTTATATGGAATAGCATTTTTTTAAATCGCGATTTAAGGTTTGATGCTGTAGTAAAAGTTGCCCATAATGAGTGTAACAGACCTCTTTAGGCCTTCATTCATTCACCATTTAAGAGCATAGCTCTAGTCGGTGGAGTACTGGAGCATCTTCCAAGGTTGACGGTCTTCTGCCAGCGTTTTCGCCTCCCTGTCTAACATGACATTTGCTTTCTCTTTTATTTGGTCTAAGAATACTTTTCTTGGACTTCCCGGTCTTCTCTTTCCTTCTACTTTTCGCTAGTAGACATCTTTTCACATCGACAATATGTAATCATTCCTGCTTTTTTCTGTCCAGCTTATTCTTGATTCGTCTCCAACACCACATTTCAAATTCTTCCAGCAATCTCGATCTTTCTTAGTCTTCGTCCACGTCTTTTGGCCTTAGAACACCTTTTCCGCGTAACCTTGTAACATCATCAGACATAGACATTATTTTATTTCCACTATACCTGGGGGGTTAGACAAGAGTCACATTCTGTTAGCGTTAACGCCTACGGAAAAATGTAATTGTATGAAAATTACATTAGCTTGAGAGATGTTCTCTCAAGCTAATGTAATTTTCTTGAGAGCACATCTCCAAGCTAATGTCATTGCTAATGTCATTTTCATGCAATTCCATTTTTCCGTAGGCGTTAACGCTAACAGAAAGTGACTCATGTCTAACCCCCTTGGGGCAACTGGGGGGTCCAGGCCTCTGCTAATTATACGCTGATTCACTCTTATCAACTAGCGAATAGGCTGATTATTTTCACTATATTATAAAAAGGCTTACCATAAAATAGATCCGATCACCGAAATTTAAATGTGTTTAAAATTAAGGCAGATATAAGATGTTATGAAAATTAAAAACTAACCGTAACAAACTATTGAAAGAGCTCAAAAATTTCTGCGAAAAGCGAGGTTCGAATCCACGAATGTTTGAAGGCCCCCGTTGTTTTGCTGTCTCAGTCATTGCGCTATAATCATAACCCAATAAGCCTGTGTGTAATATTCAATATTCAATGAGTGTTACCTAACAAAATAATGTTTGTTTGTTTTTCAGTCTATCACTTGAATGGCTTTTCAGGGATGCTAAAATTGCGGCGCTGGAAAAAACCTCCGCCGAATCAGAACGACTAATGGCCGAGGCGCGTAACGAGAAAATACGACACATGGACGAATTGCACTCGGCACAGAAAAAGGTTGCAGATCTGGAGGGCAGGTAAAAGACTTTCATTACAAGCTTTTATTTAACTTGCCCTGTTAGTTAGTAAGTATGTATGTTTGTATGTATATAATTATGTGTGGGACAAATCTTGCAACTGAACTTTAGTCCTCAACCGATTGAGCTGAAATTTGCATACACGTTTAGTTTTGATGACGATGCATGGTTGGCTAAATGACGTCATTGTAAATCCAATATGGCGAACGCCCTAAGATGGCGGACAAAATTTTCTTATCTAATGTCGGTATCAAATGAAAGGGTATGCTGAGATAATACAAAATAATCGAAAAAGCTTGTTATAAAAGGATATTTTTAAATTAACAATTTTAGTTTAAATATACTGTCTCATACGGTCATAATGGCTGCTCACTCCCAGGACTGCGGGCCAGCAAGGCACCAACCGGTTTAAACAGTTCAGTATCGGACAATTTTTTGATTGATTAAAAATATAGTAGGCTTAGTGAAAAATTTCATATTATGTATACTGAAGAAATTATTTAAATCGGCTCATAAACTTCTGTGATATAAGCGTTTAAAGTTTGTGGTTAGATTAGAAAAGGATGGTCTGTCGTTTTCCCGCGGAGTGAATGTGTGGACTTTGTGTGTCGTACTTACCAGTGACGTCATTTGAAAGTATAGTGCGCTCTCTGTCTAGCAAGACTTTAAAGTGGCTACTACGAGGTAAGGGTGCATACACTAAACCGCAAGGGGTCCGTAGTATTTATCATTATGAACAACTTTGATTATGGGAGCAATTCTGTAATCGCGAAAAAAAAAATGCTGTTCAAGTGTTCTCAATAAAATAGTAATCTATACTAATATTATAAAGAGGTAAGATTTGATTTTATTATGGAAACTGACGTGGTTTTCACACATTTTATTTATATTACACGGGAATTACTCACGTAAGATTAAGCCGGTTACTCCGACTATAGTTTCAACCGCATTAGACGGTCTTTTTGAAGGTGAATGCGCGCGCGCGGTAAGATTTGATTGTATGCATTGAATAGGCTCCGAAACTACTGAACCGATTTGATAAATTCTTTCACTGTTGGGAAGCTACACTATAATCACTATCTCCGGGTAACATAGGCTTATAATCTATACCCGTGCGAAGCTGGGGCGGACCGCTAGTTTGTATATATTTTTATGCCATAAGTGGCAAACAAACCGCCTGATGGTAAGCGATCACTGTCGCCTATGGATACCTGTAACACCAGGGGCGTCACAGATCCGTTGCCGGCCTTTAAATACTCTATTAACAGTTCCCCGGTTCCTTGTTTCCAGATTGAAGGAGTTTGAGTCGAAGGTAGCGGAGCGCGACGCTATGATAAAGGTGCTGCAGAAACACACAAGCGCGGCCTACGACAGCGGCGCTTCCCTCCGGAACAACTCGAGCAGAGAGGAACTTGGTAAACTTTTGCTTATGACACCGCTTTATGGTTGATATTCCGAGAACCCGTACGAAGCGCTTTGATTCCACATTTATTATGCGAACTGCTAGTCTGTAAAATTCGATGCCTGAGTGGGTGTTCCCCGATAGTTACAATCTGGGTGTCTTCAAGTCGAGAGTGAATCGGTTTCTTCTAGGCAAGTGTGCTCCATCGTAGACCGTATCGTCGCTTAAGATCAGGCGAGATGGCGGCCAAGAGCAAGCCTATCTACTATAAAAAACAAAAAAAAGGCGTAAAAGTTGAAACTTTCTTCCTCCTAGCTAAATTCAACAACATTCATTAGTATTAAGCGCTTCTATTCCGGCCGGCTTACATTATATATATCCAGAATGTATGATATATTTTCGTTGTTTTAGTGGGTCTTTCATCGGGTGCATCGTTTTCGAGCGCGGAGGGCGTCGGCGCTGCTGGCAGCGTCGCGGCCCGCTACCGGCATCTCGCCAGGCGGAACTACTCTCCGCATAACGACAACTCCAGTGGTGAGTCACTGCTCTTTTAATACCTAGAAGAATTTTAGAAAATGGAGCTGGTACAGCAGGCCTAGCACGGGCCGTGGACAAATTGTCTTTCCACCCTTTTTATCCCGGGAGAAAAAGACAAACGTATCCATATTCTAGCTTTGTCGCGTCTAGGCGTGGATAAAAACGGTGGGAAGACAATTTATCCACGGCCCGCTGGGCATAGGCCTGCTGGGTGAATAGTTTATCCCCCTCTATTGTCTTTTTTTTTTAAATCCCTCTTTAAAGTAATCTGTCTTTAGAAGACAATAAGCTTTATTTTGAACTGTTGTTTTAAGTGACGCGTCTTTTTTTTTTGTCTAGTGTGGAATACATTTTGATGCATCCATCCTCATAATTTTTCTTATTTTGTTAAGTCTTGGAGTATCTTCCTTTTAAGCATCCTTGGAGGCCTTCTAATATCGCCCTTGGAGAAAGATCAGTAGATTTTGCATTTTTTTTCCATCTTCTATGGGCTGTTTTACACCGACATGACAGCGTTAATCTATTCTTATTCGAGAATAGCTGCGCCTTGCATTTTCATTCGTGCACATTCCCTTAGGAAGATAGGAATCATACATTTCCAGGAATAAAAAATATTCTATGATATTCTCCACAAAAAGATAAGATTAGGAACATTAGGAACCTAAACCATACAACTAAACTAAAGGACATAACCGAGAGAATAGATCAACACCGGATGGCACGGTGATATGATGCGATAACACACAGAAATAAGTGGACTAAAGGAATCACGAAATGGTACCCCAGAGACGGTATCTGGAGTAGAGGCAAACAGTGCAAGATGCAAGATGGGAGGATGACATCAAACTGAACAGGTCCCAACTGGTGAAGGGTTACTCTAGAATTCTAGATGAACACAATGGAAAGAGTTAGAGGAGGCTTTTGCCGAAAGGCACACTGAGATCAGGGAAATAACAACCAATCTTAGTCGGGACATTCGGGACATTTTTTTCACACACGGTCATCTGACCCCAAACTAAGCAAAGCTTGTGATATGGCTGCCAGAGACTGATATACATACATATATAGTTTTAAATACAAACTTAAATAGATATTAACAACCAGATATAGAACAAACAAAAATGTTCATCGCATAAATGTTTGTCCTAGATGGGAATCAAACCCACGCCCCCAAGCTCAGAAGGCAGGTTCACTACCAACTGGACCAACGGGCTATCAGTCAAAAGTCTATATTGGTTTACGCGAAAAGGGTGTACTAAGTCGATAGGGGTCTATAGTACCCATCATTATGATAAAACTTATACTATAGGCGAAACTCTGAAATCGCGAAAAAATATCAGCTTTTCCATAAAAAACGGTCATTCACACTCGACAAAATGTATGGAACAGCTGATACTTTATTTTGCGATTTCATTGTTGGTCGTCCCTTTATTGCTGTAATATATATAAATAACCCTGTAAAATAATGTTACTCTGCGGCCATCAAACTACGTATACAGTGTAAACTTTTTATAACAAATCTCAAGGGACCTAGCATATTTTTTTTCGTTAAAAGGGAAGATTTTTTTTAACCAAATTTCAATACACGAAATAGTTGGTTTACGACAATGATACGTTAGTGCCTAGTATGTTACTAACTAGTAACTGTACTGATACAAAAAATTCCAAGAGACAATGCAATCCAAGATTAATGGCACACGTGTTCAAGGCGATTAACAGTAACAAAAGCAAGGCGGCTGTTTACGACCTCAGGTGCCTTTCTTAGAAACTTCGGCACATCAATGATTTAGGCGGATCCTTTTGTAAACTTATAACATAAACAATGATATTGATAATACTTACTGTAAATATTTATTGACGCCTAAATATGAACGTATTTCTTCGTAATACAAAATGAATATAAAGAGTGTATCAATGTATGGGTTATAAGTTAACCAACCAAATTTAACTTATTTCTACATTATTGGAGGTTTTAACATTGTATCTCTGTACTCTTATGTACCTACGCGGTGCATTGACGGGTTTTCTACGCTTTACATTGCTGGTTTGCAAAATACTTAGCCACTAAAGCAACAAATATTAAGCAAATTAAAATTGGCGAGAGAATTTAGAGAGGTGTTTGACTTTTGTGTGGCTATGAGGCGCAGACACCTTTGTGTGATATTTATACTCGCCAATTGTGAATCGATTTTAATGTTTTTTTATTTTATTGAATAGGCTATATCTCAAGCGTGGTCCTATGTTTATTGAACTTTCTGTTATGCGAACGCTAGGGACTGGATTGCTTTGCCACCTTCCTTGTTTCCTGAAAACTATATCCTATGTCTTCTGTAACGCTCTATCTTCGGCCACAACGTCGCTTTCCATCAGGTGAGTTGGTGGCAAAATGTAGACCTATTCTATATATAAAACAGATATAAAGACAGATAAACTCTTTATTTTTCACACCAGAAATGACATACATAAGACAAAACAAAACACTAGATAGACAATAAACTAGTGAACAAAACACACACACACACACACACACACACTACACACAAATACTGCATGCATATGATACTAAATTTAGTTATTAGTTTTGTCAATATCTGTCACTATTACTTGGAAGGAACTGACTCCTATAATACAGGTAATCTACCTAGCAAAGACCTACGAGTCAGAGATTCACCTAGCTTGTATATCTGTTATTAAGAGACAAATAAATATTTTTGTATTTTGTACTTCTAATTGCTATAAGCGATTTCTTCAACCAAGAGATCTCGGCAACCTTAAAAGGTAGTTAATTTTTGTAATAATGTATAGTGTGTGTTGTGTGTGCAGGGTGCGGGTTCGACAGCACGTCGCTGCGGCTGGATGAGCAGCTGGCGGCCCTGGAGTCGCGGCTGGAGCGGCCGCCCGTGCCTGCCGTGAGTTACCGCCTGGAGCCCGACCGCCGCGACCGCGCGCTCCACGACTACTACTGACACGACACTACCAAACTGCCCACCATCCACCTGAATGGTGGATGGTTCCCCGACTGCATAGCTGGGCATTAACTCGTTAATCCGTTAATTAACGAAGTTAACATTTTGATTAACGGATTAACTTTTAAAAATGTTAACGGACACGTTAACTTACGTTAATATGCAGAAGTCCGTTAACCGTTAATCCAATGCCTAATAGTTACCGCACGGCACCGACTAGTGCCGGGCGGCGCGTGGCAGCGAGTGCAACAAAAACAAAACTAGATATATTTTGCCGGCGCGTGCGAGTGAGAAAGAAAACTGCGAAGAGAGTTGTTTCGTTTGATCATTTCATTACTTAGCGCCGGTGCTTAGAGTGACGAGTGTAGACGATATAAAGATGCAATTTTACACATATTAACGGATTAACGTTAACTAGCGTTAATTCTTCCGAAATGTAACGCTTTAACGTTTCACAAAGCTAACTTTTTTTGTAGCGGATTAACGATTAACGAAGTTAACTATTTGATTAACGGTGCCCAGCTATGCCCGACTGTTACTATCTGGGTAACAACTCGCAACTGAATCGGTTTCTTCTAAGCAAGCGTGCTCCATCGTAGGCCGCATCATCGCTTAACTTCAGGCGAGGTGGCCGGTCAAGCGCAAGCCTATTTTTCAATATAAAAAAATCGAATTTGCTATCAGACAGTAACTAACAAAATAGTTGTTGTAATAGATTAAAAAAAAAGATGGTACACTTTTGCTATTAGACTCTAGTGCCGATGAAAACTGGGTTCGAATTTGCAAACTAAATTATTACAGCAAATTTAAAGGAAAAGTCTCAACGTTCGATCATTTTTAACATTCCTTTACAAATGTACCTATCTCGTTCTCAATGACATTCCTACAGATGTACAAACTGCGCGACACAGCTTTGTTTTTATGTGTATTTGCAAAAATAACTTCTTTTAGAATTGGCCAGGTTTTGATAAACTTGGCATAATTTCATTTTTATTTCTATTTTATTCTAATACATTTGAACTTTGATCCTCCACGTGATGCGACGTGTTTCAAATTGATTTTATATTTAGATATTGGTATTCCCAACCTTTTTCAAAATGAGGACAGAATATGAATTATATAAAAGACAATGTTAAACGGGCATTTACCTTGGTTTGATGAAAATCTAATCCATGAAATTCAAGTAACCATTTTAAACGCGTTGCACCATGTTGTGGGCCTAACTTATTAGGCTTGGATAGTTGATTGAATCAAGCGTCACTTTGCGGAAGTCTATTTTTAATTTAAATATCACGAATTTCTAGTTCAATTCCGCTTCTACGTCGCTGCGAGTATAATAAGGATTTTGGGACAAATTGTTTTTCTCTACAGATATAGAGAAATATAAGAAGAAATATGAAAGATATATAGAAATTCGTTTTATACAAATTATTAGGCTTGGTTGAATTAACAGTATCCAATCAAAGGAGTTATTAAAATCTGGCCTTGGGGGTTAGACAAGACCCACTTTCTATTAGCGTTAACGCCTGCGGAAAGATGAAATTGTATGAAAATGACATTGACAATGACATTAGCTTGAGAGATGTTATCTCAAGCTAATGTCATTTTCATACAATTTCATTTTTCCGCAGGCGTCAACGCTAACAGAAATTGGGTCTTGTCTAACCCCCCTTGTGTGAGCTTTCTAACAATACAAAGTAAACACAATTAAAGACAAGGAGTGATGTTTTTTACAAGCAGCACGATAATATTAAAATCCATCTTAAATAAGAATAACTGTTCGTAATCATCACAATAAAAAATTTGGCGACAAACCCAATGTTTATGAAACTAAACTTTTGACTGCACCAAAATTATTACCACCTTTTTCTCACAAATATTGAATTAATAGGTAGGTACATAATTTTTTAGTTCGTCAGTTTAGGAAATGGTGCAACAGAATCGCCATTGCAATAGTGAAAAAGTGTCTTAATAAAGTGTCTTAAAACTATAAATGCGAAAAGAATGGTGCCAATAAGTTAAAGTGGCAACTCAGTGACAATTTTTTACACAACTTTCACCTGCATAACAAAAAAGTATAAATAGTTCTTTTAAACCTCCGATAAAAGAGTTGATAATCTTTAAACGGCTGTGCAGATTTTCTTTAATCATAGCTAAGAACATTCGAACTAAATCAAAATCGGTTCGGCCATTCGGGAGCTACGATGCCACAAACAGACACACAGATGCACACGTTAAACTTATAACACACCTTTGCGTTTGCGTCGGGTGGTTAAAAACTATAATTTTCAAGTTTCTGATGGAAGTTGTGTGAAATTAAACTCGGTCCAAGCATTTATTTGCTCTGACGGCTGCAGTAATATTGTAAAAAGCTGAATAGGGATTGTCAAAATTGTCTGATCAAATATATCTTTAAAAATTTTACAGTTATAAGTTATTTTCAAAAAAATATAGACTTTATTGTAATATACTAATTTGAATAAATTTGTTTTCCTTACGGTAGCTATTATAAGAAAGATTGTAATTTTTTTATGTGATGACGTCACCATCGTTGTTATTTTAGTTCGTGTAGATGTCTATACAAAAGAAAAGCTTACTTCTGTCATATATTCATCTGTCAATGTCATTAGTTTCACAGTGATTTGGTTTATTTTTTGTTTTTTTGTAAACGGCTAAGACAAATTTCACCAACGCTGACGTCATTCAAGGGTAAATGAAGGTCAATCACATTTATTCAAAAATATTCGTCATCAGCGCTTATTTTTTAATAAAAATGTATGTATAGTGATCAGTAAGTCTTGCTCCAAATGGTTTTGTAATTGCAATCAATAAAAAATATGATCAATCCCCATTAAACATTTTCATTTAATATTCCACTGAACTATATTGGGTACCTAGCGTAACCTTGGGTAACTATATTGGATCAGAATTCGCGTTCTTCAGCTTTTTACAATGTTATTGCAGCTGTCACCGCAAATAAATGCTTGGACAAAGTTTAGGCGCTGAAAAGCCCATGAGTAGATTTTTAAGAATCTCCTAAGATTATTTTGTATTCTTATTTATCTCCACTAGTAATGGCTAGTCTTTTACGGATGTAATATAAAATATATACAATTATTATAATCTAAGTAAAAATTTAATCTGTCTATTTACGAAATAAATATCGAAATTATGCAACTACTAATAAAATATATACTAAGTATATGTATGTGAAATTGGTCACAAAATACGCCAAAGTTAGAACTATCTGTAACTGAAGCAGCCACTATTTTTGTAATTCCGATTTTATTTCCGAAGTACTTTTTTTTTAAGATTGCAATTAACTTTTATTTATTTTGTTATACTAAATATGATTTCAGTTAGTAATGTAATCGATAACCAAAATTATTTTTTATTTAGGTTAAGTTTACAACTTCTAATAATCATCTGATTAAGGCGAAAGGTAAGGTAAAGTGGCGCCCTCATAAAAAAAACATATCATTTATACTAAAAGATATGTAAATAAAAAAAATTACGCCTCTAGTCGGTCGAGAATGTAATGAAGTATATTTTTTTACTATAATTTTTAGTAACATAAGATGCCATATAGTTATAAAACTCATTACCGCCAAAAAGGTTTTTTTTAAAACTATATATGAGTCACCAAAATATATTACTAAAAATAATAGTTCAAAAAATACTTCATTACATTCTCGAGAACCTGTAGGTACCGAATTTTTATTTACTTTAATACCTGTTATGTTTTTTTAAATGAGGGTACCACTTTAGTTTACCTTTCGCTTTAATGAATGAATTGTACAAAATATACACCACGCAGCTAATGATAAAAAAAATGGTGTCGATTCTTGTCACATTAATTTGGTTCTTAACCTATTTTTGCTTTAAGGTTTTAAAGCTCAATTTACGGTGGCAAATAAAAATCATGTACAAAATTACAACAATCATTCATCTTGTTAGTAAAAGTAATAAATAACCTAGTCCTTAATGTCCTATAAATAAGTGCCTTTTTATTTGATAGGGATCGTCTTATCGAGGCTCTATTTAAGAGTCTATGCTGCGTGCTTTATCTATCTCGCTCGCGCGTTTCAACATTTTTGACGATATAAATTGATTGAATGTACTTATGTGATATCTAAGCAAAACAAATAGAAAATAAGTTTACAAATCATCATCATTTATCTCAGCCATAGGACGTCCATTACTGGACAAAGGCCTTCCCCCATCAATGTCCAAAAGGGCCTGTTGGAAGTTCACAAATATTCAGTAAAATATTAATTTTGACTAATACAAGTTAACAAATCAATTCAAATAAATTTCAATTAAATGATTTGATTTAATTTCTAGTACAAATATTTTTCTATTCAGTAATGTTTGAAAAGTTTTTAATTTTTTTTTTCGTTTTTAATGTAAAATAATAGCTTTTATTATTATGTTCGTTATTAATGTATAGCTTAGGTTTTACATAAATACTTTCAATCGTTTCGTACCTTCAAAAATGTTGAGAAAAATGTTTCGCTAGCGACATAGAAGACGCACGTAGCATAGACTCTTAAGTTACAATGTTTCATTAGTTTTCTATCTCGCTCATGCATTCAACATTTTGAAGAAATAAAATGATTGAACAATTTGAACATACTCAAGTAAAATCTTAGCTGTACGAATAATGATAGATTATTCACTAGGGGATAAAGATTTACTTACTTACTTTAGTTTTGGTTTGCATGACATATAATTGAACATTGTCGAGAAGGTGGTGTGAAAAGAAAATAACATTACAAAACTTATTTAGTTAAATTTTCACATTGAACCAAATAAGTTTTCATACTTCAAAATCAATTCTAGTAAAGTTTTTTTATTTTAGTTTTTTATGAGGAACAATACAACATAATTTTATATACTAAAAAATATTAAAATGCGCGAGCGAGATAGGACACGTGAAACATTGGCTCCTAAGAATTAGTTTTAAGTAATTTTATACAGTTTTCGACATGTATTCAATGTATTTGTATGTATTATTTTAGAGGGCATGTTTTTAGAATAAAAACCATGTTTTGTTTGTTGTTGTTTTAATAGCTTTCCTAACATTAGAAGCTTTAAGAGCTGATCCCTATTTTTAAGTATGCTTGTTTTCGTGTGAAAATCCTATATTAGTAATATTACACGTTTGGTTTGTTGAAGTGATACATTAACTTACTGACGCTTCCGTGATGTACATTTATTAAATAAAATGTACCTATAAAAATTATTTAATAAACTTAATAGCCAATACACACGAGCAACATTTTGTGCGCGAGAGTCCGTGAGACTGCGGACATAAAGGCGCGATGCAAAAGCTAGACTAAACGTTCAGTGTGGTGCATGCGTAGCGCGCTTAAAAGAGGATTTATGCTAGATCATGGCGGGCACGTGCCGTGACCCGAACTTGACGAGGCACGGATTAACACTTCACGAACATTTTATATGAAGGCGTAGGTGCCGGGGCACGGCCGAGCTTTGTCCGGGACGTGGGCGACACGGTGTAGCATGAATATCTCTATATAAAATGTTCCAGAGGTTTTAAATCCGTACCTCGTCCGCGCTTCGTACAAGGCACGGCTCGCGACATTGGCGGATCCAGGGGGGCGGGGCATGGGGGCCATGGTCCCCCCAAAACACCTAGCAATTCCATACATTCGACTTATTTTTCAATTTGAGTCCTTCGGACTTTGTGAGAACGCCCCCCCCAAATGAAATCCTGGATCCGCCCCTGGCTCGCGACGGCCACGGTCTACCATAAATCATCCTTTAGTCGAAGTCTTGCAGACTTGCACCTCGCCCGAACTAAAAGTCTGTCGTGTACGTTGGCTATAAAATAATTAAAATTCGCGATGCTGTAACCCCGAGTGATGTATTAAAAGTGAACACGCAATAATCTGCAACGCGCCGTCATTTGGGTGAGTATGGCTTCTTTGTGTTGTGTAAGTATCATAACTACAGTGTTTTATTACTTTGTTCTGTTTACTAAACTCGCCTGTCTTTGTAGTTTTCGTAATAGTTTGACTTTTGAAAGCAATTAATATGTACAATGTACATCTTTACAGGCCTCGATAATCCGTTAATATTTAGCAGTCATTTTTATTTTTCAATACTAAAGGTAGTACTTAAAAAAGATATTTTGATCTTAGGGGGAAATCTTACAATATAAAAATAGAAAATATCTACAAGAAAAATCTGCAGACTTTCCTAAGAAAGTTTCCTTATGATGTAACCTTATCAGAAATTTTCAGTATTCTGACAGGTTTTTTTAAAATCCGCGCTTTAAAAAAAAAGCTGTACTTATATATAAACCAGTAACGCATTGTCATTCAGTTCTGAACTATGTTATAAGTTTAGAATCTTTGGCTCATAAGGAAGTTAGTTTAAAATATATTTCAAAATGTGTACCTACCAAACAGACAGACAACAAAGCGAACGTTGTAATAAAATTAGGTGCAGTGATGATAGATCACGTACCAACTATTATTGATATTCTGGCAGCCGACACACAATCCCAGACTAGTTCGGGAGCCCATGGAACAACACATTACGTTACACGAAATGTCAAAATAATTAATTTTTTGTTTGTTTGATTATATGCTTGCTTCTGTCTTCTGTTTGTGAATGTTGCGTTGCGCGGTTGCAGCGGGGCCTGTGCTGCTTCCCCGGGCTGAGCACGGTGGGCGGGCGCAGCGGCAGTGGGCGCGGAGAAGAGGCGTTGTTGCTGGAGCGACAAGGGCGCGCCTCGCAGCAGACTCGCTCCTCCAGCCTGCCGCCGCCGCCGTCCGCGCTGCCGCGGCCGCCGCGCAAGCCCTCCGCTCGCACCACCAGATACGACCGTCTCGACCATCGAGACGCCAGAAAGGTAAACATGACGACCAGAATAGCTGTTGGTGAACCGATTTATAGATGATCGAATTTGATTCCCGGATATTAAATTTTGAATTGAATTTAACTATTGTTCTGAAACATCTACTAGCGCGGCTTGGCAGTAAAACCGACCCGTATGCCGTGATGGACGTGACGTCATGTTACACATATGTCAGGCGCCCCGTAATGGCTAACTTTTTTAGATCAATGGAATTAAGATATGTATCTGGCTTACTAGATGTTCGTAGCTTCGTTCGCATACATTTTAATTATTCATACACACTTTCAACCCTCTTATGCCCCTTAATTCGGCTCTTTCGCAATATCGTTTCTTAGCGGACCTCTACAGTCTACACCCCATAAGGAAATTACCTGCGAAATTTCAGCTTCGTAGTAGTCAAGCAATTTTCGAGATTTCGTGATAAGTCAGTGTTTACGTAAGTCATATTAGGTATTTATAATTTATACGTAGTGAAATAATAACTATATTTCCCTGATAGATAGAAACTCTTTATTGTGTACACCAGAATTAAAAATTACAAACAGATAGAAAACACTAACGAGCGATAGGAGATAGGCTATGGTTCTGAGTCTGATTGTTAGAAGTGCTTATGTTTTCATGGTATCTCCAGCTCAGTGGCGTAGCTATCGCTGGGCTAGGTGGTGCAGTGCACTGGGGCCCTCAAGCTCAGGGGCCCTCGGACCCTGATCATTAAACCTCGAAATTGAACTTGCGAAAATCTCTCCCACCTTCAGAATATAATTCATACACATACATGAACCTAATAAGTAGCTTAGCACCTTTAAAGTTTTCATATAAATTTCTACTTGATAAAACCTAACCAGTTCAGATAGGGCCCCAGATCTTTTATTGCATCAAGGCATTTGGTTACCTAGCTACGACACTGCTCCAGCCCCAAGGCTTTTACCACAGAATAAAAATTGTACTATTAGGATTGACTTGACAGTAGGTAAACTTGCATTTAGCCAAATCGATTGTTCAAAACAATGTCCAATTTAGACCCTGCAAACGGTATAGTTTAGAATAAAATTATCTGTCCACGCTGGGCAAAACAAGTTCCCAGTGTCTTTCGCAACATTTTTTTTTAATATGTTTAGATGATAAATATAACTAAACAGCGTTTCATGAATAATTGTTAGAGCACGTACCTACTATCTACCTAACGAAGGACTGTTTTTGTTTGGAAGTATCCAAATTAGTTTCGACGGGTTTCCCGGCTCAGTCGGCTCTCATCACGGATGAAAGGGTTCGAGTAGCTAATTTGAACTATCAAAGGCCCAAGGGTTCAAACATTTCAAGGGCAAATCTTGATCCTTCTATAATTCTAAGAAGGAATAACCTTTTAGCCTTACAGTAATTCCTACTTAAAATACCTATTAAAGTTAGATACTCCACTTCATCTTTGTCATTATAATGTATGTATGTAACCACGATTATAATTGTCTTTACTAATATTATAAAAGCGAAAGTAACTGGGTCTCTCTGTCTGGATGTTTGTTCGGTTTACACGACTAAACGGCTAAGCCGATCTTAACGAAATTTGGCAGGGTACATCATAAGGATGGACATAGGGTATATATTTCCTTTCCAAAAATGCAAAAAAAAAAACTCAATTTCTATATATAAAATGTATATGGGACCAACTCTGAAATACGACTAACCAAACAAAAAATAATCATCAAAATCAATTCATAATTGGCGGAGTAATCGCTACAGTCGAATAGATATCCTTCTCTTTTCGTGGGTTAAAAAAGCCTCTCAGCCTGATCTTCGGCTTTTCGCTGCAAGTCACTGCCAATATTGTCTCAAGGTGTCGCTAGTTCTATTCTTCTTCGTCTTACGAACTTTAGTTAAAAAAGCACTATTCAATTTGAACCTACTGGAAGTAGTCGAACAGAAGTAGTAATATTAGATAAATTATTCTGAGATAATAATCAGCTACATATCTAGCACATTGTAATTGTGTAACATTTGTCATGATTTATTACATAGTGCAGTGTATTGTTACAAAGTGTTTAACTACTTTTGTAGTAGGTATTTAACGACTAGGCAAGAGGTAGCATACACAACTGTTTATACTAGCTAGGTACCACGGCAACTAGATAAGTGTTCAAGGTCTATCAGTGAGTACACTAGATTTGTTCAGGTTCATATTATTTATCTTTATCATTTGAATCGAAAAGACATATTCATTAAAACGCTCCCAAAAAGGAAAACGAAGACTGGTGATAAGTGCTGGTGATTTCTGATACGATACCTCAAAAACTTTGCTATGTAACGTAAATTAAATAACAGCTGATGCTAAAGGTCAACGTACAACCTTTGCCGCGCGCACGCTTGTACGCTTTACATTGCTGGTTTGCAAAATTCTAAACCACAAAAACACCAAGTATATGGCAATACGATGCCACAGGCAAACACACAGATACACACGTCAAACTTATAACACCTCTTTTATTATAGAAACTGCCGTGGTTTTCACACATTTTATTTATATTACACGGGAATTACTCACGTAAGATTAAGCTGGTCACTCCGACTATAGTTTCAACCGCATTAGGCAGTCTTTTTCAAGGAGAATAAACGCGCGCGGCTGCGTTTCGCTTGGCACTGAAGCGCTTGCTTGGCTCGCTCAGTGCCAAGCTCACTGCCTAATGTGGTTGAAACTATAGTCGGAGTGACTATCGTGTAATATAAATAAAATATTATAACACCTCTCTTTGCGTCAGGGGTGAAAAAGTAGTACCTAGGTAAGCTTACAGAATAATGTTTCCTTTCCAGGATTCCGACGGCTCTGGTTCGATAGCATCGACCGCGTCTCGCAGCTCCCCGCTCCCGTACGACACGGTGCGCAAGCTACCCTCGGTGCCCACCTCCGCGTCGCTGCCCGCGGCCGAGTCGCGCGAGTCCTTGGTCCGGCCGCGGGACTCCAGCCTGCCCTCGCCCTCCAAGCTGGCCGTGTACGCAGCCGCCAGGAGGCGCTCCGCTGAATCCGCGAAGGATAATAAACGAACGCATAACCATTATCGTATACAGTTTTAGTCTAAGATCGTGTTTTCTGGGCTCTAGATTTAAACTGTCTTAAACTTTCACGGTTGTGCTGCTATTGTACTACATTTAAATTAGTACTCATGGGATGACGTCAGATTTTCAGATACTGTCGTGTCGCGAAGCGCCCAGCCGAATGTTCCATCAGCCCTCTTTCTGCCGCAGATATCTCGCTCGCGCATTTTAATAATTTTTGGAGATTAAGAAAAAAACATTGGGTGGAAATTTTAAAATAAACTTTTGGGATAGGGATTCGTCATCATCATCTTTTCAGCCATTGAACGACACTGCTGTACATAGGCCTCCCCTACCCCTATATTATATCCATATGATACGGATAGTTTTTTTTTAATATTCATTGTCATATTGTTATTTTGTTGAAAGAAAACCAAAATAACTTTTTCAAGTTTTTTATCTCATCCGCCTGCCAAAACAATAAATTTCAAACTAAAAATAGCTTTAAAACATTTTCCACGAAAAAAATATGAAAAAAATGCCCAATTGTTATTTACTTCCAGTGATTTATTATCTTCAAACATGTTGAAATTATGCTAAAGAGGAGTTTGAGCCAGTTTCAGATGTTTAGGCGTGATAAGAGCGACCACATCACACCATCAGGTCAGATATGTCAGTACCTACATCGATAAGGACTGAAATGATAATGACATTGCGAGGGACATAGTTATAGTGTGGCTTTACCATCGAGATACAATTCCTATAAAGTCACAATCTCTCTGTGAAAACAGTCAAAAAACGTCCGAGCGTCATTGTATCATTTATATTATACTTCACAAAGCCATACTCCAATTTAGACGTCATGTCGCTTGCATAGTGTTCTACGTTTGTTGTCCGCTATGTCATCGTAGCTCTGGCATCGCGCGGCATTGTATTCGGATCGCGGTTACCTTGTTACTAACCAAAAACTCTGCGCAATTCGTAGCGTGTGCCGAGTTTTGGTTCGGTTTTTTTGACACGATTGTGACTCTATATGTATTCTATCTCGATGGGCTTTACACAAGTTAGCAGATACACTAATACAGTATTGAATAATAGTATTTTAAGATAAGTATGTTTTATTATCATTTATATTTAATTTTATTTCACCACACTGTCTACCGAGGTCTCTGGACAATCGCCTGGAAGATATAACCGTTTTAATATCTTGCTAGACAGAGAGCGCATTATACTTGCTAATGACGTTACTTGGGAGTAGGCCATACAAACTCCATACTGACGCTCACTTTCCGGGAAAAGGACAGAGCACCCCTTCCTAATCCGAACAACTTTAAATGCTTATACCTCAGAACTTTATTAGCCGATTTAAATAATTTATTTATTTACTAAGCCTGACAACAACTAACAAATCAAACAACTGTCCTGATGAACGATAAATTTATTTAATTTAACGGCCGGCTATCCGAGTCGCGTAGGCAACAAAACGCTCCCTCTGCCCCCGCCAAGTTGAGCGACGATGCATTTTGCCACCCTCACGTATTAAAATGAAAAGAGAGGCAGATAATTTTAGTCCTGTCAGATTGGTTTAGTTTAGTGAGTGGTATGACAGAATAGGCCTCATTGTCATACATTTTTTTGTCACTTTTTGGAAATTCACATTCAGTGATTTTACTGTCAATATGTAAATATCACACGTGTAAAAAATACCCCGCCCCTCGTGCCCTATTATATGTCCCACGCACGTACTAGCATGATCTAAAATGCTTCAAATATATATATGTGTGTATATATGTGTCCACAGGAAACATGTAAAACACTTAGGTATATCCCTTTTACAATTGGCTCGTCTATCGTTGCATCTATTTCGGAATGAAATCGTTTGTGAAACGGTGTGACTGAGTCATAGGTTTTTAGATGAATGTTTTCGTTTGTTGTGAAGTCACTTGATCAGTTGTCCGTGCTTCGTTTGAAATGGGCGAGTGCAATGGACAACGGCTATCAAGTGGAAGATAAGTTTTCAGTCGTTTTTGGTAGTTCTAATAGCGCTGTTTAATATATATCTATTTAGCATTAGCAGATTTCTACCTACTCTCCTATCTATCTAGGGGAAAGGCAATCCAGGGTACTTTTTCCTCCGAATTGAAAGGGGTGCCAATTTCTTATTTCTTGTAACTATTCGCGCGAATCTTTATTAATCGACAGTTCTGTGGAAGTTTGACGATCGATGATCATAGCCAGGGGCGCTATATTATCAGTTTTTACCCCGATTCGGAAAAAAATAATATCCGGGGCTAGGTCTCTATAATTGACAACGTTGAATAAAATTTATTGTTAAGTACTTACAAACAGTGGCGGATCAAAGATTTCGGTGTGGGGGAGGGGGTGAAAGGTTAACCTAGCTGAGGGTAGGCTTTGTAGGATAATAAGTATATAATTTGAGATTTGTCAGTGGTGGACCCAGGTACTTTGGGGGGCTTGAGACCTTTCGCCCCCCTGGATCCGCTACTGCTTACGAACTTCATTGGGGTTCAATATTCTCCAATGGATCCTGCTCTACTGCACTCTTCGCTATCACAATAATAATCACAAAGCTCATAAAATATGAATAGTAATTAGGTAAGGACTTATACCTAAAGCTAGCTTTAACGGAGCGCAAATGGGTCAGCTAGCGTGATTTACTACATGACCTTTGTAACAAAATCTAAACAAGACTAGTAAGTTTGCTAGTAGGTTTCGTATAATTATGTACTTTGAAAACAGGTTAATTTACAACTGATTTTATAAAAAGAGTTTCTATTTACGATTGTTTTTTTTTGTGTTCATTATGCACCGCGATATCATTATCTATTGACCCAAAAAGGTAAGGTCCAAGTTCTTTGGTCTATTGTGTATTGTTTTTTTATTTTATTGGATAGGCTTTGTACATCGAAGGAGGTTCAATTTAAAATTAAATTTAAATAGTCTTCTAAGGATGGAATACTAGGAACTTTTGTGAGGTCGATAGTTTTTTTGTTTTGTTTGTAAATGTATTAATTATCTGTGAGCAGTATTTAAGGTTTGTTTGTGTTTGGTAAGAGCTAACTAAAAGTAAGTTAAAATATTTATCTTGTAAAAATTAAAATCCCCAATACCTAGCAGTATTTATAGTAAAATTGAGATTTTTATCAATGTAGGACCTACCAATATCTATAAATATTAATCCGTAGTACAAACTATAATGTATTCGCAATCAAAATTCTTTTATTATGTAAGTATACTTATAAGTAGATTGTATATGTTTGCAGTTTGCATAGTTTTGGTTTGTTTATGTTTTTGTTTGAAATTGGTTTCAATTTGTACGTAATGATGACTAAAATAAACGAAATTGTTTTCATAAAAATTAAGAACTTTTATTTGCAAACTGCTAATGCTAGCCGCAACTATAGACCAGAATAGGTACATAGCGGCCGCAGTTTAGTGTTGAGTGAGTTAGGTACCTATTTATGAGTGATACCTAGTCATCAATAACTTATTTTTTATATATGTATATACCAACTACCAAATACCAACTCGCCTGATGGTAAGCGACGGTGTGGCTGAGGATGGCACACGTTGATCCAGAAGGAAAAAAAAAACAACGTGACTCTAAATTGCGACAGCTATGTAGCGGCGCACCCCTGAGGAAACCTAAGTTTTTCAACAGAAAATTATGTGATGACCAACATGTCAAGATCTCATGATATTATTACCTGTAGGATGTAGGTAATAATATCTAAAAGAAAAACAATTAATTTTAAATCTAGGTATTCTGTAGAATAGATTTCAAAGAAAATCTATTGATTTAGTTTAACCCTGAAAGTGTATTGACGTTTGAAAAGGCATATCATCGCTGAATATGCAAGTTCTGTCCTTGATCCTGACATTTGCAGGCCTTACGAAAATGAGGCCGATCCGTGGCCTCGCGCGCCGGCCGCTGCGCTTGCGCAATCGACGAGAGCTGCGGCGCCCGCGCGCCTCGCCGCATGCCGCTACATAACCACGGACGGAGAATGCGACAAGAAGTGTGCTGCTGTCTCAGTAATCCTTCATAATGCTTTTTTTTATATCACCTCTGCACTATGAGTAGGTACCAAATGACCGTCCTGCAAAATATTTAAGTAACATAACATAGGGTTAGGGAAAATTGAGTCTTTAAAAGTCGGCATCGCATCAGTGATGGCCCTGGTATTCCACGGCGAAGATAATCGCTTACCATCAAACGGCCCGTTAACTTGATTGCCACCTTGGGCATATCATTGCTGGACCATGATGAATATGATGATAGACCAAGGTGACGATAAATTGTTAGACCATGGTGTTTTGTTTTGATCAACGATCGTTAGACCATGGTGTTTGTTTTGATCAACGATCGTTAGACCATGGTGGTTTGTTGAGATCAACGATTGTTAAACCGTGGTGGATATTGTTCTCGCAGATCTACTAGAACAAACCACCATGGCCTAGCAATCGTTGAATGCGATAATAAACCACGATGGTATAACGATCGTTAATCTACTATAACAAACCACCATGGTCTAACGATATTTGATCTAAACAAAACACCATGGTCTAACAATTGTTGATCTGCAAGAACAAACCACTATGGTCTAACGTCACTAGCTTAGCTTTTTAGCCTAGTTTAACTTAACTAGCTAGCGAGCTAGGTAAGTGGAGCCGGTTAGTAATTATTAACTATGGAACTAGGTACATAGCCTGCTCTACATAGTTAGGAAAAACATAGATTATTTCACTACAGTTTTATCTACTATTACAAACAAAACCTTTTAAAATATTTCTCTTCTATTCCAGTTAGTTAGCTAGAGCACTGTATCTGAAACATTAAATTATACCACCTCCACATACTCGTAGAGAGTGAGCGCCCGATAGAGAAATGAGGACAGCGGAACAATTTATTTAGCTTCGTTCAATAAATTGTTTTGATTAAAGATATTTATCGACAGTAACTTCACACAGACAATAAGCGAGTGAGTGCCATTGTTGTAGAGCTGTGATAATACTTGTATGTTAATCGATTCTTTGATTGGAAGTAACAAGTTAAATCGATTTTGTGAAGTGACAAGAACAGTCTTACGACTCTACAGCAATGCAGCGGCAGCCTCGGAATGTAATGTCATATAAACTTATAGACAACTAGCGACCCGCCCGCCCGGCTTCGCACGGGTGTAATTTACGTGCGAAGCCGGGGCGGGTCGCCAGTTATATAGATAAACCTTCCGTGAAAATTTATCTAACTGATGGTGAAACCCGCATCAAAATCCGTTGCGTAGTAGAGGAGTTAGCGGCCATACAGACATACAGACGCGGAAAGCGACTTTAATTTATACTATGTAGAATTGTAGAGATAGCGATAGAGAAGAAGTGATATATAAGGACTAGTAGTGCTACAGCAGCACTGCTGCACTTTAAAAGTGTACCATTTTAATTTTATTTTCCGTCCGTCCGTCTGTCTGCTTCGTCACGCTCTTGGCCAGTTGTTTTTTGGTTACGTAAAACTATACTTTGTCCAAGCATTAATTTGCTTAGACATCTGCATTAACTTTGTATAAAACTGAATGAAAACCACGAACTCTGATCACTTTCGCTAATATATTTGAACGTGAAAACTGTAGCAATATTTTATAGTGTAATTGCAATAATAATAAAATTGTCAGACCAAATAAATGGTTGGACAGAATTTACTAGGTTATCATAATTTGCAGGTCCAAGTTTTGTAAAATTAAGCGGTAATTTCGTAGGTTTTCATTGGCGGATCCAGGGGCATGGGGGCCATGCCCCCCCCCCCCAAAACACCTAGCAATTCCATACATTCGACTCAATTTTTCGATTTGATTCCTTTGAACCTTGACCAGAAATGTCAGAATGGCCCCCCCAAAATGAAATCCTGGATCCGCCACTGTAGGTTTTCGTGGTTTTTTTTCAGTGTTTTTGCAGGGGAACAGTTGACCACGGACACTGAAAAGTGTTCGAAAAGTCAGGGATTAGAATAATGTAAAATACACGCTTTCAATTAGGCGCTGAGCTAATAAGCCCTTAAAGCATTCTTCATTCCGTTTTAACTTCACTTGGTTTTTATGTCACTTTTTCTACGACAGAGAGAAAATTCCATTATGTAACATTGAAATAAGAATTACAATCTGGGTGTCTTCAAGTCACGAGTGAATCGGTTCCTTCTAGGCAAGCGTGCTCCAACGTAGACCGCATCATCGCGCGGTGGTGATGGTGGTCAAACGCAAGCCTATTATTTATTTAAAAAAAAAGATGTTGAGCTTGGTCTAGGAACTATTCGCTGGGAACGCGGATGAATGCGAAAGCGTCCCCGGAGCCCCGGCGCTCAAATGGACATCAGCCTGGGGTGCTTAATCTGTCCCCAGGGGTTTAGGCTGCCATTCTGGCGGAGAGTTCCACATGTAACCACCCTCCAGGGCAATTGATTAAGAATTTTCCCTGAACAAACAAAGGCCTATAGGAACCATGGTGAAAATTACCAGCCACGAAACGTATTTTTATCTGTTTTTAGTAAGTATATTATGTGATTAGGATTGGAGCTTTAGGTCGTAAATTGTTGTTATGCTGGGATTTTATAAATTCCAATGCTAATCACTACACAGAACACATGTCAGTATCTAAGCAGTAAGTGGGCTAACACTGTGTGACGAAACAAGCGAAAGTGTTAGAAAAAGTAGGTTTTGGCGGTCCACATTGAGAGAGTTAGAGCAGGCAGCTAGAACTACCCACTAGTAATATTATAAAGAGGTGAGGTTTGTATGAATCATCGAGGTTATATCCGGAATCATACTGACTTGATTTAAAAATCTTTTACTATCCCTGAGTGTAATAGGCTATGTTTTGTTCACAACGCGGTCAAAGAGGCGCAAAGCAAAAGCTTGTGTCAAATTACATATTGGACAGAACAGACCGCTGGACAGACAGACTACATAGTAATAGGGTCCCGTATACACCCTTTGGGTATGGAACCCTATAAAAATGTAGAAAGTAAGTAAATTGGCATCTTCAAGGCTAGAATGAATAGATTTCTTCTAAATCAACGTATTCCGTCCTCGGCCGTAACGTCGCTTACCATCAGGCGAGTGGGTGGCCAAACGTAGATCTATTGTAGGTATATAAAAAGTAAACCATTTATTTTGTGCAATAAACACTAGACTAGAACATCAACATCACAAAACAAACAAAAAATACAATGAAATAAAAGATCACATAGGTAGAAAATTTTCCCCGTGTAATATAGGTAAACAAAATGTGTGAAAAGCACGTCAGTTTCTATAATACAATCATGCAAACATGTTCAGTACAAAAAAGATACTTGTTACTGAAAATCTTTTCTTGATCAATATATCTACAGCCAGTGGCACGTGCGCGTAGACTAGGTAAGTCATAACTCAGAAGGTTGGAAGCTTAACAAGGTCAAGGTGCACAAGGTTGTATTCTGTTTACGGAAAACTTAGGCATCTTTATTCTAACAAATAATTATTAAAACCAACATATTTAGCTTACCTTCGTCCTACAAAACGTTAGCCTAGAGCTTAGACTGCAAGTCCTAGAAACCAGAATAATAATAAAAAATTAGGAACTTAATTATTATGGAGTAATTAAATCTAATGTCTTATATTATATGTCAGTTAAATCATTATTCATGTGCCAACTATAGCAGGATTTAAAACAGAAATCCTTGGCCCACAGATAACTTATCAAAAATGTCGTCTCTAGGCTCTAGGATTTTATTATCATTATCATCATACTAATATTATAAATGTGAAAGTGTTTGTCTGTTTGTTAGTTCCTCTTTCACGCACAAAAATAAAAAAATACAGCAGAGCATCGGATCGACCTGATTTTTGTATGGGTATATTTCAAGGGCTGGAGAGTGACATAGGCTACTTTTCATCATCATCATCATCACCATTTTTCATCACTACACGGGTGAAACCGCGGGGCGCAGCTAGTAATAAATAAATAATCAACACCTGCTTTTTTACATTGGGTATAGGAAAGTACCCTGAATAAAATTGCTGAATGAATATTGGCCTGCAGCAAGGTTCCTTACTATGCGATATCCAGCTAACCTCGCCTCTAAAGGCGCTGACCTTGCCGCAATTTGAGCTGCTAACCTTCTGATTACGTCTAGTTTGTTTTTATCGCTTCCTCTCTTCGACGAGGATGCCTAAAAACAGAGATCGACCTCTGTTAGCTTCTTATTTAATGTTGCTGTGAAAAGAGAGTGCGATTTTCAAGAACTTTCCAGCTACTGTCATGAAAACTTACCTTTCAATGTGAAGTGAGCTTTTTCAAATACTGTGGAAATCTGGAAATGGTGAATCTAGAAATTTCGCCAGCACACGGATACGATCTGCAAGTTCAAGGACGCTCAGCAAGCTATGGAAAGAGCTAAGCTCGTCGGGGGGGATTAGGATCGTTTATGGGACCGGCCAAATCGTTCTAGAGTGGAGACCACAAATCGGCAAACGTAGCGTAGGACGTCCTGAGACTTGTTGGAGTGACGATAAACAAAAGACAGCTGGAAATAGCTGTAAGCGAATAGCCGAAGATATAAGGATGAGTCGTGCCTTAGGAAAAATTTGCAGTAGAATATTGTATGGTGATAATGATCTAGGAAATATAGTAACGTTTTGGTTGCATGATTACGAGCTATGGTGATACCGGTTTTCACAAGCCAAGGCGACTTTATAGAGGGCTATAGCGAAAAACTGCCGTTCGGTGCCGGCCACAGCCCGTTCAAACAAAGACATTTCAAATGCTCAAGTCTACTACCAGTTGGCAGCGTAGCCAACACGCTGGCGGCATTACCGCACGCCGAATAGTCCTTCCTTACCTACACCTTCACGTTGAGCCAGAATAATGTCAGCATTTTTGATGTTCTTGGCAGTTTTTTCCCAGCATTTATGCAATATTCTGTTCATCTGCGACCTGAATAGTGAAAATTATAGAATGCTAAATTATAAAATAATCCTCTCGCTGCATTATTCAGCGCGTCTGGCCGACAGACGTAAAGTATAGTAAAGGCTTTCCACCACTGAAAGATAGAAGCCGCAGAACCGGTAAGGATTTTTTGAACTTACTACTACAGTACTACTACAGTACTTTTTAGCCAAATTCAAAAAGGACGGATTCTCAATTTGTTTCTTATTTTTGTTACCTCAGAACAACGTCACTTTTATAAACAGATTTCAAAAATTCTCTTTTTATTTGAATAAGTATACTTTTAGATTGGTTTAGTAGTTTGGTTTTTAAATCAAAATAACTGGAATATTCGTATACTTGGATGACATAATATTGTTATCCAAATAAAGGAAATAGCGTATTTTACTAATGTTGGAGTCAGTTTTATAAATTGATAATTATTGAATGGGAGAGATGTTTAAAGTTGGAATTATTATTGTCTTTAAATTAAAATTTGCTAATCGTTAAAATTAAAAAATAAGATTCATAGTCAAAGCTGAATTATATCTTTACTAATGATTGATTGAAATAAGCATGCTTCTAAAAGCGACGATTACTCATGAGTAGGTAGGTACTCATGTTACTCCCACTACGGAAAGGAGAGAGCTCGAGGTGAATTTTTCTCCAAACCGGCTTGGCCGATTTGAATGCGGTTTATTTTATCTAAAAGCAGGTTTTCCGCGGTAGTTTTTAATTATGTTTGATTAAAATATGTTTCGCCATTTAAAAGTAATTTGTTTCTGAATTGACCCGTTGTTTTTGCAAAATGGTCAGAGCAGATTATAATATACCGCTATATACTTACGTACAACAACAAATAAATAGCTATGATTATGTAGCTTAAATTTTGGGTTTTATTTTTGACATTAGAATAGAATTGTAGTTATTTATAAAAGTATTTTTTAGTTTTATCATAAATAAACTCGTTTTAGTTCTCTTATTGAATTCGGTATAGTGTTGTAGATAATAAATATGTCCCACATAGTGTGGTTCATTAGATGGGTGGCTTTAGATGGGCGATTACGACATCTGATTGACCTCTACGATTTCTTACCGCCAAGTCAGATATTCCTGGATTATAATGAAAACAAAAACAATTTTAGGGATTGTTTAATACGTTCCTTTTTTAAATTCATCATTAAATTTATCCTTGTTAGATGAGCTCTTGGGTAGATTCACGTACCCAAAAGCTGTAAGACATGGCATATCTCCCAGTGACAGCAAGCTTTATTATCGATTCCTCTTGACCCAAATCCGGGGCTGTTCTCAGGTCAAAGCCATGCCGGCTCGTCACCAGAATAACAAATGCTCATCTGCGAGCCTCGTATAAAGTTTTTAACAGCATTCGCGAGTATACCTACAAGGAAAATACAAAGGCCTGATGGCGCCTAAACGTAGGTAATTCGACTTAAATGTTTACATGCTCTAGTTTGAATGTTTTCCGTGAACTATTTTCCATTGTTGGTGGAGTTACTTTTGCATGAATGAGGGGTGGGTAGGTATTGTTATTTTTGAGTTGTTGTACAAAACTGTTGTGAGTGAGTAAGCCTAGCATTATTTACTCGTATGTTTTATTGATTTAGGTCAATAACGAGGTAGGTGTTATTACTTGTAAACTCGAACGGTCGTAGAAGTGGGTAATGAACTCGTTTAATTGGTGCGTACATTATTCTCAAACTTGGTATTAAGTAATGTATCCATTTTTGGAAGATCACAATTTAACCAAAGTTGGCCTTCAACTTTTGCGAAAGTATTTTTTGCTTATGATATACTTTTACGTACGAATATCCACGGAATGTTTTAGAAAACTACTTTACAAGCCTTTGCGGTAACTTAACATTTATGGACTCGTTTGCTGGCCTCGGCTATTCCTTGCCCCACATTTTTTCGTTCATTTGTTCACTGCCGCAGCAGTTAAGAAAAGTAGCAAAAAATTGTAGAGCAGGCGTTTGTAAACTCCATAACATTATGAATCCATTGGGCAACAATTTCTGCGCAGAAAGTTGCGCAAAAAGTTGCTCATCAAATTGAACGATGACACAGAAATTTTGTTTAGTCATGTTTGTCCTGTTGCGCGTCATCTGGCAACGTCGCGCGATGTTGCTGTTGTGAAACGCTGACAAACATGTTGGGCATCACGTGTCCGAGGAGTTCACGGCTTCACCAATAATTATGTAACAGATTCCGACGTACAAAACAGATGTCACGATTTTTAACCACGAGACGCTTGAGTCACGCCGGAACAGAGAAGTGTGTACCTATGTGTATGTCTGTATTTTTTGTTACCATTTCTCCGGCTAAACTAATTTGGATGCGGTAAACCTGGCAAGCGATTACCGTCGCCTATGGATACCGGGTGTTACCAGGGGCATCACAGATAGGTACGTTACAGGGCTTATTGACAGGTTTTGAAGAACCCTACGTTACAGGTTACAGTTACATACTCAAAAATGCCGCAGGAGAGGATATTTTAATTTGAAAGCAGGTCCCATTGTGACTGTACTTAGCTGTTGTTTTTTGTTGTTTTATAATAGGCTTGCTTTTGACCACCACCTCGCCTGTTGGTGGTCTACGATGGATCATACTTATGCCTAGAAAAACGCGATCACTCGCGTCGCGACTTGAAGACACACAGATTGGAACTATCGGAAAATACTATTCAGGCAAGCAAGCGTATTCCAGTCTAGCAGTGCACAATAAAAGTGGAATCAAAGCGCTTCGTACGGATATTCGGAATATCAATCATGAAACGGTGTCGCTTTTTTGTGCCCGCCCTGGCCGTCCGATAGGAAAATGGGCAGGATGGAAGAGGGATGGTTGTCTTTTAAATATTTGATCAAAGAAGTCAAAGCTCTTGTCAGGATTGGTCGTGGTTTTTTATTTTATATACGGAATATCCAATGAGAGACTTTATTTTTAAGAATTTTTAGGACTCTATATTGAATCACCGCTCACAAATTTTGATGCTCATAATTTTCGAATTTTCCGAAATAAAAAAGTATCCTACATCTGTCCCGATACATCATGATATACAGGACACCCAAATACATATAAGTAGGTATTATATACTTTTCCGTGCCTGTCCTTTTAAGCGTCTGCCCAAAAACGGAAATTTTCGGGAATTGGAAATTTTACAAATTTCCGAAAACAGTTGTCACACACAAGAGTTTGTGGTTTTGACAAACAAGATTTATACCCTAATTTTCTTCCCTTAGTCTTATTAGTAAAAATAATCATTGAAATATGTTCATAATCGGCGAAAATATCGCGTATCACATACAGAAAAATCAAGTACACAGTGGAATCAGGGCTGCCATACGTCCGGAATTTTCCTGACAAGTCCAGAAATTCTAGTTTTTGTCCGGAATGCGAGGAATTCTGAAACGTCTCAAATTCTAGTTCCGGAATACACGTTCATATGTCGCAAAATATGAACTTTAAAGCAAATGTCCGGCAAAATGGATGTTTGCCCGGAGATTTTTTTCCATCTGGTAACCCTACGTGGAATTGAGAACCTCCTTTTTAGGGTTCCGTATTACTACAAGGAACCCTTATATGTTCGTTCGTTCTGTCTGTCTGTCCGTCCGTCAATTCTTTAGAACAATCTATTTCCAGCTTCTATAGTTTTTAAGTAAAGGTAACATTGCACAATTACAGTTTTGGTATAAATCTCATTTGAAACCGGTTGATAATAAATCTCAGAAATCAGAAAATATTATTTCAGTGTTGTAGTATTTATTTATTTATTTATTTATTTATTTATTTACGGAAAACAACATCTCAGTGTTGGTCGCTGTTATGTCTAGTCGCTAGCCCTTAATTTACATGAGAAGGAAGCAAAGGTCTTAACCTGTGGCACAGACGTATAGACAAATAAATAACCGGCAGTAGTCAGTACCAGTGAGTGAGCAGTCGTCGCATGCGCAGGCGCACGCGTGGCCTCATTCCGTCGGTATCAGCTTTCACAACGCTAGTCGTTGCATCACAGCCCGGTACGCACGGTCTACCGAAAGCCGCTTCGTATCCTTGAACCTTGCTCGGAAACAAGTGAGGAGTAAGGAGGAGTAGGTTTGTATTGTGCAGTGATGACCAGGATTCACTTCACTATTTACGCCCAGCGGTTTCACAAGCGATTTCCTTGTTTTTGCGAAACCATAACATTACACAATAAATAAATACTGCCCCGGTAGCCCATTTGGTAGTGAACCTGCCTTCTGGTGCGCTATTATGTCTTCTGTGCTTCTGGGCCTGGGGGCGTGGATTCGATTCCCACCTAGGACAAACATTCATGTGGTTTCATGTTGTTCTTTATCTGGGTGGTAATATGTATTTAAAAAATTATGTATTTATATCAGTCTGTGGCAGCCATAGTACAAGGTACAAGCTTTGCTTAGTTTGGGGTGAGATGATCGTGTGCGCAAAAATGTCCAGAATATAAAAAAAATACCTTTCACACTCATGGCATCCTACTAGGGTTCCCTGTGTTGAAATTGACATTGAACACACACAAAGATACACAAGATGGACAACTCATACTCAGAATAATAGATATTCAAATTCATCATTCAAACATCTGCCCGGTCGGGAATCGAACGCAAGACCTTCTTCTAGCAAGACTGCTAGCACTGAACAAACCGGTCGTCAACTCCGATAGATTCCCTGATAGAGGGTCCTGTCGGGTCTCCCATCTAATAAGTCCGTCCACTCCACATATTTCCATGAAAAATGTCCAAGTTGGTTCTGTGTAGAAGTTAAAAAAAAACTTAGTCCAGTGCAAATATGTTATGTAGTAGGTAATGTAGGTAATTAAAAGACTACGTTTGTTTGTACCAAATAGGGTTATCGTACCTAAATATTATTTATCTAGCTACAGGTCGCGTCATGTAAAAAGAACGCTGGAAGAAAGTAGAGGGGTGTGTTTGTGCATGGGTACACTCGCGCACAAAAGTACTAGGCCTATTGTTTTAATTCATTAAAGCCTTTTGCTCGCAGCTTGGTTGTTGCTAGGTACGCACCTCATATCACCAAATAGACCGATAAATCGTCTACTGCGCAGTCTAACCGCCAGCGTTCTTTTTACGTGACGCGACGTACCCGTTTATATTTACGGTATTTTTTGCAATAGCAGTTTCGTAATCTAGACTCTATTTACCCACGACGAAACGTAGATTGCGTTTGGGGTAAGAGGTTGTTTGTCTGTTACCTTACCATTCTCCTCCAAAATGGCTGAACCGATTTGAATGCGATTGCGGTTTTTAAAGGTTTCATTGTGATGGTTCTTGATTATGTTTGATCAAAATCTCTCCAGCAGTTAAAAGTTATTGGGTTTTTTTCGAATTGATCCGGGATTCTGCACTAATAAGAATAGACAATCTATAACAATATAACTATGAAGTATAACAATATAATTATCAGGCAGAGTTTGAAACATGGTTTTATTTAATACTAGCACCGCACCCCGGCTTCGCACGGGATCTTTTTTTTTACACCTTGAGTTACATTATTGGAGTAAGGATCCCTTTTTTACATAATGTTACCCGGGGATAGTGTAGCTTCCCAACAGGAAATAATTTTTCAAATCGATTCAGTAGTTTCGGAGCCTATTCAATGCAAGCAAACCAACAGTCAAATATTTCCTCTTTATAATATTAGTATAGATTAAATGTATATTTGATTGTGTAAATACCAGAAATAGTAAATTCTGAGACATAATAATAATATGTAGTTAGTATAGCACAAACCGAAAAAAGAGACCGCTGGGAAACGCTGGATGCAGGCCGCTTCCAACCGGCCCTTTTGGAGATCGATGGGAGAGGCCTATGTCCTGCAGTGGACGTCCTATGGCTGAAATGATGATGATGATGATAGCACAAACTGTGGGTCGTTCTCGTATTTGTTCTACTCTAAGTAGGAAAAATATTTCCCGGTTGTTCTATCGGCTAGCTATTGATTATTTTACGAACTGATTGCCTGACAGCTCTTTTATAATAATAATTATTATAAGCACTGTTTCTAAAGAGTCTGTGCCGAAACATGTCTTCACTGCTATTTGCAACGAAAGCCTCCTATTCGCAGAAATAGACAGCTTTTTACCTATTTCAATTGAGCCTTGGCCTTTTAATTTCAAGGCGAGCGCTAACTCGGTTTTGCGCAAATCGGTACAATGCAGTCAATCTTTTTGTAGCCTTTTGGCACATCTGAACAATGGAAGCATGCATGCTCTATCATGCTGCATACCTACCAGCAACCCATGTAAATGCATAAGAAGTATATTATATATTTTTCTATGGGCTCTATAATGCTTCATACCAACCCATGTAAATCCATAAGAAGAATAGGTACTTATTATTGTTTTTTTCTATGGTTAAGGTATTAGTTAGACCAAGAGAGAGCATTTATTGTGCGAACTGCAGCTAGTCTGCGGAATTCGCTGCCTGAGTGGGTGTTCCCCGATAGTTACAATCTGGGTGGCTTCGAGTCGAGAGTGAATCTGTTTCTTTTAGGCAAGCGTGCTCCATCGTAGACCGCATCATCGCTTAACACAAGGTGAGTTGGCAGCCAAGCGCAAGCCTATTTATAATTTAAAAAAACCCAGTGCCCTTTTTTATGCTGAAAATTACACTATTCGTAATCCGGGCCGGATCCGTCAAAACATCGAAGAATGTACAAGTGCTTTTTTCCTAAACAAAATAAGTTTTTGTATATTGTCAGCGTAACTAACACTACAAAAACAGAGCGGCCGCACACACCCACAAAACGCGACCATTCGTGGCCGCCACAACGAAACTTGTAATTCTAAAAGAAAATAACAGCTTCAAATTCTGGAAAACTTAAACATATCAACTTATTACCACCAATATCCAAATGTAGTTTTTCGTAAGTTTGAGAATGGATTTCGTCAAAATTACTGACATAAAATAAAATGTTATTGTTGTATATTTGTCTTTCAATTACGGCTTTATTGTTTCATTTTATGTCCGATATTTATGCATTATGAAATATGCGGCTCTTAAATATCACCTCAAATTCATTGATTTTATGTAAAGTATTCCTTCATCCTTCTCTTTATAAAAATTGTTTTCTTGGTTCTTACAGTATTTTGCCAGCGAAAAAGAGTTACGGATATTATGTTATTTATAGTAGTGCGAAGCCAAAACGAACAAAAATCATTGCAGTTCACACAATCGTAGCAACGAAAAAAAAAACATCCCTATTTCACATGTATTATGTACATAGAGCCAACCCAAAATGTTTTTTTTTTTTTTATATAGGTGTCTTTGCTAAAACTAATTGTGCAAAGTTTTATGCGCTTATTTTAACAACTATAAAGTTAGAAGGTTCCAAAAAAATTTGACGGACGGATAGATTTACAGACGGACACAGGCAGATGAACTTATCCTTCCTTGTAAGACTACGGAACACTAAAAACGATCGGTCATTATGTTGATATCTCTTCTCCATCTCTACATAGTATAAATTGAAGTCGCTTTCCGCGTCTGTCTGTCTGTATGGCCGCTAACTCCTCCTAAACCACGCAACGGATTTTGATACGGTTTTCACCATCAGTTAGATACATTTTCAAGGAAGGTTTATATATATAACTAGCGACCCGCCCCGGCTTCGCACGTAAATTACACCCGTGCGAAGCCGGGCGGGCGGGTCGCTAGTGATATATACTTTTGAGCTCAAACTTGCTCTACTATATTATATCTTCTGTGCCTTTAGCAATTATCTGACTCCGTTTTTACTTGTAGGTATAGTTTTTCCCGCCATTCGATCAGTCTGTTTGTTTACGACTTCGAGATAAACAAAATCAAAACAAAAATAGGATGAAATAAAATCATCGCTCGCTACATCTCAATTGCGCAACGTTCCATGCCAATATAAGTGCCAATAAAGTTATTGCTACATAAACAAACGCAATACAAATATTTAAGATAGGTACGTACACGTATTCACGTGTACCAGCACGTTGCACTTGCGTTGCTGCCAACTCGTGCGCCGAGCATTGCCGTCGATAAGGACTGATAGCGTGAACTTGATAACGCACGCATATTAATATTCAAATAACTTAAAGGCAGATGGTCCAGGAAGTCAGAGGTCATGATTCTGATTCATCGACTCTACAGGGTTATGCGGAAAGGGTGCACTAAGCGGAAAGGGGTGCGTCAAACTCACCCTGTGAAACTCACTCACAATGAAATCCTGCATGGATCCGCCCCTGGGCACGTTTGCCTCTAATAAACCGAGCCATTCGCGACTTGAAGACGTAGGTAGGTGGGTACTTTTATCTATTATGGTGGTGCTGGGTGGCAGGCAGGCAGGTCCAAATATGGTCCGATCTTTGCGTTGTACAATTTGTACACAATGTCGATCATCAAATTTAGGCAGGTCATATATTTATGAACATGATGAAATAAAAGCCGAGAATGAAGATAGGGACACGGTTGATGGTTGAAAACCTAGTCTTCTTATGAAGACCCCTAAAAACATGTCTGTCGAACTAGTAGGATAAAAATAAAACAATAATTAATACGTTTTTAAGTAGGTACCTACCTATAAAATGAAAATTAAAAAAAAAACAATATAAAACTAAAGCAAAATCTGTATCAAATAGAATAATCAGTAAATAAAATACAGTATACAAATACTGTAGGTACTACGCAGGTAATAAAAAATACAGTCGAAATAGGATCTCCTTTCTTGAACATTTTCAAGTTTTGGCGAGTCAAAGTTGTACAGAAATTACCTACGCGCTGAGAAAATTGCCTATAATAAATCCAAGAGTATGTATAGGGGCAAAATGAGTGCACTACAAGGAAGGCTTCCTTACTTTCTTAGGCAAATGCAATAGCCTCAATAACACGTACCTAACCTGCCTACCTGCCTACGAGTATTGCCGCCAGCATGCTTGGTACGCTGTCAACTGGTAGTGGGTTTGAGCATTTGGATTGTCTTTTGTTTATTTTTTTACCTTCTACAGTCCGTGGGTTGTTCAACTGAGTTGTGTTTTGTAGTGTTAGTTTGTATTTTGTTTAGTTTATAATGGTAGGTAGCCAGTAAAAAAAAAAACACTATTTCGAGTTTAAATTATTAGTAAGCATGACTTTACAACAGGTATCTCGAGACGGAAAGACCACAAGAAAACACTTTGCGAAACAAAAACCGAACGTTCTCATATGCGGAGCGAACAATGACATCGGAAAGTTGTGCGAGAACCGTGCGATAGCGAAGAAAGTTGATCGACTGCATCCTCCGACACCGCTCTAACAGAGATAGGGACGCAACTATAACAGCCGGTAGCAGCGTCCTTTTCCAACGTACTGTTAAATAATTACAAGTTTCCCGGCTAGTGGCAACACCGCGGAACGCGATTCAACCGTGAACCGAGCAAAAACTTACCGCGCAGAGAAATTTCCTCCACGTACAAGTTTTTATTGCATGAAATTACTGTACATAACGGATCGCTTTTTGCAGTAGACGTTACAATTTAAAATGTTGAAGAGATATTGAATGCTTCAAAGTAAGTTCCAAATGGATCAAATATATTTGAAACTATGTAGGTACCTAATACCGATGCAAATAAATGAACTGGATAGATAATTTGGTTTTTAGTTATACGAACGTAACGACTCTTACCTAATTTCGGGTAAAATTAGAGAAACCATTCGGCCGCATCTTCCGCTCATTTGTACCAAAACGCAACGCATTTGATTGATAGATAACTCCTTATTGTTCACACCAGAAATGACATACATACATCAACTGGCGACCTTATCGTTATATGCGATCTCTTCCAGACAAAAACCCAGCCATTCCCATTTGTGATGTAATGAAATGATCACCATAGTCCTATAACCGTCGTAGTATAGTATGAAATTTTTACCTTAACCATAGTAGAAACTACTATGCCTTTACTATTGAGGGTTTGGCGCTTTTTCGAGGTGTTGTAGGTACTGGTATGTATAAAAACTACAAAACCTTGTAGAGACGCACCGTGTTCTGTTTACAGCACGATCCGGTGCATGCATAGAATCACAACAGAGCTAAATACAACTATAGATAGGCAGGTAGGATTCATACCCGTTTACCGTCTATAGCCGGAGTGCGTTCGGCTCCGCTGGCTGCACGCACGTGCCTGCCTGCGCCAAGCCTGCGTTGCGATCTCCCGTGATGTGGTTACCATAGTAGAGCTCATAGCGGAGCGGAGCGCCCGCCGATAGCGGGATTAGCAGCCAGCATGCTCCTCGGCCGGTCTCGGTGCTCCTCGGCCGCCTCCGTGCCCTCGCTCGGACGTGATTGTGATATCTACGAGAGCGAATGAGACCTCGGTCCCCCTCCGCCCGCCCGCAGACGGAACCTTCCCTTCCTCCTCCTCCCCAGTCAGTCTGCTTCGAGATCTCCTCGTGAGTGGTCGCGTCGCCGTTCGTTCTTGTTGTGTCACCCGTCTTTTAATTCGTGTGTTCCCCTCGAATGAGCTCAGAAACTCTTGAACATTTCTACAAAAAATTTACGATACGCTCAGTGCTTCGCCGTTTACGTGACTATAGTTTGTGTGGAATCGGTGACAGTGAAGTGGGGCTGGTCGCGCTACGTCGTCGTGCCTGAGTTGGCGTCGTCCCTCCGATTCTCGCGAGGTAAATGCCGAGCCTTCTGAGAGCGATCGCATACGTGTACTGAAACCGGATTGCGGTGCCGTGCTTGTAGTGGAAATCTATTTGCAAAAACCCAGTGCAGAATAATTGGATTTGTCACTCGCCACAAGTAGCATCGGGCCTGAACGTGGCTCGAAAGACTTTTTACCGTTAGTCGAGACGTCGCTTGACGCGGTCGATGGCTGCTTGCGGAGCCTCGGAGCCTCTTGGCAGGCAATTGGCTTCAGAAATAACAGAACCTACGATGAAAAAACACGACGTTATAGAATTAAACCGTATCCATTCGGTTCCAAATACCGTAAGATGTCATTGCCGACATCCCCAAGACAGAAGTGCGGAAATCTTTACCGTATTAGCATGTTTCAATGCCATTATCTTGATAAAGGCCGTTACGTATGCGGAAATAACGATGTCGACGAGCAGCCAATGAACAGCTTTATTGTTCCTCAATCATCGCGAGTTGAACATCTGGCCTTTGTTAGATTGTCAAAGTTTTGAAAATAATTGTAGTTTAATTGTTTTTAAACACTGATTGTTCATGAAAAGAGTACCTAATGAGCTGAAACTAATTAGAAGGTCTATTTGTCCTGAAAACTGAGACGAAATGTTCTCCGGTAATGGGCGTGGCAAATGTCCAAGTGCTTCAAGGCTCTCGGGGACTGGTTTTTAAATCGTTCACTATGAGTGTACCCACTTGAGAAATTTCGACATCATCGACGAGCGTTGGGTCACCAACTCACCACTTAGCTCTCACGATTGCGTTCAATCTGTTAACCATTTGCTGAAGGATGGTCGTATAAACTTCAAAGTGTGCTTTCAGCAGTTATTTTTGTACTGATTGATCAACTTATAATGATTTAGTGAATTAGCATTTTTACAGATGTTTTTGAAATAATCAGTTGGGCCATCTGGAACTTTCTAAAGTTCTTCGTTCAGGATATTGCGATGCCAAAATAAACTAGTCTTTTGTAAGACTTAGATGTGCTTGCGATTGGAACCGTTTAAATCAAATTGTTATAAAGACCCAAGATTAAACCTCAGAAATAGTAAACTTAAATTATTTACTACTGGATACGTATATGTATATTATATTGTACTTGACGATGGGTAAATAGACAAAATGTCTGGAGCCAAAAAAGAAAAAATACCGTGAATGATAGAGTGAATGTCAACGTTAGCGATGAATTAAAAAAAGTATCGTGCTCTTTCTTGACATTATATCTAATTATAGAGTTGATATATGCCACACTTGACTGGCGGGCGGTGGTGCCAACAAAGTAGGTCGCGATATTTGCTTGCTATCTGTTGGTAGGTAGGTACCTGACATGCGCATACGCCGGCTATCATCAATGACAGCAGCGAAGGACACAAATTCGAGTGAAATAGGCCACCCCAATATCTGAGTAAACAAACACCGAGTTGAACGAGATAAATTAAATATCTCCTCGTGATTTATCTCCGTGTCGCTCACTCGTAATGTAAAAATATAAGAAGATCCACTTCTATGTCCAGGTTTGTGTCTGATTAATAAGAGCTCAGTTTGATTAATCGTATCACCGATGAAATTCGAGGAATTCTCCATCGAAGCAGGTCAAACACCCGAAATAAACGCGGCCGGAAGCTTTGTGATTCACGATTGCATTTCGATGTCTACTCGCTTATTATTTCTACAGGCTATTAAGTACTTTATTGGGATTGAAAGCTACGATTGAGGAATCAAATGTAAATTTCTGGTAAAATTTGGTATTTCTATCTAATTCTGGTAAATCTTGAACAAAAGAGTTTGCGAAAAACAATACCGAATCTAATAAGAATCGTGATTGATTGGCACGCCACGGACAATAGATACCCTTTGGTTGGTTTCCGTAGAATAAGGAGGCAGTGAACGACCGAAATATGGCGTGAAAGATAATTTCTCCGCTGGGCCGATGTCGTCAGCTGATAGCCAGGGGTCGTCGGCCGCGACTTTGTCTCGTCCGCGCCCGCACTTGCCCGCGTTTACCCTGCCGATGTGGGGTCGATGGGTTATCGAATATTTTTATAGCCACGATTCGCCTGCCATCCGATTATACTTTTGACCTTTCGAACCGATCAATCGACGACGATATCGATTATTTATAAACTGGGAGTGAAACTATTATTTTGAAGAAACAGGTTTGGTGCTGATGCACTCAGCACAGCGACAGATATAGATATTTGTTACTTATAAACTACTAGCGGTCCGCCCCGGCTCCGCACGGGTATAGTTATATAGCCTATTAAAATAGCCTATATTAATCAGTGATAATGTAGCATTTGATGTTCGTTACAAACATACATACAAATCTTTCCTCTTTATAATATTAGTATAGATTGTGCACACGAGAAATAAAAGTTACAGATAAACAAGTTCCACAAGTGAAAAGCGATTTAGGTACAGTGGAAGCGATCTTGTCGATCAAAGATCGCTGACTGAGCATTATCGATATAGAATCGACATCATAACTCAGTACCTACTATAGTCAGTCTTTAGTTCTGTAAGAATTCAATCACCTGGTATTGCGGTAGATAGATTTCTCTTGTTCACACCAGAAATTACATCCATAGGTTTGAAGACTTTAAAACTAGTGTAACAACTGGCGACCTTATCACTATTAGCGATTTCTTACATGCAACCTAATATGGAAGAGGTAAATGGCGGGACAGGGTGTGCTATACATTGAATAATTTGGCTATAATGGATTACGATGATGATGATGATAGTATAAAACGGACATACATCATATTAGTAAGTAGGTACATACCAATATACATCATACGACACAATATCATCGAAATAATTGTTCATTTTTACGATGTTGCCATGGCGATAACTAATTTATAACTAAAAGACTAGCGACCACGGCTTCACACGGGTGTTAGTTTTATTATAATATCTATAAACCTTCCGTGAAAAATTATGTAACTGATGGTGAAAACCACATCAAAATCCGTTGCTTGGTTTAAGAGGAGTTAGCGGATATACAGTACAGACAGACAGACGCGGGAAGCGGCTTTATTTTATACTATGTAGAGATAGAGAGGCCCAGTTACAGACTTTAAAACTAGTCGATTCATGAATGAATACAGATGTCATATAATTATATGCGTAGGTATGATAAAAAATATTCAATATCCAGGTAGGAATAGCTTCAAAAATTTTCCTTATCGATAATCAGAATCTGAAAACAATATGCAAATCAAAATAAAATTACATATTACCTATTTACTTACATCAATGCATACCTATTATTCTTGTATTCATCATATATACGCTAATCAAACGTCACCGCGCCGCATTATAAAAGGAAGCAGACAATGGTATCTAGTGACGTCACATCCCGCCAACTAGCCCGCAAGGTTAGCCGAACAGCGGGCAATTGGCGAAGATTGCACGCCTCCATGATTCACGATAACTTGCAGATCTGACAGCTTCAGATTAATGGCTACTAAAGACGGAGTTACTATTATTTAATCTGCTAAAGACCTATTCAGAATGGATAGTTTACAGTACAAGTGTGCTATAACTTTGTGGACCTAGATACACAAAAACTACACAACTATGGTCTAGGCTTCTCATTGGCGGCCTTACTTATCTTAGCTTGTCTTCCCCAGCAACCTGTAGAAATACATGAAACTATCTTTACGAGAAATTTCACGCTTAGCGTAATACTAAAAATTATTCTTAAGTTAAAGAAAACAAAAACCGATTATATGTTGCAATATAATATTCCATTCCATGACATAACAGAAAAATATAACCTAGGTTATATTTTTCCCTATCTACTCGGGCTTTGATACCTACAAGAGGGTAACGAATACTACGTATTTCGACACTTTCAAAGTGGCAACAAATACCATGTATTTTAATACCCTCAAACTAGCAACGAGTACTGCGTATTTCGATACCCACAAAGTGGCAACGAATACCACGTAGATACACACAAAGTGACAACATTTTTTTTTTTCGATACAGGTTACATAAGTTGGATTCCCACAAAGTGGCAACGAATACCATGTATTTCGATACCCACAAAGTGACAACGAATATCACGTATTTCCATACTTACAGAGTGGCAACGAATATCACGTATTACCATACCTACAAACTGGCAACTAATACTGCAATTTAGATATCCACAAGTTTACGGAACACGAATACCGCGTTTTATGATACCTAGGTTACCTACAAACAAAGTGTCAACGAATACCTGTCGCGTATATCTAAACAGGCCTTTAGATCGCGAGTCCCGCGCTCTCTGGTTTTTGTCTCGGATTATCCGAACTTCAGCTAAATATGCGAGTATTGACCTTGTTCAACAGTGTGTTATATTTTTACAAACGGGAAATCTCTACAGCTCCACACACTTGATGCTCTGACTGAATGCGACAGACGTTTCTTGCCAAAAAGTGAAAAACATTGGCCATTGCTCCGCCCGCATTATTGCGTATTTCGTTGAATTATTGGCAAAGAGCAAGAAGTCTTGCAAAATTAATTTTACACAGACTACATGATTATAAATGTTCTACAATGTTAACAAATACATTTTCGCGTTATTATCAGAAGTGCTGTTTCATCATCGGTTATTTCATTTAAATGTTATAGTATAGATGATTCCAACACTTGATTGGTTGTCAAGAATTTGGAGGCCGACAGGGACCTCTCTCTCTAGACTCTAGCCTAGAGTAATCGGGGCGTTTACCCGGATCGTTACGTAGGTTCGAATCCTGAGTATCTATTATACTCAGGATTATTAGGATATTGGTAAGCTTTTTCTATACTAATATATACAGAGTATTTAGAGTATTATAAAGAGGAAAGATTTGATTGTTTGTTTGTTTGCATTGAATAGGCTCCGAAACCACTGAACCGATTTGAAAAATTCTTTCACTGAAGGGAAGCTACACTATCCCCGGGTGACATAGGCTATAATCTATACCCGTGCTAAGCTGGGGCGGACCGCTAGTTCCATATAAACTGAATAGACCAGACCAGAGACCTATAGTAACACTTTTTCTGTTAATTGTGCTTTCGATGAATTACATAATGCATCCGTGACGAACTGAGTTTTGTTTGTTAGGTAATTTTTTGAAGGCTCAAGTTGTACATATACAATACTTAGTCCTTTTTAGGGTTCCAAAGCAAACTAAGGTACCTTTATATCTAGTTTGGTCATGTCTGACTGTGTCACGGTTTTTTTATTCAGAGCCTACGAATATGTTGGTAACTGAAATTAGTTTCCTAAATGCTGTGTTGATGTTTTTTTTTTCCTGGGCAAGTGCCTTTATTAACAACACAAAATACAAGCTAAAACTAAAACTACAAATACAGTTAGACTGCCCATAGACCGTTGAAGGTCTAAAGACAATCCAAATGCTAAGCCCACTACCAGTTGGCAGCGTACCCAGCATGCTGGCGGCATTACCACGTTGAATGGCAATGCTTATGCGTTGAGCCAGAAACACGCCAGCATGTTGATGATTGATATGTAATTTTTTTGTAAAAGTGTTTATGGGGTAGCGTCGTTTTTTCCTCCACGATTTTCATTAAAAAACGGGATGAAAAAACTGACGCGTAAGTAAAAAAAATAGGACGATGAAAAAATAATTTTCTTAAAATGTACGCTATTGTAAATGTACGGTAATAAAATTTAATAAATTTGACCTTCATTTTAATTTTTCAAGCCGAATAGTCAAACCGCAATGTTGTAGAAACGTGCCTAATACTACATTTTCATGCAACACGGAAGAGATCTTCGCAAGCTTGCATGATTAAAATCTCTGTGCATGCAACTCTACGTAACTTCCGGATCGGTCCGGCGTTCGTTGCGAAAGTTGCGCGAGCGCAGCCAAATAGGGCCGCGCTGTACAATCACGGTCGAACATCGGTTGAATTTGGAATCAGCCGTCTGGCTTTACTTGATGACATGCCTTTGAATAATTCGTCGGTAAAATAGTAACCGACAAAAAACAAAATTGAAAGGACGATTTTTTGGACTTGGGAAGGTAATGAAAGATATATTTGACGTTTTAAAATAGTGTAGTTCTATAATCGTCATTATTAGCAGAAGAGGCACAGTTTTTTTTAATAGGAGATGTGTGTGTCGTGTGTTCTCTACTGAGACGCGGAATCGACGAGACTGAAAATCTCATCTAGCCCTCTCAACCAAATCTATACAAATTATAAGAGCAATGTTTATATGTACAAAAGAGAAAAACCCAATTACTTTTTCCAACACGATTGAAAATTGTTTTATACAACAAGTATACTTACCTAAAAGTTAATTTTAAAAACTCCATGTCCTACTCGGATAAGATCTGGTAACTTTTAAGCCACTTCGCAGATGTTAATCAGACATTGCTACGAACCACCTCATTTAAACCTGCTTTCAAAGATTAAAAAACCTCATTCAAATCGGTCCAGCCGTTTCGGAGATAAATGGTACTGTTACCAATTTTTAAACGTGTTTGAACATACACGCTACATACAACCTTTTGCCCAAAATGCATATTGATTCTCCATTCCGCCATCTGTAATAATTTTAAATTAAATAAAACGACTTAAAAATTTGTAAGAGCTCGAACAAAATTATTCATATTACCAAAACAAAGGTGCTCTAACAAAATTATCGTATAATTGAGGACTGGTCCTAATTCAGCTTGCAAGATTTGACCTAAACAAACTAACAAGTTAAATATAAGCTTGTGAAAATATGAACCTAATTGAGAAACTCCTTCCCTCCCTCTTGAAGTCGGTTAAAAATGACAGCTGTGAGATCAATTTGATTTACGAAACCTCATAAATTTTTTATACCCCATAATTTACTAGTTACCCATCATAAAAACTGACCTAACTACATAGATGTTACCAGTCATCAAATTAAGTTACCTCCGTCATCTTGAGATTAGCCTGGTATGAACAGTTGCGAAGCAGACTAGAAATACAGGCTAGAAAGGAAACTTGAAACAGTTCTCATATGTTTATTAAAGGTAAACGGGAAAACCCGTGAGGAAAACAGTCTTAGTACATGACCCTTGGATTTTAAAGATAATGGTCGTTATACAGTGTAACAGACTGCGAAAAAATGCTATAAAGGGGAGACTTCGTTTTTAACCTCCGAGGGACAAACGAAACAGAGAGCTGTGTCTCTGTCTGTCTGTCTGTGGCATTGTATCTCCCAAACGGCTGAACCGATTTTGATTAAGTTTTTTTTTTTTGAAAGGTCACTATCGAGATTATTCTTATCTTCAAGAAAAACTGTTCACCCGCTTGAAGATAACTAGATCTTTTACTGGAGGTTTATAAAAAAAAAACAATAATATAAGATATATAATAATAATAGAATATAATAATAGAAATTATTATATAGGTTAACACGGAACGGCGGTATATTAACATGAAGGTCATTGTGTTCATTATTATGAACAACTTTTTCTATGGGATCAACCTTAAAATTGCAAAAAAAAAACAATATCAACTTTCTATAGAAAAATGTCTTTCACATTGAAATTAATGAAACAGCTGTTTTTTTCCGCAATTTCAGGGTGGACTCGGATCATAATGATGAGTACATATGACCTCCTTTCAACTTAAGTACCAGTGATAATTTTTATATATTTCCAATATCTAGATACAGTACCAACTTATACTACGCCCGTTTTTCCGTAGCTATAAGTACAGTTTTCTTTCCACCCTGTAATGGTGTAGCCAGAAATACAGGTTGGTGGTATCTGGTATATAACTGCTACATCTAGCCAGTAACCACTAGTCGTACAGGTTGCAGTGACCATAGCATCGGCCACTTTCACCTGCTTGCCTCCAACCGCCATCTTGGCAAATGGCGCCGCAAGCGCAACACGAATAGGTTTGTCTGAAATAATACGGTTTTAAAACGTAATCTCACTTTTGCGGACGAAACTGGCACAAGAAGAAACGGTGTCATGGTCGAAGAGTAAAAAAAAACTCACTTTCGTTACTCATCAATGTCAGCAATCATCAATTTGGTTCGGACACCGGACATCTCAAATAATACCTTCAATCAAAACCAATAAACATAAAGTCATGCGTTGTTTGAAACTATTAGAGGCAACAAATGTCGCCATGGGCAGGTTTTAGTTTAGATTGGGGAGAAAAGTTCAAATCTAGAGTATAGGTACCGATTTTTTTAGTAACACAATAATTATGTTATCCTAAAGTTGAAACATTATTTTAAAACTAGCTAACGAGAGTTCTGGAAAATTTTTGTCAGTTTATTTCACTTCTAGAATCTTTTTTCTATGCATACTCATCATACAAAAGCCAACAAGCCGGCTTTCTGTCGTTGTGTTTGATTGTAATTATTGTAAAAATGTAAGTCTGCTTTTTGGAATTATTAGCTTAAAAGTAGGCTTCTACAACATATTCATGCTTAAGGCTCTACGAACACATATTCATACATATATTAAATAAATAAATAAAATAAATAAATATTCGGGACATTTTTGCACACACGGTCATCTGACCCCAAACTAAGCAAAGCTTGTGATATGGCTGCCAGAGACTGATATACATACATATATAGGTTTAAATACATACTTAAATAGATATTAACACCCAGATATAGAACAAACACAAATGTTCATCACACAAATGTTTGTCCTAGGTGGGAATCGAACCCACGCCCCTAAGCTCAGAAGGCAGGTTCACTACCAACTGGACCAACGGGCTATCATTATACTATTAGATCATATTCTATGATCGGAATAAGAAAAACCATCCTGATTAGGTATGAAGTGCTGTAAATTAAAAAAAACGGTTGCCCCAGAGGGCATGCCAGGCCAGCCAGGGTGGGGCGCTTGCCCTACTCTGCCCCAACGTGGCTACGCCCACGAATGTCGCAATAAATGAAAACGGTAACAAGTTTTTTATTAAAAAATGTCTTTAACAAACCAAGCTTTTATGAAATTTGTGATCGGAACGGTGTGCTGATCAAAATGAGCCCAAACACTGCCAATCTACTATTATCCATCGAGGAGTGCCGTTGTCCACCGTCATCATCATCAAATCAGCTCGCTGTCACCATTTTATTGTTTTGTCATCAGTACTTGACAAGTATGCCAAATTTCAGCTCAATCGAACACCGGGAAGTGGGTCAAATTTTACTTGCACGATTTGATTACAGACAAAGACACCAGGACAGGTGAAACTAAATAAAAGCTTGTACAAAACGACAAACTTTCAAAGTAGAAGAAAAATATACAATTGCATACGATAAAGTAGGTTAGCTTTAGTTAAAAGTCCGAAGTTACAAAAACAAACTTTCAAAGTAGAAGTAAAATATACAATTGCATACGATAAAGTAGGTTAGCTTTTGTTAAAAGTCCGAAGTTACAAAAACAAACTTTCAAAGTAGAAGAAAAATATACAATTGCATACGATAAAGTAGGTTAGCTTTTGTTAAAAGTCCGAAGTTACAAAGACAAACTTTTAAAGTAGAAGTAAAATATACAATTGCATACGATAAAGTAGGTTAGCTTTTGTTAAAAGTCCGAAGTTACAAAGACAAACTTTCAAAGTAGAAGTAAAATATACAATTGCATACGATAAAGTAGGTTAGCTTTAGTTAAAAGTCCGAAGTTACAAAGACAAACTTTCAAAGTAGAAGTAAAATATACAATTGCATACGATAAAGTAGGTTAGCTTTTAATTGTTAAAAGTCCGAAGTGACAGTAAAATTTATCTTGGCAGCAGACTTAACTCATAAATTAAATTTATTTAATGAAACAAAAACACGTTACCTACTGCAGTTACATTTTTATCTCACTGCAGTTAGATTATAAAGGCCAAATAATGTATATAATTATAGACTATCGTAAACTAATGTCATAAATTGTTAAAACAATCACAAAGTTATATTGATACACACATCCTATTCTTCTAAAACTATTGTAATCCTAATGAAATATATCCTTGTTAGTTATTAAATCTTACTTTATCGATATAAGAATCGAGACTGGCTTGTTCTTGCAAGAACAGCTTTTTTCATCAGGGCTACACTGCCAAAAAAAGCCACAGGCAAGATTTCGAAAGTTCATTCATGAATTTGCAATCCCTCCATGGACGACAGTTAGTATAAATGCCTAACAGTTACCAAAATACTTTCAAAGGTAACTTTTCTTACCATTGACGGAGGTTTCTTGCCTAATCATAACGTTTACTTTCTATTTCTCTTCTTAAAATAAATAGCTTGTTTTATTTTTAAACTGTTGTAAAAGTTATATGGTAACCTATTAAAAGAAGGTTCCATTATTCACGTAAAAATATGGATAAATATTTTGGAGTTACTTACACCATGCCGTTAAAACGTTGCGTAGCAACCAAATTTCTAAAGCCTTTGTGTTAAAACAGGCGCATTATTTTTATCCGATTTCCCGAGAATGAGGGTTGTTTGTATTTTTAGGGTTCATTATCCAAAGGATTTCATCGGGGCTCTAAAACCTACGCCGTCTGCCAACCTACGCTGTCTGTCTCTCCTACCTTTTAACAGCTGGCGGCTTGTATCTTTTGAACCGTAAATACCGTAATACATAGCCAATTGTTATTTTTTACATAATATGTGATGTTTAGGGGATTAACTAATTAATAATAAAATAAAAATGAAAAATTATGGAGAGTCCGCAATCCCCATACAATACGTAAACGTATTTTTAAATTATTTTTTCTATGCTGTGTTAAAACTTGTTATAACGCTAATAGTTATGTACAGACATCATACTTGGCATGATTATAGTACACACTCTAACTCGTAAGTAAAAAATAATTAAAAAAAAATTAAATCTTGTGCGTGTCAGGCGCGAGTTAAAGATCCCGAACTGAATAAATCAAAACCTTGTTTTTTTGTGCGGAACCGTCGGTACTTTAGTCCGACTCGCTCTTGGCCGGTGTTTGTTTAATATTTTCTTTATTATAATATTCTTATATAGACTAAACAAACGGCTTGAACAATTTTGATGTGTGACGTGTCGTTAGATTTTAGATTCGACTTAATGCCCAGCCAGAGTGTCTAAGACATTTTGCTGTTGAAGTTCTATAAATTCTGGGTGGCTGAACGGTTATCGGCAAGCGTGACGTTTACCATCAGGCGAGCAATTTGATCATCTCGTCACTAAGTTGCAAAAAAAGTTTACATAGGCACTTGTCAGTAAAGTTAATTTTAGTATTCAACTACAAAGACCGTTGACTTTCGAATTGGTATAACGCGAGTCTAACGGAATTGAACAAGAAAAACCTGTAGATGTTTAAGCTAAAGCCGTTATAAGAGCATTTTATTAAAAATCGCAGACAAAACGCCCCTCTGGACTCGATAACATCGTATTATTAGCAAAAGCGTTCTAATTAGTTTTAGGCCCATGTTCACCGATCCCCTTCACCCGTCTCTAAGCCTCCCGAGGGCTTGTGAAATTGTTATTTAGCCAGATAGGCCTGTTCAGATAGGACTTTATTCAGCTGGAGGACGAAAGGGCGGGCGATGTCGTTAACTCGAGCCTGTCTGTGTAACTACATTGTTATGCTTATGTTCTACTACATAAGGTTACATGGAACAGTGAAACTGCGCTGACAGGCGGTCGTTGTAATTATTATTATCAGCCTATCTTGGTCTATTGCTGGTGTGGGTCGCTCCCAACTTCCCAAGGCACGCAAACCAGCCCGATCTCCTTCTTTTTCGCTTCCAGCCACTGCCAGCTGCCTTTATATCGTCACTCTAACGAGTCTACGTCATCCTACGCTACGTTTGCCGATTCGTGGTCTCCGCTCTAGAACACGTCTACCCAACGGTTATCAGCTCTGCGACAGATAAGACCGGCTCACTGTCACTTCAGCTTGCAAATGAGCTATGTCGATGTCCGGTTTTGTGGCAAATAACTTTGTTTCGTATATGGTCTGTGAGAGAAGCGCAGAGCATAGCTAAGTGACCCTGAACTTGTGGACCGATCTAACTGTAGTATCCATACGTCATGGCAGGAGAACGCAATGGTTAAAGATTTGTGGGATAGGTGACGAGATTTTCAACGGAGTTTCCCAAACGCTGCCAAGCCTGTTTTATTTTCTTGGCCTCACTCTCAAAATTGTTTTTGCCTAGTTCGAGAGTCTGCTCTAGGTATACTCTTTCGAACGATGATCTCTAGAGACCGGTCCAGGAGTAACATGTTCGTTGAACATGACCTCATAGTATATACTCATTGTTATTTCAACAACCTTGAACTAACGGGGTCGATTTAAATAGGGAAAAATATCAGCTTTTAGCGTTGATTATGAATGAAATTTTTCTAAAAGTTAAAACTATGAGCACAAAAAACTCCCTTCGGCTGAGTACCACCGTTCCGCGCAACCCTTTATAGATAAACTAGTTTTATGATAGGTAGTCCATTCTGCGGGTAGATATATGATGCCTATGATCTGACTGAATGTTTGCTTATAAATAAAATAAATCGATGATAGATAGAGATTGACCAAAAACAACGACTGCTTTTGAAACGCTAACCAATTGTATTTGTTTCAGGTCCCACGGATGTTGGAAAGAATTGAGCATTATTAAATTGGAATAAACTCAAGTAAGTTTAGTATATCATTGTTTTTAGAATTATTTGGGTGTTGTTAAAAAGTATGTATGTGCAAACAAAAACTTCAGTATTTTTTCTTAAGTCTAAAACTAGCTCTACATTTAGCTGACAAATACAATTTCTTTAGATAAAGAGTAAACAGGTTATTTCTAGGCAAGTGTGCTTTGTCCTAGTCCCCACCGCATGGTGTGGCCAAGTAAGCCTACCCTGAGTATACAGGGTGACTGGTAATCGTTAACATCCTTTAAGTCTCCTTTATCATACATTAAACGCGGCTTCAATACGTTAAAACCAATAACTTTAGTTCTACGACTATCAAAATTCGCCAAAAAAACCATGTTTCATATATTTTGTCTGGAGTGGATTTTTTGTACGGAACGGTTTTTTCCCCCGCGAATTTCGAAAAGTTTTAGGACAAAATTATGATAATGTAATTAATTGATGTAGTGGCTGCTAACTGATTACCAGCCCAGTATAAAATAATACATTTTTACAAAAAATTAAAACTGGCATCACATAAAGTTCAATACGAGACTTATCCTCAAATTTTCGACCTTTATATTTTCTTTAAATTTAAGTGAACTCTTGATATATAATCGGTTTACAATCGCCGATCGATAGCTAACGAAAGTCAAAGATTACTGGTTTAAAATTTTGTATAGATTTTTATCATCATCAAAAGATGAGGAAAGCATCGATGTATATGTACTACGTAATTCTTTGGAGGAAAGTCATTTATAGAACAAAAAATACTGAAAATGTATAAATACCCACATTTGCTGTTCACAAACTTTTTTACGAGAATGACTAATTTTAACAGCATTAAAATTAAAATCTTATAAGATTTCTCAAAGTATGCTCGCAAGTCGCAACGCAAGTCCACCTCTCCGATCGGATCTCGCAAAAAGTTGACTAATGTAATGGTGTCGATTTATTTTCGTGGGTGACGTTGCCGACACAGTAAAGTACTCGTTCAGTCGTTCACGTTCTGCCTCCCACAGTCTATCGAGATGAAATATCACGCCTACAGATAAGGAGCCAGTGACATCTGCTCACCTTGGCGCGGTGTATTTATACATTTCTTTACGTGGAACTTTTCGTATTTCACTTCGTGTTAAGTGTTAACGTACGGTACGTAAGCGTAATTGACGATAATTTTTCACTGATTTCAAAAAATTATGTTCTCAATTCGACTGTATTTTTTTGTGATCGATAAACGATTCAAATAGTTATTTTAACCCCCGACGCAAAACGAGGAGTGTTATAAGTTTAACTTGTGTATGTGTATCTGTCTGTGGCATCGTAGCTAACTTGTGTACATGTGTATCTGTATGTCATCACTCATCGTACGTAGCTCCTAGACGTCTAAACCGATTTTAATTTAGTTTTTTTTTGTTAGAAATGTGACTTGATCGAGAGTATTCTTAGGTATATGATTCAAGAAAATCTGTTCAGCCGTTTGAAGATTATCAGCTCTTTTATCGGGAGTTTTTAAAGTTTCCATTTATTCTTAGATGGACCACTGTGACATGAGATTCGCTACAAAAACGGTAGTCAGGCAAAATTTACCACGCGGCTAATTTTCTCGACAACTCTGTTATTTAATTTGTACTTACCTACTTATTTATCAATTTAACATCATTGATATAAATCACCAGCAAACCAGCATTTCATTACATACACATGTTACAAAAAGAAGTAAGGCAAGCCAACAAAAAATAAAAGGATTGCATAAAAACCTTTCAAAAGCTTGCTGAGATTAGGAACTTGTTAGGCGTTTACAGATGCGTGATTTGGGTAAAAAATGTCACAAAAAAGATTAGCCCCCTCAACCCCAACTACTGAGAAATAATGAACTTGACCCAGTAGGTCGCCGGTTGAGTCTACTATTATTTACTCTGTGGTCTAGCCGAATGTGTTCTCTGTTCACTTGTTACAGTTGTCCCCTCTCGCACGACCTTCGCCAAACTTTTTACTTCAATTGACGGACTTCTCGCTGCCTATTTCTTTTCCATTTTTATTTTATGTTCAAATTCAAAGGATCTTACATGTTTTTTTTTTGTGTTGCATCGCTGTTCGCCTTTGCTGCCTTTATATTATAGTTATTTACTGTACCTAATTTAGAAATTCGCGATACTTGAAATGCAAAACAAAATTATTTGCATTTTTGCTGGTTTTATGATTTGCCCCATAAGAGCCGAAAAAAAGTTGGCAACCTTTACAGCGGGAGAAACCGCGAGGTGGTGATAATTTGAATTATAGACATTACTTTCTATAATTTACTAACATACTTTTTTTTTTTAAAGTTCGAACATACGACTTCCTATATTGCATTATTTTTCTGTAACTTCAAACTTCTTCAATAAGTTATTCAAATGATTGAGCGTGCATTGTTTGAACTTGACTGATCGACGTTAGTGCGCCGCCCATTGTTGGAACTTGGAAGGCCTCAATAGAGTAGAGTCGATACCTGCAATACCTATTTCAGATCAAAGAGGAATGGCTGACTGCTCGGAATGTTGAGAACAATAGCCTCTCACCTTAGATTAGGTATCGAAATCTCAGATCGATGTTCGAAATCGAACTTGAGATTTCAGATCCAATAAAACAAATATGTAGGCCTCTTTACTTACCGATTCTACGCACAGGGTTACACTGAACGGTGACACTAAGCTGAAAGCAGGTCATTGTACGCATCATTATGAACAAATGTTACTATTGGTCCTACCTGAAATCGCTGTTCCATAGAAAACTGACATTTACACTCAACCCAACGAAACAGACATCTGAGTCTGGTCTATGATAAAAGTATTTCTGATGAGTACAATGACCTCCATGGCTTAGTAGCCCAATTCCGTGTAACCCTGTATAGGTGGAATCCAGTTTTATATCGATTGGGGTGACTAATGACAATCGAGTTACTCGCATAATTAGCTAGCATACTGATCGATGTTTGTTATAAGATCATTGTTTGTAGGAGTTACATGATACATTTTTATAGAAGAGCGTCTTCGGAGACGATGTCACGAACGAGGTGACCCAGCAAAAGTGTCCGCTATGTCAAATTTGATTCGCGCAGTACCTACCTAGTATAAAGTAAATGGCGGGTGTCGCGACAGGGGTGGTGCGGGGTGCGGCGCGGCGGGAGGGTGGGTGCAGGTCAATGACGCGCCTCGTCTGGCCGCAGCCCTCGTCTGAACCAGTTACCCGGTCGTAGCTTACCGTCTTCTCTATTTAGTTTACAATACACCGGCCCTTGCTCTACCTGCAGAGCATTCTTGTTAGCTCGCGTTACCAGCATTCTGTGAATAGCTGTCACGTATCGATGTCAGCCAAAGATTACAACTAAGGATGACGAGACCGCTAAAATGTCCGAACCAAAAGTAGACAACCCTCAGATCAGACAAACAAGGGAGATATGGTAAGGTGTGACGGGTGCGAACGCATCTGGCCTATATCAGGTTTAATGCCTTTAGTCGAACTCAACCAGCAGACGACCTTGTTTACCTTGATTAGTTAGTTCATTTGTGTTGCTGCAAGATTCTTAGTGTGCGTGAGAAATGAATAACTAAGCGTGTGTTCGCATCAAGCTCGCGGGTGCGGGCGCGGCGGAGCGCGCAAATTCGTTACCAGATCTCAGGATTTTTAGGCTTTTTCAGGATTGCGGCCGGATTATGTAAATCTCAGGAAATCTCAGGATTAAAATAAAGTCAGATAGATAGTTTTTTAGATCTTTTTTATTACAAAGTTACAAAAACAGAAAATAATCTTCTAATGTGTGTGCCATGACATTGCACGGTCGGTAAACCGCTCCTCCCCTTCCGTGCACAAAACCATACTCTACATATTGTTGTAAATTACGTTTCCGATTCAGAAATTTCAGGATTTTTCAATGGAAATCAGGCTTTTTCTCCGGACTTAAATTTTTTCCATCTAGGGGCGCGAATCGCGCGTTTTGCCGCTAGTTCAACGTGAACACACACAATCAACTCCATACGTTTGATATTGCTCTCACGAGCTTGCCCGCTACCTCCACCGCACGTGCGTTTTGTACGTGAACACTTACATATATTGTTAGACTATAAATTATTGATATTTAGCGTCCGCGCCCGCACCTACCCCACGAGTTAACGTGGACAAGCACTAAGTGTGCCATGCTTACAGTAGGTACTATAGTAAAAAAGTTGGTGAAATATGGACACATTTGAACACGAACGATAATTGTACTGAGGATTTTTTTATTTATGCTATAGTTAACAAACAAGCAGACGGGCTGGAATGGTAAGCAGTTACCGTCGCCTATGGACACTTGTAAAAACGGTTAAGCCGTTTTTAAATTTTAGCGAGACTAACGAATAGCATTTGATTTTTATACAAAAATAATATAAGAGAAGAAGAATAACAACAAAAAAATGGTAAAGCCATATACAACAGCGTTGATAGCAAATTAAATGACTGAGAAGCTGTCAAAAATCCACGCTCAATCGGTGGCGCAACAATCGCTTTCGCAAACTGTTTCGTAACCGCAACTGACGAAAATAGTCGAAAGTTACTTCACGGCGGCTGCCGAGTGTTGTCCTCACGCACGGCTCGCACTCCGATAGCGGCACTAACTTATTTTACGTGTTTTATTATTCGAGGATATTTTGAGATTAATTTCGCTTTTGATGAAATAATGTTAACATTTTCTCAAACGTAGTATTTAATGTGTCCATAATTTGAAAAACCGACTTTGACGAACATGTCACTGGCGGCCATTTTTTATCTCCTCTAAAATTTTGTAGGTTCGTGTGAAATATTTGGTGCGTGCGAACAATATTTCAACGTGTAAATAGGATTCAAATCATAATAATATTATACGTAAATGTGAAATATTGTACCCATAAGTGTGTACGGATTCAGATGAAAATTGGTATAGAGATAGCTTTTATATTTACCTGTCTAAATAATCAAAGGACGGTAGCTTATACCCTGGATACATAAGCTAATTTTTATCCCATAAATATAAGTAGGCTACCGGGTAAAACGGCTGGGCACTGCTTATTCAAAAAGATCGCGAGTCTTCAGAAATCAGAGAGCAAAAGACTAATTGTGGTGTGGTTGTTTTATGAAATTGTTGAACTCAAAACATGTTAATTAATACAGTTGCCGAGGTATTACTAGCAAAGTTCAAGGTTCTGCAATGACGGCCGCCTGTTCATACAAGGTGACTGTTTCAGGTGTAATGTAGGTATTGTACATGGCATTCGCTTCAAGGAGTAAGGAAGAAGTTGATTTGTTAGCTTTATACTAGCTGTTGCCCGCGACTCCGCATAAAGTTTGATATAAACTTTCAACCCTCATTTGACCATATAAATCCAGTCGTAAAATCCTTTTTAACTTCGTAGATCAAGCAGTTTTCGAGATTTCGTCGTTAGCCAGTGAGTGGCATTTCGGTTTTATGCCTATACCTATTCAGCATCGTAATTAGCTCATTTCCGCGTACTATAGGGCATAAGAATTATCCTCGTATTAGATGAGGTTAATTAATGACAGGTATATAGGCTCAGTGAGTCATTTTACCAATTCTGAGCTAGTTAGTTAAGATGTCACTAGAAACTAGCTGTCTCACCCGCAAGCTGTAAAAGGTTCGACAAATAGCAGGTAAGTTTTAGCCAATGACTCACAAAAAGACCTAAAAGACTCGAAAGTCCTTCTTCTAAGTCGGCGTGCTTCATCTTCGACCACATCGTCGTTTACCAACAGGCGAGTTGGTAGTCAAACGCAGACAAATCCGCGGAAAAAAAAACATTGAGATCTGTGACGATGACATACTAATTATCCTATTTGGGCCGGATATTACACTGAATCTTTGATCCTTATTAGCAAATCTGGATATACTCGTTAATTGTTCTGCCTGAGTTATTTTCGTTTCCTGCTAACAATGCCGGAATTATTTATAGTCAAAGTCTTCTTTACGTACAAAAATAATAATATCCTCTTACTTCTATATGTGGATTTCTACCTACCATGACTATACATTACGTATTAGTACGCTTAGACAGTACCATATTATTATTTAGGGCAAGTAGACGCAGCGTTTCTGAAAATAGCACTCTTTATAACATCCTCATAAATAAATTAACCTATGGGAAAACTTCAGTATATTTTTTATGGGCACGTGCCTTTATTAACAAACCAAGCTAACACTAATTTGGTGTAGGCAAATTGGAAAATATGTCGAAGGTACAAGATTTTACCCAGCGTGCCTCCGTGTGCGTAGACACGGATGTGGTCGAGGGGGTCAACGTTTTTCCTTGGTGGGGTGTTCACCTCCATCGACCTCATTGTCCGATACGATCACTCGCATTAGCTTATTTGTCCAGTAATCACTTGTCAGCGATTGTGTGCCTGTCTCACTCGACGCTACGTCACTGTACACGAAGATTTCACAAATAATTAACATTAAGACCGCGCTCCCGGCCTGAGCAAGCAAAGCAAATTTTAAGGACATTTGAATATTAAAAAAACACAGATTGCATAAAAAATCCGGCATTATCTTACAAATAACATTGCACTTTTTTTACAATTTTCATGACGAAATTTTCTTTTTTGTTTCGAAGAAAATGGGACCCTATTTTTTTGAGATTTTTCCTTCTTTTTCGCTAAAATTGAATATGATGATCGTCATGAAAATTCGTCTTAAACAATTGCTATTTTATTTGTAAGATGATTTCGGAATTTTTTCCTAAAAATATATTAAGTCCGAAGTAATGATAGCCTGTGGCGAGAAGCGGGCTCTTAACCGAGTACGTAGATCTGTTATATTGTGACTTCTGCGACAAACGTTTTCAAGTGGTTACTTATTCGTCGCGGACCAGAGATTTCGTTCAAGTATTTACACGAGAAAATTGCCTTTTAGTCACGCTGGTTTTACTCCGCGAGTCAAACTAAACAAGTCTGCTCTCTGAGAGCACGTGTATTCGAAGTGCTGACTTATTTGTTTAAATATTTGTAAAACCACCCCTGTTATACGAGTAGGTAGTTCATAAGATAAATAAAACCTATAAATAAAAATATATAAAGTATTATAAAAACAAGAAAGGCCCAATAAAGATCACCTTCAAGTTTGTTGGCATTTAAAAGAACGAGCGATAATATATTTTTCGAGAGATACCAGTTTTGTTGCAAATTATGTTGAGCACCTTGAATCCTTCGATTCCGCCAGCTGAGGTCACTGAATGACAAGGATTGTCGTTTATCTATCTCTTGCTACCTTTATACATATTTAATCATTTATTCGACGCGCAGGTACTGTTATCAAAAATTATTTTTTGGCATTGCCACTCGAAAAAGAGCATCTGATTCATCGATAACAGTGAATAAAACGCTTTTTTACATAAACATTTCGAATTTGGAACAAGCACGAATTAAACTAATCATATACAAAAAACACGTACTGAACGCACTGGCTGGCTGATTGGAGCTGTTCCATTAAGCTATAAAAAAAAAATATGCCGCCAATTTTAGTTGGTTTCTTTTTTCTTTTCTATTAGGTATCGTGGTTGTTTTATGTCATCAGAAAAAAAAACACAATCCAATCGCGGTAAATATCCCGTTAATAATCATATTAATCATTATACCCATATTTTTATTCAAGTATATCCTAATTTACGAAACTATTTTTAAAGATACATTTTTGAATCTTACTTGACAGCCCAGCACCTCTCATCTTGAGATAGCACATAAGCGACAGGTTCCATGTGTCATCGACACTTTATCTGACGGAGGCCGTAATACGAAATCCCACGAGGAAATCCGCAAACGAAAGTCTACTCAGAGGGTATTTAGGTCCGACGACTCCTAATCGGGATCAGATAAAATATGCCTGATAAATACAATTTAGGCGAATGTCCGATAAGAGTTTCGCAATGATATGCGTGTGTTTTATAACAGTTGTTATATTAAAAACCGAACAGTGTACTAATTCGTAACTACGTGTGCAAAAAAGTATATACCTACCTTACCTATACGTAAAGAATAAGAATAAACCCAAGGCCAATTCGAAAAAAAATTGGATTGTGACCAAACATAGCTAAGAATCACCGCATTGAAACCGGCTTTAAATACCTGGCCAAGAGCGTGTCGAGACACGCATATATTAGAGTTCCGTAACCAAATCCATAAAATAGTAGCTACATTTATAGTTAAAAATGAGGTTATAGAAAAATTCGAACGAACGAAGCTCTGTGGACTTAACCAATTTTCAGAGGTGTATTTATCATCTCGAAATAACATTATACCTACTTTTTATGGTTAAGTAGTAATAAAACCTAGAAATATTCAAACATTCTTTGCCAAAAAATATTTTACGTGTTGACATAGAAACTCTTTAGAAACTAGAAAGTCTTGAATTTGTTACAGTTGAAGTATAACTAATTAATTATAAAAAAGTTATTATCAGAAAATGTTCGAAAAAATTTCGAGTAAAGGTTGTATATTATGACCTATGAAATTCAGGGGGGGAGGGGGGGAGTAATTTTTGTCACTTTGGGGTCCCATATTTGGCAAAGGATATAAAGACTTGATTAAAAAGTGGTGATTGAAACCTTACCTTCATTTTAAAAGATTTAACTATAATAATGACAGGGTGCATCCACACGAGAGGGTGCAGCGAAAAAAAAAATCATCTCCATTTAGCATGTATCGGAGCCACCCCTAAAATGCATTTTTTATGGTAAATTAATACCAAAACTGTAATTGTATGTTTCATGCACTTATTTTGATAACTAAGTAGGTAAGTAGGAAGGTTCTAAAAAATTAGGACGGTTGGACAGACAGACAGACGGACGAACAGAACGAACTCATAAGCTCCTTGTAGTAGTTGTAGTACTTACTACGGACCCCTAAAACGCATTCAATCCGTCTAGCCTTTTTGGACAACAAAATAATAATACTATCCCACATCTTATTCACACAATGCTCCTATCCAGTCCTACCACAAACGCTTATATATAGGTACCTTCTCTCCGTCCCGTCTAAAATAAATAATAAATAAATTCAAGCACCTGTAGATGTAGATAGAGAGAAGAGAAGTGTTGATGTAAAGTAATCAAATAGTTCGTAAACACTAACGTAACTCAGTGTCAAGAAAGGGCTTTTGCCATGCAAATCGGTCGTTGAACGTAAAGAAGATTATTTGCGACTAACCACAATGTTGCAGTCAATGGCCTTCGTATTCATTATACCTAAATAACAATTTTCCTTTTACACTGAAATACTTAAGAGCCGTATTACAAAATGCAATCGTTAAATTATAGGTTATCTAGATTTCGGGTATAAAATTAAAAAAATTAGGCCGTAAAAGTAATAAAATATTATTTTGTCGTATACCTACACAAATTACACAATATATAATATAATAATATAGTACAATTATTTGGTCAAGTTGTAGTTTTCATATTTCTAATAATCTTTTTAACACCGAGTGAAACTCTTGTATTTATACCTACTTATCTATCTTTTGTATCAGAAATAGAGCATTCCACACTTTTGTTGCTAATTGTTTGCCTAACCAAGTTTAGAAATGTGGGCCAAACAAGAAAAATATATCGCAAAGTCCAAATAATTTTTTTTTAAGTTTGAGAGCCTTAACATCGGGACGAATTCGGCATAAATAGCAATTTTAAAGTAATAAACCCTAGTTTTCGAAGGAACTCAAGCGGCGCGGCGCTGCGCCGAGCCATGCCGAGCCAAGCCGAGCGTCGTCAACAACCTTGCGGCGCGCGGCGGCGGCGCGCAGGTCAGATTTTTCGAAGGTCGATGACTCGCGAGTAATCGCTACGAGTTATTATTATTTGTTGGCGTACCCAGGCAGAGACTACTTTGTACTCGAATCGATGCTCGACGTGGTACAATAATTTACCTAATACTTATGTAGGTATACAGTATCAGGCACAACGCCCTCTAAGCACAAGCCTTCTCTCAGAGAGAGAGACAGAGGATGGGCCCTAAGCCCTAATCCATCACCTAGTGCATGTTGGTGAATGTCACACGTCTTTGAATTTTCTTTTTTGAACGGTTCTTGAATTTACCGGTTACCTCGCGATGTTTTGTTGGTGCAGGGCCAAGGATCAATCCGGGTGCCGACAGATTGTAAAGAACATGCTACCGCTCGGCCACTATCGCTCACTTAACATTTATAATTTAAAACAGTCTAATTTTCATTCAATAAGAATTGGTTTCTCAATTTCAAAAATACTTTTAGGAAGGGGCAATAATGAGTTTTGAATTAGGAACATGAAGTACCTACTCGTACCTACGTAGAGTTTATCGGGCCTTATCGCGTATTATTTTATTTAGGTAAAAACAGGTACCTAGGAATATTTAAAACAAGTTTTCAAATCATGAAGTAGTGTTTCGTGATGTAACACGTTCATGGGGCATTGGCGGATCCATTGGGCATGGGGGCCATGCCCCCCAAAACACCTAGCAATTCCATATATTCGACTAAATTTTTCAATTTGATTCCTTCGTACCTTGTCAGAATTGCCCATCCGAAAATTAAATCCTGGATCTGCCCCTGTCGTGGGGTACCAGCATAGAGGGGTCGTCCTTCTTCTTCTTTCGAGTCGATGTTCCGCAAAATACAATTCTATTTTCAAATCAAGTTTCTAGACCAGAACTTTGCCACCCCAATGGCACTCTCCGTGGCTTCATTTAGGTCGTCTTGTGTGCAAGTTGTAGGACACGCTGCACAGTCCATCAAGTGTGCCATTGTCTGAGGGTTCACACCACAAAGACATTCGGTGTCAGAGCCCTTTATATAACCCCACTTTGCCATATTATCCCGACTTTGGCCCACTTGAGACCAAAGTCGGTTCAGGGTTTTCCAAGTGGGCCATGGTTCTTTATGGCCTGGGGGGAGCTCTTCGGCAGGGACAATGTAGATTGGAGGTGGACTGTGGGGTCGTTAGTGTCGTTCGTTACCACCTGTTCTACTGTTTGCTCTACCAATAGAACAAGTAGGGAAAATATTCAATTTTAGGAGAAGTTACCAGCCATTTCCTCCGCCTACAGTTTTGCGACCAATGAGATCGAACGATAATATTGAATGAAAAAAGTAACTGGCCCTTTCTTCTGGGTGGCGGCAATAATTATCAATGTAAAATCCGACTCAAAATTAGTAAACTTGAACAAAATTATTGATATTGCCGAATCAACAGGCGCTCGAACAAAACACATAATTCATATTATTAGAGCTGGTTAAATACCAATTAGCTAAAGTGATTGAAATTTTTGTGGCACCACCTCTTGAGCTTCTTCTTTTTTATGCTAATTTGTATCCCACTGCTGGGCAAAGGTTTCCTCCAATTAATTCTATTGGTCTCTGTCCTGGGCCAGCACCGACCAATCTTTTTTAAACCTCCCGAGCTCGTCGCGCCTTCAGGTCCGGGGGTGACCCGGAGGTCGACTGTTCGGTGGCTTCCACTCTGTAGAGACCTTCGCCCACCTGTCCGGGTGCATTCAGCTTGCGTGGCCCGCCCACTCTCGTTTGAGCCTGGCAGATTTAATTCCTATGTCTGTAACGCCTGTTATGGATGGAACGTAGTATGGTCACGTTGCGGACGCGGTATTTCTTTTTAATTCCAATGGAACGCACTATGCATTCTATTACTCTTTGGCAAGTCTTGAGACGAGATTTCGAACTTCCGTGAGTCACCATGTTTGTGCACCGTAGTAAGTTAAAATGGGCAGGATACACATGTCAATGAGTCGACGCTTGAGGGTGATTGGAAGGGCTCTCCGGATTAAAACTTCCTACACATAAGTATAAAAAAATAATCTCGTAAAAAGAAGTAGAATGTATATCTATGGCGATGTATATTGAATTCCTCGCTAAGTATTGTTACTACATTATTCTATACTCTAGAATACTTTATACTTCTCTCCACGTTGGATTTAAAATACCGCCCTAGCTGTAAAAAATAATTTTACTCGCGTCATAGGTACCTGAGCGTCATACAATCTACAATTTCCCCTAAATGATAAATGTCAACCTGTTCTATTACCTGCCAACCCATTCCATTTTGATTCCATTTCAACCCCTACAATTAGTTGCTACCTTCGACCAAAATAAAATTTATTTATTTTGTTCGAAGGTTGCGACCCATTGTTTCGCGTCAAGACATCATTGGCACCGATTCTGATGTACTCTAAACTAAATTTGACAGCTCTAAAATTGTTGCCATCCTTCTCTCACATATTAAAATGAAAAGAGAGGCAGGTATTTTTAGTCCTGTCAGATTGGTTTAGTTTTGGTATGACAGAATAGACGCCAGCGTCTTGTTATTGCGCTCGGTCATCCCATCCTCGCACGAGATCCATCTACGAACATCTGTGGTGAGGATGCAAACAAAAAAAAAGGTACAACATGTAATAAAATATAATATGTAATAAAGAATAGTAATGCTTGAAAAAACTGATAATTAGAAGATACACAAAAAAATATCAGTTCTTGCCACAGAATTCTATATTTCAGTAAATCTTTGGTCCTTGCGGAATACTAATATGTATTCTGTAGTAATACTCAGTGAATTTTTTGATGATTATAACACAACTAGTAGGCCGCCCCTGCTTCGCACGGGTGAATCCGGGATATATAGCCTATGTCAACCGGGGATAGTGCAGCATCCCAACAGTGAAAGAATTTTTCAAATCGGTTCTGTTGTTTCGGAGCCTATTCAATGCAAACAAACAAACAGTCAAATCTTTCCTCTTTATAATATTACTATAGATTAAATCGCGGGATGCCAAACACCCTAATACGCGAAACAGAATAAAGCGTTTATTCCATTCTGTCCTACTAGTAGTTCAATGATCTAAACAAAAGTAAGAGTTATTTACTTACACTTAAATTTTTACTATTTTTTTCCTCGTTTGTAAAGTAAAACAGTTCAAGAATTTATATATTCTTGCATCACCTTCTATAGTATTATTATATTTTTAACAATAACCTTAAATGACGCAAGCTTTAACAAATAAAATTGAAATTTATAGAAATAGGTAGTCACCTACACATTTACAAAAGGCTAGTTTCTATAGATTTTTTGTTCGAGTATTGGTAAAGTGCCATGCACCCTACACCCCAAGCAGGAAGGTCATCTACCTGCGGGCTGGAATAATACGAGGCAACACGACAACGAAGGGATCGGATAGTTTATTTATGTTATCTGTGGACACGACAAAAAATGGTATGGTTTGTGTCAAAGGTTCCATTCGTTAACTGATAAAGTTATATGGATGGTTCGAAATCGAATCAGATGGTGACTAGCAGTTCCCGTGGTTTTACTCGCGTTTTGCGAGTTTTCCCTCATTTTCCTGAATAAGTCACACAAATATTATAAATGTAAAAGTTTGTATGTCATTATGTAAGCATGGTTAATATATTTGTTGCCACTTGACTCCGTAACAGCTGGATTTGGATGTAACTTTTTTTGCTCTAAAATACATAGGTACGAGACTACGAGTATATACTACGAGTATAAGCACCCTATATGAAAGAAATAAGAAAGGTATTTTTAGATCTTGTAATCATAATAATTTTATTGTAACAAGAATCTTTCATAAGTTAAAAAAACCTCTTTAACGAAAATCGGATTTTAGGCATTCGTAATTATTGTAAGTAGGTAATAGATTTTTTGTTTCCTCTCAAATCTACGAATGTACGTACGTGCGTACAATATTTAAATGTGCAAAGAAGTTTGTTTAATTTTTCCACTAAAAAGAGGCGAATGCACAAACCTTAGATTGGGTAAACGTCATTGGCACAAAGGTTAAAATTATGTTAATATTTACAAAAACAAAAAACTCCAGATGGTGTCCTATGATCGGCTCGTAGCATAGTACAAGCCATAGCCACCTGGAAATGTTTTTTTATTTCGAGGTTGCTATGCAGGCAACGTTACCAAAATATTTATGCATACCGGTTTATTTTAACGTGATTTTCAACACAATGTTTCAGTAAAGTATGATAAAAGCTTTGGCGGCAACTAAGCATTTAGTTACTCTCGTATGCTGGCCTTGGCTACGCCTCGCACATTTTCACATTCGTCCAATAAAGCTTCTATTGCCGCCTGCTGCAGTAATACTAGCTTAGATACTAGCTGGTAGCGCATTTTCCGTATGATGGAAGGTTAATATAGTTCGTAAATCGATATCAGTAAAAGATAAAGGCATGATTAGATTAATCCATGGTTAAGAATTCTGAAGAATCATTTGCATAACATTTTTGTACCGTAGCGTAGGTAGAATACACCTACGTTCTATATAGCACAGAATATTTTGTGGCTCTAGGTTCCTCTAAAATAGTCATTTGACCCCTACCCAAGAGGATACATGATTCAAGCAACGGTAGACTAAATACAGTACGTAACTCTAGTGATCAAATAGACTATCTTTCAGTTAACTAGGTTTTTATTAGTAAAAAAACTCACCTTAATTTACATCCTGCAAAGCTGGAAATCTCACACCGTCAGATTTTTAAATTTTTTACATATACATGTAATAGAAAGATCGCACCAGATACTCCAGAACAAACCACAAGCTTCTCGACCGCAAAGTGGCGAAAAGTGCAGAGTGCCGTGGCCCACTGGCCTAATTCCAGTGTCCAAGAGCGGGCCAAGGTCAGGCCAGCTCGCCTCTCGGCTAATCGCTTCAGAGTTGCCAGCTAAGGGATTTCTTCCCCAAGAACGGTAAGAAGAGGCTTCTAATTGATTATGAAGCGAAAAGCCTTGCATTTTTTAGAAGCCCTTTTGTTATGTCGATGTACGTATGTCTGGAAGAGATCGCTTTTAGAGAAAACGCCAATGTTTGTTGCAGTTTTGTCTTTTTACATCTATTTTTTTTTGTATTACATATATGCATTTAATGTTTTACTCGTACGATTTCAGAATTTCAAGGCATAAAATTCAATAGGCAAAATAAACCTCCTCACAGTTCAGTCTAGCTAAAGCTAACTCACCTACTAACCTACCTAAATCTGCCTATATCCGGATTCAGCAATGTCAGATTGAGTAACCAACTTTCTCTTTTAAATGAATTCACAAGCCTCACCGCAGTTTCTAATGGTGCCGGTGATTAAGCTTCATAATGATATTTTGATTTTTCGCACGTTTAGGAAGGGGTTTACAAGCATTATTCTTTGAAAATGTTTCCCTCACAAGTCTCACAACATCTTCATAAAAAAATGCGCACTTTACTTTTTGGTCAGCTTTCAGACGCTGAGGTAAATTTCAATATCTTTCTATGGCCGACTTTAACCTATTTTTATAGCACCAGGTTTTATCCGCGTGGAATGTCTCAGGAGCCATTTTTCGGTCTAAAAGTTTTCTCGTGAAATAATGACAAACAGCCAACAAACACTTTAGCATTTTGCACTTTTGACAATATTCAAATCTGAAATACTTCATATTTACTAAAAATCTATCTTTCTATTTGCTTAATTTTTCTAATATACAGTTATTTCACAATAAATCATTACTTTGCTTGACTTGTTTGATATCTTCTACTAATTGAAATTATAAACTGACAACACGGCACACGGCACGGCAGCAAAGTGTGACGCCCAAAGAAATTGGACCTACCTTTGTGACGCCAAAATAATTTGAAAAGATTCAAAAATGATAATATTGTCTCGCTCTCTCTCTCTCTCTCTCTCTCTCTCTCTTTCTGTTGCCTTTTTATAAACAGATATTGGTATAAAGTAAAACGTACCATAATAAGAACGAATACAAAATACATTTCGTCACGCGTAGGTACCTTTATCAAAAATATACGTAGCTAACTAATCTGTTGGTTTTTTAGCTACCTAAGCTGTTTTTCATCTAAAACCTTTTTTTTTACACACACAAATTATGTTTAATTGCCCCACGTCTTTTAATTAGTCTCATTACGTTATCTTCGTTATTATTTGTCGTCATTACTGAGGCAATCGAGTGAGTCGTAGATATACAGTCGTAAGACGATAACACAATGTCATTGAACGTTGTTCCTTTATAGATAAATCTTATTTACAATCGATTTGGACTCGTATGTTGATTACTTCTATTGTTTTGTCGCAATCAAGATGCAGTGCATCGGTTTTTATAAATTCTATTCTTACTATTTTGGTGCGCTCTGTTACTCTACTTTTCTTTGTGTCTTGCAATGATGGGGACAGACTTCCTTGTCTCTCTTCTCCCGTCCCCTCTGTCTTCTGTCTGTACCATGACTACTATGATTATTATCTTTTTGCTATTATTTTTAGGAAAAAAAAACACGTCCGTTTCCATTGATGTAACTATCTTTCTTTATAATATTATTTTGGGCCTGCCTCTAGATCTACGACGGGGATGCAAGATATAAGTTTTTGCTAGATGTTAATAATTCAAATTGTTTTATTTGACAACATGGCCTATTATTTAAGTCTAAAGTAAAATGATGAAGCAGTTAATGTATTTGTCGTTTGTTTTATTTTGTACCAGCGTTTTGTGATATTTGTGGCTAGTTGATAAATGATGGTCAGTAAACTCATTGGTATGATATCTAGATAAGCCAACCGCTTTTCTGAGATTACATACTAGTTTAAGCGCGTTTAATTTTCCATGGAAACCAGCTTTTCTCGTTGATTTGGTCCACATTACGCGTGTAGTAGTCGTAATTTGTATGTAACTTGTGCTCTGCGCGCCAGTCTACAGGAGCGACCGTTTTACATAACGGCGCAGATTAGTTAATAACTACCGTCCACTGCGTAACGGCAACACATACTGGCAGACCACTGCAAATTGCTTTATTTCAATTTCATTACTGTAAAGCGAATACCAGGAAATGAATAAGTGTACCTAGTTTTAAACCGTTTTATGCGAGAGCTACTGGTAACTGCACCGCGACTCGAAAATGTGCGGGTGGTTCTAAAATTACGAGAAAGTACGTGTAGTTTTACGTTAGTAATTTTCTTCAGTGAATTTGACCTACATCAATGAAAGCAGAACGCAATAGACACTTCCACCACGCGTTATTAAATTTAATGAGCTTAATCATGACAATAAGTTACATCACGATTGTGCAACTGCAACGCCCGAGCAAGTGATATTCTGTTGCTAACCGGGTGACGGTAATGAGATGAACTTTACGCGACCTCGTTAAGCGAAAAGGGGTAACGGTACTCGAGCACCAAGTCACACCGAGCGAGCTGCGATCGCCGAAACTTGCCGCCCGCTTGGAAAACATTTCGATCGTCACTTTCTCTAGAACGAGTCCCAGTCGCGGACCGCGTACGGACGTGCTCACACGCTCGTTTCTAGTTGTCTCTCGGACGCCAACGAGCCAGAATACGTGCTAGGCCCCCCGAGTGACCGGTTGCTTGCATACCTGATGAGTTTACTGCAGTGCTGTGCTGACGTGCCAGGTACCTACTCGTAATAGCCCCTCCTTGGCTACTACATATATATAACCAATACACTTCGAAATACATAAACTATTCGAATCTGCCAAAAGGTTTTTGTTGTATCCAATAAGAATTTGAATTTTTTCGCAGTATGCAGTTTTTACGTACATCAAAGATAATTAATCATCGTACTAAGGGAAAATTTGCTAAATTTACAGCGTATAGCTTGCAATATGCTCTCGAACTAGAAAGTACAATCGATCAACGGGTCTGTCAATATCATAAGGCGCATATCTGATGAGAAACCACGCGATCACATTCGCGAATTCCACCGCGCTAGTGAAAGGTTCGTCAATTCACCACGAGTTATTCCGCCGCCATTAAAAATAAAGTAAAAACTGGTAAGGCAATGACTCGGCGTGGAACAAAAAGCGTTGAAACTTGAACGATGGAGTGAGCGAGAGAGTCGTAGGGCACCGAACAAGTGCGTTACCCCCACGAAGATTATCTGTATTTATTTAATTTCATATAAATATCGATGACGTGGAGCTGTTGCTTCGAGATATCAATAACGTCAGGATAAATCACGTCGTGTTTACGAGTCGAATGAGAATGTTTACAATTGCCGTTTCAACGTGGCCATGTAATTCGTGTGTCGCAGCATAGCTGCTTCACTATACGGCGCACAAGACAAGACATACATCCACGCTAGGAAAATATGGACGAATCAGTTACTAAATTAAAATAAAGGTCTTTATACAGCCTTATAGTTGCCGATTAGTCCGTGTTCGTGTGGACCCGGGCATGTCCTAAAACGGCGACCAGAACTACAAGTGCCATCATCTACTTAGTGGTTCTGCTACCCATGTAGCTACATACTCCTACTGCACGGTGAATGCTCTGCGATCTCCAAGCCGCCTGCCAAGGGGTGGAGATTATGGCAAAATGACAGATAACCGTTGCGTATGGCCCTAAGTTCAGCAGCTCCTCTATCCTTGGCAAAAGCCAGGTAACGGTAGAGCTGGGGCTGCAAAGTATCTCCGGCAGATGCCTCGCTACCACCCCCAACAAACTTAGGCCCTGGCAACAAACATCATGGTATGTAATCCAGGTGAACGGGTCCGGGCTGTCTCCTGGCTGATGATGATGATAGTTGCTGAAGCTGTAATTATGATGATTCTATTTATTATATTTGATATATTACCGGGTTCAATAATTGTTTTATCGCGACCTTGTTTATTACATAATTAAGATTCTTGTTATTGATTTACGTTTATTATTATTATTATTTACATTAAATCACTAATTAAAATCCAGGCAGGCCTTTATGAGTTCTCCTATCATGGTTGAAATAGCTTTGTAATTGGTTCGTAGGTATTTTAAATTGAACTAAACCGGTTGGTTAAGTCGAGACATCTGGTTCTGTACGTGTTATAAGTTGTCATTTAGATGTAAAAATAATACCACTACATAAACTTTAAATTTACTATTTTGCCAACTATTCTCATCTATATACTTCCGATTTGTCAATTTCAAAAACACCAGGCGCATGCTAATGATTGATCATAAAATTATACTAGATAGAGATACCTTGTAAGGTATCTAACAAAGTATCATAACAAAGATAACCAAAAAAGGTTGAACGAGAAAAACGATTAAAGAAATTATTAATTATGAACGACAACAAATTATGCTAGTCTTAATTTAAGAACTGATTACGATAAGGAATCGCGAAATAACAAAAACAACATAACAGATAAAAATTAGAATGTATAAATACAAAGAACTTATAATTTAATTATGAAAGTACACGATGATAAAGCTGTTCCTGTAATAAATAACATCGTAATATTAGCGGCATTAATGCTACGACCTGTATAATACTGAGCTGAGTCATACCGAATCTCTTAGTAAAGCATGAGAAGGTATTTGCATCGTTACAAATTTACAAACCATATATTTATCGAATCTTATCAATATTATCAACTTTTGCTTTGTTTCCTTCATTGTCATCGATAGCGATTGTAATAGATTACTTTATCACCAGCATGTCAACATTACTCGTGGTTTACTCGTTTACACTTGAAATTATGGCTATGAGCAATTGGTATTGTTATTTGATGTAGCAACTACACGATGACCTTTACGCTCGAACGCGTGGCCATGAGAGTTTCTGAAGGTTGCGCACACTTCTCGGATGGTCGCTCAACGTTACTCGATGATCAGTTACAAAGTAAAACCTAAAATCTTAAACCTCACGATAACTATGTGCCGAAAAGAGACTCTGCGACGCGAAAAACTTAGTGCTAAGTAGAGCCGTCTCATGTCAAACCAAAACAGCCTTACGATCTTCAGGCTGACATTGTCGCTGTGTGTGTGCGTAGAGCCAATAGGTCGACCAACCAGTCGGCCAGACGCTCTCCCTCCCTCGCCAGTCCTCCGTCCGTCTGCCCCCTCCTCCGATTCCCCCCACTGCGCCAGCCAGTCAGCGTTTGCTCGTCGAATTGATCGCACGTATCACTTAGTAGTCTTTAAATTCTTTACGTCATAGTTAATTTTGTGTTCATTAAAAACTCACATTATTCCTGTAAGTGGAGCGTGTCTTATCTTTTCCTCCTCATTAGTTACGTGATTTTAGTTTATTATATTGGATATTGGAAAGTCACAAACTCACGGCTGCTTTGTCTTGTTACAGGTACCTACTTGGAACTGGGTGTGAGCCCAGATACGGCGTGTGTGGTTTTATGTAATCTTATTTAAACTGTTATTGAAGAAACGTTTTGTGGAGTCAGTAAAGGATCCGCCAGTGCCCGTGCAACAGTACTCGGATTACAGTTAGTTCGCTACAAAGCATAGTGAAGTGAACTCATAAAACATCGTACAGATTGTTGTGCTCTGTTACAAAGTGATTTGTGTCTTTATTGGATTGTTTATTTGGATTCTAAGCTGCTCAATGGCCACTGTGAGTATTATCTTTTATTTTACTATGCAGTTTTATTGCTTGTTTCAAAAGTGCTGATTTTGAAACAAAGACGTGTTTTACTACCTCTAATATCGTATCGGATTTAACACGATCTCAATGAATTTGGACTCAAAAGAGTGGAGAAATTGGGTCAGCGGCAGACGGAGATATATTTAAATTGAGATCAAGCCAACTTACGCAGTAATAAATCTATATCATCCTTAATTAAATATTTTTCATGTGTTTACAATGACTGTCAGTACATAGGTTCTGATACAAATATGATTGGAATAAAAAAGAAAGTATAGTTCCAAATGAGAAACTAGTTGAAAAAGAATATAATAATAATATGTGCTCAGAAAACGAACAGCAACGCTTTTAATTAAATAACTATAGAAAAAAAAACTTACGCAGTGAGCTTAGAATTTTAACAATAAATCTAACTTTTTGTCAACAGTTAGCTTAGAATGAGAGTTCCAGCAGGTGCTATGGACATTCTACGAATTCTCACGCTCGCTGGCTTTGTTGGCCTTCTGAATCTATTTGCCGTTTCTATAAATTGCTTATTGTGGATTGTTGAGCAAGGCTGGAGCTAATGAGTCGACGAGATTGCGAATATACGGGCGCCATCTTTTCGTATTGACTGACGCGCATCACGCACGACCTTGCATGCAAGTTCACTAATTTTAGTACATGTGACATTTTGCGCTCACTGCCGCTGTGTTCAATTAAAAAGCTTTAATCGGTGTCTGCTTTTTTGATGTGGGTTTCTTTTTTCGTATTAGCTACTTCTCAATTCAAGTCTATTAAGTCGATTATTTATATTGTCATGAAAATCACTAATCGAATGAGGTAGGTATTTAGGTAATAAGGTATCTTCTAAAACTCTTACTAGAGTAACGTAGTTACTGTTGAAATCAAATGTATTTGTGTCGAATATATTACGTGCCTCACATTGTTTATCAGCTTTGTTTATAGTAAATATGTATATATGTACTTCGATATAAGTACCTCATGTTTGTATATTATCTACTTAAGTAAAACTCTGAGTATCTCTACGGAATGTTTTTTTTATTACTGTAGCGTTGCTGACCACCCACCGCTGTGCTCGATTATGTATTGGCCGTCATTTCATGGAGTTCTAAATAACGTTTCCATTTTATTCTTCGACTAGCGACCCTCCCGCCCGGCTTCTCACGGGTGTAATTTACGTACGAAGCCAGGGCGGGTCGCTAGTATATATATAAACCTTCCTTGAAAATGTATCTAACTGATGGTGAAAACCGCATCAAAATCCGTTGCGTGGTTTAGGAGAAGTTAGCGGCCATACAGGCAGACAGACAGACGCGGAAAGCAACTTCAATTTATACTATGTAGAGAAGAGATTTACTTAGATATTGTATTCCATAGCGTCATTTTGGCAACTTTCCGTTTGCAGCAATTTTGATGTTTCGCTTGAATCAGCAATCAACATCGTAGATTTGATTTGGATTGTATTGAAGGAGATTGCATAGCAAAGTTGCGGTTGCGAGAGCTCGCGGCTCGCACTTGCGGAGTGTATGGGTGGGGAAGTGGGTCAAGGCACGCTTGCGGGCGGTCGGCTTGCGTTTCCTACTCGTCGCCGTACACCGACTATAAGGAAGGTACTCGTTATTCATACATTAGTTAGACCATCCTCTATTGATAGTGCTTATCGTCAATTTAATACCAATTCATCATTTTATTTTAGGAACATGTAACCGTACGTCTTTCTTGGAAAGTCTCTCAAACATTCATACCTTATTGCGGTATGACATTTACAAACAATTTTACTTTTTAAACTGGGTTGTTTGATTGTAATATCTTCTTCATTTATGTCAAGGACTTTGATAAGCCTGCCTAATTCTATTAGCGTTATTTAGGTTTCGAGTCATTTTGACGACTTTGCAGATATAAATTCTAAATTCTGAAAACCTTTATTGATGTAGTTAATGAGTAACAAATGATTAGCGAATTTGGTGCAAAAGTAAACAAATGGAGCTAGATACGCAATGGGTAAGTAGATAAAGCGGTTTGCTCTAGTTGGTGTCTGCACCGACCCACTTAGATACCGTCTATCACTGTTACCGTTACGATAACGCTTCCACTTTCTCTGCATGCTCCATTTTAAGCGTACCTTCTCGCGATCTCTGTTTGCTTACATTGTTAGCAGATGTTCTACCGACATTACTACTTATTCTGTTACATATTCAGCTAAAGCTTTTATATGAACACAAAATACTGTTAAAACTCCATGTTTCTATATAGTTTTATTACCTTGCCTTGCTACTAACCTAGATTGAATAATAACATATGTATTGGCAAATGAGTCTGAAAAGAAAATTAGGCTGTAGCAGCTTCTGTTTTTTATTAATATCATACTTATTTATATTCCGGCCTCTAGTAGATTCTTTCACAAGTAACGGTATAAATCTAACGATAATGGTTCTGCGACGTAGCCTTGCGAATTTTATGTGGATGATAGTGTTTTTTTTCTACTACTTCTACGAGTGTTTAGATCGCGTCTCAGAACTGGTGGTAGCACAATAATCGAATGTAACATTGACTTTCACATTTGTAGCATTAGTAGCTGATGTAACATGCGATGCGAGCCTGCGCCAGCGCCGCCACCGTCGTTGCGATTAGGTAAACGTTGCGCATGCCGCTTTCACCCCACTTTCACCACCGTTTCCGCGTCGCTTCTAGCGGCACATTGGCGGATATTTTCTCAGGCTGTATTATTGCAACACTTGTGATTGAATGATTCTGATTGTAATATTATTTCATTTAGTTTATTAACCGTATTACTTTCATCGTGTTTAACTGGAATTTAATGGGGCCAAAAACGGCAAGTGATTCACTGTTATGAAATGAAGGAAGTCGCAACACAAGCAAAGAAAATAAAACTGTTGTTTAAGAGACTCATGTTAGGCCACCATAATTTTGTTTCCTATGTGGGCATTACATTGGGCATTGGTGTCAACCAATATAGCGTTACAAAAAAAAACTCTTTTGCCCGCAACTTTACCTGCGTTATGAATATAACCTATGCTATTTAAGGATGGTTTAGTGTAGCTTAATCAGTGAAAGAATGTTCAGAATAGGTTCAATGGTTCTAGATATTTTACCTTCAATAAACATACAAAGTCACAAACTTTACCTCTGTATAATATTAGTTTGGATAGTTTTTAGTTTATACACCATTTCGATGGTAGAGGCAAATTTCCCAGAATGGTTGGAGCTCATTCGTCGTCGATGCACCCATGTGTGTTCGTTCCACATGAATCATCTGTTTTTTTCTGTTGCTTTAATAAGAAATGCTGGTGACTCGGACCAGTGATAATATCTAAGTCGACATGTTTATGGTCTATCCTCGTAAAGTTTTATACTCAAGCGACGATAAGTCACGTTGTCGTCTTCTTCACGACAGGTGTAAGATAGAGATAAGCCATAATAGCAAGTATTACAATAGAATAGAAAGAAACCGAGCACACATCTCCCTGTTCGCATGAATAATTAAGCGTGTAACCGTTAAGTGTGCCAGTTTAGAGATACAAAGCACAAAACTGTAAAGTTTATAGGCTTGAAATATTATCGAGATCACATTCAGGTCAGAAGGCATTGTGACATTGGCCCGGTGACCGATAAATGCTAGTCTCTCGGTTGCATGACATTCGTTTGCACAACTGTGAACAGCTTTGTCAACTACACTACTAATCTAAACTGTTATTTTATCGATATTGGATCGATGCTGACTATCTACAGTACATTTTATTGCTTCAGAGAATCGGTTTATCTTCTTGTATTGTGTAATCGTTTCGTTACAATGCTGGTTATTATAAAGTCGCTCTATAACAACTCGAAACAGGAAATGTTACTTAGATGAATATTGAATGTCTTTACGTAATCTCGTTATTTGCAATCATGTTATTGTTATCGCGATATTGATAACCCGTGTAACTTGAATGTCAACAAGCATTTAATGGAGTAGTTGTCTACCTAAAGTTTTAGTGTTGCCATTTATTATTTAAATATCGTTTAGTCTTTTCCGGAACTTAATTTTATTACCTACTTAAATTACTTTAATTACTTTTGCCTGTTGGCTACTATAGTTTTTAAAATCGCTATACGTTTGTTAGGTTCCGTGCCCAGCCAAGGTTTCAACGAGACTCTATTACCTAATAAGCTTACGCCGCCGGTTGTCTGTCCGTCGGTCTTATTTTTTATAGGGATTTGTTATTTAAACCATAATACATAAGAAATGCCTTCGTTTTGCCGATGATATAGTCATCATGGCAGAGTCGCTGGAGGACCTAAATACCATGCTCAGCGACCTCAGTAGCCTTTCCCAACAGGTGGGTCTTAAAATGAACATGGACAAGACAAAAATCATGTCGAATGTCCATGTTGAACCCGTGCCGATAGTCGTTGGGAACGATACTCTAGAAGTTGTTGACCATTACACTTATCTTGGACAGATTGTTCAGTTAGGTAAGTCCAACTTAAGCAAAGAGGTCGCCCGAAGAATCCAACTCGAATCATCAATCAACTCGGATGGGCAGCGTTCAGGAAATTGCGTGACATCTTCTCGTCCAAGATACCAAAGTGCCTCAAGACGAGGGTTTTTGACCAGTGTGTGTTGCCAGTGATGACATATGGTACTGAGACGTGGTCCTTAACTGTTGGCCTTTTGGAAAAACTCAGAGTCACTCAGCGGGCAATGGAGAGAGCTGTGCTCGGAGTTTCTTTGCGCGATAAAATCCGAAACGTGGATATTCGCCAAAGAACCAGAGTCACCGACATAGCTGTTAAAATTTGCAAGTTGAAGTGGCAATGGGCAGGCCACATCGCTCGAAGAACCGATAACCGATGGGGAAGAAAGGTTCTTGAGTGGAGACCACGAACCGGAAGACGCAGCGTAGGTAGGCCTCCCACTAGATGGACCGACGACATTGTGAGAGTCGTGGGCATCCAGTGGATGCAAAAGGCAGGCTGTCGTTCAGTGTGGAGGTTAAAGGGGGAGGCCTATGTTCAGCAGTGGACGTCTTCTGGCTGATGATGATGATGACATAAGAAATCCTGTTGAAATTTTGATATGTACTGTATGTTATTATGGCGGATATCCACAAATAAAAAAGGAAACATTTAAGTAAGGAGGGGGGGTAAAAGAATTCAATAAATTATTTATTTTTTATTTTTAATAGGCGGCGGTAACAATTTGGCGGGGACCTTTTTTCCAGTTCTTTTTGTAGATGTTTTTCATTATAATTTTTTTCTGTTGAACTTCGTCCGTCGTCTATCGATTCACAGACCTATAAAGAGGTCAGTGTATTGATTTGTTTGTTCTTACGCTGATGCTATAAAATCAATATCTGTAGTCCCATCAAAAGCGTGTCCGAAAAAAAATCATGTCCTAACATAATATTCTCGCGTGTGTAATTCTAACGAGGCTCTTACAGATAAGCCTCGATTTTAAGTAAGTATTTAACAGTGGCAGGTTCGTGAGTAGTTCGCGAGTGCGGCCTCAGCTATTGACCCACTGACACACAAAGCGAAGGAAAACAACTCGGTTGCGTGTCACAATCCACTCGCCGCCGTTCAATCGCACTTATATCAAAATACTTTCGTCTGCGATACGGAGATTTATTAATTGAGATGTTATAATGAATGAAAGTTTGGAATTTAACGGTCGTTATGCAAGCGTGCAAATATTGAGGTTATGAGAGTTAATAGCCATTTAGGCGTAGTGTACCTACGTAGAGCAAGCGTTATAGAACGCATAGTCATACCTTTTTTCTATGACATAGTTACCTAGAACAATGGGAGTAAGGAATCAGGGCCAGGTAAACATATTCGTTCCATTTATAAATACCTACTAGGTTATCGCCATTTGATTACAGCAAGATTTTAATGGATACATAATAATATAATGAATACTAGCTACGAAAATATTACCAAAGCTATACCACAACTACGAAAATTTTTCAATCGACAAATTAAGACAATACAAATGATGACATTAATGATTAATTTTCAAAAACTGTTCTACAACGTCAACATTAAATTTGTAGAAAAGTGCTCCTATTTGTCGATGGAAAATGTCAAATTTGACATTTAGAATCGATAAACTGATATCGTTGATGATTTCTTTTCACGATATCGTCGACGACGTTTCGACGACGTCGAAACGCTGACACGTTGATCGATAAAAAACCATACTGCACTGTATCGGAAAACAAAAGACGATAGATATAATACAGTACTACATTGTTGGGTGAATATTGGAAAGTTTCCAAATGGTTGAGCTCTAGTTATTTAGTTTTAAAATAGACATCAGTAGGTATTTTATCTCGTGCTATTTGCGGTCACACAGCTGTTCTAACCTGTAAGCCGAGTCGTAATGAAGCCGGAGGGATCGTCCTCCTCCCAACTAGGAAGGATTTGTGCTAAATATAGAATAGAACACGGCAGACTCTGACTGACGTGACCTACATGAATAAATTCCGGACTTAAAGGTTGCTAGTGCCACTAGTCTATTGTATTCAAGTACCCAGTCGAATATCAATACTTAACGATATAAAACCGTCTTTGTAGTTTTGAAACAGTAAAAATTGAGGGTAATAGAATACAACGACTGTTAGCGAAGATTTTCTTGACCCCTGAAGTGACTTTATGAAAGGGCAGACCTACAAACGGAAAATATTTATTTTCCAACACGCCAAAATATATTAAACAAATCTAATATTGACGCCGAATTAGAAATTTAATTTTACCACAAGCACAGACATATAAAAAAAGAAGAAAATCAACATTATACTAAACGTAAGAGGTGTCTTTGAAGGTTTTTAATTTTAATTCCCTTAAAGAACATCAAGTCACGGAAGATCGCCCTATCTCTTTCGATAACAATTCGATCTAAATCTCGCGAGAGAGAGCGAATCGAATACAGGAAGTGGATGTAGTCGATCCGCGTCCATAAACAATGGGGAGCTAAATATAGAGGGCGCTGGTGGCCGGTGGAAAATAGAACGGGAAATGTGGAGCACAGCCGCTCCTGCGCATTGCTGTATGCCGCATCATAGTTGTCGGCATCGTGTGACTGCTGCTTATCTAGTTTTATCTTATCTTCCTTATCGTAACGTAGAAGTACGTCATCGGAACTCTTTTCAGAACGATTGTTTTTTAATTATTTGCAATGCAATCTTGCAGACTCTCTGCAGATTTATTTCAATAGTTAGTCGAGGTTGCTGGTAGGGCAAACATCCGATATAATTGTGAATATTATTACCTATATTTAGGTCAATATGTATGTAGGTAGTATCTAGTGTATTCTACTTATAGTGCAGATTAAATAGACAGGTACAAATCTTCGGTAGAGACTGATTCCGATGAAAGAGAGTAGTCGAGTGAAATTATCACCAGTCAAATTCAAATAATCACCCACCTATCTCGCATCGATGTGTAAGGTATACCGAGCTCTTAAGGGCTAAAACTGGAAATAATAATTAATGTATAATAATTTCCAAATTGTATATTTACCTCCTAAAAACAACGAGGAAAACATATAAATAACCATCGAATTTGATAAGCTCAGCGACCCATATAAACCTGTGATCATTAATCTTTCATAAATTGAATTTGTTTGAATGTTTGCTCAGGTCCGAAATCAATTATAATCATCCCCAAAGTGTCACAGAAAATACACCATAGGGGGACTCGATGGAAGGCAATACAGGGGAACTGAGTAATAATTTTATATTCAGTCTCACCTACCCCATAGCAATTACTTTTTGTTCTCGAATGGGAGGGGTAAGGGAAAGTGCCAAAAGTAGAAAGACGTAAGAACTTACCGGAGAATATGTAGGTACGTACCAATTTAAAAACAATTTTATCATATACACAGGAATTACGATGAAAAGGTTTTAAGTGATGAAAACATATTTAGTGTCTACTAAGTACAAACGTTATCTATCATTAGTACTATAATATCAATGAATGCGAATGATCAGTTGTTATTCTGCTCAGGTTTGGTTACTACGATCTTTTAAAAGCGGTCTTTGCAAAGATTGTGATTTGCCTTTATTTGACCACGATTCTAATAAAATCCCGACTTGTAGAGCGAATTGTTAACTAATAAATTTCAATGTCTGTGATGTGTAACTTAAAATAGGCAGATACTAATTTAATTCACGATCTCCGATGGTACATTTTACATTCTACCTAAGAAGGTATATTTTTTTTTGCATGCGTTGCATTGAAATCATCGCAATAAATAATACATACCTACAAGGAAACAGTCGAGGGCGAAAGCTAATATCTCTCACGTAAACGTGACTCCATGGGGTGTGGGAAGATTAATGGTCCCCAGAATTAGGTTGCCAATTGTAATTTTACGAGTTCGATGTGCGCAAGGAATGAATTTCATTGCAATGAAAAGTACCTACTCGTTGGGCGATACTGATTTATCAATATCATTTATTAGCAAGTCTGAATTACTTGTAATAAGTGGGGTTTTGAAGCAAATTAATAACATATAGCAGCCAAGCGTGTACCTAGTATGCATTATAAAAATTACTTGACCGTGTGGGAGTGCCTCTACCTACCCATTCAGTTCGTTCAGTGTACCTGTTGTATTAAGATGGGTGATGTCACCCATAAGAATAATAATTTTATGACTGTATGCAGAATGAGTGTAAGTAAAAACGTCTTGGAGTCTAATTTCAATAATGGAGACAAAAAGCGAAGAAGTTCGATTCACCTTGTTTCGCGCGGTTCGAGGCCAACGACCCCGCCAGCTGTGAGTGTGTACGTAAATAGTGGGCAGACTCACACGCGTTCGCTGTATGGCAATGACGATACTGTATGGTAACGCAAATGTTTGCGCGACATTACTATTATTTCTTCTGTGGCGCGATCGAAAAACTACACACACACGAGAATTCAGTAAATTCTTACTTACCTAAGGTAGATACTAAAAATATAGTACTGTCCACTTTGATGTGAAACATTTATTGGCGCGCCTTCGCAGTGAAACCAACTCGTATGCCGTAGGTAAACGACATGACGTTCTCATGCCGTCTCTGCAGGGCGTCCCGTGTCGGACAACTTTTTTTGATGACTTGGCCCAGCGCGGACCGATAGTAGTAGTTCAATTGTTTTCTAATGTCTTCTTGTTTCTTGGGCCTGACATGGAGTGTCCATTTCCAAGGTACCACTGCCATTGGAAAGGTTCTTATAATGTGCTACTTAGGGACAAGGTGTTCCATGTGCAGTTCAGCAATGGGTCTAAGGTCTTTTTTTGTGCTGGGTTATGTATACTACGAAATAACTGATAACAATTAGCTTTTTTTGAATTGTTTGACTTTGATTTATTAGCGATAAAGAACTTAACCCGCGAAACTGTGCCAAGCCAAGCGGTTCGCATTGAACTTTTTAGTTTTACTTAAGGGGGCATTTATTATAGTGTATGAATTTATTTAAATGGTACTTACTTGATCGTAATCTATACTGATATTATAAAGAGGAAAGATTTGATTGTTTGTTTGCATTGAATAGGCTCCGAAACTACTGAACCGATTTGAAAAATTCTTTCACTGACGGGAAGCTACACTATCCCCGGGTGACATAAGCTATAATATATACCCGTGCGAAGCTGGGACGGACCGCTAGTAGTTTATATTTTTGATAATTGTTAAACTTATCTCGTGCATGTGTAACTGAATAAGACACCGTTTGCATACCGAACTGTCACATAGTAAATTATAAACAAACCACATGCGTCATTCATCGCCAGAATATGGGCATTGTCTATTTTTTATTCAACAGGTCCGTTTTACAAGTCAATTCGCGTGATGTGATGAATCTGAATGTTTGTCAACGGATGTGAGATATGGGTCAATGTCCATTTGGATGCAACACCTCTTGTTATTCATACCTAACTGTTATTTGTCGAATAGACAATGCTCCAAATATATAACTTACATTATATATTAGTTTTTGGTATCGTTGACACAAGTGCTTGCTCTTTGCTTACTCTACTTTTTTTAATATAGATTTGCTTGATAACCTCGTTACTTGTATTTCCTAATAATTGAGCATACATAAGGTATTGTATTGAAAAGTTTGCTGACAGCATCGAGATACAATGCATATAGGAGTCACAGTCGTGCTAAAAAATGTCCGAACAAACATTGCGCAGACTTTTTGGTTAGTTACAAGGTAACCGCGATCCGACTACAACGCCGTGCGATGCCAGAGCTACGATGACATGACAGCGGACAACTAACGTTGAACACATGCAAGTGACATAACGTCTAAATTGGAGTAAATGTGGCATTGTGAAGTACTATATCATTGATACAATGTAATAATTATGTACAATGACGCTCGGACGTTTTCGACTGTTTTCACTGAGATTGTGACTGTATAGGAATTGTATCTCGATGGGTGACAGACTAAAGTTCGTAAATTAAAATATTGTATGTTTAGGTTTCATACTTCAGATTTAATATTGTAATATTATTGTAATGCGAAACTATGCTATGGTTTGTTTGTATCTCTTTCATGATTCAAAAAAATCAACAGATCAGATCGACGGGGTTTTTTTTTGCATAGAGGATAATGTGGGATACTTTTTATACCGGAAAAATTTACGATTCCTGAGGGAATGCCCATTTTTAGTTCAGTGCACAGCTAGTCTATATATGTATAAATAAAAATGAAATGCTGTTCGTTTGTAAGCGCATCACTTGAGAACGGTTGGAAAATTTTTGGCTATTTTTAAAATGTTCGTAATAATCCAAATTAGGTTTTTAAGGAAAGAAAATTTAAAATTTCTGGGATAAATGAACATCCTTTTTTCTATGTGATTTTTATATGAACTAAAACATAATCACAATAAAACTGACACTGAAGATCGCAAAAAAAAAAACCATTGACATTCGACATAATTATTTTTAAATACAAATTACTTTGATTGGTTGTCGTTCTTTATTTACGTTAGGCGACATTTTTTTTTTTTTTTTTGTTTGTTTGTTTTGGCTGATGATTTTGCGAAACGCCCGAATTAAGAGGCGAATGGTTGAAAATGTATATGAAAATGCTATGTTTTTGATGTTAGTGATATGAATCAGGAATTAGAACCATCTCGGGAGCATAACAAACAAAACAATTCAAAGAACGTGCAAACACATAATTTTTTTTAAATTTGGACAGGTTTAATTCTCTCGTGTCAGTTTGTAAATATAATAAAAGTGAAGTTCTTTATCTCACAGTTAGGTGCGCTAACTTTAGTTGTAAACTTGTAACTTGGTTTCGTTAATTCAATAAGTGTTTGTTTGATTTCAGGTGAATATACAAACATAGCCGGAGTCATGGTCGCGACTGCAAGTCGCCACTCACATCAAGCCGGGTAGCCGATATAAACAGTAAGTTTCATATTGGCAATTATCCTATACCGTTCAGAATTCCCCAAGAGAGAAATAGTTTGTGCGTGTTCGGTTCCATTATCATTATTTCAGATTGTCGTATTTTCCCGGAAGTAATTATGTATAAAGTAGGTAAATATGTCCATAAATGTAAGTAGGTAACATTCATTTTAGTACAAATAGGCCCCTGAAAATGTGGCGAGAATGCTGGCAGCATTCCCACGCTGGATGGCCATGCTGGGTCTTTAGTCAAGTAGGCGCCTGCATTCACCCGTCGCGTCGTCTCAACCAAACGAATGTCTTAAAGTGAATAAAAATATTAAGAAATATAATAGATGTATGAAAGAGTCAACTTTCATTGTATTGCGAGTGGATTTACCCGTGAGTGTGCAAGGCCTGGTATAACGGAATCCGTGTAAGTGCACGCGTAATTGCATCTCGGTACGGATGAGTGCGTACATGCAATTATGAACTCCGTGAACGAGAATCATGGACGGGCATTCGGTTTGTTTATTTGTGAAGAAATTCCTTGGAATTTTCATTTACTGAGCGCAGCTACAAACGAACGTCGAGTTTATAAAACAAGCATGTAAAGTATGTTAACCTCAGTGTCCTCAGTTATTTGGCAAACGTTCTACCGCTATAAAAATAATTATGTATGTTTTACTGTTAAGTGTATAAACGCCATTTCAAATACTTACATTCATATAAATTATTTGCTCTATGAAGTAAAAAAATAAAATAAGGTTTGAGTTACTTTTAGAAAATTTAGACTACTATCTTACGGCCAATTTCGTTGTAGATCTATCACTGATTTTGCAATAATTTAGAATGAGCAGTCACTGCAGCTGGAATGATTAGTGACACGTCTTGAAGTAGATATAATTATTAAGTACTATGTATTATCGATTATCGCGATATCATTGACCCCAGTATCTCAGACGTCAGGTAGGTGACTTTGACCTTTCATAGACTCGTAAATAGACGCAAAGATCGCATCGCTCTTTCCAGACATAGGTATTTTACGTATTGTATAATTCAGACTACCTACACTTTTATTCTAGACACTTTGTATTTTCTGTAATTATTATTACTGACAGAGGATGAACAGTAGGTTTTATATTGGTTTTTATCTGTTATTCTGGTTATAGGTGTATAATTTTATTTTATTTTATACACTCTCCTATACATTTCTCATTTTCTCGACAACTCCGAATTATTAATTTCCTCATCATTTACGTACGTATATATTATTATGGACGTAATATAGCTTCATCTAGGTATGCTCTTAGAAGTTGTCTTGTCAATGTTTGTTGTTTCAATTAAAAAAGAAACATGTTGAGACACGGGTTACTTGCAGATGTTAATGTATTTACATAATATAGACCACCATGCTCTAGGATCATGGCATGCAAAATGTATAATAGTCTTTATTTTTATAGAATTTAACATCAAAATAATTCATTTTAACAAACAACATTATTTTTAACTCCTTTTTTGTTTGATGAGATAAATCTACTGCTAATACAATGTTAATAGTTATGATCACTTGTTACTAATTATTATCTATTGCAACTGTTGCCAAACTGTGAAATATTTGCCAGCATTTTTTATTTGTTCCGTACTTATTTTAAGATTTGTCTCACACGCCACGTGTCACGTTAAGTACCGCATTATGTTTTACGTTCTTTACGTTCATTATGTTTCCTCATGGTTACATTACACGTCATTTGTTTGGGTCGAATGTGACGAATTGACGGTTAGCTCTAATTGCGATGCAACTATAATGAGACTTGTCAAATAATGTTTTCCGGGAAGATTCGACCTTTGCCTGTTGAACGTGCGAGTATTTGTAAGGAGCCAGAGTATCCGATCCGACAGTTCGTCGCGGGTCGGGAGGGCGCGATGCAATCGATACAGGCGTTGGTTGCCACGATACAGCTTCCCGGGCATTGTACGACGAATTCCGCCTTCATTAAACGACTACACCGCCAGTTCAAAAACCGACGCTCACTATCAATATTTTTTACAATTGCTTTATTATTGACTAGCTTTTGCCCATGTCACAGCCTATGTTGCTCAGAAATATTGTAGCTTGATAATTATTATATATAATAATAAGATATTGAATATTGTAGATTGATATTGTAGTATGGTGAAAGAATGTTAAATAAAAATCGGAACAGTAGTTCCAGATGTCTCTTCTAATAGTAGCTTTACCTAGTCTGTGCTTCTAGCATAAATACAAACTTTTTAGAATGTTTCATGTAGATTGTGAAGAAGAAATAATTCGAAGGTTGGCTGAACTTGGCAGAAGCTCGTAAAATTATTTTAATGTTACCAGACTTTTATTGTTTTCGTATTGATGTCCAGTCCCGTTGTGATGTTTACTTGAAAAACAAGGCGTTGTTTTTAAAATGTGTCAGTCAGTGCTAACCGTTTTAATAAACGTGGCATTGTTTTAATTGGGTTGTTCGTGCGTCGAAGAATGTTTTCAACACTCGTGACACGGTTACCGAGTTGCGCGTAAGAAAGTTTCCAGAACTCACCACAGTAAAACTTTACGAATAAGTTACCTAGTTATAGTATTTACTATGTATATAAGTTACGAAGTTTATTATCTACAGTAAACTTTTTTCTCTGTTCACCAAGATATACATGTAGTTTCATCTATACTAATATTATAAAAAGGAAAGATTTGATTGTTTGTTTGTTTGTTTGCACTGAATAGGCTCTGAAACTACTGAACCGATTTGAAAAATTCTTTCACTGTTGGAAAGCTACACTATCCCCGGGTGACATAGGTTATAAACTATACCCGTGCGAAGCAGGGGCGGGCCGCTAGTGTTACATATAGAGGCATTGGTTTTTTATTTTTTGCAGCAGTAGGTGAAAAAAATTATTAAAAATCGAAGCTATTTTTTATATAAACAATAGGCTTGCGTTTGACTACCATCTTGCCTGATGTTAAGCGATGATGTGGTCTACGTTGGAGCACGCTTGCCTAGAAGAAACCGATTCACTCGTGATTTGAAGACACCCTGATTGTAACTATCGGGGAACACCCATTCAGGCAGCGCATTCCACAGACGAGCAGTTCGAATCAAAGCGCTTCGTAAGGGTTTTCGGAATATCAACCATAAAGCGGTAACGATTTTTCGTGCCCGCTTTGGCAGTCCTAAGGCATAGAAAAATGGGCAGAAGGGAATTAGATCATGCAGATCCGATGCACACTCTCCGTAATGTATCCAAAAACTGATAGACTAGGAAGTTTACGCTGATGCTCAAGTCTAAGAAGCTTAGTCCGAAGTCCGAACTAAGGATTCGTTGCCGATGAGCTTCTTGGCATGTTTCTCTATAGACTGCAATGCCTCAAGCTGGTACTTAGCTGATCCATCCCAAGCAGTCAGTACTCCATGCACGGCCGAACTTGTGCTTGGTACAGTGATAGCGACTGTTCCGACGTGAACTACCGTCGCACCTTCGATAGGATACCCAGCTTTTTGGCAGCCAATTGAGTCTTGCTCTCAATATGCCAAAGCTGAGTTGATATCAGAGAAACGCCCAAAAGCTTAAGCTGGTCAGTTATTGCAATGGATACATCCCGGAAAGTAGGAGCCAGTTGGAATGGCGTCCTTTTGGCGGAGAACAGACAGCCCTGGGTCTTAGCAGAATTAAACTTGACTAGGTAGGCATCGCCCCAATCGATGACTATCTAAAGGGACAAGTTCATGCGCTTGGCCTCTCTGAGAGACTGGATTTGAAGTCCACTGGTTCGTGCATTGGATGTATAGCTCTCTACTACTGTGTTGTCGTCTGCGTACCCAAAGGTACCGAGCTTTAGCAGATCGTTGATGTGCAGCAGAAATAGCGTTGCAGGGAGCACTGACCCCTGAGGGACACCGGCATTAATTGCCATACGATCGGACGAGCAGTCATCAATGACAACTCGAATCGATCTATTCTCCAAAAAGTCCAATATCCACGCTATAAAACCAGCGGACAAGCCAAACGAGGAGAGCTTGCTAATAAGGCCGTTGCCAGACCCTGTCGAAAGCCTTCGAGATGTCGAGGGAAACGGCGAGTGCTTCTCCGTATTTTTCGATGGCCTAGGCTCACTCCAGATGTGTGTGGCATACGGTAGGAGATCCCCAGTCGACCGGCTTTTTGGTTCTTCATTCTTTAGTATTGTTCGTAAAAAGGCTCGCCAATTAATTGAGCACTCGTACTCGTGAGGTTTTTGACCTTGGATCGATTGAAGGCCAGTCAACTTTTTATCGTACAATTTATGATGCGGAAGTAGGTAGGTACTGCGTGAGCCGCGAAATAATTTAAATACACGTACAGACTAGCTACTGAACCCGAAATTTTGTGATAATATGTACCTACATAGTACATATAGTAGGTACACAATATAGTTAAGTATACCTACGCTGCATATTTTTATAAATAGGTATATTGAGGGCAAAGTACTCTCAAGGGCAGTACTCGGGTAACGACCTGTACTCAAGTTCTCCGCCCGTTTTTGTTATGATCATTTACCTTTATTTTTTTACCCAACTGCCTTAGAATGTACGTAATGTTTTTGGGTGTATGTATGTATGTATGTTTTTTTTTTAGTTTGTCTATATTACCTTCAATAGCCTAAATGACTACGTTACATTCTTCTTCATGACCAGAGTGTCATAAGCCACATTTTGCTTCTTAGTTTTTTTATACTGTTTTATTTTACTTTTTTGTTAGATAATTAAACAAAATATATAGTTTCAAATTGTACCTTTACAACGGAATGTTTGTGATGTTTGCAGGTGCACAGGAGTCGGAGCGCAGAGTATGGACGTCTCCTTCAACAATGTACTGGAAGTGTCTCGCCAGTACTTTATGGGCGTGCCGAAACCAGCACAGGCGGAGGGCTCCGGGCAGCCCGCGTGGCCGGCGCCGCTGCCTGAGGAGGGCACTCCCGCACAGTCCGGGGCTCCCGCGCCGTCCTCCCGGCCGCCGTCCGCCGCTGCCGCGCCGCCAGCTCCCTCCGCCACCCCGATCGCAGCTCCACCCCCGAGACCACCCTCTGAACCTATAGAGCCGGAACCGCACATAATCCACAAGGCCACGGTGATGCGTGAAGCGGCCGAGAAACGTCGCGAGCTGCCCGAAGTAGACGACGAGGACGAGCCCGCGGACGCGCTATCTCCTCCGTCGCACATCATCCGCAGGCCGGGCTGCGCACTTCCGTCCCCGTCGCCGGCGCCGGCCGCGCCCTGCCCCTCGCCGGCGCGCCCGCCCTCCTCTACAGCTCCCGCACCTCAACTGCCGGCGCCCGAGCCGCAGCCGGAGCAACCTGTTCAATATCGGCCTCCGCTACATCCGATGCAGACACCCTCTTCGAGACCACCGGATCCTTTCGCACCGGGTCGTCCGCCCGACCCTTACTCGGCCTCTCGTCCACCGGAACAATATGCGCGATATCACTACGAGTCGAGTATAGCGGATGGCGGTAGAAGCTCACATGGGCCCGTCGCTTCACCACAACCGTCGGTACCAGCGCGGCATAGTCCACAGACTTATGCGAGAATGACGAGCTCAATCTCGCAACACTCGGCGTCCAGATTGCGTGATGGTGCACTGCACAGCCCTCCCAGTCACGGGCAGCGGTACTCTGTACCTCCAACGCAGCCGCCTCCGCACAACGATCGTGTCCCGCCGATATACCACCCGCAAGCAGCGCCGTCCTCACAGAGAGTGTCTTCGGCTGACGGACGCTCGTCCCAAATCTATCCACCGCTGCAACCAGCACGTCGTGAGACATCTCCGTATGCACGGCCGACGTCACATTACGATAGACAGCCCACTGTTCCGTCCCGGAAATATGATCCTCAACAGGCGTATCCAGGGTATCGGCCTGCGCCTTTAGCACCGCAAATTTTGTCAAATCATCGTGTGGATACACAACAACTTCAATATAAACAAGCTGCGATGGATGCTATGAATGCACATTACTCGACGGGCCGTGCTGTGGAGCGCCCTACAGCATCATTAGTGCCGTCACCACACGATCCTGTACGCTTGCCTCCACGAGTGGACTATCCACCAATGAGTCGAACTGGATCGGATGCACGAAGCGGATATCACTACCCGACGCCTTCAACATCCTCAACTCGGTATAGTGCGAGTGTACCGATACCTGCTGTTGTTCCGAATTCTTCGCTTCAACCGAGGACGCCTTATCGTCCAGCGACTGCGCCGAAAACAGGTTATGACTATGCAACGCCCCATTCCGTCCAAAACTCACCAGCTCGCTCTATATCGAAGTCGGGATTTCCTAGCCAGCAAGCTCGAATGACAGTGTCAGTGACCTCACTCGTAAATGAAATGAATAAATCTAAACAGAAGCGTGCTACTTCACCTGTGCCGAAGAAACGTGAGTCACCTTTAGATTTATCCGTAAAGACGGTAAAAAATTCTGCAGATTCTTCTACTACTCAAGATGATGTAGTTGACTCCGCTTCCATGGAAAATAAATCATTGCCTTTGCAACCCCGTCCCTCTTTAATAAGCAGTAGAAGCACACACATACCTAACGCGGGCTATGTTGCATCTCACAAAGTTGATTTTGCTCCAAATTTCAATCAGTACGGGGAAAGAAGTGGTAGTGCTAGTCACAGTTATAGCCCGGCACTTGCACCTGGGCATCCACCTGTGCGATATAATGGTTCCTTTGAAACCCGGCGATCGATTCCAGAGCAGTATCCAGTAGAATCTCCTCATCATACTTATCCAGAACCAAGCAAATATAGCGGTCCAATTCCCATAGCTAGACCAGAATTTGTTCCTAAAATAGATCTCACAAGGCCAGTCAATGACCAAAGACATATTGACAGTAGAATTCGTGATGATCGAAATTTTGTTATAGAAGAAAGAAAACGGCCCGCAGGTCCAGTCATCAGTAACATTCCTGAGAAAATTGGTCGATACGATGCTGGAGTTCCAGACTCTCGACTAGAAAGAATAAATCAATCAGCGCGAGAACAGCATGAACTGATGATACGTCCTGTGTACAGTTATCGAAGTCATAAGCAATTTGAGGCCTACCGGAATGAACAAAAGAGGGCTTCCTCTTCTAGCATTTACAGAGAACATCACATGCATGAATCATCACATCGTTACCCTAGTAATCTTTACTCTGCTGAATTACCGCCTCGTGAGCCACCAATGAGCGAATATCATGCACATTATCACGAGAGAAATCCACCCGTGACAAGTCGTCATCACATTATTCAGAAAGTACATCCTCATAGAGAAATACATCCACATCACTTAGACCAACAAAATAGAGTACCTGCAAACAAAAGTGTGCTAAGTATTCTAAGAAACAGCTTAGAAACTAAGCAAAGTGCTTACGTGGAACTTTCCAAAACTGTAAAACCCGACATCATTGTAATTGACGATATTGATGATCCTGTGATTGAAATTACGGATTCAACTAACGATAATGAAGACGTAACACGACCAAAATCTGTAATCAAACCATTCCAAACTCAAGGTATATCGGATTTAAGCCATCACATTCAAATGCCTAAAGCAGTTGATTCCATACTTCGAGACTCAGAGCATCAACAGAGTCAGAATAATGATGGCAAGTCTAAATCACCTGAAAATGATGTAGCATCGAGAATTCGAACTAAAGCAGAGCTAAAAGTTATGCCACCGTCAGAGGAAAATTCACTAAAAACAGAAAATAATTCGATTGGTCCAGCAGAAACAGATAAAGTAAAATTACTTCCAAAGTCTCAAAAACAGCACCTTTTCAATCAAATTAGAGAAGATCTCAAATTAGAATCGGTAATCAAATGTGAAAAATCTTGCGAACTACCTATAATAGAGGTAAAAAGAGAACCAATAAATATTGAGGAAATTGAAAGAGATGCTGAAATTTCAATAAAAACAGAAGTTATAACTGATAATCTCGAAGTAGCAAATGCAGATATCAACAATGAGGTTCCTGAAGATTTGGATTGGGCTAATGCTTGTGATAGTTTTATGGAGCAACTTATGTCTGGGTGTCACAAAAAGAAGACCCAAAAAAGACGAAGGGAAACCTTGGAAACTTCCAATGAAAGTGATAGTAAGTATGACAATCTACAAACCATAGACTCTGAGACACAGATACTAGAAAAACCTGTACAAGATACAGAGTCTCCGTCATTAATACCAACTGATATAGTTATTAAACAAGAACCAGTAGATGAAGACGAAGTAAAAAAAGAAGATTTACCGACTTTTCCAATGGTCTCTGAAAAGGACATAAACGACGATTTGCCTATAGCATCATTGGCAAATGACAAAGAAAAAATTAACAACGAGCCAAATGCTACAGAGAGCCAAGTTAATAAAGCTGAGAATAAAGTAGAAATTAAAATTAACAATATTAACGGTGATAAAAATATTCTAAATGAGATAAAACTTGACAGTACTAAAAAACAGGCTAATGACAAAACACCTAAAGTAAAAAATAAACTCAAAGCAAAGTTAGGAAAATCTACGTCAGTGACTATTCCAATAAAAAGAGAACCTAAAGAGACTAAAAATAAAAAGGTAGAAAAATCAAAAAAGCAAGAATGTGAAGATTCCAATATGGTGAAAACTGTAATAAAAGAGGAACCAGAGTCTACAGATGATGATGAACCACTTATAAAGAGTAAGATAATGAAAGAAAAAGAGCAGAGTGAACTCCTGAAGTATCAGTTACTGAAAGATCTGTCCGAAAAATCTGCCTATGTCAAACTAGAATTTTGCGACGTGGATGTTAATAAAAATTCTAGAAAATCTTTAGATGCTGCGAGTAGAGAAAAGGAAGAAAGACCAACTAAAGGAAAGCTGTCAAGACAGTCTTCTAGATCAAAAGCAAAATCATTATCTATAGATAACGCTAAGAATGACAAGAAAGAGGTGGATTCTAGCACAGATAGCGATGATGATTTGTGCGTTGCACTTAGACTTCGTACGCGTAAAACCATTAAAACAGAAGACGGTAATAAAGTTATTCCTGTAATCAAAACTCCTGTTAAATCTTCGCCATCGAAAAAAATAGACAACAGTAGTGCAAGTAGTAGTTCAACACCCGTCCGCAAAGCAGGCTTTGGCGATGGTTCTGATTTTCATCCTGGATGGGAAGAAGAGTTGTATAGGTACAAACGTTCTCTTCGCATGCCTACGACGCTCATTGCCATACCAAGAGGACGTTCAGGTGGACCTTTCGTGCGTGGTTCAGGAGCATTCTTTACTAGAGGTACCACTTCTCTACCAGATTTGGATCCGGCTCCTCTTTCGCCAGCTCCGTCATCAGCCCCATCTGCAGCTACTGATGATTTGTACGCGAGAAGGCCTGACAAACTTACTCTTGACAGTGACTTAGATTCAAATTCAAGTTATTCTGCCACAAACAGGCTTCATTATGATTCAGAAGCATCGACGTCAACTATTTTCTCGTCATCGAAAACTAAAAAAAGAGGAAGCTCTATTGTAGACGTTTTAATGCAAAAATGTGGTAGAAAAGAAGATTCGAAAAAGAAAACTAAAGATCGCGACGATAAAACACCTAAAGTTATAACGAAGAATTCTTCAGAGTTACTACCGACTCCTGGCTTAGGTCTTGTGAACAATAATAACAGAGGAATTCTTAGCGCCAAAAAAGAAAAGCTTCTTGAAAACATTAGTTACCTGGGCGCTTTTCGTAAAGAAACCGTAGCTACATTCAGACACACTTTTTTAAATAATACGGATGGACTTCTTGGCGCTACGGAAGAATTTGCACCGGTGATTTTAAATACCAGAACTAGAACAGAAAGTAGAGTTCATAAACAAAGAGCAACTATCAGAGAAGTTTTTGGTGATGAAAGACCGGCTTCTGCCCCACCGTCCTCATGTAGAGACGAAGAGTGTTCTGACGACAAGGAAGAACCAATCGTTATAAAAAAAGAACCCGAACCCCAAGCAGAATCTAAGCCCAAATTAAAACCCAAGAAAATAGCTAAAGAAAAATTGAGTAGATCAAGTTCTATCCGAGATGGACTTAGAAGTACAAAATCTCTCAAAAGAAATGACGCTAAAGGCCGCCTCATGCGCTTAAAGAAAAGAAATAGTATTATGAAATCTCTCAATAGTAAACGCATGAAAGAAATATCGGCGAATAAACATAAAACTGAGCATAATAACGCAACAGGCGATGATAAAACTAAACCTAAAGATGAGAACGGCTCTCTGGTGCCCGCTGAAGGAAACCTGGAAGGGAAAAAGCGATTCAAACGACTCTTTGCCCGTAGAAAATTTAGTTCAGGTTTTGATTATATTCGGAAGAAAAAGAAGATCATTCGCAGAGAAGAAGGTTGTCCTAAAGTCCGGAGGCCCATCAAACCGAGTCCAGAGTCTGTTCATGATATCCATAAAGAGATCAAAGGCTGGTTCATCAACAAGAGCGTAGGAGAAACTCATCTCCACCGTGCTGCGAGGCTTGGATATACGGTAAGTGTTCCATCAGTTCTTTGTAATTATAATTTTCTTGTAATTTTCAAGCATTACTTGATCTAATCTTGTGTATGGATACTCATTTCACATACGCTTTTCAAATGCTATTTACGTTGAGCACAGACACAGTTCAAAAAAATTTAAAGATCGCTTTTTATTTTTCAGGATTGCGTGGCTTACTGTTTGGAGAAGATGGAAGCGGATGCCTCTGCTAAGGACAATGCAGGCTTCACTCCATTACACGTGGCTGCTCAGAAGGGCCACGTGAGGATAGCGCGCCTTCTCCTGCAGTATGGGGCTAACGTTTCGGCAGCCGCGCAAGGAGGGATCAGGTACTTATTGTATTTAATTTTACTTTGGCACGTGGTAAACACCTTCGTAACAAGTTTTTTTAAAACCCCGATAAAATTTAAACGGCTGAACAGATTTTCATGAATTAGCTAAGAACACTCTGGATCAAGCCACCTTTCAAACAAAAAATATAAATCAATGTCGGTACAGTCGTTTGGATGCTACGATGCCACAGATACACACGTTAAACTTATGACACCTCTCTTTTTGAGTCGGGGGTTAAAAATAGCCAGCTGCCATCGCAATAAATGAGACTGCATTTGTGACCTCCAAAGATGGTGGAAGGCTGTCGGCGTATTTAGTCATGAGCGTAGGTGTAACCTATCGCACACTACATAAAAGAATATCAAGCATTTGTGTAAAAATTACATCATGTAGGGAAAACGGCACATGATATTTGAAGGATACCCAGGTGTGTGTTGTGGTTTGTTCGTAGATTGTGACCTGTTAGGTTGGACCGTCCTAATCCCGCCTCAATATTGCGATCTTTGCAATCCAGTGTTATCTTGGTAATTCTTACTGACACGACTTTCTCATTCCAGGCCTCTCCACGAAGCGTGCGAAAACTGCCACGTGGAAGTGATCAGACTGCTCCTGGCGTACGGTGCCGACCCTCTGCTGGGCACGTACGCTGGCCAGACGCCCGAGGAGCTGACCGAGGGAGTAGCGACACAGTTGCTGCAACTGCATATTGCTGATGTGCAGGGCCACGCGGTTGAACCCTGGAGGTTTCCGCCACCGACTGAAATTATAGGTAAGGTTCCAGTTTTTTCTTTTTATTTGAGCTTCAAACTGCTAGTCATATCTCGTCTATGGTATATCAACCAGTTAGACCACGATTGGTTAGCATCATAAATGGTTGGGTAGCGGAGGGTCTACTGGAATTTGACAATGAACATATCTTTTACTTTTTCAGCTATTGCCTAATTTTTCTTTTTATCTTTTCTATTATTATATTATCTTCAATATTCACTAGGTCTTTGCTAGTGAGAGCCTGAACAGACGACACCGAATGCTCGCGTGAAAGATACAGGAGTGTAATTCTGCGTGCATTAAAACGAGAGAGAGCGTCCCTATTATAATAGAAAATCCTCTATAGCTTCGTGTTATAATGTTCCAGACCGCGACGAGCTCGGGTGTGACTCGCTATCCTCGCCTCCACCAGCGTCCCCGCCGCCGCCGCCGGACTCCACCATAGAGATCCAGTGCACGGAGGCTCCACTGCCGCCCTTCTACAGCCTGCGCACCGCGCCTGGACAGCCGGCCGATGGCCTCTGGTGCCTGCTTCAGGACATCACTAATGTGTTACAGGTTGGTATGGGACCAACATTTTGATGGTTAGTCAACAACTGCTTACCCCTGCAGAGACAACGAAGTTTTCCAAAAGTGCCTACTCAGAAAATAGGACTATATTCGTGATTACTATGAAAATATTATAAGTCGTTTTTGTTTTGCGATTTGTCAAACTAACAAGATAAATCTAAGCTTTCCTTTCGGTATTCACTAAAGTTTGGTAATATTTCCAGATTAAATCAAAGGAGAGTCTACTGAAGCAAATCCACTGCGGCTCTGGCTCACCCAAGGAACTTCTGCGAGAGATCCGCACCCAAGAGTTCTTAGAACGGGCTCAGTGCCACCAGCTGCTCTGTGCGGGGGAAAAGGTCAATGTGCGCGCATCTAAAGTGGCACTTGTGAGGGTCACGGACAAGCTCAGGCAACTGCTCAAAATAGAAACTGTCCTTGTTAGCTGACATTAATCAACCTTTTTAGTTCGATCTTTTTAGCAAGGACAAGAAAACTTCTTGGAAGTGCGTTCGAATCGAAAACCTCGGCGAATGCTACGAAATCTAAAAAACACAGTAAACCTTATTTATTTATCAAAAAATAGACACTGGCTGAATATTTTGTGTAAGCAGACGCGACGCTGTTGTCGTATATTTTATAATTATGACACTTAAAACATAATCTATGAAAAGCTATTTCCTAAAATATCCACGGGACTAATTGAACAGATTTACTTGTGGACCTAAAACAAAAAAAATACATGTTTGAATATAGAATTTAAAGTGCTTGCATACAATTTGATTGTACGATATAAATGTTTTATTTTTATTATCAAAAAATGGATGTAAAAATGAAGACGGCTCAATAATCGAGATCTTACCCAGCTGGACTGATAATCGTAAAAAAATCGTGTATCTCATGTAAGAACAATATTCGTTTATGAGACTGTGTATTTTATGGCAGCCATTACATAATCAAGCGTTTAATTCAAGCAAATTCTCGATGTGTGATGTACTCGTATATATACCGTTCGAACAATCTTGTAAATATTTATTGTAAATACTATAAATAGGTATAAGTAGAAAAATAATTTTAGTTTAATTGCTGCGTAAAAATAAATTGCTTTAAATGTATGATATTTTATGGGTGCTATTTAACGTCGGTGTATGGTGTATTAAATCTGTGAACTTAAATGAAGTGTCAGCGCGACCGTTAGGGTAGGTATAATCAGGGCGCGTTCCATTCCACGTCAACAGTGCAACGACGCCAACAGTTCTATTGAGAACCAATACGGCACGAAGAAAATTGTAAGTTCTCGTTGGCATTGTTGGCGTGATTTAGAACGCAACTTTAGTAAGTTGTAGTAAAATAACGAGACGTAGTTACCACTATTTGTATTAAGCATAATCTTACTGTGTGTGCAATAGTATACGTGTTTGTGAAGCTAGAATGTACCAATAAGGGCTGCGAGGTTAATTCTAAGCTCTAAGCGGAGATAAACAAGGTGCGAAAAAAACCTACGAGTGAATGTTTAAATCGATGGTAGGTGCAAATTCCAAGTTCGAAATTTTTAATTTGGCATTTGATACGTGTAAATAGTACTTCACCGACTGGTCGTCAGTAAAACGCTATATTTTATGAATTACACCAAACAGCCCTTTATTGTTTCATCTAGTACTTTGGAAGGATATTGTATCAGTCACAGGGTCGGAAAAGCCTTAGCCCGCGAATATTGTACCTAAGTCATCGAGATAAGTGCAATGTTGGCGTAAATCGAATCCTGTCTTAAAATAATGCTACTTTTAATCGAGTCTTGTTACAATCGACACATCACTGTTATCTGTTATAATCAAGGAACTTCTTTGAGATTATGCTAGACAATTTCACTTAGTATAATTATTTTTCTTTATAATTTTTGTTTACTGTTATGTTTGAAATCTATCTGTTTTTTATTTAATTGTGCAATTCTTTACTTGTAAAACGAGTTATAACATATTTTTATTTATATACAAATCCGTATGAAAATAGTGAATTTATAGAACCATAATAAAGCATATCGCAAATATTATTAAACTATGTAAATAAGATCTTTTTAAACAAAATTATATTATTATTACCGTGAAAATCAACCTGAGTGGTCTGTTTTTTTTTTAATATTCTTACAAATCTGTAAAATTTCACATTTTGCGAGTATTTTTGATATCAGCCCTTAAATTATCTCGTCCTTTGGATTAAGCTCCGATCTACATCCATACCTTGTTTGGGAAATTAAGAAACAAAGAAGTACATTTTAAACTGTGATGAAAATATTATTAGGAGAAAATTCTTGTGAAAGGAACGGGAACGAAAATAACGGAGAGATTTATGAAATAAATGTAACTAACCAATAAAATAGAAATAAGTGTACCTATGTATGTATTTGAATGAAAACACTTGTAAATTTGTTTAGATAATTACTGTAAGTATAAGTATTATTATAATTACTATCTATTGACACTTATTTTTGTTGATAATAAACTGATAACTGAAGAATAAAAATGTGAACAATATGTACATAACACTTTTATTGTTTTCCTTCTACCCACAAAGTTTATCTGTAGACAAAATTAATTTATTGGGCTCGAATAATCGATAATAATTCGGGTGTTCCCCAATAGTTACAATCTGGGTGTCTTCAAATCACGAGTGAATCGGTTTCTTTTAGGCAAACGTGCTCCACCGTAGACCGCATCATCGCTTAACATCAGGCGAGTTGGCGGTCAAGCGCAAGCCTATTATTTATAAAAAATAATAAAAAAAGTAAAATAGGTAAGTTTCGAATTCCATACGAATTTCAATTCTGAAATTCAAAATATGTATGAAATTCGATAGGTTACGTACCTATCGAATTTCATAATTAGCGTAATTATACGTAGCGCCCGACGTCGCATAATATTATGCTCACAAGATTTTATGTAGTTTTTTTTTGTCAGCAGCAACCGTGGACGAGCAGTCTCGGTAGAGAGTAGTATATTATATTCCTTGACGAGCAGCTACCGAACATCGACCACATCGGACGGGCCCAGAAGAAGCGCATTTTTGAAGATTACAAAATGTTCGCCGGCGCTCACTTCGTTTCAGTCGGTCTCTAGCCGTAGGAAGTGCGACACGCGTCTATTGTTACATAATAACGAAACATCTGACAAAATTATGCCTTCGTGTGCTTTCCCGAAGTGTAAATACACATCAAAAAACCGCTATCAATTTTTGTAACAAATTTACTGTACATGGTTATAATTAGGTATTGAACGGTTTTGCCTCGTTTTTACTGAGCAATTTCAATGGTTATGGCCTGTCCATTAATTTTATTTCGAATACCTCATCGACCCTTTTTTTACCTTGAACTTTTTTAAATTCTTTCCTCTGTGAGGATTTTGGCTTTGCACTCTTGTGCATTTGCCAGTGTCAAATATTAAATTTAATAACTTTATGGCTAGTTTGATGAAATGTAGCCAAACAAGTCAGTCACAGTCAGTCAGAGCCAATGAAAGTAATGCCCCATTAAAGTGGTGGAGACTTTGGAATTCTATGGAACTTTGGAAACAACACGAAAATACATGTTTCACTATGTTATATCACACACTCGAGCACGTTTACGAGCACTTAAGAAATAATAATTCACCATTTACTACACATCAACACTCAAAAATACACAAGTTTAGGAAAACAATCCAACGAGCCGAAATGTATTTTTCCACATTGGCGCCAAAAGTCAATAGTTGCCATATTTTAAAAAGTGCTGCCCACTAATAAGTTTAAATCTACTACAAAACTGTACAAGTGCGACCTAAAAGAGTTGAAAATAAATGAGGGCGCCACTATCATTCATGCAGCAACCAGATGGCAGCACAGTCAGTACGACGCAACCGATCTTGATACTTGTATATTTTTATTTATTTGATTGAGAGATTTTATAAGAATATTGAAAACTTTCAACACATAATTATTATGAAGTTTCAAATTAAATCAGGTAGATATTTCCGATGTTCAGTTGCTTCTTTTTTTATAGGTCAGGTTTCACAGTTCTCTAAGGCCACGCAATAATGTTTGTTGGCGGTTGCTTGATGAGAAAATGTATGATTGGCAGCTGTCAAATTCAACCTAATAAAACGACGCCAATCTAAAGCTATACTAAATATTATAAAGAAGTAAAGTTTATTTATGTTCGTATATTTTGTTTGTCGGAAGTAATCTACAAAACTACTTATAATTTTTTTCAAGAATATAATGCTACACTATCTTTGAGTGCCATAGGCTATGTTCCATAATGATTAAAGTTACGTTTTTTATACTAAATAACAGTCTTAATAAGACATGTTAGATAAGAGTGTGAGTGAGAAGTCTAGTGCTCAAAATGCAGCAGTCGCGCTATAAAATCTAAGGTTTTTGTTTATCTTCGTATAACATCAAAAATAAAGTCGAGTGAAAATTAATACTCACTTACTCATAAGAATATCGATTACCTGCATGCATTAGTGGTTCATATTAGCATTTTGTACAATTTTATAAAGTCACTTACCAGTAAAATCAGCTGTACGTTTGTAAACGTCGTCTACATTAGATATTGGCTTTCCAGCTTGATATTAGTGCTATACACCGCATGAAAACTTTGTAATTCTCTTTGACTTTGTACATAATATATTAGTTCACGGTTGGTTCACGGGCGCCGCTACGAATGACTTTGTTCACGTTAACCCCCCTTTATTATACTACTCTTTGACGTTAACACTCTTAAATCTGAAAATACAACAATAACAACTAAGAAGCTAAAAACATAAATAAACATCTTTAATTCTCTATCAATTACAACAGCTGACAGCTCGGGTACTGTTGTTAGTTTTCGTTCATGACCATGGATGCACAGTCCTTCGGTCGTATAATTATTCAAATTTACCTAGTCTTAAATAGCATCAAACAAAGTCATAGTTACAGTCAGAGTCAAGTTAAATAAGTCATGGTCAAGTCAAACTCATGCCCCTGTACAGTGGTGAAGACTTTACAAGAGACTCCTATGGAGTTTTGAAAACAACACGAAAAGACACGTTTCACCTCGTTATATCTCTCCCCACACTCGAGCACGTTTACGAGCATTTAATGAATAATAATTCACCATTTAGTACACATTATCACTCGAAAATACACATGTTTAGAAAAATAATATAACGAGTCAACATGTTTTTTTCCACGTTGGCGCCAAAACTCACAGCTCGGGACTCGGGTACTTTTTTTTATGTTGCCAGGAAGTGCAACTTATTATTATTATTTCACGAATAATTAATTTCTTTTCTTTTGTGTCGGTCATATTTGTACAATAAGGTTGCATTTACGCTTACGCCATGGGCTATCTGTCATTTAAAAAAGAAAGTAGGTTTTATTGGTGGTAAATTATTTTCCCTGGACTTACCACTTATTCTTAATTGTGAATATATCTGCGGTTTGTCAATAACGATTTTAGTCTAGTTTTTTTTTATGTAGGTACTTTTGGGGAAAAATCTTTTAAATCGATACTGCAGCATCTCATCTGCAGTTCATCTGCTCACTGTTATTCTAAGTAAGTAATTTGCAAAATAATGTGCAACACAAAAGAAACACAACGGAAACCAAATTTTTCGTTACCCATAGATGATAATGGTGTTATATATATATACGGTTATTATATACGGCGAAATAGATGGGGATGAAATGTTGTATGTAGCTTATAACCTGGATCAACTCTTTGACAAGTTATCCCCCGTAAAAATTAACGGTAGGTACATGAGTCATTTAAAAAATATTACCTGGCGTACCTGGCGTGCAATAAAACGTTTAAATTTTGCATTTAAATACGTGCTATGGGGAAGTTTAAAAATTAGATCTGGCATTTCTGCCAACAGTGGCAACCCTCAGATGCGATGCGATGGGCGAGGTCTTGCTTGAATATTTGTCATCATTTTAATTTTAAAACTAAAAAACGATTTTTCTATTAATAATCCATAAGCGCAATTAACTGAACTTACTATAAGGTTAAGGTAAGTAACTACTAATCTACTATTACTTTGTTAATCACCCAAAAGTAGGGTCTTGCTTTGTTTAAAAGACTTATTAAGTTTGTGTTACCTGTTTTCAGTTCAAAGTGGAACAATGAGATTCTCTCTGTTGGTGTTTGCGGTAACCAGTTGTGTGAGGTCGCAAAACTTGGAAACTTCCGGCCAGTACAACCCAAACTATCCTCCGCAGCAGCAGCAAACCAACCAAAATGCAACTGTATACCGTCCAAATCCGCAAGTACCTTATGGGAGCTTCCCCGTTAACAGTAACGACTACAACCCGCAAAGCTCTTTCTATCAAGACAGTGTTTATAACACCGATAACTACAGTGAAAATGACAACGAAGTAAACCCTGAAAATAGCGCCACGTACTACGCCGGCCTAGATTACGAGGAAAGATACAAATGCCCTCCTAATTGGATTCGCTTTAGAGAGTCGTGCTACCGTTTCACTAAATCACCAGATCGCCCGAGAAATGATGCACGAAAAATCTGCCAAGCTTTTGAAGCTGACTTAGCTTCTGTTAACAGCCCTGAAGAGCATGGTTTCATCATCACCAGTCTGATGAAACTAGATCCACAAAGAGGTAAATGGTACATTGGAGCACATCAGCAATCCCCTGGATATTGGGCCAACGATGCTGATGGTTCACAGTTGTCTGGGCTTGAGAATGCTTTTTTTGAAGACACTCAGGATCAAATCTATAACAGCTACAATATTTTGCCTCGTGACTATCTTGTGTACAAGTTCCATCAAGGTCGCTGGGGTCTGGCCGCAGTAGAGGGCACCCAGTATTATCATTTTGTCTGTGAAGGGGTGACCTCAAGGTTAAGCTACTTGATCGAAGAACAGAGATCATTCACTTATGGCCTCGACACTTATGATCCTCTCAGAATTCCCAGAGGACCATACTTCATAAAAGAGCCTGTTGATACTATATACGACCCATTGAAAAATTACCATGTTCAGTTAATCTGTATAGCTGGTGGCTATCCTGCACCAGTATATAAATGGTATAGAGAAGACTACCAAGTGGATAGCCCGGTGTATACTGAGATCGACCCTCTTGTTGATACAAGATTCATAATCAGCGGTGGAACATTAATGATATATAATCCTGACACCGAAAAAGATAGTGTTAAATATCACTGCTCTGCTGAAAATAAGTTTGGTACGATTCGCTCAGAGTCTGTTCGGTTATCTTTTGGATTTATCAGAGAATTTAACCAGAAAAGGCCTATTGAAAGTGGCAAAGACTACTGGGGAAAGGTGATAAACTGTGACCCACCTTCGTATTACCCAGGAGTAAATTTCCTGTGGGCTCGCAATTATTTCCCTAACCTTGTTGAAGAAGATAAGCGCGTCTTTGTGTCTTTTGATGGAGGACTTTATTTCTCAGCTTTAGAAACCATTGATCGAGGAAATTACAGCTGCAACGTCATGAGTAAAGTATCTGATGCAGGTCGCAATGGACCTTTTTTCCCTTTGTTTGTTTATCCGAATTCAGATTATCAGCAACTCAAATTCCCAAATAACTTTCCAAAAGTTTTTCCTGAGGCACCGATTGTAGGCCAGGAGGTGAGATTAGAATGTGTTTCATTTGGTTATCCAGTGCCTTCATATAACTGGACAAGGGTGAATAGTACAGTGCCGAGAAAGGCTCGCTACAGCAGCTACAACCGAGTACTGACTATACCAAATGTCGGTGTTGAGGATGAAGGTGAATACATCTGTGATGTACGTAATGATAGAGCTCACATCTTCAATAGTGTTTTTCTAAAAGTTCAAGCGAAACCTAATTTTACCATCCCATTAGCTGACAAACACATGGATAACAAAGGAGAATTGCACTGGAACTGTGAAGCATTTGGCATACCAGATGTCAATTATACATGGTGGAGGAATGGTCAGAAGCTCTCTATGGATACTTTGCTGCCTCATGAAAGAGATCGTTATGTGATCCAAGACAATGTACTCATAATAAAATTCTTAGATCCAACAAAAGATCCCGGGATGTACCAGTGCGAAGCGAAGAATCAGTTGAAATCTAGTTTCTCCAGTGCACAGCTTCGTGTCCTCTCACTGAAGCCATCATTCAAAAAGAAACCACTTGAATCTGAGACATATGGATCTGAAGGCGGCAATGTAACTCTGAGATGTAATCCTGAAGCTGCTCCAAGACCAACATTCACATGGAAGAAGGATAACATTGTTATCGGTGCCGGTGGGAAGAGGTTTATTACAGATACTGGCAATCTCATTATACGACAGCTCTCTAGAGATGATGAAGGCGTGTATACTTGTGTAGCTAAAAATCAATATGGATCTGATGAGAGCAGAGGCAGACTTATTGTTTTACGTGCCCCACGATTCCTCGAGCGATTACCCCCTAGAATAACTACCCAAGTAGGACAAGTAGTATTCATGCACTGCAACGCCGAAGTAGACGCGCTCCTGGACACTGCATATCTCTGGAACCACAATGGTATGCGCATCAAAGATGCCGCTGACATTTACGCCGATAAAAGAATTAAGGTTGACGGTGGTGAACTCACTATATTTAACATAAGTCTCGCCGATGTAGGGGACTACGAGTGTATAGTGAAGTCTGCTATCGGGCGGATCTCATCTCACATGATGCTTCGTATAGAAGGCCCACCGGGGCCATCGGGTGGCTTGCACATACTGAACATCCAACGATCTGAAGTTAGCCTGGAATGGACGGATAGTAATCCAAACGGTCGCCCTATCACCAGCTACATTGTAACTGGTCGCACTCAGTGGAACACAACTTGGTCGGTCATTGCCGAGAACATAGCCAACGTCATGGAGATTGATCGTTACAATGGACGAAAGCGCGCTACTATATTAACAACTCTACTGCCTGGAGCGGTCTACGAATTCAGAGTACAAGCAGTGAATTTATTGGGAGCAGGGCAACCGTCCGCACCCAGTCCTCAGTTTGCTACTCCAACTGACAAACCTTACCATGCCCCTGCCAAAGTCGGCGGCGGCGGAGGTAAAACTGGGGATCTGCAAATCACATGGGAACCGTTGCCACGACACCTTCAAAATGCACCGGGAATACACTACAAAATATTCTGGAGACGGAACGGCACAGAAGTAGAGTTCCAGTCTTTGCTACTTAAGAAATATGGCAACATAGGTCAATACGTTGTGCACGTCGCGCAGACTTATTTCTACACGCCTTACGATGTGAAAGTGCAAGCATTTAACAATGAGGGCGCCGGACCAGAGAGTGAAATCGTCACCATATACTCTGCAGAGGATATGCCGCAGGTGGCTCCACAGATGGTGTATGCTCGGTCCTTCAACTCAACCTCTCTTAACGTGACGTGGAATCCAATAGACCAGTCGCGCGAGAGACTGCGCGGAAAGCTCATCGGTCATCGGCTCAAGTACTGGAAGCAGGCTAACAAAGAGGAAGAATGCATCTACTACCTTTCAAGGACTACGAGGAACTGGGCGCTCATTGTGGGACTGGAGCCTGACATTTACTATTTCGTTAAGGTATAATTCATTTAATGTTTTTTTATACAATATAATTATGAAAGAATCGTCATTCGTCTTAGGATAAGTTGATTCCTGTGGTTCCTGTGAGAAACTGTATTCACCGAAGCAAAGTTGTCTTTACACTTTTCCCTTACTAGTTATACTTTCACTGGATCGCTGGCAGTAATATTTTGAGATAATAGCTGTTAATATAGTGATAGATGTGATAAAATACAGTGCAGTCACTGGCTAGCCTGGGTGTCAAACAAATGAGTTGGTTCAGTTTTGACTGTTCTTATTGCCATGTCCCAGGTGATGGCGTTCAACTCAGCGGGCGAGGGTCCAGAGAGCGAGCGTTACTTGGAGCGCACGTTCCGCAAGGCACCGCAGAAGCCCCCCGCGTCCGTGAACGTTTGGGCCTACAACCCCACCACGGTGCGGGTCGTTTGGCGGTATGTGCAGCCAACTGATGAAGAGGAGCCATTGCTTGGCTACAAGGTAAGCCTTATATTTATTGTTGTTATTTTAACGGGGTACGCTTTAGACTACAGTTTCCCTGATGTTAAGGGTGCGTTTCCACAGGCGGAGACGAATACAGGCGGATGTAGCAGAAAGGGCTTCCGCCTATGGTCGATGTCGGCTCGCCTGTGTCTGCATCATCCAACTATATTATAAGTTCTTAAAAGTAATAAACAGGCAGAGAACTGGAAGAACTAAGTGGTGTCCTCAAGTCTATGTCCAGCAGTAGCCAGTGATACTGATGATTTTATTTATATTACACGGGAATTACTCACTTAAGATTAAGCCGGTCAGTCCGACTATAGTTTCAATCGCATTAGGCAGACTTTTTCAAGGTGAATGCACGCGCGCGGCTGCGTCTCGCTTGTCGAAGTGACCGGCTTAATCTTACGTGAGTAATTCCCGTGTAATATAAATAAAATGTGTGAAAACCACGTCAGTTTCTATGATACTGATGATGTCTACCTTATCCAAAGTTCTAGAAAAAGTCATGGTTACGCAACATTCGGGAGTGGACCAGCATAGCCAGCGTCGAACAACTATTCTGTTTGGCACAAGATAGAGAAAAGTTTGCCAAACTGACGGCCAATCTCCAGTAGTGGAGAGGCACTTGAAGAAGAAGAAAGTTCTATAATATTAATTTATTCACATTTGAAAATATCTTAATGATTGACAAGCAGGTCTCTTGTGTGTTGTAAATTTTTTAAACATTAAATATTGTTTCAAGGTGCGAGTATGGGAGATCGACCAAGATATGAGCACAGCCAATGACACGCTAGTACCAGTGGAACACAAACTCGAAGCGTATGTAGCCAACCTGGCCCCAGGTAAGACCTACAACATGCGAGTACTGGCCTATTCAAATGGGGGTGACGGCAGGATGTCATCGCCAGCTATCACATTCCAAATGGGAGACTACCACACAGAGAGTTATGGGTACAATTCTCCATCTTCAGCGTATTATCTCACTTCCAGAAGTGGGATTCTTTTACCACTGTTATTAGTCGTGCAATTTTACATTTACTCTTCGTGATAATTCTTATTTTGTAATATATAGTGTGTAGATTTAGGCAGCTCTGTGTAAAATTCCATTCTCGTTTGCGATAGGTTGTGATATTTTATCCGGCCATTTATATTTTTTATGACATTGTTTTGAATTCTTTATGACATTTTGTTTTGAAATGGACAATGTATGCATTTTGTAATATTAAGTCTGTTTTTAATGATCTGAATTCTTTCTACTATTTACTTACTAATTTAACTCTAAAAAAGCAGCATCTTGTATTATGTTTTAGTGTTTATGCTTTTCTGTCAAATTGACAATAAGTAATTTCTAGTGTAGCGGATAAGCGAAATGATAATTATGAAAATATAAGCCCATATCCATATCACAAGAATCTCCTAGTATATAAGAGTTGAAGCGTATTATGTACCACCAATCCGAGCCATTTTTATCTTTATTTTTCGATAATATTTATATTTATTTTTGTATGAATACTATGTTGTTTATAGTACAAAGATATTGTATTTTTATACGAAATATCAAGTTGATAGTAACTTGGTAAACTAGACTCGATTCTATTGAACCATTTACTAGATTTGACAAGTAAAAAATATCTGTATCTTTAATTTTATTACTGTCTGTTGAACAGAACACTTTTTAGTTAAGTCCAGATTCTGATGATGATAACGCGCGGGACGCGCAAGTCCCTGCAGTACTCCGACCGCGAAAAAACGCGTTTTGACAAACGATTGTGTGTATGTCATATGAAATTTTAGTCGCGATTTAAGAACGCGCGTTCGATTTAACCGTCTTCGAAAAAGGAGGGAAGGTTCTCAATTCAATAATTTTTTTGTCATCAGAACTTAACCTTAGTCCTGTCTACTTTAATGATAATGGTACTATAGAATCAGCATCAGTAGCTTGGGACCAATCTTGGTTCATAATGAAAATGGAATTTAAAAAACAGTTTGAGCGATCGTTTGTATCGTTTGAGCAATTTTTGTACGATAATTATGAATTATTTTCTGTCGTTAGGTAAAATGCTCTGTAGTTCTAGATATGAATGTAACATGTACTCAAGAACGTGACAAGAAATGCCTTAAAATGTTGAAAATATAACTTTTTTATGTAACACATTTACAGTAAAAATATAAATTATGATAAAATATTAGTAAAAGGAATTTCATTTGTCATGAAACTAACCTTTAGTCCGTAGCAGCCGGTAGTTCCACAGCAGCAGATTTTTGGAGGGTATTCCAGTTTAGGCATTGCTCTTTAGATAGCGAAACCTCAATTTTGGAAGTTGTAAAGTAAGCCTAAGTAAGTTGCAAGCCCGCCTTACAAATATCTGACCAACCAGTTGATTTGATTGGAACAAAACGCTTCATCAAGTTCCATTCCGCTCAACTAGTTGGTCCGTTCAGTTGGTCGGAGTGGAATGACTGTTTACAACTACATATTACGGACTCTTTGTAACAGGGGGAGAATTCTGTGCTATTACGGTTCCAAAATCCCTTTGATTATTAGACCATGGACAACATTAAGGACAGACCATCTCTTGAGCCAGCACCTGATGGAAAATGCTAATTTGATTTAACTATAAAGACCGTTAACACCATTATCATACTAATATTAGTGTATCTTTTGTTTATAAAAAAAAAACAATGTGGAAAACCTTGAATTTGGAACTTATCGCCGACACCCATATAGGATGAGGGAATGTCCACGCGGGTGAAATCGGGGAGGTAGTTTTAAATATCTGAGCTAGGAGCGTTCAGGTGGTCTATTCCACTTTGATCACCTGAAGGCCTAGCACGCGCCGCGGACAAATTGTCTTTCCTAGGCGCTAGACGCAACAAAGTTAGAATATAGATACGTCTGTCTCTTTCTCACTGGATAAAAACTGTGGTAAGACAATTTTTTCACGGCCCGTGCTAGACCTGCTTGGTAATAAAAGGAGACTCTTTAGTAGACTTTTATCACCTGGGAATATGTTACTACCGGGGCTATGCTAGTACTAATAGGAAAGCAAATCAATTTGTGGAAACAATATTTATTTATTATGGTCATGCATTACATCTTTTTTGTCTAACATTTTAAACGTTTAGCATCCACATTGTCTAACATTTACAGGAGACAATAATGGTTATTTATTATGGTCATGCATTACATCTTTTTTGTCTAACATTTTAAACGTTTAGCATCCACATTGTCTAACATCTACAGGAAACAATAATGGTTATTTATTATGGTCATGCATTACATCTTTTTTACCTTACGTTTTAAACATTTTGCATCTATATTATCTAACAAGTTTAGATCTACAGGATGATTCCTTTTCAGTAGACTTGACTCTTCTGTTTGCTGCGCGTGCTTCATAGGAAGAAGTCCTACTGCGTAAGGGATTTCATTTGCCAAATCAGAATTTAAATTCTCATTTCCTTTGGGATGTTCATTTTCTTTACTCTCGGTATCACTTCCGTTTATGATGCTATCCCATTCTTCGGGTTTGACATCCGTAGATCGCTTTGAATCCATTGTAGATTTCTCATATTCAGTCTCGTCATCATCATCATCGTCGTTTTCATGATTCATCATTGAATTACCTTCGGTATCATTCCTACACGGCTCATCATTTATGTCTAAGCCATCCCATTGCAAGCCACTGGTTGTTATACTGGTTGATAAATCTGAGTTGTTTCTATCCATGTTTTGAGTCGTATCAGTATTTTCTCCGGGGGCTAGCATGTCGCCGTCTGTATTAGCAGAAGAGGGATTAATTTTCTGAGACATGTTCATTTTGCTCTCTATACTCATTAGGTCTTTTATAATTTCTTCCTTTGCTTGAGCAAATGAATTGCCATCGTCATCGTTTCGCCTCGGCGTGGCTATCAAACAATCAAGATCATCTTTGAAGACATTGCTTTGCGGGAGCTGCAAACTGAAGTCATAACAATCTTCGCTCCTTCTCATAGCTTCCGTATTCAATGAAGTGAACTGTTGGTTCAAGCTTTCATTCATCTGAGAACTTTTGGCATCTAAGAGTGACATATTGAAGTTCGTCTCTAGAGAACTACTATTTGGGCACAACTGTTCCATAACTCTCGCATCAGAGAGCTGTTGGTCTTCGTAATATTTTTTAACGTCATCGCTCATCGATTTAAAGTATTGCATGTCGCCATCGATGCATGAAAAATCGTTAGCGTTCTCATGATCTAAAGAGTTCGCGTTCTCTTGGAGACGGTCTAGAACCACATAGTTTTGTTGTTCACCGAAAGATTCCAAATTATCCGGTAAAATAGTACTTAGACTGTTCATTGAATCTTCGGGATGGTGGAATTGCGTTGGGTCTTTAGTGTAGTCATTCTGAGAATAGCCTTTGTTTCCCAGTATCATTTCTCCTCTTTCGATTGATTTCGATAGATCATCAATGCTCTTGATTTCACTGGGGTCTGCGACCTTTTCAATGATGTTGGGTTGCTCTATGACTTCGTACTGGATCTCGCTGCTTTGCACCATGTCGAGCAAAACTTGCTCGTTAACGTTAATATAGGAGCCATCACCTGATTCGAAGAGTATTGGCAGGTCAGTTGGAAGTCCGGCACTTTTCAGAGCGTTGACGTATTGAGACATGGCCGTGCTAATCCCGTCGCCGCTGTTATCGTTAGTAGAGTTCGTGGTGCTTGTGTTTGAGTAACTTGAGGGGATGTTGTCAGGTATATTATCTTTAAAAGGCATGTTCGGATCGAGTTCATTAGAAGACACGTTCTGGTTCATATACATGAGGTCGTTGTCGATATTCATGTAGTTGTTCGAAGACTCCGGGCCGCAGATACTGTTCACGGCTTGGGATAACGTCACTCTGTCCATGTAGTCCTGTAATAGTTTTAAAATTAACGTGATTTGCAATACTTCTCGTAGTTTGACGTAGAGAGCATTTACTTAGGAGTATAAAAGGGGTACCAACTTGCCGCCTTGCAAGCGCACCACGAGATAATTTTGTCGAGTGAAAACAAGACTTCGAATTACCAGACTTGCCGTACAGCAAGACAAAGTTTTTGTAGTGGTGCACTTAGGCCGGGGGTTGTTCGTAACATATACCTATCCCGGCAAACATTGAGTAAAAAGCGGCGTAGGTGATGAAAAAAGGTAGAATAGTTGGCGCACGTACAAATGCATACATTACAACCAATCGCGCAGACGAAATTATTTAAAATTCTATCATTCCTCTTCGATCCAACATGGAGACCTGTGAATCTACTATAGCGCATTTTTCTAGATGTTTGTCGGTCACCGCTGGAAAGGTTTCTAAGCTTTAAACTTTTTGTGACGGTGGTTTTTGATCTTACCTGCATGTGCCTCGTCTGTAGATGCTTTAGCTGGTGGATTGCTTTCCTCGAATCCTGCTCACGCCGGAGCAGCGCGCGCTCGGCGGCTCGGCTCAGAGAGCCCGGCCCTTCCCAGCCGCACGACCGCTGCAAATACCACAACTGTTTTACAAGAAAAACAACGCGTACCCAACTATACAGTGTGATTATCGATAAAGGTCAAACTCAAAATAGGTGTTTTATAATAAGAGTGACACAAATAGATGAACTCTTTATTGTTCACCAAAAATTACATATCATCAGCCAGAAAACGTCTACTGCTGGACATAGGCCTCCCCCTTTAACCTCCACACGGAACGACAGCCTGCCTTTTGCATCCGCTCTCACAATGTCGTCGGTCCATCTAGTGAGAGGCCTACCTAAGCTGCGTCTTCCGGTTCGTGGTCTCCACTCAAGAACCTTTCTACATACATAACTATATGAGGCTTAAAAACTATTCTGTGTGGACCTAAAACCGCAAAAAGAAAAGTTATTTAGCAGTAAAAGGTTACGAAATACTTGCCAATGTATTGAACAATCATAAAGGACAGAAACAGCTATATATAGATACGATATCAGACTTGGTCCAAAAAATATTTCATAACGATGTTATGATAACAGTGAGCGCCTTCGGATTTGTAGTTTTGTACTTTACCAAGAATCACTGTAAAATAGGATATGTTGGTAGAGTTACCATCCGTCCGGATTTGTCTGGACATGTTCGGTTTTTTAGACTATTGTCCGGCTTTTTTAGCTTGGGCGATGTAATACGAGTAATAAAACAATATCCGGCTTAAGGACTTAGGCTTTCAGGACTTTTCATATTTAGATATGGTCACCCTTCATTATTATTTGGGAGACGTAGTTTCTGAACTTAGAACAGTATCAACAGAAGCTTGTATAGATAGACTAGCTGCGCGTACTTTTACCTACCCGCGTGGATTTGTATCCTCAGAATCCGTACCTACCAATTTTTTTCTAGGATTATAAGTACGATACTTTATTAGCATTCTCACCCTGGCACTTGGTCTCCCGCGGCGCGGTTTCGTCGAGCGAGGTAAATCTGCATAGTCCACATTAGACGAGCTGCCGCCGTTCTCGATGTCAAACGGAATGCGGACCAACGTATCCTGCTGGAAGCAATGCCGCAAACAAAACTAACTCGCTGATACAAATACATTGTGTTGTCACATCATTGCACTCATTAACGGGATTTATGTATGTTGGGAGATACCAAAGCCCAGACAGAGACTGCTGGACAGGCCTCCCGCTGAGAATGGGCGAGGATCGCAATGTCGGTCGGCCTAGATAATCGCTCGAAAGGTGCCATAGAGTTGACTTGCGCGAGTTCCAAGTTGCCGACTGGCGAGAGACAGCGTAAGACCGGGACCGATGGCTTACTCTTGTGTCCCATGACCCACTTCGGGTCGCAGCGTCAGCGGAGTAAGGTGTAAGTATGTATAGGCGCAGACATTGCGCCTTGCACACGGTGTAAGTAACCTGCTCAACTTGGTAAAAGGAGGAGCATACAAGAGATACGTGCATCCTTCTTTATCTGCGCAACTTAGATACACTGGTGTGCGAGTTTGCGAGAATGTGTCACCAAAGAACTAAGCACTTTATATCACAAAGCACAAAGCAGTGTAAATATGCTTACTTTATTAGGCCGTCCAAAAGTGTCCACAGGTTGGTTGCCACTCGTTGCAGCAGCCAACGGAGTAGGTGCCGTTTTGTGATCATTATCCTAAAAACGACAAATCGACATTGGTAACGACATGTAAGTTGCGAGTTTGTGATAAAATATAAAAAGAATCACCTCACCTGAGCGTGCTGATCAATGAGTGATTGTGGAGGCCTGTTTATTACTACTGGAGGCGTAAACACGGGAAGTTCCCCTGCGGACAAAAACAAAAAAGTTTCCTTTTATCAGTACCTATGTAAAGCGCATAGCAGTCTATATATGTATTATTTTATCGTTTTGTGGTATATATTTCTGTATTTTACCACAAAATTCCTATTGAAGCTAAGAAGACGATGCCCTTGGAAATCAAAATGTTGCCTCCACTGTCGCCTTAGCGGTAGAGTCTGTATGGTATGGTCTGGTAAAATTTGGATAAATCCAGTTTCTTACAATCGTCTTCATCGTAAACAGCCTATCTTAGACCACTGCTGGACATAGGAACGCCACTTAGCTTTCCTTTCACTGCCAGCTGCCTTACGTATATCGTCACTCCATCTAGTCTCAGGCTGTACTACGTTATGTTTGCCGATTCGTGGTCACCATTCTAGCACACATCTACCCGGGTTTCTGCGACAGATACGACCGGCCCACTGTCACTTCAACGAGCTAATACGCTTAGCTATGTGCGACTTCTTTTACTCACAATAGTGGATTTTGAACTTTACTTACCCGTGTTCGAAATGCCCAGTCCTTCCTTGGTAACTTTGGAGAGCCCTTTAATCTTGAGAAACTGTGCCGCAGACACCAGTTCGTCCAGGTTTTCCTCTAAACACTGCGTTTTCCCACAGTACATGAACTCCACCAAACATTTCAGCACGCTGAAGCGCATTTTTAGTATAATGAGAGGCTCTCCCATTTGTTTTTGCAACACTTCCTATTAGAGTGAAAAAAGTTATGAAACTGTATTTTCATATTATTTCCAAAACGCCGTTGAAGCCTATAATAAAGTGTCCACCAATCTACTAGGGCATGGCTTACTATCCTTGAATTTGACTATGGTTTGTTTAGATATATCCTCCAAAAACCATCGATATACCTATATGTCTAAAACTCTGGAGTAAATAGAATTTAATTTAGTCAGGACGCAAGTCATTATGTTGTTCTTGATATTGGCTAAATTGGCATGAAACTGGAGCGAAAACTTCAAAGAATAAACAAAAATCTGTGTAATATTGGTAATTATATTTTTCGTACATCTATGTAAGATAACTTACTTGAAAATAAGCGCTACTAGCAGCCAGCACAGCCTTATGCACTCGCAAAGTGTGAGAGCTGCACATCAGCGTCATATCCACCAGAGATTGCATTTGAAGCAGTTTACCGAATCTGGACATCAAGTGTTCAGAGTAATCTTCATAGTGAAGGCTATACCGTATCGGAGCCATTTCATAAACCTACATTTATTTAATCTTAAAAAATTATAATAAACATCCTACACTACGGAGTCTTCGTTTGACATTGCAAAAATTGACAAATAAAACAAAAGAATCGCGAAATAATATATTTGAAATATGTTTTCTAAAATGCCAGTTGCTAGATTTTGAAAAATGAGGTTGTCATACTCTTGATGGAACTTTTTAGTTGTATTCTCTTTGCTTTTTAGTGGTTTCGAAATATCTGTTAGAAGTAAAAAACATGAGTATCATTCGAGTATTTTTAATTCTTTTAAAAATGCAGAAAAAAACAGTTAATGTTAGAAAATGAATTCATTACAAATTTGTATTCGTCGTGAATTAATACTAAACAGTAGGTAAGTAAAATTAAACAAAATTAAAATAAAGTTCGAAGAAAAATACAACAGACTGATATAACTTGTACATTATTTAGACGTATTCTATCACAGGCTATAATTAAGTACTGAAAATCGGATGCATATAAGACTAGCTAATAATTACACAAAAGAACTATTGTATCATCAGGCCATAATGTACTTTTTGAATCGGCAAACAACAGTTTAGTTAGGTACTTGTGGAATGTATGGGTTTAGGAATGTAATGATTTGTTCATAAGGCACTTGGAACAAATACAGCGAGATCGTGGTCTGACGTATTGTTTTATACCAGAATACACATTGTTATCTGTTCAAAATTAATTATTAGTATAATTTACCATAATTTTTGTTACGTCCGTTACGGTAGTTACATCGACTATAAAACCATCAAATAGTCATTATAGAATCTAATCACAATAATAGTCGTTATAGATCTAATCACAAATACTATAGGTACACAATTAACACATACTTAAATATATTTATTTATAAGGAAGAATATCGATAAAACTACGAGATAAAACAAGGTCAAGAGATAAATATAAGTAATAACGAGTTTAGAGGTTTCCGTGTATAATAAGAGTCATAATTTCAAGCGTTCGCTTCCGTGCGAATTCTTGCATTATCCACAAATGAGTAAGCGTTAAAATACAAATTTGTAACATTTCCAATACTTTTAGTATCATCTTAGAAATCAGTTCCCTATAATTAGCTTTTACGAGATACCCTTACTTCCCTACGACGAAGCTCATAAACTGTACCACAGCCGCGAACACTGCGCACTAGTCGAAATACTGTAACTAACATTCATATCTGAGACAGAAATAATTTACATCAAATTGTACCCGTTTGCCATTCATCATAAAAAAAAAGTCATATGTAGGGAACCTAACAAAAATATTTTCTTTTTGTACACTAACATCTAGACAGCGTATTAATAATTACAATTTTAAATATTTTAATATTTTTACCATTACTCACTACGATATTGTCGTACTAATGTGGAATTACATACTGAGGTTCCATCTCAGATATAGCAAATAAATGTACTTAGTTTTGTGTTAGTTCTAACATTAGAAAAATATTCTTACCCACAAACTGCAATGTACTTCATTTTTATTGTCAAATCAGGCTTACATAGGATGCCACGGATAATTATGAAGACAAAGCGTATCACAACCTTTAAGTAAAATAAAACTAGAAAGAAGTATATAGGTATGGCAGTATTTTGTAATCACGCGTAAATATAAATAATAATATCTAGTATGTACATGTCAAATGAAATTTAAAAATAACGTGAAGTTTAATCATTAATTCATTATAAACAAGAACCCTGACTCCTATGTTAACCCTGATGCAAATGTTTGACAAAAGTACTTTTATTGGTGTACCTATACCTAATTATGTAAACAATACATGATTGGTAGGTAGGTATGTTTTATTAAAATTAAATTATACGCAGATTGACAAGATAATTGACAGCATGTCTATAAAAATAAATATTTTGTTAAAAATAAGTAGGAAAGTAAATATAACCGAAATATATAGCAAGATAATGGAAGTCCAGTTTCACTACCTCTGTTATACGGACAAATATTATATAATTTAGATGGTCACTTGTTAAATTATTATTCTACCTGAAAGTATGTTTGGACGAATGTTTTGTTTGTTTTTTTCACTACAATCATGAACAAAATTGCCATGTATATAAAAGTGATAATAAACTGGGATAATAGACATCGTGAAACTGGGTGTAAAAGTATTATAATATAACGTATGAACACTTTACATGGGCTCGAGTAGATTTGTACAATACATAGCTTGTAGAAAAAATAGAGATTCATCTTATAGAGATCGTACAGTGAAACGAGGCCATCGCCAGTCTCCGACAATATTTACGAGTACTTTAGATTAATATCTTAAATATCATTAGTATTCATAAGATCATTAATATTAATACGAGGAATAATCGCGAATAAATTACAGTCGTTAAATTTAAATTAAACGTACTCTTTGTCGTCACTGGGCAATGGTCTGTTTCAGTGACTGTTACATTAACCCTAGTCATTATTATAAGCAAATTACAATATTTACATCGTCGACAGCGGTCCCACCTCGCGGATCCATCACTAGTACATGTACACTTACACTTTGTTCATCATTTAAAAATAACTATATATCACTAGAAACGCAAGTACATTACGATCAATTGTCGATGATTTTGAGAAACTCCTCGGGTGAGATGTGGACGTCGTCTGAGGGCGCGTCGGTCGCGTTAGGGACGGAGTGTTTCAGCTCCCCGAAGGTGTAGGTGGAGCGAGGGCGGGCCCCGCGGCCCGCAAGGGGCGCCGCGCCCGCCGGCAGCGACGCCTCGCAGTCGAGACTGGCGCGCTTGTTCCAGCAGAAAGGCGCGCGCGGTTCAGCGCCCGCTGACATTGGCATCGCGAGCTGCACCCTCGACCGGCACAGCTCGTTGTCGCTCATCTGCCGCTTCAGCTTGTCCTTACCCACGACCAGCTGGAAGCCCCTCGAGCCGCCTTCGCCGGCCGGCTTGCCGAGCTCCACCTCGCTGAGTTGTCGCCGCAGCTTTGCGGAGGGCTCGATGGGGCTCGACCGATGCGGCCGGTCGACTAGACTGTTCTGTCGCGAGTTCCTGCCTCCACCCGCCCGCGACCCCGACCCCTTCAGCAGCGCACTGTCGTGTCGGCTGCTCGCAGAGGAACTGCTCGTGTTGGTGTCGACTGTCCCGACCTTGTTCCCGTTGTTCCGTCGCAGCGACTCGATCACGCTGTAGAAGTGTTCGATGTCGGAGGTGCTGTTGTTTCTCGACTTGCTGACGTTGTTGGTGCTGTGCCGGTGCGGGCGGATGTGCGCGCGCGGCAGGTGTCCGTGGCTGCTCTGGCGCGAGATGCCGACGCTGGCCTGCCGTCGCGGCATATTGCAGCTCTTCGGAACGAACGAGTCCTGGGACATTAGGACGTTTTCATACACGTGGGCGTTGTCGTCCTCTTGAGGAATCAGGTTCTGCCGACTTTCGGTCGTTTCCTTCTTCTGACCGACCGAGCTACTCTTTTTATGCCCGATTTTGTTTTTTAAATCCGGTATTTTCTTGGTTAACTTACAGTCACTGGCGCTTCGCGGCAGCAAGTTGGCGTAACCGTGGGTGGCAGACTGCTGGGTTTGTGACTTATCTAATTTCGGGGCGCTAGGAGCAGCCGATGCGTCCGCTATCCTTGTCGAATTGGAGTGTTTAGCTGCTTTATTGGAAGGATTTGGTTTAGCGAGTTCAGCCGGACAGGTTTGAGAAGGCAGCGTCTCGTTTCTCTTTCTATCTACGTCGGGTTTGGAAGATTTGTCTAGGACCACTTTCGTTTTGTCACTCTTACATATTTTGACGCTAAATCGGAACGGAGGTTTAAATACAACTTGTAGTCTGGCTTTCTCTCCAGACAGCAGATTGGTTGCACTTTTGGACGGTCTAGTTTTGCGTGAACCTTTCTGGACTTGTCGGTGACTTCTTTCCGTTAGTCCGACGGGAATGGATTTAGATTTTGGAATGGTTGTTGGCTGTGGGGAGCTAAGCAACCACTTCTGTACTTTCGTTAACGCTTCCGTGTCTTTCGTAGGTGTTGCAGGGTGCTTCTGCATCGAACTGTAGTCGATCGTTTCTTTCTTCAATTTCATCTTTCGTTTCTTAATCTTACCCTTGTGTTTAGACAATATTACATGTTTGGGCGATTTGCCTTCGGAATTGGTAACGATCATGGCGGTTTCTTTAGTGACTTTAGGAGCTTCATCTAATTTGGCTGGGTTACTTGGCTTCTGAAACAAAAAGGTCGTAATTATATAGGTACTTACAATGGGTACTTACTTATTAGTGTATTGAAAAATATCAAAATTGTCTGAATCAGGCAACTGTAGGCACGTTTGACTTACTCTCTTTTTATTTGCATTATGAGATGGGGACGATTTGTCTCCTTGTTTGGTTTTGAGGTCTTTCTTGTTGCGGTATGCTCTGGTTCGCAGCGCCACTTTCTTCTTGAGAGGGAGTTTTGACCTGTAAATAAGATTTAAAGATTGGTTCTTCGAGCCGAATTTGTTCAAGTGGAACTAACGCTGTCGTCTTATTTTATCTTTGGTGCTAAAGAGAGACAAACACTGCGTGTCATCAGCGCCCTCATTCATCCACATTAAAAGTTGCTGTACTTACCAGTACAGATCTAATATTGTTCATCGGAGGTCTTGTTCTTAAATATGGATGCAGCATCAGTTTTATTTGGTAATTGCGATGGAAGGGGAAGCCTCTACACTGCTCTACAGATAAGTTGGTTACACTGTAATTTGCCTGATTTGGGGTTCGTTCACACATTACCCACTATAGATACCGTATTAGGTACGTATTTTTTCTAACCCAAGGTCACCAAAGTTATAGAAAGCGCTGGTTACGGGTCTGAGACAGAGCGTTCCCATTGGCTATCTCAAGGTTACGGCTAGACGCGTTTAGCAGTAAACCAATTAGATTGAATTTTTTAGGTGTATAATTGGCATCAATGCTAAGATTGTCTTGAGTGCTGAATCTATAAACCCGTTGGAAAACTGTTTTAAGCTACCAACCTGTACCTAGTAACTGTGTAGCAAAAATAGTTTATTTACCTGACAGCAGTGTGTACTATCAACCCATTGTCTGCGGCGTCAGGTAGTCGGACGGTTTCTGTTGTGGAGGAGTGGATGATGGTCACAGACTTCAGCTTCTTGCCGTGACGTCCGAAGTATCGCGTGCTGGCCACCTGGAAATTACAAATCATTATATTACTTTCTTTGTCTATTGTGACGTGAAATACCAAAAACAACCATGAACTTTACTGAAGGCTTTTGTTTATATTAGGTACTAGCGGTCCGCCCCAGCTTCGCACGGGTATAGATAGCTTATGTCACCCGGGGATAGTGTAGCTTCCCGTCGGTGAAAGAATTTTTCAAATCGGTTCATTAGTTTCGGAGCCTATTCAATGCAAACAAACAAACAAACAATCAAATATTTCCTCTTTATAATATTAGTATAGATAAGGTAATCATCCAGGTTACTCTGAAAGTACGACAAAACCACGCGCGCTCATTCATCTTACCGTCTAGTCAAATGCGATTGGAACTTTACTATAGTCGGAGGTGATTCCTGTATAATATAAACAAAATGTTTGAAACCTAGGTTTCCAAAGTAATAAATTGATGATAAGATGTCGGATGTGTCTTAAAGGTAAAATAATTTTGTAATTATGATGAAAATGTAATCTACCTAGATGTATAGTGTGATACTAGCTTTGTTAACAATCATTTCAAACACAAGTGTGACCCTCGAGCACTTTTAAAAATTAGCGTAAGTAACAATCCGGCGACTGACTGCACTTTATTGTACCTACCATAATATTCACAATGTGCGTGTTACATTACGGCATGCTCGCAGGCCTAGCAGGAGCCGTGGATAAATTGCGACAATTTTATCCGCGCGTAGACGCGACACAGCTAGAATATGGATACGTTTGTCTTTTGCTGTATAAAAACGGTGGAAAGACACTTCGTCCACGGCTGGTTCTAGGCTCGCTGGGCATTGCTCAGCCGTGCTCCACTACACTGACTTGTAAAGTAACAATCAAAGGGATTCTTCGAAAAACCGACAACCGGGTAGAGCACGCGAAGCTCGCGGCTCGCCTTGCAGTACTGACTATGCCATTACACGCATAGTAACATAATATGTTACATTACGTTCAAATAATACAGGTCAGTCGCCAGTTTAAGGAATATAGATACGAATTCGAAGATACGAATTCTTCCGAATCTAGCTGTCAATACAGATCACCACCGATTTACTTTCCTTGAGGAGATTCGATCATCAACTGTGTCGAGGTGTTTACAAATTAGAGGCAGAATCGAGGATGCTACAGCATTTCTGGAGAGAAATAAACAAATTTCATAGTCAATTTACGATTGCAAATAGTTTCTATCGGTAAAAGATGGACTCCCTAGATTAGTAAATTAGTGATCTGGGTGTCTTCACATCGCGAGTGAATCGGTTTCTTCTAGGCAAGCGTGTTCCATCGTAGACTGCATCGTAGAAGAGGTGAGTTGGCAGTCAAACGCAAGCTTATTAAAAAAAAAAAATATACAGGCATAATAAAATGACACTATAGATTTTCATCTGTAATGTTCATTTAATTAAGTGTGAATAAAATGAATCTGCATGTGTCCAAAGACGGTGAATAGGCGACTATCATGTTGGGTTCATATACTTCATATGACACGTTACATTGTTAGTGGTTCTAGTCTAGAACAACAGGCGCTAGGCCAATTTCAGAGACATGCGGCATTTAAACTGACACTGCGACCGGGGCGAGGTCCCATAGCCTAGTCACCGTGCTTTATTTTTTTTAGGTGTTAAGAGGTTGTTCTATCGAACACTGCGAGAAATTCATCACTATAAATGCACCCTTTATTACAAAACCAAAGATGCCTGTTGCCCATTATACAAGCTCTAGACTTCTCTTTTTGTGCCTAGCGTGTATATAGGCTCAAGATGAGGTTCACTTTCTTACTGCGTTTCCTCTACTTCGCACAGTCGTAAACGTTTTGCATGGGGTTTTTTTAATTGGTTAAATATAATTATCTCGTACGCACGACGATAAACCAAAGTCGCTGTGGCCAGCCACGAGGTCGTGCTGCAGTCCAAGGATCCAGTCTCTTGTCTAACCTCGATAAGCGAGTGAAGGTATTTCCACTCACCAGTAGCGCGATGACGGCGAGCAGGATGAGCAGCACGGCATACCAGTGGCGCAACATCCAGCGCTTGAAGCCGGCGATACTCTCGTCGGACAGCAGCAGCTTGCGGAGAGTCGCCAGCGGCCCGGACGGGTCCACCTCGCGGCACCGCTGGAACACGTCGCAGTACCTGCACATTGGGAGATAAACAATCATTAGTAGTAGCGACGGTGGCCGAACGGTAGCATATGCGCTTTACAATCTGACGGCACTTGGTTCGATCCTCGGCCCTGGATCAATGACTTATTTAGTACCGATACTAGAAAAATTATGTGCAGTTTCGATGCCATCGCTAAAAAAGGTGAAGAAAAATTTCGTGAGGAAACCGGTATGTGCAAGAACCGCAAAGTTCAAAGACACATGACATTCAGCAACATGCACTGAGCCAGCATGGTGGATTAAAGCCAAAGTATCTTTACCTAGTGTGTGATTAGAGCTCATCCTCTCTCTGACAGAACACCTGTGTCCCAGCAGTGGGAACATAAAAGGCTGATAATGAGTAATACAAGTATCAGTACGCTTAGTCCCAGATTTGATAGTTTTCGAAAACTTTTTTCGTTTACGTATTGTTCCATACATTTTAGTAAAGCGCCTCTATCGGAAACGTGGAGGAACTATAATCGGTAGTAATCGGCGGTATAGATTGCTTCACCCTAATACGAAAAAAGTTTTCGAATACCTTTTAGCCCAGCAATGTATGGAACAATACGCATACGAAAAAAGTTTTCGAATACTTACTATCAAAACTTGTACTAAGGGTACAGTTCTGGGCGGCGGCCAGTACCCTTGATAGAAGCGTACGCGTGCATACGCTTCTTCTTCGTCTTGATCTTCAAGAACTGTCTTTTTTAACACACTTTTATTAGCTTCACTTTTAACTAATTAACCAACTAACAATGTAAACAAATTGTCGAAGTCGATTATAACCTACTCCTGACTGTCGCATCGATTTGAAATTCTACAAGTACTTACTGATTGTATTTCGGATGACAATACAATAATTTGATGCAATCAAACTGATCTAATGATGGAGCCAGGTGGTGGATAGTGGAACCTTTAATTACTAATAGTAAACCCCGGAGTTTGGGGTCATTTGGTTTGTTTTAACGTGTCACGTACCAATAATTCTACTGTCCACCCTCACCTCCATCATCAGACCCTCGTCACCAAGTGTAATGACACTATAATATTATCATTTCAACGCTCAGTTCAATGGCATCTTTTATTACTCACCCGTTGTAATCGTTGCACGGGGTGCCTGGCTTGGCGTACATGTCTGGCACGTCGAAGGGGACAGCGTTCCAGTGGAAGGAGGAGAGGCACGCCCCGCCCTGCTTGCGGCAGCACAGCTCGCACGCTGACCGCGGGTCGTCCTTGCGCGGCGCGCACTGGCATGACTCCAAACCGTACGCCAGGCAGATGGACCCAGTGCATTCCTGGAAACAATGGTACAACAGATGTGAGTTATATAGACCACAAATTTAGACCGAGCCTTTTCGTCTGGACGAGGAATACAGGGACCATCGAGAACGAGATGATGAATACGTACGTAAAAACATCGAATTTCACACAAATGTTGAATTATGAAATGGAAGTTTGTATGAAGTCTAATAAGTTTTTTTTAAGTTATGAAATAGGCTTGCGTGGCCACCACCTGGCTTGATATTCGTATTGTAGGTACTTGCTCCCTGAATGCTATTGTATTTTGAACAGCCCTGACATTGTAACTACCTACGTCACTTGATGTGCTGTTTAGGGTCTTGCATGTTTTTGCATCATTTGTTCTCACTGCGGCTTCATTTGCCACTGACAGCCTTAGCAGATTTAGCACAAAAATTTATAAAGCCTTTTTATCATGAGTCTTCGTTCTTTAAATATGGAATTGTCGTTGTTCATCCAATGCTGGTCATAGGTTACCCAAGGCACGTCACTCAGCCCGATCTCACGGGCTTTTCGCTACAAACCACTGCCAGCTGCCTTACGAACAGTCACTCGCAAATTTTCAGTAATTAAATATGTTGTAACTCACTCCCATATAACACACGAGCTCCTTGTCACACCGCGTCCGGTTCGGCTTGTGTCGGCTGGTGGGGCAAGCAGCGCGCTTGCCGTCGCAGTGCGCGGCGTCGCGGCATCCATTGTCCGACCGGCATTTGTCACCGTACTTGAGCGTGCACGAGGCAGTGCAACAAGGACCCTGAAAACGGACAACATTGTTTTATAGCCAGTACTTTTACTGAGCTTTGAAGCTATTGTAGTTCAGGGATAGTTTTTTGTGCAACGAGACGAGCATATCGCTTGTGCGATGATGTGTCATGCGTGCCTGTATCAATGCAGTGCTACGCAGAAATTAGAATTTCAACAGTTCAAAACCCTGCACGACAATGCACTGCGCTTGTCACCCTGAGATGTTAAAGTTCCCCATTAATTTCACTGGAAACATTGCTTTTCAATTACAAACACAGTGCACACTACTGCTTGGCGGTTAAATAACTGGCAATTGTGTACTGCTTCTGCAGCCAGAATCAGCAAAAAAAAACAACAACAACCAAAACACTACACTACTTGTTGTTGGACGTAGAACTCATTGTTCTAGTATGGTTGGACTTCGTGTCCTAGTTAAATCATCATCAGCCAGAAGACGTCCACTGCTGAACATAGGCCTCCCCCTTTAACCTCCACACTGAACGACAGCCTGCCTTTTGCATCCACTGGATGTCAGCGACTCTCACAATGTCGTCGGCCCATCTAGTGGGAGGCCTACCTACGCTGCGTCTTCCGGTTCGTGGTCGCCACTCAAGAATCATACTTCGCCATCGGTTGTTGTGGTCCCTAGTTAAATATCAACTTCCAACAGGATTGACCAATCACTGTTTGAGCTTTCATTCAGCTCATCACCTACTGCTTGAACTTCCATTTAACTTTCTATTATACAATAGGTATCACATCATTAGTCTAATAAAGGCAGGGTACCTGACTAGGACTGCAGACGCTGTGCTCCGTGAGTGTGCATGGCTTGTAGTGGGGTCTGGCGGCTTGCGGCCGACAGCACACGTCCGTACACTCCGACGCCCAGCCGCAGTCGCACTCCTCGCCTTCTTCCACCACGCCGTTGCCGCAGATTGCAGGCTGAGGTTCTGTAAAAGCGATCGAAAGAACATGAACCTCCTGTCTAGTTCTGGATCTTGGCAACTTTTGATTATTTCTGGGAGATCTGTAAACATTTAGAAAATACTTTTTCAGAAAAGTCCGCGATATGATCATGTAAGAACATTTTAGTCTAGTAGTGTCAATAATTTCCGAATCATAAAGTTATATTTGAAGCCCCGCGGACACTTCTGGCGGCCGAGCGGTAGCATGTGCACTTTATAATGTAACGGCACCCAGGTCAATCCTCGGCCCTGCACCAATGAATTATTTAGTTCTTAAATAAAGTATGTGCAATTTCGATGCCATTGCTTAAAAACGGTGAAGGAAAAACATCGTGAGGAAACCGGTATGTCCAAGAACCTCAAAAGTTCAAAGACATCAACATGAACTGGGCCAGCATGGTGGATAAGGGCCCATCCTCTCTCACTGAAAGAAGGCTTGAGTCCCAGCCCAGCAGTGGGAACATGATAGGCTGAAATGATGATGATAGGCACGATGATGCGCTGCTCATCCTCGTCATATGCCTTGACGAAGTAAGATTGTGTAAAATTCCCTCACCAGTGAAGCATCCCTTGGGCGACCTGGCTTTATTATTGAGTACCGGGTCGATGGCCCTGAGCGAGCACGGAGAGAACTTATTGTTGTTCTTCCGATCCCCGCTGGTGGCTCGCGCGAACATTATGTAGTTGCCGTCTTCGCCGAAAGGCGTGCACATTTCAGGGTCGTGCTGTAAAAAAAGAAAGTAAGTAGTTTATAATAAGAAAATTGTGTCTCAGTAATTGCCGTAAATCAAAATGAAACAACTATGTATTAGGGATTCCTGGCAAAACAGTAATATTGATAGCTTGAAATATACCACCAGTCTCAAACTTCTAGGAGAATTCTTCTTAAGAGTTTTCTTTTTACAACCGGGTTACGCTTAAACGTTTTCAACCGACTTGTACAAAGGAGGATCTCAATTTGACTGTATTATTTTGTATGTATGTATTACGAGATACCTATCTTCGCCGATTGTGAACCGATGTATTTTTTATATTTAATAGGATATCCTATCTTCTATCACATTGAAATTTTAAGAAGAATTTTCGTAACGTGGTATAAATCCCTTTTTAGGGTTCCGTCTTTATGGGTTCAATTCAATTATACTTGAAATTAATGTTTTTTTACGTTAAGCTTCCGGGGCTGCTATATCTAATGGTAAAGTAAAAAAATATTTAGAAAAAATACTTCCCGAGCGCATCATGGAGTTTTTATCTTTTTGTAACAAATATATTACATGTTTTTTTTTTTTTGCTCAAGGATGTATATTTACTTTGCCAATCTTGTGTATTTGTGATATTCTTTGTATAACGTTAGCTTCTTTGTTTACTCCTTGTTTGGTGCACTTATTTAAATATTAACTAAACCATCTTCTGTTACGGAAGCTATAGACGCTAGAAAACCTCTCAGGTAATTTCGCACTCGAGCTCCAAGACACAAGCCGCGTGCTTCGTTTGGAGCTCACTGACCAAATACACTCGTGTCTTACAAAGAGTCCTAGTCTACCTTCAAGAGTTTTGTTTTACTAACTAGTTTTTAATTCTTTGTAAGTTTCCTCTTTTTAGTGAATAAATTTATCTTTATCTTTATCTTATCTTTATCTGTTCCGGGTTCACTTACAGGTGATCCAAAATTGTGTCCGATCTCGTGCGCCAGAGTGACATGCGAGACTGCCGGCGGCACGTGCTTGCCATAGTTCAGCAACGTCACTATACCCGTGTTTAGGGACTTCATACTGCCGCGGTAATGCTGCAAATTATAATGTTTTTTTTAAATGATTATGATATTAATGCAGGTTGTCGGTGTGACACATTCGTGCGGTCCAGTTGTATATCCCAGTAGATCCTGGTCGGGCTAATGTCGTCCAAGCCACACTTGTTGTATGGTTGGTTGAAGGGACACTTCAGATGGTTTACGAAGTCGATCGTGGTCGGGCTGATGTCGTCCAAGCCACACCTGTTGTATGGTTGGTTGAAGGGACACTTCAGATGGTTTACGAAGTCGATCGTGGTCAGGCTTATGTCGTCCAAACCACATCTGTAGTATGGTTGGTTGAAGGGAGTTGAAGGGTATGGTCACTGTTGAAAATTGGTAAACAAAGTTGCAGGTCACTCAGAATTGAAAATGAAACGCAGTTTTTCATTACCATTATAACGTCCATACCCCACAAAAATATCTACCGGACTCATCCGAAGGTTGTCTGGAAGAGATCGCTCTTAAGACCGCATGTTTGTATCTGTTTATATGCTCGTTGTAATGTATTTTCTGTGGTGTCAGTAGAGATTTGTTGTATCGTACCGTCAGCCGTTTATTGCCGGGCTCTTCTCAATTGCTTGTCAGACGCATTAAATTCCCATATTTTTCTAAATACAATTTTAGACTTACAAACTTGTATTTTGTGATGTTAATTAATTTCAATCGGCTAAAAACTATCTAAAATCGACTTAAAATGTCCAAATCTTACCCCATTCTTCTCACAGACTCCGCCGGCGTTCTTGAGGTCCCCCGTCCAAGCAAGGCCCAGAGTACCCATTTCGAAGTCTCGGTACGTAAACATGTACGCTAAACAAAATGCGTCGTAGTCTTCCTCTGTAATAACCAATTTATTATTAAGTAATTCAATATCAATAAATCTTACCCTAACAAGAATTGAATGACGGAGTACACTTTGGAATTAGATACTTGTAATTTATTAACCAAATTGCTTTGTTGAATTGAACCCGAGAGAGCTGTTCGTCTTTCTTTAATGTCGTGACTGAACAAAATTAATTTAAAAAAATACCAACCTGAAAATAGTTCCAAGTATTTTTCGACACCATAATTATTCGGGAACCTGTACGCGGGGTCTTTCAAAGCGTCTAATGTATGGACCTTTATTCTCTTGATCATAAACGTGATGTTATCCGGCTTGCCATCTTGATTGAAGTCTGTAAAATACCAAGTTTTTTAGCATTATCGTCTTTTAAGTAATTAACGTGAGATATCTCAAAGTATACTGAAATTACCTGTTACTTTATAAATAGCGTTGACTTTTTGTACATGTCGAGTCATGACCTCGATACAAGCTTCTTCCGTGCCGTACCTTTGATAGAACATGTGGTCGGCTTGTAAATACACGAGGCATGTGGTCTTCCTCGGGTCTACGGTAGCTCTCTTGTTGACATGTCTGCTGTCGTCGCTCGCATTAGCCGTCAGCACCGTATACCCCACCGGCTCTTTCTTAACAATATCCTTAGTCACGGTAACAACACCAGCTTTCGTCTTTATCACTTCGACGTGCGTCTTTGGCTTCGGTCTCGACTCCTCGGAATCGAGTCGCACCTTAGTTATGAGGTTACTCTTATCGATTTTGGTTTTGGGTTTCCGTGTGCTTAACTTATCAAAATGGTCGCCGTTGCTCGTATAAGGAACGTCTAAGTCTAAAGGTAAATCGGGATTTTTCTTTGGCTCGTCGTCTTGCATCTCGTCTTCGGGGAGCCATCGCTTCTTGCGTCTGTGTATTTCGCCTATTAAGTCTTCTGTGTGGTTGTTGAGAGCGGAGTCTGTAATAGTTATTTGTTCGGTAAAATTGAATAGTTCTGCATGGGTTCCTAAGGTTCCCTTCATGTGGAGGAGGTGTGATGCGCAGGGCGTCGCGTCTGCGTCTTCCTGCGGGTGCTGGACATCTGATCTCCGGTAGATGACACTGTGCATGGAAGGATGGTCCACATTGTACCTAGAGACCGGCTCTATGTAGTACTCTTCTGTGGGTGTCCAGATCGTTCCATCGAAGAGCCCATCTCTCGTGATAACACCGTACACGTGCGATGAGTCGTCATCTGAAAAGCAATCGATTCTCCTATTAATAAAAACATTCCCAGGGTTCGAGTGTCTTCTTATTGTCTCGAAAATAATTAACTAGACCGTCGCTATTTCAGCAAGCTTTCGAAATACGAACACTTAGAAACACATAAATAAATGGCTGGCGATATTTTATGCAAACTAATTCAAGGTGCAAAGAGCCCTGGGACTCAATGAATTAAAATCACAACTTGCAGTCGCAGTGGGAGGGATAGAAACCGCTCATAAATAACGGTAATTACTGGCCCCAACTCGCACCCCCTCATTCACCCTTTTGTTCATTTTCTAACAGAAGAAAAACATCGACAGGGAAATGTTCACCCCTGAACTGCATGGTCAGCGCGACGTCTGACGGATGGGATAATTAGTCTAAATGAGTTTCGACGTCATCAATGCGAACATTAGAAGAAGCATCAAAGACAAAACGACCGGGAGGTTCAAAAGAATTGATTGAGGAGAGGTGATTTCAAATAATAGCTACGTGTAATTTGAAAGAAACGTGCGCTCTCCCAATGGGGTTTGATCTCCGTTTGAATTTGGCACAAAAAAGGGAAAATAATTTAGGGACAGCAAATTATAATAATTTGATTCATTCCTTTAGGGAATTGTCTCCAAAGACATTTTTTACTTTATTTTAGTGATCCACGGGAATATTTTAGCATAAGATGCTCGACATCGACTGTTGACGTTTAGAACAGATGGATGAAGACAAACTCGGAGGAATAGCGCAAACCTACTTCATTAAAACTTTTGGACTAATTTGTTCAAAATTCACTTTGTCTCCGACGTTCCAGATGGGTCGCAGCACATAATTTCACTTTATTAAGTTAGTCGCAGAATGTAGGAGTTTGTCGGGCTCATGTTTAATTGCTTGTTTCGGAGACTTGGAAGATCAATGCGGGGTGAAATGCTCACCCACATAACACGTTCCATGTGTAATTGTGTTACTGCGACAGCGACCTTCTTGATTACGTTTATTACATGGTTGATTCTACTTCTAAATGTCGTACCTATTTGAAACTTTGTAATCCGGATGACAATACAATAATTTGGTACCATTGAATTGATCGACGATGAAGCCAGGAGGTGGTTAGTGGAATCTCTTTAATGGATACAAACCCTTTGAGTTGAGTCCCATACACTTAGTGACGAGCAATCTTTCATCAATGGTGACGAGGGTCTGAAGATGGAATCGGGAGGTAGAGTGGACATTTTCATTAATTCCTACTAAGCCTCGAGTTTGGCAACCTTTGGTTTGTTTTGTCGATTCTTATAAGCGTGTTTTTTTTTATAAATGTTATTTATGCAAAAAGATAGATACCTAAACTGAATCCTTATTAACAAACATGGAGAAGCCTTGGAATACTTAGCTCAAAGCCTTATTCTGTGACTAAAATAATGTTCCTTGACTAAGCTACTCAGTTTTTGTCATTTTCGACAAGCACAATATTTTAATCTACACTAAGATTATAAAGAGGTAAATTTTGTAGTCTTGTGATTGATAAAGACAAATCAAGTAGTAGTAATTCTAAGGTTACTTGCTTTGCTTTTAATTAGGGGGTAAGTAGGTACCTCCGTAAAATTGAAAAATCCAAGTAAAATAAGGCTGCTCAATCCCGAAAAGTAAAAGAAAAGTCGGAGCCCACCAATTACTGAATCAGGCTCATAAGTAAGAAATCTCATTCCCCAAAATTATAGACATTCAGCGTTAATTCGAGCTTATCAACGAGAAAGCAATTCTAGCGGGACTTTTGCTTATAATTAAAAGAAAACCGGCACAAAGGCGTAAACTGTTCAGTGAAAACAATTTAATTTCCTCGGCCCGCCGAACAATTAATGAATCCGGGGAATAAAAAGAGGAAAGCTGCGCTGAAGGGTTCTATCTCGTTGTTTGTCGCTGTACATTCTTAGAACATAGCCATAGGGAAATTGTACGTTCGGGGAAATCGAAGACTAGACTGTTCAGGGAATTTTGATGCGCATTATACCCTGGACCGCTAGCAGCATGGCTCGGCACGTGACAGATCAAAAACTAGGGCTTGTACCAGAAAATCCAAGGTTGTCAGGTTATACACATATAGGTGGCACATAAGATGCCACCTTTACCTATCTATCAAAAACCATACACAAACTAGTTTTGATATATCTAGAAAAATCTGTTTTCGGAATAGATTTCCTCTCTACGTTCCTGTCACGTAATGTTTCCGTCACGGTAAAAAAGTGACCAAGTTAATGGGTAGAAGATATTACTTTTTTTTTTTATTTTTTTTTTTTTTTTTATTTATATTTGGATAGCCTTCTTACACAAAAATATAGAAATAATAAAAACATGTAGGCCAACATAGGTTATCACTTATAGCAACACATGTCATGGTGCTAGTGCACAAAAGTATAAAACTAAATATTACAAATATGTTAAAACTGTTGTACAAATACCTGTGAGTAGTTTCATTTTCGTTTTCGGTACTTTATATGGTTGCATCTTTCCAACAAGCACGAGTCTAGTGTCACGGAGAGAGCAACCATTGGCACAAGACTCTCATCTACGTGACTGTCAGTTCCTCATTGCCAGGGCTGGCACTTTTTGTGGCGAACCGGCAGTGCAAGTACCGTTCTTTATTGATCGTCAAATTTGACAGCTGAGATCGTCAAATTCGCTAAAATTTCATTTGATCAGTACTCGCTATGATCGATTCTATGACATTTTATCGAATTTGACGATCGATAAAGAACGGTACTTGCACTGCGGATCATAAATTAATATTTTAAATTCCAAAGTGTGTGTTTGTTTGTTTGTTCCTATTCCTCGCAGAAACAGAGCAACTAATCTACGTAATTTTTAGCATAGACATAGTTATAGGGCTGGAGAAAGACATAGGATATTTTTTATCACGGAAAAAAATGTTCACGCAGGTTAGCTCATGGGCTAGTATGTTTAAAATTTCAGGTGACACATTGGAAAAAAATTCAATAAGGCGGATTTTTACGTTGACGCCAAAACTCATAGCTCAAGTTCTAGGTATTGCTACAAAGAACGCGTATAATATTTTATTTTTTATCTGTAGCGAAGAATTTTCATCAATTTTTAATTAGATTATTATCAGTTCTAATTCAAAGTAAACGAATCCAAGTTAGGGACGAAGAACCAAAGTTTTCCGTTAAGCTTCGCCGACCCTAGTCACTTGGCTTCGACGTGCTAAGTTGCATCATAGAGCTTATCTGATGCCGTGATCAGATTACATTCTAGTTTTTATAACTTTGATCGTGTTATCGGCGACCCGTACATTGTTATTTGCGTACTAACTATTACCTGAACAGTGCCAGCTTCCTGGAGGCTATAATGATGGTAAATTAAAAGCATACTTAGTTAAGCTATATGACAACTAGCAGCGTTCCGCTATCCTAAAAGAACCATGGATTTTCCGCTATAAAAAGAGCAATGTAATAAATAAAGAATGTGTGCCAGGGTATAAGCTATTTCGCTACCAAATTTCATTTATCCATTCAGCTGTTACGGAGTTTAGTGCAGACAAACGTTCACAATATAATTTAGATCTTTTCAAGGTTTGAATGAATATGTATCTTTTAAGTCTGCGTGTTTCATCTTCGACCACATCGTCGCTTATCAACTTGCGAGAATCGCGTAATTATACGTGAAAAAAACCCACTTAGGTTGTAAGAATCACTTATCATCATCAATCTCATCTCATTCCACCTTCTCTCTCTCTCTATTAAATAATACCTTCTTTCGCTGCAGGCCAGTTCAAGCGTTTCGAAATAGGAACTCTTACTATGGAAAACGTGGATATTCGCCAAAGAACCAGAGTCACCGACATAGCTGTTAAAATTTGCAAGTTGAAGTGGCAATGGGCAGGCCATATCGCTCGAAGAACCGATAATCGATGGGGAAGAAAGGTTCTGGAGTGGAGACCACGAACCGGAAGACGCAGCGTAGGGAGGCTTCCCATTAGATGGACCGACGACATTGTGAGAGTCGCGGGCATCCAGTGGATGCAAAAGGCAGGCTGTCGTTCAGTGTGGACTATAATAGGTAAGTGTTGGTGTCTTTTTCATAGCAGTATTGGACGAGCCAGCAACACCCTTACGTTAATGAAAATCTTGAAAGCTTACCTTCCAGCTTCCCCGAGTAGACTTGTGCCGTGTTGAACTCCATCTGACCCGAAGAGGAGTGGAACTCCACGTCTTCAGAGAACACAGAACTGGGGTCCGGCCTCAGCACTAAATTAAATTGCCTGAAACAACACAAAAAGCTTCTTGATTATATTATACTTGCTTTTTCCCACGGCTTCCATACTTCTAAACTTGGGTATCCTATATTACTTAGTGATACTGTAACTTTATATTAGTGGAAGAATTTTTTACACCGGTTCAGTCGATCTTGGGAGTAGCGTCGTCAAACATACAAAGTCACGAATTTTATGTAGATGTATGTAGGTACAAACTAAGTTATCAGTAGAGTTGGACATAATTATGATGGAATTAACAAAATTACAAAGATTGCTGTCAATTTTGTTAGAAAAAAAAACAGTGATTGGTTCTTCCATTGAAGTACACGAATGGTTTCCAATTCGACAAACTTGTAGGACTATAGGACAATCAACGTAGCAACAATATGACGGCTTGAGTAGAAAATTCGAAGATTGGAGAAACTTATTGTGGGCAGAACGTAGTTTCTTAGAGCGAAACGATTTGCTGTGTTTCAACTCCAAAATAGTTTGAAACAATTTAGAACATTTATATAGAACTAGCTGACCGACAGACGTTGTCCTGTCTTAGAAATGTCAAACGCGCAAAGTTAAAATAGTCGTTAAGTTTTCTGAAATTTTCTAATTTACTGAACAATTTTCTTAATTTTTCTTTCCGTAAGAACCTTCTACAAAGTATTAGAAATATAAAAAAAAAAAACGAATGAAATCAGTAAAGTCGTTCTCAAGTTATGGCGTGACCAAGGTAAATGGATAAATTTTTATATAGCTATCTATATAGATTTAAACAATTTAGAATTAGCAGAGTATTCTCTATTTGAGCTGAAATGCCTGAATGAAGAATATAATTATCCTTAATTTTGAAAACCCGGTAAACTATTTCTAATAACGTAATCAATTTGTTGACTATTACTCGGTCCATGTTTTTAGCTCGGACATTCGTAACATTGTATAAAAAAGAATAGAACGTTTTTTTTCACCGTTGTACCTATATCGGCTCTTATCTTACGATCAAAAACATTATTCTCTTTTTTGGGCAGACGAGTAAAAACCTAGCCAAAGTTGTTATTTATGGTTTTCATGTACCTTTTCAACCGACTTCAGGAGGGGAAGGAGGTTCTCACGGTGGTCCGTGTTTTTTTATATATGTATGTAAACCGATTACTCCGACTTTTGTGAACCGTATAATAAAAAAGAACCTAGTACATCGGGTCACATGTCAGATGAGTGAGAATACTAAATAAATACAAAAAGGAACGACTTGAGAACCTCTCGTTGAGAAACTACAACTTTTTTCTACATTTTAATTTGCTATAGTACAAACTTTACCACAACAACAAAAAATCTTTACAGTGAATCGTTACATGCCCGCTCCCAAAGACCTAATACCTAGCCGCGTTAGACCTTTTAACTACTTATTCTATGAAGCCGAATAGCCGTGTTTGGGGTCCACTGCAAATGCAATGTAAGCGTCTTAGTTCACTAGCGATAATTAAATTTACGTACATTCTTCATTTACAAGTAAACCGCTTTAAAAATAAATATTTATTTTACTTAGTTTGCAACAAAACAGCTGCGTTAGCTGAGTAAGTAATTCGGGATAAGTGCTCGGAATACGTACTGTCTTATCTAATCGCCATTCGGGCGAAATATTCTGTCTGAAGTTAGTCTGAGGTTCTTACCAATAAGCATTATCGTTCTTGAAAGTTTGCTAAGTTGCCATGACGGTCTACTTCACGTTCATAGTATTGTAGGTTTATTGTTGAAAAAGGTTTTACTTCTCTTACTATCACTATCATCATAATTTACCACAGTAAAGCGTGTACAACAAAACTACAAAAAAAAACGCGACATTTTTGCACCCTTGGTCATCTGACCAAACTAAGCAAAGCTTGTAATAATGGCTACCAGAGACTGATATATATATATATATTTTTTTTTTTTTTTAATACATACTTAAATAGATATTAACATTAGAACAAACACAAATGTTCATCACATGAATGTTTGTCCTAGGTAGGAACCGAACCCACGCCCCCAAGCGTAGAAGGCAGGTTCACTACCAACTGGGCCAACGAGCTTAGATCTAAAAAGAAAATAAAGTTTAGGATAATAATACAATGAGGCGACATGTTTTTTTATCACGTCGGCGCCAAATCTATTTGTCCTATTAACAATGTCTAAAATAAGCTTGCAACTTTTTTTTTGTAAAATGAATAATCACTTCTTCAAACTATGCATGAGTCGATGCTATTATTGTGACTGTTTGTTTAGTAGACGTAGGTACGTTATAATATATATATACGTAGGTATATATAAATAGCGTTCATTACTTAAATGGGGGATAAAAATAAAAGCTCATATAGAACTTTTATTACATATGCCATTTACACTCCATTTAGAACGCTAAAACAGAGGCATGAAAGTATTCTATTCTCTATTCTATCTATTCCAGAGATGCTCAAAGTGTAAAGGCGCGTCGTTTAATGGACATAATGGATTATTTCAGATATTATTATGTTAACTATGGAGGTAAATAAAACAAAAACATTAGGTACTTTTTACCGTAACTGACCTGCTGTAAGCAAAAAAATAATAATGGATTATTATTTGGAATCCGTAACACAACCCTGAAGTTAGCCGATTGATTTGTTTAATGCATGATTAAATCAATAATAATCGTACTAGCAAAAGTATTTTTTTTTTATATTTGAAGTGTTGCGTAGTGTTGTGAAGCGAAATAAACTTTTTTTATTTTATTTTCTGTGGAAGCGTCCATACTAATAGAGCACTTGGGAGGTAAATCCGCGAAAATAGCGCAGATGGATACTGCTGGTCGTATTTTTTTGAAATATCTATAACGTACTATCCTTGCAAATATTTTCAGCAAACTCTATATTTTGGGTTTACCTGAAATATAGGGTATTCAGTGCTGGATCGTAAGATCCATCCGCCTAAGTATTAACAAAACGTTAAACTTAGCAAAACGTCCAAATTAGAAATTTGAGTATCGCTGCTACAACTTCTACAAAAGGTAACCAAAGTTAAGTTCAAAGTAAAACTCTCCGTAAAGGGAAGGCCACGAGGCTGCACTACATCAAAGTAACACCTCTGATTTATTAGCCATTACCTGTGCTCCACATTTTAATACGGTTTGAACTCTCTCTATGGCGATGGCGTTAAATCATAATTAGGTCTACGTGTTCCACGTTCATAACGCAAGCCATATAATGTGAAACAGCGGAATTTTGCATACTTCGGTTCATTCATTTTTAGAGTTCCGCACACAAAGGGTATTGTAAGAGTCGCGGGCATCCAGTGCTGCAGATGGCAGGCTGTCGTTCAGTGTGGCGTTCTTAGGGAGGCCTACGTCTTCTGGCTGATGCTGATGATGATGTATGCAAAGGGTGTCAACGGGACTCTATTACTAAACCTTCGCTATCCTATCTATAATCCTACCTCTTAAGGGCTGTATCTTTGAACAGTCATAGACAACCAGTTTTAATGATCACAGAATATTGTAATGATACGGAGGATTAACTCAGAAATAATAATAAAATAACAAAGTAAAAAGGGGATTCCAATAAAACTAACGTATTTTTGTCATTGCTCTAGTGTAAAAACAGTAATACGTAGGTACAAGCGTTACACTTAGCTGACTATAGTACACACTAAGTAAAACAACGAATCGAACGCGCTAAAGTTCCCGAACTGAATGTAAGAAAACACAATTTTTGGGTGCGGAACCCTTGGTGCGCGTGTCCGACTCGCACTTGACCGGTGTTTATTTCGGTAATAAAAGAACCTTTTACGGTACGCCAGTAAAAGCAATGAAGCTTTCAAGAACCATTGTTTCATTACTTATTACGTACCATACAAAGTTGTATGTTTTTAAAACGAAACTTTGTTTCAGGTCGTCTACGAAAGTATCAAATCCGTGTTTTAAATTCAGAAATTCGTTTACAGCGACGGGAATTGAGAACGACATTGATTTATGAAAGTTTCTTCAACTAGAGCGATAATGGGAAACTAATTTGCCCGGGTTGCCCGAGAGGATTGGATGAAATTAATATCAGAGAAGCCTCTAAAAATACGCAAGTCTCCGAGGGATCGCGGCATCTAATGCGAAACACGATACAAGATGGTAACTCGATAAAATTTTCACAATCCTCTCAGATTGGACGTCAGAGCGGCACTAACGAGTGGAGGCTAATGAGGTTACGAACAGTCCGATGTCTCCTGTTTGTCTGATCTAACTTGGTTATAGGAAAACTTGTGCTGATTCTACCCAATAAAGGCGGAGCGTCTTCGCCTCACTTCCGAGTGAAGTGCAGGTAACTTTATTTGCGGTCCCACTTTGTGTTCCACGATTGATAGCGTTTTAGGGAAACATCCGCTTGATATTTAAATAGGAACGTAAGCAACGGGCTTAGAAGTTTAAGTTGGTTATTCCTGAACACTAACCTACATCATTTCTAATATTTAAAAAGACAGATGTTATTAAAAAAATATTATACGCGTCGACCAGAGAACCTCATTTTTTCGTCGATTAAAAAAGCGAAAGTGTCTTAGTTTGTTCCTCATTCACGCATAAACATAGCAACGGTTTGGCAAGATTTTTGCATGAGTTTATTTTAAGGACTGAGAGCTTCGATCAAGACATCCTTGATCGAAGGCTGAGAGTGATGCGGGTGAAACCACGGGAGATAGATAGTTTCATTATTTAAACTAATAAACGGCTAGCACTCACGCTCACGTTAGTTTCTATAGTAATATAGATAGTTTCGTTTCTATTTTCTTACTACATATACATACATACAGTCACGCCTCTTTCCCATTGGGGTAGGTAGACCACATCTCTCTACTTGCTACGATCCTGACACACACTTTCACTTCTTCTGCTATTATGAGTGTTTTCATGCAAGCTCGCCTGTTAGCATACGGGTACTTTTGATGAGGCCTTTTCTCAACAGGGGCCTTACAGCCAACTGCTTACGCGTTATCAAACTAACATTAAAACCGCGCAGTTTGGAAAATTACGCGAACGTGAACCTTAACGCGCCCAGATACAGTTTGCGGTCGCGCAACATATTTTCATCACCTAAGCTGGATTGCTTTAAACAGCTAGACAACTGCTATTGCGGCACCTAATCCGGTCAGTTGGAAAATCACGCGAACGTGAACCTTATCGCGCCCAGATACGGTTTGCGGTCGCGTGATTTTCCAACTGAGCGTATTAGGTGCCGCTATAGCAGTTGTCCGTAAGGCCCCTGGTCTTCGATTTGATCGTAATATGTTCCCCTACGTCGACCCACGGGCTTAGCCATTCACGTTGGCCACATACATACATTTAGGCGTACATTTCTTTCGTCAATATTCTTTCTTCTTTTTATATTATCTCACTATCATTTCTATTTTTCTACTATCACTTTTACTTTTTCTTATTTTCTTACAATCATTTCTATTTTCATAAAATAACATATGTGGGTGTCTAATTCACGAAGCTAATCTAATAATAAACATTCAATTCGGGCACGAAAATGGTATTAGACACGAATAATGCTACTCCATTATACCAATACATTTTAAAAGTACAACGTAATAAATACACAAGACGTTTTAGAGTGGTAATTAGGTTAAGTGCATTCTGTCATTATAATCGGGCTTAATTATAGTTAATTTTATATGATTAGCGCCGGAACAAGAAATATAAGTTGAAAAAGGAAACGATTTCCACTGAAGTAACGGAATGTATGGAACATTATGTCCGCAGTCAGCCGACTTGGCAGGATTCAGTTGATGGAGTACGTAGATTGAGTTAACATCATTAAATCTACTATTTTCGAATGTAAATCATTGCTTAATAAGATCGGGTCGTATAGGAAAACGAGCACGTTTGTTAGCGCATTCGATCTTAAGGCTCCATCGTCGTAATTATCATTATCAGTGTCAGTTGTTGTTCCCACTGCTGGGACACAGTCCATTTCTCAGAGAGAGAGAGAGAGAGAGAGAGAGAGCTGAGAGCTGGACCTCGGGACACCGTGAGCGACTATTACTGCGAACATAGGGAACGTTTTGATTAAAAAGCATTGGCGGTAGTTTTATACTTTCATGGCATTTCTATAGACATCTAGTTTACCTGTGACTTGCACTACAAAGTTTTGGAAACATCAGAAATTTAAATAATGTAAAACAAATCACAAAAGACATAATATCTGCAAGCCGGTGTTATAATAATTTACATAATATCTCCATCGTAGACTGTATCATCACAGAAGACATGGTATCATCGAGTGACAGTCAAGGGCAGAGCTATTATTTAATAAAATAAAAAAAGTTCTACAACCTGGCCTCAATACTTAATATGAACTACGCCTAAAAACGTACCTACTTCATTAATAAATTAAAGTTACTTGCTTCCTTACAACATATAGTGTAAACGACGCATAAAAATAACTTTTTCACGAGGTAGGTAATTGATCGAACGCGCGGGCGCCGGCAGTGTTCCCTATTGTTTGCCAACTGGATTTCTAACTTGATTAACGAATTAATTAGCTGAGTAATTCCATCGGATCCCCTGAAATTGACGAGGAATAGCACCGCGGTAATATTTAATGTGATTTATAAATATTAATAAGACTCAGGTTCGGGCAGAGAGGATTCATGTTTCCACCATTCAGGGCCGTTGACTAGGCAGTAGTGCTTAATCACTAACTAAAACAAGCACATAACGCGCCGCGTTAAGTTAACCAGAAAAAATTTGGCCTCTACTCCCTAGAAAATAAAGATCAACTTTGAGTTTAACTTAACGCGCTGCGTCACGGGCGTGTTTGTAGTTATGGAATCAGAATTTGTTAAATGCTTACATGATTATATTTGGTTAGTGTGCTTGTATTTTGTTTAGTTAATAAAGTAACTTGGCCGTTCATTTTTTCATTAAAAAATATTCATCATCATCATCAGCCAGGAGACGTCCACTGCTGAACAACGTCCCTTTAACTTCCACAATAAACGAAAAAAAAAATACTACTGAAAGTGGGTGATATTCAATAAATGGGTTCATGCCCCAATTTTACATATTTAGAGGTGAACAATTTTCTTCAAATTTAACTGGTAAGTACCACCCTTCAAGTATTCAACACGTGTTCGTAATCGGCTATAACATTGAAAAAGCAAAAGAAGGAGAATCATATTGGCGAATGATCGGCGTTGTACGGGCAGCATACGTTCTATTAAAAGCTCAGTGGCCTTAAGCGATTCTGTTTGGGTGATGAGAAAAGTTGCGCGACCGCAATCCGTATCTTGTCGCATTAAGGTTCACGTTCGCGTGATTTTCCACACGGCGCTGTTTCGAGCCTGCGTTAAGAGATAAGGCCCACTAGTTACGTGTAAATAGCAATCTTTCATTTTAGCTGGCAGCTACCGTGTATCACCTATTTGCAGAATATTAACAAGGCACCATGTCGCGGAAGTGGTTTCACGTACGTCCGCCTAATTAAGCTGCGGGCTAGTCTTATCTTCTCTAACTAGGATTCGTGTTGGATTCCTAGTCTCGGAACGGTGCTATATCTATAAATACATAGTTAGCGGTTTAATTACAATAACGTTGGGAAAATTTGACCCACAATGTTAAGCTAATCAAGCTAATTAAGGAAACACGTGAGTATAACGCTGAATTTTCATTATAGAAGCAAAGGCAGTGAAAACTAATTTTTGCATTTTATCATCATTTTTATCATATTTTATCATCTTGTGGTTAAATAAGCTATTCGTCACTCATGATACTCATTTTGTCACTCATGAGTTGTCAGTTACTATTAGTTTTATTTTTTACCCCCGACGTAAAAAGAAGCTGTGTGTATCTGTGACATCGTAGCTATCAAACGGTTGAAACGATTTTTTTAAAGGTGTCTTTATCAAGAGTGTTTTAGGTGATTAATATGATTATGGCTACTACGAAGTAATAGTATTTCTAACAAGAACTTTTCCTTTATTTTTTAGAACTTTTTCTGATAAGCTTTAAGCGGCTGAACTGATTTTCATAAATTATATCTAAAACACTCGCTATCAAGTCACCTTTAAAAAAAAACTAATTCAAAATCGGTTCAGCCGTTTGGGATCTACGATGCCACAGACATACACACAGATACACCGACACAGATACACACGTTAAACTTATAACACCCTCTTTTTGCGTCGGGGGTAAAAAAAATGCAATCACTAAAGTACTTGGTTAATGCTATCCTATTGAGATTTCTGTACATAAAAGTTCTTTCACAACAAACTCTTTGGCTTGACCGACGTCGTTTCCCAGAGTGGAGACACACAATTAGGTCTGATGTCGATTTGGGAGGACAGGTCGAGGCTCCTCCCCTCTCGTTACTACGTAGATACTAGCTTGTCCACGCCACCCTAATGAGACGATTATATCTCTTGTGGTTTGCCGAAAGTAGTTTTTTAGGGTTATTGACTTTTCTTAAAGTGCGAAGTTTATATAATATATATATATTTATAAATAATAGGCTTCCGCTTGACCGCCAACTCGCCTGATGTTAAGCGATGATGCGGTCTACGGTGGAGCACGCTTGCCTAGAAGAAACCGATTCACTCGTGATTTGAAGACACCCAGATTGTATCTATCGGAGAACACCCATTCGGCAGCGCATTCCACAGACTAGCAGTTCGCACAATAAAAGTGGAATCAAAGCGCTTCGTTCGGGTTTTCGGAATACCAACCATAAAGCGGTGTCGGTTTTTTGTGCCCGCTCTGGCAGTCCGATAGAAAAATGGGCAGGAAGGAATTATATATAGCGAAATACCACGACGGTTATAGGAATTATACTCGAACCGAAAGTCTTTCTTTACTAAATAAGTATTAAACTGACATTGCACCCAAAGAAAGAGTACAGTATAATTTTACCGCGACTTCGTACGTGTAGACTTTCATATAAACTTTAAATCTTTTAACCCTATTTAAAGGGTCCTTTCCCAAAATCCTTCTACAAAATCTTAGCGGACTTCATAAGGAATCTATTACCTGCCAAATCTTCTTAAGTCAAGTAGTTTTCGAGATTTTGTAATGAGTCAGTCAGTCAGTCAGTGAATTCGGTTTTATTCGTATTTCGCTTTTTATATAAGTATATAGATTTTGTTTGCAGAGCCCGTTTAAAAACGCATTTTTATCTGACTTCCAAAATAAATTATGTTTGTCTGGCAGATTTAGAAATGCGGGATGTCGTTAGGCTCGTCTTTACCTCGGGAGTGTCGTAGGCTACATTTCATCATAATCAGCTTTTTAACAGGCCACTGCTGGACTCTTAGCCTACCCCCGAAAGGGTGATTGGGCCATATCCACCACGCTGGCCCAGTGCGGGTTGGTACATTTAGGCTATTTGTTTTTCAGTTTTTCATTTTCTTTGCAGTCGGGCTATTTGTTTTTCTTTTACCTGTTATTTAAGTATCATCATAGCACGTTGATTAGCACTTACAACCTCGTCTTCAAACTTACGACGAGCGATGGTAGCCGAGCGGTAGATAGCATGTCCACTTCAGCAATATAAAAAAAATATATGCTGTTTTCGATGCCATCGCTTAAAAACAGCGAAGGAAAACATCGTGAGGAAACCGGTAAGTTCGAAAACCTCAAAAAGTTCAAACACAAATGACATTCACCAACATGCCCTGGGCCAGCATGGTGGATCAGGCTCCTCTCTTTTTTTTGACATAGTCCTTCTCTCTTTCAGAGAGAAGGCATGTGTCCAAGCAGGGGAACAGAATGATGTTGATATAATCTTACTCAAACATGAGTTTGTGTGAATGTATACTGACGGACAGCCGGAAATGAGAAAATTACACAAGTATCTATTTTGGTTACGGGCTCTCAAAATTCGACGAAGGACAGAATAAACAAGTAGACCCTAGAATTTTAATCACGCCCTTAGCAGTAAAGTAAAACGAAACATGAGCAAAATAAATTCTAGTAAAGCAATGATGTTATATATAAACTGAGGTAAATACGTTTTACCAAGGTCTGCGCGGCGATACAAACACAAGTTAATTAGCTTGAGTGAATTCAGTCCGTCCTGTGTCTAGGAACGACGTAACGACGACGACGGTCCACGATTTTTAAGTATGAAAAATAATCAAAAATACCATGTTGTGAGTTTAGAAACTGAAATATTTATACTGGCCTGTATGAGGCTGTAAGTCAATTCATTTATTTCGGGCCTTAGGTATACTAATATACACACACTTAACCACGTCATTTACAGGATAAAAATCACAATTTAAAATTAAAATGACACAATTATACAATATAGGTACACATTATCAGCTGTAAAATGGCCTTGTCAATAACTTGTAAAGTTCTACAGGTCATATGTAAGAAGCTATAGTAAAATATCGCCATTTTTAATGCTTTTTAATGAGTATGACGTCTCTATTGGTAAAACCTCATTGTAGTAAAGTGAGTAAACTTTGACCACATTTGGCCGAAACACGTTATTTTCAAGCTTAGCCGATCCTATTAAACTTTTCACATTATAAATTAATTTCTCAAACTTACGGATAACGAATTTGAATAATCCTAAAATAAACCGTGGCTCTTTATAAAAGTTGGAATGAGCTGAAGTAAGGCTCGTAGACCACTAAAGGTAAAACGCATAAGCATTGCTATTCAGTGAGGTAATTTTTGTACTTCAAACACATCACACACACACACACACATCACACATCGTCGTTTTTTTTTGGTACTTTTTTTTCTTTTTTGTTATTTTGTTTTTGTAGTCAACAATTTATGTGGTGGTACGGAAACGTCAGTGCGCGAGCCTAACTTGCACTTGGCCGCTTTTATTCATTCATATGTCCATAAAACCCTTTTGCCTACGTGCCTAAATGACCGAGCGAAGAGATATCACTGATTCTAATGAGACAAGATGGAATTTGATGGAATGTATGTTTGTATATTTGTACGACAATAACTTGCGTATAATTGTTCTATGATATCCTCAACCATTTTAAGCAAGTAGTTCATTCCAATGTATATTTTAATTTCGAATATTTACACCTTGTGCATGCGTTTATAAATGTGTATCTGAAATACTCGTGTTTTGTGCAAATAAATTATTTTATCTTATCGTATTATCTTACTTTTAGATATTTACACATTAAAGTTATATGATTATTTACTGGATATTTACCGTGGTAAGGTTGTGGAACGAGCTCCCGATATTTCGGCGCAGTTACATGCACCATGTTCACGGGAAGACTGAATTCTTGTGTCGGGTGGTTGGTCGAACAGTTAAAAAGTTAGGTGCAGACATAACGATCTACCCTCTTTCTTTAGTGATTTACACATTATTCTTTGAGAAAATAAAACCTTAAACCATAATATGAGCAAAATCTGTGCAGAAATCGCGGGGTCGCGAGGTCACAGTTCGTGCGAACAATTCAAAGAGAAGTATAATATACGGGGTAGAGCAACTAATATTGAGGTACTTAGTTTGTCAATTATATAAAACATTTGTTTCCATATAACTACAAATACATATGGCAAGTATACAAGCGAAAATGTTATTTATCTTCTAATAAATAGCTTACATTATAACGGCATTGTGGCTACCCATACCGCAACACTCGCGGATCTCTTTGATGTAACCTGTGAAGCGTAATTTAAATTTAAACACCTTTCGGCGTGTTTGTTTGGTCTCGTCGTCGCGGATGGCTTCAATTTCAGGCTCCGATGAAGATTTAAGTAGTCCTGTAACGAGGGCGGTGGTTACCGAGGTTTGTTGCTACGCTACGCTCAAGGGACCTCATCATCATCATCAGCCAGAAGACGTCCACTGCTGAACATAAGCCTCCCCCTTTAACCTCCACACTGAACGACAGCCTGCCTTTTGCATCCACTGGATGCCAGTAACTCTCTCTATGTCGTCGGTCCATCTAGTGGCCTACCTACGCTGCCAAATTTTGCAGTTTTTGCGAACGCTTTGACAAATAAAATTCGTGTTGTCAAATTATTCAGTAGTATGCAGTTTTATAGATTTTATTTGTAAGCAGGGCACATAGCACGCAGAACTGATGGCCGATGGGGCCGAAAGGTTCTCGAATGGAGACCACGGACCGGTGAACGCAGCTTAGGACGTCCACTCACAAGATGGACAGACGACCTAAAAGAGACCGCAGGGAAACGCTGGATGCAGGCCGCTAACAACCGGCCCTTTTGGAGATCGATGGGGGAGGCCTATGTCCAGCAGTGGACGTCCTATGGCTGAAATGATGATAATGATGATTTGTCAAACAAGTTACGCGATTGACATTGTACAGTAGTCCCATAAATTATATACACGCAATAAAGGGTTACGCGGAAAGGGTGTACTAAGCCGAAATAATATATACTATGGGACCCACCCTGGCAAAAAAATATATCAACTGTTCCATAGACAATTGTCATTTACATTTGACAAAATGTGTTGTCCTGATCGTGTTTTTTTTTTTTTGTGATTTGAGGGTTAGCCCCTAGTAAATGTTTTTTATAATGATGAATACATAACGAACCCCTTTCGGCTTAGTATACCCTTTCTGCGTAACCCTGTATAATTAGACACACTTACTCAATACTATCACTCCTAGCGGTAAGCTGTCGGTGTAAGACTTGCGTACTCTACTCACCGTTTTACCTAATGATGTAGTCACAACTACAGAATGACGTTAGCTACTGAATGAGTAAGTGAGGGATCGATAATGAAGTTGCAGCTACAACGGCTCCAGTCATAATGTGGACTCGTAGCGCTAAGTCTATGACTCGTAGTGTCGACTGTACTACATACGTGTTTATAACTCAGCCAACTAAATATCCAGTATAGCCTGCGAAAGGCAGGGTGACCATGGTTTGAAATTGAAGTAGATAAGCGTAGCGCTACGACGTAGCACCTGCTACGAGCTACGAAACTCATGAAAAACCCTTTGTTCGCTTGCTATCTTCTCGTGTATTCTGGACAAAGTTTTAAATGTCTGACAGGCCTCAAATTAATACGCGAAAGTTATTTAAATGTCACGTTCATGTTCAAGCTTATCAATTCATAGACGAGTTAGTAGTATCGTTCACATTACAGATGCATTCGCACGCGTTCCACATGGATAACGCTCTGGAGTATAGTATGATGAATCTTTGGCTCCGGGATTGTTTTATTTTTGACTAAAGTTTTTGTAAAAGCAAACATTAAATTACTAAAGTATGCTGTATACGCAGCGAGCGAGAGAGACAAAACACCCTGTGGCGGCACGTATCTGCGGAGCATTCGTAGACGTGCGCACCGACCAGCGGCACGCGGTGAACTGACGCTAGGGGGCGCTCGCGTATATTTATATGGACGGCAAGCGTCGCGGCGCGAGCGCCGCCTGTTGAACATCCTACCTGGTGCTAGTTTTTAGATAGTTTTAGTATCCAAATAAATGATAGGTTTTTCTGTAGTTTTAATTGTTAGTCCAGTAGGAAATTTAAGTAGGATTAAATAAATATTTAGCTAAGGCTCACGTTTAGGTAAGGTTTAGAGGTAGGATAGTAGGTTAAGTATTATTATTAGTTTTAGCGTAAAATTGTATATAAGGCAGACCATTTCCGAATAAAGCACGAAACATTCGACTCAGAGTTTTATTCTTTCAAGAACCGCCAACCAAACAACACTGTCGTCGGATGCTACCATCCTCATCTGTTCACGTAGCATTAGGGACATGAAGCTCCCACAACCCCATTATTATTGTATTACTTTTAAGCAAGGACTTTGTGTACCATAAAGGGAAAAAGGGTACCTATACGAAGTCCTTGCTATTAAGTTAGGATATGAACTTCCTTAAATTGAACTATTTTATTTAATGGTATCATTAGAAGTGTTTTAGCATCCCCCGTCGATTCTGTTACGTAAATTCTTTCCATCCAATGGTTGCCCGGAAGAGATCGCTTTTAGCGATAAGGCCGCCACTTGTGGCACTAGCTCGTAAGTGTTTTCTATCGTGTTGTATTTTTTATTTCTGGTGTACACAATAAAGACATTCTATCTATCTATCTACTGTTAAAGTTGCTATTCAAAGAAGTGGAAACATATGAAAACTTTTTTATTGTTCATCACGTTTAAATTTACGTTAATATTATAAATTTAGTATAAATGATTAAAACTACTTAAATTATAAGCAAAGATATATTATATAGAAAGCTTTTCCGAGCTGGTGTGATGAAAATAAATATACCGTACTCTATACCTATCACAGTAATTAAGAAATGAGAACCTTCTTTAAATATGTATTATAAATTTATCTGTAAAATAGTTTACTTCAAGACGTCGGTACCTGAAGGTATAAAGCCTACAATTTAATTAATAAATGTTTGTTTTAATGTAACCAGCAGCCGGGCTGGGAACTTTCTCAGACATTTAGGGATCCTTAAAGTCTTTACCTGTTTTTAGTTAGTTTTGGTTTTGTACGTAAAAGTTTTGGAATTTTTGAATTTCAAGGGTTTTGTTTTTGTTAAAGCTGTTGTTGAATCAGATAGCCCGTTGGTCCAGTTGGTAGTGAACCTGCCTTCTGCGCTTGGGGGCGTGGGTTCGATTCCCACCTAGGACAAACATTTATGTAATGAACATTTGTGTTTGTTCTATATCTGGTTGTTAATATCTATTTAAGTATGTCACACACACACATCAGCAGCCATCAAACATCCACTGCTGGACAAAGGCCTCCCTCTTGAAGAGGGGTATTTTCTTGGAGGGGGGGGTATTTAAGTATGTATTTAAACCTATATATGTATGTATATCAGTCTCTGGCAGCCATATTAAAAGCTTTACTTAGTTTGGGGTCAGGTGACCGTGTGTGAAAAAATGTCCCGAATATTTATTATTTATTATTATTGTTGGTGTTAATTATTTAAATATTTCTGTATAAATCTACTAAATATATATGATGATGCTTAAATCCATCTTTCCATAGTTTTTTTGCAGACTAATTTAGGCTTAGGTCATTCGTTTTTATTTATTTAATAATAGGGTTGCGTTTGACCGCCAACTCGCCTGATGTTAAGCGATGGTACGGTCTACGATAGAGCACGCTTGCCTAGAAAAACCCGATACACTTGTGATTTGAATACACACTGATATGGTTACTATCGGGGAAGAGAAAACCCATTTGAGCGGCGCCGTTCAGGTTTAATCACGCTTTTGGCGTCGTTTCTTTTGGTTTCATACAATTGACGGACGCATTGTACGTTATCCTACATGTTTCTCTATCCGTAAAGCCAAGCCAAATGCTAAGAAAAGTAAAGGTGTGATTACGCAATTTAAACAACGCGACTAAAATTATGGTGGTCTGGTCTCGGCCTAACGTTTCGATGAATTAACAGTTAAGTCTTCAGTCTCGATGATTAATAACACTATTATAATATTCCTTAGCACAACTTCAATTATACTAATGAAGAAATTTCCTCGAAATAATTTAAATCACTATAAAGCGACTCGAAAGACGTTATAAAGTTACCTCTTTAGTTTAATTTGTATTCAAAGCTTATCAGTTTTAGTTATTAGGTGGATTTTGTTTAATATTGAATTAATAAATGGTTAAAAAAGTTGTGAACACTAGTAATTTGTGTTTTGTTTTTGTAGTAATACGGTTATAGTAGTAATGCTTTGACTATTGTGTATAATCAAAAGGTTAATGCCTATATTTAATAAATTCTTTAAAGATTATCTTTCACAAGAAAAATATATATTTTGTGATATTAATAGATACTCGTGTCTCGTACGTTATCATCTTGTGTAATTAAGGCTCAGAAGGACAAGGTATGAATGGCTAAGTACGTAGATATATACTTTCCCTTTAAAGTTATAACAAGGAGGCAAGTCTTGGAAACGGCCATTTGGAAGGAGAGACACACTGAGAAATATGAGCAAGGTTAAGAGCTCATTTAAATAAAAAAGGCTCAGACTAAAGTAAACTTCTTTATGGCTTTAGATGGGGCATTAAGGCTTTCTTACGTTTTTCAAGAGAACGATTTCACGCTATACCGAGGGCACATTAAAAACATATATTATAAGTGATTTTTTTAAAGATAGGTGGCAACATTATTACACAACGAAATCTATTGTACAACAGTGTTTAATCGGTTCTGTTTTCGGTATGTCAAAAATTTTCATGGCTTAAGTTCGAAATCAATTATAAATTTACTCGCACTTACTGAATCACGAAATCTCGAAAACTATACTACATTTAGAAAGTAGATTTCTTATGTGGTGAAGCAGCTAAGAATTTTACATTAAGGACAAATTAAGGGGGTCAAATCAGGATAAACTTGATGATTTATATAGCTCATAAGTAAGTATAGGATAACTCTGTAAAAAGTTATTAACACAAAAAAGTATGACATGAATCTACAGAACATTCTTTTGCTTCCTTCGTCGTTAAAATTTTGATAAAAGACATGTAACAAATATATAGATAGCCGTCTTAACGTGAAAAATAATTGCTAAAACAACTTGTCTACATTCGCCGTAACCTCTCCACATTTAAATTAGGGAGGTAGGTATGTAGGTACTTCTATTAGACGAATGAATTTCTCGAGTTATTAACTTCTGTCATCGTGTTCGCCGGCATGAAAGCAGCCATTAAACTTTGCTTCTAATCTCTGTCGCGGAACTCGGAGCCTGTGCTTATTTGTTTACACGCCAATTTGCAGTAATGGGCGTTAAAAACACGGCCTCGGATTAAACTTGAGATAACTGAGTCGCCTTCCATTTACGTTACGAATATACTTTAGAGCAGATTGTCTCAGGCTAGAGGTAAGCTGGAAGGCTGAGAGTAACGCTTTGTCAGCTTATGGACCTATTTTTCTGAGTAATTTCCTTTTGAACGGCGAAGAACACTTAAAAGCCCGCTTTGTGCCACTTGCTTTTAAATTTTTGATGATAAATAATCAATGGTTATAAAAAAAACCGGACATTGTCCTAAGAATAATATTAGAAGTGTTTGTAAGCAATTTTTTTGTGTTAAAATTTATTACCGAAAAATAACTTTTTTCGAAAAAAATATGGATCTCTTCCTCTAACTTAAGTATAAAATATCGTAATAAAATTGTCATTACATGCTTTAAAATTTTTGCAATATTATTTGAAAGATATCCGAATAGTTTTTTTTTTATATTTTCGAAATTGTTAGTTATGTTATGTTAATGAAAAGGCTAGAGCTATCTCTTTCGCCAAAATAGCGCAGAGCTCGTAAATCTCGTAAAAATACTGCTAAAGTTTACAAGTTAAATTACTTTATTTTTTTCGTGAAGACTTTAGGACTGTCACTTTATCAGCCTATTTAGACTTATTCTTTCCCTCACTTCGGAATTTTCAGAACCGACAGAATTTCTCACTCCGCGATTATTGAATTCTGTTAATATTTACAAGCACGATACTTTGATACCTAGACTTCTCTGCCAATCCAATATAAGGCCCGCATCCTTAAAACTTACGTCAAAGGAACCGTCCATTCAGCTCCACTATCCAATTTTATACTTCAACATTTGGCCCAACTTATAAATCGAACTTTGCAAAGGAGAGGAGGTACATACGGTTTATTTTCACAGAAACCGGTCTGCAGCTTCATTGAGCTAAGTGAAATGAGCCTTATTCTGTGCCTAAAACTTGTGATAGTTATTGCGAGTTTTTTTTATGAAAGCTGTTGCAGGAAATACGGTGACAATTAGGACTATTATGGCGAGCACCTGGAGACGCCGATGTCCAGCAGTTGACTGGTGTGAGTTGATGAGAGAATGAATTTAGCTTGGGTTAGTATTAGAATGGCTATATCGCAAAATTCGTATAGAGCTTTGCAATGGCGCCGACTCAATGGTGACTTCGTGAGTTCGAGTAGGGCGCGTTTATATGGTACGAATTTGTTCGCGCCGACCCAACGCGTTTGCTATAGCCGACCTCTGCGCGGCGACCGTGTGCACCTGCACACTGAGCGTGCCTTAAGTCATCAGCCGCCTGCATTGTACTTTAGGGTCTAACTCGTCTGACGAAGAATAAGTAATTAAATTAATGAATTTTAGAAAAATACAGATTTGGATATTTTTTGAGACACGATGACAAAATTTAAAATTAATTTAAACTTAAGGTTGGCCGAAAGGGCCAATTCTACTGTATTTTTTTTCTTAAATATTAATCAAAATTGTCTTTGTAATTACGAACTCAATTTTTAATACTGATGGTGTAATTTACATAATATTATTATTTTTATAAGAAACTAGCGGTCCGCCCCGGCTTCGCACGGGTATTATTGGAGTTTTAGTAAGGATTCCTAATTTTTTTGAAAATATAATATTGCCTATGTCACCCGGGGATAGTATAGCTTCCCAACAGTGAAAGAATTTTTCAAATCGGTTCAGTGGTTTCGGAGCCTATTCAATGCAAACAAACAATCAAATCTTTCCTCTTTATAATATTAGTATAAAAGTATAGATAATATATGTTTTGCTCCTTTAATATTTATCACATTTAGTTTAGATATAATATGTATAAGATTATAGTGAATGTTTAAATGTAGATATCAATGTGAAGACTCAAATAAATAAACATCGAACACCATCTTACTCCGTAGGAGTCCGTCAGATGAACGTAGATCATAAGCCCACAAACTCCCAAGTTAAGATGAGACTAGTAAACTTGTGCATAAGTTTCCAGAATCAGCCTTATTTCCCTACTCAAGCATTTCAAGCACGACTCGATGTGAACTGCCGCATACCCTGTTCCATCGAATACTTACTTATCCAAAATAACTAAATAGTTATGTACCTAATACGATCAAATGGTTGCCTGGAAGAGATCACTTTTAGCGATAAGGTCGCCACTTGTGGCACTGGCTCGTAAGTTTTTCTGTTTGTCATTTTATTTCTGGTGTACACAATAGAGTTTTTATCTATCTATCTACGATAGCGGTCATACGATGAAATCTCTAAAACTACTTGCCTTAGGAAACTAAAATTTGCAGGTAGATTACTTACGGGGTGTAGAGGTCCGCTAAGAAAGAATTTTACGAAAGAGCGGAATTAAGGGGGTCTTGGAGGTTTGCATATAGTAATTATTGATAACCTGCCAACTAGGTGTGACCATCTAAATAGGACTATGATTGTAAACCTCGTTGTATGATTGTGTATGATGATTGTAGACTGTAAACCTCGTTGTTACCGTTGAGTGTAGGCCGGTAACTAAAATGAAAGAAGGTCATTGTATTCATCTATGAAACAGATGATTTTTGCGAGTTTTCAGGGTTAGTATCATGGTAACAGTTGTTCATAATGATGATTATAATGACCTCCTTTCGGCTTAGTACCACAGTTTCTTGTATCTGTATATCGATGTGCAGTTTGTCGATATTCGACCACCACCATTCGTGATCCCACACACTCGTTTCGTAACCCACTTAAACAGCAGTTGCGATGCAAAGCAATATCTCTTTATGTGAAATGTTTCAATTTGCCTTTAGTTTCATGCAGTTTGCGGCGGCCATGCGAAGGCATTTTGCAGTACATGGCCGATACGATTTTACATTACGCCCCTTCCTGGATCATTCACGTGCATAACGATAAAGGGCAGATACTAGTAACTAGAACAAAATGAATTCTATGTGGTCTAAAATTCAGTTGCAAGATTTGTCCCACACATAACAGGGCAAGTTAAATAAAAACTTGTAAAAACGTGTAATCACAACGTCAGCTTTCATAACGTTATTGTCTTCTGCTATATACCGTAACAAAACATTAGAATCGATCTTGTTGAAATTAGACGAGTCATAAAGAAAGAAACAGGGTAGGTACGTTATAATGAAAGTACGAGTAGGGATGGGTAAAAAAAAACCGCGGGGTTGCAATTATCTACATTTGCGTTGCAAGAATATAATAGTGATTCTTTCAGATTGCTCCTAACCATTCCAAATCGTCCTTGTTATAAGAGGAGGTAGTCGTATTTTAAATAAATGAAGGGCCTTTTATTAAGGTGGTTCGTTTCACAAATGGCGGGAAATTTAAATTTCAAACAGTTTTCTTGTCCTTGTAGCTAGGCCGGGTGATTATTGTAAACAACCATGATGTTTGCGCAAATTGATTATTATTCTTTACAAAATCATGTAAAGCTATTTATCTCTAATGTACATTATTACTCACATTTGTGAATAAACAAATTTTAGCTGTTTCAAACGGTTTATTCACAAATGTAAGTAATATGGTGCGTTACTGTTAAATAATTGTAAATTATAATGTAAAGAACAACCAACTATTTGCGCAAATACTGTGTTATTTAAAAATAACTACCTGACCTGGCTACTAGGACAAAAAAACTGTTTAAAATTTGAATTTCCCGCCATAGGTGAATCGTACCACCTTAACTAAACAAAATACAAGCTAACCAACACTTAATAACTAAACAACTTGGCCTATCATACAAGCACAGTAGGATCGCCCAGAGACCGTTGAAGGTCTAGAGACAATCCAAATGTTCAAGCCCACTGTGCCAACACTAGTTGGCAGAGTACGCAGCATGCTGGCGGCATTACCATTCTGAATGGCAATGCTTATACGTTGAGCCAGAAAATGAATAATCACAATGTATTAGACTAGCGACCCGACCCGGCTTCGCACAGGTGTAATTTATGTGCGAAGCCGGGGCAGGTCTGTAGTTTGTAAACCTTCCGTGAAAAATTATCTAACTGATGGTGAAAACCGCGTCAAAATCCGTTGCGTGGTTTAGAAAGAGTTAGCTTAGCGGTTATACAGACAGACAGACACAGAAAGCTAAACTATGTAAAGAACTGTACTACTATGTAGAGAAGAGAGAGAAGTAGAGATAGAGAAGTAGAGACGAGATAGAGATACTTATAAATCTAATTAGAAGACAATAAAAACGGCTGAATTTTTCATAAAAGCTAACTATACATCTCATATTATCTCAATGAAGGTGAACACAAAAGTACACCAGCAAATGCCAAATATCACTCTTAGAAGGAAACTTAGGGATTGATGTCGTACTCAAAACACAATTGTAGTTTTAGTGGTGGGGCTCCGAAAGTAACCTACAGACCGACCAACTTATATGTAGAGTTGGCCAAATAATGGAACTAGAAAAGTTCTAAGGATTACTATCAGTTTTCTTCAAAGGTACTATAGTGACTCCCTTTTCAACTGTACAGCTTACTTGGTGTTAGTATGCAGGTGACATATGTACTACGATTAGCTCAGTGACAGGAACATAAGAAGTTCACTCACAACGATAGGACTTTTGAGTCCTTCTAGTGAGATTAGACTCGTTGTTTTTAGTACCATCACTGATTATGTTCAGTTTTCAACCGACTTTCAAAAAGGATATTCTCCATTCGACTGTTTTGTTGTGTGTAGGTTATTATTTGTAATTATAAATTGATTTTAATTATCCTTTTTTATTGAATCGGTTATGCTGGGTTACGAAGAAAGTGTGTACTAAAACGTAAGGGGTTTATGGTACCCATCATTATGAACAACTATTACTATGAAGTTGTTTATAATGATGAGTATAACGCACCTCTTTCGTTTTAGTACACCCTTTCCGCGTAACCCGGTATTCCGATGTCCAAGAACCTCAAAAGTTCAGAGACATATCACATTCACCTACATCATTTATCAATTTACTAAGGGCCCATCCTCTCTCTCTGAGAGAAGGTCTGTGTCCCAGCAGTTGCAACATAATAGGCTGATAATGATGATGACGATGAGGCTACGTTTTGTTTTCCATTTAAATTTGATTGAATTAGGGGATAAATCTAACCGACTTCAATAAGGAAGAGGATAACAATTCGACTATGTTTTCTTATTTTTTATTTATTCATTATTTATTGATTATGTTCAGTTTTTTAGAAGAACCTATTATTTGTAATTTAACAATAACAATAAATATTTAATTATTATTAACTAGCGGTCCGCCCCGGCTTCGCATGGGTATTATTGGAGTTTTAGTAAGGATCCCTATTTTTTTTGAAAATATAATATAGAGCCTATGTCACCCCGATAGTGTAGCTTCCCAATAGTGGAAGAATTTTTTAAATCGGTTCATTAGTTTCGTAGCCTATTCAATGCAAACAAACAAACAAACAAACTTTTATCTTTATAATATTAAGTATATAGTATAGATTAATTAATTATTAGTGAGGCTGCAGGTTATTTATTTTCTAGCATGTTTGAGTTCTCAATGATCACTTGACCAGAATCATGATTCCTGGGACTTGGAGCATGATCAACATGGCCATGAAACATGTAACCGGTCCAAAGTTCTCTTGTCAACGCCACAACGCCAACTGGATGTGGCGTAGGTACAATGTATTCCGATTGTGCTGCAAGTAGATACATCACGAGAAGAGCATTAACTTGTTAGCGATTGCAAGTGGCCACTTCCTCGATTGGTCCATTGATTGTTGGTTGACCTCTTTAGGACATTGGATCTTGGGTCAATTTACTGTATGCTCTATCTAACTTACATACCTGGCATACCTTTCTATTTTGTACCAGGAGCCTTACGGCTAGTTGTTTAAAGCAATCCAGTTCAGGTGATGAAACAATTTTGAGCGACCGCAAACCGTATCTGGGCGCGTTAAGGTTCGCGTTAAGCATTTGGATTATTTTTATACCTTCCACTGTCTAATCGAACTGTTTTAACAGAAACTGACGTGGTTTTCACACATTTTATTTATATTACACGGGAATTACTCACACTCCGACTATAGTTTCAACCGCATTAGGCAGTCTTTTTCAAGGTGAATGCACGCGCGCGGCTGCGTCACTTAATCCGGCTTAATCTTACGTGAGTAATTCCCGTGTAATATAAATAAAATGTTTTAACAGACTTCAGGAAGAAGTACGTTTTTTTTGTTTATTACTCCGCCATTTGTGAACCGATTTACGTGTTTGTTTTTATAAATTGTAATTGATTTTGGCTAAATGGTTTTCATGCAGCTCTAATACAACGAATAATTTTGTTCGAGTGCCCGTTGATCTGTCAATATTAATATTTTAGTTCGGGTGCGTGCTTTGAAGTCAGTTTTATATTTTGATAAATATTATACAATAGGCTAAGTAGTTTAGATATTTACGGCCATATTTAAAAAATATACAAGCTAACTAACACTACAAAAACACTTGGACTTCCTATAGACCGTTGAAATTGGCAAACTTACGTTTGTAGCTATCAATGTAACTTTTGTTATCCAGGCCAATTCTAAATGACTTTTTTACACCGACCGCGATATATAAAAGCACATCTTTCAAAGGTATTATATCCTACCTCACAACTATAACCAATATGTACTAAAAATGTATAGTTTTTGCTACCAAGTGCATCTCGTGACGTGAATGATGGAGCTCCAATCAGTTCAGTACATGAATGGCGGCGCAGTCCGCGGGGAATTGACGGCCACGCTGGAACGGTTTAATTAAGGGGATGGAACGGACATGGACGGAGTCAGAAGGAGAGGTTGGGGGGGGGGGTTGAGTACTTGAGACGGTCCTACGCAGGAAGTAAGAGCTTTTTCAAAACTAAGTAGATACTACCTGGAAAATTACCATTAGCAATTTTACAAGTTTAGATTTGTACCAAATATTAACATTAAATTGGATTGATGCAAGTGGGGTACAATTATAAGCTTTGGTATCTTGATGGGAACACACAACGCTTCGACGGAACAACAAACGCCAGACATTTTTCATACAATTAGTGTCCGACATTGCTTACGACAGCGTTGAGTTCCGATCTAAAGACCAAAACTTTTTATAGAACATATAGGGATGAACATTAGTAATAAAAGGTATAAATTGTCACATATTTGAGTAACTATGAAAAGAGCTTTCCTATAGGAATCGATAATTTTTCCTGTGTAAAAAGTTGTCCATGTGCTATTCCGGGAAATAAACAATCTCTACACTAAAATTTATTTAATCTTATTAATCCATCATGAAGCTATAAGTGATTATAAGTATCTAGAGTGAATTATTATATTTCTACGGTTTGTGTAGAACGTACGTTCGCTAATTTCCAAGGATTTGCCTTGGAAATTAGAACTCACCCTGCAAACTGGGCTTTTGTACTAATTATTTCAAATAGTTCCCTCGCCATAAAGCCACGTCCACTGAGAAGGGACCCGTGGTTGGCTGGTCGCCTGGCCGTTACAGTAACTCACAAATGGATTAGCTTATCCTTTTCTGAACGAACTGCATAATACAAGACATTTTATGCACGACAGCTTTTTAATGAGAGAAAAGGTGTGTTTTACAAACGTCGTAAAGTTCACGATGGAATTCTAATCGCATAAAATCTACGAATATATCGAAGGCTCACCTTTGCTAGCGACTTAACTCAGAAAAAATTTAAGTTATAGTACCACACTATAACCCTAATATTATAAACGCCAAGGTTAGTATGTAACTGTTACCCCCCTGTTAATAAACGTAGAGTAGCCTCGGAATAGTTACACCGCCTTTTGACTTTTTCGATCGAGTTCAAAATTTGAAAGAGAGAAAAAGACAAAACACGGCGTAACTATTCCAAGACTACCCCACGTTTATAAATAAGGGGTTTAGTGTTTGTGTGCTTGGCCGCTCTCAATTCCGTAAAAGCTGAACAGATTTAAGTGAAATTTGGTAAGGAGGTGGCTTTTACCCTGGATTAAACATGGGCTTTTATCCTGGAAAAGTTCTTAGCGTAATAGGACAGCGGGTGGAACCGCGAGGCGCTGCTAGCAGATGATAATATTTTTTACTAAGAATGTTAACCTCTTGCATATATCAACAGAAAAATAACTGCTAAAAGCTATTAAAACGAACATACAAAACGATACAAGATAAATAATTACTTTGCGAAATACTCAAATTAATTTGCCGCTAAAGGCCAGTGTTTATTTAAAGTTTCATTAAATTCGTGGCTCAACTGGCCAATGTAAGGCCGTTCCAATAAAAATATACAACTTTACTCACGAGCCGAACATTTCTCTAATTAATCCCAATTATGGAATTGAACAGATAAGATCGGACTTTTATTTGTTTTGCACACGCAGGGGTAGTTCAGGCTCTCTATTCTAACATAGATAAAGGCTAAAGATTCTATTATAGCATCATTTTTTTTTCTGTAATACAAGTACAGTTAGGTATTCCTTTTAAATCAATAGAAATTAGGTTTATCAAACTAGAATTATGACGCTTGTCAAAACAAGCATAGATAAAAAAAACAAGCTTTTATTTAAATGATTTAATTGTTTTTTGCGACCATTTTTAACCGACCTAAAAGTAAAATAGTATTAATTTTGCCTTAAAATAGTTTTCTTTACTGCACAAATATTACGATAAAGTCTCTCCTTATTTCATTACACGGTAACTGTGTGTTTTGTAACAAAACAATTCTTGGTTAAATTTGAGCTAGAAAAGTCGTAACCAAATTTTATACACTGAAGTTTCCAGCAAAATTTGCTTCTGTAAAAACATTTTTAGAAAAGCTGAAGTGTATAAAACTATCTCGAAAACCTCAGGCAGATGCTGAACTAACCAACTTGTGCTATGTGCAAACGGTGGACTAAAGCAAACTATGTCCAAACTATGCAAAGAGTACATATAGATCGATGAAACTATGTGTATATTCAGGTTAAACAGATGTCAATTTAATAAAGACAACTTGACTTTGACTTTCGAGTTTGCTCAATTGCTGAAACATCTCGAGAATTAATAAAATATTATAATAAATAAATATTCGGGACATATTTGCACACACGGTCATCTGACCCCAAACTAAGCAAAGCTTGTGATATGGCTGCCAGAGACTGATATATATACATATATAGGTTTAAATACATACTTAAATAGATATTAACACCCAGATATAGAACAAACACAAATGTTCATCACACAAATGTTTGTCCTAGGTGGGAATCGAACCCACGCCCCCAAGCTCAGAAGGCAGGTTCACTACCAACTCGACCAACGGGCTATCAAAAATTATCTTTGCCTAATCCTTTACTTTGAATTTCATGTACCTATCTTACCAATTACTCAGAGAGAGAGAGAGAGAGAGAGAGAAAGAGAGGATAGACAATATATAGACAATTCACAATGTTCGCATTAGATATTCTGAGGATCTTCTGGCGGTAAACAAAGGCAGAATTATGTGTTTATCGATTCTCCAGGCATACTTAATGGCTGCTTTGTTGAGTAAGAACTGCTGTTTTATTTAACAGTTGCTATGTAGAATGTTATATAAATTGTATTGAATGTTGTGGATATTCGCCAAAGAACCAGAGTCACCGACATAGCTGTTAAAATTCGCAAGTTGAAGTGGCAATGGGCAGGCCACATCGCTCGAAGAACCGATAACCGATGGGGAAGAAAGGTTCTTGAGTGGAGACCACGAACCGGAAGACGCAGCGTAGGTAGGCCTCCCACTAGATGGACCGACGACATTGTAAGAGTAGCGGGCATCCAGTGGATGCAAAAAGCAGACTGTCTTTCTGTGTGGAGGTTAAAAGGGGGAGGCCTATGTTAAGCAGTGTACGTCTTCTGGCTGATGATGGTGATTTAGAATGTTAGGGTTATAAACGAAAAAAATAGGCAGTCATGGGGACTGCCGACGTTAACTTCTGTCGGCAGTCCCCATGACTGCCTTTTTTCTCGTCCCGTGACGGACAACTTTTTTTATATAATACTACTGTATATAGCTGACCTGACAGACGTTGTCCTGTCTTAGAACTGAAACACGCAAAGTTAAAATTGTAAATCTTATTTTTTTACACCTTGGGTTACATTATTGGAGTTTTAGTAAGGATTCCTAATTTTTTTGAAAATAAGATATAGCCTATGTTATCCAGGGATAGTGTAGCTTCACAACAGTGAAAGAATTTTTCAAATCGGTTCATTAGTTTCGGAACTCATTAAATGCAAACAAACAAACAATTAAATCTTTCCTCTTTATAATATTACTAGCGACCCGCCCGCCCGGCTTCGCACGGGTGTAATTTACGTGCGAAGCCGGGGCAAATCGCTAGTTATACATATAAACCTTCCTTGAATACAGACAGACGCGGAAAGCGACTTCAATTTATACTATGTAGAGGTTATATAGTATAGATGTAGTATTGGATTACACACTTTAGGCAAGTGGCATGAATTATAAACGACGTCACCAACGTCTAGATTGCTAAGACAGCTCAAGAATTTGGAGATCGACAGAGAAGCTTCCGTAGCTTATATAGCGAATAGAGCTCCCGGGGCGTAGACACGGATGGCGCAGGTTCGAATCCTGCCGGTAGACTTTTTTTATTTTTACTATAGGTTTGCTTTTGACCACCACCTTGCCTGATGTTAAGCGATAATGTAGTCTACGACACCAACATCACAACCTTAGAACATTTCACTTATACATATATTCTTTCTAAACATTTAGACAATTTGTGTTTTATGGAACTCTTGAATTACAAGGTTTGTCAACAATATTGAAATAGGTTCTTAGTTCAGATTAAACGATAAAACAATTCAAAATAATGGCTCTGCTCCAACGTCTATAGGTATAATTAATCAGTGAGGACGTGTCAATAAAGTCTGAAGTAGCTATTCTGCGGTAAGTCTAGTCAGGAGGTAAACAGAGCCTGAGTTATGTGTTTATCGAGTTTCCAGACTAATAGCTGTCGTGTAATTGGGTATGAGAATGTCGTTGCTCAGGTACAGCCTGTTGCTTGGAGACGCGAAGGGATGGAAGTGGAACCCATCGTCAATTATGGATGACGGTTTTAGCATTATTGTACGCTTTGAATTTGATGAAGCAAGAAGCTACAAAGTCTTTGTATTTTCAGACCACGAATGAAATGTTATTAATACAGTGTACGTCTTTCAGATCAGACAAATAAAGTAAATTTGGGATAACGAGATGTGGTAACGTGGCTGGATGCTTTTTGATGCTTTTAGTCGAACTCAGCCAGCAGACGACCTTTTTTAGTGAGTTCATTGTTGACGCTGCAATTTTCTTATTTAGCATGAAAAATGAGTAAGTGAGCGATACTTACTGTTTTTACGTTAAGCGGTTTAGCAAAATAGTATTTTTTTTTACATTAGTACACGAACGATAATTTTACAAAGGCATATCTCCCATGTTTGTCTGATCTGAGGTACATCTCGGTTTTTAAAACTAGCTCTAATTAAATCACAAAACATTTAAAAGCTTTTAAAAGAAAACTATAATAACAAAATTACTATTTGCAGCCTCAAAGCTAAGTAAAGCTTTTCTAAAAACACAACGCACAATACTAACTCCGAGTTTTGGTTTATTTTTCTCAAAAATATAGCTCAAAAGCAGCAAGTTTTGTTTTACTTTCTTGAACTTCAGCGACTTAATTTTCTACGGTAAACAGCGTCATGTTAAAACCTGGAGAATGTTCCGTTGGATAAACTCTCCGTTACTTCGCAGACTATGTTTAATTGCAAAGAAATTCAAAGGATCGCTCCGCGTCAGCTGTCTAGACTAGCATCTAAACTTAACTCTCTGGACTGTAGCCTGGTATTTTTAAATTAATTTTCTGCTATACTTTACTCATTTTTAGCTGAAAATCATAACATGATAGGTGTCTAGCTAAAAGGGTTTTTACGTAGTATCCACATTCTAACACACCTATTGAGACTGTCTAGGAGTTTTGGCGCCAACATGAAAAAAACATGTCTCATTTTCCTAAAACTGTCGTAATAATTATTCATTATGTATTTTCGTGTTGTTTCCAAAGCCCCATAGAAGCGTCTTTACCTCTTACTTTACTAGGGCATGACTTTGATTTGACCGTGACTTAGTTTGTTTGCTCTAACTGAGACTGTTTTGTTAGATTACGTTTCATCAAACTTGATAGTAATTTAATACTTGACACTGGCATTTGCACAGGAGTTAGACGCCAAACAGAGGAAAGAATAAAAAAAGAGAATCTTCTTTTTTTATTCTTTCCTCTGTTTGGCATCACACTCCTGTGCATTTGCCAGTGTCAAGTATTAAATTACTAATACCTAATCTAAACGTTTTCTAAAAGATTTCACACGAGAGTGAATCGGTTTCTTCTAGGCAAGCGTGCTCCATCGTAGACCGCATCGTCGCTTAACATCAGGCGAGATGGCGGCCAAGCGCAAGCTATAAAAAAACACGATAATACTATAAAAAAAAAAAAAATACGATATCTCGATCGAATCATCTGTCTTCATTCTTACTTTGATATCGGTACGTAGAATGATTAATGGGTACCTATGCGTATTCTTGTGCGCTCGATATTGTCTCAGTCATTTTCACTCTGAGAGCCACATTGTCGTTAGAGAGTGATGGCTATCTATATAACTAATGCCAAGGACGCCCTCTATTCTTATGCTCAGGATTATTTAAACAATTGAAAACGATGCTGCCCAATATCACCACGGTCGACGACAGCAATAACAGGGTGATCACAAGAATGCCTTCGTTGCAAAACGACGGACCGTGAAAACGTCAGGCCACTAAGAATTGTGTTTTCTCGCACGTATAGGCAACTGACAGGCACGCCAAGTTGATTTTTCGAAATATTAGGCAATCCCGTATATTGAAACGATAATGATAGTGGTTATCACTTACTCCGGCAATGGTCATAGTGAACTAGGAGCTGATCTTATTTTCAAAAATCTTACGAAGAACCTAATTGGCAATGTATAGTCAGACTGCTGAGAGAATGCGTTTGACGGCTGCAATAACATAACGACTGATTCAATCAACTGCAATAGTAAAAATTGTTTTTTTTCATTAATATATTTTACTGCATACTACTAGGCTACAATCTTTCGTAAAAAGGTATAGTCTTTTACTATACCTCTTTTACGATCAGCATTACGGTTTTCGTTCTGCTTTTTACAATGATATGGCAACTGTCAGACGCATTCCTTCAGCGGCTGTACTTTAGTTTGATTTTAGTTTAGGTAATGTAGGTATTGTTAGGTTTAGTTTAGGTAATTTTTTTTTATTGATAATGAAAAAACGTACCTATTATGTGCGTGGAAGGAGATCCGCAGCGGGTGTTGTGACGGCGCGGGCGTGTGGTGCGGGGGCGCGCTGGTGTCGCGCCGGCGGCGGCCGCCCGCGGGTTCGTACCCCGCCGGCTGCCAGTGCCGCACGAACGGAGACAGCGACAACCCTGCAACAACACACATCACTATTTATATTGAAGGGATACTTAGGATGATGGACCAAATCCAAGCACAGATACCGCTGGAATAACAACGGACAGTCGGCTAGACGTGAACTTCGAGCCGTTCGATGGCTTTCTCTGGTGCTGGAGACCTTATTATGCCTTATTATGGATGTCCTATCGTGATTTGGATTGTGATCGCGATCGCGTGCCATCTCAATTACGCACGTGGTGCTAGTAAGTAGATGCGAATGGGACGGCATGCAATCTCGATCACAATCAAACTTCTATAATATGCCCGCAGGAATCACATTGAGTTGCTGATTCAAAGGTGTAAGTACGATAAATGCTATTTTCAAATGGAAAGATAAGTAGGTATACCAAACCAAAAACATATTATCGTTTATCGTCAAGTCTTTGCCCCAAACAGATTCTGACGGGTGAAATAAAATTGTCAAATCCAAGAAAGAAAGTAGGTACTATAGTCGATAAGTATTATATTATTACCAGGCTCAGTGCAATGCGCACACTGTCATACAAATGTCGCACATCTATTATCAGACAAGTCATTCTAAACTTACCGAAAGAAGGGAAATATGACCACCAACTCCCTCGTAATTGGAAGATCAAGAGCGATATATTTTCCACAAGAGTCTCCACGAGAGTTTGTCGGGATTTATGCTAGTCTAGAATTCGAAAGTTCTATGTTATGAGCCGAGGTGGGTCGATTTACTGAGACTTTTACCAGCTTGAACTAATGCTGCTCTCTATCGTTTTTGGAGCTATTTGTTAAACCAACTTATAGCTTCTTGTAGAGAAATGTCACATAGATGTTTTCAAAGCAAAATTCCAAACATTTCAAGTTTGAATGGAGTCGATAGACATCAAATTTATACGGCCAGCATATTGTCAATAATGATCATTATCAACCTTTCATGTTCTCATTTCTGGGATACAGGCCTTCTCTCAGAGAGAGAGAGAGAGAGAGAGAGAAAGAGAGAGAGAGAGAGAGAGCGAGAGAGAGAGAGAGAGGCTGGGCCCTAATCTACCATGCTGGTCCAGTGCATGTTGGTAAATGTCATAATAAGTCTTTGAACTTTTGAGGTTCTTGGACATACTGGTCCAAGAACTCCCCACGATGTTTTCGCCGTTTTTAAGCAATGGCATCGAAACTGCACATAACTTATTTAGGTAGTACTAGGCCGAGGATCGAACCGGGTGTCGTCAAATTGTAAAGTGGACATGCTACTGCTCGGCCACAATCGCGCCTCGGCCACTATAGCTCCTCATATAATAATGTCAGTATGCATGTGAAATTCAATAAATTTAATTCTTCCCTCAATTATTTTTTTCAATTTTTAAAAGTAAACCATATTTTCTTCAAATTAAAATAAGACCATCCTCGAGATATAGTCTATTCGATAAAAAAATTAACTGGTTTACAATTGGCGAAGATATCGCGTAATAAAAAAAACACAAAAAAAAAACAATCGAATTTAGAACTTTCTCTTCTCTTCTTTTTTTTAGTAGGTTAAAAATTATCAAAAACTATGGAATTCTGCCAACGAGAGAGAATAAACGATGGTTTCATAATTAAGTCTATTCCATACAGAATACTTGCGAATACTGGATGCATTTAGTATATTTATATTAAATTCTGAAGCATAGTAGACTAATTTTTCGCGCCATTAGTCGATGAACGCGCCGTCGGCTGCTGACGTCAGTGCGGTAATTTACGTGACTAGACTACCCGCAACTACGAGCTAGAGAAAAATGAAATAGCACCAAACTACGGACAACCTAACATACTTGGATTGTACGCTTTCAATATTCTGTAATGGCACTCGGGGCAATACCTACTATATCAGCAAAAAATGCAAATGTGCTCATGAATTTACTTGAGCTGATACGTTGATGACAGCTAACCATTCGTAAGCTCTTTTGTGAATAGTAGCTGAAATTATTTAAATATAGTCTACGTGAGAGTAGATTTACTACATTTATATATTTTTCTTAAATGTAAAATATGTTTCACCCGTTTAAGTAGTTTATTTATTGTGCGTTTTTATCTTGGTATCATACAAAGTAACAGTAACGTTGTCTTTTTTATTAATGTTTTTCAGGCTAGATGTTACAGCAATAAATGTTAACCATAGTTTTACGAAAGGAATGATTGAAAGCCTTTTAAGTGCAAACACAACCTTTACATGAATTTTGCACTCATCATTAAAGTATAGCGGCCGCCAACAGACGCATTTATGGACAAAGTGAACACGATAATCTTAAACACGAGTTCAAAGTGAGTCCATAAATGTTCAATTGTTTGCCAAGGATTCTATAGTATTTTTCTCAAACATTGCGTGAATATTCAAGTAAAATATACATCTTTTGAGGTAATTTTCAAATTTTATTGCCTGTCCTGTGAGCTAATCACAGGAAAGGATACCATCTGGAAATGTAATGTAATTTGGTCGTATCAGATACAATGTTTGAGAAAGAGATAAAAATTTCTTTAAAAACTAATACGTTCGGTTAAAATTCAGCCGTTACGTTCGGTATAAGACTTTTATCCGTGAGCTTTTCGACCACAATTTTTCTAAATAACTTGTATTTCTAGAGCTCACATTCAAATATGAACTCAAATGAAGAATGCCCGCATGAATGAAATTCAATAAGTTGCCGAGATATCTCATAGCAAGGCTTTATTAATTGCGGTCGGCGGTCGGCTGCGGGACAAAGGAGCTGCGATAGTGAGGCTTCTTTTCAAACGAACCAACGAGCGACGTTTGAGGTAAATTTACCTTTATTAGACGAGCTGAATAAAATCAATAGGCTTCTCCCTCGTCTGCCGTGGCTTAATGAAGGCCGCTTGAATGCTTATTAGCCACGGCGCTGACTCCAAAAAAGAAGAATCTGCAACGTCACTACTGAGAGTACAACGCAGAACACAACTTATCTAGAGATAGATTAGTAGTGATGTCTTTATATACAAAATAAGCCCCTTTATTGTCACAGGCAGATGAAAATTCGTCCGCATCAGACATCAAAGGGTGATTTTTCAGCCGATGACTTCTGTAGCGGGCGGGCCTTTGTAAACGCTCGTAATGTTGATTCACAAAAATTACGACCCTGGCTTTCCTTTCAATTCGATTAATCTTCTGTAATCTCTGGACCCGCAAAGATTTCTCCATGGCTGCGTTTCCCGAGTCAGGTAATTTGATTTTAGTATCACAGAGATTTTACTGCCGTTGCCAATATTGAGTAAATTATGTGCCGCCGCCATTTTCCGAGGGTAGAACAAAACGTGTTTTTAACGTAGAATTTAATGCTTGATTCCAAGATTTATCGGTCTGGTAATTTCGTCGTCTTGAATATTGTATTTTTTATTGCCGGGAATGTACGATAATTTGACGTTCAATAAAAGAGAGCGAATTCAGAAATAAATGGATCTAAACAGGTGCCGTTCGATTTAATATTATAGGTACGTGTTCGTTCGGTAGCGTTGGCTTTAGATCTTTGGAGGCTCGATAATAGCCTCCAAAAAACAGAATCTGATGCTTTATTATTTATGAAGCTGCAGGTATGGTTATGCATAGATTCTCCATTAAAATCTGCATCCTGTCTAGTGAAAAATACTGCGGATCGCTCCAAGTTGCTATTGAATATATTTTTATACTTTACTGAGTGTTGCATATCTGCTTTCTTATTCAGGCAACAGTCGGTTTATTCTAAAGATAGGGTGCTGAAACGGAACAGCTATTTCTCAGATAATATTATTACCTTCAACCTTCAAAAATGTTCAGATATATACAGTAACTTTATGGGGCTTTTACCGAAATCCTTTTACCAAATTTCCTTGTGTGTCATCTCTAGCATTATATGTATAGGTATTATTATTACCTCTGTTTTCCTTGTAGTCTGCAGTATGTTTTTATATTGGATTATACCTTCATCCTTTATCATTATGTCTATTTGTATTATGGACATACTTTTTACTTCAAAGAACAACAGAATTTCTGACGAACGAAAAAATAATAATTTTTTTTGTTTCCAATCAGGTCAGAGGTGCTGCAATACTTTTAGTTTCAGAAAATGGTTTAAATAGCTCGGCCTTCTGTAAAGTTCGGCCTACACAGGCGGTCAGTTAATAGATAAGCTCGAATAGAGCGAATGCCTGGAATTGTCAGGATGGCTTTTAGAATTCGGTAGTTAGCTTTCGCATTCCGGCATGGCAGTGAGCGGGCCAGGAAGTTACCGGCTACTATTTTCATGAATAATCTCTTTATGGATATAAATAGACCCACTACCTGTGGCAATAGCTACTACTGTGCTCGGCACAAGCATTTATTTGCGTTTAAAAACCTAGCGAAAGTGATCAGAATTCGTGGTTTTCGTTCGGCTTTTTTTAAACAATGTTTTTACAGCTGTCAGAGCTGATAAATGCTTAGACCGAGTTTAGGTATAAACTCAATAGTGAGCTACTTAAGAACCACTATTACAATTAGAGTTTGTGGCTATTTTATTTGTTTGCAATGTTTGTGTGTTAGTTTGTTTGTTTAGGTCAAATCTTGCAAGCTGAATTAGAATCACTTTCTTATCCACTTATTATCTTACGGAGTTCAATTTTACATGTTGGTTCAGTTCCGATGCCAATATTGTTTTTGTTTAATTCCTTCTTTACTTTTAAAGAGTCTTCTTCTACTCTTTCCGGTGAGCTCGGCCTTATTTTGCGCTAAGAGCGCTTTCACAACGCCTTCTCTGCCCACTTAGAAGGAATTATACAAAGATTGCATTTATTTACGCTGTCTGAATGGCCTCAGTATAGCTGATGTCCAGCTCGCGTCGCTGGATGTCTGAACAATGTGCCAGCTCAATACTTGAACTGAACAACCCTTGTTCCTGAATGGCTGCATCGCTTTATACTCACCTCCCGCAGTTCAATCCAATTAAAGTTGGAGCTTGTTTGGAAAAACCGAACAAGTAGGAATAGGTTGTGGGTGGATGGTACTCCTGATGCAGGCTCTTTTGTATTGACTGATGTACGAAAATCAGGTAGTCAAATTATATTATGTAGTTTGTATTTGAAATATAAAGACTTTTCTTCTTGTAATTTCCACTTTTATGCGTTAGAACTGTGGTATCCGTTGCCTCTATAGGTGTTCTCCGACAGTTACAATCTGGGCGTTTTATGTAGTGAGTGAATCGTTTGCATGCTCCATCACAGACTCGGGCGAATTGGCGGTTAAGCGCAAACCTATCTTACAATAAAACAAAACCTTAAATTGTTGCATTACTTATTTAGCTAATGGGCAAAATCGTAACTGAATTAGAATACTTATTATTGATTTTTTTTAGATACAATAATTTTATACTGATGATTACTGATGTTTAAACACTGTTTTAAACCATCACGATTGTTCAACCTTATCACGGTAAATATCCCGTACATAATCATATAACTTTACGGATGATAAACTTTCGTAATATACAATTTATTTCTTTGTGTCCTAAATTATAAAACTGACACAAAAATCCCGTATATTTAGGACGGTATGTACTCGTTTTGATAAATGAAATATGGCCGCCGAACAAATGCCAAAGTAAAAAAACTAGATCCAGAGATACGGCACGTAGATTGTGCCAATCGAACAGCGTGGCTATCCGCTTGCAGAACAACTTTATTCGATAGCATAATAAGATAGACCTTTGAGAATCTACTATTCCTAGAGCAGAGCTAAACGACAAAAGGTAGAGTACGTCAATGTTTTCGCATTCTAAATCCGTTTCCATGCGAACTACTCACTCAAAACTTAACAAGAGAGGCCGAATCTCTTCAAATAGGAGCTTTCGTAAACATCCACTGGTTGCAAAGATGTTTGTGGGAGCATAGTGGAATTGATTATTTATTTATAAATTCGACCCATGCACGGGCCGGTCCCTTCGGGGAGAGTGACATAAACATCTGTTGTTTATTCATCGAGTCCTCTGCTAGAAATTGCTTCTAACTTTCGTCTCTACTACTTTTCCTTTTGGTCTCAGTCTTTTACATCAAACACCTTTAGCCAGCCATTTTCATTAGAGTTCTCATTTAAAAAGGTAGATAAACAAGACCAATTCGCAAAATAAACACGAAGTAATTTTATGATTATGTACGATATTAAAAATTAAATAATGTACGGGATTTCAAGCCTAGTTAACTATTTGGATCCAATAAAATCAGCTCTTAATTAATGTCTCATAAAAATAGTTATTTCAGTATTCTATCCATATTTTGTGCTCGCCCTTAATTACAGACGAAAAAGAAGGTAATTAAAATAGATCCTTTGGCCAAACGTTTGGTGGAGGGGACTGGTGAAAGGAATGCTGGCGCCTACTTTGGCCAAAAAATTAGCATGTCATTAAACGTGACAATGCTGCCAGCATACTGGCTACTTTTTCTTCCACCAGGGAAACCACCAACTTTCCTTTTTTTATTTATAAACATGAATAAAAAAGCCTGACGCGCGCCACCCCTGCCCGCTTGCAACCGTATTCAAAACATTCATAATTCCAGAAGTTTCGTAGTAGTTTCGAGCAATAACTGTTTCACAACAGGTATTCTCATATTTATCTAGAAAGTTTGGGAAATTGTGATTTGAATTAATGGTAAAGTAGGTAATTATGTTGGTTAGGGTTGGCCTACTTGGTGTTATGTAGCGCCCAAAATCTACTTTGTGTTTTATGTTTTCATACAGTTTACGCTGGCGGTATATTCTACTTTGTTATAAGTAATGATATAAATACTTTAAACTAGCTTTGTATTCTCTGTAGGTACTCCACGTGATCAAAATTCTATTCGTAATGACATTTGCTAAAACAGAAGATCAAAGACCCTTTGTAACAAGTCAATAGAACCTACGCATTTTGTCTAGAGATGTTCCATTCCATCAAAATAAACAAATGGAAATGTCAATACTTTGTAGCTAATACGTCAGTTCTGTAGGTATTGAATTAGAGAGGGAGCCACAATCGTATTTGCTGAATAAAACGGACAACATCCTGTGGCCTTCCTTGAATGTTTTTAGTCACATCATTTAGCTATTTCTGCTGAAAAGTTGTTTGCTCTGTACAACTACTTGAAAATACGTTTCCCTTTTAAATAATAACATATTAATATTCGGGACATTTTTGCACACACGGTCATCTGACCCCAAACTGAGCAAAGCTTGTGTTATGGCTGCCAGAGACTGATATAAGTACATACATAAAAAATATATAGTTTATAATACATTCTTAAATAGATATTGACAACCAGATATAGAACAAATACAAATGTTCATCACATAAATGTTTGTCCTAGATGGGAATCGAACCCACGCCCCCAAGCTCAGAAGGTAGGTTCACTACCGACTAGACCAACGGGCTATCTAAACAAAATAGGTTTAATACACACTAAATTAACTTATAATTTTTTTATTGAAGATTTATACTTTTGGCAGCCACCTAGTTTCGACAGTGTGGCCTAGGTTGGAGCATATAGATCTAGAAGAAATCTATTGACTCTAGTGTAACAAAAGGTTTTTTTTCTTATTAACCTAGGTTTTTTAAAGGGGCATGTGCCTTTATTAACTAAACAAAATACATATTAACACTAACACTACTAAAACAGTTAAGACTGCCCATAGAGCGTTGAAGGTCTAAAGACAATCCAACTGCTCAAGCCCACTATCAATTGGCAGCGTACCCAGCATGCTGGTGACTAGGTAGTAGGTTGTATTCATTTATCCATCCTCAAGCTATACTAGACACATCAAAACCGTAGGTGGCAACGGAACGGATCATAAAGTTATACAAGAAAATAAAAGGCAAGGCGAAATTGTCGTGAAACAAAGCCGTGTTGACATATTGCAAGGCTCGGTTACAATGTACAAGTCAAAATAAAAAGGCATCAGCAAGACGGAAACAAAGATAAGGAACGTAATTTATTTCACTTCCAGTTTTATTCCCGAAACAATTTTGGGTGTCATTTGAGGTGTTGGTTATAGATTAGGTTACAGCGCGACTCGGCTTATATAATAAACGTAAGCCAAAGTAGTATTGCAAATCTGCCGTACGCTGAAATCAGCAAACTTATCATCATCATCATTATCATTTCAGCCATAGGACGTCCACTGCTAGACATAGGCCTCCCCCGTCGATCTTCAAAAGGACCGGTTAGAAGCGGGCTGCATCCAGCGTTTCCCTGCGGTCTCTTTTAGGTCGTCTGTCAATCTTGTGGGTGGACGTCCTATGCTGCGCTTACCGTTCCGTGGTCTCCATTCCAGAACCTTTCGGCCCCATCGGCCATCTATTCTGCGTGATATGTGCCCTGCCCACTGCCACTTCAACCTGCTAATCCGGTGGGCTATGTCGGTGACTTTCGTTCGTCTACGGATCTCCTCATTTCAGCAATGGTCCAATGTAATTTAATCCCTGTCTGATTTATACACTAAGCTAGAAAGCAGTCCGCTTAAATTGGCTGTGGTATGAGTTTGATGCCTTTTAGCCTAAGTACGGCAGAATCACAGCGCCCACATCCACAATCACTGCAAGCCTTGTCGTTGTATGTGTTACCGGAAATTTACTAAATTATGGCATTATATACAATGCCTAGGTGATGAATACAATTTCAATCTGATTTAGGCAATGAGTAAAATACTTTTATCATTATAATATCATAAGAAATATATAGAATGCATAGGAATTGTATGAGATGCGAAGCTGGTGTAAGGAAATACATAAAATGCCCATGTCTGGTATCAGAAAATGTATAAAATAGATAAATACAGGTATGACAATGCGACTTTTATAAGTTCTATATTGTTACAGGAAGGGTTTCCTACTAGTAATAGAAAAATAACCTGATAATGTTTTTTTTCAAGCCTACAAGAAATCCTAAAAAAATATTGCCTATCTGTCATCTGACTCCATTATCTGCCAATATGACGTATAATATTCTAAAAACTCGCCAGTCAATATTATATCAGTTTTTACAAGATATTTCGAGGTTGGCATTATATATAAAGCTTACACAAAATAAATAATTAATTAAGTGTAACTATAGTTTCGACCGCATACTTGGCATTGTATACAAAACAGAATTTAATACATTACCGGTAACACACGCATACTTTAATCGATACGACGAAGGAGATAATGAGTTTTATTTAAAACGCCCCGATATTATTCCTTCATTCGGCTGATGTTACGGTATATTTACCTGAGACTAAATTGGAAGAGACGCCTTGAATATTTATTTAAAGAAAATGCCTACTAAATCCTTATTTATTCTTTAACCTCGCTAAAATAGGTTCTTATTCAGGTGGTTTATTTCTAGCTAATCTTTAGAAGATTAGTACCCGAGTTCCCTAGAAACCTTGTATACCGAAAACGACTTTTCCACGTGCTTCTCTTTAATTATTGTAAAACAGGTAAAAGAGAAATGAAATATTTTTACTAATATCAAAATATACAGAGTGTTCGGTAAGATGGCGGAGATATTCGAGGATATCATTGCACTTACCATTATAAACAACGTTAAATAAGGGACCAACCTTAAAATAGCTGGACTGCTCGGTGTATACATACACGCAACATAGTAATAAGATTTTATAATTTGTATATTCCTCGTGTATAGCCATTAGTTTTATGAAATATCAGATATAGTTAATAAAATACATTGTAAAAGTTGACAAAGGACCCAGGAGTCCGTGGAGAATCAAAATAAACAACAAAAATATCCTTAAAATAGCAAAAATTAATTGTCTATTTGTAATGCAGTGGTAATTGCACTGCACTACAAACTGACATCGATTTCAATCGATTGATTTATTAATTGATATCGATGACTTATTCATGGACATCAGGGGCCTTATAGCTGACTGTTAACGCGGGCTCAAATTAACGCTGAAACAGCGCAATTTGAAAATCACGCGAACGTGAACCTTCTCGCGACGAGATATGGTTTGCTCATTTTTCTCATCGCCTAAACAGAATCGCTTAAAACAGGAAGCGGTAAGGCCCCAGGTGTGCTCCAAATATCTTAGTTTAGTAACATTAGTATCCACGTCAGGAATGCGTGCGATGCCGAGGATTTGGATAGATGTTTCGAAAGCGGGTCAGGGCTCTCAGAGTCAGTCAAATACCTACAGTCAATAGCACAGGAAGACCGATAATATACGGCATTATGTTAGAGCGTTCGTAGAGTTTGTGAATTATACAAAACTAGTGGGTCGCCCCTGCTTCGCACGGGCCTATATAGCCTATGTCAACCGGGGATAGTGCAGCATCCCAACAGTGAAAGAATTTTTCAAATCGGTTCAGTAGTTTCGGAGCTTATTCAATGCAAACAAACAAACAATCAAATCTTTCCTCTTTATAATATTAGTATAGATAATGGTCACTATACCTGAACCAAGATTTTTGAGCTCAGACATCTGCAGTAAATTATAAAAGCTGAACAAAACTGTAAATTCTGACTTTTTCTAGGTTTTGAACGAGTAATTGTAGCTGATAGCGAAAAACTAAGTGACGATGGTTCGATTCCTTTTTAACCCCCGAAGCAAAAAGAGGGGGGTGTTATATGTATACCGTGTGTATCTGTGTTTGTCTGTGGCATCGTAGCCCCATACAGCTGAACCGATATTAATTAAGTGTTTGTTTGTTTGAAAGGTGACTTGATCGAGATTGTTCTTAGCTATGGTTCAAGAAAATCTGTTCAGCCGTTTGAAGATTATCAGCTCTTATAACGGGAATTAAAAAAAAAAAAAACAATTTATTCTTGTTACGATGTTGTTGAAGCTGTCTAAGTTAAAAACCTCAGACCGAGTATAAGAGTGAGTACTTTTTTTTAGTAATGTAAATTCAATTTTATTTATTTAAGTACAAAGGTACGAGTATATTAAACGAAGAAAATAAAAAAGCCTTAATTATTACTCATTACTAATTATCACTAGTATAATCAAAATTAAAAACATGATGTAGTCCGTGTGGTAAAGTGCCAAGAACACTGTTGTTTAGTTTCGATCTAAAAAACATAGTCCAGAGAGACTTGTTATACGATAGGTACAGTTAGGTAGATTTATTTTTATACCACATTGATGCGAGGCCACCATAACCAATAACGACCCCTAAACCCAACCCTCTCGGTTACTGATAGTTAATCGCAGTTTACTTTATACAGAGATACAATAGATATGTATACATTTGCTGTCGGAACAAGGCTCTAAGAATGGCAACCAATTTGCAAAGTTTATCTTCAGAGAAGCGGACGCGTCAGGGCTGCATTGAACTCGGAATCACTGACGCGTGTCTATCGTGGAAACAATGACGTCTACAGGGCAACTTCTTCGACAATGTTGACTTTAATTTAAATGCAAGGGGACATAATCCTATCAGCCGAGGGCTTAATGTTTCGACGTGGAGCAACGAGCAACGAACACGCCTCGGTAGTTACTCGAAAGATTTGTATTCTTTCTCCGTCCGAAACACGCAACCGGCGTCAACTGCTCAATGAAACTCTGCTTTGTTACGTTTGACAAAGCCCGAGCTTTTCACTGCGAGTTGACTGACGAAAACCACCTTTATTACCAAACGATACGGTCCCATTGAACGAATAGTTTGGCCTGATGAGATCAAAGTCGTCATTCACGCCGTTCACGCACCAAATATTGTGTGCAGTCTACTAGGTCACTGGGTCGAGTTATATAAATGGCATTTTGTTTTGTAAACACGTGTGAAGCTAATTATACGAGTACAAATTGTTTTGCTTCTTTGTTTTTGTAAGGATGTTAAGTACGGTCATAGACGAAGTTTCGTCTATGGTACGGTGAACGCATACATACATCAGCAGCCATTAAAAAATCCACTTCTGGACAAAGGCCTCCCTCTTTAAGAAGGGTGTTGCCATAATCCCCACGCTTAGCAGGCGGCTTGGGGATCGCAGTACGTTCACCGTGTACTAATAGGACGCTGCTGCCCATCCTCCGGTGGTTCTGGTCGCAGTTTTAGGACATACCCGGGTCCACGGTGAACGCGGAAACGAGGAACTAATAGCACCAAACAGGTTATCGGAAGCTATAATACTACTATCGCTATAGCTACTATAATTATAATACTGTAATTATAGGCTTCTTATAAGGTGTGTTTAGCTGCTCTTAGCAACTCCATTTAAAGCCCTTGCAAGCGAGAAAATAAACAGAATAAACATTTGATGCAGTGCATGCAAATGTTATGCACTCTCGTAAAGTAAAGAAACCCAGCCTTACGGCTAACTCATTAGCGCAGTTCGGAAAATCACGCAAACGTGAACCTTAACGCGACGAAATACGGTTTGCGGTCGCGCATCTTTTCACATCACCTAAACAGAATCGCTTAAAACAAGTAGCCGTAAGGTCCCTGAGCGCTTACGCAATTTCGCTCAAAATTTTATTATTATTGCGAACATGAACTAACCAAATAGCAGACTCAAAAACCCTGATCGTACAAAGTTACCTACGCAGTTTAGACGTCGTTAAAAATAACAAGAGAAGCCAATTTCCATGATGACGTCAACAAGAAGCCTCAGTTGGATTATCTCCAAACTCGGTGACCTTTGAGGGACGTTCTAGGTCGGCCTGTCTGCCTTCAATACGTATAATAGTGTTAACAATGTTATCCGAGACAAATTTGCGGTTCATTGTTATTTTTTAGCCAATTAATTTGGCTTTATTGTGCTATTGGAAGTAGTTTTCTGTACTTTTTGCAAAGTTATAAAAAGCAAAGTGGTAGGAGCTACGATATCCTATAAGTAACCAGATATAGGCAGCTACGAGTGCTACTTAGGGTGTTGTATGCTATTATCATAAAAGTTTTTTTTTTAATATTGAATCGTTTTTCCACACTTTATTCTATTCTTTTTTTTGTCTCCATTTAAAAAGTATCTTTAGTGCTTTAAACATAGGTACAATAGACTTTTATGGAATAACACCGTGACAGAGTTTATAAAATCACCGTGCTGTTATAGGCACTAACTTATATTATATCTATATGCTACATTTATTATTGGTTGTAATACACAAATTGGTAAAAATAAAGTAAAAATAATGTTTGAAAAAATTTATTGATAATTTTCGTATGGAACGTTTTCATTGAGACTGAAAATACAAAGGTAGGATAAAATAGTTTGACATTCATACAAGTTCATAAATCATTATAGCAATGAATCAAATTCAGTTCAAAGATAGTTCCGAGAAACTAGGTAATTTACCTACGTTCGGTATGATAAAACGAATTTTCCCGAAAGCAATTTGAAGTGATATTAGCCTAGGAGGTCACTCCCCTAGAACTATCTGTTTGTGTGTGTGTAAGGACAAAGAAATACGCACGTTACTTTCCTTTATATATTGGCCTGAATAAAATGAATATTTCACCATAAAGTGTATTTGATCATGCTTTCTTCGATATCAATTTTGCTTGATCGTATTGCTAATGTTTCCCGCGAAGCCTAGCCGAACCGCCATGAGCGCCACGCATTCGTTACCATACCAATGGACCACAGAGTATAAATATTTATAGGAACAATCAAAGGAAACTTACTTTCTTAATTGGAGCTTATGTTGTTCAAAGTACTTTTAACGGCAAAATGTTCCCGTTCTCGGCCAATTTCATTCTCGAGAGTTCTTTTCGTAATCATCTGTCATTATCGCAATTTTTCCTTTGAATTCTTTTTACAATTTGGTGGTAATTTGGATTTCTCTTCTAACAATAAACTTTTACCAAAGGCATTTAAGTGTTTGCGTATAGATAAGCAGAGGGTACAAAAGCATATAGGTAGATATTTATGCTAAGTAAAAACATTTATTATTTATTTATTTATCTAGTCTTTGGAGTTTATTTTCATACCACTGGTTTTACGGTGAAGGAAAACATCGTGAGGAAACCTGCATGTACTACGTCCGGAGAATAAATTCAATGGCGTATGTGAATCCACCAACCCGCAACTGGGCCAGCGTGGTGGATAATGCCCAATATCCTTTTAATAGTCCAGCAGTGGACTATTAAAAGGCTAATTATGCTAAGTAGTGATTATGATTTAATTCCTTCCTGCCCTTTTTTCTATCGGACCGCCCGGGCGGAAATAAAAAATCGACATCGTTTTATGGTTGATATTCCGAGAACCCGTACGAAGCGCTATGATTCCACATTTATTGTGCGAACTGCTAGTCTGTGGAATTCGCTGCCAGAATGGGTTTTCCCCGTTAGTTACAATCTGGGTGTCTTCAAGTCGAGAGTGAATCGGTTTCTTCTAGGCAAGCGTGCTCCATCGTAGGCCGCATCGTCGCTTAACATCAGGCGAGATGGCGGCCAAGCGCAAGCCTATCAACTATTAAAAAAAAAAAGTTGTATATTATAAAGTTAGGCCAAATTATACATACACATTACCTTATTATACCTGAGCTTTGAGGATAATAATAAACTCTCTTTCTTGTGTGAGTAGCCTAAAAACTAAATTATTCTGAACTAAAAAGCATAAACAAATGGAGAGTATCTCAATCCGGCCAATGTTTACGATCACCCGAAATTGTCTATGCCTCGTAGCGTTTCCTCTATAAAAACAAAATTTATCGGGAAAATATTCAGGCACGCTGTGCCTATATCATGGCTGGTTAGATTACGTTGATCATGAAACCGGCGGCAGACGCTAACGGTTCGTTATTTATTGGTAAATGCTACCACACCGCACCTGTGATCGCGCTCCGACGTGATAGAAACTGTACAGCGCTAAAGCCGCTGGCTTATGCGTGATAAACTCTTACGTTCTTTATTTAAAAACCTTGACGCGAACTTTGTCTATGGTGAGGATATGAAGCTCGTAAATCACGAACTCAAAACATCGAGCTGGCCGTTTTGTTTAGAAATATATTTTTTTGTTTTTAAATCCATATTGTAAATCACCAGTGGCCGGTTGTTTTGTATTGATTTTACAAATTGGTTTTTTGTTTTTGCCAAAAGAACGTTAGTAAGTTTATAAACGAACTTATTAGAAGGATCTAACGTTTGTTTTTGCTACAACCACGCTGCTATACTCTTTTTTATTTTCGAGTGCTAATTTAATATTTTCTAACTTAGATGTACTTCGATTATTAAGTATGCTTCTACAAAAATTAAAGCTTATAAAATCAATAATGAAGCCATTTTGTATGTCGTGGAAGCACAGCAAAGATAATGGTAGTAATGGGTAGATTAAGTTGATAGCCCTCAGTGTGGCAACTCAGTGCCTAATTTTTACATAACTTAGACTCGCCAAAGCTTGAGAAGTATAATTTTTTGTTTTCGTTATAAATCACAAGGACATGAAAATTAATATAAATAAATAAATCGCAATAGACACCAAAGTGAGACATGGTCATGGCACTCTCTATAGGGCTTAATAGCGTCTTATTTCAGAAGTGGGATCTACAATCGTCTAATGAATACGTCCGCAACTTACCGGTGATTGTCTGCATTATTTATTTTATGCGCCAATTCGACTAAAAGCAATCTCAATTCTAAACCCTCCTTCGAACAACTTTACTATTAATGTCTAATTGATTTCAAATTATTTATTAGGTAAGTACAGCCAGAATAACAACATTTTTTTAGAAAGAATTCATACCTACTTATACAAACAAATATTAGACGTGTATCTACTTGGATATAAAGTTTTTTTAGGGTTCCGCACCCAAAGGGTGTAAACGGGACCCTATTCCTAAGCCTTCGCTGTCTGTCTGACCGTATGTCTATCTGTCCTACCTTTAAACGGCTTATCTTTAGAACCGTAATAGATTCTGAAATTTTCACAAAATATGTAACGTTACGGCGGATTCACTGTTTTTGTATTTGCTCTAATGTAAAAACGGTAATACGTGCAAACGATAAACTAGAAATGTTTATAGTACACACTCAAAACTAAAAAAATAAAAACAACAAAAAATAATGGTCAAGTGCGAGTGGGTGACAAATTTCTGTTCACCACCAAGATAAGCAACGTAGGCCGCGGTCGGTACTTGGATGGGTGACCGCCTGGGCGTAATGTTGTTGTTTGTGGTGGTACGGATCCCTAAGTGCGCAACTTGCACTTGGCCAGTTCATTTATTAAGCTTACGGTGTCGTCTCGACTAGCGAAACAAAAAATGCAACAAACGTAAGTAAAATTCACAAACATTATTACGCAATCGTTTGTCTAATTTACATAAAACTTCACTATATGTAATCATCCGATTCACTTTCATAAAGCTCTCATAAAATTAAGAGATGTAGCTTTCACGGCGATCTAAAAACATTGTCAATTTAATGTCTGCTCGTAAATCTATAGACAAAATCTGTTTGTTTGTTTATGCTGTCTTTTAGAGGTCGTAAGTGACAATGCGCTCGGGTCATTACGATTTACGAGGTACTTCGTATCAGGGGTGGTCCTGCAGAGATAGCTGGCGGACTTCTGGGATGTCATGATAATGGTTCTGACAGCCCTAAGGGCACGGACGATTACGGACAGACCCGTGCATTGAGTTTAAGAAGTCTGCGAAATATAGTATAGGTATTTAGGCACTGATCATACAGTGAGCGTTTTAGAGTTCTGAGTTGAGTCTCTTCAGATACCGTCGCGGTCTGACTGCTATTCTGTGTAAATAGTCCAGTTATTATATACATTTGAAAATGAAAATGAACCGAGAAAGCCAAATTTTGGATATTACGTGAGGGGTAAGTTCAAATTGTCGACCAAAATAACCTTGTGCAATTTCCGCCATCTTGAAAAAAGGGTTAAATTCAGTTTTTTCATCTTTTTTTTTTATTATTTTTTTTTCATTTTTTTTAAATAAAAAAACTAACTTGTAGTTTTGAACATGCTTTACAAGTTTGATCTGAATCATTTTTTCGATATCTTTCACGAAAAAAAAAAGAAAATGGCAAAAAACTAAATTTACTCCCCAAATATATGGATTTTTCGATCAATATCTCGATAACGATCAACGATATGTATAAAATGTATAAGACTTTAATTGTAGATCGCAAGAAAAGCAACAAAAAAGTGTCGCATAAAAAAATTCGTATCTCAACGGAGAACCGAGTTATGATGAAAAAACTGAATTTAACCCTTTTTTCAAGATGGCGGAAATTGCACAAGGTTATTTTGGTCGACAACCCCCACGTAATATCCAAAATGTGGCTTTCTCGGTTCATTTTTATTTTTAAGCCAATTTTTCCGACGTAATGACTGGACTAAAATGTCCAAACCATTACCAACAGTGAATACAGATATCTGTACTGTACCTATATACCTCTCGCTGGGGGCCGTAAAACAACTATGCATGATTACATGTAATCAAAGTAAAATAATTATGAACTTAACACGTACCTACGTTCCACTTATATAATTTCACTCGCATCAGATTATTGTCAGTTGCTTACCATGTAAATAAAAGTAAATTCAATAGAATGGGTACTAATACCTGATGCTGAATCACAGAGATATAAATATCATAAATTAGTATCAATCTTTCAAATCCAACGGAACGATAGCCAAAAAGCTGATATTTTTCCTTGTTAAGTATGTGTTGCCCATAGAAAAAGAGGTAGTAGATACTAAGTGTGTTGCCTGATTCTTAAATTACTGTTAATTATATCTGACAAGGAAAGACGTGATTCTGAAGGGCACGAAGCTCCCATGAAAGCCCTTATAGATCTAATCAGGACCTCTAAGTACTTCGGCAAAAAGAACAATGTTGTCTGATGTACTTTTAAAGACCAATAAACTTAGCCAATAAAAGATAATTTCGTTGTATTATTTTAGTATGGATAGATTTTTTTTACCGCACGGAAATTTTGGATGCAGGCCACTTCCAACCGGCCCTTTTGGAGATCGATGGGGGAGGCCTATGTCCAGCAGCGGACGTCCTGTGGCTGAAATTATGATGAAATGTTTATGTTTTATTACATAGACTAGCGGTTCGCCCCAGCTTCGCACGGCCTATGTCACCCGGGGATAGTGTAGCTTCCCGTCAGTGAAAGAATTTTTCAAATCGGTTCAGTAGTTTCGGAGCCTATTCAATGCAAACAAACAAACAAACAATCAAATCTTTCTTCTTTATAATATTAGTATAGATTAATAAGTACTTGATAATAACTAAACAGGGTCTAAAAGATCAAAGACTGATCGGTCTTATTCGAAAGTCTAAAAAGAAAAGAGAAAAACAAGTTTTTCTACGCCTAGCGCACAATTTCTTCGTAATAGAAAACCTTTGTCTATGACATATTGCAAAGGAAAAATAATACCATCTCAAGTGAATGTCGATATCTTTGGTAAAGCAAACTCCGACCTTGTCTGGCAGACATCGGAAGCGAGAGCCAAATCAAACGCGTCATCGAGATCAGGTTACATATCTAGTAGAATGTCGGAACAGCCCTCAAAACAGTATGGTAGCTATCGACAAATCTGTTTATGTATAGTTGAGCTTAGCATGATATCATCATCATCATAATCAGCTTAAAGCACGCCACTCAGCCCGATCTTCGTCGCTTCCAGTGACTGCGAACTGATTTGGGTATATTGTCTCTACTGTACACAGGGTTTTTAATGGACAATGCTCATTAATACATATTACATTGATCCTCTGCCCTGTAACAATGATTTATTTAGCACCTAAATAAATTATGTGCAGATGCGATGCCATCGCTCAAAAACGGCGAAGGGAAGCATCGTGAGGAAACCGGTATGTCCAAGAACCTCAAAAGTTCAAGGGCATATAATATTCACCAACACGCACTAGGCCAGCATTATTGATTAGGGCCTATCCTCTTTCTCTTTTTCTGTCTCTGGGAGAAGGCCTGAGTCTGAGCAGTTGGGAACATGATAGGCTGAAATGATGAATGATGATGATGAACCCATTTTAAGCGTCAGTTTAGAGCATTTCAATAACAGTTGTTTCATAAAATCTACTATTAATTAATATTTATTTACTTGTTGTTTACTTACTGTATTTGGTGTTGGGGCGTTCTTTAGTAATTCGAGAGCGCGACATTTCACGTCTCGCACGCAATGAGGCATATAGCGAAAAAAAATCCAATAACATTCACGGGAGGAACGAGAGGATCAGGAAATTGGAACGGAAAACTTGAAGGTGGCGATGGAGGCACCTGCCCTTACTCCCGAGAAAGTAACATATACGTGGAGACTATTTAAACTATAAGTGTAAGATGCGTAAGGTGCAGTCAGGTTAGTAGATGGAAACCTGCAAATGATAGCTAACTATATAAAGCGTATGACTTTGTCTTCTTTTGAGTCGGTGTTTCGTCTTTTTACCCGACTTCCCAGAAAGAAGGTAATATTTCGTGTGTATATGTGGATGCACCCTGACAGATGAACCCAGAGGATCACACACTGGGTGCCTGAAAACGGACGATAGAGCCAAGGCGGGCCTAGAAAATGCCAGCGCGAAGACCTCGAGGCGTTTTAGATACAGTGGTCAAATATGGCGGGTGAGCGCACTGTCTGGAAAGAGATAGGGGAGACCTTTGCCCAGGAGTGGAACAGTATAGGTAAAAAAATAAATGTTTTATTACCTCAAGTACCCAACAGTAGAAGTAACAGCTTCACAGGTTTAAATGTGTTTTCATGTCCGAAATGTCATGAGCTACATCTTTCAGACGGGTTTCAGGGCTGACAAAGCTTTTTGATTAGGTTCTAAGTATAAAACGTAAATTTGCTGACTAGAGTTCGGCCACCCCAATGGCATTTCGTGATCTCATCGAGGTTCAGATCTACTGAGATGGCATGAATCTGCAATTTTTGTATTGCTTTTTGCATAGGTCAGTTAAAATAAAATTTTAAAAGACTCAGCCGAGAAATATCTACGTAATGTTCTCAAGTTCATTTTATGCAAATGATGCTAACAGGAAATGATCGTCTTGAAGAGTGGTCACCTTCATAAAGTAGGTACCTACCTAAGTAGGAATGCAATGGCAGGTGCAGCATGCAATTATAGATACAAGACAGCAAACATGGAATTGAGTGTTATATAGGAATTCTTGTACAACAAAGGGTAACATTTGATTTACTCAGGACATTGACTGAGATAAATTTTGCTATAACCGAAAAAGTATACAATAGTGTCTTTTTAACCCCCGAAGCAATAATAAGGGTGTTATAAGTTTAACATGTGCATCTGTGTATTTGTGTGTCTGTCTGTGGCATCGTAGCTCCCAAACGGCTGAAACAATTTTTGATTAAGTTTTTTTGTTTGAAAGGTGCCTTGATCGTAATTTCGAGGGTTCTTAGCTATGATTTAAGAATATCTGTTCAGCCGTATGAATATTATCAGCAATATCAGCGTAATAATAAATTAAAATATCGCGGGTTTATTTATTTATGTATATTTCGTATATTATTATAAGCATCTTTCTGCTCTATATTTTAAATAGTTCAAAGAAAATTGTAAATTCTGGCAGTAAAAAGGTCGGACATCCTAATGTGCTTTGTAACTGAATTCATTCTAAAGCGAAACAATTTTTCACCGACACCCACCAGTACCAGACTGTACCTATCCCTACGCTCCCCCAGCGGAGGTAACGTACTGTAAACAAGACTGATCGTCCTCAGATTACCGAGATTGAATGAGAATTGCTAAAAAATTGCCGAGATTCCAAGAGCAAGCGCCAATACTCATATCCGTTCAAGAATTACATTTGGATTTAATCTCGAGAAGTTCAATTACAATATCCAGCTCGTACTCAGCTCTCTTGTACAATTTCATTAGAATTAACGTTTTCATGTACCTTCACTAACCACTAATTTAAACCATTACAATCAGCTTTATTAAACATCTTAGTAATACGAAATGAAAAGGCTAGACAGCTAATTCATTCATATATGCATCTGGCGTTTCATTTTCGACGATTTGAATTCATACCCATTTGCAAAACTAAGTATAATAAAAGTTTGCATTATTATGGCGTCGGCCAGTCGACTTTCACACAACCTTGACAGGATGGATTTCTCTGCCATTTGGTATCGCGCCAAAGTTGTATATTAAACAAAGTGTCCTTGATGTACGCTGAGCTCAAAGGTGACCTTGTTCTGGAGACTGGATGGAAGCCAGCCTCCATGGCTTTGACCTACTACGCTCTACATTGAAACTTTGGGAACATTCAGCAGCCGACAGCTGTTTTCCACAACTTTCGAAGCAGAATTAATTGAACAGCAACGAACAGTTTTACAAATACAAACTGGATAATTATTTAGAAAATAAGTTACGCCATTTTAAAATAGCATCTAGTATTAATTAAACCGTGCATTCTTTCCGCGAACTCTCTATTTCATGAAAATGCAGAGAATTTTTACGAACAATTTAGGTACGGAGAAAACATCTCGTCCTATATTTTTATTTTCTTCAAAGCAAAATAATTCAATAGACTCGACGCGATTGGTGGGCGAAGTTTGCGAGTGATGGACAAATACTTTGGAACTTTCCGTTCAATATAAAGGGATAAAGACAGTTTTGGCTTAGAGATTGGTTTAGGTTTATTTAGCGTGTCACTGACGGCTTATATAGAAAAACTTTGTACGTCGACAGAGAGACATATTCGTATTGCAGCCATTACGATATTGAGTGAAGTTTACCTACCATTAAAATCACAAACATCGAATTTACATTTTATACTTACGACGAAATAGAGTGTATTTTTTGAGGTTATGTTTCTTACCATATTTGTCTAAAACGGCTAGACTTTTTAGGGTACCGTACCCAAAGGATAAAAACGGGACCCTATTACTAAGCCTACGATGTCTGTCCATCTGTTCGTCTGTCCGTATGTCCGTCTGTCCGTCCGTCTGTCTGTCCTACTTATTAACGGCTGTATCTTTCGAACCATAATAAATAGCCTGTTGAAATTTCACGCAGAAAATTTGAAAATTTCAGAAAAGTTAACGACGATTTGAACTCGCGGGTGAAACCGCGGAGCGCAGCTAGTAGTGAATAAATAAAACGGTATATACGGTACGGTGGTATATTTTTTTGGTGACATAATTACATTTATTATTATTATTTGCGAGTGGAAACGCAGGGCGTAGCTAATATACGTATAACTAAACAGTCAACGATTTTCTGTCAATATGTGAGATACTTTCAGGATCCACATCTTACCATTCACACATTTCACACATTCTGTAAACCATTAAGTTTTCCGGTCCCGCCGCAACATTTGGCGAGTTGTGTTAGCTTATATTTACTTTGTTTCATCTGATTGAAGGCCGCAACGTGCTCCGACTTCGGAACAAATTCACTTTGGCTCAAAAAGCACTTACATAAACAGGACCCTGCCTTCTGAACTGAGTAAGAAGACTGGCATATTCTGCAATATGATTTTCCTGGTACTAACTTCATTCCCTGCATTATGGATCAGATTCACAATATAAAAATATCATATTTACTAAGTACTACTACTGGGCTGGATTTCTGAAAAGTTCTATGCTAGTAATTTTCATTAATTTTCATTTACCTTAAAGGATAACGAAGCGCCTAATTCCAAGTATTTTGACATAACTTTGGAGTACAAAAGTTATGAAAAAATATTTTTGACTTTTTGTTTATAACCTTTTTTGCTTGTTTTTTTAAATCATTATCAGGGGCCTTAGTGACAACTGCTATTGCGGCACCAAACTAACGTTAATCCGCTCAGTTGGAAAATCACGCGAACATGAACATTAACGCGCCCAGATACGGTTTGCGGTCGCATGATTTGACACCGGCCTTAAAATAGGTAAAACAAGAAAATTATACAAGGTTCTAGCTAGGTACAAGCACACGAAAGTCCGGGAGACAAGAAATCAAGAATTTGTGGGTTTCTTCTAGGCGAGCGTACTCCATCATAGACCGCATCATCGCTTAACAACAGGGGAGTTGGCGACCAAACCCAAGGCTATTATTGGATTTAAAACAAACACTTAAGAGAACTTTTATATAGTTGCTAATGAATCTGGAAGTACCAGCACTTTAACTAGGGTTGTTTCAGATTAGCATCTGCACCCTTACTTAAACCAGTTTTAGTACATTTTTTCTTCAGGTTTGGTAATTTTTTTATTGACAACCTTTTGTATAGTGAAGCATAATGCTTAATTCCTTATTGTGCTTAATTCGACGTTAAAACAGAAATACACTAAAGATCTATGATTCGTCTAAGAAACAGTATTTATAATGGAGTCCTTTCGTAAGTTCATAATTTATTAATCTTATGTAGAGTGAACAGTGTTAAATTCTGATGGAAGGCAATATGGTATACAATAGGTATCATCAAAGCCTGCGTGCTTCATCTTCGACCAAATCGTCACTTACCAACAAGCGAGTAGGTGGTCAAACGCGGACTTATTTACGATAAAAAAAGCAATAATAAATAGACTGATGCATATTTTCATCAGTTTGTACCTACCCAGTTTTGGTAGGACGTGGTTTCTAGCTTTGTATAAAAATATCTTGGGAATCGCACGCAGTTTACGCTAACAGAATATTTTGCCTTAATGACAACCCTGTTCAAAGCATCCCCGTGGATTAATTAGTCGTACAGAGCACTTGTGTAGTTTTTACGAGGGTCTTTCGCTTTGGAGTGGCGAGAACGTTTGCGGAGACAGTTGTGGCCATAACGCGCATTAACGGGGCCGCAGTAAACACATGCTGCAGTCCAACGCTGATAGCTTGCCTCGTAAACGACACGCCCTGCATGTTGCTTTGTAAGAAAAAGGGAAAAAACTAGTTTAATGTGTGTCGCAAGTCGCAACAAGCTACCTCGCCTTGTGAAAAATACTTAGCTAAAGCTTTTTATGCAAGTTCTAAACAGTTCACGTATTGTGAACCTTAATAGAATTGCTTCATCATCATCAGCCCAAACATAGGCTTCCCCCTTTGACCTCCACACTGAACTAGAATTGCTTTATAACAAATAATACCTAATTCAGTACCCATACAAATGGGCTACAAAAACTAGGTTGGCGATAAAATCTGAAATTTTACATACGTACGTACATTAGAAAAACGTAAATACCAAGTTTAGTTGATACAGTCATATAATACTTATAAATACTCTGCACACGGGGTTTTTATTAAAGTAGTTTCGAGTATACGGTACGTGAAAAAAGCATCACGAGATACTTAAAACGTCCAGTACTTAAATATACAGGAAACATGCCGAGAGGCTCATCAAATGCAAGCCTATTATTAAACTAAGAAAAAAGTGATGCAAAGTTTAATTAGGTATAACTACGAGTAAAAATCATTAGTAAGTATCACAGACCTATATCTTAGTAAGTATCATAAAGTAGATACCTTTTCAAATTATGTCTGCGATAATATTCCTAAAAAAATTATTACATTTTTACAAAAAAAATGTAGTCGAAAACGTCGTCGTCGTTCACGATCGTGAAACGAATTTCAGCTCCTAATTTCCTACCCTTAGAGGGCGAATATTTAATATTCAAAAAATAGAATCAAAATATACTCCATTCAACTAAAATTCAACATTAGAATCGGTTCACAATCGGCGCAGATATATATAGATACAATTTCGACAATATTATAGAGCGACAACTATAAATTCTGAACGATTTGAGCACCGGTTGAGTTGGCTAAGACGAAAGCGTAGTCAGGTTAACATGGGTTCCCACTTCCACAGCCCGATAGCTGATCGGATTTGGGATCCCGTATTTTTGAAATAGAGAAAACACTACAAAATGTGAAATCATGAAACGAATGAATTGGTTTCTTTTAGGCTAGTGTGCTTGATCGTAGATCGCGGTCGCGTTTGACCGCTGTATTTGGAATTACGTAAAAAAATGTTCTGTATAGCCTTTTTTTTGGGGTAAGTACCTACCTTTATTAACTAAACAAAATACGAGCTAACACTAATACTACAAAAACAGTTAGACTGCCCATAGACCATTGAAGGTCTAAAGACAATCCAAACGGTCAAGCCCAAAAAGCTTAACAAATAGCTCTGTATGCCGTATATAGCCGTACAAAAATGCATTTAGAAAATATCAATGAAAATTATTTTCTATTGAGTAAACCCACAGGTGCAAATCCTTTGTTAAAACGGGACTGGGAGATGGGAGGTTTACATGGAAATGTACTCAAACGTGTGTTTTCATTTATTAGGATTTGTTACGTACTTATACCTACAGCTATGAACAGAGCATGTTTTCATAAAATGCTATGCTTACTACAATGTAATCAAACATTTTGTATAGGTAAAACTGATGTCGATTTCTAAAGATAATATTAAAAACTATGGATATCTGCGTTCAGAACATGACCTGAACAAACGTAGACTAAGAAAATTGTTCTAACACTAAAACTATACTAATAAACATGTGTATTTAGAAAATTTGTTGCAAGCTAAATTAAAGATTACTAGCGGCACGCCCCGGCTTCGCCCCGTGCGAAATATGTAGCCTATATCACCCGGATATAGTGTAGCTTCCCAACAGTGAAAGATTTTTTAAATCGGTTCAGTAGTTTCGGAGCCTATTCAATGCATACAAACAAACAAATCTTTCCTCTTTATAATATTAGTATAGATGTAGATTAAAACGACATTCTCTAAAATAAAACAGTGTTATTCTCTAAAATGTTTCTAAATGTATATAAGTAAACTAAGGCCACTTTTTTCGTGAATTTCGTTTTTCCATGTGTTTGTAAATCAATGACAATAAAATTTCAAAAGGCATTGTTATCAAGAAAAAACTGTGACCACTTTTACATACTTAGCCATAAATTAAATATATGACCAAGAATAACTAACTAGATAGGAAGGTAGGTCGGTAAATAAGTAGGTAAGTATAACTTTTAATAACTCCTAAATCATATAAAGTTTTATGAGAACCAATTCAGCTGGTCTCATCTTTAAAAGCCGGTAGAGGTCGAATGGAGTTGACCCCTTTCATCTTTCCAATTGTTTCTGTCGAGGGAATAAGGCCTTTTATGGAACGAATTATGAATACTTTGAGGTACATAAACATTGAGAAAGCCCTATAAAATTTTGCCGTAAGGCGTTTGACCCATGTTCACGGAGCATATGGGTAATCTTCCCTCGCGTGTGAAAAGGCGTTAAAAAAGGTCTGCGCTAATATAAAATTTACACATTTTATGCCTAAGAATAAAGTTCACTGCGTCGTGACTAAGTAGGATAAAGAAATGGAGGCAACGTTTTTATCAGGCATATTAACTCAGAGGTATCATTATTTTAGTTTAGTCTGATCTAACTACAGCTAGTATAATTTAGGAGGCTTATTACAAAATGCATCGTAAAATTTTGGATAATTGGATTTTCGGACGTAAAACTGTCTATTATGTCTTCTGTGGTAAAACGAAATAATAAAACCGTAATTGTCAAGAGAATTAGAAAACAAGTAAACCGTAACTTAAATATAAATGATTTATTATAAGTCAATAATTTAAAGAAATCCACTCTCAAACTTTCCCTCATATTTTTATGAAAAACTACTTTTGTAAATTGAGGTAAGAAGCTGAAGCCAAATTTGAAGCTGTTACTTTCAATAAGAAATACAAATCTGTTTATTACACTTAATTCCTTTACTGGGCAAGTACCTTTATTAACTGAATCAAATACAAGCTAAAACTACATATACAATTAGACTGCCCATTGACCGTTGAAGGTCTAAAGACAATCCAAATGCTCAAGCCCACTACCAGTTGGCAGCGTACCCAGCATGCTGGCGGCAATACCACGTTGAATGGCACGCCAGCATTTAGGTCACGCGTCGTCTTTATTACAGAAATCAAATTTTCCATAGATTTTTCTATTTGATAGAATCAGAACGCCAAAAATCCAGTTTTCTTTGTTTTTTTCCGTCACAAAAGGTGAGAGGCGGCAACTACGCGACTAATTGAAACACTTATTTGACCCGGCAATACTCGAAAAGTATAACTTTTTTACCCCCGACGCAAACAAGGGTGACGACGCAGAGGGGTGTTATAAGTTTAACGTGTGTATCTGTATCTGTCTGTGGCATCGTAACTCCCAAACGGTTGAACCAAATTTGATTTAATAGTTTTTTGTTTGAAATGTGACTTAATTTAGTTTTTTTTTTGCTATGATTCAAAAAAATTTGTGCAGCCGTTTGACGATTACCAGCTCTTTAATCGTTTTTTTTTTTTCAATGTTTTTTTACTATCCTACTCATCATCAGCCAGAAGACGTCCACTGCTGAACATAGGCTCCCCCTTTAACCTCCAAACTGAACGACAGCCTGCCTTTTGCATCCACTGGATGCCAGCGACTCTATGTCGTCGGTGCATTTAGTAGGAGGCCTACCTACGCTGCGTCTTCCGGTTCGTGATCTCCACTCAAGAACCTATCTTCCCCATCGGTTATCGGTTCTTCGAGCGATGTGGCCTGTCTATTGCCACTTCAACTTGCAAATTTTAACAGCTATGTCGGTGACTCTGGTTCTTTGGCGAATATCCACGACGGGGTCTATATTATCCAAAGAGATACATAAAAAATATCGTGAGGATACAGGTATGTTTAAGTACCTCAAAAAAGGACATTAGTACATTCACCAACATGCACTGGGCCAGCATGGTAGTTTACAGCCCATGCTCTCTTTCTAAGAGGAGTCCTGTGTCCCTGCAGTGGGAACATTATAAGCTGATAATATTTGTTTTTATTGTAGTTTCACCAAACTGGTCATACACTTTTTTCTTAGGAATATAATGAAGATGATGAACATTATCTGACAATTTGTCGCTGAGTTGATGCCTTAATGCACACTTAAAATATTCGGCCGCTCAAATGATACAAAATACGTCGGTGCCCGCTGCCTATAACTAAATTCGAATTCCCAACTTTGTTATTGGAGTTATAACATGATAAATAGAAAGTTGTGCGCTATCTCCGAAATAGCTCGCTTTGTATTCAAAAGCTTTGGTAAATGAAACTATTTTACAACAGCCGCAGTTCAGGACGGTGCGGTCGACCTCCGCCTGGCCATCGAGAGATGAAGTTGGCAATCTGAGGTGATTCCTAATTAATTTATAACTGTTGAGGACCGTGTACCCCGACCGGTGTGCTCCAACTTTGACAACAATTTTGGGCACTCGCGAGCGGAAAATTTCGACATTATGAAGGTGTGGAACCTTTTTAATAAAGTGTTGATGAACAATTCGGATTTTTGTCGTGCCACGTTGGTTATTGTGACAATGAAGCACAAGTTCATTGACTGAAATAATAGGAAGGCTTGTCATCTTTCGTTATACTTACAGATACTGTAATTGTCTTGAATAATTATCAACATAAAACATCGACTTTAAAATAGGAAGAGGTCGAACAAAATTATTTGCATTATTGGAGGTAATTAAAAAACTCGTGAACTTTCTCAACATTATAAACACGTAAATAAAATTGGTCCTCACACAACGGATTAACAGGTGTACAAAAAAACCTACCAAATTGAGAAACGAAGTCGGTTAAAAATGGCCTTGACTATGCGATACCCATAGATCTACTGTGTATATCTGTGGCGATACCCGATTTTTAGATATCTTTGACAAACCAAAGGGAATACGAAGCGATTTCGACCACACGAGTCCGTGTGACAAGTCGTCGTGTGTCCAATAGTCCATTTTGCTCGAGATATTTTCCAGTCACTATACCTACCTTATATTCTCGGTATCTTTGTATTATATATATAGCGGTACAACAATAAAATAAGTTACATTATCTAATAACAATAAAATACTCAACAATCTAAAGAAGATGACTTCTGAGGGTAAATCGCGCACAAAATTTCGATTATACCTCAAAGGTATACGAGCTCTTCAACTTTTATATTTACCTTATTCTTAAGGATTTATGTACACAATAAATATAGGAGATCTCCTCGTGCCCAATCACGCTCCCAATACTCTGGGAGGCATCGGTCGGTCCTAAATAAACTCACCGTGGACCCCTAAAACGTATATCAACGATATTTTACTCGAATAACATCAAAGATATAATTAATTTAAGATATTCTTGTTTCAAGTTTTTTTTTCTTTTAAATAACATAGGCATTTTTCTAAACTGATCTAAACCAGCCCATACTCATAATTCTATCTAAATATTCCGTCAAATATTCATAGATATCTATGAATAAGTAAATAGTTAGGACGGCTAGCAAAAACAACATTAACAAAGTGATAAATGATAATTTCGCTAGAGAAAGTACAAAAGGAGAATTACTCTTATCTTAATAGATCTTGCGCTCTACCCTTCGTTCAGTCCGATGTAATCTGTCAATCAATAAATGTTCACTCGGGCTGGCGGGCTCGCGATTAGCACAATATTAAAGGCCCAAGTTTCTATTACCTCGCCTCTGATCCGAGGGACGTCAAAGCAATACACGGACTCCCTGTCCCACCTGCGCCATATTTGATAACAAATATAAGAGGAGGGTATTTTTAAATTACTTTTCAAATTATTACATACGCAGCTCTTTAGTGTCCTTTTCTATATAAATTATTGCACTCATTTTTGTTACGAACACCTATACAGGGTTACTTTTAATTAAACATAAAAAATAGCTGTTCCATAGAAAAAGTTAATTAAACCTGCAACAAAATGTATGGATCAGCTTTTGCGAATTTTTAGTAGTCGTAGAAAAAAAAGTTGGTTGTTATGACGTACTGAACTTTTGAAGAGGTGAATTCAATATTTGTTTGTTGGTTTGTTTGTTTCTTAATTCCTCTTTCATGCAGCAACAGAGCAAAGGATCGACGTGACTTTTGCATAAAAATAGTTTAAAAATAGTTTAGCGTCGGAGAGTAACATAAGATTGTGTGCTAGAAAAAAAAACGGTTTTTGAAGGAGAGTTAATATGTCTTATAAGGGGAAATTCTGTACGTCATAACAATCAACTTTTGTTTCTACGACTACTGAAAATTCGCAAAAGCTGATCCATACATTTTGCTGCAGGTTTATTGAACTTTTTCTATGGAACACCTGTTTTTATGTTTTTTATTATACATCTTATTTGGAAATCTTATGTACAATACATAAAATTTCACGCGCGCTTTTTGCTCAAGATATTTACTGGTCATTAAGTGAGTATAAAGCTAAACATATAATTACAATCTTTTAAGCTAAACATAAAATTTTGGTTAAATTTCCGATTGATACCTAATACCATAGATAAACATATATACTAGCTAATACTTATAGTACTTACTTATCGAAACTTAACCATATCCAAAGAAATATTTGCTCCATCGAGCACAGATCTCGATAAAAATGTTTACCAATCATAGCTGGTCGGGAAAAATAAGACTCGCATATTGAGTGAGCAAATACTAATATCTCAGAAATTCGAGCGAGGTTTTGCTCGGTTCAATATTCCCTGTAATAGGAAAATTGACAAGAGATTGGGGAACCACAAGGTCACCGCAACTTGGCCGCAGAATAAAACGAATTGTGTAGGCTCGGCTTATCGGGGATTACAGCTCGTTTGTTACAGATTTATACCTATCCAAATAAAATATAGAGCTAAAGTATTTATAGGCTTAATTCAGTGCCTAATTTTCGCACAATTTTGACCCAATAAAACTCGGATAAGAATACTTTGTTGTTAATTTGTAAAGTTTCAATTGTTACAGTTTTTTTGTTACTTTGTATCACTTAATACATGTAATGTACTTAATTATTACTTAATGTATTTTTTTAAATTTTTATTAATCTTACAAAGCCTCTTTACAGTTGCAAAATTATTGACAAGGCGATTTTACAGCCGATAATGTGTACCTATATTGTATAATTTTAACTTTAAATTGTGATTTTTATCCTGTAAATGACGTCGTCAAGTTTAGTGTATATTAGTTATACCTAAGACCCGAAATAAATGAATTGAATTGAAATGAAAGGTTTTCTTATAACCAGAATTTTCCTACTCCTTTGTTCAGACTAAGCCCTTTGTTCAGACTAAGTTAGTCTGAACAAAGGAGTAGGGAATTATGTTTTCTTAGTCTTGAGTCAGCTTGGCAAAAGTTGTTTAGTTTTTAATCGGATACATTTCGGAGAGTGTGCATCGGTAATATTGATGATTTAATTACCTCCTCCATTCCCATTTTTCTATCGGACTGCCAGAGTGAGCACGAAAAGACAACGCCGCTTCATGGTTGATATTCCGAAAGCCCGTACAAAGCTCTTTAATTCCACTTTTATTGTGCGAACGTCTGTGTAATGCGCTGCCTGAATGGGTGTTTCTAGATAGTTACAATCTGAGTGTCTTCAAATCGCGAGTGAATCGGTTTCGTCTAGCAAGCGTGCTTCATCGTAGACCGCATCATCGCTTAACATCAGGCAAGGTGGCGGTCAAACGCAAGCCTCTTAATAAATAAATAATAAAAACTTACTCTAATTTAATATTTATGTATCATATTAAAACACAAAATTACGAGAAGTGGTCCTCTCCTCATATTTCAGGAGAGCCTCCATGTTATTTGAATATTTATTCCCGTTTCCCTCAGAAGGGTGCTCCGGATAAGGTTACAGCTGCCGTCACGTGAAAGCACACACACACAGCCAAATAAAATTAAGCTCTTCACTATCCTTGGAATCCGGGCTAATGCGAAAGCTTTTGCTTTGCTCTATATTATGCAAATTTAATTTAAATAACTGACGTTGTAGGTTTACCAACACGCCAGTCACATGCCGCTCGCGTGAGCTCCCGACTTTTATAAAAAAACTCCCCTTCAGTGTGAGGCAAAATGTCGCATTTGCAGTTAATCAATAGCTCTGTAAACGCGGTAAGTGCTTCATGTTTCATTTATCACGCACGTGCATTTATTAAAACGGGTTTTTACAAACTTCTTTACTAGTTTGTTAGTTTCCCTTCACTCGCTCAAGCTAACGTACGATTCTGATTACAATCTTACTTGTTTATTTGCTATAAATTGAGGTGTTACGTTACTGCAGTATGTGACTAAATTATGTGTGGGTACCAATTTCTCAATAGGCACATTTCGCGCGACATAATTGTGTACTACGAACGCTGCCTAAGATTAAGTAAATTACGCCAAAGTTTAAACATTAACTTGCTCAATTCAGCAATTATGTATTCAAATCAAAGAGGCATGCATTATTAAGCGTATTGTTCGAGAGTCGCGATACGATATATCGTACTCCTTTCATGAATCAATATACTTATGTAAGTAGATCATTAATTTTAATTTTCTTGCAGCGTATTTGAGAAAATGCGAGGCGTAGTGTTATTGTATTAGCGTATTCAACTGTAGTTTACTTTTAGGAGACATTTTGTTTGTCCTGGGGATTGTCTCATGTCTCTGCGAGTGAATTGCTTACTAGCTTTGCTTGAAGTTAGTTGTTTCGAGTACCGCTACAGTTTACAAGGAAAGCTTTGATATATTTTATGTTACGAATTTTTCGCCTATACTTCATCCTTTGAGTCGTACATAGTTCAATACTTCTGAGGCTCACCTAAGTTATAATATATAGCTGAATCATTTTCTATTTTCAGGTTAAACTACGGGCCCATAAAACGTAAGAAGATTATTATACTAGAGGTCTCAACCCAGTTGTTAATTACCCTTCTATTTAATCTCGCAGTAAAGCCGTCCTAAGCAAGCACATAATTATTTGGTTTTGTATAAATTAAATAAGAACGTACCCTGGTCTTGTCTATCCTCTACAATACCTATAGACTTTTTTGAGACACATGAGATGTTCACTTATTACATTGTGTTGTTAAGGTTTTTTACTGATACTTGTGAGTTGTGCATCAATAAATAAACGGGCCAAGTGCTCGGCCTTGCGCACTGGGGGTTCCGTACCACCACAAAATACAATAAAAAATTATCCATAAATAAAACCGACTTCAAAATTAGTAAAACATGGTGTCATTTCGATTCGGTGAAAGAAATTATAAAGTCATCCAATAAAGTAACCGAATTACCAGTTATAACTTGGTAATGAACAGAAATTTGTAACCAACTCACACTTGGCCATTATTTATTATTTGTTGTTATACTTTAGAGTGTGTACTATAATCATGCCAAGTTTGACGCTTGTACGTATTACCGTTATTAGGGTTCCGTATACCCAAAGGGTAAAAACGTAACCCTATTACTAAGCCTACTATGTCTGTCTGTCTGTCCGTCTGTACCACCTATTAACGGCTATATCTTTCGAACCGTAATAGATAACCAGTTGAAATTTTCACAGAATATGTAACGTTACGGCGGATTAACTAACAAATAATAAAAAAGTAAAAAAATTAAAACGAAAGGAAATGACCCCTTTTTTTTTTTTTTTTACTTTTAATAAAATAATACCTACCTCGAACAAATCTTGTTAGTTTTAGTAAATACCTATATAGGTACTATATATATAGGTAATAGGTATAGGCTGTGTATATAGGTAATGAATGGATACTATTTGCAAACCAAATCCCAATTATGTTTGTATAATCAGCTTCATAGAAATTATGATAATGATTTAATTAATGATAATAAATAGCAATTTGTAGAGTGCGTTCTCAAAACGTTTATTTCCATTAATTAGCGCACAGAAATGAAGTTAAACAATAAATATTAAGATTAAGCCAGCGCCTGTGTCCACGGCATGGTCGTGATTAAGCGAGGACGATATAAATGATGGAGGCAAGCAATTAAGGACTCCGTGGAGCACATCCATCACCCTAGATATCTCAAGAACTGATTTTGTTGAGCAATTTTTCTAGCAACATGGTAAGACATCAGTAAGACATTTGATTAGATGAAAGTTGAATGTTGGCGTTGGTTCTGTCATACTTATCTGTAAACTAAACCAATCTGACAAAACTACAGTTATCTGCGTCCCTTTTCATTTCAATATGTGAGAGAAAGATGACAATAATTTGATAGCTTTCACATTTGGGTTAGTTTAGATATGGTGCATCAGAATCGGCGTCATTGATGTAAATTTTTAACAAGTTTAAACCCGACAATACCCGACGTCGCAAAGTCAAAAAAGGAGGGTATTATGCGTGAAAAAAAGAAGGTTCCCAGTTTTTTTTCTTACGTAGAATTTGTGTTTAACGCGTATGTATGTAAGTTTGTATGTTCCCATTTACAGCCTAAGCAGCTTAACCGGTTTTGATAAATAGGTGTCAAAAGATTCATGTACGAGTAGGTGCAGGGATGAGCACATTGAGCACTAGGTAGTTGACGTCTTTATAAACACATGTAAGTTGGGATGAAAAACAAATTGCACCCCCACGTGTGACGTAAGTATCATTAACAGGCCTTTTATTTCAAATGGATAATGGTTTGATAAATTTTTTTGTTTAGGAGTACTTTTTACGAATATGATCCATCACGATACCGTTGACTTGTTATTCCTATTCGAGATGGGGCCGATATATCGTTATCATGTTACTTGTTAAAGTAATAAACTTTAACTAGGAATTGACTGAACTCTCGAATAACCGATAACCGATGGGAAAAAAAGGTTTTTGAGTGGAGACCACGTACCGGAAGACGCAACGTAGGTTTGCCTCCCACTAGATGGCCGGCTACATTGTGAGAGTCGCGGGCATCCACTAGATGCAGATGGCAGGCTGTCTTTCACTGTGGAGGTTTCAGCAGTGGACGTCTTCTGGATGATGATGTGACGTAAAACGTAATATAAAATGGTTTAGTACATTTTTTTTTTTTTTTTTGTTTATGTGTATTTTTAAGAATATGATCCATGACGATATCGTTGACTTCTTATGCCATTTCGAGATCATCATCATCATTTTAGCCATGGGCGTCCACTGCTGGACATAGGCCTCCCCCATAGATCTCCAAAAGAGCCAGCCAGCGTATTCGAGATGGGGCAGTAATAAACTTTTTGTCACTGACTAGAAATTAACTGACGTCGAAATATATCTTGCACTATTCCTGTATTGGCTTATAAACGCTTTCAAGAGAAGCTGTCTTGAGCTGGGCTTGAGCTTACTTGGCAACGGATTAGTGTTATATTTCGCCGACGAGCACTAAAAGTATTTTACCACCATGTTATGATTTCCTCACTTTCCTTCAGAGAAAATGCAGGTTAATTTTTCGGCTAAATCTTATAGATTTGTAAACTCCGTCTATTTACCTGAAACAATAGAGCATTTTTTAAAACAGAATATTAATTACTTCTTTAAATGTTATAGAGGAAGTTAATACAAAATAAAAATAAAATACAAAATATTATTTCTTTATTGGGCATAAAAAAAATTACAAAATAAAATATGAATCCATTGACTATTGAATAACTTATACTTAGTTATAAGAATTTAACGGTAATGATTTTACTTCTCAATACTTATAATTATGTATAATTTTACTTTTGTATTTGCGGGAAAACTGGTGGTAACAAAAAACAATCGTCCTGGGGCTCAGTTTATCTACAATTATATTTTTCATCATTGGTGTTTCTAGTGTTCAACGAAAAAAAGGGGAGAAACGCGTTACCTTACTAAATATTAGTTAGGTAACGCGTGGGCTAGGTAAGTATTGGGTAAATCATTATCATACTTAAACATTAGTTTCACAGTGAAAACGCAGATGAAAGTAAAAACGAAAAACACTGAAAGATACGCTCGCATGGCCGCACCGCGCGTGACATCCATCAGGATCGCACACATACACACTAACACACACACTTGCTCACAGTTACCTGTAACTACCTACTTCGCTTTACACGCTTCAAATATCTCAAGCCACCGACAAAAACCATAAATTGTAAATCAACTGTATCAAAACTCCGTACTAAAAAACTACAAGAAAATTGTGGCACAGTTTCAGACTGTTTTAATTACGGCATAATTTATTTAAAACATATTATACAAATTTAAAAAGGTAAATAGTTTTTCAACTACATGCAGGTATACAAATTATTATCTAGTTTATAATAATTGATTACATGACGGTACACATGCAACATTATTATAATTAGAATAGAATATTATATCTATACACAAAGTATAGTAATACTTTATTATTGAAACTGACGTGGTTTTCACACATTTTATTTATATTACACGGGAATTAAAGCGAGCGGTGCAAAGCGAGACGCAGCCGCGCGCGCGCATTCACCTTGAAAAAGCCCGTCTAATGCGGTTGAAACTATAGTCGGAGTAACCGGCTTAATCTTACGTGAGTAATTCCCGTGTAATATAAATAAAATATAGTAATACTATTATATTACCTATGTTGGGAGAATCCTATGACCAGCAGTGGACTAGTATAGGCTGATTGTGATGATGATTGTAGCAACCTAACCACGTAGTAGTTAGACATACAAATACCTATTGGTAGAACAAAGAGTAGAACAAATGGAAACGACCCAAACCAAGATAGGTCTTGGTTTGAGAATTTTTTTTTTGCTCTTTGCTGCATCAAACCAAAACAAACTCGTACCTGTGGGCAACAGCATGTCAATACACACACATACTCATATGGCTTGATTAAAAATAGGCTAGCGAACCGACCGACTCGCAGTCGCGGTCAAATACAAAACAAACGCAGTGATTAATTGCGAACTACCCGCGTTCCCGCTGATTTATGAAAAGCGCTCGCGTATATTATTATTCCTGTTATTATTGCTTTTATTGATAAGCCGATCTTGCCTGTCATTTAAGAAGTTTCTCTTTATACTCGTTAACACTCTTGGCAGAGTGGTCGTGGTCATCAGTTCTGGTGGTAGCTCGCTTCACAACCCGTCACCATTCGTCACGTACTGCAGTCTTTGTTGGATCCACTGTAATGGTAATCTGCCGCGGTGGTCTTGTCCCCTCAATCTTACCCTGTCGCCTACAGGGTACCTCTAGATTCTCTACATTCCACCTCTAAGTCATCATAATCAGCCTTTTAACAGTCCACTGCTGGACTTTTAGCCCACCCCCGAAAGGGTGATTGGGCCATATCCACCACGCTGGCGCAGTGCGGGTTGGTGGATTCACATATGCCATTGGATTCCTTTTCCGTACGTATGCAGGTTTCCTCACGATGTTTTCCTTCACCGAAAAGCCAGCTGTATGAAAATCTGTACATAAGCTCCAAAGAGCTCATTGGTACAGGCCCGGGGTTTGAACCCGCGACCTCACGCTTTCAAGTCTAGCGGGCTCTCAAATGGGCCTTCTTTTTTTTTCTACCTCTAAGTAAGGCGTTCTATGGACTCGTTATAAGGAGTTTACTCTGTACTAAATGCTGCCTCGTTTTGTATTTAAACCCCCGACGCAAACAGAGGGGGTATTATAAGTTTAACGTGTGTATCTGTATTACTGTTTATGTCTGTGGCTGAACTAATTTTCATTTAGTTTTTTTTGTTTAGCAGGTGATTTTACCGAGAGTGTTGTTATCTGTTCAGCCATTTGAAGATTATCAACTCTTTTATCGGGAGTAAAAAAATATATATGTACTTGTAGACCTTATGTCTATAGACATTATATTGTCTTTAGATATTCATAGACCTTTATGCTCTCAGTACGAGATGGGTTTTCTTAAGACAGAAAGAACAAAAAGACATTATCTTTGTTAACCAATATTGTGTGGTGGCCCGTTAAATTTTTCAATTTCATGCAGCACTTCGTCTTTAGTACCCAAATGCTACCAAATAATGACACTATACCCGGTCCAAGTTTTTTACCTCTGACAGCAAGAATGGATTGTAAAAATCTAAATTAAAACCGTACATTCTCATCACTTGCTAGATTTTCGAACGAACGTAAGATTGCTGCTGTTAGCCGTGATACTATAGTGAAATATTAAAATAAAATGTTTTCATTTAGGCTTTTTATAATGTTATTTTAGCTTTACGATCAAATACCGGCCTATTACATTTTTTTTATTGAATAACAGGCTTGCATTTGAAAGCTAACTCGCCTAATGTTAAGCGGCGATACGGTCACAGTATGTTGGAGCACGCTTGTCTAGAAGAACAAAAAACTCAATTAAAAAAATCTGTCATGACGAAAACATGGAGCGAGTATAACAACAGCGGGGAAGCTATCAGTTTTATTGGTGGGCGCGTTTTCAATTTCCGGAATTAAAACCCTTCAAATTAATGTGTAAATCTTTAAGGGGACTTCAAATCGTAAAATAACTGATTTCGTTAATAGAATCGGGGGTGCGGTTAATTTGAGCCCACACCCTGGCTTTCACCCTGTCTCGCCGTAAACTACGGATTACGCAAAGTGATTTAGACCTCTAACGCGCGGGAAAGAAATGGGTCGTGCGGTCGTAGGGAGTCAAGGCACGGAGCACGCCTGCCTGACGTGACGCCATTCATCACCGGAAGCCGGCAGCGTGTGGACGTGTCAACGTCACTCCCAAAATCGACGACGTCACGCCGTCAATAGAGCAATTTCCACAGCCATAAATTGTGGAAGCTTTATCGCCGGCCGCTGTCTGCCTCAGAATATGGGGCAAACAAGACGCTTATGCAGGAACTGAGGTAGCTAAAGTAGTTTCTTTTCACCTAAGCCACCATATCTGCCCATAAAACTCGACGGTCGCATCGAGCATTGATGCTTTTTTGAGTGCTTCGTAACACTGCAGGATAACAATGGCATCTGGCTCCACGCGAAGTTTCTTTCAAATAGATCATCATCATCATACTCAGCCTATATCAGTCTACTGCTGGACACAATGCCTCTCCCAAGGCACGCCACTCATCTGTATATACATATAATTCCCCTGAAATATATTGAGTAAATTATTAATCTGGGTGTCTTCAAGTCGAGAGTTTATAGGTTTCTTCTAGGCAAGCGTGCTCCATTGTAGGTTGGCGGCCAAGCGCAAGCCTATTTACAATAAAATAAAAGCTACATTCACACCTAGCTATACGTGTGAAGTAGCGTTACGTTGCAGCGTGACATAACGGCATTAACGTTATTATTGTATTGTTTCCGAGACGTCAGCGAGGGTGATGGATAGCCACTTTCGAGACGCACGAGTCCACGCGACGACCGCTGACGGGACCACACTGAATCGATTAAACTCGATTACAAAAAGAACATTGCTAATGATGATAATGACATTTCTCGATATAACAAGTCATTCCACCCTGACTCGACCATTCTTACCACTCTTTTATAAATGCAAAAGTTTGTGTGTATATGTCGCAGGTTTGTGATAAAATCAGTTTTTCGATCAAAAACCTAGGCTTTTAGTCAAGAACCGGAAGGAGACAAAACTATTATCTATACCAATTTTTTAACAAAACCCTAAAATCAATGTTAAACAACGATATATTTATATTAATTTTACATTCATTTAGCACATACGTTATCAGTATTTGTTCTACACTGGAAATAATTATAGTTGCATCAAGAAATGTTACAAATAATTTGAAATAAAAAACTGAAATCTAATGTTTTTGTTCAAAAATCTCCAGTGTTTGTTTCGCACTGTTTTCACTATACCGCTTATCACAAAAGCTGTTGGTACACTAACTCATGTTTTCACGCGCGCTAAGAGACTTGCAGCCACCAATAAACTAACCAATAGTCCACATACAGAAAAGGGCGGCTATTATAGAGCGACAAATCATAATGAAAATACAACAAAAAAACAGTCGAATACGCCAAACCTGCGTTTCATATATCAAACAATGACGACGTGACTGATTGTCAGTCATATTGCATTCTAACGGACGGTCAGTCAACTATAGTTTTATGAAATAGGACCATGGTCGATACGTCGAGCGAAAGTTACCTATTTTACAAGCTTTTATTGAGCTTCCAATGTATGTTGACACACACAAGATGGACGGACGATCTAAAAAAGAGCGCAGGGAAACGCTGGATGCAGACCGCTTCCAACCGGCCCTTTTGGAGACCGATGGGGGGGGGGGGGGGCTATGTCCAGCAGTGGACGTCCTATGGCTGCGATGATGATGATGTATGTATGTAACTATAACACTGTTTTAAAGCCCGTAAATAATCATATAACTTTAGTATGTAACTATGTTTTTTCGGGTGGAATCTTGCAACTGAATTTTAGACCAGTTTTCCTTAACCGATTGAGCTGAAATTTGGCATAATTATGTAAATTCTGTGACAATGGCTATGGTACCATCGAGCTGGTCTGACGATGGAGACAGGAAGTGACCATAGGAACGCATAAACGAAACGACGTAATCCCGTCAAGTTTGGGTTTGTTGGATTAGCACTTCCCAAGCACTTTGACCCGGATATGTCCTAAAACTGCGACCAGAACCACCGGAAGATGGGCAGCAGCGTCCTGTTAGTACACGATGAATGTACTGCGATCCCCAAGCCGCCTGCCAAGCGTGGGGATTATGGCAACACCCCTCTCCAAGAGGGAGGCCTTGTTCAGCAGTGGACATTTAATGGCTGATGATGGTGGATGGTGAAGCACTTTGGTCCTAGATGATAAATTCAATATGGCGGACGCTCCAAGACAGCGGACAAAATGTTCTTATCTACCATAATGATATGGGTATCAAACAAAAAGGTTTGCTGAGAAGAATATGAAAAAACTTGTTTATAAAAGGTATTTAAAAAAAATTGTGCGTGGTGTCCCTCCGCGCGGAAGTAGTGACACTCTCGTTCCGTCTCTTTCTATTCCCCCTCCATGGTAGCGTTAAACGTTTAAAGCAACCTTGTTGGAAGTCGCATGTTCTGCCATCTATACAAATATTAGTGAACTAATAAGTTTCACTTCAATAAACTATGAGAAGGATGTACAAGTTTCCTCATAGATGGCATCTAAAACTTTCGCTCTGTCTCTTTCTATTCTCCCTCCATGGTAGCGTTAAACGTTTAACGCAACATTGTTGCAAGTCGCATAAGAAGTTTCACTTCAAAAAGTTTATTTAACTAAATAAAATAATGCGCTATAAACATGTGTTTAAATCGCGAAAGTATAAAAGTTACATTTTGCTATAATCAAAGAGCGGTTCACGTGCGCAGCGTGTGATTGACAATTTGACACGTCGTGCGCGTTGATTCATCAATATCGGAGCATGACCACACGACATGCACGGAGGCGTTCAACTCCTCCGTCACGATTCGTTACTTGTGACGTGTCAAATGACCAACCACCAAAGGAACTGATGGTCTGAGTAGTATTCGTGAAATACAAGTTCAACCTTCGACCAAAATAAAATTAATGGCCGCAATTGTAAAAAAACCTCCCGCAAGAATTTCCTGGCTATGCCCTTGCCAAGATAGGCTGATTATGATGATGATAATCTTTTACGTTCGCGTTTTACATCTACATAGTGTATAGGTAAGTACTTACACAACACCGACTGTATAAAACACAGTCTGTATTCAAACTACAAACATTTCGAAAGCTTTAAAAACTTTTCGGATCAAAAGTTTATCAACTATCATAATTGGACACGTAGTTTCAATCAACAAAGGGTCGTTTACACTTTGTACAATATATCTAGACGTATAATATAGAGCTGTGTTGTATGTAGACGGGATCCCGTGTGTGGGACTGCGAGTGAACGAACTGGATGACAGTGGACGCGCCATTGTCCCACCCACGACAGGGTTAGTGACTGGGCCCGCGTGTATACGACATAAGTCACCAACCAGCGGCAGCGCGCAGCGTCTTGTCTTGACGCTGGGGTCGACTCTACTGATTATGACTTCATATATAAGCAAAGTTATATTCCAATATACTTTTCTGACTGGGGCCTCACGGCTACCTGTTTTAAGCTATTCTCTTTAGGTGATTGCGAAAAGTTGCGCGACCGCATACCGTATCCCGGCGCGTTAAGGTTCATGTTCTCGTGATTTTCCGAACTACGCTATTTCAGCACAGTTTCGAGCCCGCCTTAAGAGGTAGCCGTAAGGCTGAAGTTAGTTCATTAAAAGTACCGATCGTTTTGGTTCTAAAAACTAACGTGATAAATGTCAATACCAATAGGAAATGATTTTTTGAAACTTATTTACCTGGTTGCAGCACAGAAGAAATAAGTATCTAGTCATCATCATCATCATCATCATCATTTCAGCCATAGGCCTCCCCATCGATCTCCAAAAGGGCCGGTTGGAAGCGGGCTGAATCCAGAGTTTCCCTGCGGTCTCTTTTAGGTCATCGTCCATCTTGTGGATGGACGTCCTACGCTGCGCTTACCGGTCCGTGGTCTCCATTCCAGAACCTTTCGGCCCCATCGGACATCTGTTCTGCGTGATATGTGCCCTGCCCACTGCCACTTCAACTTGCTAATCCGGTGGGCTATGTCGGTGACTTTCGTTCGTCAACGGATCTCCTAATTTTTGATTCGATCTCGTAGAGAAACGTTTCAGTGCCGCAGGCACTATCTAGTATAAAATTATAATTCGCTGGCTCACTATTACAAGGTTCTATGTTATTTTCTTACACGTTTTGTAATTTCAATTAAAATTTTTAGACTTTCATAAATATTGACTTAGCAGGGTTTATGCTTGAGTGAAAGTATCTCTCTCGAGCATAAACCCTGCTAAGTCAATATTTATGAACGTCAAAAATTTTAAATTGAAATTACAGAACGTGTAAGAAAATAACATAGAACCTTGTAATAGTGAGCCAGCGAATTAACGAGAGCTACTACCCATCATTGCTTCTACCGGATGTGGTACCTTTTTTGCAAGAACGGTTATTTTTATACTTCCATTCAACTTGTCTCGACTCTCTGAGTGTGCCCCTATTACTGCCAGCCTGGCTGGGGGCTAATGACGATGCTAATTACAATGCTTCTTGCACCGTACCAGGCCAGCCTACTGTTACCTATACTGTGGCTTAACATAATTATGTAAGCCTCTATACCTAGCCTATTGTCTGCTCGGACAAACGAGCGGAGACAAGATTTCATGAAATCTGTTATATAATCTACACTAAACAGAATCAGTTGTGAAGTATTCTTCAGGAAATAATTTCTAGAGAACCGGTTTTTTTTTTTATTGTCTCAAAAAAGCTAACCGCCAATAGAGCCGATTACCGAAAACAAAATTAAAATGTGTTTAAAATTAGAAAGATAAAGTGCGCTCTATAAACTTACAGAATCAGATGACGTCACTTTAGAGTACGCCATAGAAACTCCAAACTGAAACTCACTTTGTGGGACAGAGCATTCCTTCATGATGTGACTACAAATTTTAAATGCTTAGGTACTTACATCTCAGATTTTTTTCAGCCAATTTAAATGATTTCTTCATTATCTATACTTCTATACTAATATTATAAAGAGGAAAGATTTGATTGTTTGTTTGTTTGTTTGTTTGTTTGCATTGAATAGGCTCCGAAACTACTAAACCGATTTGAAAAATTATTTCACTGTTGGGAAGCTACACTATCCCGGGTAACATAGACTATATTATATTTTCAAAAAAAATTAGGGATCCTTACTAAAACTCCAATAAAGTAACCCAAGGTGTAAAAAATAATATTTTCAATTTTGACTTTGCGTGTTTGACAGTTCTAAGACAGGACAACGTCTGTCAGGTCAGCTAGGCACATATAATTATATATTTTTTACAAATCAAACACCAGGTCGATATCCTATCGTAAGCATATTTGTGGGTTTTTTAATGTCATGGGTGGCAAACAAGCAGACGGACCGCTTGATGGTAAGCTGTCACCGACCCCTATGAATACTTGTAACACCAGAGGCATTGATAAAATATGTACGTAGTATAATATGACATCTTTGACCAGAGGCATCACAACTACGTTCCCGACCCTTTAAGAATCTATTTAGTCGCCTTTTGAAGAATCCCATGTTGTATAGCAAGGTAGGTACAATAGTCACATTAAGGCCCTGTTTTTCCCAGATCCTAAAAAGAAAGACTCATGTACGGAAACCATAGATCATCTACGTTTATTGATGTTTTACTACTAGAACCGTATTCCCGCATTTGAAAAGGGTTAGATGCACGTTTCAAGTTTTATAAGTCTGAATTTGTTTGAGTGTCGGGAACATACGCGCCGGGCGGCGGGACCGGCGGGAGCGATCCAGGATTTTATGTTCACGCTTGCGAGAGATTTTTTACAAACTATGCATACGAGACTCTGAATATATTCGCATTTCCAAGAGTTGACTCACTCCGGATATTCTCCTCGGCGGGTGTACGTACACGCGTCCCTCATAAATATGTACTTAACTTACGCCGCTGCGAAGCGATATTCTTCGCAAATTGGGAAGCTATGCATAACAATTTAAGTTTCTCGCGAAAAAGCGACAAAGGGACCTTTTCAGAATTTTCAATTTTCTTTGCAAAGAATTTTATATTCCATGTTACTTTATATCCATTTTTTCAACGCGTTTTCTTTTCCTTATATCTTTTGTTGCGGAAGATTTCTAGTCCAGGGCTAAAGAGGATTTTCAATACAAGGGTTGATCAACTATTTTATCCACACCGTTTTCGGAGCTGTCCCGTAACACAATTACAACACTGATTCATAAAACGACAAGTTTATGGCATGGCATGATGATGATAAAATACAAAAACAAATCTAAAAATTCTTACTCAAACTAATGTAGTACCGCAGCCGCCTTAGTGTGGGTAATCATAGAGAAAAACATTTTCAAAGATTGGCCCACGAAAACTTTACTTAAAATGTGGTTTATTTTGACTGAGGCGTTATTCTACCCAAAGTCTGAATCTGTAGCTAATAACCATTTTTTTTATTCGTAAAACTCATATTCCTTATCTAAATCAATCATACTAATATTATAAATGCGAAAAGTTTGTTGGTCTGTTTGTTCCTCTTTCATGCACCAACAAAGCAACGGATCGACCTGATTTACTGCATGGGTATAGTTCAAGGGCTGGAGAGTGACATAGGCTACGTTTCATCATCATCATCACCATTTTTGTTCACTACGCGGCTGAAACCGCGGGGCGCAGCTAGTCAATTAATATATGACACAAACTAATTTATTACGTCAAATCAAATAACCCGCCCCGCACTGTACCTGGTGCAAAAGTGCTAATAATATGGCAGATATCCTCATGCTGAATGGCATATGACTAAATTTGTGATTTTTGATATTTGGATATTTTGGAAAAAAGCGTCGTGTCGCTATTATGACTATCGCGAAGGATGTTGATATTAATTATTATTATTTAAAGCAATTATTTGTGACATATTGTATTATATTATACTTAATTATTAATTTGCATGCCTAATTTAAGGTTATTTTGGCTGTACAATCCTAATATAAGACAAATGTTACCCATAAACCAGCAAATATAAAATTGAATTAAATCAATTTTATTTCGTGATATTTGAAATAAAATTGAAAAAATGAACTCTTCAAGCAACGAATAGCACTCCCGCACGTTCAAAAGTAAGCGAAATTAGTGTTTGAAAATGTATTCCCCTGAAAAGACAGTCGTGAATTTTAGTAACTACTTTCAACAATAGGGAATATGCATGTGTTTTTTGTGGCTTTTGACGTCACGTTTCGTTTCGACCAATGGTGAAGCGTTTCGCAAATTTGAATTTCCCTCTTATATTTTGCACTTTTTATTTAATATTTTAAGCAATTATAATGCAACTAAATTTTTTTTTTTTTATAGAATATAAAGTCAGAACAATAATGATTCGGAAAAAAAATGTTTCAACGATATTTAAACCACATGCATATTCCCTATTGTTATTTTGAATAAATTCTTACATACTTTTATAATTAAATTACTCGCATTGTTTGAGTAAAGCACTGTAAAAGCCTTGGTCGACAATGGCGTTGATTCTGTCATAGTGATATGACACTAAACTAAACTAATCTGTCAGGACTAAAATTATCTGCCTCTCTTTTTATTTTAATATGTGAGAGAAGGATGGCACCAATTTTAGAGCTGTCAAATTTAGTTTAGTTTAGAGTGCATTAAAATCGATGCCAATGACTGCACTGCTGGCCACGCTGGACACTATGATGTCCTCGAGCATGATCCAAGAAAACAAGGTCTGGCACTCTGGCAGTTGTCCCAGAATTACGTCACTGTTTAGTTGCCACTTTATTGTAACAAACACAGATATTCGGAAACAAATTCGTTAATCATCTATTGTCATTTGGTTTGTCTGCCTAAGCAAGTTAAGCACGAATTGAATATATTAAACACAATTTTATCACAACCACATTGATTTATTGGATTCCCACAGGTAATATACGAATATTGGGGAGTTATAATTTCACGCTACTGTTAACACAGAAAATCAGTGTCCGCCATTTATTTATATAAATGGCAAGATAGGATAAGACCGGTATTCATTTATGCTGCCTTTTGAAAAATAATGTACCAATAGCGTAAAAATTTACTCATACATTTCGTGTTTTGTAAAATAAATGCGATACAGACATAAACCTCAATTAGATCCGCCCTTTATAGAAAGAAACCTACGAATATTGCAAACATAATATTCAATTAGAGCCAGAGTGGAATTAACAAGACAATTTGTATGAAACTCGACAAGGGTTGCTCCCAAATATGAATTCGAAACAATTTTATTATCATGTTGCAAAAAATGGCTCCGAATTTTTTGTTTCTTATTTTCTTTCAGATAGCGTAGTTAAAATAATTATAAAACTTCGCAATATTGCGTATTACCTATGTCTGTATCAAGATTTAATTTTTCGTCGAAGCCTCCACCACTTAACAGGGGCGTGACTTTAACTTAACCGTGACTTACTTTGTTTGAATTTGACCATTTCGACGATATCTAGTAAAACTTGAAAATAATACAATACAATACTTGACACTGGCGAATGCACATGACGTGCGATGCCAAAATCTTTTCAACAGGAAGGAATGAAAATAATTTTGATGCCAAACTGAGTGAAAACACTAACATTTGATATTGAAAATAATTCAAGAATCTGCTTCAAAATTGAATAAGAATAAGATATATTTATTGCCAAAAATCAAAAACAATGAACATGTACTATAAGAAACATAAGGAGAAACAGTGTTTGCCAGTGTTTGTTTATGTGTTTGTTTTTTTTTTTTGTGTTTGTGTTTTTTTGTGTTTGAGTTGCAAGATTCCACCCGAACAAACATACATACATTGCAAGTTAAATAAAAGCTTGTAAACTGGTGCTATTTTTTCATACTCGTACTTCCAGGAAAACATAAAAATAATCCTAAAACATTTGGTTGTATTTTGCGTTGATTCATTTTATTATCCGCAAATGGAACCGCGAAAGTGGAACAAAACAAAAACCGACAAGTGCGTGCTTTGCCACGCTCATGGTGGGGTTTCGTAGCTATGTTAGAAATAAATAAACATCATCAGGCCGACTTCTTAGCGTGCAAAGATGAATTTGCGGTTATACAAATAATTTGGTTAGTCCATAAAAATATTACTATGGTCGATTATTTCGTGTAAACTATTTGACTCAGGTTAAGCGAGTAAATTAAGTCTATTAAGATTATCTAACTGTTATTTGTAAAAGTAATTTCAGTTTACGTGATTAAAGTAATAATCAGCTAATGTATATTTTTTCAGATTTTTCCGAGATTTTATATAGGTACTAAGTAGTTCCATTGAATCACTTCAGGGCGATATTTTGACCGACACAAAATAAAAGCGATAATGACTACTTTAGAGTCAAATATAAAAAATAAGAGGTCATTTTCCATAACGATTTTATAAATATTATAATGATTTTGGATGCACTTTTCTAAGACATCCTTATCGATAAGCATTTCTTTTTCATCCCCACTTTCCTACCTTTTTCCTACATCTTTTGTGTATCCGTGAAAATTCACAACGTTTTAATATTTTCTCTGGCAGTGGGTATAATTTATATCTATGTGTTTTAAATTTCAGCACTGTAGTCCAAATAGTCACACAATCCACACAGACAGACACGGTAAAATTATGAGGATCCTTTACTTTATCTGCGGAACCCTAAAAAACAAAATCTGTACAAACAAGTACCACACACATGAAATATAAGAAAACAAAAAAAATATAACTTATTTCGAAGGGCGTATTAAAAGCTTTCTAGGGAATGACCTACGCCTCAACAAACTTCAAAATCTCGCAATATGTAGGTAATAATCTAGAGCTTGAATATGTAGGTACGTGTAACATAAAGCTAGGTAATAGAAGGTTGTTTATTTAATTTATAGCAACAAAAAGCTCGAGTTCGTTAGTTTTATAGCAATTTCATTTTACGAAAAATGCGGATTCGCTTTTTGCGGAATTGAGTTTTACTGCGCTATCCGTGTTTTTTCCGCAATTTACATTTCCAATTTATCATTTTGTTCATGTGATACCTATTTCACCTGCAATTTAAAATCTACCGTTTATATTATGTATATAAAGTCTCGTTTAATTTTGATGGGATAAAATAGGTAAAGAGAACCCGTACGAAGCGCTTTTCAATTCCACATTTATTATGCGAACTGCTAGTCTGTGGAATTCGCTGCCTTAGTGGGTGTTCCCCGATAGTTACAATCTGGGTGTCTTCAAGTCGAGAGTGAATAGGTTTCTTCTAGGCAAGCGTGCTCCATCGTAGGCCGCATCATCGTTCAACATCAGGCGAGTTGGCGGCATAGCGCAAACCTATTTAAAAAAAAAAAAATATGTCGGGACTCAAACGACAGGGCTTCCCTAGAATACATTTGCATTATATTTTTACCAGATAATTAAATCGCGATACAATAAAGCTCAAGTAGAGAAAAGAAATTCGATATCCAATAAACGTTGAGTCAAAAAGAATGGAAGCGAGCGAGTGAATCAAAGGGTAGGTGATCGCGGTTGCCGCGGCCGTCGCTTCTTTTGTGTCCGAATCAAGCCACCTCTGTCCCGCACTTCCAGCATTAACCGATATTTCCAATCTCACTCGCTCCGCACTTTTCCTTTTATTAGATTTTTAAGCAACACCTCCCCCCTCGCGTTATCGCGGATCTTCGCCGGCAGCAAATAATATAACGAAATTCCGCGGAATTTGCGTTCCACTCACCACCCAGGATTCCTCCCTCGAAAATAACATCGATAGGCATCTACTCTATACGACAATAGAATAAAACGATTTTGCTGAAACGCAGTAACGAAACAGAGTTTATTTAGTCTATTTTGACACGTACGCTCTCAGGGGGATCTTTAATCATGCGAATGTAGAGCGTCGGCAGCGGCGAGCGAGTGTGAGTATGTTAATTAGCGAGGGCTATGCAGGCGAGCACGCGAGATAGTCGACGATGGCCGCGGCGGGACCGAGCCACGTTTATGGCACTGAACCGTGCTCCAAGGAGCCGTTTCTCAAGTGCGATCTCATTCCCGAGCAGCGAGACATTCGTCGACCCGATCGTGACCACTGTCTCGGCAACGTGACCTCTGTCGCGGGGTCACGATGCAAATCGCCGTAACATCGTCCGTTCTGTCTAGTTTGGTATCCAAATCAAAGTTTAAAGTCACGATTGTGATTAAGTGGAGAGGAATAAAACAGTGTGTGAAGGGCCTGGAGCTGTGTGCGGGCTGGTAGGCTGGCGGCGGCGGTCGCAGGCGAGTGGTGAGCGGTGACCGCATGTCGCGCTTGCACCCGACAGATTTAATCAGGCTCCAACCACCGCGAACCCGATCTCAGGGCGTTCCACTCCGCCGAACAATTCTCAACGAACACACAACCGACTGAACGTCAACCCAGTTTTTTCAGATTCTCGGAATTTTTATATAGACTCACTGTTGTTTTTCATTAAACGTAAGTATCAATATATCGCCACCAGGTTTATCTTGTGACTCTTGGTGAAATACAAACTCTCTCACATTACATTATGGTATAATTTAAAAGCAACGCGCGCATGTATGGAATCGTTGTCAGCGTCATGCAGCGAATTCATTTCGTCACGATTCCGAAAACGAAATAAAACGAGAAGAAAACAAGAAGAGCATTAAATCGCTTCGAAACCTTCGACCAAAATAAAATGAATGGACGGGCTCAGAAGAAGCGCACTTTTGAAGATTACATAATGAGCGCCGGCGCTCACTTGGTTTCAGTCGGTCTCTAGCCGTAGGAAGCGCAACACTACACTATTGTTACATGATAACGAAACATCTGACAAAATTATGCCTTCGTGTACAAAAGTATGCCCGAAGTGTAAATACACAACAAAAAACCACTATCTATTTTTTGTAACAAATGTACTATACATGGTTATAATTAGGTGTTGAAGTATATGTCCGACGGTTTTGACTCATTTTTACTGAGCAAGTTCAATGGTTATGGCCCGTCCTTCATTTTATTTTGGTCGAAGTTGTAAACATGTAAATCAGCGTGATGGTGCACGCGGGCATCGAACCCTGTGACTTCAGCCTCGACGCCGTACACTCACCGATTGTACTTACCGCCATACAATACATTTTCACAACAAGATAAGTAATAATAACCGCCGGTTGCCATAATCATCATCTAAGCAAATTAATTGGGTTAATAAGTAATCTTAAACCGACAAATTTACCCCATTCCTGCTTAAACCAGCATGCTTAACAACCACTCTATTGTAACATCAATATTGGGCGTTCAAACACCAACATTAACTTTGTAAAGTGTTTGCTTTGCGATGAATTAAGAAAATTGGGGCAAACATTAAACCCCGGTCGGAGGAAGCCGGAGCGAGATGAAAGTACGTATCAAACCGTTGGATGAAAGCCGTGATTGAGGATCGGGAGTACATCAGCGTCGTCTGAAGCGAAAAGGTTTCTGAGCCGACTTTATCCGCGGCAATAAATTGCATTCGACACAATTTGTCGAGTGACGCCGTGCGAGCACAAATCGGCTACATTGCCCTTTATGTCAGCGGGCGACGCCTCCGAGCTGATGTTGTAAATAAAATTGTTGCTGTGTATTACAGTATCAAATATGGGAATATTCTATTGAATCAAAAACTTACAACTAAAATTCGTGACATTATATTCCGTCCTCGACGAAATTGCTTTCAGAGGCAAAGAGGAGGAGGTGACAAGCTGAAGTCACAGCAAAGAAGTATACAAGTATACCGTATACCGTAGTATAAAACTATGAATGTACCTAACACGGGAGACATGAGTTTTTCGAGTTTTACAATTCGTTTCCCGCTGAAACATGCGAACCTCAGCCCTAAGTAAAGACGTTTTATGGTTTGGCTACTGAGAAGCTTAGACAAGGAATAAAAATCTAAGCTATCATTTTCAAATGTCTTTTCCTAATCAAGTTTCAGTCAGCGTCTGCCACTGACTTCATCAGCTATCACTTTTTGAAAGACGTTATCAGATGAAAGACTTTTTAGGTTCAGCCGTTATTTCTCCTAATTTGAAGAAACATACGAGGCATAAAATACTTGGAAAAAACTCGCATTGCGTCAGCAGTTTTAGTTTGTTCGTGGAACTTCCCTCTTTGTTCTTGAACAAGCCAGTTTGACGACACAACTTTTAGGAAGGAAAAGTATCAAAGTATCGAGGGTAAGGCTCATAATATCCGCAATGATTCCCGGATTCTCTTGTGCGTCAATCAAGACGGAATGTAAACTTTTCGTTTATTGAATTTCCTTGCGAAATAAATAGTTGGAGGAATTTAAAGCTGCAAGAGAGGATACGTCCGGGTCGTTTCAGAGTTGGATCGATCTGTCACTCAGGGAATAAATAATGTGCTCGCCTTATTTAACAGCGGCATTCCCGTATTGTATTCAAGAAGCAATAGCTACGTCGAGTAGGTAAAACACAAATTGCAGGCGGTCGCAACTCAACCCGACCTCCTGAAAAATGCTTCCTTTTTAACAAAAGGGAACGCTGCAGGTTAAATGGTCATGTTCAGTCAACTTTACTTACAAATGGATTCTCTGGAGATTCTTACCGAGCTTTTTAGGTTCGCTTTAATTCTCACAACAGGAAAAGTTTCTTCGAAGTCGTAGCGAGAGAAATAATTTCAACTGCATTTCATAATGTTAAATTAAACTGACTTTTCGTGGAGCGAGTCATGCGAAATTTCCGCTTAAAATGAAATACGATATACTGTGTAAATAAAGTGGAGGGAATGGTGGTCAGAAATAATACATACAAAAGAGGAACAAACGGGGATGTGATAATGAATTTTGCTCCCTGCGAAGCGTAATTTTTAATTTTTTACAATTTTCACACAACGCGGTCACGGTGTGGCATACAAAGCTGAATAATAAGCTTTTTAATGTAATTAAAGGCACGCCGTCGCTGTGTGAGAAAAAAAGTGGACGTGCTCACTCGAGTGCAATGAAACACTCGAGAAACGAGGAGGAAACACCCGGCAAAGGGAAAACACGTCAGAAACTAAAAAAAGATAAAACAGCATATTCAAAAAGTTCACTTCAAACTTCTATACGAACAGGAAAATAGTAGTTACGTAAAATAAATATTTTTCTATAACATATTGGTGACGATTGAATCAGGCGTCACATTGCGGAAGTCCATGTTTTATTTGTATATTAATTGCTGAAAGTTTAAAATATTTTATTTAAATTAATATCATTAGTACAAAATATAATAACAAATATTTTTACAGATTTGATATTTTTTTGTTACAGGTTAGGTTTCTTTTAAATTATTTTTTTCTCTTTTATATTATTCATAATATATAAATTTTAGGTTAGGTTAAAATTAGCATCACAAATATCTATAGAGAAAAAAATATTTATCGCAAAATCCTTATTGTACTCGAAGCGACGTAGAAGCGAAATTACACTCGTCATCTATACTAATATTATAAAGAGGAAAGATTTGATTGTTTGTTTGTTTGCATTGAATAGGCTCCGAAACTACTGAACCGATTTGAAAAATTCTTTCACTGACGGGAAGCTACACTATCCCCGGGTGACATAGGCTATACTCTATACCCGTGCGAAGTTGGGGCGGACCGCTAGTATAAAAATAAAACACATCGGTGAACAAAAAACACGCCTAATATTTTTGAACCGCTTCTAATGTTTTAATGTGACCTAATTTATTTTATCGTCTTGAACTATTGGAGCAGATTCTAAAATAGTTATAATACTATAATATACAGTAGTAAAAAGCCATTAGAGTGACAATAGGACTCGATTGAAAAATTATTTTTTTACTATGTATTGCTTGTTGCTTAGAAATAGTCAGAGGACCGGAGAGTGAAACCGTGGGGCGCAGGTTATATAGGGATATTGTGGCAGTAGACACGGTAACACTACTAAGTACGCCTATATACCTACTCTACCCTTTGAATCGTCGTTTTATAGGATTTCTGCGTTGTATCTCTTCTGTCTGAATGCATTTCACGATCCCTGACTATCGGTTTCTCAATCATTAAACTTGAGACGGTCTGATATCAATCACTATTCAACTTCAAAAGTTCCATTTACAAAATCACTAGTACAGTTACATACAAAAGAAGATAGACATTTCATTGGTTTCTGATAGTTTCGATTAACTTATAACTTTTGTATACGAGAAGAGATGTTTTTAGGCAGTGTTGCATACAATCCGTACTTCAAAATTTGTAATAATTATACAAAAGCGAAATACCACTGACTGACTGACTTATCACGAGATCTCCAAAATTAATTGACCCACTAATCTGAAATTTGGCAGGTAAATTCCTTATTGGGTTTAGAGGTTCTTTTGCTAAAGGGGGGGAGGCTGGGCTGAGGATCGAACCGGATGCCGTCAGATTGTAAAACGGACATACTACCGCTCGGCCGTCACATCTCACTACTAAAATATGAGTAATACTCAAACTACCTAACCAACTGTTTATAGTAGAAGTCTAAATTATTAGGTACCTATTTGCCACTACAATAGCATCCCACTAATCCGGCACTTCAGTACATCGGCACATCCAGTAGTCCGGCACTCTACGCCTACACAGCTCTAGTTTTCTCCGCCCGCGCCTTCCCCTTTCCTCAGACGCTACCTACTCCCACTTGCACTCTTTCTTCTCCAAATTACTTAAGTTAGATATTTGTCATAAAGAAATTTTTTATCTGTATATATATACTACCAACATATGCATTGCTTTATTTTATTTACCTTGAATTTCCCTACATAATCCAGTTAACCAAATATTCCAATAATCCGGCACCTTCTAGTATTTAATAGTGCCGGATTAGTAAGACTCTACTGTATAAGCAAAACGTGCGCAGATAAAATTATGAAGCTGTCAAAGTTTAAAGCGAGCATAAGGTGCCACGGGTACAAAGTACTTAGCAAGTTATGCCAAAAGTGCCATACAAGAGCAGAGGAGGAATTCCACCCTAACGGCTTGCCTTTATGGCGCTAATAATACATTACGACTTCCACGTCCCATTTCATATTACATTTAAGTAATCCCCATTATTTTTCTGATGATTTCAGACCTGAAGTTATGATTTATTGATTCCCGAATTGCCAAAACTCACATCCCTATACACAAGACCTAAAGGTATTATATACAGGGTTACGCGTAAAGGGTGTACTAAGCCGAAACGGGTCCGTTATACTCATCATTATGAACAACTAATACTATGAGACCGAACCTGAAACCACGAAAAAAATATCAGCTGTTCCATACAGTGTCCTATTAACAACGTTTACAAATTTACAAATTATAAACAGTTTTCTCAACCGAACATAAATCAGCTGTTTCATATATTTTGTCGGGAGTGAATGTTTTTTTTAATGGAACGGCGGATGTTTTAACTTGAATTTCGAAGTAGTTTTTTTTAATTTTATAATTAATAGGCTTGCCTTTGACCACCATCACGCCTGATGATGCGGTCTACATTGGCACGCTTGCCTAGAAGAAACCGATTCACTCGTGATTTGAAGACACCCAGATTGTTGATTGTTGAGATTGTCGTTGTTCCAAAGTTGTTTATTTTGATGTACTGAAGCTGCCCTTAAGAGGATGCTAACTGATTACCAATAACCCTGTATAGAGATAAACCCGGTATATAGTTTTACTAACTAAGTATACCTACCTAAATACTTCATTAGTGAATCTACATTGAGATGTTAAGAGAAAATACGTTTTAAACTTCGTCTATAAATCAAATAGACAGTTTTATGTAAACATCCGTTTACTTAATAATCACAGCCAAACCAATTACAAAGTTACCTACCCCAACTGAACAATTACTTAAACTGCTAACAAACTAAGAAATATCTTCTTTCGCTTCGTGAAACTCCATTTACATTTTAAGCTTATTAGACTAGCAACTTGGTGTCTATCGTAGCATTACAAACATAGAAATTTTTGTTTCGATATCTTGTAATTTGACGGAATAACATGACACGAGAAATAAAAATCACTTGTTACCATTTTACTGTGTCAAATTAAAATATATCAAACTAGCGGTCCGCCCCTGCTTCGCACGGGTATAGATTATAACCTATGTCACCCGGGGATAGTGTAGCTTCCCGTCAGTGAAAGAATTTTTCAAATCGGTTCAGTAGTTTCGGAGCCTATTCAATGCAAACAAACAAACAAACAATCAAATCTTTCCTCTTTATAATATTAGTATAGATTTACAATTTCTTCGTTTGTAATGTTATAATAGACACAAGTCATGATTTTGTTACTTTTTGGAAATTCACACTCATTGATTTTATATCTTCAATAATGTGAAAATGTGCGAGTGAGAAAACTGCAGAGGGTAGACAGGCCCCTTAAAAGACGTATTTAAAAGCATTTGAAGAAGTTTGTGAAAGTTGGGATGTGCGGGTATTGGGCTTGTTTGAGTTGATGCTCATTAAAATTCAATATTAGAGTGGGGCTCGAGGTGCTATTGATCGCAGGTGGCGACGACGCGACGGTGAAGGGATGGTGCGTGGTGCGGGAACGCATAAACAACGCACGAGAGACGTCTGACCTCGAGCCGACCGACCCGACGCGCGACGCCGCCGCGTCTACAAGACTTGTGGCGCCCAACATGGGACTGGCTCATGAACTAAGTGAAAAATATTTTTAGCTGGCTCATTCAATTAGGAGCGCTTGAGACATTGAATAAATATTTTGAATCCCTTTCTTAGTAGAGAATAGCCCAAATCAGTTTCTTAAAATACTGAGCTCCGATTTATTATTTTATGTGCTTTTTTTACATGTATTTTTTACTAGTAGCGTTTAATAGATTAGATAGATAGATAGAAACTCTTTACCGTGTACACCAGAAATAAAAATTACAAACTGATAGAAAACACTAACGAGCTAGTGCCACAAGTGGCGGCTATATCGCTAAAAACGATCTCTACCAGGCAACCATTTGTTTAGTAGGTATTCATATTTTTTTTTATATTACGAAGATGAAATGTTATTTAAGTTATCGACATAATATAATTATATATATATATATATATATACATAATGGGTACTAATAAAATTATTTTATGGAAACACATACTTAGTTTTCAATGCACGACTAAAGTTCAAACAATCGATTTGCAACGAAACTGTAAATTAATTTAATAAGCTGCTTAATTTGCTGAAACTGTGTTCAAAATTCATTTAACAAAACTACCGAAAATCATTTATATTAATCCACATGATTGATTGATATTCGATTATTATGCATGTTTGTTTTGAAGGGGTGCCTATAATCGATACAGAATATATTTACTATATACCTAATGAATTGTTGTTGTTAAATATTTAAAACATCACTGTTTGCCCAAAGTTTTAATTGTGTGCCGTATTACAAAATACATCGTAAATTTTTAGGTATTTGAATTTTTGGGCATAAAACTGAATAAATAAAGCCGTTATTCTCGAAACAAATATAAAACATGTAAACAATACATTAAAATTTATGTCAGTTAATTTTATGTCAGTAATTTAACGAAATCCACTCACAAACTTTCCCTTCGAAAGTTTTGCAAAAACTACTTTTGTAAATTGTAGATAATAAGTTGATATGTTGAGTTTATTCAAAATTTGAAGCAGTTGAGCAGTTTTTGTTTTCAATAAAAAATACTAATCTATTAATTACTGAAATTGATATTAGGTATATAGATCACTAGCTCTTGCCCGCGACTTCGTACGTGTAGACTTGCATGTATTTTTTCAACCCCCTTTTCCCCGTCTTAATTCAGCTCTTTCGCAAAATCCTTTCTTAGCGGACCTCTACTCTACACCCCCTATAAGGAATCTAAAAAACTACTTGCCAAATTTCAGCTTCGTAGGTCAATTAGTTTTCGAGATTTCGTGATGAGTGAGTGGATGAGTGAGTGAGTAGGTGAATTTCGCTTTTATTTATCTATACTAATATTATAAAGAGGAAAGATTTGATTGTTTGTTTGTTTGTTTGCATTGAATAGGCTCCGAAACTACTGAAGCGATTTGAAAAATTCTTTCACCGACGGGAAGCTACACTATCCTCGGGTGACATAGTATATAATCTATACCCGTGCGAAGCTGGGGCGGTCCGCTAGTATATATATATATATTCTATTTGATAGAATCCGAACACATATAAAATAAAATAAAAACACCAAAAATTCAGTTTTTGTCAGAAAATGTGTGAGGGCTCTTAATTGAGGACCTAGTTCAAACAATTGTATGAACAGCCAAGTAAAATAAGAGCAATGATTTATATTAATTACAACTGAAAGTTCATTGTGACAATGAAATTTTTCTTTATTCAATCTGATGATCACAAACCTTTGTTAATGCCATATTTAATCTGAAGCCGAACATACCTGAAACAATTAATACATATATATATTCATTTTATTAACATAGTAGGTATATCAAAATATGACCTTGTGCTTAATTTAATTACATATTTTATTATTTAATTTGTATCAAGCTTGCTGTATTTTTTTAAATGTATACCGGTTGCTCACATCTCACTCATTTATTTTATAAATTAACTAGTTGAATCCCGCGGTGTTACCCACGGTTTTCCAATTGTTCCACATTTTTGGGGGTAAAAGTACCCTATGTCCTATGATGTATACTATCTTCCTGCCAAATTTCGTTAAGATCGGTTAAGCCATTTAGTCGTAAAAAGCGAAAAAACATCCAGACAGAGAGACAGAGTTACATTCGCTTTTATAATATAAGTAAGGATAAGGATACGGATTTACCGGCGTGTTTATATTTTATTATGCAGAAGAAACTCTCGAGGCGTTCTCACAAAAAAATTACGTTGCCTCAGAAGTTTTTTAAATGTTCCAATAGCATGAATAATTTCGTTCGAGCGCTTACTAATTTTGAAGTAGTTTTTTGTTTAAACTTTGTAGGGTGATAAAAGTGTCTACAAATTCTAGAATACAATATAGGTGTTTAATATCTCGACGGCAATCGCACAGGGGACACAGTGGCAAGCCACGCAATACGAGTGCATACAGCCGTTTGAGGCTTCTTGTATCTACAACCATTTGCAAGCCGGTAATATCTATGTTGTTGCCCGATATAGCAGATTGTCATAGCCGTATCGTAGTAACTGCCAGTTTACGACCTACAGAAGAACGTACCTAGTTTCCTACGATTTTGTTGCCGCATTTACATTGTAGAGTTTTGTGTTTCAGTTTCGTGTTTGCAGACAATACTAATCCACTTAAAGGACTTTGATGACTTAATTTTTTTTTCTTGTACAAGCAACCGATCTGTAGTATTTATTGTGTAATCCGCACCATAAAATTATACCAAAACTGATGCCCTTTGAGGAGACATTATAGTTATAGATGTTATCATTAACTAGGGACCCGCCCGTCCGGCTTCGCACGGGTGTAATTTACGTGCGAAGCCGGGGCGGGTCGCTAGTTATATATATAAACCTTCCTTGAAAATTTATCTAACTGATGGTGAAAACTGCATCAAAATCCGTTGCGTGGTTTAGGAGGAGTTAGCGGCCATACAAACAGACAGACGCGGAAAGCGACTTCAATTTATACTATGTAGAGATAGAGATAGAGAAGAGAAGAGATAGAGATGTTCAGTTGACAGCATCATTATTGGTCAAGGAGAGTATTAGTCAAGTTCCAAATTAACCATCTGAACAGTACAGTACAGAATACCGCTGTAAGTTGTGCTGCTGTAATTATTTTAAACCGTCTCAGATGGCGAGACGACTATAAACTGTTTATAGCCATTTTATTAAAGGAGCGCCTTTCTCGCTTCTCCTAGAAACATGTAACTTTACTTAGAGCGTCGACCTGAAACCTGAATCTATGAAAAACAATGAAAACATGTGAGGAATCGCGTCGGCACGTGGAAGTTTGCGCTAAAATATTAAGGTTTCCTAGAAATAATACCACTTCACCTACTTACTTATAATTATACTTGAGAAATAAATTATAATTACAGATGTTTTGTTAAACATAATAGAAGTAGGTTAGCTCTACACGTGGCAAGAATAATATATGACGAAGCTGAAAGCACTCTCTTTGAAGTCTTTCAACTCAATATTTCTTCAAAAGAAGACCTAAGATTGTGTGACACAAGAGCTAGAAGGAAAACATCGTGGAAAACTGCTTGTTTACACAATCTATAAAACGCGATCTCGCACAAAGGAACAGTTGAATAGTGGAAACTGAATACTTTAACAACGAAGGTGTGGATTCGTTTTATGTTGTAAATAACGAAGATATTCCGGATATGCATCACTTCTTTATGTATTAGCTGTAGCACGCGACTTTGTACGCGTAAACTTTCATATAAAAATTTAACCCCCGTTTGACCCATTCGCAAAATCCTTTCGTAGAGGACTTCTACACCCCATAAGAAGTCTACTTGTCAAATTTCAGCTTAGTAGGTCAATTAGCTTTCTAGATTTCATGATGAGTCGTCAGTGATGAATAACTTCTTTAGTAGCTAAATAAATTATGTGCAATTTCAATGTCATCACTAAAAAACGGTGAAGGTAAACATCGCGAGGAACTGGTATGTCTGAAAACCTCAAAAAGTTCAAAGACATATGGACATTTACCAACATGCACTGGCACTGGGTGGATTATGGCCCATCCTCTCTCTCTGAGAGAAAGCCTGTGTCCCAGCAGTAGGAACACGATAGATTGATACTGATCTCTGAAAAGCTTTTGATTAGATCTAAGCCCTTGAATTAATGTAGGTACCTACTAGACAACCAGAAATAAATAGATTCTATTCGATAACATAAGAGGCCTATCAATTTCAACGCATACCTAATCAATAACAGAACTCGAGCGGTGAGCCAGACCGATAAATAAAGTATAATCTGATCGCTTTCTTTTTCGAGCCCGATCTGAAAGTAATGGAAAACATATCCAACAGTAGACGGTCGACGGTATGATTAAATTCTTCTTTTTCTTGTGACGCTCGATATTGCTGATTCTACGAAGGGTCTCACCTACTCGCTTTTAATTTAAAACTAACTACTAATGTTTTAACGTCATTTTATACTCAAAAAAGACACTAAGCAATTTATATGTTAGCTGGCAAGTGCCTTTATTAACTAAACAAATACAAGCTACCGTAAATACAACGCACCTGCTGTCATCCAGATTTCGTCTTCCCATGTTTTGCATGACTTATCTTACTCTTTCCTCTATTGGATACCAATTCGTAATGATTTTACTCCATAACCATACATTTAAATAGTAAACCAAAAATTAAATATGTAATACTAAACTTTCAAACCCGCATTTCTAAAATAAATACACAGGATCTTCATGCTACGCTATATGGTGTTACTTACTTGTCTAATCACTTAGCATTTTCTATTAATAAATAAATATTCGGGACATTTTTGCACACACGGTCATCTGACCCCAAACTAAGCAAAGCTTGTGATATGGCTGCCAGAGACTGATATACATACATATATATTTTTAAATACATACTTAAATAGATATTAAACAACCAGATATAGAACAAACACAAATGTTCATCACACAAAATGTTTGTTCTAGATGGGAATCGAACCCACGCCCCCAAGCACAGAAGGTAGGTTCACTACCAACTGAATACACAGGATTTTCATGCTACGCTATATGGTGTTACTTACTTGTCTAATCACTTAGCATTTTCTATTGCAAGTTCTTTGCACCCGTAAAACGACCGTAAAAAGTCCGCTGGCACGAAACCACCACGTTAACGTCAGTAGTAAATATAATGAGATGCTCACAGGTAACTTAACTAACCCAGTACTTTCATATGCATATGTACACGTACGAGGAAAGTTATTTAGCAAATTTACTCCTGACAGTTAAAGTTAAATTTAAAGTAGGTAGGTAGTAAGCTACTGTAGGCACCTCAGCAGTGCAAGTACCGTTCTTTATCGATCAGCAAATTTGACAGTTGAGATCGTCAAATTCGATAAAATGCCATTTAATCAGTACTCGCTATGATCGATTCTATGGCATTTTATCGAATTTGACTATCGATAAAGAACGGTACTTGCACTGCAGATCAGACAAACAAGGGAGAGTAACTTTTAAACTTACGCGATTTGAGCACATGAAACTTCGAGCGAAAGGTATACCTAGTTTTACCTAAATAAAATAATGTCCAATAAGTCCCGATAAAAAGGATAGGAAAGGGGGATATGCCTTAGTACTGTTATCGTTCGAGTTCATCTGTCTCCGTGTTTCATAAAAAAAAACAATATACCGTGAAACCGCTGTAAGTACGGCTCACTTACGAATTTTTCACGCACTAGTGTGCGTAGAAGAAACTTGTAGCGACAACTATAGTCCACATGCAAAATAGGGCGACAAGGCCGTCTGCTGGGTGAGTTCCACTGAAGGCATCAAGGTACACAATGCTTGGCTGACTAGGTATCATACAAGGACGTTTTATACCCTGATATATAAAAACAACCTGAAAACCGGCGCTGATAGTCCTTGACTTTCAGCATTAATGCCGAGACGGACCTATTCGACACTGATTGTATCCTTTAGATATAAGTTTTTGTAAAGGTGTCGAATACAATTTATTTTCTTTCTTTCTTCCTTTCTTTCTTTCTATATAACGTCCTTGGTATCATGTCATCAATGTCTAGGGATGTCATGTTGCTTTCATATCATCCAACTGAATTGTCTTTCGACTAAAAATCATTCTGATAGAGACACAATGGCGAAAATTCTGTCATACCACTAAACCACTAAACTAAACCTGTCTGACAGGACTAAAATTATCTGCCTCTCTTTTCATTTTAATATGTGAGAGAAGGATGGCAACAATTTTAGAGCTGTCAAATTTAGTTTAGTTTAGAGTACATCAGAATCGATGCCAATGTTAACCGATGATGCGGTCTACGATGGAGCATGCTTGATACACAGATGCTTGCCTAGAAGAAACTGATTCTCGTGACTCGGAGATACCCAGATTGTAAATTTCGGGGAACTATTCAGGCAGCGCATTCCACAGTCTAGCGGTTCACACAATAAAATCAAAGAACTTTAGGATTGTCGGAACATCAACCATAAAACGGCACTTTTTCGTGCCCGCCCTGGCCGTCCGCATCCCATAGAGAAATGAGCACAAGGGAATCAGAACATGCAGATCCTCTGAAACTTTATATATTGGAGCACGGGTCCACGCCCATTATAATCAATCCGTACATTTTTATTACTTTCTACTGCTATAAATACGTACAATATTAATTATGGGGACCTTTCCTTTCCGTAACGTTTTTTATCAACCAGATAAAGCAGGATACTTTCTTTGTACCCAGTAATAATTCCATCTTTATAAAATCTAACTAAAACATTCATTACAGCTATAATTTATAAGACAAAAGCTTTCTTGTGTAAGGTCAAAAGTTCAGAAACAAACGTACCTTTTTATCTTTTTAAAGTCCATTATTAATAAGGAAAAGTTTGTGTTCGCCGATGTCCGTAATTGTAAGTAGGTATGTCCCGGTTCTTTTTATTTGTGTTAAATTGTTATTGTTGTATTTTTCCATTGTGTAAGTCATGACTTTCATGTTTTTGTAATTGATGAGCATTTTGTGATGTTTCCTTTTTAATATTTTTGTTCTGGTCTTTTAAAATTGGACTAATTTATGTTTTTGGGGTTCCAAAACCAATTAAGGAGCCCTTATGGCACAGACTAAAATAGGTCGAGCTATTTTGACGTATCCGTATGCATGACATGTCCGGTTTTTGGCACTTAAATTTGGTACACGCATTAGCGAATTATTACATTATACCTCTAGTATAGTCAAGGATTTTATATATACCCTAAAGGGACCTGGATTGAGTACTCATGCTAAAAAAACGGTCCGAGGGAAAAGCGAGCATGGAGTAATTTGTCCTTTTCTTGTAGGGTGTTCATGATTTTGAGGAAACGAAGACATGCAGACACGCACGGGCGAAGCCGGGATATATAGCCTATGCCAACCGGTGATAGTGCAGCATCCCAACAGTGAAAGAATTTTTTAAATCGGTTCAGTAGTTTCGGAGCCTATTCAATGCAAACAAACAATCAAATCTTTCCTCTTTATAATATTAGTATAGATGAACTTTTACACCCACATGTCAAATTACAAATTCGTAGTTACATAACTTTCAATACAACATACAAACTCCAATTCCACCTCCTTAATCCTTCTTTTTTGTAAAAATATTATAACAGTATTTATTTATTTTAAACTATTAGCCTGAATACCAAATTTTATTCCTAAGTATCATCAAAAACAAAGGACTTTAATATAATCTTTCAACCTCCATTAAAATTTGCCCTCTTTAATTCGGCTTTTTCGCTAAATCCTTCTTAGCGGACCTCTAGGTATACCCCATAAGAAATCTACGTGCCAAATTTCAGCTTCGTAAGTCAAATAGTTTTTGATATTTCGTGACAAGTCAGTGAGTGGGTGAGTAAATTTAGCTTTTATAAATATAGAAGATTGGCATGACAACTATTTGGCATATTTTACTTACTGCGGGAAAATGACATGGAACTACATTCGTTTTCAAAGTTTGTCGAGAGCATCACTACATCACTATCACTATCATCACTACATAGTATAAAACAAAGTCGCTGTCGCTGTCTGTCCGTCCCTATGTATGCTTAAATCTTTAAAACTACACAACAGATTTTGATGCGGTTTTTTTAAATAGATAGAGTGATACAAGAAAAAGGTTTATATATATAATAAATGCATAATATAGTATAGAAACACTGATAATTGTAGAGGTTTCTAATGTGATGTCGTCAATAAACACATTTTTTTGCGCTTTACTTTGCAAACGCTGGCTGAACCCTACGCGATAGATCAAAATAATGTACGACAATATTGTATACCTTAAAAAGGTCTACAAAAAAGTCCACGATGGTATATGTCTATTTCTTAGGGATAACCCACAATAACCATTTTATATTATTTATTTTTTACGAGAAATAATGGCTTATTTAAGTGGGGATTTTAAGCAATACAGCATTAATCTTTATCCAATTAAGTACCTTAAATACATTGTGCATTTAATATAGACCAATATTATATGGCCGTTTACAGCTTGTAATTTAAATGAACATTTTCTAAGATATTAGATTTAAAATGCAGGGACATAGCGGTTGCGGCGGTACCGGCCCCTCAGCCAGTGCCCAGTACCACTACAGGCCCGTACCGGCGGCGTGTTTTTCACATGGCCAATTATGAAAACAACATGTTTAGTTTGTTTTGCCTAATGACAATAAAGCTGTGAACGTAGGATATAAAGAAAATCTGTAGTATATTATTCTAGTATTAGCATTGCACCCGTGCGAAGCTGGGGCGGGTCGCTAGTGTCTTTATAAAATCTTCTGTGTTGAAGTGCAAACTGCACACCCTGGAGTTTTTTGTTATACTTGCTGTTCGACTAAGAATTACGTCCAACCACATTTTTCTTACATCCTCTTTTGTTGGTATACTGTAACATGAAATATATTCAGCGATGAATTTAGGTACTTTCATTTTTTATGTAATATTTAGAATGATTCCCGTACGATTCGTCGAAACACCCTTGAACGATACAACTGTACACAAAAAGCTCGGTTCACCGTTGGATGGTGGTACTAGATCTACGTTTCGCCACTTACTCACCTGATGGTACGTGACGGTGTGGCGGAGGATGGAACACGTTGATCTAGAAATCTATTCATATCTATCTATACATATCTATCACTATAGCCATGAAGATATCTAGTTTGTTGTTCTCAGGAAATAAGGAGGACGGCAGGGAGTTCCATTCTTGGGCAGTACGTATCATAAATGAAGACCCAAATCGTTGAGTTCAAATCTTTGGAATTTTTACTAGGTAGTGTGCAGTCGTTCTACTTTTCCTAAGTAAAAGGGGGAGGGTGGAAAAAGGGCTCGAAGCTTTTGCGCACACTCGCCGAAATGCGAATTACTTTAAAATATCCCTAGGTCATGCTAAAACATAATGTATAAAAATAATTGTTCATGTTCACACGAGTATGGATACCCTAATAAACATTTTCTTGTATTACAAGCTTTGTGTACCTACCTGTGAAAAGATATGCCGCAGCCACCGAATGATTCACTAGCACAGTTTCTTATACAGCAATTTTTCACCATTTAAAAATAATTATTCAAAAATCATGCATGAAAAAACAAAATAAGCAAACAATCAAAAACGCCATGTCGTTAATGCTGCCAGTAGCTTCATGGTTCAGTAGAACCATGAAGGTTCCTAGTAATTATACTTGGAACCTACATGGTTACTTAAAAATAAAATTGAAATAGGTACATGATACATTAGATATATCTACATTAATATCCGTTAGAAAATGGAAATAAAAATTAATCTTTATTTTATTGATAGTAATTTTATGTTTACACCCCAAAATAGGGCCTGCCTGGTATGTCCTATTGAATAAGTAAAACTACTAAAATATAATTGTGATTATTTACGGGATAATTACCGTGGTGATTGTGGAATGAGATTCCACAACATCTTATAACTTTAGTGAACAGCCGAGATAGTTTAAAACAGAGTTTTACTAAAATATATGTTTTATGTAATGGCAATCTTTAGAAAGGGATACACTTCCTCCGTGGTAGCTATCTCAGTGAGCTCGTTTTACCTCCATGTTCCTAGCCACATTATTATGAACCCTTACGTTTAGACGTTAAGGTTTAGTTTTGTATGGGAATATTTTGACAGAACGCAATCTAGTATATATGTTTATCTATGAGTATAGTATATTTCTCTATGATTATACGCACTACTAGGACAATTTATTTATTTAATATTATAGTTTTTTAAGAGGCATGTACTGCTTTTTTTTTATGCTCATATCACACTCGGTCTATATAAGAATTTATAGGTTCTTAATGTTTGAATATGAAAAATATCTGAAATACACACAAAATAGTTTTTTTTGTTGTTGTAATTTGTAATAGTCAAATTTGCCCGCTAATAGCTACGTCAAACATTTTTTGTTTCTTACTACAACGTAATATACAAACCGTGGAGAGTCAAAAATTAGATAGAAACTCGCGCCATGACAACCTTTTTGAAAGTTTCATCTAAGGAGGTTTTACTTGTGTTTCAAATTATTTAAAGCTAAAAATATAGGGAACATTCATGAAAAATTCCGGATTTTCCTCGTAGGTATGGTAAAAAACATTATACATAGAGGGAAACTGTATATTTTAAACTCGTGTGCGACGTTCGTTATAAACCTGTTCATTTACCCCCACGTAAAGTAACGTAAACGTACGTACGTTAACGTAACTGTTAATTAATAGATATTATTAATTCAAATATACAGAGCGGATAAGCTATAAGTAGAGTTAGAGGCAACGTTTACGGACGTTCAACGTCCGAAGCCCGCATAATTTCTACATCTGGCTTTACATTTATACCGTACATCACGTAGTTATTTTCACTAAAACCCTCTAGACTAGAACATCGTTAGAGGTTCTAATTAAATTTTGTTTAGTTTTATAGCTAAGGTTCTTCGTTACAGAACTAGATAAAACACATTTTGTTTTTACTATACGGGAATGAAAGTTACCGACGTAGCCCACTGGATTAGCAAGTTGAAGTGGCAGTGGGGAAGGCACATAGAAAGCAGAACAGATGGCCGATGGGGCCGAAAGGTTCTGGATTGGAGACCACTGGCTATGGTAAGCGAAGCGAAGGACGTCCACCCACAAGATGGACAGACGACCTAAAAGAGACCGCAGGGAAACGCTGGATGCAGGCCGCTTCCAACCGGCCCTTTTCAAGATCGATGGGAAACTTATTTCCAGCAGTGGACGTCCTATGGCTGAAATGATGATGATATCATCATGATACGGGAATTACTCAAGTAAGATTGAGCCAGTTTCTCCAGTTATTAAATATTTTTCATTTAGAGCGATAGTGTCTGCTTCCCAATCTAACAGCACCCGGTTCAATCCTCAGCCACCAATGACTTATTTAGTACTTTAATAAATTATGTGCAGGTTCGATGGCCTCGATAAAAAACGGCAAAGGAAAACATCGCGCGGAAATATGTCCGAAAGACTATGACATTCACCAACATGCACTGGGCCAGCATGGTTGTTTATGGCCATCCTCTCTCTCTAAGAGAAGGCCTATGTCCCAGCAGTGGGAATATGATAGGTTGATAATCATCATAATCAGCCTTTTTAACAGTCCACTGCTGGACTTTTAGCCTACCCCCGAAAGGGTGATTGGGCCATATCCACCACGCTGGCCCAGTGCGGGTTGGTGGATTCACATACGCCATTGAATTTCTTCTCCGTACGTATGCAGGTTTCCTCACGATGTTTTCCTTCACCGAAAAGCCAGTGGTAAGAAAATCCGTACATAAGCTCCAAAGAGCTCATTGGTACGGGCCCGGGGTTTGAACCCGCGACCTCATACGACTTATAATGATAATGATGATTAACATTTCTATTTGGCAAGACAGTAAATCTATAGATGTGAGTTTACACAGTAAGGTACGGTTGCATGGTTATATTTATTACAGTCATCAAAAATGAGGAACGCAGAGACGGTAGAGACTAGAGACGGGTCGATGACGTTTATGGGCACGTCCGGTGCCCGCATAATTTCGACATCTCTCCCCGAAGTGCCGCACCGCAAACATACTCTACATACCTATATATTACTCTACAATGTAGAGAGATTGGGTTGGTCCACTTCTGGACACGTTTGCGTAGTTTGTGATTCTTAACTGGACAGAAGAAAAAAACTAACCAGGAAGTGTTAGATATTGTGTATGAGAAAAAAAGTCTTTAAGTGGTAAGTAAAGTAAATTTTATTGGTTATTACGAGGAAAGGGTGTACTAAGCCGAAAGAAGGTCATTTTACTCGTTACTATGAACTTTTACTATGGGGCCAAACATTGTAGTGTTTATAGTAACAGTATAGCGAAAAAAGTCAGATGTTTCATTGAAAAATGTCAGTCACACTCAACAATATTATGTATGAAATAGTATGAAAAATTAAGCGTCGAGTAAAACCCTTAAGGCAACCTGCGACAAAATAACAGCTTTCGTACGAACCGTTACAGCTTGAAACTTGTTAAATTGCTAATTTTGTTCCTTGAACATAGTTAAGACCTAACTTGGCTGTCTTATTCCCTGCTCGCGTAACAAGTAGAAAGTGTCGTTAAATAGCAACAAGCAAGTTCAGCTACATTCGGAGCTCTCAGTGCCATTGGCGAGTCATTATGTACTAGAGACAATAAGCCCTCAAGGGCGGTCCTGGCGACTTCCCACCGGCCTTTGACATAGCCTATTTAAATAAATTCGCAGCTACGAAAGGCTTTAAACACCTATTGTACGGCGGGTGCCTTTATTAAAGTTTGCTGCGATGTTTTGGTTGAATTAGCATTGTAATATTACAACTGCACGTACTGTGATACCCCTTTTAAGGTTTAATAAAGGGATACGGGGTAGTTTACTCGTACAAGTGATTAAAAGACAAATATGCCGTTGTATATTAGATGTAAAAATTCTTTAAAAATCTAAGCAGATGCTTGTAAACGATCTATACGATAATAACCTATTCTTCATTTCCGAAAATAGCTTATAAACGTAGAATTAAACATCTAGACAATACAATAAACTTACTGACTTACTGAGAAAATATTGATGATGGCTAAAATACATCATACTTTAGATGCATAATCATCTCTACATAGTATAAATTGAAGTCGCTTTCCGCGTCTGTCTGTATGTCTGTATGGCAGCTAACTCCTCCTAAACCACGCAACGGATTTTGATGCTGTTTTCACCATCAGTTAGATACATTTTCAAGGAAGATTTATATATATAACTAGCGACCCGCCCCGTCTCTTGTTTACGCTTGTAAGTATTACCGTATTGAAATTGAAGCTAATACAAAAAAAGTTAAAAAAAAAAACGTTTGCTGTATAGGGACCCCCCTTTTGTATTTACTTTTTGAATTTTTTATTGTTTGTTAGTCAAGCCGCCGTAACATTACATATTCTGTGAAAAATTCAACTGGCTATCTATTACGGTTCGAAAGAAACAGCCGTTAATAGGTAGGAAAGACAGACGGACGGACAGACATACAGACATTGGCTTAGTAATTGGGTGCCGTTTTTACCCTTTGGGTACGGAACCCTAAAAATGCATGATTTGTTCATGGATAAATAAATATAATCACAATTTGCCAAACATTACAGTCATTGTTTAGAACAAACCTTGTATGAGTAAATCCATAGTATGTAAATGTCTAAACATATAAAAGTTATATGATTATTTACGGGATATTTACCGTGGTAAGGTTGTGGAATGAGCTCCCGATATTTCGGCGCAGTTACATGCACCATCACGGAAAGACTGAAGAATGCGGGTGGTTGGTCGAAAAGTTAGGTGCAGACATAACAATCTACCCTCTTTCTTAGTCTTTTCCTACGGTTATCACTGGAACTCGAACCTAAGTCCCGACAAAACACACTCACTGTATCACTGCGTATAGACATATAACTGTCTAAACATATAACTCTAAATGCCACAAGCGGTAAAATGAAGCTAATTAATGTCTAATTTACGTGCATCCACACGGGGCTGCGGCGGTTGCGGTAAAACTGGTAGGACTGGGAGGTCGAATCGCGATGTTCACATTATTGCGTGACGTGGTGATAAACGACAACGAAGGCTGAATATTCACCCTAAGTAATCAAAGGAGGAATGAAAATAGATTAATGGGTTCTGTTATCGAGTATGATAATGACACCGAAGGAAACAGAGCGAACTGGTCAACTTTTTGGTGAATGTGAGTGTCGTTCCCAACTGAGCGCTACCGTATTTCGGTTGACACGTAAGTCCCGGTTTTTGTCTTAAGGCCATCATCATCATTATCAGCCAGAAGACGTCCACTGCTGAACATAGGCCTCCCCCTTTAACCTCCACACTGAACGACAGCCTGCCTTTTGCATTCACTGGATGCCCGCGACTCTCACAATGTCGTCGGTCCATCTAGTGGGAGGCCTCCCTACGCTGCGTCTTCCGGTTCGTGGTCTCCACTCCAGAACCTTTCTTCCCCATCGGTTACCGGTTCTTCGAGCGATGTGTTCTGCCCATTGCCACTTCAACTTGCAAATTTTAACAGCTATGTCGGTGACTCTGGTTCTTTGGCGAATATCCACGTTTCGGATTTTATCGCGCAAAGAAACTCCGAGCATAGCTCTCTCCATTGCCCGCTGTGTGACTCTGAGTTTTTCCAAAAGGCCAACAGTTAAGGACCACGTCTCAGTACCATATGTCATCACTGGCAACAAACACACACTGGTCAAAGACCTTCGTCTTGAGGAGCCAGGCCATCATAATAATAGCTAAATATGTTTTGTTCGTTTGTTTTGTTCGATTTTTGGCTTTAGTTGTTGAGATAATTACTCAGCAATAAATAGTACCTATAGCATAAACACAGAATACAAAATAGTACAAGCATCGATTAGACTTAGCTTGAACTTTAGTGGCATCGATTCTGATATACTCTAAACTAAATTTGACATCCCTAAAATTGTTACCATCCTTCTCTCACATATTAAAATGAAAAAAGAGGCATACAATTTTAGTCCTGTCAGATTGGTTTAGTTTAGTGAGTGGTATGACAGAATTGACGCCATTTAAGGAATTAAAGGCATTAGTTTTTCCTATATCCCACGATTATTACTACCGCGAGTTTTACCGCGCTTCACTGTTGTTAACTAAGTTATGCTCAGCAAGGGATCCACATTCTTCCCATGATGATATAGTGCAGCATTAGCAGAAGGCTTGAGGTCGACCCCTTGATAACGGTGTTGCCATCAATCATGCACTGCCACAAAGAGGTAAACACGTACTAAATTACAAGAACACACGGCATTCCTAATGAATTTGTATTATTACTAGGCTTTATTGCTCTCGTGGGCGTTACGGTGGTTGTAGTTTTTTTTTTTTGATATTTCAACTTTAATGTAAATTGAGAAAAACAAATGACAACTATAGTAATTTATGTCTATTATGTCTTCTGTGCTATAGTGCGGCCGCTAAAAGAATAGGGTATTTGACTGATTTTACGAAACCATCTTAAATTGTTTATTGTATTAAAATTAAGCAATCTTGTGATTTAATCCTCATAATTTTCAGAATTTGTGCTTTAAATGGCGGATCAAAACTCAAATTATTAAACTCGCTTGCTTTGAAATTTATGGGGCCACGTGATATTAATGACGTCACACATAAGCAAACGACTTCTTCTCGCCATACAATTGTTGCCTTTATTTACTTTTGTGTGACGTCATAAAGACATTTGACCTACATATACCTCCGTAGAGTGTTTGCAATCAAGACACATGATCAATGAAAAACATATTATTATTTAGTATTTTTGGAGTTTTTATTTCTCGAACTAGTCGGGAGAAATTATTATTTCAATGTCTATTACATAATTATAACTACACGTACTCATTATTTCATCATAATATCTCGTAAAAGACTTGAACCATTACTGCAAAGTTATTACTTGAGCTAAAACTTGGCCGCAGCGTGTAAGGTGGACATTAAATGAACCGTTTACAGAGCGTAATTAAGTAATAACGTTATAAACCGGTTAAAAGGTTACAAAGTTTCATCCTTGTCAGGCATTCCATCCTTAGTGGCGCAAATTATAACTGTACATAACCGCTGACCGCCTATTGCCTGGTCGTAGGCATCGCTGATTAATTGAGCCGAGGCGGCGGTCGCAAGGACGTCGACCCGCGGGTAGCTGCGGAGGCCCTTGTTTGGTAACTAGCCGTGAGGGGACACTCTCCGACTGGCGTGACGGATGGGACACATTCACTAAATTGCTTTATGTATATCACAGTGAAGACTAAACCTCAGTTCACGAAGTTTCCGGAATTGATCCACATCTAGAGCTCAGCAAACTAATATCAAACTTCTGAAACTTTTACTACTCCATAAACATAATGTAATCACTACTTTATTGTAACAGTAAAACTGCAGCTGCGATGTTCAATAGCCGAAGTTTGTTTAATTTAAAAATAATATTGAAATGGGCCGTATAAGCGGCGTTTCACTCCGATATTACAGTCTGGGATATTGGCAATGCATAAGTTTCAATATAGGAGCTCATTTCAAAGGCAACGAACGAGTTTATTACGGCAAACATGACTCATAAAGCCAGATAACTGAGCTAATAAAAATCCTACCCCTGTTTGCGTGCAGAGTGCGCCAGCCAATCGTACCGGAGCCCTATTACGCTGACCATCGCGCTCCGTCTCGCGAGTCACTCGCGCGAGGGACAGGGATGAAGCATCGCCACATTTGGATCCTAAACAACAATAAAATCGACGGCAAAAATAGCGCACATCGCCTACAAATTACTGGCAGTGAAACATGTTTCCTTGCTGAGATATATGGCGCTCTTCCGCGAACGGCGGAGAAACTCGGTAAATATTTACTTATAACTTGATTACTGCGGATGCTTTGATGGCATCAAATTTACTGGGACTCAGGAACAGGTGATGTCGGAACATTTGTTAAGCAGCCTACGTAAGTGGTTCCTGCATTATTTAATTACTTACTTATAGACGAATGAAGTAAGTACATTGTTCTGCACGAATTTGATGTAAGACTGAAACCTATTGGTCTAAAGCACCCTATGTATTAGCTATATATAGTTGCCTTGAAAATTCTGGAAATACACTTAATTGTTACAAAGATTTCGGGATTGAACATATTTTACTAAAGCGATAAATAAAAACCATTTGCCTAGTCGAATACAGAGTGAAATTAAGATAAACATGCGGCGCCATTTCTATCACTATAACCTCCTTTTAAAATTAAACAAAAACAGTCCCTAAACTAAAACATCGTCGCAATAAAGCTTAACCTGGAATAGAATTGAATGTTTTTACTGTCGCCTGAACGTGTGAAATACCCCTTTATAATATTCACGAGGTACGCAGCAAAAATGTGCGGTGACCTCGAATGAGGCTTTTTCCCGGAGGGCCCGCGCGGGTCAATTTGCCAACACTTTGACCCTAAAGGTGGCGCCCAAATTATCTTTGGGACACCTTGAAAAGAGGTCACCGTGTGATAAATAGTTAAGCTTGAGTTAATGGCTCGGATGTTAGTGCGCAGTTGTTTGCGGCCTTTAGATAGGACATATGAACCGGTACATATTAAAAGCTATATTTTAGAATACGACCAACCTCCGCGAAGAATTGGTTTATTTAAACATGATGTATTTTCGTGATGTTTCCAAAACTCCACAGAAGCCCTTAGTATAAAGTTTCCACCACTTTACTAGGGCGTGGCTTGGACTTGACTGTGACTTCATTTGCTTGACTGTGACCATGACTATGACCTGTTATTACGTTATTTAATACCTTCTAAGACTGAAGGACTCTGTATCCAAGACATGAAACAAAAAAAATACCCTGCCTGCATTGATTTTCACTGGACGTAGACTTCATTGAATCTCGTAGGTGTGTTATTAGCGTTTCCACACGTGCAGTACACCTTGAGTTAATTATCTCCTTCTACACTGCGCTCAAGCTTCGAAATTACTCTCATATAAAATATTCATTCCCCCGAGTCAACTTGGCCTCGGCAATTTGTATTGTGTCAACCCGGCGGCGGCGGCAGTGCGTCGCTCCAGGGGACTGAACCGAGCTGAATGCGGTACATTTACACGTAACTCTGGCATAATTACTAAAACAAATGTCCAAGTCGTTGACTCGAGGACATGCGCTATGTTCGCTCTACCATGAAGAGAGAAAGTCGAGCCAAACCGTCATGCCATCGGGAATGTACGCAAATTGGGTTTCATTTTCTATACAACCTTGAATAATTGCAGCGAGGGGAAAGTAAAAAAGTATAACATAGAGCACGGCATTCGTTATTCCACAAACCTGTAGCGTCACGCGAACATATCGCGCCCCACACTCCAGTTTACATCTACCGATTACTGCATAATATTTTATGAATTTTATTAAAATAAGGAGCAACGTACGTCATTGCGCGATGGTTCAGCAAAACGATGACTTCAGCCAATATGCTATTACGATGTCAAAACAAAAGAAAGCGTCGCTGTCTTTTCCAAGAACTCAGCGACAATAGACCAATTTGCCCGGCGCTAATCGACGACCACTTTACTCTTGGAGTTATCACGAAAATCAGCGATTACGAATTGCTTTCCCATTGGCATCACGCATGTTTATAATTGCAATTGTTACTCGTACCTTCGCGGAATGTAATTTTTTTTTCATTGAACATGTCTCTACCTTTTGTATTTATTTACATGTATTTACATGTTATTTATTTATTTATTTGTATGTATTTATTTACAGTACACAGTACAAGAATTTCCAGTCCCGCAATATTTAGAAGTGAACACACGTGAATGATTAATTGATTTTACTGAAGGTATTAAAAAGGTACAACATAGCATCAACGATATCGCCAATTTTAATGACAGTGACATATCGGTGGTCTCCGATGTACACCCTTTAGTGGGTAGAAAAATACACCCTTATATTATTTTTTGTACTTATCTCTATAAGAAATTTACTTGATCATCACAAACAGTTCAATAAATTTATAAAGCAGAACTTTGGCAATGAAAGTAATGAAGGGTCTGTTTTAGTTCTCGTTTACGATGTGACTGTGGCCGTTGGGCGATTATCACACCGTCGTGTACCTAAATATCTGGTGGGATGTTAAGTTAAGCAGTACAGACGAAATACCAGAACTCGTCTAAGTGTAATAGACTGTCCTGTTGGTACGATTTATTATTTGAATAATATTATTATACCACGAAATGCCAAGTGACAGACTGCCTGACTGACTCATCATAAAATCTGGAAAACTACTTGACCAACCAAGCTGACATTTGGCAGGTAGTTTCCTAGCTTACTATTAGCTTTATTAGAGTATATAGTAGAGGTCCGCTAACAAAAGATTTTGGGAAATAGTCGATTTAAATAGGCAAATGGAGGTTTAAAGTGTAAATGAAAGTTTATGTTGAATATTTTTGATGTTTGGGACATGAAATTGGCTAGTCAGGCTGAAGGTTTAAAATACTTAAATTAACACAGATGTATGATTTTTCCAAAAAGAACGTAATAAGAAGATGAAAGCTGAAATTTAGCAAGTAGCTTTCATAAGAAATGATTTTGCGAACGGGCTGAAAAAAAGGGACAAAAGGGGGTTGAAAGTTTATATGAGAATTTACGCGTACGAAGCCGCGGTCAATAATACTTAGCCAGTTAATAAAATTATGACCTGGGTATGTCCTAACCTAAAACTGCGACCAGAACCACTGGAGGATGGGCAACAGCGTCCTACTAGTACACGGTGAACGTACTGCGATCCCCAAGCCACCTGCCAAGCGTGGGGATTATGGCTGTAAGAGGGAGGCATTTGTTCAGCAGTGGATATTTACTGGCCGATGATGTGAAAAAAAATCGCTAAATATGTGACTTTTTCTGCTTTCAAGTGTTTTTATACCACGCTTCTATGAATACAGGTCTAAAATATTTGTCATTATAAAGAACCGTAAATATGAAATGTTCGTAAGATTCACAAGTTGGTATAAAAGTTTTCTTTTATGAATCTTGATTTTCTTCTAAATATGATATATCAAAAATCCACTTGAGATTCGATGATATTTAAAACAAATATTCTTTGTTTAGCTATTTTACCGAGCAATTTAAGTAGACAGTGTGACAGTAAGGCCGGATTAAAGTAAGTAAAGTCGACGTCGTTTTCGAAGCCGTCCCATTGAGCGAGCGTGTTTTAGTTAAGTGCCGCGGAGGCCTGAATCCGTCCCACGGGTACCTTTCTAGTTTAAAGGGACAGAAAAAACACTATATAGGTGTTTTTTGGGGCCACAATTTGAAATTCAATGTGATTGAGGTGATATGTGAAAAAACAAAATTAACACACACTCATATGGAAATAATATGGCTCCTTTTGATTAAATGGTGGTGTATCATAGAGACTAAGTATATTAGAGTGTATACGCACTTAACTAAAAAATAAAGAACACTAGCAAATATACATTTTTATTATGGAAACTGACGTGGTTTTCAGACATGACAAACACCGCCCAATGCGGTTGAATCTAATGGTCGGAAGTAAGTAATTCTCGTGTCATATAAATATATTTTTTGTTTACTTGGCAATAAGGAGAAATGGTAGACCATAAGTGTATTAGTATAAGAAGTAGCAAATTCATTTTGAGCGATGGTGGCTGGGTGTTAACATGTGCGCTTTACAATCTGACGGCACCCAGTTCCATCATCGGCCCATGATTTATTTTAGTACTTAAATTATTAATTATGTGCAGTTCGATGCCATCGCTCAGAACGGTGAAGGAAAACATCGTGAGGAAACCGGTATGTCCAAATTGTCCAAGTACCTCAAAAATTCATAGACATATATTATGACATTCACCAACATTGGGCAATCATGGCGGATTAGCCTGGAGAATACCTGTGTCCTAGCAGTGGGAACATAATAAATAGGCTGATAATGATGATGATAAAATTTATTTTATATTTAGTCCACTGCTGGACGTTGGCCTCACCCAGTGCATGCAACAACCCGATTTTCTTTCAGCCACTGCCAACTGCCTTACGTATATCGTCTATCCAACAAAACTCAAGGTGTCCAATGCTACGTTTGCCAATTCGTGGTCTCTACTCTAGATCACGTCTACTCCAACGGTTATCAGTTCTGCGGTAGATATGACAGGCCCGTCAGTTTGCGACTTTGAGCTTGCGGACCACTTCAACAGTAACTCCACGTTTCGGCACCATAGTCATCAGGCAGAGCGTACAAGTTAAATTTTCTGTATACTTACTACACATACTTAGTTAAAAAGTTAGAATCTCACTTCTCAAAGTAAAGAAGCTGAACATTAAATGAAAATTAATTAATATTCTGATATTTGAGTTAAACTCGAAAGTTACACAATAAACAACTAAAGTTAGCATACTTGCAGACTTTGACTAAGATTGTTAAGTTAGTAAACAATCAGAGTTAAATAGAACTTTTCAATTTTACGGGTCAAATACAATTTCGCTACTTTAGTTTTGAACTTTTGAAATTTAAATCGTACTGCAATTTACATAAATTATATATATGTGGAAGAACTGAAGTAAACTTAATTATGATTTAAGGCTCTAGCTAGACTAATCAACAACAAAACCCCCTTGTACTATATTACTAAGTGAGTAGGTATAGAATTTTACTATGGCCAACCCTGAAATCGCGAAAAACGTTTATTCCATTTTGTCCGACTAGTAATTCAATGATCTAACTGTTTGGACAAAATATTTCCAATTTTTTATACTGGCTAGTCGAACATTTGGGACACGCAAATTTCTGTTCCATACATTTTCTCGAGTAGGTATGAATGACCGTTTTCTATGGAACAGCATATTTTTTGATATTTCAGAGTTGCTCCTATAGTAAAAGTTGTCCATAATGATACCCATATCCTTAATGGGTACCCATAATGATATTACTATGTACTATGGACCACTTCCGGCTAAATGCACCTTTAGGTATGCGTAACATAGTATAACTAGTCTAGTTTTTTTTTTAAATCCATTGTTTCTGGTACTTGTAATTTGTAAGAACGGCTTACCAGCGGTTTACAACTTTATCGGTTTTTCCTCCGAAGCATAATTTGGGCTTTTCAAATGAAGTGTGTTAGTAGTTAGTGAAGTGTTAGGGTAAGTTATAAGAAAATGTTATTACTATCACATGACCCGACGCTTGTTTGCCACATAATCAATAAAAAACTCTAAGCTTAAGACAAACAGACTACTAAGAAGCATAGTAAGAAGTAATAAGTTTGTATTGCCTAGAGCTGTCATATCAACAAAGCTTCTATTTCCGTATTTGTTCTTAGGGGGTGCTCCAGGGAGTGGCCTCCTTATCCGCTAAGTTCTCAAACCTAATAAGTAGAATAATGCTCTGATTTCGTTTACCAATTGACTGTAGTCGAGGTTGTTTTTTTTTTGTGGGCAACCATAGGTATTCCTGCATGCATGTCTGGATGACTGGGAAGGAGGACCCAGACCCAGACTCTTACCGGCTAAAAGATTTGGCTGCCGCGAGCTAAGTTTTTTTAATGCCATAGCCCCCCCCTCCCCCCCCCGATGACCTCCCCATGACCCCCTCCCCCCCATGGTAAGCGATCCCCGAATATTCGTTCAGGATTGAAGAACATTTATTTTTACTATTTTTATTTTCTTTTTTGCTGCACCTACACCACTTACCGTTTGTCTTGGGTTAGCAGGTTATTACTAGGCAAACGTGCTTCATTTTCGACAGCGTCATAGCTTTATATCAGGCGAGATGGCGGTCAAACATAAGACTATCAATAAAGAAACAAAAAAGTAAAAGTGCGTATATTTTAAACTGAAAATTCAAAGAACTTAAACATTTAGGAAAAAAGCGTATCGAAAAAACAAATCACGCGTATATTGTATCACAACTTAAACTGTTTTATGTCTCGGACGCCTTTGTAAGCAAAGCATGTAGACCGTAAAAAAGTTATAGCATAAAAAACGTTCAAACAAAATCATTTCAACGTCTAAAGCGAGAAAATTACTCGTTACCAGCCGAGAGAAAAAACTCGAGCGCTAAAAGCAATATTGGAGATTTTATTCAAACGAATACCTACAAAAATTGCTAAATTGCTGGCTAAATAGAAAAAAATTACATTGTTTGACATGATCTGAGACGTAAATTGTGAATTTGATTCATTAATTTCGCATTGTTGCTCTTGAATAGTCCTCTAGATTGAAACTAAATTATTTCGTGATCCTCGAAATATTCTTATTTAATAAGGTTCAGATCTTAGACTAGAAATAAAATAAACAGCATGTGAAAAAGACTACTAAGGTATGAATAGACAGTAATTTCGACGTGATAACGTCTTATGAAACGATGAACGCCGGCTGCACGCACGAAAAATTGTGGGTTTGTATCCACGGATCCCGGTATCGGTTTTATTAGCCACGGATCCGGGCGAGTTGTATCCACCGATACCGGAATCCGTTTTTTTCAAAAAAAAACAATTTTCATATTACTCGCTGATACCGGTATCGGTGGATACAAGAAATAAAATAAATTCGTTTTAGAAACGAATCCCGGCGTACAGAGTACTTTATTTTTATGGTATTTCCCAAAAGGAAAGAAGACGGCCTTGGGCATTTCTCTTAGGGTAAATGACACATGACAAATGTCAGTGTGACAGATGTCAAACTTGGCTGAGCGATATCTCGGAAACTGTCCATCTTGGACCACCAGTTCCTTCACAAAAGTGATAGGTCTCGTCGAGATCTTCATTTCGGATGACAGCTGTCAAACTTGGTTGGACGATATCTCGGAAACTGTCCATCCTGGACCACCAGTTCCTTCACAAAAGTGATAGATCTCGTCGAGATCTTCATTTCGGATGACAGCTGTCAAACTTGGTTGGACGATATCTCGGAAACTGTCCATCTTGGACCACCAGTTCCTTCACAAAAGTGATAGATCTCGTCGAGATCTTCATTTCGGATGACAGCTGTCAAACTTGGTTGGACGATATCTCGGAAACTGTCCATCCTGGACCACCAGTTCCTTCACAAAAGTGATAGATCTCGTCGAGATCTTCATTTCGGATGACAGCTGTCAAACTTGGTTGGACGATATCTCGGAAACTGTCCATCCTGGACCACTAGTTCCTTCACAAAAGTGATAGATCTCGTCAAGATCTTCATTTTGGATGACAGCTGTCAAACTTGGTTGGACGATATTTCGGAAACTGTGAAATGAAGATCTCGACGAGACCTATCACTTTTGTGAAGGAACTGGTGGTCCAAGATAGACAGTTTCCGAGATATCGTCCAACCAAGTTTGACAGCTGTCATCCGAAATGAAGATCTTGACGAGATCTATCACTTTTGTGGAGGAACTGGTGGTCCAGGATGGACAGTTTCCGAGATATCGTCCAACCAAGTTTGACAGATGTCATCCGAAATGAAGATCTCGACGAGACCTATCACTTTTGTGAAGGAACTGGTGGTCCAAGATGGACAGTTTCCGAGATATCGCTCAGCCAAGTTTGACATCTGTCACACTGACATTTGTCATGTGTCATTTACCCTAAGAGAAATGCCCAAGGCCGTCTTCTTTCCTTTTGGGAAATACCATAAAAATAAAGTACTCTGTACGCCGGGATTCGTTTCTAAAACGAATTTATTTTATTTCTTGTATCCACCGATACCGGTATCAGCGGGTAATATGAAAATTGTTTTTTTTTAAAAAAAACGGATCCCGGTATCGTTGGATACAACTCGCCGGTATCCGTGGCTAATTCAAACCGATACCGGGATCCGTGGATACAAACCCAAAATTGTAACGTTTCGCCTGAACCGCGCGTGCAAGCGAGAACGCGGAACAAGCGATAGAGAGGCACGATCGGCCTTAGCGTTATTACGTAAAGTTATCGTCCGTAAACCGACTTTACAGACAACCCTTTTTTGCAAATTCGCTTACTAACTGCGTCCCGCAGCGTCACCTGCGAAGACATTCTCGCGGGAACCGCCAAATTTTTCGGGATAAAAATATCCTATGGAAGTTACCTGCTCTCTAACTATATATATGCAAAAAAACACGTCAATCCTTAACTCTGTTGATAGATGGATAGATAGATAAACTCTTTATTGTTCACACCACAAATTACGGATAATTCCACTTTGATTACCTGGGTGATATATAGGTATACACACGATAAAGCAGCATAAAAACTAGTGCAACAATCAGCGGCCTTATCGCTAAGAGCGTTGCTGCATGAAAGAGGACAAACAAACACACACCCATAAAAATACTCACAAACTTTCGCATTTATAATATTAATGTGATAAAGTGTGATGATCGTCTATTTAGATAAGTTACTTCGAGATTAATCGAAATTCTTATAATAATATGAATTTCAACAGACTAAATACTTTTACAAATATTGTGTTATGTTAATCCGCATAGAGGTTTTTACTACACATGTTTTAAAACCAATCGGGCACTATGCTCACCCCGCATCTTCGCATCGGCACTCACTTCTACATTCTCCCATCAATACCTATTTGATAGCTGCTACAATAAAGTACTATCATATAACTAGACTACAATATTATAAATGCGAAAATACGTTTGTTTCTTCTTCTTTCACGCAGCGACAGAGAAACGGATAGACGTGATTTTTCGCACAGCTTAGTTAGCTGGTAGCGTGAAGGAGAGGATACTTTTTATCCCAGAAAATGTACGGTTCCCGAGGTTATACGCAGATAAAACCGTGGGGCGCCAATAGTATTCTGTAATCGCCTACATGACCTAAATAGTACAAAAGGGGCAAAACAGAGTCTGTGAGAAAACATCCCTTCGAGTTATAGTTTCGCTTGTGACGCAAACATAGAGTTGCGAGGCAGCCGCGTGGAAGGAGTCCGTAACGAGACGCCGGGACGATGCCTGCTCGTTCCCTGTACATCTAATATACTATACATCCTGTATAGTGTACAGACAGTGCTTGATCTTCACACAAGACGATCATTCTAGAATAAAGCTCTGCAATGATCATGGTTACATATTTGAGCCGATTGTGGTTGAGACTTTGGGCCCTTGGCGACGGCTTGCACCAATATGCTGGCGATTTTCTGGTATAACGTAGCATTGCCATTCACCCTGAAAATGCCGCCAGCTTGCTGGCGGTGCCAACTGGTACTGATAGTTTGTATATTTTTTTACTATTGATTAATTTATAGAAAAAATTGTCATCTAAGTTAAAGGAGGTTGCTTTAAGGAGGTTGCATTGTTTTCATCTTTCACTGGCACATAGCTGATGTTACAAGGAGTAACTTAGGCTACTTTTATCCTGGATATAACGCGAGTGATACCGCGGGGCGTAGCTAGTTAACAATAAGCCTGTAGATAATAAACCTGTGTTGATAATAGTTACCTTACACATAGATCTGATGGGTCATTATCATTTTCAAAATGTTCTGAGCCGAGATTCTGGCCCAAAATAGCTTTGTGACTTTTGTATAAGACGATCCTGTACTTATCTGAGTAAACAAACGTTACGTGACGTATGAAAGAACCGTCAACGGCAGGTAAAGGCACCAGCTTACGAACGACGTAGCTATCTGCTTTATGTAAATGTACCAGATTTAGATAATTTTTAAGACCTAAACAAAATACAAGCCTAAACTAATTATGTATAGTTACGATGCCATCACTCAACATCGTTGAAGGAAAAAACATGTTAACTCAACTACAACCAAAATAGGCTTGCGTTTGGCCGCCAACGCGCCTGATGTTGATGATGATGCGGTCTACGATGGAACACGCTTGCCTAGAAGAAACTGATTCGCTCTTGTATTGAAGACACCCAGATTAACTATCGGGGAACACAAAATCAGGCAGTTCAGACATATGACATTCACCAACATATAGCCCGTTGGTCCAGTTGGTAGTGAACCTGCCTTCTGCGCTTGGGGGCGTGGGTTCGATTCCCACCTAGGACAAACATTTATGTAATTAACATTTGTGTTTGTTCTATATCTGGTTGTTAATATCTATTTAAGTATGTATTTAAACCTATATATGCATGTATATCAGTCTCTGGCAGCCATATTACAAGCTTTGCTTAGTTTGGGGTCAGGTGACCGTGTGTGAAAAAATGTCCCGAATATTTATTTAAAATGCAATGGAGGAGCTTGGTTGGTTAGGGCCCTTAGGGCCCATCCCCTATCTCTCTCTTTCTTTCTTTGAGAAAAGGCCTGTCCCAGCAGTGGAAACATGAATAGGCTGATAATGATCATGATTTACTATTAAATGTTACAGACCATTCAAAAATTGTATGACCGGTTGGACTCTAACCTAGGCAAGGATCCGGGTAAGCACACTATACTTATGTTTTAAAATATTAACTTCCACTTTTTTTCTATGGACCCCGCCCAAGAAATCATAAAAGAAAATTATGGTTATTTGAAAATAAATTTATAATAATGCCAAAAGCATGTTCTCAATGAAACAAGATGCCTGTATCAAATGCCTATAGGGCACATTCACGCCTCTTCCAAAACATCTGCCCCAAGATCTATAGCCTGCGGATCTCTGTCCACACAGCGACGGCAGATTAAAAAAGCTGACAGAGCTTCAAGCCGAAGCAGAAAAGCTCTTCATGATTTATAGTGTGACTACGTTATCTATAGAGGGAAGCTACAATCGTATTATTTTCTGATTGCTACCGACGAAATCTATAGTCCATCATGTGGGGGTACCTTTACATTAATTTAGCTGTTCTGTGTCTATTTTAAACTAGCTGTTGCTCGCGACTTCTGACGCGATTTCATATAAACTCTCAACCCCCCCCCCCCCCCTTGCACTCTTTGATTCAGCCCTATAGCAAATTAATTTCAGTGCGGATGTCTACACCCATAAGAAATCTACTTGCCAAAATATAGGTTTTTAGTTGCATAACTGTCAACGCAACACTCAAACTCCACCAATTTCACTTCCTTAATACGTCCTTTCTACAAAAATCTTACTACAGTATTATTACATATATATTATATTTATTTTGAACTATTAACCTGAATAGCAAATTTTATCTTCATAACCTAAAAAACATAGGATGTTCTTTTCAACCTCCATTTGCCGTCCTTAATTAGCCCCTTTTGCAAAAAAATTAGCGGACCTCTATACTACACAAGGAATCTACCTGTCAAATTTCAGCTTCCTAAGTCAATTAATTTTCGAGATTCCGTGAAGCGTCAGTGAGTGAGTGAATGAGTGGTATTTTCCTTTTTAACCGACTTCCAAAAAGAGGCGGTTATCAATTCGACTGTATGTTTTTTTTAATGTATGTTTGTTACGCTATTACTCCGCCAATTTAGAATTGTTTTTGACGATTCTTTTTTTGGTTGGTAGGTCTTATCTCAAGGTGGTCCCATAATTTTTTTATCGACATTGATTCAGTGCTTTTTGAAAAATCTACAAAAACATGACGATAATCAACGAATTCAATTGCACAGTGCCACCAACTTAGCTGTCAAAGTGGGCAAAATTGGAGCTACAGTTATTTCTTGGTAAATTTCATACTTTGTTCTCGACTAGCGACGCTGTCAACTGAACAGCAAATATAGAGGAACTGTTCCTACAACAGAACTTCAAAAAAACAAAGTGTCTCCATGGCGACCGGGCGACTGTTGTTTTTCGTTCAATTTTTCAAGACCATGGATACAAAGTATTTCAGTCGTAATATTAAACAATATTTTCTACTTTTTAGTTTCAGTTTGTAAATGTAGGTATGTATAGTAATGAAGTCGGTTCTTTTTTTTTCAAAAAATTATAATTATTGTATATAGTTATTATCACAGATCTACTACCTATATCTGTGGTTATTATAGAGGATGTAGAAAATTATTGACCTATAATTATGACATTGTTATTTATGAATAAAAGATTGCTATTAGATGTTCCTAATAAATTATTCACAACCAACCAAACTCCAAACACAGAAGTTTACATAGATCGTGAATCATTAATGTGAACAGGAATAACTAACAGTTCAAGGTAAGGTAATCTAATAACAAAATCGACTATCTCGTAATATTTACTAATCACAAATTGACGTAAGAATCCAATTAGTTTAACAACTGACTTGTGATTTTAGTAATGAAGCCAAGAAAAGTATTTAATATCTATCATTATCGAATCTCTTGGAAAGTTTTCGCTTAGGCAGTCGGAAAGCTGAAACAAAACCGTTCGTCAGAAATTACGCCGCGCGGAAAAGATAGGCGTATAATATTATTCAAAGCTGGTTCAAAGATTCCGGTGTCTCCCGATTGGGTCAATTTCAAGAAGCCTATAAATCACGCGTTCGGCTTCTCACGCTATAAAAAAAAATAACAAGCTTTGACTTTTTTAGGGGAAGTCATTGCATATAACTAATTTACTTCCTATGTTTTATGGGGCGGCTAAAGGCGCGTGGCTAATAATTATGTCTTAAAAAACACTGTTTTAAACTATTACGGTTGTTCACTATATCGGGAGCTCATTCCACAACCTTACCACGGTAAATATCCCGTAAATAATCATATAACTTTAATTATGTCGTTTGCGCATTTCAACGTTTTCTATTGGTTTTCTATGATAAATTAACTAAGACTATTTAAAAAAAAACTGATTGGGCATTATCTTTGAAATAACATAGTACAAAGCAATTTTCGTATTGATACCGCAGAAGAGATTAAAAAAAACAATTGCTAGTCTATCGGTTTTTTATCGGATACATTTCGGAGAGTGTGCATCGGATTTGCATGATCTAATTCCCTCCTGCCAATTTTTCTATCGGGCTGCCAGAGCGGGCACGAAAAATCAACACTGCTATATGGTTGATATTCCGATAACCGTACAAAGCGCTTTGATTCCACTTTTATTGTGCGAACTGCTAGTCTATGGAATGCGCTGCCTGAATGGGTGTTCCCCGATTGTAACAATCTGGGTGTCTTCAAATCAAGAGTGAATCGGTATCTTCTAGGCAAGCGTGCTCCATCGTGGACCGCATCATCGCTTAACATCAGGCGAGTTGGCGTCCAATCGCAAGCTTATTGTTAAATATAAATATATATAACAGTTTTTTCGGGTATTTTTCTATATCCTCCACCATCCTACAAAACTTCAACACGATAATAATTATGTTGATGTTTTGTAGGATGGTGGAGGATATAGAATAATACCCGAAAAAATTATTATATATATTTATATTTGATAATATGCTTTATACTATTTGCAATATTATTTTGATGATGCAGGTAGAATGTCCAAGCAGTTTTTTTTTAAATTGTCTCAATGATTTTCATACTCTTTTTTTTTTAAATGTGCGATAGCTGTGCCTTTTAAGCAAAGCCTTAAGGATTGTGTCAAATTATTAGGCTGATAACTACACATTTTTATATTTTCTACTCTCTCGACTCGACAAAGTTAATGCATTTTCAATTCCTAGCATTTCCTGTCAGTAGACAAAAGGTTGTCAACAAAGAACTAATTTCTGATTATAAAAGAAAAGGTTAAATCAGAAAAAGTATTATCTCACCTGAACAAAAACGAAAACGAGATGGGAGTCAGTAAGCATCGTACTTACCTACGAGTATAGCGTTCTCATTATAAAAAGGTAAGCCACCATCAAAAATATTCAGTCGAGAAATCTTAAACAAAAACGAAAGCTAAACAAAAGGAACCATTTACGGATTCATTCTTGAAATTATTTCTCTTCTCTCCTCCCTGGGCAAAATTGTTTTAGGATTCTGGAGGAAGTAAAGAATCCAAGTACCTAACTTCAGCTGTTACAAATTGTTTCGTTTTTAACCTGACGTTGAAACAGGGATGTGAATCGTATTATTTTTTTAGTATGAATATTCTAATTTAGTTTTTACTTGTGTAGGTTCTGTAGTTTATGGTTTTAATTTTGTATTGTTTAATCTCCCAGCGGAGCCCCCGTTGAAGTCTTTTCATTGCAGTATTCTTGTAGCGCTACGAAGTCTCGTAACTAATGTTCCTACAAGCAATGTAGCTCGCTGGCTTTCTTTAAAATTAAACATTGCATATTTAAAAAATACAATTTATACTTACTACTTTACTATTGCAAATAAAATAGTATTACATTTAAAAAGAACTTTTATTTTTTAATGAGCTTTTTGTTAACTGTTCTAACTTTTTCCCATAAAATCTGCTCACTCACATAGATTCAAATACAATTATACTTATGCATGAAGTATACAGATTTGTGTATAGAAGTACATAAATATACTTTAAGCTATTGAACTTGGTTAAGAATACAAGATTTTTACCTCTAGATCAATACAACCTCTTTATTTTGCACAACAAAAAAACTTTTTAAAAACTAATCCTTAGGCGTCTGCTATATTGAATATAGAGTGACGTCATTTTATTTTTAGTATTCTTCTCAGCAAACCCTTTCATTTGATACCCATGTCATGGGGGTGCATAAGAATTAACTGGTCCGCCATCTTTAGGAGTCCACCATATTGGATTTCAAATGACGTCACTTAGCTAATTTATTGTCATCCAAACCAAACGTGTATGCAAAATTTCAGCTGCGTCGGTTGGGGATAGCTGTTTTAAAATTCAGTTGTAATATTTGACCCAAACTAACAAGACGAAGTTAAATAAAAGCTTGTTATTAAGATACATACAGATAAACTTACGAGCTCGTGCCACAAGAGGCGGCCTTATCACTAAAAGCAAGTTTTTTTCGACGCAACAGGCTCTATTTACTCTCAAGCTTAATAACTACTTAATAAGACCTTTCCATGCTTTTGTCGCACTCGATTGCCTCCCAAAATAAATGTTAACCCGATTTATGGTACTAGGCCATTAAATGAAGACATTTTAGATTTTTATCAGCAATTTCCAGCTGTAAGCATCAGCATGCGGCTCACGTCCGAGCCCGGACATTAATCAGTCCTCGATGCAGCCATTTAATGAGATTTCTTCAGAATCAACTGCTTCCGCTGTTAGCCGTTTTATTGTTCGCAAAAAGTATTATTGGGATTTGCAAAGTATTTTTTTCGTTTTCTATTTTGTAAGTAAATATATCCCACCGGATTAGTAAATTGAAGTAGAAGTGGAAGTGAGCAGGGCACATAGCACGCAGAACAGGTGGCCGATGAAGCTGAAAGATTCTTGAATGGAGACCACGGACCGGGAAGTGCAGCGTAGGACGTCCCACAAGATGAACAGACGTCCTAAAAGATACAACGCTGAGAGAAAACGGTGGATGCATGCTTCCAACCGGCCCTTTTTTGAGATCGATGGGAGAGGCCTATGTTCAGCAGTGGACGTTCTATGGCTGAAATGACAATAATGATGAATGATTAAGTAGATATACGGTACTTTATAAGAGGCCACAAAGATCTTTGAAAACGTTGATTCAACACCATCCAATAATATTATAAAAGCGAAAGTAATTCTCTCCGTACGTTTTTCACGACGGCTAAGCCAATCGTAACGAAATTTAGCAGGATAATAGTGTACATCATAAGGACGGACAAAGGGTTTCCCCCCAAAAATTGCAGGTAAAACCGCGGAATTTAGCTAGTATCATACTAATGTTATAAATGCGAAAGTGTGTTTGTTCCTCTTTCACGTAGTAACAGAGCAACGGATCGACGTGATTGCATAGAAATAGTAGGACGGCCGGAGAGTGACATAGGATACTTTTATTCCGGAAAAATCATTGTTCCTGATTATTCTGTTCATAATGAGGAGTAAATGTCCTCCTTCCGGCTTAGTACCACGGTTCCGTGTCTATCAATAAAATAACTTGAGTCTTAAATCTAAGTAATCTGTGTACATGGATAATCTCGTCGAGAAAGTGTTATACAGAGTGTTAGAAGAAAATCCTTATAAATCTGTACCCTCGAACGGCCCAGTCGAGGGGATTTGCCGCGGCGCTGCTGCCAGACTTTCATTAAGTCATCGCTTTACGCGACAAAGCTGCCGTTTCAATGTATGGAAGCTTAAACATGTAATATACTACGGGAAATAATAAACTCATCTTTCTTCTAAAATAACACCAATAACTCTGCGTTAGAATTCCTCTGTTTAGCTTTTAGCTACAGCAGATTAACTCAATAATAAACGCCACCTTTGCATTTTGTGCATAAAGCTAAATATGAAGAAAGGATGATCCGAACTTTGCGTCTCAATATTCATAATGCTTACTTGAATATATATTTTTTAGAAAAAAAAAAACAATAACCGACTTCAAGACTCCTTTTACATGTACAAACTTAAACTAAAAAGTAGATAGACTTTTAAACCGACCCCACACGATGAGAAAGCTTTGACAGAAATGACACGGTTTCATCGGAATCATCAAAATCAATTCATAATTGGCGGAGTAATCGCGTGATAAATATACAAAAAAAAAACATACAATCGAAATGATAAGATCCTCCTGAAGTCGGTTAAAAATTTACGCCATCTGTCAAAATCTCAAATAACTACGTCACATCGCAGCGGTATGTTTTTAAACGACTTCAGGAGGAAAGGTTCTAAATTCAGGCCGTTTTTTATGTACAAAGAATTCAATTACATATATATCGATGTTTATGTATGTTATTTTATTACTCTAATACGTGTGGACTAATTTACGTATTTTTGTATTATGTAGAAAAACCTCTGAAGGTTGTAGTATGAGATCATAAACTGCAGTAATGATAAAAGAAAACGCTTTCATTAATTTTTTATAGAGTAATTGCTGCTGTCGGAGATAAAATAAGTTGGACCTAGTATAAGTGCGAGTGTAAAGTACGAAACTAAAAATAAACCGACCCTTTTGAATACTGTTGAAATCCAGAGTTACGGGCAGAAGCTATAAATACATATAGCATTTGAACGGGCATAAATATAGCTATTCCGGCGGAATGAACCAGTTGGTTACTGGTAATGCCCTAATTACGCCAGTACCTAGTTAATATTGATGTAGTGTTGCGGTCGCACATTATTCCTGCCTGATGAAGTGAGCTATAACTTCATACACCTATCACCATACCTATCACATACCTGTCAGTACATGAAACATTGCTCTATGATCCATACACTGACTAATAAGCAAATGGTAATATGTGTGTTTAAAAAAAGCCGTGGTAGCCCATTTGGTAGACCGCTAGACTTGAAAGCTTGAGGTCGCGGGGTCAAACCCCGGGCCCGTACCAATGAGCTCTTTGGAGTTTATGTACGGATTTTCATACCACTGGCTTTTCGGTAAAGGAAAACATCGTGAGGAAACCTGCATACGTACGGAGAAGGAATTCAATGGCGTGTGTGAATCCACCAATCCGCACTGGGCCAGCGTGGTGGATATGGCCAAATCACTCTTTCGGGAGTAGACTTAAAGTCCAGCAGTGGACTGTTAAAAGGCTGATTATGATGATGATAAATATGTGTGTTATAGTTTTCTTATTAGGTTCTCTTTATTTCTATACTTTCACGGGTCTTGCCTGGACATTTCAATGGTATTGGTGGGGCCAAAGCCAACACCAAAGAGGTCTCATTGAGTACTCAAGTTTAAATAGTTTTTTTCGATACTTGATATAAGTGCTGATAATCTTCAAACGGCTGAACATACATTTTCTTGAATAGTCGCTCAAGTCATGTACTCTCGATCGTAACCTTTACCAAACAATGAAAACTAAATCAAAATTGGTTCAGCCGGTTGGGAGCTACGATGCCACAGACGAGGCAGTGGGTAGTACTAATGACTAATGAAATGTCGCAGACTTATTTCGAAATAAATAACCATGGACAGCAACCATTTGTCCATCTACCCACGCAAAGCTTTGTCAGACACTTTCTCAAACCACTCTTGTTGTGCCTGCGCAAATGAAAGGAAACAATGGTGTCAAACCTATGCCGCATTCTATAAGGCCAAAGCTGAACTAAATATGACTGTAAAGGTTTTAGTATCGTCTAAATCTAATTGGTGGTATACACGGCTATGAAAGATGGTCAAACATGAATTCTGTACGCTTAGTGTGGTGAACTCCGTAGTTAGCTCACCACAGACTCTCCAGCAGGCCTAGCATGGGCTGTGGATAAATTGTCTTTCCACCGTTTTTATCCACGCCTAGACGCGACAAATCTAGAATATGGATACGTTTATCTTTTTCTCGCGGGATAAAAACGATGGAAAGACAATTTGTCCACGGCCCGTGCTAGGCCTGCTGCTGTAATCTTACTCTGTCAATATCTAACGTAATTCGTGTAAGAATTTTAAGTTGTTTAAAGCCAAGATTTGGTCTTATTTAGTTATTGTTATTTCATAATCAATTTAATCAACTTAAATAATGAAAAACGCTCTCTAATAATCTATCATGGAGAAATATCCTGCTGCATCTTGGCCACGTGTCCCGCCCCTAAACCTCTAAACTTTAATTTGGCAGCTTTGATGCCGACACCAGCGGTTCCAGTAATTGAACGCAGCGTCGTGTTTCAGACTCGGTTCGTCCTATAGATTCTTAGGACGTTGCCCTCCATCGCTCTTTGGCAAACCCCAATTTTGAACTTCTGAGAATCAGTCAATGACCAAGACAAGTCTGGGCACCGTAAGTTAGGACAGGAAGGATACACATCTACATTTGCATGATCTATTTCCCTCCTGCCCATTTTCTAACGGACTGCCAGAGCGGGCACAAAAAAACGACACCTCTTTATGATATTGTTACCTCTTTTTGATATTCCGAAAACCCGTACGAAGCGCTTTGATTCCACTTTTATTATGCAAACTGGAAGGCTGCGGAATGTGCTGCCTGAATAGGTGTCCCCCGATAGTTACAATCAGGGTGTCTTCAAATCACAAGTGAATCGATTTCTTCTCCACATGCTCCACCGTAGACCGCATCATCGCTTAATATCAGGCGAGTTGGCGGTCAAACGCTAGCCTATTATCTACTATATAAAAATAAGACGGGTTTTCCTTCCTGACGCTATAACTCCAGAACGCACGAACCGATTTCCACGGTTTTGCATTCGTTGGAAAGGTCTCGGGCTCCGTGAGGTTTATAGAAGACATCTGGTGGCGAAACGGAGTTCGCCGGGTTTGCTAGTTAAATATAAAAAAACATTGCACATGTCGATGAGTGTGCGCGCTTTAGTGACAAATGAAGAATCGCCCTGTATGCAATTTATAAACAACGTATTTTTCTAGTCACACAGAAACGATCATCACGTCAGAGGCAGTGATACGTCCCGTTGGAGACAGTTAGGGCCGGTGCACAATGCGCGCAAGTGGAGCGTGCGATACCTGCCCACCCATTCATGGGTGCCGATACCGTATACAGACTGATCGGTGCCAGCAACGTACCTATGTGCCTAGTGCGAGTTTTTCCAGTTGCGTTTACTGCGTTAACTACGACTTGTATGAAATAAGATCAGCGCCATCTGGCGCCATGTAGATGGAACTGATGGAACTCGAATTTAACATTTCTATAAAATTACTACTAATCATTTTTTATATTGGATAAATCGTACCTTCTAGTAGCATAATGAACCGCCTCGGTCATTTTATACCATAAAACAGTAAAGTTGATTGTAGTGTCGTGCTGCTTTTTTATGGCTGCTAATATAACTTTTCCCCACCTTCATGTCAAAATGTCAACTCAATAGTTATAACTAAACTTTCCACTGGGATGGAAAGAAAAACATTCTATTAGGAATTAGCTTGATCTGAACCAAACAACTTTGAATCGGAGATACTCACATTTGATCGTTTTAATGGTTTCTGACTTAAATTTAATGCTTGTATTATTCTAAAGATATTCATCGAGTGTTTTCATGAAATATAACAAAAACACGCCTATTTTCGCAAATGTACGAGCATATAATATTTACATGAAATTTAGCTTTGAGAAAACATCACGGAACATTATCCTACCTAAAACTAATATTATGATATCGAAAGTACGTAACTCTGTCTCTCTGTCAGTTTGCTTGATTTTCATGACGGCTAGGCTGATCTTAACTAAATTTAACAGAAAGATAGTGTGTATCGGGACATAGGGTACTTTTCACCCCAGAAAAAAAAATGCCCCATATTATTACTGAAGTAGTTAGTAGTAACACGGGCAAAAAACACGTGTTACTACTGGTAGTAGGGCTGGTAGTAACACGGGTAACGACGGACTTTATTGCCATTTTTAGATTCATCCCCTGGACTTTATAGGTAGGTAATCTTATAAACTAATTTTATAAGTTTCGGGGCTACAAATGCGACGTAAGTTTTTCAAAAGTCGAAGGTCTAGTTAGAAGGTAAGTTTTAGTGAGTGCAATTAATCAGAAAGTCGTAGAACAGGTTAGTTTGGCTGTCGAGTGTGTGGTAGAGTCAGTGGGTCAGTGTGTTGTACCGTCTGATAGCACTACTTTTTGACAACGGCTAGGAAAGTGGGAAAGTTTGTTTATTTATTTTGTCTACTCGCGTCAGATCGGTGGACCGGCTTGGGTGTGGTGTGGATATACATCGGGTTATTATTAGGAAAGATGACATGTAGTTTGTACTGCAAATATATATTATGTTAGATAAAAGCGAAATACTATACTCGATTATTCACTTACTGACTAACTTATGACGAAATCTCAAAAACTACTTGACCTTCGAGTCGAGACCTACTTGTTAGAACAGAACAGAACAGTCTAAAACGCCCGGTCGTGGGTTCTCTTACTATAAAGGATTCTGTGAAAGGGCAAATAAGGCGGTAAAAGTTTATATGAAAATCTACGCGTAGGTAATATACGTGGAATGTTAGAGGCATTTTTAGATGTATACGATATTAAGAGCCTCTGTAGGTAGCCAGATCAGAAAAAAAAATCATGTGCTGAAAAACAGTTTTCATACATACTTGATGGAATTCCATTATTATTTACTGCTATCAGTGGTAACAAATGCCGTGTAGGTATACCTATATCAGAAAGGGATAATTATCTTAAGGACTTCATTCAGTCATTTACGTCTGCATCACCAATAATATTAACCCAAAAAACTGGTGTGTAAAAAAAAGAAAGTTTCTATTTTTATTTTATTAAAATATAATAGGCTTGAGTTTGACCCCCAACTCGCCTCCTGACACCACAAGGAATCCAACGATACAAGTCGCAGGTATATCCCAGAAGTGCAAATGAAAATCGATTTCTAGAGCACTTTTGCTCAAATCTCATCATCATCATCAGCCAGAAGACGTCCACTGCTGAACATAGGCCTCCCCCTTTAACCCCCACACTGAACGACAGCCTGCCTTTTGCATCCACTGGATGCCAGCGACTCTCACTATGTCGTCGGTCCATCTAGTGGGAGGCCTACCTACGCTGCGTCTTCCGGTTCGTGGTCTCCACTCAAGAATCTTTCTTCCCCATCGGTTATCGGTTGCTCAAATCTGAATCTTACTAATACAATTACATCTAATAACCCTCAAATACATTTGAACACGCAGTCAACAAACATTGCAACTGAATTTACCCACAGAGCTCAAAGCAAATGGTCAAAAATAAAATAAACAACGCAAATTCGTGTAACTACAACACAAATTTACTGAAAACGATTGATCACAACTCGTAGTAAATAAATACAAGAGCAAATATGTATTATGTTATGACAAAAAGGAAAACTAACAAGAACAGTATGTATTAAATTTTTTCAGAAACCATAAAACTATAATAATGAAAAAATAATATTTTATTTGAGTGTCCTGGCTCATAATCATGCGTCATGAATAAATGACGAGCGATGGCACGTTGGGTTAGAAATTGTGTTATTTGTTGCAATATTAATAAGTAGAGTTGCAGAAATAACGGCTACAACCATTTAAAACAATAGAACATTGTATGCGGAAACGCGTAATTAGAGCTTAGTTATCAAAATTATTTTTAAATTAGTTATTTATCACTGTAAGTTTTCTGAATATAATCAAAATAATATTACAATTATTTACACAGGTGTTTATATATTTTTTCTTTTATCTCCTTCTCGCCTGATGTTAAGCGATGATGCGCTCTACAATAGAGCACGCTTGCCTAGAAGAAACCGATTCACTTGCAATTTGAAGACACCTTAATTGTAACTATCGGGGAACACCCGTTCAGGCAACGTATTCCACAGTCTAGCAGTTCGCACAATAAAAGTGGAATGCACTTCTTTCGGGTTTTCGGAATATCTACCGTGAAGCGGTGTCGAGTTTATCTATTATTTAACAAGTAAAATAAAAGACTTGTCAGTGATAATGTCAAGGATGCCATTGGCAAACGAAGACAAGACGTATCAATTCTATTTGGAAATCCGATGACCGACATGGGCGGAGCCTCCGTGTCATCGTGACATTGAAAACCAGTTAGAGACTTGCCCCACACTTACTCATCCTATACCAACTTGAAATGAGCTTTAAATGAATGACTCTCATAATGTAACAGGGCTCAGAATAAAATTGTCGTGGAAATGTTATCTTCTCTCTAATGAACATAACATGATAAGCCCGCCAATGTCGCGGACAAATATTTGAAGAGTTTTCTGTGAACTTAAAAACTGTGTCACTTTTTTTTTCGAAATCATGAATGATTTCATTCTTGGGCAAAGCTGGGTGGGATACTTGTCATGACAGAGATACGTATTGGCACGACAATCTTTGTCATTGTAGAAATGCAAATGTTGCCAAGGACTCCTCTTGATTTAAAGAGTTTTGTGTCACTTTTTTCAAAATCATGTATGATTTCATGCTTGGGTGAAATGTAAAGCTGGGATACTTTTTATGACAGAGATACGGATTCAGTTAATCGTATTCGCACGAAAATCTTTGTCATTGTAGAAATGCAAATATTGCCAGGAGACTTGTACGCAGTACGCACCCCAGATCTAAACTGAATTATTTGCGTTCGATTTCTTAGAATCGGAATAAACTTAAAGCAGCTTCGATAATTGGCCCTTAGAGAGTGTTCGAGAGCCTAAACGACAACTCTAAAGAAGTTCGAACGAGTCATTTGAGTCAAGTTATTCTAGGAAGTTTTCAACTTATTCCGAATATAGCTTCCCGGTTATTGTCGCTGTTAATTTCTATTATAATTTCCGATCCATAAATTCGGCACGCGGACATGGTTTAATAAGCTTTAAAGTAACAAAAGTTAGCTTCATAAATATTCAGGCTGGGTCTGTGGAGGAAATCCGATAGAAGTGAATAAATTGAGCAGAGCGGGTTATATTGGCAGCTCTAAGGATGCGAAATGAACGGCCTGCAGTGTGGTGACCACGGAGTATGACGTAGAAATGGGACTATAGCTCTGTTACGCAACGTAAGCATCAAATTGCTTCATATACAAAATTTTAAGTGTATTTGAAATACTGAAAAAATACGTAAATGTTTATTCATGATAAAAACACCGATACATAAAAGTAATTAAATACAGAAAATCAAATAATAAAATTATGAATAAATAAGTAGTACCTGTCATTTTGTAATTAAGATCTTCGATTTCGATTCAAGACTTTTAATTGATTTTATCGCGTCAATTTTACAGAACTGTAAGAAATGCAAAAAAAATCATCTTGTGATTAATGGACGGCCCCTAATGTAACGGATTATCCTGTGAAACAAGCAAGGTTGGTCGTCTTCACAAGGTAGCCGGGTTACGAGTCAGGTGACGCCATTGCAAGTGTTTTGTATTCACAATCTGTACTAATTTTATATCCGGATTTTTACAGCCACACGTAAATATGAGGTATTTTGTAGAGCTTTTGTCAACTTTTTATGGGTTTGTAGGTACTGTGAAAGTAAATCTGTAGATAGAAACTCTTTATTGTGTACACCAGAAATAAAAATTACAACACGATAAAAAACACTTACGAGCTAGTGCCATAAGTGGCGGCCTTATCGCTAAAAGCGATCTCTCTGTATGCAAAGAGATCAAAATATAAATCGATATGAATTTATCAACCCAAAACAATAGGTATAGCAGGGTTAATAAACTATTTTACGGCAATTATAGAAAAAATCTTTTAAAGTAAATATGTACTACCAAGTGTTTAATAAATTAAAGCATTTACAGCAATGATGAAAGAATAATTCTAAAATCTTTTAAAATAAATAATAAGACAAAGTAAAAATTAGAGTTATACATATTCGAAAAACGGTCACTCAGCAAACGATCATCTTGTGGGTAAAATAGTTGATGGCGAATTTGAATTTTGTCTTGCTCTCTCATTAGCCGAGAGAGCGAGACCAAGTTCAATATAAGATTATTATAAGAATGTTTTTTTTTTGAGGTTGTGGTAGCCCCCCAGATCACAATCTCTACATAGTATAAATTAAAGTCACTTTCCGCGTCTGTCTGTCTGTCTGTATGGCCGCTAACTCCTCCTGAACTACGCAACTGATTTTGATGCGGTTTTCACTGAGTAATATTATAAAAACAAAACAAAAACAATGTGTTTATATTAATTTCTTTGGTGTTTACGTTTCTTTTTTCAAGTCAACACGAAAAAGCTTATCGGAATAGAATTTGATGTGGAGGAAATATGTGTATACCTACCCTTGAATTGATAACTTAGGCATAGGCAACTTTTTTTACCAAAAAAGGACATGGAATTTGTTTTGACAGCTGCGTAAGGGCAAATTATGGACCCACAAGACTTTATTATAACGCGCAAGCTATCGAAAAAGCTAAAATAATAACAAAACCGACCTAATCCGTTAGAACGCGCACAGGAAAGACTATGTTGTTTACTGAAGGAGGAAAAAACTCAAGCTGTAAGCTATCCACGCCTGTACTAATATGATAAAAAAAATGTTTTAGCATTGTAAATTATGCATTAAAAACAGATAAAATAATGATAAAACCTTGTAGATAATACAAACGTAGGCATGAACTGGACAAATCAAATGGACAATGGATTTCAATTTAGACCCCAATCAATCCGCGTCACCTGAAAAGTATTTGTTTTTCTTATGTCCACAGTCCGCACCAAATCGCCGAGCTGGGGAGAATCGATTCGTAAATTTCATAACACGTGACAAGTGAAGTGAGCCACGAATAACTGTCAAATCCACAAAATCCATACAAAAAGCTTGTTACAGACAAGTTACAGACACAGGCTTGTCACAGACATTATAACACGAAGATTGTCAGCACGTCCCTTAATTACTCTTTAAAGGATTGGGTAGGTACTGAAGGTAACTGTAAATGGAATGCGCTGCTTGGATAGGTGTTCTCCGATTGGATCAGTTGCTTCTAAAAACTTGAAAACTGATCCATGACAAGTATTTTTCCAAAAAAATTACGAAACTAGTTTATTTGATACCATTATACTTACAGGGTTTTTGAAGATCAGTTAACTTATAATAATTCGTCTTTTTTCAAATACAAAGGAAAAGGTGTCATATGAAAATTAAATATTTTTTCTAGGAACCCCCAAAGTCCAAAACACGACATTTCTCTCGATAGAAAAAAAATGAAAGTAAAACTGATTTGCGCTTTGCGCTTTATATGTGCTGTGAGTCCTAGCCTTTTGCCAAAATTTATGATTCTAGGTTAACGGGAAGTACCCTATAGGTTTTGATTCCCCTGTGAAATCGCAAAATATGCGACATAAATGTTCATATCTTTTGATTGCGTTGACTTACAACTTTTATTTTTTTACAGCCGGAAGAAACCGTAGACCTAAGTATCACTATCACTACTTAGTATAAAACAAAGTCGCTGTCGCTGTCTGTCCGTCCCTATGTATGCTTAAATCTTTAAAACTACGCAACGGATTTTGAAGCGGTTTTTTTTATAGATAGAGTGATTCAAGAGGAAGGTTTATATGTATAACTAGCGACCCGCGCTAGTTTAGTATAAATTTCAACTTGATACCTTTACGCGTTCTTGAGAAAAAGAGTCTTGACAGACGGACAGACAGACGGACAGACGATTTTTATCAATAAAAGTGTCGCAGTAAAGTCCAACCAATCAAAAATGCAATCACCTTACTTTCTTATTTCATCTCCGCAAGTGCAGTTTGCATTGGCATGTCATTGCGTGCATGCAGATCGTTGTGTTTACCTGTTTCAAGATAAAATTACTGCAAGATTGTTAGACGTGCTCCGAATACGAATGGCGACCGCACTGGGAACTAGGCTAGCGGTCATTTTACACAACGAAACGAAATATTTGCTATTCGATTTACGTTTTCAAGACCGCATCGTTGCGAAATATAGACTACTGGCGTCCAACGTTGCATAGCGAATGAACACATTTTAAAAACACCACCACGTAAAAACGAATGCATTAAGGTTGTACAATGTTAATGTTAAGGTACGTAATAGTTACGCATCAGCAACCGTAGTAAGTTTAACCTTGTACTGGCTTTTCTTCTGCTTACATCATAAGTAAAACACATTATTGCTACTTCTTCTTTTCGAGTCAGCGAATCGAAATGTAACTAGAGTCTGGCTAATGAAAGTAGAGACTGAAAAAGCGCGGTAAATTTAAAAATATCAGCATTGGAACCCCAAAAATTTGTATGAAATGCCTGAAATAATGTCACTTAATACTTGTAAATTATAATTATAATAATATTATAAAGAGGAAAGATTTGTATGTTTGTAACGAACTGGCTCAAAATGTACTGGAACGGTTTTAAAAATTCTTTCACCATTTGAATGCTACAATATCACTGATTAATATAGGCTATTTTAATAGGCTATATAACTATACCCGTGCGGAGCCGGGGCGGACCGCTAGTAAATTATATTTTTTTACTTGTAACACAGTCAGAATACAGTAATGTTTGCATTTCATATTAATTTTGGAGTTGCAATACGGATTTTTTTTTATTGTCACGCGTTTTTAGTCTTTACTTTCAAGTCAAGTCAAGTCAAAGTTTTTATTTGCTTGCCAATGAGTATAAAAGGTCTTAAAATATTATATGTTCATCCATTACCAGCCTTATATAAGAGTAAGGGTGTTCAAAATTGTATTAATATATAATTATGTAAATATGTCAAAAGAATTAATATTAATAATTAATTAAAAACTATAAATTTATCAACAAGCCAAATTATAAGCATATAAACGACATGCCATTTTCATTATCCAGTCTCTACCTGTTACATTATTTCTAACTAGTAGAAGGCCATAGGATCTGCGGCAGCGTTGGCCTCACAAAGGTCGCCCGGTTTGCAGGTGTTGGGGCACACGAGCAGATGTTCTGGGAGATGACTCCGCATCACAACGATCACACAGTTCCACTGGAGGATCCAGCTAGACATTGTGTCTGCAAAGGCCTTGCACTCGAAGCCGTTTTACGGACTACCAAAAGCCATTGCAGATCATGGCCTAGAGTCTAGGTCATGATTTGCAATGGCTCTAGGTCCTAGAGTCATTAGTGTAGGTCACAGAAAATATATATTTTTTGGTGTAGTTATACCTTCTGCCTAGTACGCATTGTAAATTTTATACATTAAAACTTAGTAGCATTAAATAATACAAAGCTTTTACTAAAGACTCCTTTTTAATTTGGTTAAGTATTTACAAAGAAAAATATTAGCAAAAATACATTCGACAAACTTCTATTAGAAGTGGGTTAGTATTAATCATCTAAATAGCCGTTTTCAACGTATAGCCAAAAGAAGTCCAAAAGGCGTGGGCTAAACTGCGGATCATTAGCTTTACAGTTAAACGATCCACAAAAACTAGACAAAGCCGACATAGAAATATCATTACGCCAACGTTCATTTAAATTTGCTTAGGCGAACGTACTGAGTAAAAGCACCACACATGTAAACCTAACTACACATAGGTAAGTAGGTAGTTCGGTGATATGCAACCTTATTTCATAGCTATTTACATTGCTGACAAAATCTTTCAGTAAATCGAGTATTGATTCTCGGCAGTCGAACTTGTCGAGACCAACTTCCAACCAAACTGGCATCTAGCTCCCACTGGGAACGTGCAGTCTGATACCTACTGCGGATCCAGATAACGAAGAGCAATATGATACCCCAGATCGATCCCCACACACATTACTTGATCATCATGGGAGCGACACCCTCCTGCCTATCTCTGAGACTATGGTACTTCTTCACCGAGGGAGAATGTGGTGATATGCAACCTTATTTCATAGATTTTGATATTGCTAATTAACATAATCTGTCAGTACATCGAGTATTGATGCTAATTTACATCACTAGTATAGTAGATATACATATTTGATTTACATTATGCTGTATTTTGTCGATTAAAGTCATAATTATGTGAAATGGTTTTGAATTCCACAGGTAGGTACTTGTATCAGTCGGGTACCTACCTTGTTACACAGTTATTCAAAGGTCGGCGACATGCCTACTACTTTTGTTATTTAAATAGTACAGACGAGCGAACATTGAAAAGCATGAAGCTACCCGTTTGAGCACCATCCTTTTATGGCTCTTTGAATTACACGTAGGCGGAAGTGGGTTAACGATCTATGATTCACAAAGAGTGATGGGACGATGCACTCAAAAAATACCACAGATAATTTAGTTGGAAGTTTGGGTAGGTACGTGATTTTTTGCCCGTTTCGATACTTTGATCTGTCCGTGAGTCAACTATGACTCTTATTAGGAAATAATATTACAAAATTGTTTGCAATGAAGTTGGTATTAGCACGGAGAATAACTACAACCTTCGAGATCATTAAATTGCTCAATAGAATAAAAATAATACCATTTCCATTCATCCATTTGCTATGACAGCTGCAATAACATTTAAAAAGCTGAATTCCCCCCCCCCCCCCCTTAATTTTTCACTGAATTATATCGGGTAACTGCTACATTTTACGTTCAAAACCAAACGAATGCGATCAAAATTCGTGGTTTTTATTCGGCTTCTAACAATGTTATTGCAGCTATCGGAGCAAATAAATATTTGGACCGATTTTAGTAAGTACAAACATATTAAACGAGGCAAATGATGTGAAGTCACGCAAAATGACCTAAAGGATTAAACACTCAACTCAAATTAAAAGAACTTTAACGAGCCGATTAGAAAGCCAAAATTCGTTGGAAAACGGGAGTAAGCCGCAGGTAGACGTTATTCTATCCCTTTCGGGTACTTTTGCCCACCAATTCCGTAATTTAGGAAGGTTGTAGGTTTTTCAAGTGGATTTGAAACTCGCAGTGTAATTGAAAGCTGTTTCGTTAAACAATTAGGTTGTCAGCCATGAGGAAACGCTCGCGATGAAGCGAGTCCCGACTCCCAAGCAAGCCGCAACAATTTGGGTACTCACAAGTAATTACTTTTGTTGAACATTTTGCGAATTCGCGACGCACGTCATTCACGATTTACCTGTTTACGGGTTTTGTGAAAATTACATTATCTGCGTTCAGTGCTTTTGAAATATGGTTGTTAGCGGTTTTTATTATTATTTAATAAGCAACTCCACGGACATCGGGGTCCGTTACTTTTGTTATACCTACTTATGTAACTACATTTTGTTGTGGTTTTGTTTTGGTCATCCTTCAATGCTGAATTTGCAGGTTAGGTTGTAGTGCCAATTTCTAGACTAAGAAAATATTGTACGCCCGAAGAGGGTAGAACTGTGATACTCAATGATGTATTTGTAACAACTCATGTATCAGTTTGAAACAATAAAAGTTATTCTATTCTATTCTTTGTAAAAAACACATAAAGGGTCAAGCCCTTTTTAATTTCTTATGTCTAAATTGAGATTTATGGAAAGAAACTAAAAAAAAAACAATTCTGTATTGTGAAAATTGCATACTTTTGTACAAGCTTTTATTTAACTTGCCTTGTTAGGATATATAGGTCAAATGTTGCAACCTTAGATAATATCATAATACGTAGTATAGCAATAGATCGTTAGTTGCAACTGAATTATACAACAGTTATTCCTAACCGATTGAGCTGAAATTTTGCATTCACGTGAACTATGAAGTCACGTAAGCTATGACGGACTCCCAAAAATGGCGGACCAGCTATTTTAATACGCCCCTATGATATGGGTAGGTATCAATAATGAAAAGGTTTGCTGCGAAAATACGAAAAATATGACTTCACACTAAATATAAAACGGCGGACGCCTTGTTCTTAAATTAATAATTTTATAAAGACTACCATTGTCGCACAATGCCACTGGAGTGTTAATTAAGTACAAGAATATTTATAACACCTCAAGGTTTTACCCAAATAAACCTACAACACAATGAGACTTATAAATCGCGGTGATAATTTGTGAGAAATATAATAATGTACCATAATAATATCAGACAATATCAGGTTATTTACTGCACCCATCGACATAGCTTTACAGGAACGCAGCATACAGCCCGACCAACTTATATCTAAAAAAAGACTTGACCAAATGTGGGAACTAAAATGTTCAATTGAAGATTATCTGTCTTATTCCGAAACTACGCTGGTGGCTCCCCTACTCAACTTATGAGATAAGTTGGTCGCGCTCGTGTGATAGTTACAGATGTTTCCCACAGTTGTTTTTCTCTGACCCTATGTTGTAAAACTGTGAGAACATTGTCTGTAAACAAGAGCAAGGTAATAACCGGTTATGCAATGATCGCGAACTAAACCGCACCAGGTAAGTGTAGAGCTCGATAGCTTTAATTGAGTAATTAAGGTTACCTTCGAAATTTCGCCGGAGCACGAACTCGGAGTTGACCGAAACTAGACAAGCGCGGAAATGAGGTCGATGGAAAATTCGCAGTTTATTTAGGAAAGTATGACCGCGGCCTCGAGTGAGGTCATCTGTCGGATAGAATTCTCACAAGACATCGATATTACTAAGAGGCAACTAAAGGCACGCGTTTCAACGTATATTTAGTATAAAGCAATATTGGTATTGATTATTGATATGCTTTATTTTTGGCAGCGGAGATAGAAATTTTTTTGAAATAGTCCGAAAGACATAGCTATGCCCGTCGAGCGCAGCCTTAAAGGCTTTATTTATCTGAGTTGGTTACACAACTGGTTACATTCACGTCAAATCAGTAACAACACAACCAACTGGTTCTTGCACCTTGATTCTAAGTATGATTTCATCCTATAATTCAAACCGAGTGCGAGGAGTGAATAACAGATATGAGGCATTATATTGTTTAGTATCCCGTAATAACTGGTAGTGGTAGGTACCCCGGTCAATATCACCGCAAATTATTGCGTTCGCTGACCAACAAATGACTGCTTTCGCCGGCAGCAGAACTGCAAAATGCTGTTATTTTACTGTATTTTTAATACGTCCACATTACGGTCTGCAGACTTGCAGAGCAATAGAATTATAATACCCACTTACGTCAGACTGGACTGGACCTTAAGTGTAGATTGCTTTAGGTCGCGTAATTGTCCATCTGGTTTACATACCTGCAAAGAAATAAAAGATTATTGAAGATATAAGTTTTTTATTTTAGATTGAAATTTATTTATTAATAAATTATTAATCAAGTAGGTATCAATTAAGGTTACTTTTGCTTTGGCTGGCACCGACTCCAAAAATAACTGATTATAAATTGAAAATAGGTAAGTAGGTATATTTTTAATGTACTAGCGGTCCGCCCCAGCTTCGCACGGGTATAGATTATAGCCTATGTCACCCGGGGATAGTGTTGCTTCCCGTCAGTGAAAGAATTTTTCAAATCGTTTCAGTAGTTTCGGAGCCTATTCAATGCAAACAAATAAACAAACAATCAAATCTTTCCTCTTTATAATATTAGTATAGATTAGTATAGATATCAATAATTTATTTTTTTCTTTTTTAGTTTAAGTTTGTAAATGTAGGTATAGTACTTACTTTGATTACATGTTCATCGTCAAAGGTATAGTATTGAAGTCGGTTCTTGTTATTTCCCAATTTTTTTTCTATATAAACAAAAAAAAATTGGCATTTACTTTATCTATACACTAGCAGTCCGCCCCAGCTTCGCACGGGTATAAATTATAGCCTATGTCACCCGCGGATAGTGTAGCTTCCCGTCAGTGAAAGAATTTTTCAAATCGGTTCAGTAGTTTAGGAGCCTATTCAATGCAAACAAACAAACAAACAATCAAATCTTTCCTCTTTATAATATTAGTATAGAAGTATACATATATACAAAAGGCTTTGTCCTGAATGACTGACTGATGGATCAACGCACAGCCTAAACCGCTGATCGTAGAGTGTGTTCTTTGTATGACGTAGGCATCCGATATGAAAGGATTTTCCGAAATTCTACCCCTAAGGGGGTGAAAAAGGGGGGCGAAGTTTGTATGGGACAACGTGATTCCTTGGTCCAATATACTTCAAATTTTGCATAAACCTTTTTTAACAGAATTGATGGAAGACCTACTAATATTTATAGTTTTGTTTTAGTTTGTCTTAGAAGTTTAATGTAGTATATTGCTTTTCGCAATTTTTTTACTTTTATAAATTTGTCAGTGTCTATTTTTAAAAATGCGAGCTGTGTTGGTTAACATCTATGGGATATTAATCTTCTATTATATAAAAGCGAAATTCACTCACTCAAGTAGTTTTCGAGATTTCGTGATGAGTGATCACGAAATCTCGAAAACTACTTGACCTACGAAGCTGAAATTTGGCAGGCGTACGAAGTCGCGGGCAACAGCTAGTTAATTTATAAAATAAGAAATACCCATAAAATTAAAAAAGAAATAGACGTAGGTAGACTATCTTATTAGCTTTGACCTTCGTCGAAAGGCACCTCCAAACAAAACTTTTACGAAGCCATTGGTTAAACGTCTAAAATAAGCTAATTACCAAAATTAGAAACTAATTTGTTCTGTTCATAATATCATACATGGGCAAGTCTCGTGGAAGTCCTAGAAGCGCTTCATCCAATAACTTGCTTGGATTCCTGGCTTATTACTTTCCTGGGAATGCGTTTACGTCATATTTCTTGCCATGTAGAATAAACCAGTGACGTAATCTCTACATAGTATAAATTAAAGTCACTTTCCGCGTCTGTCTGTCTGTCTGTATGTCTGTATGGCCGCTAACTCCTCCTAAACCACGCAACGGATTTTGATGCGGTTTTCACCATCAGTTAGATAAATTTCACGGAAGGTCTATATATATAACTAGCGACCTGCCCCGGCTTCGCACGCAAATTACACCCGTGCGAAGCCGGGCGGGCGGGTCGCTAGTATGTCATAAATGACTAGCTGCGCCCCCGGTTTCACCCGCGAGTTAAAATGATCAAAGTGGAATAGACGAAATCGTCGTTAAGTTTTCAGATTTTTTCAATTTTCTGCTTAATTTTCTTAATTTTTTTTTCATAAGAACCTTTTACAAAGTATTAGAAAACTTAAAAAAAAAATTTATGAAATCGGTAAAGTCGTTCTCAACTTATGGCGTGACCAAGGTAAATAGGGATTAATTTTTAGGTTTCCGTACCCAAAGGGTAAATGTCTGTCTCCCCGTCCGTCTGTCTGTCTGTCTGCCCATCTGTCCTACCTACAGCTGTACCTTTCGAACCGTAATAGATAGCCAGTTGAAATTTTCACAGAATATAATAAAATATGTAATGCTACGGATTGTTACGGAGACTAATAAAAAAGACAAAAAGTAAAAACGAAATGGGGATCCCCCATTCTACAAACGAAAAAAGAAATGATAAATAAGGGCCAAGTGCGAGTCGGTGACAAATTTCTGTGCTTACTCTTTTATAATAAACTCTCTCAAAATTCGTAATTTATCAAAGTTAAACAAACTGTCCTTACAAAAATGTGAAGGAGAGCCGTGCTTTCGAAGTCTCTTTACAGTTTACTGTGGCGTAATTTGACATTGTATTGACGTCTGACGTACGTATTACTGCCAAGACAATGTTGTTACAAGAATATGTTGGAGGATTGATCCAACTTAAGACAGGAAACCGACTCAGTAGACAAACTGCGGGATCCATCCAGATAACCAAGGGTCTGTGGCACCTGTCTACTTTTACCTACACTACATTGAAGTAAAATATACTATGTAACTATAAACACCACAGTAGGAAAAGCATGAAAGTCAACCGAGTACGAGAGAAATACAATTTTTATTCCATTCTTTTACAGAATCATTTGTTGCTTGGCGGCCGCCATTAATCTTAGCCGTTTTTGCTTTCTCGTCGAGCATAAATCATATTCGTTTTGTTTCAATGACATTTTTACTACTTTTTGACATGTATGTTACTGCGATTAATATACATAAATTAATATTAAATTACTGCCTGTCTGTATTCAATCCGCCGCCTCGTTCTCTACATATCAGTCCTCAATGCGTTTATGATGCACTACACGTACAAGAAAAAGTGCCCTAACGACGCTATTCTAGCCATTATTACTTTCACCATATTGATGATATTGCTTTGATGTGCAGGATGTAGCATCCCGGGAGGTAAATGTCTTCCTCTACTTTGGTCGGAGCTACTTGCATCCGGGGCATGCGGTTGCTCAATATGACGCCATCTCGATGACATCACCCGAAGCTCCAAAGCACTTTGTTTTCGAAGACGCTCTCCGTGATTTTATTCCCCGTTTGAACTTTAACATTTTTAGCAGAAAACCTTGACAGATTAGTAAAGGTGAGCGCGAGGTGAATGCATCAGTAGGTATAGGACATGTAGTCCTCTGAACACAATTTTTGAGTTTATTACAAAACGTGGCAAAATGGAGATCATCTACTTCTATTTACTCTTCTTTAAGAACGTCCTATTTTATCGCGGCGTAATTTCCCTAAGTATTCCCTCTACAATTACAGCCAACACACGGGCAAATATCCAATTAAAGTGTAATTTACTCCATAATAAGATTCTGAGCAAGGCGGGCAAATTAAGTGGGACTCGTACATTCAGCGGTTACGTAAATTCAGCACCTACACGAAAGGTAACACATGCTAAGATCTTGATAAGCGAATATACAACGTTGGAAACGGCCAACAATTCACAGTGGTCGACATAATGCGAGCTTGCGTAGATACTGATCAAAATTTAATTACTGCTTATGCCCACAACGCACGAAATACAGTAGATATCAATAGCTACGTAAGTAGCTTGGTATTTAATTGTTGGAGTCGAAACAAACAGAGGGAGAGCGCGTAACCTTGAGGCTGCCTTCCTTCTTCAATTGACAGAATGTTACGCTGTTTACGTTCCAAAATAGACACAGGAGTTTATGATGCTTTTAGTTAAGTATGGCGTAGTAAGTATGGGTTTAAATTATCTGCGTAGCTTTTTGATAATCCTTGTATAAAACTAGCTGCGCCCTCCTTGTTTGACTCCTTATTACATCTACTTGTGATAGTCCCGTCAGAATCGGTCCAGTGGTTTTTATTATATGTATTTAGTAATAGGTTTGTAGCGATGATGCGGTCTACGATGGAGCACGCTTACCGCTTACCTATTCACTCGTGATTTGAAGACACCCAGATTTTATCTATCAGGGAAGACCCATTCAGGCAACGCATTCCACAGACAATTTTATTGTGCTCGCACAATAAAATTGGACTCTAAGCGCTTCGTACGGGTTTTCGGAATATCAACCATGAAGCGGTGTCCATAGGGGAACATACAATACACACATCGCCTTTATATATATACTAGCTGAAACCTGCTACTTCTTACGCGTAGAGCTCGGCCTTCGGCTTTGCTAATACAACCTGTTATAGCCTACGTGTTATTCTAATGTATAAGCTATATTATTGTAAACTTTCATTAAAATCCATTTGGTAATTTTTGCGTGAAAGAGGAACAAACATCCATACATACAAACTTTCGCGTTAGTAGGATATATAGATTCAATGGCGTAGCACATGCACTGCTTTACCGTCAAAGTGAATTAAATACATATATTATTACAATTAAAGTGTTTCAAATCACCTGCGAAACATACCACCGTCAAAGCATAAATTCCAAAATTTCAAAACAAATTATCGTGTACCAAGCAGCTGTTACCCCATTAATATTAATTATTGAACTACTCCAATTATTCCTTTATTATTACATAGACACGTTCGCGTTCATTTCAAGTACCGTACCTAATAACAAAGGAAACTTCTCAAGCACCATATGGCCGGAAATTATGAAGGTAGCGTAACCAAATTACCGGATTCCAAATTAGCTAAGGTGTTCTTGATGATGACAAAAAAGATAATACAAGGCGGTGGCATACTAACTGATATATAACCTTCGGTGCATCAAGCATTATACTGTCGTGAAAAAGTAAATTGAGATTGAATAGTAAATCCATGGCATCATGGCGGACTTTTATTAAAGAACATAATAAAGGTTCGTATACCTGCCAAAGACATTGTTGATGGCGACAAAGCCAAAAAAACGCACGCATATGACTATTTTTGTGACTAGTGTAGACTCGAACAGAATGTTTCTATAGAACTCAGATGTGCATGCAAGCGTGCTCCATCGTAGACCGCATCTTCGGGCGAGAGGGGGGTCAAATGCAAGTAAAATTTGTCTAAATAGCTTTTGCACATTTTTTTTTTTATTGTTAATAAAAACACCCACAAGCTTTTTTGGTCTTGTTTGCTTCCTAATAATTTGGTTAATAATTAACAATGATAGCACCTTAATCTTCATTCAAAGGTCAATAAAATTTAGAACGGGTTAGACGTTCCGCAGCTTCTGCCCGTTATAAACGATTGCCGACCGGTTGCAGGTTCCAGTCAAACCACTCGCTGACCTAAGCACAACAAGAATATACATTAGCTACGATTCGCAGTATGACCCGTGATTTACGGGTCCGCATACATTACCTACTTCATAACCAAATTTAATTGCGATACCAATGAACTAATAATCCACATGCAAGATAATATATAGAATAATATAAAGATGATAGCCCGTTGGCCTAGTTGGTAGTGAACCTGCCTTCTGAGCTTGGGGGCGTGGGTTCGATTCCCATCTAGGACAAACATTTATGCGATGAACATTTGTGTTTGTTCTATATCTGGTTGTTAATATCTATTTAAGTATGTATTTAAAACTATATAATATGTATGTATATCAGTCTCTGGCAGCCATATCACAAGCTTTGCTTAGTTTGGGGTCAGATGACCATGTGTGAAAAAAAAAAAAAAAGTCCCGAATATTAAGAAAAGGAAGGCAAGGTTATTTACATACTGAGTTCGACCGCCTCATTTAGACTTTATATCCCTTGAAAAACACCAAAAACCCAACCACTCTGTTGGTGGTGGTGGTTTTGTCACACAGTTTGTGGACAAAACTGTCGCTAAGATAAAAGTCTTTGATCTGATGCCGGCGTCGCGGTTTTACCATCGCACTAGCCGCCACCGCCTGAAGGCTCATCCACACATAATAGATCAGTGGAAATCGCACACTGTGCGTTTCACACGATCCTTCTTGCCTCATACGTGCAAAATGTGGAATGAGCTACCTTCTACGGTGTTTCCGAGAAGCTACAACATGGGGTTCTTCAAAAGGCGAGTTAATCGAGTTCTAAAGGGTCGGCAACGTATTTGTGATGCCTCTGGTGTTACAAGTATCCATAGGCGACGGTGACTGCTTTCCATCAGGCAGCCCGTCTGCTTGTTTGCCACCTATGGCATAAAAAAAAAGATAAAAGTCAACCATGCGTGTTTGGCCTATAATTAATTTCATATTGCAGAAAAGTATATACTCAAAATAGCAAGGCCAACTTTTAGAGGTTAACGTTTACGCGCCGCATTACACGCGTGTTTTAAGTTATGGAATTAATAGGGCCCTGGTTGTAACAACATGCAACAAAAAAATGGGCAGGTACCAGCTAAAGCCACTACAGCAATAGCAAACAAACATACGCAGATAAATATGTGACAGTTTCACTGATATCTCTAAGCAAAAGACAGTTTAAAGCATTATCAGTCTCACCTACTTCTTAGCAACGGTGCTTTCAGGCTTTTTATGCCGTTTACTAGGTTTGTGATAAAATTACCGCTTGGAAATGTCCTTGTGGGTTGTTTAGATATGATACTTACGCGACTTGAACTTTTAACCGTTGGATTGTTCAGCGTATAATATTAGGCATGTATACTGGGTTATGCAGAAAGGGTGTACTAAACCGAAAGGAGTTCATTATACTCATCATTGTGAACAACTTTTACTATGAAATTTCAAAATAAAAATTTGCTGTTCCACACATTTTGTCGTGTTGCTGACATTTTTCTATAGAAGAGCAGAATTTTTTTCCAAGATTTAGGGGTCAGTACAATGACCTCCTTTCGGCTCAGTACACCCTTTCTGTGTAACCCTGTATTATACGAGTATGTTCCAAAGCTTAAATCGGTTCCTTTTTTTATAAATGAGGTAGTGGAAGAGTCAATGATGGTCGTGCACAGAATAGTTTTTTTTTTTCTAAATAGAATATGTAATAGATCTACTTTTGGCTACCAACTCGTCTGATGGTAAATGACGATGCGGCTAAGGATGGGATACGTTGATCTAGAAGAAGCCTATGTAGATGATGTCATCATAAATAGAAGCTGAGACATGTAAAGTGAGGATATAAAACATTGATTGCTCCCTCTCATGCTTATGTGACGTTTAATTGAATATATGTTACGACGTGGAACTTCGATTATGCATGTACATCGTAAAGACGTAGAATTGAGACGTTGATTTTTATAAAAAGAGAGTGTAGTTTATAATACTTACGTATTTTTATACAGGTATACCGTTCACAAAATATGAACCGTAAAAATTACCGTTATCTGTATTTAGTAAATTTTTTGTGGTTATTGATGAATTCAAGAAAGAGTGTACGACTAAACTGAAAAGAAGCAAGATCGCTTACGTGGACAGCACATAATGCTCTCTTTATAAGAGCCGATAAGGGATAAACCAACTCGTATTCCTGACTAGCCAATATAATACTTGAAACCAGTTTGTGTGATTAGCATAGAATCCAGTTAGAGCTTAGCACGGAGTGCTTTATGGTATAGGCATTGTGGTGCCGACGACTGGCTTACAGCAATTACACCATTGCATTCGCATCATTGATAAAGCAATGTTGAAATCTTATTATGTTGCTTACCCACAGCCACAGCTAAGGCAATCAAGATTCAAAAATGCCTGGAGTTTCTGAGAATAAGTATTGTTCTTTTTTAGAGGTTATTATGGTACCTATTGTTACTAACGTAGATGCACATATCTATCTACTCAGGTTAAAGATAAACGGCTTGGTAAGAAGTTTATTACGTATTGATAAATTCCTCGCACACACCTAGGAGCTTACTTATTTTGATTTATTCTTAAATTGGCACTTATAAATCTTTGTGATCATTCTAGTTAACTACTACCTGTACCTACATGTAGGTAAAGTAAACCTTGTAAATTTGACAAGGTTAAAAAACACGTCCTATCTTATATCGATCTTTGAGTATAGACAAATCAGCGTATTTAGAAAACGGCGGGAAAATAATTATATCTATAAAAACATTAAATACAGTCACTAAAAAAGTAAGTAATGTTTTCATTCTCTAATTTCATTCAATATAGTAATATTCGTCTTTTAGTTGTTTTCATCAGATGTTTCATCAACCAGGATTATTATCCTTCAATGAACATTCATTCCTCTCGTCTAGTCTTCTCCCTTAATGTGGATGGCAAATTACCCAAACACCCAACGGGGCAGTAGTCAAGATAAAATAAAGAAAGGACAGTCAGTAAAACCATTTTGACACTGTTTGTTTGTCTATATTAATCATTGCATGGTAAAATTGGGCTTTACAAAAAATGCCTTGTGTCAAAATATTCTACTGGTTCATTTGACTAATAAGTGCACTTACCTACACTAAAACCGTACGCTGTGATGTAAAGCAAAATAAATAGAGTGCAAAGGTCTTTGCTTAGAGTCTAAATTCTACGTAATATCCGAGTTAGGTAAGAAATCCACCTGTACCTTTTAGCAGAACGCTCTCGGGGCGGTGTTTAGCACTCGTTTCAGGCTTTCTGAAGCGAGGGGCGCCGTCTTTGGGCGCTCGTTAGAGGAACAAAGGCAACCTACATCAAACGAGCTATTTCTTTACGCTGCGATGACATTTAATAACGGGCCCTCGATTGGTTTCCCATTTTATTGTTAGCGACATTTTATAACAATGCTCACGAACCGATAAATTGTTTCTGTTTCTGTTCGGTGCTTCCACGTATTTACTGATGAAAACCACCATTTTCCTTTTATGTTGGAGGTGCCTATTAAAGCAAAAAGTTGGTCGTTATTCTACCGGCAGGGAATACGACAAGTGTGTGACAAGGCAACATTATTTATAGGTACACTGAAGAGCTTTGCATGACAACAGACTTTCTCACTAATTACCAGATACAAATCACACCGCTGCAACTGCAGACTGAAAATTAAAGTTAGCGAACCGTGCTAAGTAAAATAAATTACCTACTACTTGTAATTTGGCTTTGCACTTCCATTTCTGTTATTATACGTGTTTTAATTACCACAGCGTATCGTTAGGACAGGCTCTGTTTTCTCTTGTTCTGTATAAGTATTTGTTTCTGGATGCCATCTAACTTTATCGTCCTCAAATCTATAACTTTGAATCTAAATCCTTGTATTTTTGAACTACAGATATACATATATACAATTATCATAGGCTAGTCACCAGGTCTATCTATATGAACTAATATAGTGATCATTGATCATATTCTTATTGTAAAAAATCCGAAAAATTTCACCCTGTCGTCAAAGCTTTTAGGTGTTTTTCTTAGTCTATTTGAAGAGTAGAGAATCAAGTTTCCCGTTTGTGCGTAATGATAAGATTCCAGTAGCCAGACGCAACCATATAGCATGAACTTAATGATACTCATTACCCCTCGGCCGGCCAGTTCGTTGGACGCATAAACAGGAATTGCGGTCCGCGCCTTCTGCGCTCCGCGATTGTAAAAACATGCAAACTTTATAACTGCTTATGTTCATTAGAGTCTGCCGCTAAAACATGCAGAGTAACTAATGTTAGTCTAAATAATAAAGTGACCTTATTTCTAATTTTAAAAAGCTGCTCGGCATCATTGCCTCCGCGCCGGGGGCTTTGTGTCCGATCAGTCACGGTCCCATTCACGATCGCACGACCGGACCCGAGCGGGCTCGACTCATGTCCAACGGTCATATTTCGTGATGAGAAATGATGAAACAAGGAAGCATGGTAACATTCGTGATGCTCGTCCGTTAACGATGGATTGGCGGAGTATCAATGCAAATGACCGTTAAAGTAGCTGTACAGTCGAATTTGTGTGTCGACATAATGGCGGGTCTAGATGCGGAGGTGGCCGGGCTCCCTTGCTCACGCCACGGTCCCGTTAGCCGGATGCCGCAGCGCCCGCTTGTTATGCAACTGATGTCTCCCTCAGCTCGGCGCTCCGGTCTCGACTGTCGGCGCACGCGGTCATACGCCACTTCAAAATGCTTTGTTCCGTAACAACCGTTGATGCAACTTATTAGAAAGGTTGTTTCAAATGTTCTACGTCTTAGATCAGTTAGCTTAGTGGCTGCTCGGAACAGAACATGCATGTTTGATATCCATAAGAATAGTATTGGTTATAGAATAAAAAAATAAATATTGGATACATTTTAAAATAGGTGCCTTTATAATAAGAGGATGGGTCGAATGATGTTTAGTACTTTTGAATGGTTTCTCATTCAGGTTTTTCATAACAATATATAAATTAAATACTACGAGTATTTATTGTTATTACTCACAGCAAGTAGTTTATCAACTTTAAAAAACACACTCGACTAAAACTATTTTAAGCAGCCATACTATAATTATTATACAATGATTGTGTTGTGCCTATTTTAAATAATCAAAAATGGACTAGACAAGTTCCTTATAAGAATCAAAGCTTTAAGAACGTAGTCACAACATAACTAATCGGAAAACAACTACTTAGAAACAGGTAGTGAGTGTCCAATACAATAGTACTTAATTACCTACCTAAAATATAATGTCACATTTTGGAACTCTATTCTAGCTTGCCCCGAATCTGATGATACTAAAACTCTATAAGCTGGTAGAGTTAAGCCTAAACCGATAGTATTATGGTTTTTATAAATTACTAGCGACCCGCCCGCCCGGCTTCGCACGGGTGTAATTTACGTGCGAAGCCGGGGCGAGTTGCTAGTTATATATATAAACCTTCCGTGAAAATGTATCTAACTGATGGTGAAAACCGCATCAAAATCCGTTGCGTGGTTTAGGAGGAGTAAGCGGCCATACAGACATACAGACAGACAGACGCGGAAAGAGAGAGATATAGAGATATATGCAGAGATAGAGAAGAGAAGAGATTATATTTCTTAATGTTTTGGCTTATAGAGTGATGAGGTCGCTGAGCAACAAAAACCTTAAAAAATTAACCTTCGGTAAGGTATTACAAAATCTTTCTTTACTAATAGAAATAGCAAGCATAACATGCCTAAAAAACTCGTATTAATTTCAAGGACATGTCTACATTATAGACAAGAGCAGGACAACACAGAGGGAGATACTTACTAGTAGTGTTACAAGCTAAAACTTTGGGCTTGCGACTTCACCTACGCACTAATATCATAGCATATTTACTGACGGAGCACGCAATTTTACCTTGTAAGATCTCTAGCGATGATAAAAATCTACGCTATTTATTTTGGGTTGTTTTCGTCTCCATGTTCTCCTAAAGGAATGAGTGAGAGCCTTGAATTAAATTTCTATGAAGGTATTGCCGTCTGTTTTCGTCTACCCGCCGACATGTGACCCACAGGCTTATGTAACATTCATTAGTTGACTCGCGGTGCGGAAACACGTCTCTTCAGAGTTTTGACACGACGGATATGCGAAAGGAATACGCGGGTATAGGGAACCATTTTCAGGAATGTATTTATACCTCGTAATTTCATTTCGAGAGAGTATACATGCGAAGATTTTCAAATCAAACTCTAATTAGAGAGTAACAAAACTGATCGTGGACGTCTACCTTGCCTACTAAGTAAATGGATACTTTTTTATTGATCAAAGTGAATATTTGGTCTTCATCTCAGTGAGTTACTAACTATCGAAATAGGAATACCTTAAAACCTATATCTAAAGAGACTTTGTTACTATAGAAGTCAAAAAGAATGAGAGAAAATCTTCTTCTATAAAGAAACTCGAGTATTTGCTCTTGAGACAAATTGTATAGAGCAAAGCCTCTGTAAGCCGGCCGCAATAACTAAACGGTCCCGTAACGAGAATTGAACAAATTGAAATCCGAAAATACCCAATGTGGTTCGATTAAAAGAAAATGAGAACATTCCAGCGCGTGGCGGAAACTAATGCGCGCTAGATCGTGGAGGGCGGCCTCCCCTCGACTTGAGAGTTCGCTCCAGAGCTGCCAGATTATCGTCTCTCCGAGCAATTTGTAGGGATTTGCGGCCGAACTCGGCGCCAAATAAGCGACAGTCCGTCTTTAGGCCACCTGGCAACCGTTAGCCTAGTTGCTAGGCCAAAAGTTAAACATAGGTAAATATTTTGTATTATCATAGAAATATACTATTGTATATGTGTTAAAGATAATACACATTATAGTGCACGAAATCTATGATTCTCATTACCTATTAACGTATTAACCCTCGCTCGACGCAAAGAGGGTGTTGTAAGTTTAAAGTGTATATCTGTATGTTTGTCTATGGCATCGTAACTCCCAAACGACTGAACCGATTGATATAGTTTTTTTTTGTTTGAAAGGTGACGATCGATATTTTTCTTAGTTATGATTCATGAAAATCTGTTACCCATTTTAAGATTATCAAAGCTTTAATTATAATGTAATTTATCGTCTTGGTTGTTAAGTGACCGATAAATAACAACCTTTTAGGTATTTATGTACTGTCTGGGTATTTCGGGACTGTGAACGTCACAGTTCCTGATTGTGTTTACTGTGTGAGGAAAATACGAAACAGAACGCACACACGAATCTAGACACATGAGAAAGAGATGTTCTTGCGCAAATAACTATATGCGGTTCAAATATTTTAGCATATAAAGCTGCGGTAGATTGAAAAAAGTCGACTGAAAACCGTAAAATCTGACCACTTTAGTCAGGTTTTGAAAGTAAGATTGTAGCTAGTAAACGAATTAATAAAGATGATTGGCAAAAAAAAATAGAAAATTATGAGGATGCCTCTGTCGCAAATAAGTTCCACACTGAAACAGTTTATAAGGCATAATTAACACATTTTAGTAGACAATCCGATGTATTATTCACGACTCAAAAGGTACCATAAAAAACGGTACATAAATCAACGGATTACATATATTTTTGGATTTTATTCTGACATTTGACAAATAAAAAGGTTAGATCCGTTTCATGACTTTTTTGCCAAGGTTAAGAAAATGTTTCGTCAGAGCTTAAAAAAACTTATAAAGGTTCCTATTTATTTGTCACTTTGATGATGAGATCACGTTCAATTTTTATGATATGCGAATAAAAATTACTACCATGCAGACAAAGAAGTCATACAGATGAGAGTAGACACTGTGTTGTTGCAAGGTATAGGTATGGACTTAAAATCGTGTATTTTTATGTTCGAAATGTCTGTTAGGTACCTTATAATAATTATGTATGTAGATTGTAGGTAGGTAAGTACGTTTAGTCGTATGTATGTAACTAGCTCTGGGACGTACGTAGGTGTTGTTACTTGCCTAATATGTATTCTGTGCTTATGCGAAACTTGTTTGTATCTATTAATTTCCCCGTAGGTACATGCCGGCATTACTAACCTAAATTTATAAGTAGTTAGCGAAGTCTTTAGATTATTTAAAGTCGATATAATAGTTTATCTATACATGCAGAAGAATATAGGCACTGTATATAAAATCACTGTTTTTAGAATTCAAAATTAATGGGAATCAGGGTCTTTATTCACATTTTTCGTAATGACGGTTTAACTTTGATAACTATAGGTATTACGAATTTTGACTGATTTGTTATGGGAAAAGCTGTCAAAAACCGTCATGACGAAACGAAGGCAATTAAGTATGTACTCAGAAGTGAAAATTATATTTTGAAACCATCACCAGAAAAACTTTTTTTTAGTTCAAGCTCCTGATAGTACTACTGTGCCTACTTGTATGTGTGTTATGAATACAAATATTATAAAAATACTTACCTATGATGGTTAGGGTAAGTCTTAGTATTGCATTCATGCATTCCATAAATCGAAAACTAATATGTGTATTGATAAAGTAGATTTTACACGCATCTTAGTATTATTTAGTTAGTATTATTTTAATCTGATTTATATCGCAATTGATAAATAAGTAAATGAAAGAACTAAAAACATTAAATTAAATTTATTAGGTAAGTAATATAAATGTATCACATAATTGCAATTAAATTATTAATCCCGGCACCAGCATTTGATGGACAAGGTTATTAAAACTAAATAGAAAAAGCAAACAAATAGGTTTTTCTCGGTTAGCCACCCAGCCAAATGAAGCATTATAAAATATGAATGCACAAGCGCATGCAAAAGTTGCATAGATAATATAGACATAAGTATGGAGAGGTCGTGTGGATACGGCAGCGACCAGCGGCAGCGTGCAGTGCAGCGGTAGCGACAAGGCAAGGTCCTCCTCTCACCTCGCAGCGTCGGCGCGGGCTCCAGCGGTGAGCCTGCCACGGCCGCCAGCCGCGCCACAGCCTCCACGCACCACAGCACGCCCCACATGTCCCACAACCACATCACAACACTACACTATCTCATTATTGGCACAACATTCACACTTAACCGATACGGACATCTAACTATGCTAATAACTCCTATTGGCACGATCATGCTTTGGAAAAGATCATATCGCGACCGCGTAGCAGATCCACGGGTGCTAACTATCACATTATTGTAGAATTCTGGCGCGAGGGGACCGTTCTGTGTTATCGAAACAAAGACAGTTGCTGCACGTCATAACATTCCTTCTGCGAACCGTACGACGTGAGCCGACTCGCGTGGACGACGTCTCTCTCGACACTGGTTTATTTTACGTTCCGTTTCGTTAGTGCTGCGACGCTGCGAGTCGAGGACCGCGCGCAGGTAGCTTTCGTTCGGAAACGAGTAATCGAGTAAGAGTACGATAGCCTTTAGACAAACCTTTGGAATCGATACTAAAACCAAACACCCTTCTTCTTGAAATACTTATTCTTACAGGTACACGGAAAGTATTCAACAATTTCGGGTAGTTCGCCTCTTTTTATATTCATAGTAAATTCAGCCATTTCTTGAAGATGTTTCAGTGACATTTGAGGATCTTTAGGTAACAGATAATCTCCAGCAGGTATCCATTTTCCACCAACAAATCGAGCAGGTTGCGAAAATGTACCCTTAAAAGTTAAGCCAAAACTTCCTGCAAAAAAACAAAATACTTACGTATAACTATGTAGGTAGGTACATTCATTAGGTGGCTAGTCACTGGCTGGTTACTTACGTATATTCAAGTACCTAGGTAGTAGGTACCTACACAATTTTGAAACAGACATAATTTTTATTATTTTAAGTTCCATCGCAAAATAAAGGCTGTTATGAGGACAGTTTGAAGCTTAGGCAACTGCCAGTGGCATTGTAGCTCTCGTAACGGGAGGACCAATTTAAATGCATTTTTTATTTATTTGAAAGGTTTCATTGCGTTGGTTATATCAATATTAAATGAATGTATTTCTAGCAGTTAAAACTATAAGCCGTTTTCCAAACTGATCCGAGGTCTATGGACAACGGAGAAAAATAGAACCTGCAATGTCCCATATAGTAATTAGTAACTTACAGTTTTATATAGCAGGATCCTTAGAAACATCACTAAGATAGTGTTATTAAGACGTTTTTTAAATTTTATTCATACTAAGTAATTGCTAACAATGATGGCACCTATATATTGTACCTTACTAAAATTGAAAGAACTTACCGTCGCATTTAATACCTAAACAAACGATATGTTCAGGATCTCGTTCAAATAACCACATCTTTACAACATTCAGGACAGCCAACATTTTGTTGAGCCCTATTCGGTTATTAGAAAATTTACTCTGAAACAATAGGTATACTTAGTTAGGTACATCGTTGATGGAAATACTATGTGTGTGTGTGTGTATATAAATGAATCATGATTAATTTAAGAAGTACATAGTATCAAACATAGTGACTGACCGATTATTATTATTCAGAAAATTGCGAAATTTACCGACCTTTACCACAGAAGTCATATTACCTTTACCTACAACCTAAATACCTGTTATAGGTATTTGAGGGCAAAATGTAAATATGGCAAACCCACCTTCCTTTCTGCAACTTTTTTCCAAAGTGATTCGTCAAAGTACATTAAATACTCCATTGTCCGTAGTTCTGGCGTTAAACACCCAATCATCAAGGACGAATTCCTCACTTTCAAGAAGCGTTTGTAAGGCTCGAAACTGTCATATCTATGAACAGTTGTTCTGATATCGACGAGATGATTGATCCCTACGAATCCCCAGACTGGTGGACAAAACATATTTTTCAGGGGAACTTCCGCGATTTCTGCAGCAATTGATAATATGTCTAAACCCAGATCAGACGTTGCTACCACGATATTATTTTTGTTCAGTTGTACTTTTTCTGCCAAGAACGTCGCGTTGTAACAAGCGGGCCCGAAGTTGGGAAATAGGACATACATTCTTCGAGTAGCTGAAGCGTTTATCTTAATGGCTAAATCTTTCATTATGGCTCTATTAGTGGTCAGCCAATCTCCAATAGGTTGTCCCACTCTGAAATCGTGAAAAAAAAAAACGATTTGTTTTTTTTTTCTGTAGGGTTTAGCAAAATGTGTAAGTAGGTAGGCAAGTTTGTATGTAAAATAGAAAAATCACACCAACTTACTCGAACGGAGCATGGTCTAATATTATGAAAAGGTCCGTGTGCGTAAGAGCTGTTCCAATTTTCTCAACGTGTTTAACAATTTTTGCAGCGTGGTCAGTACTGACAAAGCTACTATCTCTTTCAACGTATTCCATAAATTCTTTTGAACAGTCGCTATCGTATATGTATATTTTGGAAATTCTTTTCTCGCCGAAGGACATGTCTAAGAGTCCAGAAATCAAATGCATGGTCAAAGGATGTCCTGCACCAGAAATGCATACCACAAAATCTGTTTGGATAGATTTTTCAACTACTAAAACTTTCTCCTCCAATTTTTTAATTTTACGTTTCTCATGATCGATGTTTTTGCGGAACTGCGCGAAGTTGGCGGTCAGCCCTTCGATTCCCTCAGGAGCTAAGTGTACGTCAATACCGTAGTATGAATGGCAATACTCCAGGAAGTCTGAAGCTCCGCCAATGTAGAAGGGTTTGCTCCCTTTCATATACATTTCTTTCCAAACGAGAGGAGATCCAATATGGTGCCAATTGTTTTTCTGATTTACTCGTAGTAGCCATGTCTTTAAAATTAAACGGAAATTAGGAGCTTTTGGCAGTGTAAGATTAGGAACAGAACAGGAGGTTGCCCCCATTCCTTACTTTGTCTTGTTCTCTCATTAGTTCGAGAGAGCGCGAGACAAAGCTCAATGTAAGACTAATCTACTAGTAGGTATAACAGGCCTGTCTCCTAATGTTTAATTTATTCCCAACTAATAGCGACCCGCCCACCTGGCTTCGCACGGGTGTAATTTACGTGCAAAACCGGGGCGGGTCGCTAGTTTTATATATTATATAAACCTTCCTTGAAAATGTATGTAACTGATGGTGAAAACCGCATCAAAATCCGTTGCGTGGTTTAGGAGGAGTTAGCGGCCATATAGACATAGGTACAGCGCGGAAAGCGACTTCAATTTATACTATGTAGAGAAGAGATAGAGAAGAGATAACAGGCTTAGCGACGGATATAAATAAATTCATTACATATAGGTACTGAAAAAATAATTTCAATTGGCTGATTTTCTGATAAATAAGCATTTAAAGTTTTTGGTGGGGATAAAGAGCGGATGATCTGTCCCTGTCCCGCAAATCGTGTGTTAGTATAGCATTTGTATGGCGTGTGCATTGTTTGATGTCATAACGTGCTATAGTGCGCTCGGTCTCAAGATAAACCTGACCAAAACCAAGATTATGACCAACATATCAGAAGTAAAGTACTACCATTTGGTAGTTGGCCAGTAGAACTTAGTCACAAGCTACGTATACCTGGGACACAAACTTACGCTGGGTCTCATTCTCGGAAATCAGACAACAGAGGTAGAGAAGAGAGACGAATATCCCAACAACCAAACAAATATTGCGCAGTAAGCTGCCACTAAAACGGTAGGCTGTAGTGTTACAATAGAAGAATGTGTTCTGCCAGTCTTCACGTACGGCGCGGAAACCATGTTTCTTACTGAACGATCAGCCGAAAACTTCGGAGTCGCGCTACGGGCTATGGAAAGTGCTATGCTTGGGATTACCTCACGCGACCGCAAGAGAAATGAGTGGATTAGGCAAAAACCGAGGTAGAGAGCCGTCGTTGAAGTGATTGCGGAAAGAAAATGGAGTTGGGCTGGACATATAGCTCGGACAGACAGTCACCGATGGACGAGACTCTTCCTTGCATGAAGACCGTGGGCATACACCAGACCACTAGGACGCCCACCGAAACGCTGGGTAGACGATATCCGAAAACACGCAAGTCACGACTGGATGCTCAAGGCAGAAGATCGCAGCTCGTGGAGGAAGTTGGGAGAGGCTTATGTCCAGAAATGGACGAAGAATGGCTATAAAGGAAAAGAAGAAACTAGGTAAAACTCAGAGCTGAAGGTTAAGGGTAAGAGGCTAAGGGTAAGTAGGTATTATTTTTATTCTTATTTTTATTTTTATTTATCTATACTTCTATACTAATATTATAAAGAGGAAAGATTTGATTGTTTGTTTGTTTGCATTGAATAGGCTCCGAAACTACTGAACCGATTTGAAAAATTCTTTCACCGACGGGAAGCTACACTATCCCCGGGTGACATAGGCTATAATCTATACCCGTGCGAAGCTGGGGCGGACCGCTAGTCTATACTAATATTATAATGAGGAAAGATTTGATTGTTTGTTTGTTTGTTTGCATTGAATAGGCTCCGAAACTACTGAACCGATTTGAAAAATTCTTTCACTGTTGGGAAGCTGCACTATCCCTGGGTGACAGGCTATAATCTATACCCGTGCGAAGCTGGGGCGGACCGCTAGTTATTAATATTTCTTAAGGTTCTTATTATTATTATTTTCTTTTGGCTACTTATTGGCATAGTAATCAAAACTTTAAATTACTTACTTTTAAATATTTTTTACCCAAATTTAAAATGTTATATTTCTGTTTTGGTATACTTAATGGGTATAATTAGTTGATACATAAATAGGAGAAGGCATTCGCTCCCGTCACACAGTCTCTGACTACTGTTCGGGAGCTTCTGGTATCAATACTAAATTATGCTCGAATAAATGATTTTGTATTTGTATTTAAAGCTACAGCTAGATTTTTATTTCTATCTACGGATACACTTACCTCCCATTCGAGTACTGAACTTTCAACACGTTCCCAACAGAAATTAGGTAGTTTTTGTGAAATGTAATCTGCTATCAAGCAGACTTCTGAAAATATATCACATTGCGATACACCTGCGATCACTATACGAACAACCATCGTGTTATGTAGAACGTTTCGCGTGTCAAGGTGCTTTAGAAGAACTTTTACAAACGACTTGATTTAGGAAATAATAAATCTAAGGATATAATGCTGACAATCAACAGAATTCTCCCTTTATGACTTCTCCCTAATTGTGGTGATAATCCTTTATTAATCTGGTATAATATTTTAATAATTTTGATCTATGACATTGCTATGACAATTTATGATTTCTGATAATGTCACAATAACACACGTCAAAACCGTTACATAAATTTAAAAAAGTTTCATTTGGAAATATTTTATTTAATGAGCTCTAGTACCTAAGTTAATTTTTCATTCGTCTTTGTGAAATTAAGTACCTACTTTTGATATGTACCTACCTAGCTATTTACCTACACAACATAAAAAATGTAAAGGTACGCACAAACCCCAAACCCACATAAACGACATATTGCCAACATTACTGAATAAAACGGAAATACTTTTTGAAAAACGTCATGTTTTTTTTTTACGATTTAGGGTCCCGTAGCCCGGCAAGGGAACTTTATAAATTCGTTCTGACCGTGCGTCCTAATTTTTTAAGAATCTTCTAATTGTGCTTGAAACTTTGCACAATTACAGTTTTGGTATAGATCTTAATTTTAAAAGAATCAAAAACATATAATTTTGGGTTTTTACGTGTGGCTCGTGTGGTACCTACATGTGAAATGGGGAAGAAAGAATTTTTTTTTTTGCACAAAAAAAATCCCCGAAATTGTTTTTTTTTTCCCTCGTGTGGGATATCGTTACATAGGTCTTTTAAAATTAAGGGAAGGTTTCATACATCACTTTTTTATCAACTGTATATTTTGTGAAATATGGCCCGTCAAAGTGGCAAAAAGTCGGTCCCTACCCATGCATTTCTAAACTATTATAATATTTGTAAATTACCATGCTGATAGGTCTTATTAAAAACCTTTATTCAATATTATTTCAAATATTTTCTAATTATAAATTTTTGAGATATAGCGATAAAGCTGTAATAAGTTCAAGACGTTATAGCTCAAAGTACATTGACCTTTTCGTAAAATTGTCTTATCAAAGAATATTTCTCAAGTAGTTTTATTTTTGACTAAATCATAAAAAGTACAATGTTATGTTGGTATGATGCACCTCTGAAATTAGGTGTGAAAACCACCAATTTCTGAACTACGATGATTGTGACCTCAGAATACAGGTGACTTTGGCTACGAAAAATGGAACCCTACCATATTATGATATTATGCGTGTCTCGAGCTCGAGTTACGACATGTAGAATTTAAGTAGGTTACACAAGTTTCTAGGTTCCGAACAAGTAATTAGTAGATAAATTTAATTAGTTTAAGGCGCTCTTTTCCGCCCTTTAGCAATTTTGGTCATTCTAGTTTAAGTATGTCTTCTTCCATGGTTAGCTTAAAATTATATAAATGTTGTCTTAACAAAATTGAATGTTTTATCTAGGAAACTCTAAAGACCGAAACAAACGGTCGATAGAAAAAATATTATATAATTTATTATCATCATCATCAGCCTCTAACTGTCCACTGCTGGACATAGGCCTCTCCCAATGCACGCCACTGAGCTCGGTCGGCAGTTCCTTGCATCCAGTTTTTACCCGCCGTTTTACGCAGGTCATCACTCCATCTGGCCACAGGGTGTCCTACGCTACGTTTGCCTAAACGTGGTCTCCAATCCAGAACTCGTCTACCCCATCGGTTATCGGTTCTTCTGGAAATGTGGCCGGCCCACTGCCACTTCAGCTTGCTAAGCTAAGCTAAGCTTGCTAGCTTTGAGCTATGTCGGTAACTTTGGTTCTATGTCGAATCACTTCGTTCCAAATTTTGTCCCGTATAGAAACTCCAAGCATAGCTCTCTCCATAGCTCGCTGAGCGACCTTAAACTTATGGACCACCATAACCGTGAGTGTCCACGTCTCGGCACCGTAGGTCATAACGGGTAGGACACACTGATTAAAGACCTTTGTCTTGAGACACTGTGGTATGGACGACGCGAAGACTTGACGAATCTTACCGAATGCTGCCCATCCCAGCTATAGTTTATTATGAAAGTACTGATTTACAAACCTAATACTGATTTGCGCTATTCTCCCTGTTTTTTATTTTATTCAACCAATTATGTCTACTGTATCTAATATCTTAATATACATAATAATTATGGAGGGAACCGCAAAGGTACATTTTACATTACAGCTATTATACTTTTCGAAAAATATGAGAAAAACCTCAATAATAGAAGTAGCAAAACGCACGACTGCGTAAGCAAGCGCCATGGTTTTGCTCCACTAAATGCGACTTTATAAATATAAATATGCCATAAGGTCATCCATGGTAAAAAGCATTGCAAGTGGAAAAACGACCCAAACCCAACTGCATCTAGCTATCTGCCAGGGAAAGTCCCGTCAAAATAGGTCCAACCGTTTTGGAGTCCATAGGAAACATACACACTACACACATCGCCTTTTATATACAAGAAGTATGAAGAATAAGATTATATAAATATCGCCTGATGTTAAGCAATGATGCGGTCTACGATGGAGCACGCTTCCCTAGAAGAAACCGATAAACAAACAAACATACGACCAACAAACATTAATCTTCTTCTTGGGCAGTTGGATAAAAAATTAACTACCTAACTATGGTGGCCGTACGGTAGCATGTGCGCTTTACAGTCTGACTGTACCTACCTGGCCCAGCACCAATGACTTATTTATTATTTAAATAAATTGTGTGCTTTTTTGTTAGTGTTAGCTAGTATTTTGTTTGGATAATATTAATGGTACCTAAGGGTAATTGCCCAAAAAAAACATCTAGATATTAGTTTTTTTAACACTAAATTAAGTGACTAAATAAAGTCAAGAAAGGAAGCTGGAAGTACCAAGCGTAACCCTGTGATTAGATTTTGAGTAGATCTATGATTTTAAGACTACTCACCTCCGCTGCACCTGCACGCTGCGTCTGGCTGCATCTTGATCTTGGAGTTTAGTTTTGAATTTTTGAACGAACAGATTTGTTTCGTAATTTATTTTGGCATAACATTCATCAAAACAACTTGGAGTTATGCTAGAAATGGCGTCGAGGCACTAATGTGGAGTGGATCTAGTTCTGAAACACAAACGTCAAGCTGTCATGTCGATTTTCGTCTGACTTTGACACCCGTGCCGTGCCCATAGTTCGAAAACATAACCTCAAAACAAAACAATTTTATGTTTGTTTACATTTGTCTTTGTATTTTTCTTTCTTTGCTAAGAAAATAATATAATTACCTCATAAGTTTAATCATCATAATGTCACTTCGGAACTGGGGTTTCTGTGATTTATCGATAAGTAATAAATTTGAACTTGACAAACTGCAAACTCTTGAAAAGCTTGGATACAACACAATTGCTATAAACACATACGTTGAAGAACCGTGCGATGAACCGAAAAAGAAAAAGAAGAAAGGAGAAAATAAGGAAAAAAAGGACTATATAACTGAACCAACAGTAGTTCCAAAAGAAGTAACGGATTCGTGTAAGCTCAACATTTTACAAAGAGTCACCATTGAGTTTTCGGACTCTGGAATAGCTCATAAAATGAACCAATCGGAGAACTTAAAAAAATATGATATAATAGCAGTGGTACCTAAAACACTTCAAGCATTTCAGTACGCCTGTGGTACTATGGACATAGATGTCATAAGTTTTGAGCCCGAAGGTAGAATTCCTTTTAAAGTCAATAGAAAACTGTATAGACAAGCGGTAGAGCGAGGTATTTTCTTTGAGATTATGTACTCGCCTGCCATAAGAGACTCGACAGCTAGAAAGAATATTATAAGTAATTCTCACATTTACCATGCTGTTGGAAAATCTAAGAACATAGTCATAACGAGTGCAGCTGAGAGTCACATGTATGCCCGGACTGTTCAAGATGTCATCAACCTCGGGTTTATATTTGGTTTGAATAGCGATGAAAGTCTTCAAGTGGTCAGGAAGAATGCTCGCAGGCTCATACTCAAGGCAGATGGTAGGAAACGAGGGAAACATTACATGACTGTAGATTCTGAAAATGTATGTGAAAATAAAATGTCTTTTGATTAATGAAAATTGTACCATTTAATTTGAAACCTTAAAAAATACATAATCATAAATCTTATAATACACATCACAGAAATATAATACAATTTTATTCATTGGAAAATATTATATCACAAACCATAGAAACTGATGCAGCTGGAAGGAAAAAGGAATTCCTCTTCTTATATTATCAACATGAATTTTTTCATAACTGAAATGCAATCACATTCCAGGTGCATTGTCATTAACCTTTTTGTAATGGGCTGTTTAACGGACATTTGACGAGCCATTCTACTAAGCCAAGCCACTTGTCCCCATTCACACAGAAACTGTTTACAAGACAATTTTATTTCAGTGTTGACATATGTAGTAATATAAGAGAGTTCACATACACAACAATTGATGAAATTTATTTATTGTTTCTATCTTTTAAATAGTGAATTGTCAATTCAATTAATAATATTTTAATTGAAATATCCTGTAACCAGTAAATGGATCCAAACGATGGATACAAACAATCGTGTAAATAGTGTCTATGTGAAGACGGGTAGGCCAGTCAATTTCTAATCCTTAACCCTGTGTGATGAAAAGGTACAAAATTTTCAGCATAATCTTTTCCTAGCAGGCCAATCCTAGGTGCGAATTGAATTAATAACTGAATCTCTAATCACAAGCCGCCCGTCGATACCCCCCCGCGACCGACGTGGCTTACTTTTGCAAAAGGACATTATGACTACATACGCGATCAAGTGGTTTTATTATCTTTGACTCAATCCCATAATGACTTGGCTAAGTAGAATGGCTTATCAAATAGAAACGATCACTCAGATTTATCACGTTTTGTTGATTCTTCATAATTATTTTCTACTTCTCCAGTATTTACAATATTAGGTGTTTTTTCGGCTATCACAGTTGTAGAAAGGGTTGCGTTTACTGCCGCTGTTGCTTCTGGCAATGTGAATGCCTCTGCTAGCCACTTGAACCTGAATTGACAAATAAAAAGCAAATTTATATTTAGAAATTAGATGAGTCATATCATAATCAGCCTTTTTTTAACAGTCCACTGCTGGACTTTTAGCCTACCCCGGAAATGGTGATTGGGCCATATCCACCATGCTGGCCCAGTGCGGGTTGGTGGATTTACATACGCCATTGAATTCCTTTTCCGTATGTATGCGGGTTTCCTCACGATGTTTCCCTTCACCGAAAAGCTAGAGGTAAAATCTGTAGATAAGCTCCAAAGCGTTCATTGGTACGGGCCCGGGGTTTGAACCCGCGACCTCACCTGAGTAAAATAATTAAATCAGATTAGTAGGTACAGTAGGCACAGGGGATCTTTGCCTCTGAAGTTAGGCTCTTGCAAACCATTGCACAAGTAGTACATCCCTTGCGACACAAAAATAGCTACTGCGCAGCCTTGCAGCCAACTTCAGAGACACAAAGATCAGCTCGGATGTCCCTGCTGTACCTATATTATTTTAGCAATCTTATCTAATTATACATGGTCATCATAATCAGCCTACCTTAATCCACTGCTGGACATAGCCAGCCCCCTTCCCCAAGGAAAGCTACTCAGATGGGTCTTTGGTTTTATGCTTCCTGTCACTGCCACCTGCCTTACATATGATATTGTCACTCGATAGGTAAAAGCGTGCCTCCACTTAAATAAAGATATAAAAAATACTTTCCTAAGTCGTTGAGTGCTCTTTTAGACAGATAGAAATATATAATAACCTAACCTTAAGCGAGTTAACCACAGTAATAATATGAATGCAAAAGTAACTCTAGCTTATTTTATAAAATTTAACAGCTGGATTGATTTTGATGAAATTCAGCAGAAGTATTGTGGATGACACACACAGCTAGTTTCTAATAGATTTTCTGCCTTTGAATAATTTTTACTCTGATAAATATAGATTTCTTGTGTGGTGGGTAGCATTTTGTAAAGGTACAAATATAATTTGTACATTAAAAAAACCGATAAAAGCTGACAAACTCCAAAACGATGCCACATACAGATACACAGACACACACATTAAACTGATAACACCCCTATTTTTGGGGGTTAATAATTGGTTTGTGTCGGTCGGTCGTGACCGGATATGGGGTGAAGATATTTTGATATATTTACATAATATATTTTGATAGCTCTGTCTAGGGTAGTCATACAATACCAGTAGGAAAGAACAAAGAACCACTGCTACAAACACTTATTGATAATTATCTGTTTAGGACAATTTAACACCATTGATATATATTTACATCAATGTAAAAACCTAATGAGACTGAATAAATTAAATAACATAATGCAAAAAATAAGCCAGGATGCATAAAGCTATGAGCAAAGCTGATGATATACTAAAAGCAAAGTCAAAAAGTGCACATGCAAGCAATTTTATTATAGCATTATAAACTATTGTTGTAGTATCCATTATATGGGGTGTAAGGGGAACACTCTCGAAGCCAAAAGAAGGTAATTGTACTCATCATTATGAAAAACTTTTACTATGGGACCAACCCTGTAATCGCGAAAAAAATATCAGCTGTTCTATAGAAAACGGTCATTGACACTCGACAAAATGTATAGAACAGCTGTTTTTTTTCGCGATTTCGGGGTTGGTCCCATACTAAAAGTGGTTCATAATGATGAGTACAATTACCTTCTTTTGGCTTCGAGAGTGTTCCCCTTACACCCTGTATACTATTGCTTTGGGCATTAAGTAAATAAAAAAACAGTAATCCATTTTTATTTGTGTATTATTCAAATGCAATCTCAACGTTTGGTACATGTAATACAAAATGTAAAAAACCACAACTAAATCATTATATAATATTAACAAACATTGGAGATTCACACAATTTGTAAGCAAACACTAGATTGATTTAACAAGTAAGTACATTGTTTAGAATATTTTGTGATACATTTAGCACCACTAGCGATACATTTTTTTATCTACACAATACACTTATCTACTGATTGGAGTACTGGAATCCCAGTTCTGAGCCCATTATGGTAGTAAAGAGACAATGGCGTCAATTCTGTCATACCACTCACTAAAATAGCCAATCTGACATGACTAAAATTATCTGCCTTTCTTTTCATTTTAATATGTGAGATAAGGCAACAATATTAGAGTTGTCAAATTTAGTTTAGTTTAGAGTACATCAGAATCGATACCATTCGGTAAGTAGCTGTACACTTAATTTACTGATGGTACAGTCTGTGGGTTATTACAGGACCTGCGATATAGGTTTTATTCACTGTCATTCTAATTTAGAATGTAATAAGTGTGACAAGGACAGAAACTCTCGCATGCGCAAGAATAGCCGGCCCATTTTGCTCTATATTCTACAAGTTATAACAAGTATAATTATTTGTATGATAAACATTCCAAAAAAACAATGATGGTATCAAACAGTGAAAAAAAACTCACTATTAGAGCTGGTTCTGGCTTCACAGACTCCTTCCTACTTTGCCAGTTTTTATTATTATATATTACGGAGAGTGAGCATCAGGTCTGCGTGATCAAAAGCCCAAGTCCAAATGGAACCTATGTTTAGATTGTTTAGCCCTTTGACCACCAACGTCGCGTACAGGCGTAAAACATATTTTGTGCCCAGACCGCCAACGCCTTTAGGCGACACCACTTTTGACCCTTTTTTTACAGGAAATAGTAACGGATTATTTTAACAATATTTTTTATAATAAATATTATAGTTCATCTAATCGATGTGAATAAAATAAAAGCTTGTTCTGTAGCGCATAATTTAGAAATTTTAATTGTTTATGAGCATCTGTAAACACGTAAAATCTCTTGGCGTACAGAGCGTACTTTTTATGAGCAACTTGTGGCGGTTAGTGTTAGTGATTAAAACATGAAACCATCATTGCAAAAAAGTGCATATCTGCGCGTGCGCATTAGTAATGTGGACAGCTGATGACAATTACACACGTTAATTTTGATTATGTCTTAATCATAGTAGCTTCGTATACAGTTCAACCTGCAATATGAGATCGCTTTATTTACATGCCATTTACGACCTTCTCTTCAACAAATTAGAGATCAAAGACTAGAAAATATATAAGCCTCAAAACATGCCAGATATACCTATCTGTGGCACATTTATAATGAAAAATATTACAGTTCATTAGATTTTATTACGCTTAAAAATTGCATAACCTGTATATTGAACTATTATGTTCTACGTACTAGAAGTGACATCCTCTACATTGAGATGTTAAATCTAATTGTGGCCATTGTGCCACACTTTTATCAGTCACTTGCTAGAAGAAGAAAAATACGTTCACGTAAATATTGCCCGGATTGTGTTATACTCGTACGTAATACACATGTTTATGCAAATAATATAACAATATAATAATATGATAAACTATGACAAAACGGTTTACACTCACTTTATACTTGAAACCATTAAAGCTTAGAGCTCATTCAGTAGGGAATAACGGACACGAAAATAGATGATCACACAGCAAATGTCTAAGTGAAGTGTGGCACAGTGGCCATGTAGCCACAATTAAATGGGACAGGGTCTTGAATTGCGGTGTCACCTCTAGTAAGCAGTACATAATAGCTCGATGAATCTGTATAAATTAAAGATATTTTCCAACAACGTTAACCAGTCACCATCTTCTGTTTATAGCAGTATCATTTAGTTACTCTAGGAAGATGGGCATTTTACAAAACAATGAATTATTCCTTCACATCATTGCAGGTTCAACTGTAACATTATTTGAGCAGACAGACATTAAGAAGTAAGGTTATGCTACGTATAAACAGTCTTAAATTGTCTTTTATAAATTCATTAATTAAAATAAGAAAAAAAATCTTTGCTTAAGCAAAACTTATCAAATATTATAAGATATAATCATTCCATACAATACACAAGAAACACATTTTACATAAATTTTCAAAATAGTCATAGTAATTAAAATATAATAATATCCTCATAATCAAATATCAATTTGTTCCGTTTAAAGGATATTCATTGATAATTTACATAGCAACAAAACAAATAATCTCCTGACAATAATAAATTTAACAAATTCAGTCTCATTGGTATTAAAATAATTTACTGTATCCTAACGAGTCTTTCCTCAAAAACCTCACAAATTATACACTTATCAAATAGACAGTTTCAAAATAAATTTACAAAAACGTACTTAGGAACATAAAGTGAAAAGGTTACAATAAATGCATAGAATTTGTATTTTTTTATAACTTACGCTAATCATGTGATGATAAAATGTTTTATTATATTTTACTATTTTTTTTATAAATTTTATTAACTTTATGCTATTTTATAGTTAGACAAGTTTTTTTTTTACAATAAAGGTCTTTTCTATTGTTTTTGATTAGCAAATAATGCCATTAGGCCTTCGCATTATACCTTAATAATGATGTAGATGCAAAACATTCATGTATCTAGTCATCTAATCGCATTCAGTTCATTTTCATAAACCTAGTGATAGTTATATAACTACATGGCAATTATCCCTTCTAGACTTATTCTGATGTTAACTTACTAGGCACACTTTCAAATTCTTTCACCGTTGAAAACCTTCAGAGACCTGTCAAATGTTCTGAGACAGCATTTCATGTAAGCATTAAATATGTCGCCAAATCAATATGATTCGGTACAATGGCACTATCACAATTTATAAGTATCTAACTCTATTTATATAGCAAGATCTATTTTTATCATACATCATAATTCTCTCCTTCGTCTTCCTTACTAATACTGTTCTAAAGAACCTGAGAGTATACAGGGTTACTGGTAATCAGTTAGCATCCTTTTAATTCTGGCTGCAATATGTCAAAACAAACAACTTTAGTTCCACGGCTTATAAAAATTCCCGAAAAAAATATCTGCTGTTTCACAGATTTTGTTGTGAGTAAATAATTTTTAATTTTTTTTATCTTATTTTATTTTGCATTTTTAGGGAAACTTACAGCCTAATAGTATAAGTAAACAAAAACAATTAGGAGACTAGGCCAATTACAAGTTTCCCGCCTATGGAATTTTTGTATGGAACAGCAGATATTTTTTTCTCGAATTCGTATAGACGTAGAACAAAAATTTATTGTTTTGTCCTCCCTTAAGAGGATGCTGATTGTCAGTAGCCATGTATAGTAAGACTACAAGTTGAAATTACACCCTTTTATATCCAGGTAACCACAAGGTACTTTTAAGACCAACATAAAACTTATCTGGCCCTAATGTCACTTTTAAACTTCTCGCCCCCGCAGCCTCTAGTCAGAACGTCGAACGAGAGTTATCTCAGATCACACAAACAAGGGAGATAGGGTGGTGTGGCGGGTGCGAACGCATCTGGCCTAAATCAGGCTCGATGCCTTTAGTCGAACGCACCGTGAAGACGGCCTTGTCGTCTTTTTTTGCACGTGGACTATTAGTTAGTTCATCAAAGTCGCTACAAGTTTCTTATTGAGGGAGGAAAATGAGTAAGTTAGCCGTACTAGTATTTGCGTTAAGCAGTTTAGCGGTATAGTGAAAAAAATATGACATATTTGATCACAAACGCTAATTATACTGGACCCGGGTATGTCCTAAAACTGCGACCAGAACCACCGGAGCATGGGCAGCAGCATCCTATTAGTACACGGTGAACTTACTGCGATCCCCAAGCCGCCCGCCAAGCGTGGGGATTATGGCAACACCCCTCTTTAAGAGGGAGGCCTTTGTCCAGTAGTGGACGTTTGATGGCTGCTGATGTGCTAATTATACTAATCCTCTCCCTTGTTTGTCTGATCTGAAAGAGGTATTCACCTAAACAGTTTTAATGCGCAATAAACCCCGTAGGACCAATAAAAATATTCTTCTACCTATACATCCATATGTTATAGTGAATTTGTAACTCCATTCAAAACATTGTAATAGTGCGTACTTTCATAAAATTTTCTCTGTGAAATAGTATCTCGGTTAGTATTATCCCTTTTTAACAGAAGTACCGCATCCAACTTCAATCGCCTTAGCTATGATATCTTATTAATTCATGTATTGATATTGATTCAACGTACTACTTTGGGTGTCTATCAAACAAATCAAAATCTTACATACAAAAGTTTATATTGAGCACTTGATCGTTCTTTCATCATTATGTATGTTAATCCTGTATTTTTTGTCAAATGATAAAATGAATTGATTCATCGACAGTACAATCTTTAACTTTTGTGGCTTGTGAAGGTGTCACCACACGAACACACGAACTGTGTTATCTAAAACTTTAACAGACGTCTGGATTTGGTTGACGGAACGCCGTCCAACCAACGGGAGAGAAAGAGTGAGAATGACATATTTCCCTGTGTTTCTCTACCATTCGTCCGACGGCGGCTTAGAAAAAAAATAAAAAATGGAAGCGTTATATCTACAGGTTTCCCTTTAGCACTTACACAATCCAAATGGTCGTCCATTTGATTACATTTTGAGCATATCGTTTGCAGTTGTGTGCCGCTCAACATTGAAGTGTGCGTTTGTAGAACTAGTGAGAATATGTCAGTGTTGCACACACTGACATACTCTTATGTGTTTGTTTACCTTGTCCCCTTCAGTTTTTGGCAGACTTTTTGCGGTACTAGCTCGTATTTAAGGCAGATCCAAACTATATTATCAAAGGAAGGTCAACCAAATCCACACGTCTGTTAGCAGTTTAAGATCTATTAGACAGATCGGCAATAAAGAGAAGGGTCGAGGCGAGCGCCTCGCTCGGCGCGCGTCAGTTGTTGAGGAAAGACACGCAGTGCGCGACCGTGTTCACGTTTTCCACCAACCTGTTGTAGAGCTCCCGGCGCACGCTGGCGGTGAACTTACTCACGAGGCAGAGCGTCACTGTCGCCGCGAATATCGCATTGTACAGGAGCACCAACTTGAAGTTGCCGAGCCATTCGATGCGACCGAACTCGCCCAGCAAGTCGAAGTTTGTTATACCTGGAAGTAGGAAACAGAACATTAATCATTGGACTTGTATAATCCAAAGCCGTGGTAGCCTATCTGAGAGACCGCTAGACTTGAAAGCGCGAGGTCGCGGTTTTAATTGTGGCATCTTAGTATTTTTTGATCCTATATAAATAATTTTCAGGACTGGAACATAGATCTGCTTTTCACCCAATGACGACGATCATTGAGCTACTTAGTGCCAATCTTGTCCGTGTTCCCTCAACAGTTTTGAATGGCATCACGTCATCAATGCGCTGGCCTTCCTGGGGTATACTTACCGTAGCGCGGCCTCCATTTCATAAGAGACGTCCTCCAAGCGTGATAGCTCGAAGGGACTCAACATAAAAAAACAGATGACATACCTAGAATCTTGACGAGCAGAGGCTGCGCCGTGGAGTGCGCGAGCAGCACGGCGCAGAGCGCGTGGATGCGCGCGAGCGGCGTGCGGCGCGCGCGCGGGAGTACGCGCAGTGCGCGCAGCGGCGCCACTAGCCCTGTCAGCGACGCCGCGTGCAGGTACAGGATCAGGAAAGCCTCCAGCAGCGCACCCGCCCAGCCCAGCTTCGAGAGAGACGCGATGCCAAGTGTGAATTGCTAAAATAAAGTGGAAAATAAGAAATTACATGAAGTGATAGTATTGATAATTATAATATACTAGCTGCGCCCCGCGGTTTCACCCGCATAGTGATAAAAAATGGTGATGATGATGATGAAAAATAACATGTCACTCTCTGGCTCTTGAACTATACCCATGTCGATCCGTTGTTCCGTTGCAGCGTGAAAGAGGAACAAACATCCATACATCTATACATACAAACTTTCGCGTTTATAATATTAGTAGGACTAGTTGACCCGACAATCGTCCTGCCAAAATCCATAGAAAAAAGGACTTTCAGTTTTCCCGAATTTCCGGGCAATTCTCCCAATATTATTTTTTATTTTAAACCTCCCATGTATTGAAACAAACCAAACAAAAAAAATTGGTTAAGCCGTTTTTGAGTTTTAGCGAGACTGACGGAACAGCAATTGATTTTATATGTATAGATAGATAAATGTCTATCTTTCATAGAAAAATTTATTTAGTGGACGATTAATTTCTTCGGTAAAAGTGAGATACCATTAATAATGTGTGGCAGACACTGACCCTTGTGCTGAGCGGCAGCGCCTTGATGCCGATGAGCAGCTCCAGCGTGTTCTGCAGCACCATGAGCACGGTGATGGTGGTGAGCGCCAGGAGCAGCAGCATCGCCAGCGGATACACCACGTTGCGCTGGAGAGAGGAGGACGCACGCTGATTTTCCACCTCCTGAAGGCAGTAATCACAATACAATATTTCAAGATTTGAATGCAAGTGAGTGCGCAATTATTATTATCGTTATCTTGCATATATAGGCCTTCCCAACAGGAAGGGCACATCGCCCTGAAAGAATTTAGAGGGATCTGCCCTATATTTACTTTCATGTCATCATCATCATCATCATTTCAGCCATAGGATGTCCACTGCTGGATATAGGCCTCCCTCATTGGTCTCCAAAAGGGCCGGTTGGAAGCGGCCTGCATCCAGCATTTCCTTGCAGTCTCTTTTAGGGTGTCTGTCCATCTTGTGTACTTTCATGTCATCATCATCATCATCAGCAGCCAGAAGACGTCCACTGCTGAACATAGGCCTCCCCATTTAACCTCCACACTGAACAGCCTGCCTTCAAACGGAAAATCAAACTGAAACCGGAAGACTTTCATGTATTTCCTAATAAATAGTAAATGGAGTGTACCTATCGCACAAATATATAACCATAGTTTGATCTACTTTCAATGCACTTCGTACGCAAAACACTGGCTTATCTCGTAGAATTGTAGAGCGTATGGAATGAGCATTCGTCGCCCTGCTACGCTATCAAGATCAGAAATGTCAATGCACCTATTTTCGTACATTTGTCGTGACAAAACAAAAAAATGTTTCACGTAGCTAATGGTGCGCAAAAAATATTATTACAACCGAAAGAGAAGTAAACATAAAAATATCGTCCGTTTATTTTAGCTGTAATTTTGATATTTTTTAAGTATTCACAAAAAATACATTTTTAGACCAAACTCTTTCATTTCGATAAAGTTTGCGTATACCTAGAGCTTGTTGTGGGTTTAAAAAACTATCTATGTAATGTAATCCTTAACGAGGAGATCCGTAGACGAACGAAAGTCACCGACATAACCCACCGGATTGGCTAGTTGAAGTGGCACTTGGGCACATATCACGCAGAACAGTTGGCCGATGGAGCCGAAAGGTTCTGGAATGGAGACCACGGACCGGTAAGCGCAGCGTAAGACATCCACCCACAAGATGGACAAACGACCTAAAAGAGACCGCAGGGAAACGCTGAATGCAGGCCGCTACCAACCGGCCGTTTTGGAGATCGATGGGGGAGGCCTTATGTCCAGCAGTGGACGTCCTATGGCTGAAATGATGATGAAGATGAATCATTATATGGCGAGTTGGCGGTCAAAAGCAAGCCTATTCTTAAGCAAAAGTCTTTTATTTTTATTCAAACCTTTTTATTGATTAGGTACAGTTTTTTTCTTACTTTTTTCTTTGATACGGCGATATGTAGCCAGTCTTTAAGCCTCGCCTGCAGCTCTCCGTTTTTCAGCCTCAGCACGGGCGTTCCTTTGCCGCGCGTCCTTGAAGAGTGCTGGCTCTCTTTCGATATGGATACGTTTGCGTCTATGGGAGCCGATATATCACCCCGGTCGGGGTACATTGGCTCCGGGGATATGTAGCCACTTCCTGTACGAAAAAAACATGAATAGTTTAGTACGTGTTATTTATTTATAGCAATTGGCCCAGTGGCCCAGTTGGTAGTGAACCTGCCTTCTGCGCTTAGGGGTGTGGGTTCGATTTCCATCTAGGACAAACTTTTTTTAGTTTTATTTTTTATCAATAATATAAAACATTTTGCTTATACTACAATTTCTCACATGAGATAAAGCCGGTTATTCAGACGGCTATGGCGCACTCATCTTGAAAAAGATCGCCGAATGCGGTTCAAACTATCGGAATAACAGGGAGTATTTCCCGTGTAATATAAACAAAATGTGTGAAAACCATGTGTTTCCATAATAAGATAGAAATCATGTTTATTGTGGTCCTTGACGATAAAATGGAAGACAAGATAATTCAATTCACCTTAAGAGGCCTATTACAAAATGAACCGTTCAATTTTAAGTATTTGTATTTTCGGGCATAAAACCGTAATTTTCAAGATAAATATAAAATAAGTAAACCATAATGTAAAAATGTTTATGTTATGACAGTAAGTAATTTAAAGAAATCCATTCTCAAACTTTCGGGTTTGTATCCACGGATCCCGGTATCGGTTTGATTAGCCACGGATCCGGGCGAGTTGTATTCACCGATAACGTGATACGTTTCCTAAAAAAAAAAAACAATTTTCATTTTACCCGCTGATACCAGTATCCGTGGATACAAGAAGAAAATAATTTTCATATTACCTGCTGATACCGGTATCGGTGGATGCAAGAAATAAAATAAAATCATTACCGATACCGGTATCAGCGGGTAATTTTTTTTTTCTTGTATCCACGGATACCGGTATTAGCGGGTAAAATGAAAATAGTTTTTTCATTGGATATGTTGAGTTTTACACAAAATCTGAAGCCGCTACATTCAATAAAAAATACAGATCTATTTAATACAGCAACTGAATTTTCTACAGATCTTATTAGTTGAAAGAAAAATTATACGAGAAAATCCAGTTTTCGTTGCTTATTTCGTCAAAAAATGTGATAGGACCCGAAATGTGATAGAAGTAAATGTTCCCTAAGCCGCCTCCAGACGGCTTATCTACTATAGTCATTACATTACTATCGATCGGCTTTCAACAATATTACACGCATTTCTAAACATTGATATTTGTACAGTGTTGACGTCAACATGGTACAGAGTTCACATGCGCGCTTTTTGTATTATTAGATAGCAACAAACGGTCTTTAGAATCTAAATAACAAGGCCGCTTATTATAGAAGTTTGATCGTGATCGAGATTGCCGTCCCGTTTGCATCTACTTACTATCACCACGTGCGTAAGTGAGATGGCACGCGATCACGATCACAATCCGAATCACGATAAGACATCTATAATAAGGCATCAGTATTGTCACACATAACTCAGCCCCGAACTGTGACCTCGCGACCCCTCACTCATTCCCACCCCCTTCCCTCCCTCCCCTTCCCTAATTTTGCTTAATGGGACTGTTCACACTCATTGATTTTATACCTTCAATGATGTGAAAATGTGCGAACGAGAGAGCTGCAGACGGGAATAGTCCCCTTAAAACAAGATGGTGGATTACATTTTTAGGGTTCCGAACAAAAGATAAATATAAGGGAGTTATACTATTACTGGCGTCTATTCTGTCATACCTCTCACTAAAGTAAACCAATCTGACAGGACTAAAATTATCTGCTTTTTTTTTCATTTTAATACGTGAGAGAACGATGGCAACAGGTTTAGACCTGTCAAATTTTGTTTAGTTTAGAGTGCATCAGAATCAACGCCATTGATATACTATTTTAAACTAAAACATAAATATATATATATCACGCGATAACGCGAGGTGCTAGTAAAATATCACAACCACGTGTTGGATCGTCCGATGCGCGGGCGTCGGTATGCGTAACACAGGTACAAAAATATACAAAACAAATATTTTTGACTTGTTTATAAATAGAAGGACGTTTTGTAGATTCGCTATGCAAAAAATTACTGTGACATACAGACGGATAGGTGTTTATAATCTCAAACCGTTGTCGCATTGCTTTGAGTTGATCAATTGTAATTACTAATTAGATTCAAATGAATGCGAATTGATCGTACAGCATCCATACTAAGCAATGGTACACAAAGGAATTTAAAACATGGTACAACGCACACTTCCTAACTCCTAAGGTTGATAGAGGATGTTACAAGTTTGTATATAGTTTGTAGTGTGTGGAGTAACTACCCGCGTGGAGTAAAAAACATACTTGGCTCAATCTGAATTCTGTAGTAAAAATAATTAATTCGTGACAGGGAACAATTGCATTATCGTTATTCGCAGTAAGTTATACAGTCTAATATTTTAGTCTTCAAAAAGTAGTTAAAGTAGAATATATAACATACAATGAAAGTAATGCCTTTTTACACACAAGTGGATTTAATTTCAATAATTTGAATATACAAATATGTAACCTTTCCATATAATTATGTTAGCCGCATAGTACACACAAAGCTTTGGAAAACGTGCAATTTTTTTAATGCAATGATCAATCGCTGGCCAGATTTAAGCCTTACAGCAGGCCTAGCACGGGCCGTGGACAAATTGTCTTTCCACCGTTTTTATCCCGTGAGAAAAAGACAAACGTATCTATATTCTAGCTTTTTCGCGTCTAGGCGTGGATATGCCTTTTACCTAATGGAAAAGTATAAAGAACTCGTTAAAAATGACTTAAGGCTTGCACTCTTCAGTGATTTTTATCTTCAAAAATGATAAAAACGTGCGAAAGAGATAGTTATCGCCGGTGAACGTGGTCTTAACTATGTAGTTGAGTACCGGGGCATAAGGTTAATCTATATTTAATTAACTTTCTACAATCAATCATTGAATAACCACCACTTAAGTAATATTAATTTACTAAGAAATAATCGATTCAAAAATGTCATATCATTAATCTATACTTCTATACTAATAATATTATAAAGAGGAAAGATTTGATTGTTTGTTTGTTTGTTTGCATTGAATAGGCTCCGAAACTACTGAACCGATTTAAAAAATTATTTCACTGTTGGGATGCTGCACTATCCCCGGTTGACATAGGCTATATATCCCGGCTACGCCCGTGCGAAGCAGGGGCGGCCTACTGGTTTAACATAAATAAAAAATATAATGTAAATAGGTGTGTCATTTTATTTATGTTACACGGGAATTACTCACGTAAGATTAAGCCGGTCATTACTATTAGCACTTGCCGGTTTTCACACACTTACAGATTTGGATTGAGAACATTAAACGAACAAAAAAACTCATAAAACACAAAGTCCTAAGGAGTCACGTTATGTAGATAATTGAAAATAAATATTGCTAAGCGTGTTAAAAATACACATAACGGTAAAGTAACTAAGTATCCTAAAATAGCGTTTATTCTTAAAAGAGATAAAGTCCAAACGAATTTACAGTTTCGTGGCTCCGATTTGTCTACATGCGTAGTAGCATATGACTCGTTTTCCGATCCCAAGGTCAGCCCTGAGGTTACTTACTACACACTCGTCAACAGGCTTGAGTACAATACTTTAGCAAATTAACTCTGACCGTGGCTGTTTTGGAACTACACACTAGAGCTGAATCCCGCAGTTTCATCCGCGATTTTCCAGTTTTTTCGCATTTTCTGGGTGGGAAAGTTTGTGCTATGATATACACTATCACTAACTTCCAGAAGACGTCCACTGCTAAAAATAGTAATAATAATATTTTATTTATCTAATCATCATCATCATTTCAGCCATAGGACGTCCACTGCTGGACATAGGCCTCCCCCATCGATCTCCATGGCATTTATCTAATAATAATATCCAAATTATTACAATTCCTGTATTTTGGGGTCCCTTGATTTTCCAGGAGCATTTAAACATTCGTTCAACCCTTTATAAAAGATCTGCTATTTATTTATACATAGACTAATACAGTAGAAACTAACTAATTGATTAAATTACATTATACAACATTATTGAACCTGATGTTTTAAGAGGCTAAGGAAATGGAGAAAAGGGAAAGGCAGTGGAGAATAATAGGCCCTGAACGACAGCCTGCCATCTGCACCCACTGGATGCCAGCGACTCTCACAATGTTGTCGGTCCATCTAGTTTAAGGCCTACCTACGCTGCGTCTTCCAGTTCGTGGTCTCCACTCAATAACACTATCATCCTGTTAAATTTCGATAAGATCGTGAAAAAGTAGTCGTGGAAAGCGAACAAACAGACAGAAGCAGAGTTACTTTCGCTTTTATATTAGTTAGGATAAAAAAGCAAACAAACAGTTTGCTGTGTGTGTGCAAGCAAATAGTGCAGAGTAGCGCTCGTCGTGATATAAAAGATGTTTGTGTGTGTTTGTCTGTACAGGAAATATGTATGAAGGCTTAGATATAAACATATCAGAGATTTCAGCCACTTAGCAAACATCATTAATAACAGTGCGTGATTTTAACTTCCGCGGCTCTTTATCGTAAGATAAAAATAGAACTCCTAAAGTTATATGATTATTTACGGGATATTTACCGTGGTAAGGTTGTGGAATGAGCTCCCGATATTTCGGCGCAGTTACATGCACCATGTTCACGGGAAGACTGAAGAATGCGGGTGGTTGGTTAAAAACAGTTAAAAAGTTAGGTGCAGACATAACGATCTACCCTCTTTCTTAGTCTTAGAACTCCGGTTTGAGATTTGCTTGCAAAATTACTAACACCGGCACTGAACAACCGATGAGCTGTGGTCAAACGCCTAACCTGTCAACCATTGACAAAACTCTCTTTGTTTTTAGATTCTCGTCGAAAGATCTGGTAAATCAAACAGCTAATCAAATTTTCTTGAATCATAGATAAGAACACTTTTAATCAAGTCCCGAGTCTTGTATGCTATGCTATAATATTTCAAGGGTGGTCCCATTTAAATTTAATGAAAATATTCCACCTTTAAAAGTGGATAATTAGGTGATGAATTTATTGAAACTTCCCGTGAAGTCGGTTGTAATTTTTTACCCGACTGCCCAAGAAGGAGGGTTATGTTTTTTCGGGCGAACGTATGTATTTTGCTTGTATTTTTTAAATACAAACAAACATACATATATTTAAAGACCTAACAGGGCGATTGGTCGAAGCAACTCGTGACCAAAATGCTGGCCTTTATTTTACCCGAAGACTAAGCATTGCCATACAACGTGGCAATGCTGCCAGCATTTTGGGAACGCTGCCCACTGATAACGGTTTGTTAGATTAGTTTTAGTTACTAAATTTCAGATAGTTTTTATTTTACTTGTAATTTTTATTCAATAAACAACCTATTTAGTTTATATTACACAGGAATTACGTATCAAGCCGGTTACTCCGACTATATTTCGTGCAAAGCAAGACACAGCCGCGCGCGTGCATTCACCTTGAAAAAGACCGTCTAATGCCGTTGAAACTATAGCCGGAGTAATTGGCTTAATCTTACGTGAATAATTCCCGTGTAATATAAATAAAATGTGTGAAAACCACGTCAGTTTCAAAGATAAAAACCTATTTAGTCCTTAACATACCTACATATTTAGTAAAATACCCCCTATAGCCTAAACAGCTTGACGATTTTGACGAGTGAGGTGGTCTTGGATTCATCTTTATGTACGGAGTGTCAAAGACTAAATTTTCCAGTCGGGTTTTTGTTTTATGATTGATTGTGTAGTTTCTATGGGTTTCTAATGTATCTCAAAGCCTATTTATAATTTTAAAAAAAGCTTCATCATCAATATCGTAAACATGTGCCTACTCTCCCTAACACTGCTGTTAGTAATTACCAACACTCGAAAGCGCAGTTACGTCTTCCGTTTATTTTAAACATCTAAGTTTAGAATTCAAGCGGTTCTCTTCTCTCACTGTGATGCAGCGGCGCTCGTAAATTTCTCCGATATCTGACATGATGAAACGTTTATTTGATTGACGTTAAAAATACCGAATCATATACTCACACGCACACTATCAAGCGCTAATTGAAAAGGGAACGCACACACACATATCGTTCATCATCATCAGCCAGAATACGTCCATTGCTGAACATAGGCCTCCCTCTTAGACCTCGACACTGAATGACAGCCTTTCATCTGCATCCATTAGATGCCCGCGACTCTCACGATGTCGTCGAGACCTACCTACGCCATGTTCGTGGTCACCAGTCAAGAACCTTGTACGGTACAAGGTTCTTGACTGGTGACCGATGGGGTACAAGTTGTACCCCATCGGTTATCGGTTCTTCGAGCGATGGCCTGCCCATTGCCACTTCAACTTGCAAATTTTAATATCTAGTCGGTGATATTGTGATCTGGTTCTTTGGCGAATATCTACGTTCCGGGTACTATCGCGCAAAGAAACTCCGAGCATAGCTCTCTCCATTACCCGCTGTGCGAGTTTTTTCCAAAAGGTCAACAGTTAAGAAACACACATGCAATATGCATACAAATATCGTTACCTACTTTCTATACAATTTTTATTTAACAAAAGTAGTAAAGGTGTGGTACAAAGAGACTAAGCAGAAAAAAATAACAAAGGCCCTGATCAAACAACATTGATTTTATCGATTGTGCGGTCTACTGGAAATGAATGAATCGTATTGATCCAGTAACTGGATTCGTGAAAGCCGACTTAACTTTTTCAATTTAATACGAGATCGTAAACGATTTAATGCAATTTCTATGCTGCGTTGGATCTAGATTGTAAAAACGGTTTCGTTGAAGCGAAACTAGTAAATGCTAACAAAACAGTTAGATTTGGTGTTGAGTCGACCTAGTCAGTTTTGTAAGTCTGTAAATACGTTTGGAGAGAGATCATCTAAAAGTGAGAGATCATGCCGCTTCGGAATATTATTTCAGCCAGAAGACGTTCACTGCTAAACATAGGCCTCCCCCTTTAACCTCCACACTGAACGACAGCTTGCCTTTTGCATCCACTGGATGCTAACGACTCTCACAATGTCGTCGATCCATCTAGTGGTAGGCCTACCTACGCTGCGTCTTCCGGTTCGTGGTCTTCACTCAAGAACCTTTCATCCCCATCGGTTATCGGTTCTTCGAGCGATGTGGCCTGCCCATTGCAACTTCAACTTGCACATTTTAACAGCTATGTCGGTTTGTTTTATACGGTTCGAAAGATACAGCCGTTTAAAGGTAGGACGGACAGACAGACAGACATAGTAGGCTTAGTCATAGGGTCCCGTTTTTACCCTATGGGAAGGTAACGTTTAAAAGCATGTTACCTCATGATCCAAGAAAACAAGGTCTGGCGCTCTGGGAGTTGACACTCAATTACGTCACTGTCCAGTTGCCACTTTATTGCAACAAACACAGATATTGGGAAACAAATTAGCTAATAATCTATTAAATAAAATACTTAAAGCATTTCAATTGTCATTTGTTTAGTCCGCTCAAGCAAAGCAATTCACGTCATGCACGAATTTAGATTATTTATATCAAAACCACATTGATTTATTGGATTCCCACAGGTAATATACGGAGATTGGGGAGATAAAATTTCACGCCATTGGTAATACAGAAAATCAGCTGTATCGTCATCTCTCTCGAACTTGTTGTAAATTACTTATTCTGCTCTTGCTTACGCACGTGTATATGACATTGATGACCTCAGTGGGTGTCACCCACGTGACACTTTTCCTCGGAGCGCTATACCTGGCGGAGTATATTATTATACCAATGTGTTACCTGTGGATATCGCATTGGTGAGCCGCCGCCGAATGGTGTCTTCCTCAAACGAGTACATGTAGTACTCTTCGTTGAGGTCCCTGAGGAACTGCGGCTTCACCAGCACGCCGCCGACCACGCCGAACAGCCGCACAAACCCCAGCGGCGTGAACACTGCAACACGCATTACACCACTACATTATAATATATGGGAAATAACTAAGGAAGTATACTAACAGACGTTTTTCACTTGAAAAAAGGAACTCAAAGGAAGGAAAGGATGTTCACAATTCGGTTGAATTTTTTTACTCTTACGTTTATTATCTCAGAACTTCGTCATCTATACTAATATTATAAAGAGGAAAGATTTGATTGTTTGTTTGTTTGCATTGAATAGGCTCCGAAACTACTGAACCGATTTGAAAAATTCTTCCACTGTTCGAAATCTACGCTATCTCCGGGTGACATAGGCTTATTATATTCTCAAAAAACTAATATTATAAAGAGGAAAGATTTGATTGTTTGTTTTTTGTTTGCATTGAATAGGCTCCGAAGTCCGAAACTAATGAACCGATTTTAAAAATTCTTCCACTGTTCGAAAGCTACGCTATCCCCGGGTGACATAGGCTATGTTATTTAAAAAAAAAAAGAATCCTTACTAAAACTCCAATAATACCCGTGCGAAGAGAGATTTGAATGAGGTCTTTACAGTGAAAAAAAAGGTTATAATAAATACAAAGCATCCAAAAAATAACGATTATCTTCTCATTTGAACAGTATTATAAAACAAATTACTGAATGCGTCCGTAAGCCGTGGCTAAGCTTTCAACCTTCATTTGACCCCCTTAATTCGGCCCTTTAGCAAAATTCTTTCTTAGCGGACCTCTACACCCCATAAAGAAACTACCTGCCAATCAATGATGACCATAAAATATTCCTCATATTGTCATACCAAAAAAAGTATACTTTAATATATGATTTAAAAAACGGGGTAAATTAACAATCATTTGTATATTGCTGTACCTATCACTGTTAGAAATCATTACTATAGGTTGTAAAGTACCCAGGTGCCGTTATTTATGAAGAAAGTTTTATAGCATGGTGATAACGTTGCACGATTAATATTAATTTAAAAAAAAAAACAGGCTACTGTGAGTAAATGTTTATGCAATGAACTAACCTCGCGGTCGGAGCGGATTAAATAAGATAATAATTCTATAAATATAATATTCAATCTGAACAATGCAATGCCAGCAACCGGCTACCTACAGAATAGTAGGTATCTAAAGTTTGTCTAATGCATTTATCTATAAGCATTGGGTACAGGTAGACCGGTAAGAATCTCGCCGGCCGACCGGTTTCTATGCGCAAAAACTGTTTATCACTTGGAAACCAAACCAGACATTCGTTTTTATAGACAATTTCATAACAAAATTCTACCGGCCGGCGACTTGCAATCAGTAGAAAACAGGAAAACTGTGACTTTCTCAGCCGTTGCACGGGGCACGCCGTCGTCGGCATTCTTCTAGCAACTCTACGTTATTTCATATAATAATATTATGATTACGATATCATTCCTTCCTCACCGTGAGATGTAATATGTAAACAGAGTTATGAATGAATCTGTATTATCATAACACATTGCTCCTTTTGAGTAAGATATAAATGGGACGTCGAACACCTAGCCAAAATGCAGTGACGGTTTTCGCAAGACCGTGCTCTGAATGAAGGGGACACAGATCAGCACACACCTGCTCCTCCCAACAACTGTGTGCCGTTCCAATTCAATAAATACAATGATTGCCGTCGACCCTGGCCTCGACACCTTTACTATGGGAATATTCGGTGCGCAAGATAAAAATACAATACGACCCAAGGCTTACCAACTCTAAATTACAATACATTTATGTCCCCACCAACCGTAAAAAATATTCTATGAACAGACTGGCGAATAAACGAGACTGAATTATAGGAGAGTGGAGAAGTCATAAGAAAAAGCAGTTCAATTATAATATTTAACAATGTTAATATGGAGTATTGTGTGTTGAGTGCTAAAATGGAGTGGAAGATACGACGTTGTTTGATTATTGCAAGGCATGTAATCGGACATTCAACATCCTAGTCTCGACTTTCTCAGTCACGCCTGAATGCTACTGCCGGTGCTGGGTATCGCCTTGATGGACGAACTTGTCATGTTACAAGTAGAGGACATAATCATCATCATCATTTCAGCCGTAGGACGGCCACTGCTGGACATAAGCCTCCTCCATCGATGTCCAAAAGCATCTAGCGTTTCCCTGCGGTCTCTTTTAGGTCGTCTGTCTATCTCGTGGGTGGACGTCCTACGCTGCGCTTACCGGTCCGTGGTCTCCATTCGAGAACCTTTCGGCCCCATCGGCCATCTGCCCTGGGTTATGTGCCCTGCCCACTGCCACTTCAACTTGCTAATCCGGTGGGCTATGTCGGTGACTTTCGTTCGTCTACGGACGGAGGACATAATAGCTAACATAAACAAAGCTAACCTAATACAAGCTAATTTAGCAAGGAACTTCGCGGAAAGGTTTTAGAGCTCGCGACTTTTCTGCAAAATGCGAAAACCCAACTCGATATACCGATATACCTATCTGGCAGGAATTGAAAGTAGGTACGAGTTGGTACTATAGGCTTCGACCAAAATAAAATTAATGGACAGGCCCAGTAGAAGCGCATTTTTGAAGATAACGAAATAAGCGCCGGCTCTCATTTCGTTTCAGTCGATCTCTAGCTGTAGGAAGTGCAGCACGTGTCTATTGTTACGCGATAACGAAACATCTGTCAAAATTATGCATTTATATGCTTTCCCGAAGTGTAAATACACAAATAAAGCTCGCTGCTCGCTGTAAGCACAGCAAGCAGTTGAACTTAAATAAAATAAAATAAAATAAAACCGGAATCTATTTTTTGTAACAAATATACTGTAAATTTTTATAATTAGGTGTTGAAGTATATGTCCGACGGTTTTGACTCGTTTTTACTGAGCAATTTCAATGGTTAGGGCCCGTCCATTCATTTTATTTTTGTCGAAGACTATAGGTGCTTATGCTTATTCTATATGCGTAATACGCATCATCAGATGCGTATTACGCATATAGTAGAAGTTGTAAGTAGCTATTACACATCGCCTGCAACGTTTTGCTTATTGCAAGTGGCAGTGGAAGTACTACTAAGCACTACCACTGCCACTTGCATTAAGCAAAACGTTGCAGACGATTCGCTGTAGCTACTAATAACTTCTACTTGCTACTTGTACTACGCATCGTCTGCAAACGCCCTATATTATAGGCAGATACAATTTGTAGGTAGGTTCATTGAGAGAACAAAGCCATTTAGTAATCAGCTAGTTTCAAACTCTCTCGAGGTATATTTGTCATACGATATAAGTATAAGTAAGTATATGCATTCTGTAGTTATAAAATATCATACGAGACACGACGTAAGCATGTACGTTCCTTTCTGAACTTTGGAACCATTTGAGCTAAATATTTGATAGACGCAAACGGCGCTCTAAATAATTGAATACATGAGCCTCTATTGATCATGCGAGGAGATATTTGATAGTTGGCATTGCGCCTCCATCATTAGTTACGATCCCTCTGATAGCCGTGCCCTAATTTGTATTTGTTCGCAAACTATATACAGCTCAGATCTACCTATATATTTAGCATTAGTGTAAATATTAGTGTTTTTTTGAAGCCAAAGAGGTTAAATCAACCTGCCTTGACAACGGTTGCTATGAACATAGTAACGTCAATTTAGCATTAAAACGTAAACAAAGCTCTAGCAGCAATATAATTATATTCCTCAAAAAAATTGAGGATTCGTTAGCATTTTTACAATGAGCGTCAAGAAATCGACGGCTAAGAACGAAAACAAAGGATATGATATAAAATTTAATCCTGCATTAACAGACAATGCGAAAATGGAATTGAACGACGAATGGACCAACTTCATGACCCGTGTGGGGCACGTTTCAACCCTGGTGAGGGACATGGCGAGTGGAGACAAAGCTAGGGCAGACGCTGCGAACAAACTGGCCGACAATTACCTCGAGGGCAAAGTCATCGTCGACGAAAATGTGGAGATGAAGATCAAGGACGACCGCACCGTTATTAACCAACGAGCTTTTAGAAGTATCGAGAATAAGGACACGGTAACTAATAAAACTGGTCATGTTCTAATTAGCCCAGCAGCCTTCCGATTGCGCTTCAAAGAAAAGTTACTATTAGAAAATTATCGCTATATTGAAGTGAACATACTATGAGAGGATTGAATCCGCATTAAAACGCATTCAATTGCTTCGTACTATCAAAGTTGTGCAAATTAGGTTATCACAAGTGTAAATTGTCGTAGATTAACAAGTAGCTTGACAAGTTGGCCTTCCACAGATTAAATGTCTGTCAGCAGCAGCACAGCTTGTTGGGCTCGCGCGTTTTGTACGTGAAACTATAATATTTATGAACGGCTGCACTGCTCAGGCCCTGCCTGCATATTTAGTAGTAGTGTTTCTTAGTTTTTTTGTATAACAAAACGCTGCGTGCAAAAAGCTACTGTAGCTGATTTTGGTATGTGAAATCCTTTAGTAATCCTTCATGACAGTACTATAAATTCTAAGATTCTAACATGCACATTTTGAATCAATGTTACACTTAAAAACAAAAGGCTGCAATAAAAAAAACTGTGTAGGTTCACACGGCTGACTCTGGGAATGAATAGGTAGTCAAGTGGACAATTGCTTCAGAAATTCAATACTGTGTGACATTTATGATGGTAGACTGTGTGACATTTAAGATGGTGCTAGTTTTACGACTTTAGATTCTAATTTCAGAATTGCATGTGTTAAACCCGGGACCCGGGTATATCCTAAAACTACGACCAGAACCACCAAAGGATGGGCAGCAGCATCCTCCTACTTAAATGGTGGACTTCCTTGCGATCCCCAAGCCGCCTGCCAAGCGTGGGGATTATTGGATGACATGACAGCCTGCGACGTGAGACGTGGTCTTTAACTGTTGGCCTTTTGGAAAAACTCAGAGTCACACAGCGGGCAATGGAGAGAGCTATGCTCGGAGTTTCTTTGCGCGATAAAATCCGAAACGTGGATATTCGCCAAAGAACCAGAGTCACCGACATAGCTGTTAAAATTTGCAAGTTGAAGTGGCAATGAGCAGGCCACATCGCTCGAAGAACCGATAACCGATGGGGAAGAAAGGTTCTGGAGTGGAGACCACGAACCGGAAGACGCAGCGTAGGGAGGTCTCCCACTGGATGGACCGACGACTTTGTGAGAGTTGCGGGCATCCAGTGGATGCAAAAGGCAGGCTGTCGTTGAGTGTGGAGGTTAAAGGGGGAGGCCTATGTTCAGCAGTGGACGTCTTCTGGCTGATGATGATGATGATGATGTGTTAAACAAATGCGGATACGTATAAAAAAGAGTTCGCTTATCATACCGAGCTTCCCAAGTAATGCAATTATTACAAAGGAAGCTATGATTCGCTCTTTTGAGAAAGGTGTAAATTTGGTAGTCATTACCACGCTTCCAAAACATACCAGATTATTTTTAAACGTATGATAAGACAGGTGTTTAAAACGGGTCATGATAGACCCAATTTGTTGACACCCGGCGTACATAAGACATGCGTTACGCGCGCAGACGGACTATTGTATATTTTATCAGTGAAAGCGATTTGGCTCGCGTCTCTCTATAAATAAACATCAACCTCGAACATGCAGATATTGTTTTTCTGTTTGCAGTCCGTTTAGAAAATCTTCTAGGCATGCTACTGACTCTACTGACTTTAATGTACATCTTTGTACATTAAAGTCAGTTATTTTAACGCATTCTACTGATTAAAACACAAATATTACACATACTACGACGTATGTAAGTTCAAGGGCGTAGCTAGCTACGGGCAGGGGACAAGCGCTCGTTCAAAGAGCATACCTACCAAAGAGTAAATAATTTTAAATAACGTTACATTTTCCCCACCCTCAAGAAAATTCTGGCTACCCCTAGTGTATATTCATAATTATCGTTGTAAATCTACCACAGGAAGACAAAAAGTGTTTGAATAGATGTCCAAATTACATAACTATGACAAAACACACACAGCAGCTAAAACTGTAGGTAACTGCTTGCCTAAGCTCTACTTATAGAATCAAAAACAAAACACAACCGTGACCTGTATTTCAAGTTCAACTAGAAGTATCGAGTCCGTTTAGATCTGTAGTCTGTATTGAGGATAATAGAGATTATTAAAATAACGTATATTAAATGATTCCACAAATGAGAACCTGTTTTGATAGAGATTCCTTTGTAATGCAATGCGTAAATTAAGTAGTTGTTGCTAAAAATAGAATATGACATTGTAAGGGCATATTGAACACGCACACTAGACGACTTTATAATGCCGAGACTGCGTTTTTTGCAGGGTGAAGTTGACAAAGACGCGTGGATGGTAGAGATGGGCAAGGACGCTGACAGACGCGCTCTCGATCGCAAGATTCGTCAGGAAAAGGCAGACACTTTGAAAACCCAAGCCACCAAAGCGTTTCGCCGTGAAGAATACGAGAAAGCTGTTTCTTGCTACAACCGAGCCATAGAACAAGTCAAAGACAACGCCATGCTTTACTGTGATCGTGCTCTAACGAATATCAAGTTGAAGAACTACGAGAAGGTATTTCCTAATTTCGATAATGTGATAATTTAATGCAAAAATAAATTTAAAAAAAACAGTCAAATAAAAAAGTCAGTAAAATTTAAATCCAGTCGATGCAAAAGGCAGGCTGTCGTTCAGTGTGGAGGTTAAAGGGGGAGGCCTATGTTCAGCGGTGGACGTCTTCTGGCTGATGATGATGATGACAATCTAATAACAAAACAACAAGGACCATGCATGTAAAACAAAATAACCGTAAACCAAGTTTTATTTTTATAAATAGCCGAAAATTGAAAATCTCACTGACCAAAAAAACGTGTGCTATCTATTTTTATATGAAAGCAACCGGTTTGGAATTACTAGACAAGTTGAGACATCCACATCGACTCAGTAAGCAAATAAATCAAATTATTACTTTTATCAATTCACAAAGACATTTAACTTTGCTAACAACCGGTTTTAATAGATTTTTATAATTTTACCGATTTGCAAACAATTGCAATAATTTCATTTACATCATCCACATTCAATTTATTATATTCCCACTGCTAGGACTCAGGCCTTCTGTCAGAGAGGATGGGCCCTAATCCACCATGCTGGCCAATGCATGTTGGTGAATGGTAATATGTCTTTAAAATTTTTAGGCTCTTGGACATACTGGTTTCCTCATTATGTTTTCCTTCACCGTTTTTGAGTGATGGCAATTAAACTGCATATATTTTATTTAGGTACTAAATAAGTCGTTGGTGCAGGGCCGAGGATCGAACCGGGTGCTGTCAGATTGTAAAGCGCACGTGCTACCGCCTGGCCACCAAGACACACACACACGTCCACATCGCCTCAATAAGCAAATAAAAAGAATAATAATTTAACAGTTCACTTGTTAGCAACAGGTTTTAATAGATTTTTTAATTTATCCGATTTGCAAACGACTGCAATAATCTAATTTACCTACTTATCGGATAGCATATCGTTTATTACGAGAGCAATAAAACAATCGATAAGTTTAATTTCTAGATCACACTTTCCATATGACTGTGTCAGTTCATTTACGTTTGTATTTGTTATCGTTATTACCGATTCGTCGTGAACTTGAGCCAAGAGACACGTGGTGCCGGTAGTGGGCCAACGATGCCGCTCATTACGTGGGTGACACACTGTTTGTTGCAAAAACTTTTAGAACAAACAAATATAAAGAAAGAGACTGAAGTCTTTATGCGTGTTAGCGAATCGGTGCTATAGAATGACATGACAATAGACATAGTTTTGTGAGCTGAATTATAAAAATTGGCTCTATTTAAATGCACATACTGTTAAATGCACCTTCGGTTAAATAAATACGCATTAAATGTTATTCTGAAAATGGCGCGGTTTTCACACATTATGTTTATATTGTACGGGAATTACGACAGATTAGACCAGATAACATCGTATATATCCAAAAACCTCTAAAGTTCAAAGACCAGCATCACATGGCGGATTAGGGCGCATTCTCTCTCTCTTTCTCTCTCTCTCTCTGAGAAAAGGCCTGTGTTCCAGCAGTGGGAACATAATAAGATGATGATGGTGATGATGAGATAACTTTAATTGTAGTAAGTGTGTACTAATTCTATTATAAAAGAAACAAAAATACGTATTTACTTGATCTAACAGACTGTTAGAAGCTGAAGTATTCAAATAAAGGCACATGACGGCCAATACTGATCTTAATGATTAGAGATAAACAACTTTCAATTACAAATTTTCACGTTCGTTCTAGTATATTAACAGCAAACAAAGTTATGTTGCAGGTTTCTAAATGTTTAGTCAACACGTTGTTAGAAAAGTGACAAAGAAAGTTCGGCTCTACACGCGAATGGAACTCTCAAATGTTAAGAATATTGTAAGAAAGAGTAGCAAAATAATATTTGTATCCATACCTATTGAACACTGACCAGCTCGACTAATTTACCGATTTCTTTTCAGGTCTTTGATGATTGCTACTGGGCGTTACGTATCAACGAGAACAGCTACAAAGCTCGTCTCTACAAGACCAAGGCGTACAAAGAACTGGAGGAAACCGAGAAATATGAAGAATGTAGGCAAGAACTGAAGCAAACCTTTCCTCAGCATGAAGAACTTACAACTACTTATTTGGAGAAGAAAGATCAAGAGTATGAGATAGACGAACTAGCCCACCATAGTGATAGTGATTAGATGAAGTAGGTGCAGTGTGCACACGATTTTATTGGAGACGGTAGAAGAACGTAATATTTTTCATTTTATTTAAGAAAGCTTGGGGATAACTCTTGAAGTGGGGACTAAGTAAGTATACGTATCGAACTTCCATGGAAACAAGCATGTGAAATTTTTAATTTTTAAGTCATCTTAGTTTCATTTATTTGTACAACTTGGATTTGATTATGGTGTTCGATGTTAATATTTATGGTGTTCGATATGAATACATACTTATACGAAAGTTTTCCTACTTCGCGCCTATTAGATGGTTACGGAAAAGTTTTATTTGCAATTTGTTTTAGTTGTGACATTGGTCATGAAAAGTGCGTTTATTTCTTTTATCAGTACTAGTGCTAATAAATAAACATTTATTAGTATTGATTAAATCTATTATTATAGTCCCAAATTTGTATAGTTAATAGTAGCAAAGCATAAGGACGTTTAAAAAATAACTAGTGTCATTATTTTTAATTACATCGCCTATGTATATCGAAACTTCTAGAACATTTCAAATCATACTAATATTATAAATACGAAAATGTGTGTGTTTGTTGGTTTGTTTGTTCCTCTTTCACGCTGCAACGGAACAACGGATCGACCTGATTTTTTGCATGGGTATATTTCAAGAGCCAGAGAGTTACATAGGCTACTTTACATCATCATCATCACCATCACCATTTCACATCACTACGCGGGTGAAACCGCGGGGCGCAGCTAGTATCAAATATCTGGCCAAGTGTGTTGAAACACGCTTATGGTAAAGTTCCGTCGCCAAACCTAATAATTGTGGTCATATTCATAGTTCCGAAATTGGTGATTCTGATTATTTATAGAAAATTTCGAACAATGCTCTGTGCAATTAGCCAAATTTCAAGTATGATTTCATCTCATTCATCTCGATATAACATATACTTATACATATTATACCTTTTATGGTTTAATCAAAGAGAAAACTACTCAGGAACCATTCTAAAACATCTTGAATTTATTACAGTTTTATGTCCTTAAAAATATAAAACTAGTATATTGACCAAATTAAATGAAAATAAAACAAGGGGGTATACTTTCGAGTTTTAACAGATCAAAAATGTGTGAAAATTAGTAGTAGTAGTAGCTTCTTCTTCTTCTTTCGAGTCGATGTTCCGTAAATTATTATTTTATTTTCAGATGTTGTCTAAGTGGTATCCATGAAAGGATTGAATTATCTTCCGTTACGATAGTACAGTACAAAAAGATAATTTTGTATTTCGTAACATTGTTACAAGAACACGTGGACAAGATAATAATTTTAAAAGGGTTGTCGTAGCCATGACCCTAATAATAATGATTTTAAGTCGTCCTGATTTTTTTTACCTTCATAAATTTTGATACAAAAAAAATATATATATAAATATTTTTAATTTATTGATCACTGCGTCTTATAGTGTTAACACACGAGAGGTACATAGTTGACGAACCGCCGTCCAACCAACGGGAGAGACAGAGAAAATTTTCTCTCTCCCACCCGTTGGTTGGACGGGTTCCGGTTCGTCAACCATGTACGTCTCGTGTGTTAACACTATTACGGTTCGTGGTCTCCACTCAAGAACATTTCTTCCCCATCGGTTACCGGTTCTTAGAGCGATGTGACCTACCCATTGCTACTTCAACTTGCAAATAAATATCACTAGTATAGTTTAATTCACCTCAAAAAGTATACCTACTAGCAAAATTGACAACCCTATTGAGGTCGTCGAAACACGTGTCGTATCAGTCGAAATGGCGATTTATCAATTAAGAAGGGTATAGAGTTAAAAGATATACGTGACTGACTCAGATAACCACAGGTGTTACTTGGCGGATATACTCGTGACGGTGAGTTCGATCAGCGCCGGCCCTGAAGTGGAGCAGTCGAGCGGTTCGAGGCGCCAGATAGCAAGGAGCGCCAAAATCGAAAAATAAAATCAAACAACAAATGAAATATTTCTGACGCCTCGTGCCTCGTTGGATGCGCGGCGAGGAAGGCGGCGGGCACACTTGTGTTGTTTGCGAACAGCATAAAACTTTGACGTGGAAATAGTTCATAATATCCTGGACTACCTGCGCCCGCAGTTTCACCCGCGAGTTAAAATCATCGATCAAAGTTTCTGAAATTTTCCAATTTTCTGGGCCATTTTCTTAATAGATAGATAAATAGATTAGCACATAGAGTACTTTTTTATCCCAAAACGATTCCTGTACATATACAACTGTACAACTGTATAGTTTCCAAAAATGAAACGCGCCAAAAGACAATCTGGCTCTACCCTGATCAAAGGCTAGGGCCTGTGCTGAGTTCGATGCACCTTCCGAAAATCTAGAACGAGCGCGGACATGTCCGGCGTACGAATACTAGGTCAATGTCTGACACACGAATACTAACACAGTAATAGTTACTGACTTATCACTAGGACATGTAAACAAACCAATCAACTTGTCGACAGAGTTAAATCAGGGAAACAAGGGAGATATGATTTAGTATATATTATCGTTTGTGTTCAAATGTCTCCGTATTTCATCCACTTTTTAGGGTTCCGTACCTCAAAAGGAAAAAACGGAACCAAACAACTTTTCTTTATCCCTAAAAACGCGAAAAAACCAGCTGTTCCATAGAAAACGATCATTGACACTCGACAAAGTGTATAAAACAGCTGTTTACTTTTCGAGATTTCAGGGTTGATCCAGAGTAATAAAAGTTGTACATAATGATGATTACAATGACCTCCTTTCGGTTTCCTTTCCTTAGTACTGTCTATATGCGTAACCCTGTATAAGGATGCAATGAATAAGACTTACCCAGCAACATCAACACACCGACGAATGACACGCAGGAATACAGGAATGGGAGATATGTCCACAGATCTGCCAACAAAAATATATAAAATCACTAAAAAGTTATGTATCGAAGCTCAATATAAAAAAAAAATATCAGACAAAAGTATAGAACTAACGGTTATTATAATGAGTACAACACCGGATAAGGAATCCTGATTCCCGGAGCAGACTTCTTCCTGCAGTAGGTAGGTAAAATTCCAATACAATTATTTAATTGTTTTCAATATTTTCGTGTAAATTAATATTATCTTTATTCCAATACAAATACTAACTACCCAAGCTGTTAATTAATTCCATACATCAAGGAAAATTTTGACAAAATATGTTATAATTAAATGTAATAATGCATTAGTTAATTTTGCATCAAAAATACCCTATAAGTACTATAAGTACGAAGTACCCAATAAGTAGCAAAATATTGGAGATGAATAATCGGCCGTTGTAGATGGTAGATGATGAAACGAAGGAAGGGAGGCCTTTACCCAGCGGTGGGACGTTGTACGCTAATATAATAAATCCTTCATTTTAGACAACATCGTCACTTACCAACAGGCGAGTTGGTGGTCAAACACGGGCTTATTCGCGTAAAATAACCTATACACCATACAATATTTTCATATTCATACTCACGTAAGAATTGTATTTTTTACATTCAAAAGGCGGTTTTTTTTGGGCCCTACGAATGCTTTTCAAATTGCTCCACCCGAGAATCAAACAAAATATAGGGCAATAATAATGATGGTGATATCATTATAACTGGTCTCCAATGCCAGTAGAAAGACAGAAAGAACAGGACAGACTAGCTTCAAGCGACTAGCGAGGAACCAAGGATCTGTGCGGAGGAATTACTCGCAGCAACTAAGAAAGCACCACCGAGCACAGATATTGCCTAAGTGACCATATCGAACGACGAACGACCTTGTGGGTGCCCGAGATGCCGTCCAGTTCACATCTGGCTGGATGGCACTCTTCAATTTCCGTGGGGACGGTCTCCCAGAGTCCTGCTTCGGCAAGGAAGTTCGCCTCGGTCGCCGATCGATGTCCCCGGCCCCACCGGAAAGGTGAGCTCCAATGAGGAAGGGTAGAACATAGCAACTCCATACTTACATACTCTTTAATCTATGTACAGTCCGCTGAGAAAATGCGTCTGACAGCTGCAATAACATTGTAAAAATTTGATTTAAAATATTTTATTTTAATAATGTATGTAGTATATTCGCTACCAGCTACAATCTTAAGTAGAAAAAGCTATTAAAAGTGTTCAGAATTTACTGTTTTCGTCCAGCTTTTCACAGTGTTATTGCAATTGTCACACGCATTCTATCAGCGGCCGCACTTTTAACTCTAACTACGTAACCCACTCGTTGGAAGGCAGCATACTACAGGTTGATCCGCCTACAAATCAACAGGATAAACAATTGCATCGCTTGTTTATACATTAATCGTCGCAAATCCCACATAATATCCGTTCAGACATTTGTTATCACACGTTGCATAAATGTTATCACACAATGTCCTGTTTGGATTAACGCTTTAATAAATCATTATACATAGTTTCAAAAACTAAAAACGCTAAGCTATCAAAGAGTTCCACTATCCACCTAATGGCTTCATCGTCAGATCAGTTCGATGGTACTAAATTATTGTAAGCTCACCCCCACATCTTGGAAAGCTGAAAATCCCACACCGTCCGATTTTTCCGCTTTCTAATGTCCTTCCCCCAAAGGTCCCCGCCGAGCTTCAACATGAAGCGTTTCAAAAAGGGTGTCTTCAACTACCTCTCCGGGCTGGCAAAGCACCGTCAACATCGCTAGTGTTGCAGGTGTGTAGGCGGCGGTTTCTGCTTACCATCAGGCGGACGGCTTGATGATTTTCAGCTCTTTTTATTTAAAAAAAAAAATTGTCTTTTGGTATACATCCTATTTGCAAACTTTTTAACAGCCTCTTATACCAAATTTGAAGGTTTTAAATCAATTTTATTCAGTTAAATTACAATATTTGAGCTGGAAAAAAATACATGACACATCTGTGTTTGAGTTTATGATTTGGTTCAAAACATAATAGAATAAACTTTCCTCGAACAAAAAAAAAACTGAAACAAAGTCGATTTAGTAATTTTTTTTCGTTTAATGCTCTAATGAAAGTTCGTAACAACCTGGAAATTGCATGTACTGAAAGGCATTATTCTTTTTTTTTTTTTATTTGGTTAGAAATTTGATAGTGAATAGTTTAGTTTTTTAGTGAAATTAAAACCGTAACAAGGTCGCGAGAATTTGCGCGCACCGCGTTCAGTACCGCGCCAGGCGTCATTGAAGTCGGACCTATGTTCGTTTTTGTCGTTGCACTCCCCCCGCGGGCTTCCTGACTATAGCGTGGCAAAACACATCGTCGCTATAACTTGGCGGGGGCTGAGGGAGCGTTTTTTTGCCTACGCGACTTTCGACTTCCTTGATTTGTTTCATAGTTTGTTAGTAAGTAAAGCTATATCGGCGTGTTAAAATGAATTAGCATAGGTATAGACCACAGTATCTTGCTACAAGTAGACAAACAATGTCATAGACTACGAGGCAAAACAACTTTCGTACAATTGAATTTCTCTTTGAAGAATTCAATAATATCTCAAACAATTTCACGGCATGATAGATTCAAAATCCATTACCAGCAAGAAAGCTATCTAGCGTAGCTAAACACTGTTAGTGGCAAAAACAACGTGTCATCATTGTCTTTTTGATACAAAAAAAAAAAAAAAACTGCCTGTGGTTTAAAGCGGGGTTTTCACGATGCGAGTGCGCTTGTATGAGCTATCTCTTATAGGAATGCACTCGGATTGTAGTTGTTCATATAATTCCACATGCAAAGTGTTGCGTTCATCTCTTTTTCCACTAGACGCTTGTGTTATCGCAGTTGACGCTATTTTTAACCAACTTCAAATAAAGGAGTTCTCAATTAGACTGTATTTTTTGTTTGTTTGTATCTTACGCGATATCTTCGCCAATTGTGAACAGATTTGAATAGCTCATTTTAATCACCGAAAAAAACTGCTTATGTGGTACTTGAATGGTCTCAAGACATGTTTGTAGAACTGGGCATAAGATGTCAAGATACTATTAATCCTAGAAAAAATTACGGCACGTGACGCATTTGTCATGATTTCTAACTTATTTCTATTGTTTCTTTGTGATTTTTTGGTTTTAAGCCATTTGGTATCTAATTTGACTAACAGTCTTTTTATTCAAAATGGTGGTCGGAAACGTGTTGGTTCGGGAGTCTCAGCAATAGTGCGAACCAAGAAATATTGTCTGGGGGTAGGAAAAAGATAATGCGGTAGGATGTTGGCAAGAGGGACTTTACGTCTGGCTTGAGCGTTCATAGCGAATAAATATTGGTCTGAAAACTGTAATAAGTATTGAATAGTAATAATTATGAATAAAGAATATGTATAAAATCATATATAAAAGTGTTATAAATTTGTTCTTACTGGATTGTGATTTACCAGACATAATGTCCATGCGAGTGAAACCGCGGGCGTAGCAACAGCATTGTAACACAGTAGGTATACAAGTCATAACAAAAGGCACAACATTGTTTTCGATAGAAACAGTTACGGTGATAGAGTCCGATAATTCCAACAGATAATAACTAGTTTGGATAGAACTCGAACCAACAAAACAATTCCATACGTACTTTCTTCACAGTCAATTGCACACAAACAAACAGACTATTTTTACTGTTAGGAATGTCACAGAATAGCTAAACTGAGATACTTGGTTCTAGTTAGTTAACTTCATCTAAAATGAAGAGGAATTACCTATTGAACAAATTACATTGTCATTTGTCATTATCTGATTTTATACCAAACCAGCTGCGCCTCGGTTTCATCCGCGTGGATTACTCCTTATATCATCAGTTATCTGCCAGTGAAAGTCCCGTCAAAATCAGTCCGGCCGTTTTGGATTCCATATACACATACATACACACACACATCGCTTTTTATATAAAGAAGAAAAAGAAGATAATTATATTTCTATCAATACCCAATATACCTACCCAATTCATATACCCAAGACTAAACATGACGAAAAAGAAACAAATGACTATGGGTCAATCTTTGTTTAATAAACTTCCAGAATTTATAAAGGCCATTACGAACAAAATACAATTCTCCAATGTCTGTCAAAATGCTTTCGTTAGATAGGTCAATATATACGATTAAGGAGTTTTTTGATAATGACTATAGCCATTTAGAGCCTGTTTGAGAACTTGAACATCTACCTATATAATTTATTTTTAATTTTTATATGATTATTGTTTGTACTATAGCCCTTTTACAGCTGAATACTAAATTATTAATTTTATGACACGACGAGATCGGTGTGATCAAAGAATTTTTACTAAGTCATAATATTTAATTATACTAAGACTAGGTGAAACCCGCTACTTCGTACGCGTAGAGCTCGGCCTTCTGCCTCGCTACTACAACCCGTTATAGCCTATGTGTTATTCTAATGTATAAGCTATATTATTGTAAAATCCAATCGGTAGTTTTTGCGTGAAAGAGGAACAAACATACATACAAACTTTCGCGTTTATAATATTAGTACGATATTGTAGTCGGCCGATCAATAAATGATATTCTATTCTTCTATTCTATTGAGCAGTTATTAGTTATTGGTATATATGAATATCAATATTTTTATGCACTGGTTTTCTGAGTAGATTTCATGATATTCCGGGTCACGGGTGTACACCAATTTTCTCGCGATACATGATGAGTACAATGAGTACAACGATATTCTTGAATATGTCCGTCGCTTAGAGATAAAAACCGGTATACTAAAAATTAAATAAAAAAAATTAAGAACTGAAACAAAAAAGATTGGACTTTGAATGGTTTAGAACTGTAATCATGGCTAGATTTTTTATTGTATTCATGATATACAAGGTGATTTAACTTAATTGACTTTAAAACTTTTTGTTCAATTCTTTTTGGTTTAAGAGTGAGACAGATCTACTTACAAGGAGAGTTGTATTCTAAGGATTCAATGTGGTGCAAATCTGATTAGACCAATATATCAAGCGACAGTGATCCATTTACCTTCCCCCTGACCAACTTCTTTTACTCACAGCTGAAGGAGGGAAAACGCACACCAGGGGCCTTAAGGATATCTCTTAACGCGGGCTCGAAACAGCGCTGTCTACGATAGAGCACGCTTGCCGGTGAAGAAACCGATTCACTCGTGATTTGAAGACACCCAGATTGTAACTATCGGGGTACACCCATTCCGCTACGCATTCCGCAGCCTAGCGGTTCGCACTATAAAAGTGGAATCATAACATTTCGTACGAGTTTTCGGAATATTAATGAAGCAAAGTCATTTTTTTCTGGCAGTCCGATAGAAAAATGGGCAGGAGGGAATTAGATCATGCAGATGCGACGCTCTCTCCGAAATGTATCTGATAAAAAACCGAGACTAGTAACTTTGCGCCGATGCTTAAGACTAATAAGCTACGTCTGAAATAGGGATACGTTGCCGATGAGCCTCTTCGATATTATTTATTTATTTTATTTATTATTAAAAACACTTATAACACCATTACAGATAAACTAAAGCGATGCTATAACAACTTAAATAAATTTAAACTATTTCTTTTTGAGGTACAAATATGTATTGTACATATATATTTTTTTCCGTCTCGTTATACTTTCAGTGACATGTATTGCGTCAACAATAGATGTCCCAGAAGGTTTGCTTTTCACATATTTTGTGAGCTGTTTCTGTGAACTCTGCCAGGCCACAAGTAAAAATATCGGAACCTTCTGAAAATATTAGAATACTTACTCAGTAGAGCATCGATGCTGGAGCGGTCGCCCTCCAGCCAGGCGGAGATCACGTACGCGAGCCCCAGCATGCCCACTCCGAGCAAGGCCAGCACTATGAAGGTCTCATAGACCCGGCCGCGCAAGCCCCGCGTCCCAGGGAACCCTGACGACTCGGAGAACAGATATGCGAACGGCAAGAACACGAACATCGACAGGTTTGAGAAGAGGAACACGTGGTTCCATAGCCCTGAAACAAACATACAGTTTAGCAGACTTTTTTTTTTTACTTTGATACTAAGCTTTTAGGCTCGCAGTTTACCCGCTCTTCCGTTTTCTACTTCTTTCGCATTTCATCATCATCATCCAAAAGACGTCCAGTGCTGAACATAGGCCTCCCCCTTTAATATCCACACTGAACGACAGCCTGCCATCTGCATCTATTGGATGCCAGCGACATCCAGTGGTCTTTCGGATTTGCTGAATATGCATTTTATTTTGTGTCAATTTAGGTTTAACATATTTTTTTTATTAGTACTAGGCTTGCGTTTGACCACCAACTCGCCTGATGTTAAGCGATGATGCGGTCTACGATGGAGCATGCTTACGTAGAAAAAACCTTTGAAGACACCCAGATTGTAACTATCAGTGAAAACCCATTCAGGCAACATATTCCACAGACTAGCAATGTTCATACAATAAAAGTGGAATCAAAGAGCTATGGGTTTTCGGAACATCAACATTATCACACACTTTACAATATATTCAGGTACTTTTACTAGTAGTGTGGTTGGTTAGTTTCCTGAGCTGTTCCCTTATCCGATGATATCATAATGTTATCACCGTCAAACATAATATAGTACGTAACCGTCAATTATTCTATGTTCAAATCCTATTATTTAAGCACATAATTATGTACTTCTTCTTTTTTTGGCAAATAAATACCTATTATTATAATATCCGGGAGCTCCATCCACAACTTTATCACGGTAAATATTCCATTAGTAATCATATAGTTGTAGTGAACAACCATGTTAGTTTAAAACAGTGTATTGTACTCAATGTCTTGCAAAATAATTGCTTACTCACATGCTAGTGGTTATTACCACTGCCTAAGTAAATAGAAATATTCTGTTCAAACTTGTAAAATATCAGGTGAGTAAATACTATCAGAACAATATCCTTGGTGCAATACCAGGCATACTTACATCAGCTGATTTGTTTTACTGACATTTCCGTATCAGCTACATGCACATGGCAATCCTAGTCAAAGCCTTTCTAATGTCCATCTTCACCATTTACAATACTGTCAATTTTCATCAAGATCAATTCATATTTTTGTGACAAGGTAACAGAAAGACACAACTTGCAGTTTTGTGTTTATAGTAGAGTGGTATTCAAGCACAGATTTTTTTAAATCTATTAATAGGCTTGCTTTATTAGGACAGATCCTGTGACCACATCAAATTGTACGAAATTCCAGCAAACCGCATTTTTTGTATTTACCATGACGTCACGAGAGAGCAATTTAGTGGCAGTTTAACTTCACTCGCACGGCCAACTGCATTTGAAGAATTTTTACAGTTTACTACAGTGCAGTTTGTCATTTTTAGGGTTCCATACCCAAAGTACATAGTATGTAAAAACGGGACCCTATTACTAAGCCTACATTGTCTGTCCGTCTGTCTTACAGCTACGTTAAACTTATAACACCCCTCTTTTAGCGTCAGGTTAAAAAAAATAGTCATTAGACCACAACAAAACTTTACATTTTTATTAACCTATACTGTCCCACTCCTGAGCAAAGGTCTCCCCCATCTCTTTCCAGACAGTGCTTTCACCCGCCAGACTTGACCACTGTATCTGGAACGTGTCGTGGTCATCGCGCCAGCGTTTTCTAGGCCTGCCTTGGCTCCTTTGTCCGTTTTCAGGCACCTACTGTGTGATCCTCTGGGCCCATCTATCAGGGTGCATCCTGGCCACATGTCCAGCCCAACCCCACTTTAATTTGGCAGCTATGATGCCAACATCAGCGATTCCCGTAATTGAGCACAGCATCGTGTTTTCGGACTCAGTCTGTTCTTTTGATTCTTAGGACGCTGCACTCCATCGCTCTTTGGCAAACCCAAAGTTTGAACTTCTGAGAACTGGTCAATGACCAAGTCACCGTAAGTTAGGACTAAAATTAGACTAGTACTAAAATTAGAATGACTAAATGTTTCTATTTACCCTGTATCAGAGAGCTGTTGAGCCACTTGACATAATAGCTGTTTGGGTACAATATTAGCACTTCATTGCTGACTATTGACACGGGCAGCAAGAGTGCCGACCCCAGTGATACAGCCAGCGCAAATGTGCACAGCCACAGGCTGATCCGGTACACCTTCACTTCGTCCTCGTCTGCCGTGAAGTAATCCTCACTGTCTCGCCGGCGGAACTTCTCAATCACCATGAACGACATGAGGTACAGCAGGATGAATAGTAGCAGGAAGATCTACAGACAAAACATGGGGCCTTATTACACACCACGTAAGGGATACATTACACAGATCATAAGAGGATCACAGACAATGGATTTTTAATAGGAAGGCCTATAGAACAAGGATGGTGAACCTTTATGCACATGCTCTTTTTTCTAAAGAAATGTTCAAGAGACCATAGACGTGCTGTCAAATAATTTTGACCTATTGATTATTGGGAAAATATCCCAATACGTAGCATTGGCATTGTGGTGGCTCCTCCACTCCACAAAAGAAACCATTAAATAAGAGTTGATGTTACTATCAACTCTTCATTTACTACCAATACATTTTTCACTGTATATTCTTAATACTGCATAGTGAACTTTGTAACTTTGAACTAAAATGCAAACCGTTTTGATCGGCCAAACTGTACAATCGCCTGCCATCTGCATCCACTGGATGCCTGCGACTCTTATGATGTCATTGGTCCATCTAGAAGGAGGCCTACTTATGCTATGTATATGAATGTCTGTCTATATATAGGCCTACCTATATATGTCTTCTGGTTTGTGGTCTCCACTCAAGAACCTTTCTTCCTGATCAGTTATCGGTTCTTTGAGTGATGTGGCCTGCCCATTGCCACTTCAACTTGCAAATGTTAGCATCTACTTATGTCAGTGACTGATTCTTAGGCGAATAACTCCATTCCAGATTTTATCACGCTAAGAAACTATCTAACAAACATAATATCTCTCTCTCGCGCACGAGGGGTTTTTCCTTCAGTTTTAAGAATATTTTAAATTAATAAGGTGATTTTGAAACAAAGTTCATACATTTTCATATCAAGACATTTAAATTTTAGTGAAACTTTTATTTTCATATCAATACAGTACACATACATTTCGTAGATATTTTAACCGAGCAATAGAAAACAAAAACAAAAAACATTTAAATTACTAAAAACCTTTCTCGGTCAACATGAGAATTACTTTAATATATGTTAAATGTTAAAATAATGACAATAAATACAACATATCTTACAATATCGCCCGTAGTAATTTTATACAACTAAAAATTTTGATTGTAAGTGGTAAGAGCTGCATAAGTAGTTGCTCTATGTCTATGAGTAGTTAAAAAATACTTTGTGGCTGCTTTGAGTGACTGTGCAGTGGAATAAATTGGTACCTACTCCGAGTAAAGGGTAAATACTTAACTAGGTGCACAGACCCATCCACAGGACTTAAACAAAGCTAGTACAGTTATACGAGTGCTTTGTTCCTAAAGAATTAAAGCACTGCTGTAGATTAAATAAACAACAACGTGCCTCATGCAAATCTGACGAGCTCAAGCTATTACAATCTTCCTAAATAATTTACATAGAACCCAGCATGAATTTGCACTTACGATTTGCTCCCTGACATTGTTATGGAATATTTGCTCCCGCAAGTCAGCTTCCTCATCATCCAACATCTCTCACTTGTCGTTTGGTCTTACTAGCTGCTTATCTCTTGATGGAAATACGTGTTTCTATTAAATGTTCCACATAAAAGTAAACCATTTTCAAAAATAATAAACCATTATCCAGTCACATCACCATGGCACAAAGTTTAGAAAAAACATAGACATTTATTGAAATACTTTAATTCTTGTGGGTAAAGATCGTACTCGTACCTAATTTGAATTTATTCAAAAAAAATAGCACTAACACGCAACAAAACAACACCACCAATTTTTCTTGACGAGTTGACCATTGATTGAGCGGATCAAGACCGAAATGCGAATGGCGGATCGGATTTGGATCGGATGAGCGGATTTGAGCAACAAAACCGTAGAACAAAACTTATAAGTCAAAACTGTCAAAAACAAGTCAAAAACGTGAGTGAGAGATCAAGTGAATGAAATTAAAATACTCCATTTCATTCTAAATTTTCTAGTAGATCTGTGGGCTTGATAGATTATTTATAAAAAAAAAAAAAGATTGTGTGACTGCGACACATGTCACGCATGTCACACATGATTCGAATAAAATCCGATTATTGTTCGAAAACACGAAACGATCCAAACGTTGTATTTTTGTGTATTTTTTTGTTTTTAGGCCATTATCGTCAGCTAAAAACCTTTGATTATATATAGAAAATCAAAGGCTAAAAACATATAAATAATATATAATTCGTATAAATAGAAAAATACCTACTAAACTGATATTTGGCACCAACGTGAATAAATATGTCGCCTCAATAAATCATTTTCCTAAGCTTGTGTTATTTCGAATGTCATGTGTAATAATGTTGGATTATCAAGGATTTTATATATACCCTATTGTGGATTATTGATTCATTCTTAAGTGTAAGTGCTCGATTGTAGGCAAGTGATCTACTGACTTGTTTAACTACACGGGCAAATGCACAGGAGGGCGACGCCAAACTACTCACGAGGAAAGAATAAAAAAAGTATTTTAAAAATAGGAAGTTTTGGAACTTTTGGATTTAATATATTCTCCTCTACGATATTCTCAGATAATATTTGTGTTGTGATAGGAAAGATGCATCTAATTTGAGAATTATGGATAATTTATAAAAAAGTTCGATATCATGTGAATTTGTTATCTTTGTTTTATTTTGCCGTAAACGATGAGTGGTCCATCTGGTAAGTGGCAACGTTGTAGACATTCTCACTCTAAGTTATGATAAGAGAAAAATAAAGTAAATAAACTTTTCTTACACAGTTTCAGACATATCCCGGCAAGATCCAGAGTTTTCTGTGAGAATAGTAGTCTGTGATCATTATTTATCTAAGCCTATACCGGGTTTCGATGTGATCTATTCAGAATTTAGAGGATCGGATATCAAACAGGTAGGAAAGGAGATAAACAAAGTTTATCTAAAGAATCCAGTATGGACCCTTCCGGCGGTTGTAATCTCTGACAGGGCCACAGCCTTCACAACAACCAACCAATTATAATATTAAAAGATGAGTATAGGTACAATAATTTGCCAATGTTACAGAGAAATAGTAGCAATGCAGCCAGTGTCTTACTAAATTATTGTAGTAGACAAAAATGCTTTGAATATCTGTGTAGAAGTCCACTAAACATCAATTGGTAGTGCGTGTTCTGTTTTGGTTCATGTTATGAGTCTTTTTGCAACAACCACCTACCCATTTCAAAAGGCCTACAACAGGATAAGTCTGAGAACACATAAGTACCATCCCTACATAGTTGACATGCCATCGGCTCGAACTAGCCAGATGTCTCCACCTTCTTAATGCAAACCCAGTGCCGGTTTTAGCACTATCAGCGCCCTTGGCGAGACTTCTACGGCGCACCCCTCGTCTGCCAAACGTTCAAAACGAAAAAAGGCCAAGAATATATTAGATAGAATAGATCTATAGATTTTTATATACCTGCGGCGCTCCTTTATAGGCGCCTTTTTATCTGGCGCCTTGGGCGGTTGCCCAACCAGGTCCTACCCCAACGCCGGTACTGTGCAAACTGCTAGGGACTGGAATGCACCTGATTTTCCAGTCCCTAGGAGTGGAATGCTTTCGCACCGTCCTTTATTCCTGAAAACTATAACCTGAGAGTCTTTAAGGTCAGAGTGCATAAGTACCTTCTAGGTATATATGCTTCTTCTTCAGCCAAAACATTGCTTTCCATCAGGTGAGTTAGTGGCCAAAAGTAAACCTATTCTTTATAATAAAAAAAAACTTAAGGGACTTTGGGACAGCCCCTATGAACTAACTTTTTGCAATTAGCTTAAACTGTTACATACTTTGTTATCTTAAAGGTTCCAGTGCTAAGGATATTTGGACCAACTCCAGGGGGCCGCAAGGCATGCATCCATATTCATGGAGTGTTCCCATACTTTTACATACCATGCCCGACTCCAAATCCAGAACCACAATATCTTTATCAGGTAAGCATTCCCATGAATGGCAATGTTAGTAAATACACAAAGTTCCTAGCTGAACTTGCAACTCGTGGAGCCTTACCAACTGACTGCATGATCAGAACCCGAATCCAAATGGTTGTTATTTTCGATATACCTACTCTGACTATAAAATATTTATAGTTGTAAATTTTTTCAATTCACAGATTGCAGCAAGTTTAGATAAAGCGCTAAATATAGCTTTAAAACAAGCTACTTCACATAATCAACATGTGTATAAGATTTCTTTGGTCAAAGGCTTGTAAGTACTAAACTAGAGATTTATATATAAAGCGGGGCAAAAAGCCAAGCGGTCCGTCTGATGGTAAGCGGTAATCACCGACATCTGCAACACTAGCGGCGTTGTAGATGCATTGCCAGCCCGGAGAAATGTTGGTAGATACCCTTTTAGAGATGGGTCAACTTGAGTTCAGATTATTTCAAGTCAACTCGAGTTAGACCTTGTTACGTTACTATTATCAACTCGAGTTGCATCTACTCCTCGCATGCGGTCGTCTCAGACAGCGACATGCGCTCGGCGCTATTCAGGTTAAGTTGGGTCATCAGTTACGAGTTTACCACCTCATTTTGCGTGAATTATTACTGTTTACCGTTGCCGCGCACGTAGCTCGTGCATGTACTTGTACCTATTATTATTTCAATAATAATTATACAGTATCATATTATAAAACACAACTATATAGTTAATAAACATGTGCCAACATTATTAAACTGAATAGTTTTTCAAATCGAGTTGGCTCTACGAAAAAAAACTTCCGACAATCATTTTCAATAAAAATTCTCGAAGATTTCTTTGTCTAGTCAACTAGAGTTACTCTTATTTTTACTCGATTTTGGCCTCGAGTTCGCCCATCTCTATAAGCCTATACTAAACTAAACATGTTAGAAGAAAGCCTCAAATTCAAATGTTTCCATTTTACTAGCACGCTATATCTATCCTGATAAGCCTGCATGTATTTTTTTTCTCATGAGAAGATTTTGGCATTGCATGTTTTTTGCATTTGCCAAAGTCAAGTATTGTTTTTTTTTTTTAATTTTTAATGAATATGTTCAGTTTAAATCATAGTCACCACAGTCAAAATCAAACAAAGTAAGTCGCAGTCAAGTCCAAGTTGTGTCCTAGTAAAGTGATGGAGACTTTACTAAAAGCTTCTATGGAGTTTTGGTAACATCATGAAAAGACATGTTTGACCTCATTACTTCATGTTTTACTGACATGTTTTATCACGTTGGTGCCAATACTCTTTGTATTCTTATTAGAGAAAGGGGCAATGAGTCCTCCACTGGCTTCTCGCTTTGGGGTGTATTGATTGTTTTTCCTCCGCCAGCATCTACCCATGCCCACCTGGCACTGGCACAGTTACTCTAGTTGCGTAGATGGTAGATGACGATGATGTGTGTATACATACATTTGACCTGTGTGATGTATGTATGTGCTCTAAAGTCTAAACTGACGCTTGTCTGGTCTCAACCTCAATATACCATACTTAACTACATTTTATTTTCAGACCATTTTACGGTTTCCATGATAAAGAGCACCTATATCTAAAAGTATTCCTATACAGTCCAGGGCTAATAAAACAAGCCGTAGAACTTTGCAGCAATGGTGCAATACTTGGCCAGCCGTTACAGCCCCATGAAGCACACCTCAACTTCACTCTTCAATTCTTTATTGACTTCAACTTGTTTGGGATGAGCAACATCGACTTACAGACGGTAAAGTTCCGTAAATCAGGGCTATCTCAAAACAGCAATGACCCCTTACAAAGCTCTAGTGAAACAAGTTTGAAACCTGAAAGCTCATGTTTTTTCGAAGCCGACTGTAGCGCTTCACATATCATAAACAGACAAAGAATTGGAAAAGGAGATGGTATCGAAAACCCTGGACTGGAAGAGGTATGGAACCAAGAGATGGAAAGGCGGAAACAGCTAAACATGTCTGTAGCATCTAAGTCACTATCTCAAGGGAGGCTAACTGCGGGGGAAACTGAGTCACATTACAAATTCGAACAGATATATTTGATAAGATCATCTAATGAAATTGATAAACCTGTTAAAGTAGATCAAGATGCAAAGAAGCCTGAAGCAGTTTATTATCCAGCTGAAAGCTTAGAAGGATCTCAACTGTTTAAAGCTGTAGATGTTAGCATGCATTTGCCTGATTCAACACTGTGCTTGAGTATGAATCGAACACTGAAAAGAGATCTAGATGAAACTCTTACTGAAGATATGGATAACACTATTGTTGATGAAAATGTGGCGTTGAATTCTAGTTTGCATTGCAGTCAAGTTTTATGTAAGTTTCAGTATCATACCTCTCTATATATTTTATTCAAAAAAGCAAATAACATGTTTCTAAACAATTATTGTTATAAAAACACACTTCACAATTCAGCGAGGGCTCGTCAAAATGATTGAAGTGTTATATTCTATTGTATGATGCCAAATCAACAGGCGCTTAAACCATTATTATTCGTATTATTGGAGCTGGTTAAAAACCACATAAACAAACTCAATGAAATTTTTATGGGACCAACTTGAGAGCTTATACTTATTACAAAATAAAAAAGAATGACATCATCATCAGGGTTCTCTTCCCCCCCTAAGTCTGTAAGTAGGGGAGGTAAGGAAATCGGCCATAGAATCACATACATCGATTCATATATTGAGAAAAAAATATCAAATTGCGAGCCTCCTTAAATCATTAAAAAATTAACCATTGATTGATTTACAGTAAACAGTGAAGATTTAGAGCTTCTAGATATGCTGCAAGATATGGATGAAAAACCAGTTGAAGAGGACAGTATATTGGGTACTCCAGTTAACGCAGAGGGAAGTGATGGCTCTGAATCAGATGACGCTGAATATTCACAAATCTATCATGATGAAACTATATTCTTGAAGGCGAATGAAAGGTAGGTTAAAAGTTAATAACATTCAATTACGACTATAATAATAAATATTTTAAGGCTTGCATGGCATATAAAAGCGAATGATGATGTTTGCTCATATTTCAGTGAAAATCAAGCACGTGAGAATTCGCCTTCGTGGAATGATTCCTTTTGGGATGGAGTAAATATTCCTCAGCTGGATGGTATATTTGATGACGATCGTAAGTAACATTTTAATAACTTGATGTTATAAAAATATCTTTTATAAATAAAATTTAATGTTTTTTTTTGTAGATGTTAAAAAAGTAAGAAAAAGAAAAATGCGGCCGTTCAAACTCGGTCTCTCGAGAACCAAATCCAAGAAAAAAGATATGCTCGAAGAACCTCAAGAAAATAAACAATTTAAAATGGATACAAGCGAAACAGATGAAATTAACGCTTCAAGAGATACTATATCTGATATCTCTGACTTACATTTTAGGAGAGCAATGAAACTAGAACCTAAAAGTATTTCAGAAAGTTCTCAAGATAGTAAAAAGATAATAAAGCAAGAGTCTCGAATAGAAAGTAACGTGACTATAACAGATTTAGTTAATAGAGTAACAAAAAATAACGATATTATTAGATTAGAACCAGCAGAAACTTATGATTTAGTAAATGACTTTAAACCTATAGCAGGGCCATCAAGGTTAAATCAAAATAAAGATGTACTTTCACAGTCTACAGATAATTCAATTATAGAGTCTGACTCGTCTCAAGAAAATAATAAAGGTATAATGAGTTTTTATGCATCAAAAGTATTTGATTCATCTCTAGAGATAGATTCGAATCGAGTTTTATCTGAAGAAAAACCTTTAAATATCCACATTGAAAAGGAAATCCCAACAACTGAAAATAAAATCAAGACAACAATCATGTTTGAAAACACAGATGCAATTGTAAAAGTTGTCGAAAATTGTCAGATGATAAAAGTGAAGTCGCTAGAAGATGCAACAGTAATAATAACACCAAAAATAAAACCACCAACAAAAAACTACATAATCTCAACTTTGGAAAAATATAAAATTCCCAAAGTACTTCACACGGTAGTGCCTTATTATTCTGATCATAAAGACGTTGGTGATAAAGTTGAAATCGGGCAAATGATCCTTAAATTGCACAGCAAATCAGCTAAAGATCAGAAGCCTTTTGAAAAAGTATTGGATACTATAAGTATAGAAGAATGGCGTCAGTTACTATTTTTACAAACAAATGAAATGTCTCAAGAGTCATCGAAACCTGACGCTTTAAAAGCCTTATTAGCTGGAAATAGGAATTGCATATTAGAACCTGTAAACAGGCCTCCAACTAGAAGAAAAGTAATAGAGTGGGTTCAGAATCGTAATGAAATTAAAACAGAGATCATAAAAGAAAATAGTATAAGTAAAAATATTGAAGAATTAGATAACTCACAAGCTCTAGGTCTACATGATGATGAAATTAATAATAGCATTAGTTTAGAAAGCAACGATAAGGTAAAATCTGACCATATTAAATAACAATTAACGATTGTGAATTGGTAATAATGAATATATTCTAATTTTACAGACATCAAATAATTTTGATAATACACTCCAAGTAACAAACCAGCCAGATGGATCGTTTCTATGCTTTGGAGGCAGTCATGATCAAAAAGAAACGAGTTCTATTGAAACTTCTATAGTGGATGTGAGTGAACATTTATATTATTCTGGCAACAAACAAATTGATGTGGAATATGTAATGGTTTGATATATATTTTTAGGTGAACTTCCTTACTGTAATGCTATTAGAAGTACAAACCGCTATTAGAAGAGAATTGAATCCTGATCCAGCGCTAGATGCAATCCAAGCAATATTTGTAAAAGTAACAAATGATAGTCCTCCTAATCACGCCTTACCTAAATCTATTACAGAAATACTTGTAGTAGACGAACTAAGTCCGCCTAAATACTTAGATAGATGTATTTTTAATGTAAAAGTAAATTATGTTAGCAATGAATTAGAATTATTAGAAAAAATCATAGAGTTAGTGAAGAAACATGACCCAGATATAATGTGCGGGTATGAAATCGAAATGAACTCTTGGGGGTACGTGTTGGAAAGATCACAAGTATTGGGAATGGAAATGGTGAAAGAAATATCTAGAATAACCGAGAAGTATCGCCAGAAACGATGGAGGAGCGAAGAGAATGATTTCGAAGGGAGAATTATTGGAAGAGTCATGTTCAACGTATGGAGATTATTCCGTCATGAGTTAGCATTATCAAGTTATAGCTTCGAGAACTGTATGTACGAGATATTAAAGGAGAGAGTTCCAAAATACAGTTACCCACAGTTGGCCGAGTGGTGGTGTGACGAGTCGAGAATCTTTAGGTGGATCCCAGTCGAGTACTACCTTACTAGACTCTCTGGAACTGTCAGGATGTTGGAGAAACTTGATATAATCAGTAAGTGTAATCTCAACCTGCTTGTAAGCATTTCTTAACGAAGTTAACAAGTTACCGTAGTTCTCAGATCATTCAAACAAGAGAGATATGGCGGGTGCGAACGAAAATTTTGGATGCCTTTAGTCTCACCCTGCAGACGACCTTGCCGCCCTGTTTTGCATGTGGACTATTTGTTAGTTCATTAGTGTCGCTGCAAGTTTCTTAGTGTATGCGAAAAATGAGTAAGGCCATACTTGCCGATTTTGCGAAGAGCGGTATAGTAAAAAAATATATGAAAAATTGTGACTTTTGAATACGAACGATAATTGTACTAAAGCATATCGTCCCTTGTTTGTCTGATGTGAGATGCCTACAGTAGTTTGTTGGATTGAAATTTAGTAGGTCCTACCTACTTCAAATTCAACGTTAACTGTCAGGAATAAAGAGCAAGTTTTCTAAATAACTTTGCTCATCATATAAGGTTATGTTCCTCCGATTTATCTCTATCTCTACGTCGAAGTCGCTTTCCGCGTCTGTCTGTCTGTCTGTATGGCCGCTAACTCCTCCTAAACCACGCAACGGATTTTGATGCGGTTTTCACCATCAGTTAGATAAATTTTCAAGGAAGGTTTATATATATAACTAGCAACCCGCCCCGGCTTCGCACGTAAATTACACCCGTGCAAAGCCGGGCGGGCGGGTCGCTAGTTTAAAATATTTTCATGTTTGTTTTTCAGATCGTACATCTGAGTTGGCGAGATTGTTTGGACTGCAGTGGTGGGAGGTCCTTTCGAGGGGATCCCAGTTTCGGGTAGAGTCCCTTATGCTCCGCGCGGCTAGGCCTCTCAACTTAATCGCCTTGTCCCCTACGGTGAAGCAACGCGCTGCGATGAAAGCTCCCGAATGCTTGCCTCTAATTTTAGAACCAGGTAACCAACGGCTTCTTAGTAATATCTTGTGCAGTCTATAAGCTTTACTGATGTCTTTTGGAAGCTATTGTTTAACATACTAATATTATAAATTCGTAAGTTTTTTTAAACTTATCTTTTATGAAGAAATGGGCTAGCGTTTGACCACAATTCACCTGATGGTAAGTGATGATGCAGTCTAAGATGGGACACGGTTGGCCATGAGGTGCCTATTCACTCTTGTCTTAAAGAGACCCAGGTTGTACCTTATAGGGAACACCGAGGCAGGGAGTGCATTCCATTCCTTTGCAGTTCGTATTAGGAAGGAATTTTTGTATATGTAATTTTTGATTTTTTAAGTTTGTCTGTTCGTATGTACTCACTCCGTAACTGTTGAACGGATATAGATGAAATTTGTTATGCAGGTAGCATATACCTCGGATTAACACAAATCTTTTTAGCCCGGAAAAAGAATGACGTGGCTCTGTAAGGTTAGCGAGGTAAATAACAGACGCGGGACTATACTGGGTTACGCGGAAAATGCGTACTAAGCCGAAAGAGGTCCATAGTATCTATCATTGTGAACAACTTCATAGATTGGTGGAAATCGCACACGATGCGTTTGGCGTTTCCGAGTAACTATGACATAGGGTTCTTCATAAGGGCTGTTAATAGAGTCTAAGGGTCGGCAACTATCTGTGATACCCCTGGTGTTGCAGGTATCCATAGGCAACGGTGATCGCTTACCATCAGGCGGCCCGTCAGCTTGGTTGCTTTGCCACCTATGGCATTAAAAAAAACTTATACTATGGGAGCAACTCTGAAATCACGAAAAAATACAGCTGTTCCATAGAAAATTGTTATTGTCACTCGACAAATTGTATGGTACAGCACATATTTTTTCGTTATGTTTGGGTTGGTCCCATAGTAAAAGTTGTTTATAATGTTGAGTATAAAGGACCCCCTTTCGGATTAGTATACCGTTTCCGCGTAACCCTGTATCTATAATGAATATTGCTTGAAGTGACCTAACATCTGAATAAGTCGAACTACATTTAAAACTTAACTTTGATTTCAGAATCCCGCTTCTACACAGATCCCATGATAGTTCTCGATTTCCAGAGCCTGTACCCATCTATGATGATCGCTTATAACTATTGCTTCTCTACGTGTATTGGACGGGTTCAAAATATAAATGGGTAAGAATTACCAATAACTGCACTTAAGGTGCAGACATGCTCATTTCTAGCCTAAAAGCATGCTACTTAATAGCTGAAAAACATTGCTGGCATGCTCAAAAATCAACAGCCATTCAATTTTGGAGCATGCTGATTGAGTCACGGCGAGGCGCGGGTGGAAAGGGTGAAAGGGATGTGCTATGATGACCGCGTCTGAACAGGTGTCTTTAGAACAAGCATGCTTTTAGGGTTCCGTACCCAAAGGATGAAAACGGGACCGTATTACTAAGCCTACGTTGTCTGTCTTTTCGTCCGTTCGCAATTTCTTTCACCGAATCGAAATTTCATATTTTACTAGTTTTGAAGTTTTTTAAATTGATAATTATTGTATTTTGTGGTGGTACGGAACCCTCAGTGCGCGAGACCGACTCGCACTTGGCCGGTTTATTTATTACTAGCTTGCCCGCCTGGCTGTGTGTAGTTGTGCAAATATGTTCAGTTACATGTGCTACTTTTGAGGAGGCTATTTAAAAATTAACCCCGTCATAAATAACACAGATAACGTAAAAGTAGGAACTTATGTAATGTACTGTCTATTTCAGAAACGTCTAATAAGCCTGTATTGACTTAAAAATTTCATCGTCCAAAATGTATAGAACCGTCATAAACTTTTCAGCGAGACTGCCTACGAATTCGGCGCCTGGCGTCTTCGAATACCAAAGTCCAAGCTGGACACTCTAGTGAGGCAAGGTCTAGTGCACTGGTCGCCCGTCGGAGTCGGCTTCGTCAAGTCTTCAGTGCGTAGGGGCGTGTTACCCGCGCTTCTTAGAAGAATCCTGGCGGCCCGGCAAGCCGTCAAGAAAAGCATGAAGATGCAGACTGATGAAGCTGTGAAAAAGGCTATGCATTCACGACAGCTAGGTTAGTGGGTACTTCTATTTCTGATAGTTAGCTCGAATTGCAAGCCAGCATCAACAATGAAAAAGACAGACTTCATCATCATCAGCCAGAAGACGTCCACTGCTGAACATAGGCCTCCCCCTTCAACCTCCACACTGAACGACAGCCTGCCTTTTGCATCCACTGGATGCCTGCGATTCTCACAATGTCGTCGGTCCACCTAGTGGGAGGCCTCCCTACTCTGCGTCTTCCGGTTCTTGGTCTCCACTCCAGAACCTTTCTTCCCCATCGGTTATCGGTTCTTCGACCGATATTGCCTGCCCATTGCCACTTCAACTTGCAAATTTTAACAGCTTTGTCGGTGGCTCTGGTCTGGTCTGGTCACTGGAAAAGACAGACTTAATTAATATTAATTAAGTCTGTCTTTTTGTCTGTGATTGTGAATTTTCGGAATAGTCCATATATTCTCATCCACACATCATAGATTAGTAAAAATCGCACACTGTGCGATTCACACGATAATTTTTGCCTCAAACCTGCAAAATGTGGAATGAACTACCTTCCACGGTGTTTCCGAAAAGCTACAACATGGGGTTCTTCAAAAGACGAGTTAATCAAGTCCTAAAGGGTCGGCGACGTGTTTTTTTTTTAATTACAATTTCTCAAAAACAATTGTGACGCCTCTGGTGTTACAAGCATCCATAGGCGACGGTGACTACTTACCATCAGGCAGCCCGTCTGCTTGTTTGCCAGCTATGGCAAAAAAATATGTTCTTGTTTGCCTTTAAGGCAGTGGCGGATTTACACATATGCCGTCAGTAGGCTATTTAAATGTTGCCGCCCTATCGAACTCATATCAATAATTAATTTAATTTTTACTAATTTAATTGTAACTTTATGATTTGTGCACTATTGTCCTAATTAAACCACCTTTTCCCCGTAATTAGTATGATTGAGTACTAGAGGATCCATGTGTCAGTTCCTAGGTTATTTTTAAATTACGTATTTTTATTTTATTTTTAGGTTCACAAAACTAACGATTTAGATAAGAAGAAATAGGTTTTGGGTAATAACATTTAGGTATATTATAAATATATTTGCCGCCCCTAAAATCTGCCGCCCTAGGTTCCAGCCTACTCAGCCTGCTGGTAAATCCGCCACTGCTTAAGGTGTATGGTTTTATTTCCAGGTTTTTTTTTAATGATTAATTTTCATCATCATCATAATCAGCCTTTTAACAGTCCATTGCTGGACTTTTAGCCTACCCCCGAAAGGGTGATACATTTTCACCATGGACAAAATCGTTCATGCCTTTATTTGCTCATTATAAAAAAAATATAAATATGTATGTATTTTTTTTTTCTCTTAGGCGTAATAACAAGACTTAAATTAAACTTAAATACTAATCAGGCCATCTATATTTATATTTTTTTATTATCTATTTTTTCTCTCTCTCCCTTTCTCCTTTACCGCATTTCACAACTTTCTCATAAATAATCAATATCAATTTTGATAGCCCGTTGGTCCAGTTGGTAGTGAACCTACCTTCTGAGCCTGAGGGCGTGGGTTCGATTCCCACCTAGGACAAACATTTATGTGATGAACATTTGTGTTTGTTCTATATCAGCAGGCCTAGCACGGGCCGTGGACAAATTGTCTTTCCACCGTTTTTATCCCGCGAGAAAAAGACAAACGTATCCATATTCTAGCTTTGTCGCGTCTAGTCGTGGATAAAAACGGTGGAAAGACTATTTATCCACAGCCCATGCTAGGCTTGCTGGGTGTTACTATCTATTTAAGTATGTATTTAAAACTATATATGTATGTATATCTGCGTCTGGCAGCCATATCACAAGCTTTGCTTTGTTTGGGGTAAGATGACCGTGTGTGCAAAAATGTCAAAAAAAAAAAAAAAATAATATCATAAATTATCATATTTCAAGGGTTTTTTTAGGTACATTTTTACCATGGACAAAATCGTCCATGCCTTTATTTGCTCATTTAAAAAAATATACATATCTTCTAATAAAAAATATAAATATTTTATAATAAAAAATATTAATACTTTTTAGTTTTCTTTTCTTAGGCGTAATAACAAGACTTAAATTAAACTTAAATACTAATGAGTCCATCTTTATTGACTATTTATAATTAAATATCCCTTTTTTTTCTCTCTCTCTCTCTCTCTCTCTCTCTTTCCCTTTCTCTTTTACTACACTTCACAACTTTCTCTTCACAACTTTCTTTCTTTTATTTCCAGGGTTGAAGCTGATTGCGAACGTGACATACGGGTACACGGCGGCTAACTTCAGCGGGCGGATGCCGTGCATGGAAGTGGGCGACAGCGTCGTGGCTAAGGGCCGGGAGACCCTGGAGCGGGCCATCAAACTAATCCGGAGCAACGCACACTGGAATGTTAAGGTAAGGTAATAAAGCTCCGGCTGGATAAATGCATGATCAAAGAAAACAAGGTCTTCTACTCTGGCAGTTGTCCCAGAATTACGTCACTGTCCAGTTGCCTCTTTATCCAATCAGCTTTTACGTGGTGTATCGTCATCTCTCTCCAACCTGTTGTAAATTGACATCATGACATCATTGCGGGACGCCCACGTGGACATTTATTCTCGGATTGATATACCTGGCGGAGTATATTATTATACCACGGATAAATGCCTATGCTCAGCTGAAAAAATTTTTTTGTTACAATATTCATGGCCGTGCATTCAATGTCCTTTAGTCGTAATATTAAACATGTTTACATTGTCTTAATAGCGTCAAACAAGTCATAGTTACAGTCAGAGTCAAGTAAAGTAAGTCACGGTCAAGTCAAACTCATGTCCCTGTAAAGTGGTGGAGATTTACAAGAGGCTCCTATGGAGTTTTGGAAACAACACGAAAAGACACGTTTCACCTCGTTATATCACTTGCCCACACTCGAGCACGTTTACGAGCACTAAATGAATAATAATTCACCATTTAGTACACATTAGCCCAGCAATGTATGGAACAATACGTAAACGAAAAAAGTTTTCGTAAACTCAAATCTGGGACTAAGGGCACTGATTTTTTCTAAACTTTCTATGGGACCAATCTGAAAGTGTATCCTTTCCAATAACCAAAGAATTAAAAAAAAAACACTTATTTTTATTGTCTATTATTTAATCTGTACAAAGGTATATCAAACGAAGCAAACAATAAAAGCCTTATTTGTATGATTTTATTTTCTAAATTGATTTTATTTGAAAGGATATACTTTTATAGATTGGTCGGTTAATCGGTGAATCGATTTAGTAGTTTGGTTTTTAGGGTTCGGTACCCAAAGGGTAAAAACGGGACCTATTACTAAGCCTACGCTGTCTGTCTGATGATATTATCTATACTAATTCTAATATACTAATCTATACAATATTATGAAGAGGAAAGATTTGTATGTAAGTATGTTTGTAACGAATTGGCTCAAAAAGTACTGGACCGATTTAAAAAATTCTTTCACCATTTGAATTCTACATTATCACTGATTAATATAGACTATTTTAATAGGCCATATAATAGGCTATATACCCGTGCAGAGCCGGGGCGGACCGCTAGTTATTTATATAATATTATTTGTGTTTTGTGTATAATTTTTATTTACAATTTATAATTATTATTATTAATTTGAATTGACGTGTAGTTTTTTTTACTTTGGGCAGTCTGTTTTTGTAGTGTTAGTGTTAGCTTGTATTTTGTTTAGTTAATAAAGGCACTAACCCTTTTTACCATATGTATGGATAATTATCCGAAATAAATGTATTTCTTTGAATAATTGAAACACTCCGACCATATGCGTTCGCTGTGAGTTCACGAATCCGATATCTGTCTACGTTTGTGTTCGTAGGTGGTATATGGCGACACGGACTCGATGTTCGTGGTAGTGCCGGGCGCGACGCGGGCCGAGGCGTTCGCGATCGGACAGCAGATCGCAGACGCGGTCACGGCCGACAACCCCTCGCCCGTCGCGCTTAAACTGGAGAAGGTACTAACTATAATAAACGCATTACCATCTGAGTCGTCAGGTCATAAATCAATTGTCTGTCTATCTCGCTCGCACCCACATGTCATATCTGTCTATCTCGCTCGCACTTACAGGTCTTATGGAATGACGTTTATGGCCCTACGACTCAGTTGGTAACGCGATGACTATAATACCGAATGTTCGGCGAAGCACTCAGCCGAAGCGCCGAATATTCGGCAAAATATGTGTCCATTTACTGGGTAACAGGTTACGATATTTTTTTTAATAAATTTTATTTTATTTTTTCTTTCTTTAACACGGTTTTACATAATAATAAAATGTAGGCAGGAGTCCTCTTTTAGACATATAATATGTCAGTGCCAGAGGGCCCCGCTCTTCCGTCTCTACATTATAATAATATATATAACATAATATAGTTTTACTTTAATTAAAACTTACAAAAGCCAAAGTGTGTGAGTTTGTGTGTGTGTGTGCGTGTGTGTGTGTATGTGTGTGTATGTGACCGATACGATACGACCATTTCGTTCATATCAATTAATCATATTATATTTTTTTATTTTAAACTAATAACTATCATAAAATACAATGAAGGAAGAATAAATATGTAAACCACATTCGTAGCCTAAAAATATCTTTATTACAAGCTTTTATTTTGCTATCTGCTTAAGCTGTCCATTACTGGTGTTCCCATAATGACTCTTTGTTGCCACATATATATATTTATATCTAATATTATAATAAAGGCATATAACTAATATGTCCAAAATTTTGTGTTCCTACTCGTTGATGATAAAATGTTGTAAAGAGAGTAGATGTCTGCCTACAAACTGCTATACAGTTTGGCAGAGTTGTGTTATAATAACATGTATGTTAGTCAATAAGATAAATAATAAATAAAAAAATTTATCTTGCAATGTAATTAAACTATGTTTGTTCTGGTGGAATCTTACAACAATTTTGTAGCAGATATCTTCAACCGATTGAGCTGAAACTTGGCATACTTACGTAAGTTCGGTGACAATGCAATGTACCATAGAGCTGGTCTAATGATGGAGACAGAAGGTGTCTATAGGAACTCCTAAATGAAACGACGTAACCCCGTCGAGTTTGGGTTCATTGGATTTGTCATCCCAAACACATTGGTCCTAGATGATAAATTCAACATGGCGGACAAAATGTTCACATCATGATATGGGCATCAAATGAAAGGGTTTGTTTCATTTGCGTCTAGACCATGTCATTATTTTTTCATTGTTATATTAAACAAGAGTTACTAATAGTCCTTATTACGAAAAAATATAACTGTTTATACGCCAAAAGTTTTGCAAAATTGCACCATTGAATTTGAAATCGTTTGTTTGGGAATATGTATTATGAGATTTCTAGTAAAGATTCGGTATTCGGCCAAATAGTACGCAACTTTCGGCCGAATACCGAATATTATCTATATATATAAAAACTAAATTCATTCATCTACTCACTCATTCACTCATTAAACACGAAATCTCGAAAACCACTTGACCTACGAAGCTGAAATTTGACAGGTAGATTCCTTATGGGGTGTAGAGGTTTTACGAAAGAGCCGAATTAAGGATGACAAAAGGGGGTTGAAAGTTTATATGAAAGTCTACGCGTACGAAGTCACGGGCAACAGCTAGTTTATTGTAAAAATAGCCTAATGTTCGTGGCATGGTTTCTCTAATATTAACGATACTTGTGCCACTAACTAAGTTATTTTATATGTAAAGGCGCTCGCAGACGATGCGTAGTACAAGTAGCAAGTACATGCTACAAGTAGCTCCTACGCATCGTCTGCATCGTCTTGCTTAGTGTTAGTGGAAGTTTTACTAACTATCGGCACTTGCACTAAGCAAAACGATGCAGACGATGCATAGTAGCTACTTGCTTCTTGTACTACGCATCGTCTGCAAGCGCCTTTACTTTTATTTCTGGTGTATTATTATAGGTGGTGGTGGTGTGGTCTGGGTAGTTTATATCTATCCTAAGATATTTTTACCTGTATCATCATCATTTCAGCCATAGGACGTCCACTGCTGGACAAAGGCCTCCACCATCGATCTCCAAAAGGGCCGGTTGGAAGCGGCCTGCATCCGTCGTTTCCCTGCGGTCTCTTTTAGGTCGTCTGTCCATCTTGTGGGTGGACGTACTACGCTGCGCTTACCGGTTCGTGGTCTCCATTCCAGAACCTTTCGGCCCCATCGGCCATCCGTTCTGCGTGATATGTGCCCTACCCACTGCCACTTCAACTTGCTAATCCGGTGGGCTTTCGTTCGTCTACGGATCTCCTCATCTCTGATTCGATCTCGTAGAGAAACCCCGAGTATAGCCCTCTCCATAGCTCGTTGTGCGACTTTGAGCTTGCTTATGAGGCCCATAGTGAGTGTTACCTGTATCAATCTATCTAAATCAACAGGTGTACCAACCATGTATACTCCAAACGAAGAAGCGTTACGTCGGCTACATGTACGAGAGCCCTGAACAAGAGAACCCGGTGTACGAAGCCAAGGGCATTGAGACGGTCAGGAGGGACGGCTGTCCCGCTGGAGTAAAGGTACTTTCATATTATGTTCCTAATTATCAGGGAGCGGAATCTAGTGGCAAAACGATTGAAGTCTAATAGAGATGGGTAATTGTTTTATCGAGTATTCGAGCAATCGATATTTTTTAGTGTTGAACTATATTTTTCAATAAAGTTATATGATTATTTACGAGATATTTACCGTAGTAAGGTTGTGGATTGTGTGTATTCCCGTGAACATGGTGTATTTAACTGCGCTGGCTTGAATAAGTAACAAACATACACACTCACTCACGGAAATAAAATGGAAAACCACTGGATTAACACAGGGTACTTTTCATCACCATCATCATCATATACGCTTATTTTCAATCACAATTTAAGTTGTTGGCAAGCCACGGAAAGGTGACACCGTTTAATTGTTGATATTTCCGAAACCTGAACTAAGCGCTTTGATTCCATTTTAATTGTGCGAACCGTAGTAATACAAAAAGAATCCATAAAAATAAAGTAACAACAATATCGAAGAGATAACACTAAGAATACAATAAATACAAAATTAAAAAAAAAAATAAAAAAAATTGTTATATCCAACCTAATTAGCAACTACCGCCTAGCCAATGCAATGCTATGAACATTGCATTGGCAATACAAGCAGATAATTGGTAGAACAGAACAGAGTCAAAGGTATTTCTCATTATCATCATCATTTCATTTCATTTCAGCCATAGGACGTCCACTGCTGGACATAGGCCTCCCCCATCGATCTCCAAAAGGGCCGGTTGGAAGCGGTCTGCATCCAGCGTTTCTCTGCAGTCTCTTTTAGGTCGTCTGTCCATCTTGTGGGTGGACGTACTACGCTGCGCTGACCGGTCCGTGGTCTCCGGTCCAAAACCTTTGGGCCCCATCAGGCATCAACGGTATTGCTCACTCGACACCAATAAGATTTTTTCCTATAATTTGTATTGATTTTAGAAACATTGATAAGGGGATTAAACCTGAAGTTTTTTTTAAATATCCGGGACATTTTTGCACTCACGGTCACCTGACCCCAAACTAAGCAAAGCTTGTAATATGGCTGCCAGAGACTGATATACATAACATATACATTTTAAATACATACTTTTACCAAGCAACTACTAAATAATACTTAAAAAAAAACTAATTGTAGATCGTTTATACTATCTATAAGCAACGAAGGCCTATAGATAGTAAATAGATATTAACACCCAGATATAGAACAAACAAAAATCATCACATGAATGTTTGTCCTAGGTGGAAATCAAGCCCACACCCCCAAGCTCAGTAGACAGGTTCACTACCAACTGGACTAACGGGCTATCTTTTCTATAGAAGAAGACTTTCTCGGATTCTTTTTGACTTCTATAGTAACAAAGTCTCTTTAGATATATAATATGCCAACTGGGCCACCGGGGCTATGTAATAACTGAAGAGTTAAAACTTGTTTGTTGGTTTGAAGTTCATTTAATATACATATGTAATATTTTAACTCCTCTGTACCTTATTTTTAACATAATTAACTTTAATTGAATGTACTCTTAATCTACCTACTTTAGTTTTAATTTAAGTATTTTAGTTGTATTTGTAACTCCTAAGCGCGCGCGTTAAGTTAAAATTGGCAAATCTTTTTCGGGTCACCAAGATACCGGCCTTAGTTTAGATTATTTGTGGCTATGTATACAATAAATATGCTCATAAGCAAGCTCAAAATCGCACAACGAGCTATGGAGAGGGCTATGCTCGGGGTTTTTCTACGAGATCGAATCCGAAATGAGGAGATCCGTAGACGAACAAAAGTCACCGACATAGCCCACCGGATTAGCAAGTCGAAGTGGCAGTGGGCAGGGCACACATCACGCAGAACAGATGGCCGATGGGGCCGAAAGGTTCTGGAATGGACACCACGGACTGGTAAGCGCAGCGTAGGACGTCCACCCACAAGATGGACAGACGACCTGAAAGAGACCGCAGGGAAACGCTGGATGCAGGCCGCTTCCAACCGGCCCTTTTGGAGATCGATGGGGGAGGCCTATGTCCAGCAGTGGACGTCCTACGACTGAAATGATGATGACGATGATGTATACAATATAATTATGGTAATGTTAAACCGTTTCAGAAATAAATATTTACTTTACTTTGTCCTTAGCTGCTGCAGCGCGCGCTGTGTGAGTTGTTCTCGTCGGGCGACATGTCCCGCGTGAAGCGCAGCGTCACGTGTGTGCTGAGCCGGCTCGCGCGCGGCACGCTGCCGCTGCCGGAGCTGTTCTTCACGCGGGAGTACCACGGGCCCGCCGGCTACCGGCCCAACGCCACGGCGCCGCCCAACGAGATCGCCAAGTAACTAACTGTTTCTTAAGGACCATTTCTTTTTGTTCATTCACTCTTAATTCTTTCGTTCTTAAGGGCAATCTAATATATAAAAGAAAGTCGTGTTAGTTACACTATTTATAACGCAAGAACAGCTGAACTGATTTGGCTGAAAATTGGTGTGGAGGTAGCTTAGAACCAGTGGGCTTACTCTAGACACTCGACTTCAATCGTAATTTGGGATTGGGATCAAAAACATGCCATTTGGTTACTCTTGAATTCTAAACTAGTGCACGATTGGAACTGATAATGGTGGAATTTTATGGAACTAAATAAAATCGACTCAACTCGACGCTTTCGGTACTCTTGACGCGATTGAAGAGTACCAAATGGCATGTTATCGATCCCAATTCCAAATTACGATTGAAATCGAGTGTCAAGAGTAAGCCCACTGGAGATGGACTACTTTTCATCAGCACCTTCACCATTTTTCATCAGTACGCGAGTGAAACCGCGGGGCGCAGCTAGTTTTTTATAAAGAAAATATCTACGTTTGGCCACCACCTCGCCTGATGGTAAGCAACGGTATGGCCGAGATTCGGCCGCCAGGGATGCAACACGTTAATCTAGATGAAATCTTGTTAGCCAGCCTTGAAAAAAAGGAATAAAGGAAAAAGGAAAGGGAAAAAAGAGAAAGGAATAAAAAGGAAAAAATATGTATGGAAAGGAATGGATTTTCCTATAAAGGAATTTAAAGCCAATGTTAATTTCAAGTTACATCACTATTTTTTTTTATTGCAAACTTACATTTTGAAGTTGGTAATTGGTATGTATCGGAGCACCTGTTTGCCAACTACAACATCCCATAGAAATTTAATCAAAATCGGTTCAATGGGAATATCAATAGTTTCAATATTCCAATCAACAGTTTGGATTGTGTATCAAAATTGTGTTAAATGTGTAAACGTAATTGCGTATTTCACTAATTTTGAAGTCGGTTTTAAACTTTTTTTTTATATTACACGGGAATTACTTACGTAAGATTAAGTGCAAAGCGAGACGCAGCCGCGCGCGCGCTTTCACCTTGAAAAAGGTCGTCTAATGCGGTTGAAACTATAGTCGGAGTAACCGGCTTAATCTTACGTGAGTAATTCCCGTGTAATATAAATTATGTTTCATTAATTACATCCTCGAGATTTAGGTAAACCATGTAGTCCGTGTTTCACATGCCTGTCACACTGTTCAAAGCCAAAAGAAGGAAAAAAATACTTTGTTCCTGTCAGTTCCTTCAATAATCGTTCTTGTCATTTGTTTTAGAGCTGCGTGGTTGGTTATTGTTGTCTGCATTCTGCAACTAATAATTGGGTTTAGCATGGGACCTAATACATTCACCATAGTTTGCCATAACAATGCTAGAGGGCGGGCGGGAGACTAAATCTCTTCGGATGTAATTACTTCACATAATTATGGTAGAATACACTCGGTGAGTTATTTTAACCATTAATAAAATGTGTTAAAACCACGTCAGTTTCAATAATAAAACTGATTTATTTTATTATGAAGTCGGTTAAAAAAATAGTTTTAAATGTATCATGCCAGGCGTATAATGTCCCGAGACCGGCGCGCCGCGCCGCGGGCGGGTCAGCGCGTCTCCTGGCTGGTGACGGCGGGCGCGCCCGGCGAGCCGTTCGTGCGTCTCGCTCGCACGCCGCACGAGCTGGCCTGTGAGCGAGGGAGCTGGCAAGCTCCGCACGTGGCCTACTACGCGGCCAGGGTGCTGCTGCCACCGCTGCACCGCTGCCTCTCACTGCTCGGCGCTGATGTCTTCAAATGGTAATACTTTAAGCGTAATACTTACCATTTTATTTATCATCATCATCATCATTTCAGCCCTAGGACGTCCACTGCTGGACATAGGCCTCCCCCATCGATATCCAAAAGGGCCGGTTGGAAGCGGCCTGCATCCATCGTTTCCCTGCGATCTCTTTTAGATCGTCTGTCCACCTTGTGGGTGGACGTACTACGCTGCGTTACCGGTCCGTGGTCTCCATTCCAGAACCTTTCGGCCCCATCGGCCATCCGTTCTGCGTGATATGTGCCCTACCCACTGCCACTTCAACTTGTTAAACCGGTGGGCTTTCGTTCGTCTACGGATCTCCTCATCTCTGATTCGATCTCGTAGAGAAACCCCGAGAGCATAGCCCTCTCCATAGCTCGTTGTGCGACTTTGAGCTTGCTTATGAGGCCCATAGTAAGAGACCACGTTTCAGTGCCGTATGTTATCACTGGTAACACACACTGGTCGAAGACTTTCGTCTTAAGGCACTGAGGAATTTTGAATGAAAAGACGTTGCGAAGTTTACCGAATGCTGCCCAGCCGAGTTGGATTCGCCGATTGACCTCTTTCTTGAAGTTGGACCTACCTAGTTCGACTGTTTGTCCTAGGTAGACGTACGCATTTTATTTATATTACACGGGAATTACTCACGTAAGATTAAGCCGGTTACTCCGACTATAGTTTCAACTGCATTAGACGGTCTAATACTTACCCTCTTTTCCGACCTGTAGCAAGTTTTGTCATTCTAAGTAGTAAAAAAAATCACACATCGTCAGCCAGTAAACATCCACTGCTGAACAAAAGCCTCCCTCCTAGAGAGGGATGTTGCCATAATCCCCACGCTTGGCAGGCGGCTTGGGGGTCGCAGTACGTTAACCGTGTACTAACAGGACGCTGCTGCTACATTTTACATTACAGCAATACTTTTCGAAAAATATGAGAAAAACCTCAAAAATAGAAGTAACTAAACGCAGGACTGTGTGTAAGCGCCATGGTTTTGCTCCACTAAATGAGACTTAGCTGCATAAATCATTTGTTGTAGAAGGAAATATGCTAATGATGAAGAAGATAAGCAAAGTACAGCATGTGAACCAATTCTGACCCCGAAATGGCTTGATCCAACCCTGGCGGGATCAACAATAATCGACATCCATAATCATAGATACATCTCAGTTAAAAGCAAAAAAAAACTAGCGTTTTCTTCGCTTTGACGCCTTTGAAACAAGTCAATGCAATGTACGGATGAACTGATGTGAACGTTTTCATCACACCAGTAAAGTGTGTCTGTACAATGCTCGTGGCATTTACCGAATCAATGTTTATCTATCAATCTATACAGAGTTACCCATACAGACTGTGCTAAGCCGAAAGGAGCTCATTTTCCTCATCAATATTAACAAGTTTTACTACGGGACCAATCCAGAAAACGCGAAAAATAATCAGCTGTTCCATTCATTTTCAGTCATTTAGCCCTGGAAGACTATAATTTAAAAAAAAATGCTTTTATCACTGTTATTCATTTGAGACTTACTCCACTCTTACTTAATTATATGTTACTAGCTGCGCCCCGTGGTTTCTTCCGCGAGTTAAAATCGTCGTTTTCAAAGACAATTTTCCAATTTTCGTCTTAATTTTCTTATTTTTTTTTCCGTAAGAACCTTCTACATTGTATAGGAAAACTTTAAAAAAAGATGAATGAAATCGGTAAAGTCGTTCACAAGTTATGGCGTGAGCAAGGTAAATAGGGATTCATTTTTATATAAATAGATTATGAATCACATTTTGTGATAATTAAAGAAATAATTTGTGATCGTGAGTCGTGCGTGCGTGTCCGCGGGTTCACCTTTACTAAAAGTCTACATAACAAAAGTCGGACATGTCTGGCTAAAGCTGAACATCTGGCAACCCTGTGTGTGCTATTAATTGGTGCAATTAGTATGATTCGGAACGCGTAACTTATGGTAGAGTTGGACGCTTTGGTTGGACTGACAGACCGGGGATTCGAGGGATTCCCAGTGAGATGTAATAATATCTTAGTTAGGGGATTCCCGAATCCCGAATTGTATTTGACTAAATATGGTAGTTTTAATAGGCCCTGTCGGTAGAGAGTAGTGTATTCCTCGGGGGTGCCGGTCGCCGGTATTCAGACAACTATAACAAGTGACGAAACTAATCTGGAAAGTTGTCTGCGGAAACTTGTAGCCACCATCGTATATTATTTTCTCATCTGACCACTTCTACAGATAAGTTGAAATTTAAGTGATTCGTTATAATACCCGTGTGCTGTGAGTAACTAGTGTCCTGAAATCTATGAACTGCATGTTTTGAAAAATGGATCCTAATTTGTTCACCGTTAAACGATGTGTGGAGAAGATTGATGATATAAAAAGAAAGCATACTGTGGTATTGACTATTCATGATTTCGTGTGGCTTCTAAACAACCAAACCAACCGAGAAATACGTACTAAAACAAACCGAAAAACGACGGAATACGAAAAAAACTACGAAAACGACGATGCAGACGAAAACGACGGTGAAGACGAAAACGACGGTGAAGACGAAAACGACAGTGAAGACGAAAACGACAGTGAAGACGAAAACAATGAAGAAAACCAATTTCAGCTAAAGATTCAGTTTGTGGGTCATGAAAATAATTTGATAGAGGTGTATTATATGACCCACGAATCTGCATTTGTTGCACCTAATTGTCATATACGGAGAAGAGATAATAGTTACTGTATGATATATACTAGCGAAGATGAGTTTATGTGGGTGCCTAAAAATGAATGGCAATTTCTTGCAGTGCAGTTGAAAACAACCTTACAAATGGCAAATAATATCGTCAACGGCGCCGTGGAACTTAAATTTGATTTCCTGGTCCGTCATACCAGCAACAACAAAATTACTGGAAACAGAGAAGAAGAAGAATTCGACACGCCCAACTGCAACCTGGTAGACGATGTGACAAGTCTACTGATGAATACATATTTGTCTGACGTAACAGTGATATCTCTCGAAGGCAAAGAATTCCCCGCTCACAAACTCATTCTCAGCACCCGCAGTACTGTGTTCAAGGCTCACTTTGAACACAATACAGTGGAAAGCTTAACAAATGTTGTTGAATCCCCATTTGAAACGGAAGTACTGAAAGATGTGCTCAATTACATATATACTGATGAAGCTCGTAAAATGTATGAGTTGTCGCAAAAATTACTAATGGCCGCAGACTTTTATCATTTAAATGGATTAAAACAACTTTGTGAGATGGCATTGGTGAAGAAATTGTCTGTTGAAAATGCGATAGAGACTTTAGAGCTGGCAATTAAGTATGGAGCGTTTAATTTAAAAATTAAAACTTCTGAATTCATCAAAAATGGCTTAGCTGGAGCTATCACTGAAACTAAGCGTTGGCAATCATTGGAATCTGTTGAGATGGTCAAAATTATTTACGAAATAGTTGTGCATAATTTGTGAGTAATTTGTACCTATACAGCGAAATTAAATGCAGAAATCCTATGATGGCCTCGGAGCTCAGATCTGCGCGCGTTGTTGTTTTCCGTAAGGCCCCTGATCATATAAAATGTAAAGGTAAAAAAATACTTGTCTGATTTTGATGGAACTTGGTTAGTATCTATTTGAATTGGCAACAAGAATTTCTAACCTCACTTATTCTAAGCATTTATTTGCTCTGACAGCTGCTATAAAATTGTTAAAAGCAGAATGAAAACTACAATTTCAGTTCACTGTCAAATGCTGCCGATGTTTTTATTCTTACCATCGCATATTTATAAATTCGATAAGGTTTTCATGGCAGTATCTTCATCATCATATTCTATGATTTACATGGGACCCTTAACACGGTTACCAAAAGTATTATAATAACGTAAACTTGGCATGCCGATGTTGGTATGAGCACGCGACAATCACGTTGATCACTTTACTAGGTTTTTAAACATAAAACTGTACCGGTCCAAAATACCTACTTCAGTAGACTTCAGTGAAACATTAAAAGAAAATGTTTTTATTCAGATTTTTTTCAATGCTCATGCAGCTGTCGGAGCAGATAAATATTTTGGACTGAGTTTAATATGATTTACCTGAGTACTTTTTTTTTAAAACTTAATAATTGAAAAAAAATTCTAACTTACACTTATTTCAGCAAAGACACTTCTCTGAAAACTTGCATTACATTACAAAATCACAATGATTATTACACATTAGAAATTCACAATGTTTCCAATTTAAATTACTTACAAAGTGTAGAGTTTAATATTTTCTTTTATTACCTATTCTAGTTCAGTACTAAATGATTTGATTTTATTGATATAAACTTTAAAACAAATAGGTATAAAAAAAATATTCTGCTGTTTTGTTTGAAAACTTACAAATTTTCATCAAAATTGGCCGAGCAGTTTCCAAAAAGTGTAACTAGTGTGTTCATAAATGAATACCTAATATGAAAACAACCTGAGCTCTGGTATCGACTTAAGCCCTTAAATATCTAAAAACGTTGTCTCACTAATATCAATTTGATGCAAAATGTGTTTTTCATTCCTTAGAAATAATTTTCATAAAAATATTAGATTGCTAGGTAAAGTACCTAATGGTTTTTTTTTTTTTAATAGGTATGCGATCTTTGCGAATTGTGAACCGATTTTAACTTTTCTCAATTCTCATATAACTACGTATATTTGAAGAAATGTTCCGTCTAAGGGTGTACGGTACGCTGAAACTCGCGCAGGTGCACGCTCGCGTGTCTGTATTTAAAAATTGTTTGAGCAGCACTAACTGGCGCGGGCGCATGCAACGGGTTTTCCCACACGCGGCGGTCGCCCGCTTGCTGACTTGCTTCTCCAAATCAGTTGAACGCGGTGAAAGCCGCAGGCCCGCTTCGGACGTCAGACACCCGCTCCGTGCACCCCTGCGTGAGTTTAAGCGTACGCATTAAGACTGAAAAATTTGGGGAGGAATCTTGTTTATTGACCTCTCTGTTTAGTTTGCTGTTATTTTTTTGTAATCTTTATTATTATTTTATGTTAAGGTGGCCCTAGAGCTGTATCTCATTTTCATACAAATATTGGTTATACTACTTTATTTATATACAAATAATGACAACAATAGAAATAAGACGACGAGTTTATATAAAATTATGAACTCCCCGTCTAATATTGATGACATTTGTTTTTATACATAAACTAGTTTTCTATCTATATAAATTACTATTATAAATGCTTGTAATTATTAACTGCAAAGAAAACAGGTTTTTTTTAGGATTGAAAAAAGTTATTCTTTTCAAACATTCTTTACCAATTTAACCAACAACCTTTTAACCAGGTTTCATCAAAATCGGAGTTGTAGTTTCCGAATTTTGTAACGAAAATTATAAGAATGAACCAAATCCGGGGCCACCATAATTTGTAAAATAAATAGGAATTTAGCGCTTTTTTACCTATGTAAATCAGTGATTCACTCGTGGTAAGATAGCGTACTCCTGTTGACCACATCATCGTATTTTTTGTGTCGTTCTGTTAACTATATCTACTACTGTTTTTTTAGGGTTCCATAGTACTACAAGGTACCCATATAAATTATGTCTGTCCATCATAATCTAATCCTTTAGCCCTTTCTAACTTCTATAGTTATTAAGGTAAGTGCATGACACTGCACGATTATAACGATGATTCTGTGTTGTGTTGCCTTAATTTTTAAAGTATAAAAAAATACATTGTTTTTATTTTTAGGGGTGGCTTTGCTATATGTGAAATGGGAGTGATTTTTGCGAAGTAGAGAACTAGTACTTGGAATCAAAATTGTTATGTCGGAATGATACACAGTTCACAGAGCTTTGTTCATTAAAATTTTTCTATATCTACCAATTCCTGAACTAACTATGAATGTGACCACAATTACCTGTATAGCTTTTAAAAAAGCTATGGCTTTTGCTGTGGAACCCTACCATTTGTATGTTTCGATACGCTCTTGAGTACGTTTTTTATTTCTACTTACTATGGTTCAGTTGACCGGACCACGGGAGAAATATTTCTTCTATAGAACAGTGACCCACTTCAGTATAGTTGATTGAATCAGGCTTTGCGGAATTTCATCTTCAAAACTGCTTTTTAACGAATCTCTAGTTTATTCTCTCGCTTTAGCTAAAGCGGAAATACACTGGAAATTTGTTAACAGGATTTTATTTTTGTATGTGTATAACTTTTTTGGTCCTGTCAACCGAGCCATGCATCGTCGTTTTTTGTATTTTTTTAAATAGCTTTTAATTGATTTTATAATTGTGTAATACATTATATCTTCTGTGGTAATACCTATCATTAATTCAATTTGTGTCATGGTTACACAAATAAATGTTAAATAAATAAATAAATACAAACTTATTTTATTATTGAAACTGACGTGGTTTTCACACATTTTATTTATATTACAAGAGAATTACTCACGTAAGATTAAGCTGGTTACTCCGACTATAGTTTTAACCGCATTAGACGGCCTTTTTCAAGGTGAATGCGCGCGCGCGGCTGCGTCTCGCTTTGTTTGTTTTTTAATCTTACGTGAGTAATTCCCGTGTAACATAAATACAAACTTATTTGTTTTCCTTCACCATACCTGCTATCTTAGATGAGGAAGTACCTAATTCAGTATTTTCTTCCCTTTTTTACCTCTTCACAACTAAACGTCTAAGCCGACCTTTATGATATTTAGCAAAGAATAACTTTCTACCAAAGTACCTGCAAGGAAAAATACCGAGATTTCAGTGGTTACTGCATTTTAACGAGATAATCACTGGGTGCAGGATTTTTTTCTTAGGTAAGTCTTGTAAATCCCATGTTTACTGTTATCAGTCCGTAACTGTTAAGGGGAAGCCTATGTTTAGCAGTGGACGTCTTGTGGCTGATGATGGTGATCTGGTCACAATATTTGTGGTTTGATTACTTTGATTGGTCCTCTCTATAAAAAATAGCTTACTGCTAGTTATTCCTGACCCTACTTCCCCCATCAGTCGGGGGGACGTTGGGAATGTAACTTCACACTATTTCTATTAAAAGTGGTCAGTGGATAATTTAAAATCTCAATGTCCCCACTAAGTTTAGTGGGGAGTTGACATTGGGAATTCCCTTGAAGCTACAAGTAGCCGACTTGTCGGACCTGCCACACGATAGACAGAGATAACGCGACAAGAGTTAGGCGATAGACAGAGGCAACTCTATGTAATACGTATAGCTTCAGGTAGTTAGCGCTCGCGCGTCCTGAATTGCACTTTATTGAGTAGTAGCAAGAGTCGCTACTTATTTTGCGAAGTGAATCTTCTGTATTTGTACTAATATGTATTCTGTGGTAGGGCCAGTTAGTTCGCTGGGTACGGCGGATGCAGTGCCGGTTTTATCAATACCAGCGCCCTGGTATGGCCCTGGGCGAGATTTTTACGGCTACGACATTGTGAGAGTCGCGGGCATCCAGTGGATGCAGATGGCAGGCTGTCGTTCAGTGTGGAGGTAAAAGGGGGAGCCCTATCTTCAGCAGTGGACGTCTTCTGATTGATGATGATGATTATTAAATGTTTAGTATGAACAGTGTATGTATCTAATATTTACACTTACTCGCTTTATACTAGAAATTATCATTTATTTTTTTATTAATACGCTTGCGCTTGGCCGCCAACTCGCTTGATGTTAAGCGATGATGCGGCCTACGATGGAGCGCGCTTGCAAAAATGAGTAATGAGATGCTTGAGCAATTGTTTATTCCAGGTGGTCGGAGCTAGGCTATGGTCGCGAGCCCCAGGGCCGCGAGTCGCGTGCTGCGGCGGGCGGCATCGCGCGGTACATGTGCCGCGAGCGGTGCGCGCTGTGCGGCGCGCGCGGCCCGCAGCTGTGCGGCGCGTGCGGCGCGCGGGGCGGCGCACTCGTGGCGCGGGCCGCAGCCGCGCAGCCGCTCGCTACCTACTGTGATACTGTAAGTTGTAAACCTTAAGGCCGTTGCAGACCATGCGTAGTACAAATAGCAAGTACAAGTTGCAAGTGCCTACTACTCATCGTCTGCTACGGTGTGCTTAGTGCAAGAAAGTGCTTATTAGCACTTCTGAAGCTTCATTTCCCCGCGCTACTCACGCGACGCCACTGCGTACACTGCGCATCGTTTGTCTCGTTTGAACAGTAGTGCGAGTACGTACTCACACGCATGTACCTACGTAGCCTTCTGTTTGCGTCAGGGGTTGGTCAAGTGAAATCAATATTACTACATTCTGCCACTATATGGCGTTAGTTCAGGGGTTAAAAATGAATAAAATTTTAAACCGCAAATTGTTTTTTGTCTGCTATTAAAATGATCGTTGTATAATGTATTAATATTGTGATTTGTTGTGAACAGATTTGCGCTATGTGCTGCGGCCACGCGCACGGGAGGTCGTGTGAGAACACGGAGTGCCCCGTGCTGTGGCGGCGGCTCACGGCGGACCACAAGCTGGCGCAGACGCGGGACCTGCTCGCGCTCCTGCCGACGCAACACCACGCCGACACATTGCACTTCTGAACACATCTACAACACACAAACTACACCCAGCGACCAACACCACGCCGACACATTGCACTTCTGAACACACAAACTACACCCAGCGACCAACACCCACGCCGACACATTGCACTTCTGAACACATGTACACCACACAAACTACACCCAGCGACCAACACCACGCCGACACATTGCACTTCTGAACACATCTCTACACAAACTACACCCAGCGACGGACGAAGCGACCTCAGTGGGCTTACTCTTGACACTCGATTTCAATCGTAATTTGTGATTGGGATCGAAAACATGCCATTTTGGTACTCTTGAATTCTAAACTAGCGCACGATGGGAACCGATAATGGTGGAATTTTATGGAACTAAATAAAATCGACTCAACTCGACGCTTACGGTACTCTGGACGCGATTGAAGAGTACCAAATGGCATGTTTTCGATCTCAATCCCAAATTACGATTGAAATCGAGTGTCAAGAGTAAGTCATATAGTCCTTAGTATATTCTTCTAACTGTAATCTGGGCCCCGATTCTACTAAAGAAATTGTTTTTAAATTGTATTTCAATTTGTTTTTTTAAACTAATTGCCTCAAAACTGACAGTTTTAATAATTTTTTTTTATACTAGAAAAATATTATAATAACCACCTAATATTATAACTTAGTATGAACAAAATTAAACAGCCAATTTTGAGGCAATTATAAAAAAAAAAAAATTGAATCAATTACAATTTAAAAACAATTTCTTTATTTCCCCCCCCCCCCCCCCCGGCTTCGCACGGGTGCAATTTACGTGCGAAGCCGGGGCGGGTCGCTAGAATATAATATAAACCTTCTGTGACAATGTATCTAACTGATGGTGAAAACCGCATCAAAATCCGTTGCGTGGTTTAGGAGGAGTTAGCGGCCATACAGACAGACAGACGTGGAAAGCGACTTTATACTATGTATATACTATGTGTATATGTATGTATGAGAAGAGATTATGCATTCGCATTAGCCGAGAGAGCGAGACAAACTTCTATGTAAGGTTATTATAAGAATGTTTTTGAGATTATGGTAACCCAACTGAATTTTAATAGTCTAGGTTGACGGATCTTTCATGCTAAATAGATGATCTGTTTGGATAATAAAGGTATTTTCTACAAAATGAAGGGTGATATTAATTTATTTTTAAGTTTCAAAACACTTTTGGCAATCATTAGTGTATGCAAATGGTATTTTTATGAAGTCACAATCGTGCCAAACAAAATCCTGTACCAAAACTCGGCGCACGCTACGTTTGCGCAGACTTTTTGGTTAGTTACAAGGTAACCGCGATCCGACTACAACGCCGCGCGATGCCAGAACTACGATGACAGCGGACAACTAATGAAACACAATGCAAGCGACATATCGTCTAAATTGGAGTAAATGTGGCATTGTTAACTATATACATAATTGATACAATGTATGTATGTCGTTCAGTGTGGAGGTTAAAGGGGGAGGCCTATGTTCAGCAGTGGACGTCTTCTGTCTGATGATGATGATGATGTACAATGACGCTCGGACGTTTTTTGACTGTTTTCACTACTGAGAGACTGAGAGTCTATAGGAATTGTATCTCGATGTTGGTAGGTCATACCTCAGATGTGGTCCCATATAATTTTTATCAAAATTGATTCAGTGTTTTTTTTTATCAATAAAAATCAAAAATATTTATACACATGTTTTGGTTTGTAGTTCCCCCTTCAGTAAAAGTTTTAATGAGGCACTTTCAATCTCTGTTTTAACTATAGTACCGACTTCAAGACTACTTCCTACAATAAGTAGTCTTGAAGTCATTTTTTTTTTGTTTGTAAATTATTTTTTTATCCCATAGGTTGGCGCTTCAGTTGACTGTCCGGCACATAAGAACCAAAAAACTCACGTTTCTACACTCTTTGGTAAAACCTTTGATGCATATCTAAGTGAGTAAAATAAACACTTCCAAATCATCATAATCAGCCTTTTAACAGTTCACTGCTGGACTTTTAGCCTACCCTCGAAAGGGTGATTGGGCCATATCCACCACGCTGGCCCAGTGCGGATTGGTGAACGCCATTGAATTCCTTCTCCGTACGTATGCAGGTTTCCTCACGATGTTTTCCTTCACCGAAAAGCCAGTGGTATGAAAATCCGTACATAACCTTCAAAGAGCTCATTGGGCCCGGGGTTTGAACCTGCGTCTGAGTCTAATGAGTCTAAAATCTCGGTTATAATTGGTAACGGAAATTTAACGTCTTGTATTGAATCATTTAATTTTCTGTAGTCTACTACTAAACGCAATTTTTTTCTCACCGTCTGACTTTTTAGGTACGTACCTACTAAAAGTACTGGAATATTCCATTTGCCTTTGCATAGTTCTATATGTCGTCATCAAACATTCGCTGAACTTGTCTGTTTATTTTAATTTCAATAGGTAGCCTAAGTTCTCAGAAAGTCATAACATACCTACCGTCCGCTTTGCGCGGTATGGTGTCGAATTGATAAAAATTGTGACGAAACTCTACACTGTTTTCCGGTTGTATAGGAATTTCAAAGAAATTCTGGTTTTACACCTACTTATTCCATTCATCATTGTATGTTTCTTATTACCTATGCCATAAGTGGCATACAAGCAGACGGGCTGCCTGATGGTATGCATGCAGACACCCGACGCCGATATGAATATTTGTAACACCAGAGGCATCACAAATATGTTGCCGACCCTTTAAGACTCGCCTTTTGAAGTCGGTACCCCATGTTGTAGCATCTCGGAAACACCGCGGAAGGTAGCTCATTCTACATTTTGGAATTAGTGTGAGGCATGGTATAATAATATACCCCGGATCATGGTGTGAGGCAAGAAATATATGTGACATCCTCTCATCCAAGATACCCTTAAGTAGTGTTCCGTGAAGATACCACAGTGCCTAAAGACAAGGGTCTTTGACCAGTGTTGTCAGTGATGACATGGTACTGAGACGTGGTCCTTAACTGTTGTATAACTACCAAGGAAGATAGACTAAGCGAAAAGACAATAGCGGAACATTAGAGCGTAGATCGGAAATTTGCCGGTTTAAACTTCGATGGCGCAGCAAGATGAGCGTGTTATAAGATTGTCTCGAACTTCCGGATGCGCTGCAGTCAGATAGCGTACGAAAGGGTTCTACAAATTACCGTAGCGCTATTGTCGCTGCGCAGTACTATATTCGCTGGGGACAACGTAATGTTCCGCTATTGTCTTTCCTCTTAGTCTATCTTCCTTGTATTTACGCAGTCAGTTTAATAGTGCTAACAGACAGTGTCTGTTAGTCAGACAGACGTGTGGATTTGGTCGACAGACCGCCCTCTGACCAACGGAAGTTAGAGAATTTTTTTCTTTCTTTCCCGTTGGTCAGACAGTGGTCCGGCAACCAAACCCGTCATAGACTTATAAGTACTCCGTATCTTATACTCTGTTTTTAGGGTTCCGTACCTCAAAAGGAAAAAACGGAACCCTTATAGGACTTCGTTGTCCGTCTGTCTGTCCGTCTGTCAAGACCCTTTTTCTCAAGAACGCGTAAAGGTATCAAGTTGAAATTTATACTAAATACTTGGCTCTACGGTTTCTTTCGGCTGTAAAAAAATAAAAGTTGTAAGTCAACGCAATCAAAAGATATGAACGTTTATGTCGCATATTTTGCGATTTCACAGGGGAATCAAAACCTATAGGGTACTTCCCGTTGACCTAGAATCATGAAATTTGGTAAAAGGCAAAGTCTCATAGCACATATATAGGAATAAATCTGAAAGTTACAAATTTTAAGATAAATCATTTAAAAATTATTATTTTGCTATTACAAACTTACATTTTGTAGTTGGAATGTATAGAAGAACCTTATAGTCAACTACAAAGTTAAGCTTGTCTTTAAATATTTCAACTTTAGGTTTTTTTTGGACTCGCGCTCTGAGGGTTCTGTCCAACGGAACCCTCAGAGCACGAGTCTTACTCTTACTTGTCCGGTTTTTTTAAATCTTAGATTAAAAAACGGAGTATTTTATATTTTATTTTATGTAAACAAAGGGGTTACCAGTGCAAAAAATATCTTTTATATTGGTAGTTTACAATATTTAACCAAAAAAGTATTTTATTACATTTTTCTAGTTGTAAAATGAACAATTATAAAATAAAAACAGTGTTGTACTATTTATTTTAACGTAATATCTATTCCATACAATGTAATGATAAAAAAAACATATTTTGATAGAAAATATTTTATTGGACTGGTAGGACAGTAGGGATTCTAAACATTTCTGGCCAACTTTTGATTTGGCCCTTTATTTCCTCTATCTTATTAGTCAACGTTTCTATAATAAAGCCACCTATTACAATCTTTTAATAATGTTTTTTATGAATTTTTTGAGCTATCAGAATATCCCCCATTGTACCGCGCGAGAGTAAAGCCGAAGAAAATAGAGAGTAAAATATTGATCATAAGTGAAAAATGTTTTGAGCAACTGGCATGTCACTTTGACAGTGACTTTTCGTGACATTTCTTTGTTTACATAAAATATCGAAGATTATAAAAAAACGGAGTATTGCGTGCTATTCTGGTGCAATTGGTATGATTCCGAACGCGTCCATAAATTGGACTGACTGGATGGCGGGTGGGGGATTTCCCGAATTGTATTGTCTCCGACGGAATTTCTATTGTATTCTCTATCAAAGAGTACCTTTTATATACAATTCTCCATGATCCGAGTTTATTATTATACCATGGTATTCCCTTTGGGAATCAGACTGATTCAGTTTGTATCAAGGAACAATATTACTCAAGTAGATCAGTACAGCAGAGAAACTAGGGATTAAGAGAATCAGACGAATTAATTGTGAAGTTATATTTTCAAATTTATTTGACTCGCTCGACCACCTGTGAACTGATAGCGGCCACGGCTCTGACCAAGTAACGTCTGTTTTGTTTTTAAAGTAAAAATAAAACCTTTGTTTAAAAAAATCTGTGATTCTGTGATTACAATACGCCTGTGAGTAGTAACTAGTGTCATAAGATCTATCTATGAATTGCATTTTTTTGTAAAATGGATCGTAACTTGTTCAGCCTTACCCGAAAGGTGGAGAAGATTGATGATTTCAAAAGAAAGCATATTGTGGTTTGGTCTATCCCTGATATCAAGTGGCTTCTGAACAACCAAACCAACCGAGACATACGTACTAAAAGAATCACTGACGATGATAACAATGAAGAAAGCCAATTTCAGGTAAAGATTCAGTTTGTGGGGCGTGAAAATGATTTAATAGAGGTGTATTATATGACCTTAGAAACTGCATTTGTTGAACCTAATTGTAATACGTGGTTCATGGATAAAGGTTACGCCTTAATATCTACCAAACAGAGCAAACAGTTGGTGCCCAAAAATGAATGGCAGTTACTTGCAGTGATGTGGAAAAAAACCATACAAGAGCGATGTAAATTAAACAATAACACCCTGAGCCTTAAATTTGAATTCCTGGTCTTTCATACCAGCACCAACATTCCAAGAGAGATTGCAAGAGAGCAGCCAAACCTTCCTGATAATAGAGAAGAAGAAATCAACACACCTAACTGCAACCTGGTTGACGATGTGACAAGTCTACTGATGAGTACACATTTGTCTGATGTAACTGTGAAATCTCTAGAAGGCGAAGAATTTCCCGCTCACAAACTCATTCTCAGCACCCGCAGTACTGTGTTCAAGGCTCACTTTGAACACAATACAGTGGAAAGCTTAACAAATGTTGTTGAATCCCCATTTGAGACAAAAGTACTGGAAAGTGTACTCAATTACTTATATACTGATAAAATTCCTGAAATTTATGAGTTGTCGGGAAAATTACTAAAAGCAGCAGACTTTTATCATTTAAATGGATTAAAAAAACTATGTGAGATTGTATTGGTGAAGAAGTTGTCCGTTGAAAATGCGATTGAAACTTTAGAGTTGGCAAATTTGCATGGAGTGTTGTATTTAAAAAAGAAAACTTTAGAATTTATCAAAGATGGCTTAGCCAGAGACATCACTAAAACTGAGGGTTGGCGATCAATAAACTCTGCTGAGATATTCAAAAGTATTTACGAAGATGTTGTGGAAAATTTGTAATGAAATGCAGAAATCCTAAGATCGCATCGGAGCTCAGATCATTATAAAATTTATTGGTAAAAAACTACCAAGATATGGGTTTCCAACACCCAGTTTCGCAGTCAGAACCAGTAACAATTTATAATGTATATATTATCTTGAATAAATAATTCTCATCTGATTTTGATAAAACTTATATTTGAATTGGCAACAAGAATTTCTAAACTTGGCCTACGCATTTATTTCTGACAGCTGCAATATGCATTGGTAAAAGACTTTTCGGAAAGTGGATCTCTAAGGAATAGAAGCGAAACTTTTCTAAAAGTGTCTCTACGGGGAAAGTGTATCTCTGGGGAATAAAACAATGAAAACCAGAAATATTGATGACTGTTGTTAGGTTTTTGTACGTAAGCCTGCAGGTATCCGAAATACCTATTAAAAGACAATTGATGTTTCTATCAGCTTTTACAATGTTATTGCAGCTGTCAGAGCAAATATATGCTTGGACTTAGTTATATATGTTTTAAGTACTTTTTTTTATTGTATTTTTGTAGAATATAATTATTAGTTTCAGTTTTCCAGGAAAGTAAATCACATTAGAAATCCACAATGTTTCCAATTTAAATTACTTACAAAGTTTAGAGTATATGTATTAATTTTTAAGTAGTTTTAGTTCAGTAATAGGTAATTGATATTGTTAAAGAAACAAAAATTAAAAAAATAAACTATTTTAGTAAAAACGAATTTGTGCAAGCGTGGGGATTATGACAACCTGCTTGAGGTAGGCCTCCCACTAGATGGACCGACATCCGACATGGAGTCGTGAGAGTCGCGGGCATCCAGAGGATGTGGACGGTGAGCTGTCGTTCAGTGTGGAGTGTGGAGGTCTAAAGGGAAGGCCTATGTTCAGCAGTGGACGTCTTCTGGCTTACGATGATGAAAAACAAAAACTTTTTTCTAGCTTTTCATACCTAAAAAGAAGGTTTGGGTATCATCCTAATATTCCGGTTTTTTTATCTGTTATATTGAGTAATTGTTCATAGTAAAATTAAATTTTTCATTTTACCAAAGGAAGAACTGTTTGAGTTTGTTTTATCTTCTTCTTCTTAATATATATAAATCTCGTGTCACAATGTTTGTCCTCAATGGACTCCTAAACCACTTAACCGATTATAATAAAATTCGCACACCATGTGCAGTTCGATCCAACTTGAGAGATAGGATAGTTTAAATAATTATATAACTAGCGACTCGCCCCGGCTTCGCACGTAAATTACACCCGTGCGAAGCAGGGCGGGCGGGTCGCTAGTTTTAATATATTTTTTATTAAACATGCTATTTAAAATTATAATTTTTTTATTTGAAGATTAACTACCCTTTATATAACTCGTAACATTGTATAAGCCTAATGTCCTCATTTGTGCACATAAAGAGAAACTTACTTTTGTCGGGAAATAAACTTCTAAGAATTTAAATTCTATTTTTGTCTTACGTACCTATTTTACTGTGCTTCTATCATAAATGTTTTTAACACAGTGATAGTGATATTGTTGTTTTTTTTCATTAATTGACTGTTCGTGAACGTGCTCAACTCAACTGTGGGAAACTGGGAATTGGGAAAATAATATGACGGGTTTTGGCAGTGGCGGCCCCGGCCCATAATCAATGTAGAGCGAGATTCTCTTTCGGCGCCCTTTTTGTTTTTGATCGACGCTTTCACATCATAAATTTCCCCTCGCGCTTCTCAAAACGCGACCCTAAATTTATATTTTTCGCATTTGGCATTTTGGCGCCCCTTGCTATCTGGCGCCTAGAGCGACCGCCGGCTACCACTGGGGTTTGGCGCCAACGTGGAAAAAAAAATGTCATGCATGTCGTATTATTTTCCTAAAATTGTGTATTTTCGAATGTCAATGTGTAATAATGGTGAATTATTATTTATTTAGTGCTCGTGAACGTGCTCGAGTGTGGGTATGATATAACATCATCATCAGCCAGAAGACGTCCACTGCGGAACATAGGCCTCCCCCTTTAACCTCCATTTGCATCCACTGGATGCCCGCGACTCTCACAATGTCGTCGGTCCATCTAGTGGGAGGCTTACCTACGCTGCGTCTTCCGGTTCGTGGTATAACGAACATAGGTAACGAACGAGGTAAAACGTGTTCTTACAGTCATGTTGTTTCCAAATCACCATAGAAGCCTCATCTATAGCTTCCATCGCTGTAAGTTCCTACTGGGGCATAAGTTTGACTTAACCGTGACTTTCACTGCTTGAACCCTGATAACTACTCTATAGTCTACTCTGACTTGTTCCTCCTTAAGCAAAGAAGACATAATAGATACCTTAAATCCTTGAGAAATACAAAGGGAACTAAGCTAAGGGGAATACCGTCAAACAAGTCCACGCGTGGACTTCATCATCTTCTTCATCAAGCTAAGGGGAATACCGTCAAACAAGTCCACGCGTGGACTTGTTTGACGGTATTCCCCTTAGCTTAGTTCCCTTTGTATTTCCCTGACATCTACTATGTAAACTTGTTTAATATTACGACTGAAGGACTCCGTAACGATGGTCATAAAAACTTAAACAAAAAAATTAACAGGGAGTACTACTAGTGTTGCCGAACCGTCGATAGCTGATCTTGAAAATATTTATTTATTTATTTCATTGATACAAAAGCCACTAAATTTAATACTCAAAAATACTAAGCTAGTTACTTATTACCTAGGTATGTTCACAATATTAGGCTTAAGATAACATGTAGGTTGGTCCACAGAACCTACACTAAGCAAAGCTTGTTGTATAACGATATAGACAGTTGCTATTGATATCATAAAAGGTGATAATACTATTGGATTAGCAATACTACCGATAGCCGATAGAATCGAACCCTGATTGTCACCACGCTGTTGATACTATCGATATTTTTTTTGTCCTGAATGAATTTATTATCGATACTATAGATAGTATTAGGCAATTGATATCATCATCAGCCATTACTTGTAGTATAATATAGTATCGATAGCAAACCACCTATCAAGGTTCGATTCTATCGATACTATTGCAAGTCATCATCGATAGTTGTATCGATATTTTCACTATTGCACAGCTATCGATAGTAGCCTTTCGAATAGAGCGGCAACACTAGTGAGTACGTGAGGCATAGATTCAGTATACTAATAGTGTTAACAGACGCTCGAACGCGGCAGACGGACCGCCGTCCAACAAACGGGAGAGAAAGAGTGAGAATTTCATATTTCTCTCTCTTTCTCTCCCATTGGTCAGACGGCGGTTGACGTCAGCCGCGTACGAGCGTCTGTTAACACTATAATAGTGCTAACAGACGCTCGAACGCGGCTGACGGACTGCCGTCCAACCAACGGGAGAGAAAGAGTGAGAATTTCATATTTCCCTCTCTTTCTCTCCCATTGGTCAGACGGCGGTTGAGGTCAGCCGCGTTCGAGCGTCTGTTACCACTATAAGACGTGAGGTGAGTGCAAGCCACAGACTGAACACAAATATATACCGTGCGACACATCTGTGCCGTGCGAGCATAGATTGGATTCAAGTGGGGAAAACCCATTCGCTGCCTGAATGGGTTTTCCCCGTTAGTTACAATCTGAGTGTCTTCAAGTCGAGAGTGAATCGGTTTCTTCTAGGCAAGCGTGCTCCATCGTAGACCGCATCGTCGCTTAACATCAGGCAAGATGGCGGCCTAGCGTAAGCCAAGCTACAATAAAAAAAAAAAAAGTACATAAATTTTTATAATGTTCCTTGTGATAGAGGGCTGTGAGGGCTATATATAGTTTTTTTTTTACTGGGCAAGTGCCTTAACTAAACAAAATACAATTATTATCCTTGTGATTATAATAGATGTTCATGGTATAATAATGTACTCCGCCAGGTATAGCACTCCGAGAAATAATGTGACGTGGCGTCCCACAATGATGTCATCAAATGTCATGGATTTGGATACACATACACGTGCATAAGCAAGAGCAGAATAAGTAATTTACTACAAGTTCGAGAGAGATAACGATACCTACACGAAACAATGGCGGAATCTATGATTTTCTGTGTTAACAGTAGCGTGAAATTATAACTCCCCAATATTCGTATATTACCTATGGGAATCCAATAAATCAATGTGGTTTTGATAAAATTGTGTTTAATATATTCAATTCGTGCTTAAGAGGGGGCATCCGAAATTTTATGCTAATTTGCCATGATATTCTAACTAAACCAAATATCCTATCAACGTAATAATTGATATATGTGATTTTTCAATTCATTTTCTTTCCGGCACTAAGACAGAAACATAATAGCAAGATATTTACTCGATACTTTATTGTTTTCAAAATGGTGCCTTTTTGCTGGATTTTTTTATTTTTTCTTGGATAGAACTTCAGTCACATATTTAAAATAAATACACATCGAAGGAAAATATAGTTTGTTTTCCAGTGCTAAGACAAAATTTACCTAGATTAATTAGTACTCTCATAATAAATTATATTCTATTTGAGACTTACGTCCTTTAGTTCTAAGCAACTATTCGGTCAAACGGCAAGTCCGATATTCAATCTTATTCTGTTGCGCTTTGTATCTAAATGGCAAAACATGCTCCGTTCAACCTCAGTACCGCACTATGCTCCGACGGGGAAGGACGCACGCGCTTGCTATTCGCCTAGATTTATCTTCCGAGTGCGATTATATCAACACCTACTGTATTTTCAAACAATGGATAAACATAAAAAAATCTATGGCTCGAACGCGACCATTTGATGCGGCAACCAAGTGTTGCCAATGACCTAGAGCACAGACTAGGTAAAGCTACTATGAAAAAATTTCAGATATAAATAATTATGGATACGACTAGGCCCTACCTAACCCATCTATTATTATGTACGCTCAGTAATATAGTTATAAGAGTCTGAGTGTTTCGTGTGGAGAGAGAAAGAGAGAGAGAGAGACAGACGGAGAAAGCTGAGAGAGATAGAGAGAGAGACAGTCAGAAAGACTACTAAAAATCAAAATTATTAAGTAAAATATAATTTTTGTTGAATAAAAAAATATAATAATTATTAACAAAAATTTTTTTTTTTAATTTAATAATTTCATAAATTAAATTAAATTTCATAAATTAAATGAAATTTAATTAAATAATTCATACATACTTAAATAGATTATAGTTATTAACAACCAGGTATAGAACAAACACAAACGTTCATCACATAACTGTTTGTCCTATTTGGGAATCGAACCCACGCCTCCAAGCTCAGAAGGTAGGTTCACTACCAACTGGACCAACGGGCTTCCGCGTGTTTCGTTTATTTTAGTAAAGTATAGTATAGCATAGCATAGTATAGCATAGCATAGCTTAGCTTAGTAAAGTATGGTATAGTATGGTACAGTATGGCACAGCATGGCACAGCATGGCACACCATGGCACAGCATGGCACAACATGGCACAGCATGGCTTAGCATGGCATAACATGGCATAGCATGGCTTAGCATAGCATAGCATAGCATAGAATAGCATAGCATGCATTTTCGGAAGTTGTTTGAAGGCGGGCGGGGGTAAGTCCGTGGGCTACTGGTGGCATGTGGAACGCTCCGGTAAAGTTTTCTAAATTTTTTTAAATTTATTTTGGTGAGGGGGGGTCCGGGTAAGAAGACCAAGTCTTGATCTATACACAAAATCCGGTCAGAATTTGTCTCCGACGCTCCGAAATTTTTGAAAAAATTGGGAGGTGGGGGGGCGGGGGAAGTTTCAGGAAATGTTATAAACTAAAGTCCGGATTGACATCCGATTTCCATTTTTTTTTACAAAATGACCTCATACGTACTGTTTCTGTGATAATCGATGGTTTTTGAAAAAAATTACGAAAATTTTCTGGATTTTTGCGCTTTAACATTTTGAAAGGCATCCTTTGCACAAAAATAGCCGAATTTGGGCTTATCAGACGCGTCATTTTATTTTCTACACACATGTGTTTACTGTGTTTCTATTTTATTATTATTTATGCCTACCAACTAAATAAACACATTTTTTTTTTTTTTTTTATTATTTATTTCCTGAAATTGTGAGAGTAGAAAGCAAAAAAAAATTTTATAGTCAAATTTTATTACACCTCTGAATTTTTTGTGTTGAATTTTTTTGTTATTTTTAACATGAAATTCCGGTTACGTAATTTCAAACCCAATTTGGGGTCTTTAGGGGTAGGTCCTAAAGCCGAGTTTTTGAGTTTAACGTCTTTGTCTGCCAGAAAAAATGATGCCTATGACGTCAGATTTTTGATTGGACCTTTGTGTCCAAAGTTATGGACCTTAAAAAAATCGGGTATTTAGGGTCCGCCTCGCTACTTAGTAACTCAAGTTACTATGTACCTACGAGTCTTAAAATACTAAATGACCTATCGTTGGATAGCCAGTGAAGCTAACTATTCTTGCCTGGATTGACCTGGGACAAAATGTTTGAGGAGCCGGGTATTTCAGGTCGTCAAAATCTTAAGGCCTAACTTAGACTATATAAAATAAAAACAAATAATATAAAATAAAAACTAGAACTAGTTATATTTATATGTATTACGCACTGATTTCAAAAGTAAAAATCTAAATATTGTATAAAGCTAGAGATAAATATATACTGTTTTTTATGTAATTTCTTTTTTGGGTTAAAGGTCTGGTTTTGGAGATATGACCCGGGATCGGGTACCCCGTGCCACGAGGTTTTTGGGTTTTTTGGTCTTATCCCGGCAAGTTCAACCTAGCAAAGCATAGCATAGCATAGTTTAGTTTAGTTTAATGTTTAGCTTTCTGACACTGTCTCCAGCGTAATATTTTAATTAGAGAATTTATTTAGGTTATTTCAATTTAATTTATATACTTTATTATTTTTATATTGTAGAAAACTTAAAAATAAATAACAAATACAATTTTGAAAAGTGAAATAAACAATTTACGGTTTTGCGCGGCGCGACCGAACTCAGCTAATCGCCAAAACACCAAGTACACCAACACTATGCTTATCCTGTGTGTTATTGCTCCTTGCCGCTTTACAAGGTCGAGTGCGCGAGTTGTGTACATTTTAGCTGCGCGCGACTGCCGCGCTGCCGTGGTTATGTTTCACACTAATGCGGGTGATGCGAGACGCGCGGGTGAAATCAGAAATTTTTCTTGCCTTATACGCAGCCTTAACTTGCTTGAGCGGAGAAACCAAATGACAATTGAAATGCTTTTTGTATTTCATTTAATAGATGATTAACGAATTTGTTTCCCTATATCTGTGTTTGTTGCAATAAAGTGGCAACTAGACAGTGACGTGACAGTGGGACAACTGCCAGAGTGCCAGACCTTGTTTTCTTGGGAGGTTTTTGGCGCCAACGTGGAAAAGAACATGTCGGCTCGTTGGATTATTTTCTTATACTAGTGTATTTTCGAGTGTTAATGTGTTCTAGGTGGTGAATTATTATTCATTAAGTACTCGTAAACGTGCTCGAGTGTGGGAAAGTGATATTACGAGGTGAAACGTGTCTTTTCGTGTTGTTTCCAAAACTCCATAGGAGCCTCTTGTAAAGTTCCCACCACTTTACAGAGGCATGAGTTTGACTTGACCGTAACTTACTTATCTTGACTCTGACTGTGACTATGACATGTTTGACGTTATTAAGACTATACAAACTAGAAGAATAGGCGGTATGGCCTTAAAGGCTTTAGCCTGCCCGATGGGCGAATTATAATATTAAAAAAAAAAAAAACTTGGATCATGTGCAAGGATTTTATATATACCCTAAAGGGACCTGGATCGAGTACTCATGCTAAAAAAACGGTCCGAGGGAAAAGCGAGCACGGAGTAATTTGTCCTTTTCTTGTAGGGTGTTCATGATTTTGAGGAAACGAAGACATTGTAGGTAATTCCTAAAATCATCGTATTGGTACTCTCAGTAAATACAGGAAGTTCATATAGGCCCAGTGACGAGCGCTAATGTCAGAATTTTAGGCCGCCAGGACGCCTGAAGGCCTCTGAGATGGCTTAGCGGCTATTGTTATAAGACTCAACCGGGACATACGGGTCACGTGACATATATTTTTTTTTAATTATAAATTGGCTTGCGCTTGGCCGCCATCTCGCCTGATGTTAAGCGATGATGCGGCCTACGATGGAGCACGCTTGCCTAGAAGAAACCTATTCACTCTCGACTTGAAGGCACCCAGATTGTTAACTTTTTATTCGATCATTCGGTTTCTAAATGCCACTTGCAATCACCCTACCTAAGATTGACCGTGTAGTCCGTTGCTTAAATTCGGTGATCAGTTAACAACATCTAGTAGATGACGATGATGATGAAAGTAGCCTATCCTTGAACTATACCCATGCAAAAAATCTGGTTGATTTGTTGCTCTGTTGCTGCGTAAAAGAGTAACAAACACACTTTCGCATCCTATCCTACTTTCAACTAATATTATAAACGCCAAAGTTTGTATGTATGGATGTTTGTTCCTCTTTCACATACAACAGACAAACTTTTGTATTTATAATAAACTAGCCGTTACCCGTGTGACTTCGTACGCGTACACTTTCACCTAAACTTTCAACCTTTTTTGGACCCTTTAATTCGGCCCTTTCGTAAAATATTTTTTAATGAAGTTTTACACCCACTTGTCAAATTACAATTTCGTAGTTACATAACTTTCAACACAACATACAAACTACAATTCCACCTCCTTAATCTTTCTTTTTTGTAAAAATATTATAACAGTATTTATTTCATTTAAACTATTAGCCTGAATACCAAATTTTATCCCTGAGTATCATCAAAAAAAAGGACTTTAATATAATCTTTCAACATCCGTTTGCCCCCTTTAATTCGGCTTTTTCGCTAAATCCTTCTTAGCGGACCTCTATACCCCATAAGGAATCTACGTGCCAAATTTTAGCTTCGTAAGTCAAATAGTTTTTGAGATTTCGTGACAAGTCAGTGAGTGAGTAAGTGAATTTAGCTTTTATAAATATAGAAGATTGGCATGACTACTATTTGGCATATTTTACTTACTGCGGGAAAATGACATCGAACTACATTCATTTTCAAAGTTTGTCGAAAGCATCACTACATCACTATCACTATCACTACATAGGATAAAACAAAGTCGCTGTCGCTGTCTGTCCGTCCCTATGTATGCTTAAATCTTTAAAACTACGCAACAGATTTTAATGCGTTTTTTTAAAATAGATAGAGTGATTCATGAGAAAGGTTTATATATATAATACATGCATATATAGTAGAGAAACACTGATAATTGTAGAGGTTTCTAATGTAATGTCGTAAATAAACATATTTTTTTTGCGCTTACATTGCAAACGCTGGCTGAACCCTACGTGATAACGAAGGGATTTTAAGCAATACAGCATAAATCTTTATCCAATTAAGTACCTTAAATACATTGTGCATTTAATATAGACCAATATGGCCGTTTACAGCATGTAATTTAAATGAACATTTTCGAAGATATTAAAGATTTAAAATGCAGGGACATAGCGGTTGCGGCGGTACCGGCCCCCCGGCCAGTACCGCAACAGGCCGGTACCGGCGGCGTGTTTTTCACATGGCCAATCATAATGTCGCTCTTTAAAGAGTAACCTCTAAAGAAAACATGTTTGTTTTGCCTAATGACAAAAAGCTGTGAACGTTGTAGGTATATAAAGACATTCCGTAGTATATTATTTTAGTATTAGCATTGCACCTACGATGCCGGGGCGGGTCGCTAGTGTCTTTATAAAATCTTCTGTGTTGAAGTGCAAACTGCACACCCTGGAGTTTTTTGTTATTCTTGCTGTTCGACTAAGAATTACTTCCAACCACATTTTTCTTACATCCTCTTTTGTTGGTATACTGTAACATGAAATATATTCAGCGATGAATTTAGGTACTTTCATTTTTTATGTAATATTTAGAATGATTCCCGTACGATTCGTCGAAACACCCTTGAACGATACAACTGTACACAGAAAGCTCGGTTCACCGTTTGATGGTGGTACTAGATCTACGTTTCGCCACTTACTCACCTGATGGTACGTGACGGTGTGGCGGAGGATGGAACACGTTGATCTAGAAATCTATTCATATCTATCTATACATATCTTTTTTTTAAATATAAATAATAGGCTTGCGCTTGACCGCCAACTCGCCTGATGTTAAGCGATGATGCGGTCTACGGTGGAGCACGCTTGCCTAGAAGAAACCAATTCACTCGTGATTTGAAGACACCCAGTTTGTATCTATCGGGGAACACTCATTCAGGCAGCGCATTCCACAGACTAGCAGTCACTATCACACTATCACTATCACTGTCACTATCTATCACTAGCCATGAAGATATCTAGTTTGTTGTTCTCAGGAAACAAGGAGGACGGCAGGTAGTTCCATTCTTGGGCAGTACGTATCATAAATGAAGACCCAAATCGTTGAGTTCAAATCTTTGGAATTTTCACTAGGAAGAGAGGGTAGTGTGCATGTGCAGTCATTCTACTTTTCCTAAGTAAAAGGGGGAGGGTGGAACAAGGGCTCGAAGCTTTTGCGCACACTCGCCGAAATGCGTATTACTTTAAAATATCCCTAGGTCATGCTAAAACAATGTATAAAAATAATTGTTCATTGTTTAAAATATTGTTCATGTTCACACGTGTATGGACACCCTAGTAAACATTTTCTTGTATTTCAAGCTTTGTGTACCTACCTGTGAAAAGATATGCCGCAGCCACCGAATGATTCACTAGCACAGTTTCTTATACAGAAATTTTTCACCATTTTAAAATAAATATTCAAAAATCATGCTTGAAAAAACAAAATATAGTAAGCAAACAATCAAAAACGCCATGTCGTTAATGCTGCCAGTAGCTTCATGGTTCAGCAGAACCATGAAGGTTCCTAGTAATTATACTAGGAACCTACATGGTTACTTAAAAATAAAATTTAAATATGTACATGATACATTAGATATATTATCTACATTAATATCCGTTAGAAAATGGAAATAAAAATTTATCTTTATTTCATTGGTAGTAATTTTATGTTTACACCCCAAAATAGGGCCTGCCTGGTATGTCCGATTGAATAAGTAAAACTACTAAAATATGATTACGGGATAATTACCGTGGTGGTTGTGGAATGAGATTCCACAACATTATATAACTTTAGTGAACAGCTGAGATAGTTTAAAACAGAGTTTTACTAAAATATATGTTTTATGTAATGGCAATCTTTAGAAAGGGATACACTTCCTCCGTGGTAGCTATTTCAGTGAGCTCGTTTTACCTCCATGTTCCTAGCCACATTATTATGAACCTTATCGTTAGACGTTAAGGTTTAGTTTTGTATGGGAATATTTTGACAGAACGCGTTCCTTTCCTTGCAACTTCCTTGATCATGTGTTAAATTGAATAATATAATAAAATTAAATATACTCAATGTTTTAGACTTTGGTTGTAGACAAGGAATATACTACTCTTGGTTGTAGATATTCTTCTACGTATGGTGCAGTCGATTTAATTTCTATACTTTATAAAAATTCTATGTAATTCACTAAATTTGTTTGTGCGTTACAATGCAAAACGAAACAGAGTTACGTAAAGCACCTGCAGCGATATTAGACAACATAGCAACAATTCTAGATATCAATGACGACTGGAAAAGATTTATGTCTCTTATTCCAAAAGATTTACGCAGTGATCGCTTTGACCCAAAATACAACAGTGATCATATCAGGTAAGAATGTTTTGCTGTAAAATGTTGAAATTTATTTAATCATAAGACGCACCCACCATAATCAATACGATTTGTTTACTTTTTGTTTACCAAAAATGTTATCAAACCCAAATCAAACCATTGTTCCAGACGCATAGAAGAATATGCACATAGTTTCAGGTTGAGTTGTGCTAATGTATTGTTTGACGAATGGGGAACATCTGGTCGTGTCAGACCTACTTTAGGCACTCTTTTTGAGATTTTAGCAAAGGCTGAAATGTTTAGAGCAGCCGATTGTCTTGCCGATGTGTTGAATAAACCCCCTGTGCAAAGACCTACATATGGTCCTGGCGCACCTGTGGACGTAACAGGCTACCTGAACAATAGCACCTCAGAACAATATAAAGAAACTAGGAAGTTACCTAATGGATCTACAAATGGAAATTTTGAAGCAAGGTGTGGTGATCCTACAAAGAAATTAGACGAGTCAGCAGCTCCTCTTATGAAGTTTCCTCCCACACAAGACATATTACCTAATTTTGAAGCATTGAAGGGGCATTCCACTGAAATGATACAAAATGTTGTTAATACTAATACTGATTTTATTAAGTTCTCAAAAGAGGCAACTGATCTGCCTTCAGCCGAATATATGCCTCATTTTTCAGCTTTGATGGGTGAAAAAGAGGCTGATAATAGCTCAGTAAGCACCATGTCTGGTGACTCTATGGCTGTTTCTGAATCATCTCCCTCAGCTGGTAACACCAGTGAAAGTTCACAATCTTCCCATATTGAAACTCCATCAATGTTGAGTAACAGTCTATACGAGCAAGTTGACAGAGAAATCCTTGAAGATCACAACTTAATAAAGTTTAAATATTCTGATGATTTAGAAACCATAACTAACAAATTTAACGATCCACCTATAGGAAGTGGTGGTTTCGGAGATGTGTTTAAAGCTAACCACAAGAAGCACGGCTTGCTTGCCATTAAAAGGGCACATAGTAAGCAAATCATTAAATCTACTGATCTCATGAAAATATTCAATACTGAAGTCAAATCCCTTTCGGTACTCCGCCATGAAAACATAGTGACTATACTAGGATACTGCATGGACGGACCGACACCTTGTATTGTCTGCGAGTACATTGAAGGTGGTTCACTGCTTGAAAATATAAAAGATAAAGTTTTGAATAAAACTCACAGAATGAATATAATGATAGGAACAGCCGAAGGACTAAAACACATACACAACACTGAAAAACCGATACCTGCAGCAACTGGAGCATCAAACTCAACTGGGAAACAGTACTTCATGCATGGTGATGTCAAAAGTGCAAATATTCTAATTACTTTGGACTTCACACCAAAGGTGAGAATGCAAATATTCTGTAACTTCTTTCTTTAACAGACAAGTACTTTTATTATGCTCGAGCTACGCTCGGAGTTTCTTTGCGCGATAAAATCCGAAACGTGGATATTCGCCAAAGAACCAGAGTCACCGACATAGCTGTTAAAATTTGCAAGTTGAAGTGGCAATGGGCAGGCCACATCGCTCGAAGAACCGATAACCGATGGGGAAGAAAGGTTCTGGAGTGGAGACCACGAACCGGAAGACGCAGCGTAGGGAGGCCTCCCACTAGATGGACCGACGACATTGTGAGAGTCGCGGGCATCCAGTGGATGCAAAAGGCAGGCTGTCGTTCAGTGTGGAGGTTAAAGGGGGAGGCCTATGTTCAGCAGTGGACGTCTTCTGGCTGATGACTTTTATTATTAACTAGCGGTCCACCCCAGCTCTGCACGGTTATAGTTATATAGCATATTAAAATAGCCTATATTAATCAGTGATAATGTAGCATTCAAATGGTGAAAAAAAATTTAAAATCGGTCCACTACTTTTTGAGCCAATTTGTTACAAACATACACACAAATCTTTCCTCTTTATAATTATTGTATAGATTCAAGCAGACCTAAACTACATACCCTGATATACAGGGTTACGCAGAAAGGGTGTACTAAGCCGAAAGGTGTACTTTTATGAACAACTTTTACTATGAGACCAAACCATAAACAGCGAAAAAAATCGGCATTGCTTACATTTTGTCGGTGGAAGGCAGTTTTTAACGTATTTTCGAAAAATTACAAAATGCCCACCACAATACAAAATAAAATTTTTGATAAAAATTAAAAGCATCAGTTATATTAAAAGCAGAAGTATTTTAAAATGTTTTATTTTTTGTTTAACACTATGTGGAGTAAAATATGCAAATATGTTTACCTTATTAGTAAATATGATTTTAGTCATACTTTGGTTTGAATATTTTTGAGCGCTGACTCGATAATGATATCCATAGTTTGAAATAGCTTTTTGATAAGGCTTAAAATTCTCGTGAAATATAGAAATTCAAACACAACTCAATAAAAAAAAATTGTCACACTGATTAATCAACGATTTTTAAATGTGCTTTATTGATGTAATTCATGTTTTTTTTTCAGCTATGTGACTTAGGTCTCTCCAAACAATGTGCGACAACATTCCATACAGAATCCATCGTGGGTACATCAGCATACATGGCACCCGAACGATTTGGTGGAACAATCACTCCAAAAGGTGACATATACAGCTATGGGATTGTTCTCTTGGAATTGCTAACCGGCTTAGAGCCAATTATCAGAGGTCCTGATCCAAACAATCCTGAATCCTACAACATAAAAAATTATGTGGAAGATAAAAACATTACCAGCATACTAGACCCTGAGGTTGGAGAGTGGCCTGAAGCTGAGAAAATCTACATACTGGCCAAGGCATGCATAGAATACAATAAAAATACAAGACCCACAATAGATGTGATATGTCATACACTAAATGAAATAAAACTGAATGAACGAAGAGTATACTATGCTGATGTGTAAAGGTTCAAAAGATTATTTGTGTTTTGAACTAGTATATACACTTGTACTAAAAAAAACAATTGTACAAATGGACCGCTGGGAAAATGCTGGATGCAGGCCGCCTCCAACCGGCCCTTTTCGAGATTGATGCGGGGAGTCCTATGTCCAGCAGTGGACGTCCTATGGCTGAAATGATGATGATGTTGATATACAATCGTATACATGTATGCATTTGTGTAATAATGATAAAGGGATTATTCAGACGTTTCCACACTAAACTTGTAAGTAAATATTTTTTTGTAGACTGTTCGCAATTCGGCAACCAACAGAAACCCAATCAGAATTATGAGTTTGAGGTGATCAAGAATCAAACAAAATTTTGAACTGTCTACCTTGAATCTAAAAACACCGGTTTCCTTGATTTAGTGTAAACATTTATAATAGGCTTGTGTCCTGTTTTATTTATTACAAATAACAGGTTTATTGAAGGATTTAATTAAATGCGTTACACATACTGAAAAAAATAATTTAAATTGGCTAATAAATTTATGAGATATAAGCTTTTAAAGTTTTTGGTTTTGTTTGGATAGGTGGATGCGTTGACCCTCTCCCGCAAAGGAGGTAATACAAACAATAGTACACATGCCTATTGTAATACTCACTGCAGTAGAAATGTAATTAAAATAAGTCATAATCATAATATGAAATAAGCATAGCATTAATCATATTATATGGGCATAGCCCAAGCCTAAGAGGTACAGGTTTTTACAACTGATTATTTTATTTTATAAGTAAATAAAAGTATATTTCTATTCAGAAATGTCTCTTTTAATTTCTTCCAATTTTTCTTGAAATTCTGGAGAAGTAATTTCAGACTGTTGCAGATTGTCTAATATCTTTTGGCGTTCTTCTTTAGAGCATAATGAAATTAAAGTTACTAGCAGTTCTTGTATTTCTGTGGCAATTTTTTCTTTTCTTGAGACATAAAGCAGTTTGATTAGAGCAGAGAGAAGCTTGTGGTCTGTGGACAGCTTCCAAACACACCAACAATGAGTGATCCAAACTTGCAAAGTCTGAAAAAAAAAGGAAATACATATTAATTGTACTTGGCGTTAAAAGTGTAAATTTCTTCGTCAACACACTATAAATAATATCAAACTAACATTTATTTCACTATGATAACACTATTTATATCTATACTAGTTGAGCCTTGCGGTTTCACCCGCATGGTGATGAAAAATGGTGATGATGATGATAATGAAAAGTAGCCTATGTGTTAATCCAGGGTATAATCTAAATTCACACCAAATTTCATCTAAATCGGTTTAGTAGTTTCGGCGTTAAGTCCAACCAAGCATACACACAAACTTTCGCATTTATAATATTAGTAAGATAAGATCTGTGTTGTGACGTCATGTGTATGTCCTTTGTAGCGGGTTAGAGGCACCAAGTACATAGTATTCAACAAAGAAGAAGATACCACCGACTAACTGCGTGAAGCTGACACTGCATTGTCCTGCGACCGGCCAATCTACAAAATATTTACTACCTTGAAACAAGACATTGGCAAAGTTGCGGCAACACCATACACAAGTCATGAACAAAAGTTGAAGTTATACCTATTTATTCAATACGACCCGCCCGCCCGGCTTCGCACAGGTGTAATTTACGTGCGATGCCGGGGCGGGTCGCTAGTTATATATATAAACCTTCTGTGAAAATGTTATCTAACTGATGGTGAAAACTGCATCAAAATCCGTTGCGTGGTTTAGGAGTTAGCGGCCATACAGACAGACAGACAGACGCGGAAAGCGAGTTTAATTTATACTATGTAGAGATAGAGAAGTTGTATAGACCGAGCTGCTGGCCCTTATGTCGACAGTATTGAAGCTGCCATATAATAAATAGCCTTTGACAGCTAAGAGTTAGTGGTTATAGTACACCAAAACCAGGACTTACAATTTAATGTGTCATCTGACCCTCGGTAGCGCTCAATTGTAAATGCCACTAGCGGTCACCTGTCGTTCAATTGAACGGATTATTAGTTGCTTAACTTCTGTGATATTTAAGGAGAGCTATGCCACGAGTGATACGGGAGATTCGATGAATGAGTAATAGGTATTACCATTGTTATGTGTAAAATCCAACATCTTCAAGTTCTATTAGGTTTTCAAGTTCAAATTAGGATACATAATTATGTCATGTCATGTCATAGTTATTACATTATGTGTTTCCCCTTTTTGGTATTAAAAGCCATGAGTCAGATTTGTAAGTAATAGTACTGCAACTGCAGGAAACCAAGGCATGTTTTAAAATACAAGGAGCGGCAAACAATCATGCGGCCCGTCTGATGGTAAGCAGTAATCGCCGCCTATGCACACCTGCAACACTAGCGGTAGTAGCATTTATGGATGAATGTGAAATTTTAGGTTGAGGCCAGCATACATGACAGTTCTCTCAAACATTTTCATATTTTAATTGACTTTTTTAGGTCCTGAGGAAACTAAGATAGAATATTTTCTTTTTGAGTCAAATAGAATTAAAAAAGAATCAAGCACTCATCGCTGATTCAATTTATGTTTTTTTTTTAATTTTATCTTCTATCTTTCAGTCCAATCGACTTTATCTGTACTGTAACCCTTAGTACATGTTTTGATAGTATTCGAAAACTTTTTTCGTATTAGAGTGAAGCAATCTATACCGGCGATAACTGCCAAATTTAGTTCCTCCACGTTTCCGATAGAGACGCTTTACTAAAATGTATGGAACAATACGTAAACGAAAAAAGTTTTCGTAAACTATCAAATCTTCCCACTAAGCGTACTGGTACCAGCGCTGCTGTAGCGTGGTAAGGCAAGCATATGACAAAGGTGAGGCCAAAGGCTCAACCACAAACTTTCAAGGCCAAAGTCCGAGCAGCGCCGCATCAAGCCAAGCTAGGGTGAAGGTATGAAGCTCGGCCAATCAAGCCTATAATGCGAGCTTTGAACATCGAATGAGTCAACATAATAACACTTTTTTACTACTGGATAACCCTTTTCTTCAGCGTTTCCACTACAATAGACCAATGATCTTATATGTCTCATTGTAATAGTCAGAAGAGCAGTACCAGTACCATGGAAAATCACGCGATCGTATCTGGGCGCGTTAAGGTACACGTTCGCGTGATTTTCCAACTGAGCGGATTTAACGTTAGTTTGGTGTTTGGTTAGTTGTCCGTAAGGCCCCTGGACTAGTATTCTTAAAAATTCTGGAATGTACTACATTTTCTCAATAATTTCTTAAACATTAACCAATGGACCAAAAATTTGGCCTCAGCATAGCTCCACGCAAAATATTAAGTTTCCATAATGATTCTGCAACATACCAGGGCTCTGATTCTACTAAATAAATTATTTTTAAATTGTAATTGTTTCAATTTTATTTTTTAAATAATTTCCTCAAAACTGACAGTTATAATTTTTTTTATTACTAGAAAAATACCACCACCTAATATTATAACTTAGCATAAAAATAAAATGACAATTTTGAGGCAATTATTAAAAAAAAAAATTTAACAATTACTTCAGTAGAATCGGGGCCCAGGTCACCTACTTTATTACCTTTAGAAGATGCAATCAAAGTAATTTATTTTAGTTGAAATGATGTTTACCTGTAGTACATCGACCAGCAAGATGTCAGCAACGGCATCATTACAGCAAACGTCAACATTTTCACATAATACTACTTTCAGTAACTTCTTGTTAACACAATTAACTTTGAGCAACTTCAAAATGTGTTTGATAAAGCCGAAACACACTGTTTTTCTGTGCAAATTGGATTCTATGTGTATTTGTTCTAGCATTATACTGAATATCTCATCCGTCTTTGATTCCTGGAATGAATTAATTGTTTTTATTATAAAAGCAATTAACATGTATATTATTAAAGAAAAAAATACTGCAAAATATAGCTAACATTCCAGATACAAAGTCGAATCTAATAAAAACTAGCAGTTTTAAATCTGTCATGCCGTGAAGGTTACAAGAGATAATATAAAGACAGACAAACATACATACATACACCCGAAATACTATACCTATTTATGAGATGACCCGGCACACTGCTTTGAAGAGTTTTTTGCCAGTTTTCATGTGTGATTTGTAATTTTTTTGTTTTGACGTCTGACATGCTACTGTCCAGACAACGGAGATCGAACTGAATTATGGGGTGTAGTAGTTGGTAGTTGGAAAGACAAGCCACAGACATGCAAATAAGTGTACTGGCGGGGTCTATCATCTGATAAGTCTGTGTTGAGAATGAGTAATTCCTGTCTGTTCCCTAACTGGATTAAAAATGCCTGTCTCTCCCCAAACTTGAATCCAGGTACTAATAGGAATAAAAATGTCATTACTGTCCCTGAATTTGAATCAAGAGTAGAACAACATGACATAGCTAGTAGAAATTTCGACTGATGGCCCCAACTTTTCAAATGTTAGACATTTGGGACACAAATATTCAACTAGACTAATTTTTCACATTGAACATAATTTATGTGCAATGTGAAAAATTTCGGGTATGTCCTAAAGGACCCGGGTATGTCCTAAAACTGCGACCAGAACCACCGGAGGATGGGCAGCAGCGTCCTGTTAGTACACGGTGAACGTACTGCGATCTCCAAGCCGCCTGCCAAGCGTGGGGATTATGGCAACACCCCTCTCTACGAGGGAGGCCTTGTTCAGCAGTGGACATTTAATGGCTGATGATGTGTATGTGACATAATTTATGATCTAAATAATTCATTGGTGCACAGTCGAGGATCGAACTGGGTGCTGTTGGATTGTGAAGCGCACATGCTACTGTTCAGCCACCATCGCTTAATATTTAAAGCTATGATTGTACATCAAAGATGTTTAAAACTGTCCATGCTACGTGTATGAATGAGTTTACCTTGACACTAGATGGCACAACTCTTATGAATTGTAAAAGACACTCGTGAACCAATTTGGTGACTTCAAGTTTTTTTTCTGTCATAGTCTTTTTGAGGCTGCTGAATATTACTTCATAGTAGTTTCCATCTTGAAAATGTTTTTCTTCCTGTAAATTAATTGTTACATTTTAAATTTTTTGATGTACAACTTCTAATTTTAATTTTCAAAATATTAAGTTTGACAATGCAATTCTGAGTATAAGGTCTACAGTTTATTATTCGATTTATTTTCACTGATGCTTGAGACAGAGTCATTGAAAATAATAAGAAAATTTGATGCAAACGATACCATTTTTAGTATTATTAAAATTAATTAAAACGGTAAAACACCAATAACATTAATTAATTAAAGTTCAAAAACATTACAAATCAGAAACCATGTGATACAGACAGCAAAAAAAGGTGAGGTTCTGAAATTCATTCACCTTTGATTGGCTTATTCTTCTATAAGAAATACAAAACACACACAAAAAATATAAACCCTTTTTTTGAGAAAAAAATAGACAAAGTAGGCACAAATTCGCGCACGCCGTGCGCGTAAAAAAACTTGAATCGAGATTATACAATGAGTAGTTGGAGAGACACTGTATTGTGTTGGATTAGTGTTTATATCTTTTCATGACTTATAAGCTTAATTGATCTTATTGAAAAGTAATCAAATTACACATCATGAGGAAGGTTTAGACCCAGGTATGTCCTGAAACTGCGACCAGAACCACCGGAGGATGGGCAGTAGCATCCTGTTAGTACATGGAGAACGCACTGTGATCCCCAAGCCACCTGCCGAGCGTGGGGATTATGGCAACACCCCTCTCTAAGAGGGAGGCCTTGTTCAGCAGTGGAAATTTAATGGCTGATAATGTGAGGTTGGATTTGAAATGCTTTTATACAAGAAAATTGCTTATTTGTGAATTTGAAAAAGCATACCATAGCAGTTAGCATGGCCAAACAGCATCTGAGTCCTCGCTTCCTGTTCGCAAGCACATAGTCTTCAATAAACAGCAGGCAGATAGGAAACAATGTTACAGGATTGTAACTCACTTTAAAATCCTGACAAAAGAAAAATTCAACACATGAATTTTATAAATATAGATTCCACATGTTATCGCTGAAAATAACATCTCTGAGTGTGCACCTTTAATTTTTTCATAACCAAATAATAAGCTTTGATAATTCCCGGGTATCTTTTGAACTCCTGTGATGTAGCTTTCATATTCATGTTTTTCAGCAAACAATCAAAAACTTCCTGAATGTCGCAGAAGTCGCTGTACTGAAATACTGTCTCCAATGAAAGTCGGTATGCACTTTGAAAGGATCTGTTTAACTTTCGGGCATACTCGACGCATTTATCATCATTCCATGGACTGTTGCTGGAGCGCTCGTAATACAGTAGTATAATGGTCGGCATTATTCTTTTATTAAACTCTGGATGCTCTCTAAGATCCTCTTTTGTGATTAGGTCCAGTAATACCGGAAAATGCATCTCGATATTGTTTTTACAATTAAAATACTCGGGATGGTTGTCGATTTCTTCAACGTTTCTGGACAATTTGGGTAAAAAGCAATGTTCGGCATGTTTTATGATTTCTTCGGCTGGGTCCATTTTATAGTTTGACTAGGGAAACTTACTACATAAGCTTATTCTTAGGCTTATTTAAATTACCTAAGCCCAAAGAGAATACAATAGCCTAAGCTGTCTTGGGTTTTCTATACCATAATTATATATTATGAATATAAAATCCGTTGTAAAAGTTATGACCCATTGATTTACAACACAAGTCTCAGAGCAAACAAGTATGGTATGACAAAGAGAATATAATGGTATAATATGATTTTAAATACGAATCAAATAGAATCGATAATTATTGAGAGTAGAAAATGCAAATTCAACACTTGTATTGTATTTTGTGTTTTTATTTTTTTAACACAACACAAAATCCCATTAAAATCTACTTCTTTTTTTTTTTTTTTTTTCTTCTTCCCCGTATTGGGGCTTTTGGCTCCGCATGATTGACGCAGTTGCCATATACAAGTCTTATGAGTTTTGGTTTTAGAATTTAAAGGTAGGGAAACGATACGCGATAATTAGGATTTAGTAAGGATTAGGATGGACGGATCAGAGGAGTGTAAAAGATATAGAAATATAAATAAAATTTAAAGTTTAATGTTATTCAAGATGATAAAATTAGATAGAGAATGATAGATAGAAAAGGAATTGCTACTGAGAAGAGATTGTATATTATTAGGCAATGGAACACGGAGGGATATCAAGTCATCGTAAAAAGAAGCATGGTCATGTAAAGGACAGGAGAAAAATATATGGTCCAGATCCCCATAATCACCACATTCGCACTGCGGACTATCTATGATGTTAAACCGAGCAAGGTGGGCGGGACAAGTGGTATGCCCAAGACGCATCCTGATCAAAATCGTTGATGGCACCTTGCCAAGGTTTAAAACAGAGAACCACGGCTTATTGCGAATGACCGGTTGTATACTAGCATAATATTTTCCTTTATACATGCTGCTATCCGCCCAGACTGCTTTCCAGGAATCCTGGAGGTGTAGTCTGGGTAGTGCAGCCAGGTCGTGAGTATAATTTTTATACGGAAATAAATCACCACACACCACAGCCTCATTGGCAAGTCTGTCTACTTTTTCATTACCAGTAATCCCACAATGGCTAGGAATCCATACAAAGTTAATAATTAAGTTTTTAAGAGTGCATAGATGAAGTTTTTCTCTGGCTTCTATTATAAGAGGATAATGTGACTTGCTTTTAAAAGGAAACTTCAACAACGCCTGTAAAGCACTCATGGAATCGCTAATGATAATGGTTTTTTTAAGCTCACAAAGTAGCACATATTCTATAGCTTTAACAATGCCAAGATATTCACCTGTAAATACTGACATTTCAGGAGGACATTTTATTTTTTGTACAATACCATATTGAGCATGGTAAACACCCACACCTACGCATTTATTTGGTGAATGTTTTGAGGCATCCGTATAAATGTGGTGCCAATTGGGCCATTTATCGTTTACAGTGAATTTAAAATACGCGTTAGCATTTTGTTTATCAATATTTAAATTAAGGCAAACTATTGGAGGTTGTATTAATGCTTCATAATTGCAAGTAAATATACTAAGAGTTCGAGATTGATGCGTTGGGGCATGTAGTGCCTTAAACTTAGTTAGGCTTTGCACTAAGCAAGGGAGGGATTTATGCTTCCAGTAATTTGATGACGCAGTTAAATCAGCAAGAAGGTGGAGTTTTGAGATCAAAGGACTATTAGAAAACTGTGATACGCGATAAAACAGACGATCTGATAGGAATTGTCGCCTCAAATGAAGAGGGGGTTCAGAACATTCCACTTGTAGCGCATTTAGTGGACTAGACTTCATAGCTCCGGTGATTATTCTTAGTGCTTTGGATTGAATGTTATCCAATTTCTTAAGGCCAGCTACACTACTAGGCCCCAGCAAGAAGGTCCCATAGTCAAGAACGCTTCGTATTAGAGCGTTATAGAGGAGCTTCAAAGAAAAAGGATGTGCACCCCACCAAACACCAGAAAGGCACCTTAATAAATTTAAAAGTTTTTCACACTTTGTGGCAATATACGTACAGTGTGGTAAGCCCGTAAGTTTCGAGTCAAGGCAAACGCCCAAAAACTTGACATCAGATACTGATGGAATTAAATTTCTATCATAATGTACAAAGACAGCTGGTGGAATCCGTTGACGTGTAAAATGAACCACAGAACTCTTAAGGGGAGATATGCTAAGTCCATTTTTCGCTACCCAATTTTTTAAATAATTTAAAGCTCGTGATATTTGACAGTGAATATCTCCAATCGATGTGCCTGTGGCGTATAAAACAAGATCATCTGCATATTGTAACATATTAACTGAGCCGTGTAGAGATGATTCCAAATCATATGAATAAAAATTAAATAGGATGGGACTTACAACTGAACCTTGCGGCAGACCTTTCCACACGAGTCTGCATTGATCTAGTGCTTGATCTAACTTTATTGTTCTTCCTGACAGGAGATTAATTATAAAGCATGAAAGAATATCAGGGATATTTAGTTTATGAAGTTTTGATTTCAGGATATCAAGAAGAACATTGTCATAAGCTGATTCTATATCTAAAAATACTGCTAGAACTGATTCATTCCGCGAAAATGCGATTCTAATATCTGTGACAAGTGTACCCACACTATCCAATGTACTTTTGCCTTTTCGAAAACCAAATTGTGTCTCAGGTAAAATGCCTCTGTTTTCAACTATCCATTCCAGACGATTTTTAACCATGTTTTCAGCAATTTTGGATATAACTGACGATAAAGCTATTGGACGATACGATGCAGCATCTGATGGGTTTTTTCCTGGTTTAAGAATAGGCACTACTACTTGGGATTTCCAAGAAGGAGGAATGTTTCCGGTTAACATGGCAGTGTTGATTAAGTCTAAGTAATACGCAAGTGATGATTGACTGAGGTTAGCAATGAATGAATATGGTATACCATCTTCGCCCGGCGCAGAATCCTTAACGGCTGACAGTACACCTTGTAGTTCTTGCATGGAGAACAGAGAATTTAATATGGTTGCATTATCTACAGAAGGGACTAAGTTATAGACAATTTCTTTTGGTGGTACTGTAGGCGGGGCTAATCGTGTTAGAAATTGTTCAGTCAGATTCGGAGGTAAAGGTGAACAAGGTGTCACACTAACACCACTTCTGAATCTTCTAACATTACGCCACACAACAGTGGGGCTTATATTAGGAGAAATAGAAAGGCAAAATTTTCGCCACCCTAGTTTTTTTTTTTCTTTTAAGAGCTTACGAGTTTTATTTAATAGATCTGTCAACGTCTTAAAATTTTCATCTGTCATGTCTCTATTATACTGTTTTTCAGCTGCTTTTCTTTTCTTAATCGCTTCAGAGCATTCTTTATCCCACCAGGGCGGAGAGGGAATTAATCCAGATGCTGAATTTTTAAGAGGGAATGTTTCATTAGCCGATTGTAATAAAACATTGGTAAAAGCATTTGAGCAGTCAAAAACTCCATTAGATATATTAGGTAAACTTGCTAACTTACTATTAACATTATCTTTAAATTTTGACCATAATGTGTTATCATTAATATTATATTGTAAACGTGGTTTTCGAGTAGGGTTACGATGCCAAGCCCTTGACAGGGTGATAAGGATAGGAAAATGGTCACTATCAAAGGTGGAAGTTAGTGTTTCCCATACCACAGAAGCAGCTAATTTCGGGGAACATATAGAGAGATCCACTGCACTAGTTATTTCGTGAGGAGCTGTTCGACGAGTTCGAGAGCCTGTATTTAATATACAAAGATTTTGTGCATCAATTACCTCTAGTAATTTTTCGCCGTAGAAAGATGAAATAGAGGATCCCCAGGAAATGTGATGGGAGTTAAAATCCCCTAGGATTATGAAAGGTTTAGGAAGAAGTGATAAGAGATCCTGAAGATGTTCAAAAGCTATTAATCGAGGTGAATATATATAAATAGAGACAACACAAATATTACCTACTTGTGCAGCTACTACGGAAAAATTATCATAAGAAGGAAGAGAAAGAGGAGAGAAAGAGATGGTATTTCTAATAAGCAAGGCAGCACCGCCATGACTATCAGATCTATCATCCCTTAAACAAGAAAAACCTTGGATTTTGAATATAGAGCCTGGTTTTAACCAGGTCTCTGAAAGGGCTAATAAACAAGTATTGTACTTGTTTATTAAATAAATAATCTCACTTTTTTTATGAACTGCACTTCTGCAGTTCCATTGTACCGCTTTTTGAAAGACTGCCATCATTAATGGCATTAGAATTTTTAAACATGTCTAATATAGGGGCGACGTTGGACGGTATTCTTATGTTTGACTGCGTTAATGTATTAATTAAAATTTGAATAATGTCTGTTGTAGACATTAAGATTGGGTTGTTATTCTTCATAGTAAGAGCACAGCCATCCTGTGGGGAAGGCATGTTATATTCATTTTGAATTTTTTGATGTGCAGCTCGGTCATATCCAACCCCTGGTTTGAGTGCTGGACGGCGGTTTGTAATAAATGTCTTTTTATATGACGTTTGAGGTAGTCGCTGAGAAGAAGAACTGTAAGAAGATTGTGTCTGTATTGGAGCAGTGCTATTAAAAACAGGTTTAAGAATATCAGCATAAGACTTTGATGCAGGAGGTATCAGTTTAGCTGCTTCACCATAAGAAATACAATTTTCTGCCATGGTTATTTTAATTTGTTTTTGGCGTGCAAACTCAGGACAAGACTTATTAATAGCGAAATGTGCTCCTGAACATAGACAGCATAACATGTTTTCTTCCTCTGAGTCGCAATTTTCACTATTGTGGTCCCGGCCACACTTGTAGCACCTAGGTTTTGATCTACACTGCAGCTTTGTATGACCGTATCTACAACAATTAAAACACTGAATAGTAGGGTACGTATAAAGTATTACTGGTAGAGCATTATAACACATGAATATTCTATTTGGCAATACCTGCCCATCAAAAGTTGCAACAATATTCTGTGTTGGTTTCCATACAGGAGAACCATCTACCATCGTCTTGAAATTTATTCTCCTTACTTTTAAAATCTTACCACACCCATCAGGTACCGACACATTCTCTATCACCTCTTCTGGTGTCCATTCTGATGGCACACCACGAATTAACCCCATACGAGTTACGTTAAATGATGGTACAAATGCTTTCAAACTCTCGTGTGATAGAGTACTGCTGCAGATGAATGAATTGGCATCGCTGGAGTCCGAGAAAGAAAGTGAAATTCTATTTCTCCCTATTCTCTTTACAGATCCGTTCACAATATTTTGGAAATTATTTTTTTTGAGGAACTTTCCGAATGAGACTGGGTGAAGAATTGTTCCATCATCAGGTGATTTAGTTTCCCGTTGCACATGGACAGTAAATGGAGCGGTATCAGTTGATTGATACATTGTTCTAGCTACAGGGGTGAAAACATGGGGACCTGAACCATTACTGTTGGAAGGAAGAGGTATTTGTGTTGGAGTTTGTAGAGGTTTGTGTAGGTTCTCAACATCATTGACAGAATTGTCGCTATTACCCTCACTATCAACGCAAAGACATCCAGTTTTGCCATCTGCTGCCTGAGCATGCTTCCTTTTCTTTTTATTGCAGGTTTTGCAGATTTTAACTTGACGGCTTCTTTTACGACTCGATCGCTGCTGGCTACTAGACGCGTCCGTGTCCATGCCAGACTCATTAGAAACTATACTGCTCATACTTGTAGTAATAGTTACAAAATTATTGGCCGGGGGGGCCATGCAAGGGGTGCCGACCCCGCCGCCGGGGTCAGGCGGCTCTCCCATGTTTAAAAAAAAGCAAAAAACTTACCGGATTTAGAAGAACTATACACTTAAATTAAAATATATACAATGACTACTATTTTTATATACAATACAATACTCTCCTGATCCTTTTAATCTTAAAATTATTAAAATTAAAATAACACGGAAAAATAACACCCGCCTAAGTCGACGTTTCCCGCGCTTGAATCTACTTCCTATCCATCAATCAAATATCATGATATAATCTCGTGACCATGGTTACAGATTCCATCAGTCGGAATAAAAAATAGAAACATGTTCACATGGTAGGTATCAGTTTCCGAATAGATATCTAAATTCACGTTGCCTCATTATATCACTCGCCCATACTCGAGCACTAAATAATAGGCCATTATTATACTTATACTTAACACTCGAAAACACATAAGTTTATGAAAATAAAACAACTGATGCAACATGTTATTTCCACGTTGGCGTTAAGACAAGACTTGCTTGACACAGCTGTGACATGTTTTTATACAAGTTGAAAAAAAAAAACTATACTTGACAGTGGCAAATGCATAAGATGTGCGACGCCAAAATTATCTCGACACAAAAGAAAAATTGCAAGTGATGCTATGAGTTGAAGTTGAAGAGATCTAAAGTGACACTGACACTGTGTGATATGACACATTTGACACGTTAAAAAAGTTAGGTTGTAAAACTTGTAAAAACAGAAAAAAACTGGAAAACTGGGTTCTCGGTTTGGTTGAAACTAAGGAAAAATTACATAATTGCACAAAATAAATAAACACCAAACCAGTTTATATAAAAAGTCAATGGTTAACTACCAACATGCTTAAGTATGCCAAATCTTCAAACATTTTAGAACTGGTGTTTGACGTGAGTGCTGTAAGAACTATGTTCTGGTTTCAGATTTGGCGTTAAATCTGCTGTTCTTGGCTCAGCCGTATACTATACAATCGATAAAGGAGTCTGGAAGGATAGCTCTGCTACGAGTGCCATATATGAAGATCTTGAAAAGGGTGTATCACCCTATGTGGGTGAACTGAAAAAGCAGATACCCTATGAGGTAAATACTGGAAGGGAATTTTCCCTTTAATTTTTTTACAAGAGAAACATTATCACACTCCAAAACACTAGTGATGATAAATAAAATTGTAGATAGAGTCTATATTATACCATCATTCCTCCTGCAGATTAAATTATAAATGTTGAGAGAGGTTGTGTGATAGATGATAGTATATTTCAGATAGTTGTGACCCACTGCTTGCAGGTTTTGGTCTTGTAATGGATGGATTATATCTTTGTTTTTTATAATATTTTATGAAAGTATGTATTAATTTTTTTCAGTTGCCACCGCTTCCTTCGCACGATAGATTATCCTATCTGTTTAAGTACTACTGGAACAGCGGCGTTAAATCAACCTTCAAGTTTTTAGTGGAACTCCCGACGCATACTGGCAATGCTGCACTAAAGACTTATGACTTCATAGCCTCTTCGCTAGATGTTGCTGATCAAAACTCAAGTTCCAATCCAGAGAAATGAAGTTATTATGAAATTACATTGTTAATTTAGTCATGGTCATTGTTTATTAATAAACAGTTAAAAATGTTAGTGTGCTTATTTTTACTTCATCATCATCAGCCAGACGACATCCACTGCTGAACATAGGCCTCCCTCTTATGCCTCCATACTGAACGGGAGCCCGCCATAATATATGCATCCACTGGATGCTTGCGAGTCTCTCTTAACCAATTTACATGGTTCGTTTTATTATTTAAGGTCATGAGGTGATACCACAAAAATTTAATTTTTAATATGACTGGCCAAGAGCATGTCTAGACATGCGTATAGGGTTATGGAACCCTACCATATAATTGCACCAAAGACAATTGTAGCATAGACAAAAGTACTAAAGTATTGTTCTTGATTAGATGATTGTAGTCAAACATATTCATAGTTCAGAAATTGGTAGTTATATAAAAAATAAAACAAATGAAGCTCTGTGGTCTTAGCTAAATTTTAAAGCTTATATAATTTTGTATCATTTCAACATAACATACTTTTTAAGGTTTAAAACAGATTTTTCATCCAGTACGCTTAGTCCCAGATTTGATAGTTTACGAAAACTTTTTTCGTTTATGTATTGTTCCATACGTTTTAGTAAAGCACCTCTATCGGAAACGTGGAGGAGCTAAAATCGGTAGCAAGCGGCGGTATAGATTGCTTCACTCTAATACGAAAGTTTTCGAATACCTTTTACCCCAGCAATGTATGGAACAATACGAAAACGAAAAAAGTTTTCGAATACTATCATAACTTGTACTAAGGGTACAAATAATTTTACGAAAAGGTCAATGTCCTCAAAAGGCTAGAACATCTTGATTCCGTCAGGTCACAAGAAGAGAAACAAACATCACACCTAGGTAACATGTGAAAAAATGCAGCATCTCATCCCACTTTTCCGCCTTGTGTCTATCGCCACACCCACTGAGTGCCCCTCGGGCTGAGATATGTTTACTGACCATCCAATACTAATGAGGATTTTTACCTTTTCTTAGTTTTATTACATTTTAAGAGTACCTCAGAACCGGAGGTACTGGAGATGTCAGAGCCTGACAGATTTTTTTTTAGCGTTTTGAAAGAAAATAAGTGTTTTTTGTGAGAGTAGCATCTCATTTTTTTTATATAAGCAGGAGCATTGGACCTCACCGCAGAACGCAGGAAGCTTCCAACAGGCGCTTTTGGAGATCGATGGGGGGAGGCCTATGTCCAGCAGTAGACGTCCTATGGCTGAAATGATGATGAGGAGCACTGGTGCTTAGCCGAAAACCAATTTTACTGATAATTATGAACCACTTTTACTATGACCAATGCTGAAATCATAAAAAATATCAACTATTCCATATGTTGTTTTGTGGAACAGCCTTTTTGCGATTTTTTGATTTCCCCTTCCTCTTCAAAGACAGTATAACCACATCTTTGGCCCCCATGGTCTAAGTTGTATATTATAATGATTACAATGACTAGCCAACTAAGAACGCCTAACCTATGTTCAGAAGGAATAAAGTGGATGTAAATAAAAATGGAATATTACAAAACCAGCCCACAACTGTGGCAGTTTGATTTATTCATTTCTCACAGTGTCACAAATTTTAACATTTTCCAGCAAATGCTCCATACATGTGTAAACATTTCCAGGCTTCAAAAAATAACTTCCACATAGGTAAAATAATCAGACAAATGTGGCAATTTCATTTTGATTATTGCAAAAAGCTTAGTTTTGTTAACATATTTATGGAGCGCACATTCCAAGAATAAAATACATAAGATGAGGAATATGAAACATCAGGATCTAAAATAATATGGCTGCTAAATACATCCATAAGATTTTAAGCTCTATTAATATTTAAAATTACATATATTCAAGAGCACCTGATACAAATTCCTCCAACAAATTTACATCAAATAAGGTACTTCACATTGAGATTGCACAGACAAATGAACGTGAGAATGAATAGTTTGTGCACGTCACAATGATATCGTAATTACAAACTTGTCACGCAATGGTCTTGAGTTGTAATCAGTTTTACAATTTATTTATTACTACTTCCATGTATCGTCATTAAAGTCAATCAATCTCGCCAAATTGTGGTACATCGGAATAGTATTTACAAATGTTTAGTAAAATTCATTTAAAAAATTCAAGCAGTAAACAAATTTTATTACGTATTCTAAAAACTGAAAGTGTTAGTAGCAGATATGAATTATGCATGTTAGTAAATTTGAGGTACAATTAGAACTATAAGCCCACTGGAAAAGGGCAGTTACTTTGTACATAAATCATCTAATTTGTTTGTTCTGTAAAATTTTACTGAACAACTTTGCAATTGAAGTAGTTCATACAAATGTAAATGAAATTTATTTTAACTAGAAAAAAAGACGTAATGACCTTTTGATTTTCATCAAAGGTTTATATCCAAAGAAGGGTGGAAACGGGAAGTGTTTGTTGATTGATTATATCTCAGTGGGCGTGTTGCTAGGCAACTGCAGCCTCCACTTCCATCGGTTCTTCAACACCAGTTTTCTTTTTCTTCTTCTTGTTTGCTTTCGCAGATGAATTCAGGAGGGACTGTAACAAAGAGAATCATATTACGTCTTTTTTATACATATCATTATCAGCCACTGTTGCCACAGCCACATCATGTTTTCACTGCTGGGACAGGCCTTCTCTCAGAGAGAGAGGATGGGCTCTAATCTACCATATTGGCCCAGTGCATGTTGGTGAATGTCATTATGTCTGAACTTTTGAGGTTCTTGGACAGACCAGTTTCCTCAGAATGTTTTCCTTCAGCGTTGTTGTGCATTGGCATCGGAAATGCACATAATTTATTTAGGTATTATTTATAAATAAGTCATTGGTGCAGGGTCGAGGATCGAACTGCGTGCCGTCAGATTGTAAAGCACACATGCTATCTCTTGGTATTTAATAATATAATTAAAAATTATTTTATCAAATACTAACTACATAGCGCAAAACAAAGGATACGATTTGTTATCATAAGAAGCTAGTATGATATGTCGTAATGGTTCAAACCGAAATGGTCAAACTAATCAAATCGGCTCAAAAACATCACGTTTTCTATACCCTGCGCTTGTTCAAGTCACACGAAGAACAAGTGTGACTCGAAAGATTTCAGGGAGACAATCTAAGTAATCCGTAATTGCATCCATCTTGTGATGGACGGAAGAACTTAAAGAAACCGCATGGAAAGGCGAATGCAGGCAGGAATTCAGCCGGCCCTTTTGGAGATCGATGGGGGAGGAATTTAAATTAAGAGGCTGGCTTATCGATTTATTTAAGCATTTTATGATTTTAATGAGTTGATAAAAAAATCTAATATATAATAATGTAATGGTCACAAATAATGTATGTACTTTGTTCTATCAAATTTTTTATGGTTTTTACCTTTATATAATTTATTTTATTTCTATTTTATTACGTTTTAAATGTTGTATATTATCTATATACTTTTATTAAATAATAAAATTATAATTGCCTGACCTGTAAACATGTTTATCAATAAATTACTTGGACTTTGATGCCTATGTCCACCTATGTCCAGCAGATGATGATGAAATTGTACATAGCTATGTTTATATACGAAACTGCGGACGTTTTCCGACAATAATTTTCTACACATTGTGCGTTCTATGTAATTTTTTTGACGTATACGTATAACAATACAATAACGGTGGCTTACAGTAATTTCTGGGTCCTTGATAGAGCGTTCACTTTTGCACGTGCTCTTGTCGAAAGGCAGGCCGGTGATGCGATGTGTGCCGCTGGGCAGCAGCAGCACTGTGAACTTGAACTGTGCCACCAACTCACCGGGCCGCTCGTACAACACCTACGGAGTTAGACATAATGATTAACATGAAGTAAATAAATTTTTTGTAGTAGTAATTTGTGTAATAATATGTAGTAAAATCATGTACTTATATAATTTTGTATTGATACATAATTTAAGTTAGATTTATATTTGTTAAAAATGCAAAAAAAAACACGTGATTAATGGACAGCTCCAAACTTGAATGTCGTATCTTGCGCGGCACGATTCTACGCGCTCCACTCAACCCAATTCTGATGAAGGCGGTTAATACAACCTTTAAAGGGTCTGTAAAGTATATGTGATGTCCCTGGTGTTACAGGTAGATAGTTTGCCACCTACGGCATAAAAAAAACTTAACACCCCAAAAAGAAGGGTTTTACAAATTTAACATGACCTGTGGCATTGTAGCTCCCAAACAGCTGAACCGATTTTGGTTTAGTGTTATGTGCTCATTGAGTGTTCTCTATGATTCAAGCAAATAAAACAACAAAAATGTGCATGAAGTACGTCCTCGCCTCTTCTTATTTCGAAGAAATATTTCCAATATTTGGGGGGTTTGAAGCCCCAACCCTGGCTACGGCCGTAAAGTAAGCCAAATGGCTAGCCATAGGTCAGTTGTCTGAAGCTGACATATAAACTTATTTGTAGAATATGCAATTAATCCCTGGTTCAGACTAAGCTTCTTAGTCTTGAGCATCGGCGTAAAGTTGCTAGTCTATCGGGTTTTTATTGGATACATTTCGGCGTGTGCATTAGATCTGCATGATTTAATTCCCTCGTGCCCTTTTTTCTATCTGACTGCCAGGGCGGGCACGAAAAATCGACATCGTTTTATGGTTGATATTCCGAAAACCCGTACGAAGCGCTTTGATTCCACATTGTGCGAACTGCTAGTCTGTGGAATTTACTGCCTGAATGGGTTTTCCCCCCATCAATCTACCCTGTCTTCAAGTCGAGAGTGAATCGTTTCTTCTAGGCAAGCTTGCTCCATCGTAGACTGTATCGTCGCTTAACATGAGGCGAGATGACGGCCAAGCGCAAGCCTATCTACAATTTAAAAAAAACTTGTATACTTACTTGGAAAGGCTCAATGAGTTTGTGGTTGATGCACTCGACAAGCCCTAACCTCGCGCTGGTCTCCTTATCGAAGCTACGCAAGTTGAACGGCATCGAACCGTGCTTGTTGCGGACCTGTAAACAACAAACACTTATAATAACTAGCTTACACAAGCTGTTTAAAGCAATCCAGTTTAGGTGATGAAAAAAATGTTGCGCGACTGTAAACCGCATCTGGGCGCGTTACGGTTCAATTTCGTGTGGTTTTAACGTTAGTTTGATACCAACAGCAGTTGGCCGTAAGGCCCCTGATACAATTTTCCCACTTGATTGGGATGAAAAGTATCCTATACACACTCTCAAAATGCTAAATAGTTCTTTGCTAAATTTTAATATTATTTATTTACGGAAAACAAACAGCGTTAACAACATAAAACATAGTAAGAAAAATAAGAACAAACAAGCCTTAAAAGTTTTTACAAATAGAACAGATATACAATCCAGTTCTGTGAATGTTGAAATAACAAGTGCAATAGAACAAATATCAAACAGTATACATAAAATTCAAATATATATATAATCAATGGTTAAAGCCATATCAATCTAATAATATAAAAAGTATATACTAATGAAAAACATAGTAAGGAAAAATAAACCAGGCTACTCAAGAGACACAATCAGAAGAAGAAAAAAAGGCTGAAAAAGCATAATTTTTGAAGAAATCAAGAACGCAAGAAGAATTTGATTATCAAGAACATTTCAGAAAGGCAGCTATACTCGGTCCAAGCCTTATTTGCTCTGATAGCTACAATAGCAAAAAATATTTCTCTAATTACACTGAAATTGATTGATTTGATTACTGAAATAAATATTTTTCTATATAATTATATCATAATAAATATATCTTTGCATTTATAGTGCTAGTTTCAATATGGTTAATATACAATACAATAGCCATTTATTTCGAATAAGATTTTAACATAAAATTATTTCTACAGTTTTATAAAATGTCTCTTAGTTTAGTGTGCCTTTTGGCATAGGCCTCCTCCAACTGTCTCCATTGCTCTCTATCATCTGCCACTCTAGTGTTGGTATGGTTAATATAGTTAAGTTAAAGAGTGAACCGCTGGCCTTTTGGAAAAGTATCTTTACGCAATAGAATCCAAAATGAGGATATTATCCAAAAAACCAGAGTCAGCTATGAAAATTTGCAAGTTGAAGTGGCTATGGCCATACACACACAGGCTTGAAGAACCCATAACGGTTGGGCAGGACGGTTCTTGAGTGGAGACCATAAACCGAAAGACGCAGGATAGGTAGGCCTCCCACAAGATGGACTGACGAAATCATGAGTCGCGGGCATCCAGTGGATGCAAATGGCAGGCTGTTGTTCAGTGTGGAGTTCTAAGAGGGAGGCCTATGTTCTTCAGTGGACATCTTCTGGCTGATGATGATGGAAGCGTGAATAACTTAAGTAGATAGGTGGTGATAAGGGTAATTGTCTACATGTGGCCCTTCGTTTTGTTGACAAATTACTAAATTATCTTGAACTAGCGGTCCACCCCGGCTCCGCACGGATATAGTTATATAGCCTATTAAAATAGCTTATATTAATCAGTGATAATGTAGCATTCAAATGGTGAAAGAATTTTTTAAATCAGTCCAGTACTTTTTGAGCCAATTCGTTACAAACATACTTACATACAAATCTTTCATCTTTATAATATTATTAGTATAGATTAGTTTAACTCCACAGATAAGTTGATTGATTATTTGCCATGCAAGCTCTATTTTAATAGAAAAACATACTTCGCTATAGAACATTCTGGATGCTTTCAATTTGAGTTGATAAACCTCTTCTGTCTTCTTGTATATTGTACACCTTGTGTCCATTTCTCGGCCCTGAAATGGTAAATAAATATTTTGGTTATCTCATGAATTTGAACTAGACTAGATCTAACACTTCTGACATTTGATAGAATGAATAATGAGAGATGATAATAGGCATGTGTCCTAATGTTTAATTTATTACAAATAACCGGCTTGGCGATGAATATAACTAAATATATTACACATACAGACAAAAAAATTAAATTGGTTAATAAATCGCTGAGATATGAGTGTTTAAATTTTAAGGTGGGGATAGAGGGGATGCTCTATCCCTTTCTCGCAAAGCGTGTGTTAGTATAGCATTTGTATGTCGCACCTGAGGCGTGACGTCATGGCTCAGTATAGTGCACTCTCTGTCTAGCATGAAATTTGAACTTATTTAAATTTAGTTTTTTGTTGATGGGCTCTATTTATGATCAGCTTTTTTATGAGGTAATAAAAAAAAATAGTCATCATGCCTATTACAAAGTACACAAATATAGACTCCATCAATGCCTAATTGGTACCTCAATTTTTATAGTACTTTTATTGAACACAGCAAGGATATTCAAGTGGGATATATCACTACAATTATGAAGTAATATCTGAGCATGTTTGAAAAAAGTTTATTGTCAGTCATAAAAAACCGAAATGATATGAAATCAAGACGGTTAAGAGTATTACTATTTTATATTCCCTGAGTACTGCCAGAAAACAAATTTAGGATCGTTGACTGGAAAGAATTCAGGGTTCATTTAATAAACAAAGATATTATTGGAAGAATTAAAAAAGAGAGATGAAATGTAGCATATGACACTAATAAGATAAATAAAATAATAAACTATACAATTTGACAATTATTTGATTAATTTCTATAAATAGAAAAGTAAGCAACTTACAACACCCTCTCCAGTAGAAATAAGCACATCCATGGCGTACACTTCATATGTTTCCAGGGTGGCCTTTTCATGTTCTTTACGCTGCAACTCTGATGGGTTCTGTATGATGCTCTTCTCTCCGTCAATGCGGAACTGCTTGAGCTGATGCGAGAGCATGCCCTCGACTGGCTTGCATCCATACTCTGCACTAATTTTCTGTACTGCATCCGTGATAGCATAATTCTAAAAAAATAAGGCTTTAGTTAGTACAATTTCATCAGAGAAATATATGAGTAGCCCATTTGCAAAACTCGCTATGTGCGTCTTAAAAAAAAAGGTAAATAGCGAAGGTAGCGAGTTTTGCAGGAGTAGTCGAACTTTGATGTTGATTTGTACAAAGTACAGCTAGTTTTGACGCAGTATCGTTAGTCTGTTTCATAGTATTTAAAATTCTAAACTGTATCTGTCAAAATCAAAAAATCATAAATCTTATGTCATAGCGGTGTTTGAAAGTGGACTACTCAAATGTACAAGATTACATAAAACATGTGTGTTTTTTTTTATCGCGGATAAGTCCGCGTTTGACCACCAAGTCGCCTGTTGGTAAGCGACGATGTGATCGAAGATGAAGCACGTAGACTTAGACACAGCAGTTCGGCATAGATTACATATAACAGTGTGAGACGAATGGTATTCCTATTCCTTCCTGGGGCCCTTATTCCTAACTAAAACGCGGACGTAACGCGGTGCGTTAAATTAACCTATATTCCCAAGTAGGGAACAGAGGCCAAATTTTTATAGTACTTTTTTTGAACATAGCGTGGATATTCAAGTTAACATCTGAGCATCCTTGAGAAAAATATCATGTCAAAATCAAAATATTTATTTGTCAGTAATTAAAAACCAAAATGATATAAAATCAAGACGGTTAAGAGTATTACTATTTTATATTCCCTGAGTACTGCCAGAAAACAAACGTAGAATCGTTGACTGGAAAGAATTCAGGGTTCATGGTTCCTTCTAGGCAAGCGTGCTCCATCATAGACCGCATCATTGGAGGCTAACCAACTTTGGGTAGCTGCATCAATGAAGTAAGGGTACATTGAACAGTGGTATTAAGCTGACAGGTCATTCAAGGTAGTACGATTTTAGTCTTCTTATGGTATGGTTCATAAATATTTTTGAGTGCAGAACCGTTTTTTTTTTTAAAACTAATAATAAGCTTGCGTCTTTGGTATTTCATAGTTTAAAATATATTTAGTTGAATACCTCATTATCCGGTCGCAGCAGCCTCAGGGCGGCCTCGGAGGCGTAGTGCGCGGCGAGCAGCACGTCGGCCGCCCGCCCGGTGACCTCGCCGCCGCCCACCACCACCGTGTGCGCCACCACTGCGATGAACCCATCTATGTGCGCGCCCAGGTCTCTAAAAATATTAAGGGAAACGTTTGATGGCACACACGTATAAATAATGTTTTCAATTAAAAAGACTTAATTGACATGGCTTATTGGTTGTAATAGAGAACTACTGGAACCCTCATCCGTAAATACCATAACTAAATGGATAGAGCATTTCAGGATCTTCACCTAATCGGGTAATTTATAATTTCATAATTATTAAATTAACTGAAAGATATTATGATAAGGTACATACATCCACTTGATTAAAAACACCATAAAGATAAAGTGTTCTACATAATAATAAGATTACAATTTGATTCCTGTTGATAATTTGAGGTTCGGTTCAGTTCAAGTCATTTTAGCTCTAAAAGCTGTGAATGTGGATTTTAGAAGCTAAATGAAACTATGAATTTGGATCATTTTTGCTAAGGTTTTGATCGTAAGCTGTAAAATGCACAGGCTAGTAGCTGACATACTACAATGTAATACTAAAAAAAATGCTTTTATTGTGTTTTTTACAATGTTATTGCAATGATCAGAGCTACAAAAATCTTGGATAGAGTTTTTACGTGATACACATACAACTTATGCTCGAAATAAGAGCAGACTGTAGGTGTTAGATAAAGAAATATTAAGCAACTAGCGGTCCGCCCCGGCTCCGCACGGGTATAGTTATATAGCCTATATTAATCAGTGATAATGTAGCATACAAATGGTCAAAGAATTTTTAAAATCGGTCCAGTACTTTTTGAGCCAATTCGTTACAAACATACTTACATACAAATCTTTCCTCTTTATAATATTGTATAGATGTATAGACAAAGTGAGAGTTGGGCTCATGTACTGTGGATCTGATATCAGGGTTGTTCACTAAAGTTATATGATTATTCACGGGATATTTACTGTGGTAAGGTTGTGGAATGTGCTCCCGATATTTCGGCGCAGTTACATGCACCATGTTCACGGGAAGACATAAAGTATAGATGTGCGCATAGAATTTGATGTTTTGCTATTTTTATCAGTTGGAAGCACTATGGCATCTCCCCCAGTCGCCTACCACTAGGTGGCCTCTTTGCTTTGAGTTCTGGAGTAATACCTATATTAGGCTACTTTTACCTCCGAATTTACAGTTTCTATTGCATAGCGGGAAATCTGCATGCAAGGCTTGTCAATTAATCAATTTATAAAAGTGAAATACTACTCACTCATCACAAAATCTCGAAAACTAATTGGGGAATGAAGCTGAAATTTTGCAGGTATTTTTCTAAAGGGTTGTCAACAGGGATAAATTAAAGGGTTCAAACAAAAGGGGTGTCTATTCGTACAAAATCGCGGGAAACGGATCGCTAGTATAAATCTAGTCAATGTAAATAGCGACTGAGACAGATGATTTTGTACGAATGTTTTAAAGCCTCAATGGCTTCTTACTCACATCTTGGCTAGATCTCCGACCTTCAGAATGTAATCTGCTTCACTAGGAATGGGCGAGAAGTGACAGATGCAGTTGTTTACAGATACACATGTTGAGAACGCTATGCCTTTTTTGGAGTCTTTCTCTTTTTTGAACACCTTTGAGGTTTCGTCCAGTAGTAGCTGGTCACCGAATTCACATATTTCCCTCGCAGATGCGTCGGGGACGCATTTTACGATAAGTTGTTCTAGTACACCTGAAACAAACAATGGGTTTTGTCATGAGATTATACGTAAAGTGGTGAGACCGAAGCGGGGAAGGCATCGGAGGCTCTATAGCGGCCGCATGGCGTTGAGCTATGACACGCGTCCATTCTCCTCCAACCTACGCAGATACAAATGTCGACACAGGGCGACATTTTAGTCACACACAATGGTAGCAAAAGAACTTACGATTTACAATTTGTCCCGCTAATTTGTACTTGGTTACCACCAAGTCTTCTGCGACCGTTTTTTCCACTTCTTTGTCGTCAGCCATTTCACAAAATTGTGAATTTTACACAAGCAACGTACGTGTTCTCTGATTGGTCGTAAAACTATAACAGTCACGTGATTGATTTAACGAATAGCAAAATGGCGGGTAAATTGATTTTGAACAAATTTTCAGTAACTCTCTAACATTATATTATTATCCCTATGAACTTCTACATACAATTATATTATGTTGTATAAATAGGGATCAACGGAATGAAATACAGTGAGTAAAATTGTGTATCTACAATTAAGTAGGACATTTTAATTTATCTATGTTTAAAATGTTAGATGAGAGTCATATCTGCTTCTCACCAATCACCATTTCGACATAATTAAGCTCAAATATGATTTGTTAATTTTTCACTACAGTATAAGCCAATAGGATAGCTTCCCACAAAAAAGTTTTTCAACTAAATAAATAGATTTTGTATCTTTTGCGCCGTTCACAGACAAAAATAACTAGTGTCAGTTCATAGAGAGGCTCGGAAACGGGCAAGCTGCTTGGGACAAGCACGTAGATTTAGGCTTGTGGCATGTTGCATAGTTATTAAGGTTCCGTACCCATAGGGTAAAAACGGGACCCTATTTTACTAAGCCTGTCCTGTCTGTCCATCCGTCTATCTTACCTATTAACGGCTGTATCTTTCGAACCGTAATACATAGCCAGTTACATATCATAGAATATGTAATGTTTGTATGTATATTAGCTATGAAATAATGAAAAAATAAAAACAAACGTGGAAAAAAACATGTCGGCTCGTTGAATTATTTTCCTAAACTTGTGTATTTTCGAGTGTTAATTTGTTGTAAATGGTGAATTATTATTTATTAAGTGCTTGTATACGTGCTCGTGTGTGGGAAAGTGATATAACGAGGTGAAACATGTCTTTTACTCCATAGGAGCCTCTTGTAAATCTCCACCACTTTACAGGGGCATGAGTTTGACTTGACTGTGACTTACTTTGCTTGACTCTGACTGTGACTGATTTGTTTGGCGCTTTTAATACTAAGTAAACAAGATTAATATTACGACTAAAAGGCATTGAATCCACGGTCATGAAACTTTTTACAAAAAAAAAAACGACTTTTCTTTTCAATTTCATGGTTTCATCTTTTCATGTCAGCTGTCATTTAATTTTATTATATTCTCTTTGTTCATTACTTTGATTATATATAGAACGGATATGTCATACCTATAATTTCCCCTCAGCCAAGGTACATGCGTTGGCTCCGCCTACGTATGTCAAACGAGCACACCGTTTTATAAAAACTGTTTCACCGTCGATCATCCGCCATTTGTCTTCTTACTATGTTACGAAACGGAGCTCCTTAAAAATGGTCATATGTGCAGTAATCCTTTGTAAATCTCGATCACATACTACGAACTTCACTACGCACGGAGTCTCTTATCACAGGTAAGTATTTTTTTTAACAAATAACGTGCTAATTTCACCACAAAACGAGTTCAAGTAAGCTTAATTGAACAGAAGAAAATATTAATCGAAAATCAGGGTTGCCAACTCGATATCACAGATACTCGCTAAATGACATCTCAAATAGCGCTAGATTAATATAAATTTACAAAATATATAGCAAATTTGTTTGGACATGGAATAAAATTTTAAAGTTTCATTATGGAACGTATTGCCTCACCCGAGAAAAACGGTTTAAGTTTTTATATAGGTTTCTTAGTCTTAGTTTCTAGTTCTTACTAGAACTACTCAATCAACAAACTAAGCTATATAATTATAATGCTACTCTAAAACACTACGGTCAAATAGACATTCTCTTCCCCCCGCAAGCGAACGCGGGGGAGTCATCCGATCCAGTAGGATAACACAATAGCATGTCACGCCTCCATTTTATCAGAAAAACGTTTTAGGGCCAAATTCTATGAATAATAAGGTTGCTACAAAGAAAGGATTATCATATTAAAATTAGACAGACAAACATATCAGTACATCGTACAGACGTAGGTACATCGTCATCTTATTAGTTCCGGAAAATCCCCCAAGATGGTATAGCAAAGCAACATATAAAACTAAAGCGTTTTGTTACTTCTCGCGTGGCTGCGTATTGTTCTACGGTGACCAGAAAAAAAAAACCAGCGTGATTGCTGTTTAGTGTTAGCTGTTTTATCTTAGATTTCAGCGCTAGACTAGACTTACGAAAATAGAGCCAAATCTAGCACAAATAGTTACTAAGTTGGCAACCTTGTCGAAAAAATGAACTAGTGATGTGCTAATTTATTACTCGTAGTCTCGTACTCGTTACTTATATAGTTATTCGTACGACGTAATCCAAGTTTGAATGAAGTTTGATAGGTATAAATACTCGTTTTTTTTGTGTTTTCGCCCATTTCGGAGCATGCTAAAGCCATACGGCCTCGTCTACTGTATTTACTTTACTGTCATAAATAAGTAAATCTCCAGTACAGTAGGTATATTATTGGTATCGTGCGTGTGTTATTGGTATATGGTGTCGTGACGGCTGCGCTTGCCACGATATTTTCCATGCAGGCAACACCAAACAACATCCTCCTGCAATGAATAGTCCAATCAACGCGTCCTGTCCAAACGACCAATCACAAGGCCCGCAGTTGACATTTAAGTGATGGCTTGAGAACCCCGGCAGTGGGGTGACGCCATTTTCCATTCTGCTTTCAACGGCGTCCACACGAGCGACAACATCTCACGAAATATCGGAGCTAAGTATCACAGACTCTTTATTACCTTGCTTGCACTCATGCTTTGATGAATAACTGATGAATAACTATTAATAAACATGTTCTTTATGTGGATTACTTATACAGATAGATACTTCACATTGTGCACAATCTGAAGGTTAGGATTCGTACGGGACTTTTGAGCTCACCTCACGAATAGTCGTGAACGTCTACTGCCAGATGCATGGCCGGGGAACAGGACTGCAAGGAGGCGGTGCCTGATGTACGATACCAAACCGTCGGCCAGGTCTGAGAACGCTTGGTGTACAGAGTGTAGTGGCCGGTTGGCCCGCGTGGGCGAGGGGTCGGGGTCCGATAGACGACAGCGCTCCCCACGCGCAGATCACGGTGGCCCACGATCGGATCTGCTCCCGTGCGAATCGCCACCTGATTTAAGACTCGTGACCGGGTGTCGCCGCTTCCGTGGGCCGGTACAAGGGGCGGTAGGGGGTACACTCAGGTGGTATTAAGTTAAATGTAGCTCGACGTAAAAGATCATAGGTGCTGAAGGGTTGTGATGCTTAGTTACCAGCTCATGGTGTTTTAACATTACAGGACGTGTGAAACCGACATCGGACAAGTAGGGCTGTCCATGAAATCCATGCTCACTGTAGTCGGGGAAGTGAGCAGCACGAGAAGGCTCTGTCACCATCACCACGAGGCGATTGGTAACCCCACGTGCCCGGTGAGTGAACTCACATTGTATATGCACTATAAATACAGTTTGTTGGGACACGCTGGCATAACGGTATGCAGCGATGGGTGTTGCATTATAAAGGTGATATAGCGAAGCAGATGTTGAGAATATAGCCTGATATAAATGTATGTATAGTTCACCGCAACCCCCATAAGCTTCCCGACATATGGCCTTTGATATTATATAGTTGGGATCGGCCTTTAAACTTAAGCTAGTACCGAAGAAAGTTTGTCAAATACTGAAGGAGGCGAGGTAAACAACTATTGCAACATTGACATAATTATTCTTACTAGTTCGACAAACGCACACTTCAATATTAAGCGCATACAACTGCAAACGATGTGCTCAAAATGTATACAAATGGACGACCGAGGGGAGGGGGAGGTAAGTGCTAAAGGGGAAACTGTAGGTGTAGGTGTAACGCTTCCATTTATTTATTTTTTCTGAGGTTATGGTGTCAGAATAATAAATGTGGGTTGAAAATGGATACAAAGTATATCATACTAATATTATAAATGCGAAAGTGTGTTTTTTTGTTACTCTTTTACGCTGCAACGGCACAACGGATCGTCGACCTGATTTTTTGCATGGGTATAGTTCAAGAGCCAGAGAGAGGCTACTTTTCATAATCATCATCACCATCACCATTTTTCATAACTATGTGGGTGAAACCGTGGTTATTTTACATATCTATATGGTTTTCGATATTGACAACATTTTAAAGTACACAATACTTGGTCCAATCTTTCAAGACATGGTAAAATAAGAAAGATACGTTATAAGTATTTAGTTTATTTAAACAATTTTACTAGCATACCGAAATTTCTCCAGTACACTCTTCGGTATCCGATATCGGTATGGTGAAAGCACAATATTTAGTTGGTATTTTTATCACTTCACTAGCTTTGTATAATGTGTGCGAAGTAAACACAGCGAGGCGACCAATGAGCGTTGCGCATTTTGTATTTGTGTTCTGTTTCGTCAATGAGTGCAGGTTATAATGAAGTGTGCGCTTGTAGAGATGTATTCGATTACTTGAATGGGCGGGCTTTAGAAAACAAGTGTGTGCTATGCGTGTTTACTTCGTCTCCCGCAAAAAGTGCCAGACTTTTTTCCATAGCAGCTCGGGCTAATACCACATCCGTTCTATATATAATCAAAGGTTCATTACCTTCTTGTGCCTTTTTCATTTCAATCAAAGTGTTTACAATCACAGACATAATAATATCACAGATGTAGACTTTCTCTTCATAAACTTTTCATAATTCTCGATCGACATCTCATTTTTAGTATTAGTATTTATATTCAGCTTTACCTATAGAGCCAGAAGATAAAAAAATAACATAAAATGGAAGAATTGGAACGGTTATCGAACATGTTGAAAGAAAAAATTGTATACGGTGAAGAATTGATAGACCAGCTGGAGTCCCTTGACAACATTGATGGTGTTAAAAAATTACAACGAAAAATTCGTCAAGAGATCGATTTTCTGAAAAGAGTTAAGTGTGAATGTTGAAATTGGATGTGGCACCAAATAAATATTCATGCTTTCTTTCTTTATTCTGTATTGCAATATGTACACTTTCTTCTTCTAAAAACTAAGTTTTAGTGTACATTGTGTATTATACCCTGCATAAAGGGTGCAGCAATGGTTAATGTTGTGGCTGGTCACAAACCAGACCGCAGACATTAAATATACTTAAATCCAATAGATACACTTATAATTAAGTCTATTATATCTATTACATGATAATTATCTACTATTTAAACTAAACATAGGATGAAGTTGTTTTACAATGAAGATGTACTTATTACAAAAATTTATGTTTTAATTTGTAGTTGCAAAAGTCAAACAAAGTTAAGCCTGAGCAATTATCTTGTTCAAACCTCCGGCACCTCGGTGCCATGGTAGAGTGTGCCACAAGACCTGGTGTCGTTGCTGTGTGCAAAGTCTTCCATTTGGACAGTACCAACAAATTGCTAATCGATATTGTCAGCAATCAAGGAAAAACATGGACAAAAGGTATATATTTCTTGTCATTTTTGGGTAAAAAAAACTTTATTTGAAATGCCTTTTTTATTGAGCAATAGTAATTTTTTTTAAATAAAGGAAGAAGAAGAAGTGTTTAGTTATTTATTTAATTTTATATTTTGCAGTTATAGCCCGTAACCCGAGATCCTTATCAGCGCTTAGTTCTGGTAATGCTTCATATGGTGCTCGCTCCACACTTGATCAAGCGGAGGACTACATGGAGTGTGCTAAATTGTATCCATGCATGTATCAAACTCCTAAAGTATGTCTTGTTACTTAATTATCAGAACCTAAATTATGTACTTTGCTACCAGCATCAAGCACTTTAACCTTTTACAGCATTATATCAATCTATTTAATGGCTCTTTTTCCCTCTGTAGAGAAAGCAACAGTAAAGGTTGTAGTAGAGTTTACTTGGTTAATCCCTCGATCAAATGTTAACCTCGATAGCCCGTTGGTCCAGTTGGTAGTGATCCTGGCGTCTGCGTTTGGGGGTGTGGGTTTGATTCCCACCTAGGACAAACACATTCGATGAACATTTGTGTTTGTTCTACATCTGGGTGTTAATTAATATCTATTTAAGTATGTATATCAGTCTCTGGCAGCCATATTACAAGCTTTGCTTAGTTTGGGGTCAGATGACCGTGTGTGCAAAAATATCCAGAATATTAATTTAAAAAAAAAACTTTTATTTTATTATATTACCTTAGTAAAAAGCTGGCATCTGATATTTTAGTACTTACATATATGATTTTACCCTATAATATTACAAAGAAAATTATTTAGGACATTTGGATGAAAGGCCTATAGCATGCCTATAAAGTATGATTGAATTAAGAATGATTTATGCAGTCGAAGCCCAGCTGTAGTGAAATAGTGGTTATGTACCGTGGTCCTAGGTACATTTTTGGGCGGTGTGAGATCTCAAGTTAGCGTCTTTCGAAGCACAAAGATAGAGCCTAGTTTTTAGTCGTTCGGTGGTTAGGTGTTTTCTGCGCCTCTCACATGACGGCACCCGGTGCGGTCACACCACTTGCACCATCCTAGAGCCGCCACTGGTTATGTACAAATAGAGAAATTAAAATGTAAATAACTGAATAGTATTGGTATTACATTTTGTCTTTTTATTTTAATTTCAGGTAGTTTTCGAGTTAATGAGTGGTGTAGAGGAACATTTGGCGAACAAATTGAAAGCTGTTGGAATTATTGTGAAGGGTGAAATATTACCAAACACTAATCAGGATGAGTGTTACGACGAATCTTCCTGCGAATCTGAGTCCAATGAAGATGACGAATATATTAAGTAAGTAAATAAATTAAATCATTTATTTGTTAAAACATGGTAAGTACACATACATACAAATATACCTGCAGCGCCCCTTTAAAGACGCCTGTGGCGCCCCTTTTTATCTGGCGCCCTGGGCGGTCGTCCCACCAGGCCCTACCCTAACAACGGTACTGGGTTTGAAGTTATGTAACTATTATACTACCCTCATCATCCGGTTTATCGTAAAACTTTTTTCCTTTCAGCCAAGAATCAATAGATGATATACCATTAGTAAAAGAGCATCCCGATATCAACACCTTGAACTTGGATGTTACTGCCATGATGGCGTACGTCAGTAACATGACAAATGGACATTGTAATTATGTGTTCAAACAAAAAGTCCTTACACAGCAATGCGAATGGGAAGCGGCAAGACCAGTAAAACCAGTGCTAGAGAGACTATTTGAAGGTATTTTTGAAGTTATATTTCTTATGCGACTTGCAACAAGGTTGCGTTAAACGTTTAACGCTACCATGGAGGGGGAATTTTTCTCTCTCGTATGGTTGCGAAATGCGTATCCTTTTTTCGCGCTGCGACTAGCAGATCCGGTAGTGTAATGGTGTCGCTAATAGATTTAGAAGCCTAAGGAGCTAAGTTCGAATCTCGAGGAGAGCATGATTTTAAATTGTTGATATTTTTACCCTAGTTATAATTTTAGGGTTCTTTGTTGAAGTATAACTTCTTCCACGCGGAGGGACTCCACGCACTATTTTTTTATGATAACCGACTTCAAAAAAGGAGTTTTCAATTCGGTTGAATTTTTGATTTATTTTGTTTGTTACCTTGGAATTCTCTCAATTTTGAACCGATTTAGATATTTTTTTTATTGAAAGGAGTCGTCCAAGTAACGGAAATTGCGTAGTTTACTAATTTGGTGAAGTCGGTTTTTTAAATTGACAATTATTATATCACATGGTGGGTCCTGTGCTTTTTTCTGTTACCCTACAATATCGTACAATTTTACAATGACAAAGTAACATACTTGATACTACCAGTAACCAGTAAGGGTTAAGGGTCAAGCCTTAACTTGAAGAAATACTCTGAATACAGTAACCATAGATGGTGGAACATCTTACTAATATTATAAACGCGAAAGTTTGTATGTATAGATATATGGATGTTTGTTCCTCTTTCACGCTGCAACGGAACATCGGATCGACCTGATTTTTTGCATGGGTATAGTTCAAGAGCCAGAGAGTGACATACTTTTCATCATTTTTCATTACTACGCGGGTGAAACCGCGAGGCGAAGCTAGTTTTTCATATGATGGGAAATTCGATTTTCAATATTTTTTTTCGTATTTACAAAAATTACCCGGCCTAGCTTTTTGGCGTTTCGGTGAAGGAAAACATCGTGAGGAAACCTGCATACGTACGGAGAAGGAATGCAATGGCGTATGCGAATCCACCAACCCGCAACTGGGCCAGCGTGGTGGATATGGCCTAATCACCCTTTCGGGGGTAGGCTAAAAGTCCAGCAGTGGACTGTTAAAAGGCCGATGATGATGGTGATGACCCGGCCTAGCTACAAGGACAAAAAAACAGTTTGATATTTTCATTTCCCATGTTTTAAAACCACATCATAATGTCAGTGTTAATAAAAATTATATATTACAGGAAAGACACTAGTCTGCTGCAAAACAGCTTGGGATGATTTTGAAAAAATTGTTCTTACACTTGGCGGCCTAAACGAAACGAAAAGAATGGAAGCTCTCAAAGAAATAGTTACAGTATATCCAGATGATTATGCAGGTACCTTTAATGTGTTTTACGAACTTAGAATATGTAACTAGTAATATTTATATACTAGCCCTTTTGGAGATCGATGGGGGAGGCCTATGTCCAGCAGTGGACGTCTTATGGCTGAAATGATGATGATGATGAATATTTATACGAGGCAAGATGTTTGGCCATCTTGTACAACATGACAAATTAATAAAAAACCGGACAAGACTCGTGCTCTGAGGGTTCCGTTGGAAGAAAACATCAGAGCGAGAGTTAAAAAAAAACTGAAGTTGAAATATTGAAAGACAAACTTTATTTTTTTCCAACTTTGTATTTACAACAACTTAACTTTGTAGTTGACAATAAGGTTCTTCCATACATAACAACTACAAAATATAAGTTTGTAATTGTAAAACAACATTTTTTATATGATATAACTTCAAATTGACAATTTTCAGATATATTCCTTTATATGTGTTGTAAGACATTGCCTCTTGCCAAAATAATGATTCTAGGTCAACGGGAAGTACCCTATAGGTTTTGATGCCCCTGTTAAATCGCAAAATATGCGACATAAACGTTCATATCCGTAGATTGCGTTGGCTTACAACTTAAAAAAAATTATACAGCCAAGAGAAACCGTAGACCCAAGTATTTAGTATAAATTTCAACTTGAAACCTTTACGCGTTCTTGAGAAAAAGGATCTTGACAGATGGACAGACGGACAATGAAGTGATCCTATAAGAGTTCCGTTTTTCCTTTTGTGGTACGGAACCCTAAAAACCATCATAGATGGTCATAACCTATCTCTGTCACTCCCGCGTAAATATAATGCGTCTCGCTCGCACAGAAGCAATTACCGCCGTCTGTGCAAGCGAGACGCATTATATTTACGCGGGAGCGACAGAGATAGGTAATAACAGGTCATTGAAATTCTTCCTGCATCGCGACGGGACTTTAGTGGAGACACCCTGAGCACGTACTGTCCAGAAAAATAACGTCATATGCTATACTAGCGACCCGCCCGTAATTTACGTGCGAATCCGGGGCGGGTCGCTAGTTATATATATAAACCTTCCTTGAAAATTTATTTAACTGATGGTGAAAACCGCATCAAAATCCGTTGCGTGGTTTAGGAGGAGTTAGCGGCCATACAGACATACAGACAGACAGACGCGGAAAGCGACTTCAATTTATACTATGTAGAGATAGAGAAGAGAAGATAGAGAAGAGATGCAGAGGCATTTGAGGCAAACAATTTGTGACTAATTTCTTGCAATGTCTGGATGCACCTTAAAATTCTCAAATAATAATAGGTATGTACTTTTGATTACATTGTAGAAATTTGCAAGTTGAAGTGGCAATGGGCAGGCCACATCGCTCGAAGAACCGATAACCGATGGGGAAGAAAGGTTCTTGAGTGGAGACCACGAACCGGAAGACGCAGCGTAGGTAGGCCTCCCACTAGATGGACCGACGACATAGTGAGAGTCGCTGGCATCCAGTGGATGCAAAAGGCAGGCTGTCGTTCAGTGTGGAGGTTAAAGGGGGAGGCCTATGTTCAGCAGTGGACGTCTTCTGGCTGATGATGATGACTTTTGATTATAGGTGAGGATGATGACATGAGAAAGGCTATGTCAGTAAGGGGACATGTGCGTCAAAGATCTAAGATAATTTTCAACTTCGGGCATCGGATAAAAGCTTTAACAGTTTCGGCGAATGAGGGATTTGTCAGAGCAGCTTTACAACAGGTATTCTTTTAAATTGTTACACCCTATGCTAATCTCCTAATCTTAGGCGAAATAATAATTTCATTGTCTCATCAGCCTAGCATGTTCCTGCACACTGCTGGGAAATAAACCTTCTCTCAGAGAGAGAGGATGGACCCTTAATCCACCATGCTGGCATGGCTTGAGGTCAACAACAACAACACAACAACAACAACAACATCATCATGTGTCATGTCATGTTGTTGTTGTGTGTGTGTTCATGTTTGGTTCACGTTCACGAACTGGTTCATGTTGGTGAATCTCATAATGTCTTAATCAAAATGTTAACTTCGTTAATTAACAATTAACTGACTAACGAGTTAATGCCCAGCTATGTTTATATATAACTAGCGACCCGCCCCGGCTTCGCACGTAAATTACACCCGTGCGAAGCCGGGCGGGCGGGTCGCTAGTTTATTTATAAAGTTACAATAGTTCTTGAGTAATCCGGAGTTTTATCAGTTGTCGCTTACGTTATTTAGTTCTGAGGCGGGCGCCGACTCGTGCGTATCTCTTCCTGCAGGCGTAGATCGCATAGATTTGTCAATGTTTCGCGCAGGGGCAAAACTCTGATTTGAGCTGACAACATATCGACTCTTAATCGTAAACGACAAATTGTTGAAGTGGTTGTTTTATCTGCCCTTGAGAATTTATAGTGGTAACAGACGAGACGCACTTGGTTGACGGACCGCCGTCCAACCAAAGAGAGGGAAAGAGAGAGCACTATTAGAAAACTAGAGTTTTTGTAGATATTTGAATGTTACTATTGTTTTTGTTACAGGGAGTTTCATATGCATCATTTATACATGAATCCCGAGCTCTCACGGAGGGTAAAGAACCAACGGCACAGAAGATCTTATTATAATACATTTTTCACCAGGCAACCTATACTGTGATCTTAAAAAAATAAATATAATATATATGATAATCAAGTTGTTACGATACTATTGCAGTTTCATATTTCAACCTTCTAAAAAAAAAAAACTGAGAACTTGAAATGCTACACTTTATGCTGTTACTAGAGATTAGTCCCAGCAGGTGGCCTCTCAAGGCCTATATGGAAATTTTAATATCATCTTTAGGCCCGAGCAGGCCTAGCATGGGCCGTGGACAAATTGTCTTTTCTTCACCGTTTTTATCCGCTCGTAAATGCGACAAAGCGATGAAAGATTGATGATTCAAAAACGATGGAAAGGCAATTTGTCCATGGCCCCAGCTAGGCATACAGCAGACCTAGCATGGGCTGTGGATAAATTGTCTTTCCACCGTTTTTATCCACGCGACGCGACAAAGCTAGAATATGGGTACGTTTGTCTTTTTCTCGCGGGATAAAAACGATGGAAAGGCAATTTGTCCATGGCTCGAGCTAGGCCTACAGATGCCTTATTATGGATGATTTGGATCGTGATCGCGATCGCGTGCCATCTCACTTACGCACGTGGTGCGAGTAAATAGATGCGAACGGGACGGCATGCAATCTCGATTACGATCAAACTTCTATAATAAGGCCGCATGTCCGCTAAGATTGCTAAAAGCACAGTGCGATTGTGGAGCTCTCGTGCAAACCATGCATTACCTACTGTCTTGCCCACTGTGCTCCAACCTCTGTACAGTTCGCGAGGCCTAAGCTGAGTTTGCATTTGAGTGAGTGATCACCAATCACAAACGCGAGGGACGCACCGCGTCTCAGGGCCCCGCTTCTACTAAAGAAATTGTTTTTAAATAGTAATTGTTTAATTTTTTTTTTTTATTATTGCCTTAAAATTGATAGATTTTAATTTTTGTTATACTAAGTTATATTAGGTGGTGGTATTTTTCTAGTATAAAAAATATTTAAAACTAAAAGTTTTAAGGCAATTATTAAAAAAATAAAATGGAAACAATTTTAGTACAATCGGGGGTGGTCGGTTGCTCCCATTGTTCCCAATTCAGTTGTATTTTTAATATTTGTTAGCTCAGAACTCCGTGATTTATGAAATTTTGGTAATTAAATCAAGGATCAAGATACTAACTGGGAAAAAAATACCATCCAAGTATACGAAATTGCGTATTTACAAATACATTTTTGAAGTCGTTTTTTAGGGTTCCGTATTCAAAGGGTAAAAACGGAAACCTAAGCCTACGCTGTCTGTCTGCCAGTCCGCCCTTACAGCCGTAATATATAGCCAGTTGTTAACAGAGGAGTGTGTGGTTACGGCGGATTAAATAAGAAATAATAAAAAAAATACATGAAAGGGACAATAAATATTACAACAACCGTATTTTTTAAACGTATTTTTGTGTGTAAAAATTTTAATACTTACAAGCGTCAAACTTAGCATGATTATAATAGGTACACTCTAAAGTTTATCATCATCAGCCAGAAGACGTCCACTGCTGAACATAGGCCTCCCCCTTTAACCTCCACACTGAACGACAGCCTGCCTTTTGCATCCACTGGATGCCCGCGACTCTCACAATGTCGTCGGTCCATCTAGTGGGAGGCCTCCCTACGCTGCGTCTTCCGGTTCGTGGTCTCCACTCCAGAACCTTTCTTCCCCATCGGTTATCGGTTCTTCGAGCGATGTGGCCTGCCCATTGCCACTTCAACTTGCAAATTTTAACAGCTATGTCGGTGACTCTGGTTCTTTGGCGAATATCCACGTTTCGGATTTTATCGCGCAAAGAAACTCCGAGCATAGCTCTCTCCATTGCCCGCTGTGTGACTCTGAGTTTTTCCAAAAGGCCAACAGTTAAGGACCACGTCTCAGTACCATATGTCATCACTGGCAACACACACTGGTCAAAGACCTTCGTCTTGAGGCACTGTGGTATCTTGGACGAGAAGATGTCACGCAATTTCCCGAACGCTGCCCATCCGAGTTGGATTCTTCGGGCGACCTCTTTGCCTAAGTTGGACTTACCTAACTGAACAATCTGCCCAAGATAGGTGTAATGGTCAACAACTTCGAGAGTATCGTTCCCAACGACCACCGGCACGGGTTCAACATGGACATTGGACATAATTTTTGTCTTGTCCATGTTCATTTTAAGACCCACCTGTTGGGAAAGGCTACTGAGGTCGCTGAGCATCGTATTGAGATCCTCCAGCGACTCTGCCATGATGACTATATCATCGGCAAATAAATCGATAAAGTTTATCAACAAATAATAAATATTGGCCAAGTGTGAGTCGGTAACAAATTTCTGTTCATTACAAAGTTATAACCGGTAATTCGGTTACTTGGATGACCTTATACCTATCATTCACCAAATCGAAATGCCATATTTGACTAATTTTGAAGTTGGTTTTCATTGATAATGATAATTATTGTATTTTGTGGTGGTACGGAACCCTCAGCGTGCGAGCCTGACTCGCACTTGGCCGGTTCGAAAGTTCGGAAGGTTCGGTTTTAAGCAACCTCTGAACGAAAGTAAAGAACTAAATAGGTACTAACGTCATAAACATAACCTGTCTTGAGTTTGATCAATGCTCCAACTAACAAGCCACATACTTCAGTTCGATCTAGGTCGTGTTCGCAGTAGCACGTCAAAAGTAAAAACCAAAAAATGCCAAATTGCGCCATAGCAAACTGTAAAAACTCTTCGAAAGCAGTTGGGCGTGCGAATGGAGATGTTTCGTTTCATCGGTAAGTACTTGTTGTTAAAATACTTTGAATGTAATTTAAAATTTCTTATTTTTCAATTGAAGTGGTTTAGTGTCAATTTTACTTTAGAAATCATTTAGAATAGTGATTCCTGCTTTCTTCCCTGTACATTGCGGCGTTCACTTAATGTAATACACGTAATGTGTATGAAAGCGCGCAATAAAAATTAAACAAGCGATTCTGTCGTTTTCGCATACGCCATACGTTGTATGCAATTATTTTTTTGTTACGTGTCAGCATTTTAATGAGTAGAGTTTATGGAGGAGTTTGTTTATTATTTACTTCATTATTGCAATAATTACATAAAGTTTTCTGTGAGTTTTCTCGGGTGTCTATATGTACAACATGATATTTGCCGACACGATATTGTACGGCATGATAATGTACAGCATGATAATTGGTGTACATGTACATCGAATATCATGTTGTACAATCCATGTCGTACAATACTGGCCGTCAATTATCGGCCCGTGTCTATAAAGTACGGCAAGGAATGCACAGCCAGGATTGCACAGCCAATATTCCATGTACAAGAAAAAAGTCCACGTTTTATCGGGCTGTACATTATTATGCCGTACATTATCATGTCGTGCAATACGGGCCGTGTTTTGTCGAAACGGGCCGAAAATGTACGACCGATAATGTACAACATGATAAAAGGTGGCATCTTCCTATTGGCTAATTTTGCTGAAATGTCTCTGCTCTTATTGGCTGTTGAGTCAATGACGTCTGTCGATTCCATGCTTCGTTTGAACAAGATAGTGTAAGATAGTCACAGATTAAAAATATGAGGACCATCAAAACTTTTTGGTGGTGAGGCGGAGAGAGGAGTAAAACTGTGTTAGATCTGTCACTCATTTCGAACCTAACCAACGCAAGTCTGACTCCAGGTGTGCTCCCGCCAGAAGCTCTTGCGGTTTTTATATACACTCTAGGGGTAGGGACCACAAGACTAGATGGAGTCGGGGTGCTCTGTATCGGTTCTGTGACCCATTTCGAACCTAACATACTCAAGTCCGGATGCTCTGTGTCAGATCTGTCACTCATTTCATTTGTATCTAATACACTCGACGTGGAATGTCCACGTCTAAACGAAGCATCAGTTTGAATTTTTATGGTCACCAATTATCATGCTGTACAAAATCGGGGTGTACATTATTAAACAGAGTCAATAATGCACGGCATGATATTGTACGACATAATAATGCACAGCATGATAATTGGTGTACATGTACATGGAATATCATGCTGTACATTATCGCTTGTGCATTATTGGACCGATCTGATAATGCACGGCATGATATTGCACAGCACGATATTGTACAACATGATATTCCATGTACATGTACACCAATTATCATGCTGTGCATTATTATGCCGTACAATATCATGCCGTACATTATCTGTGTCGTACATTATTGCCTCCCAGTTTTCTCAATCAAGTACTCAAAGTATTTATTTCTATCAAATGTTTTTTATTGTTTTTCCGCTCATTACTGGACAGGCTAAAGCTAGTAAGGCGATAACCCGATCAGTGATCAAAATCGCTTAAAAATAGAGGAATGATAATGTCTTGATGACTAAGTTTTGCCCTAATGATACTTTATTAGCTATATGTACATATATTATATAAATAACCTTAGGTAGGTAGGTACTGTTATTATATTTATAGTATGTATGTTAGTTATTATAGAGTATGTTAATTTTGTTAATGTTCTCATAAACTTTGATTTCAGTTTTCCAGTTAATCCTTATCTAAAAGAAAAATGGATAGACGCGACGGGTAACAAGAATTGGTTCCCAACCAAACATAGCACGATTTGTTCGATACACTTCGATGACGCCAGCCTAGCTGGATCAGAAAAGAATCGACGTTTGATCAAAACAGCATATCCGACTATTCATATCCTGAACACACTAACAGATAATAAAGACGTTAGTAGGTTTTATTTACAAAACTTTCGTGAATTCGCGCATACCTAACCTTACTTTTTATCAGTCAGTGTAAATCAATATTCCTAGATTTCTAACTTTTTACAAACTTTTAATAAATTAGGCTTTGTATTTGTTTTACAGAACATAAATCAAGAACCTACAGTAAACAAGCCGGAGAACATAAAATTAGAAGAAGTATAACTGAACCGTATTTTTTCTATTGGAATCTACTAATATTGCGAATTCGTTTTCATATTAATATTTTTATTGTGTTACAGGAACCATGCACATCAAAAGAGATGCCGTTAAAGTCAAAGAAAAAAGATATGATAATAATAGACGAACTGAATCTTGCGAAACAAAAAATTAAACAACAGAACGTAAAGATAAAAAGACTGAGAGAGCAAAACCGTCGTAAGATGCAAAAAATTCTTACTTTAGTAACATCGTTAAAGTGCCTGAGAAAAAAAATAATTAGTCAACAAAGAGCAACCTGAGTAAAAAAAAAAAACAACATAGAAACTTTATTCATATTTGAAGAACAAAAACATAGTCAATAAGTACATTAAAATGTTCACCGGTGTTTTGGCGTTTTTGCACTATATTGTACTATTATTCAAATAAAACATTAAATGAAGTAGAGGTTTTTCATTTGTGCTTACGACATCCTGACACCATTCAAAAATGGTACAAATGTATTGTATTGGCGTCCGGTTTTATTATTTAAAGTTAATAGCAAAAATCTTACAAACATCGAGTTATTTCATAATGATTTGATAACTTGGTGTTTGTAAATCATTATACTTAGTTTTCAACGTTCGCGGTGTCTATATGACTATACCACAAAACAAAGACGAAGCAGCCTATGCTAAATATTTAAACACTTGTCACTGGCAAATGCATGCGACGTGGAACGCCAAATTTCTTGCAAGAAAAAATAAGGATTTTTGAATCTGTTAGTGTCACTGACGTCAGTGTCAGTGTTCTTTGTTTTGGTTTGAGTTTGCTGGTGTCGATGGTTGTTGCGTTTGATTTGATTTGAAATTAAAAATAGTTCATAGAGTTAGTGTTTGGACTTGCTGTACTTACTTTGGATTGGATTATAATTTTATTTACCTGAACCAAAAGTTTTCCCGATCACAAAGTACTTTGTGTGTAATATATGGTTCTCGGTTTATATAATAGATTGTCGTAAAAATGGACGAAGTTATAGATTCTCAAATTTTAGCTGAACAGGTCGAATTCCTCGACTGTTTCGACAACTCTTTTAATTTGCAATCTTCAATTGTGGCTGTGAAAGAATACGTTGCTGAAGAAATGAAGAGTTCCCCTGTATTGAAGAACATTAAAGGACGACCTAGAAATAAATTAGACACTTCCATAATAAATAAAACTACCGTACTAAATTCGACGACCATAAAAACCACTTCACTATCTCGACCCCCTAAACAAAACGTTATAAACAGGAGTCTGAAAGCATGGGGCCTACCACAAGAAATAGCGAAAAAATATCAACAAAGAGGTATATCAGAAATGTTTGAATGGCAAGTAACTTGTTTAGCTAACTCAAAAGTATTGCTAGATTGTTCCAATTTGGTGTATTCAGCACCAACATCAGCTGGAAAAACTTTAGTAGCTGAGATATTGACCATTAAGACCATTCTTGAACGACAGAAAAAGGTCATTATTATCCTACCGTTTGTCTCCATTGTGAGAGAAAAAATGTTTTATTTACAAGATATATTATCGAGTTCAGGAATAAGAGTAGAAGGATTTATGGGATCTCAGTCACCTCCAGGTGGTCTAATGGCTGTGCATGTAGCTATCTGTACCATTGAGAAAGCTAACAGCTTGGTCAACAGGCTTCTGGATGATGGAAACATTTCAGACTTAGGAGCTGTCGTTGTTGATGAACTACATCTTTTAGGGGATCCACATAGAGGATACATCTTGGAGCTACTTCTGACTAAAATAAAGTATGTGTCTACGAGATCAGATGATATACATATACAAATTGTGGGTATGTCAGCTACGTTACCCAATCTAGAAGTTCTAGCTGATTGGTTGAGCGCCGAACTGTTTGTGACTCAATTCAGACCAATTCCATTAGATGAATTCTGCCTGGTGGGAAAAAGATTTTTTGACAAAACTGGAAAATGCATAAACACCCTCAAGGCGAATTCTTTAACAAACGACAGTGATAATGTATTAAACATTTGTTTAGATACAATAAAAGATGGTTGCTCTATTCTTATATTTTGTATGACAAAAAATAGGTGTGAGAACTTAGCACAGTCCTTAGCGTCATCCTTTTACAATCTTGGATGTAAACAGTGCAATGCTGGATCTATATTAAGAAAACAGTTGAAAACGGAGAGTATATCTGAAGTGCTGGAACAGCTGAGGAATTGTCCAGTTGGGTTGGATCAAGTTTTGATGAAAACTATTTCATTTGGAGTAGCTTACCATCATGCAGGACTCACATTTGATGAAAGAGATATCATAGAAGGAGCTTTTAAATCTGGGGCGATAAGAGTTCTCGTGGCGACATCTACATTGAGCTCTGGAGTCAACTTACCAGCTCGAGTAGTAATAATTAGATCACCCGTATTCTTAAGACAACCAATAAATATTTTGACTTATAAGCAAATGGCTGGAAGGGCTGGCAGAATGGGTAAAGACACTAAAGGAGAGAGCATATTGATATGTACTGATGCTGAGAAGAAAATGGGATTTGATCTGATGATGGGGGCTCTGGACCCTGTAAAAAGTTGTATTGAATCAGAGGATAAGTACATGAGAGCAGTTTTGGAGATGATTGCTAGCCAAGTTCTCTGCACTAAGGAAGACCTGGGTTTGTACTCAAAATGCACTTTGCTTTACACTCAACAGGAAGATAAATCACCCCAGAGTCAGCTGATGGAAGCCACCTTGAAAGAATTGAAGAATTATGAGCTGGTCAGGGTTCAAGAAGATGGGCAGGAAGTGCATTATGTAGCTACTCCTCTAGGGAAGGCTTGCCTGTCAGCATCTATGGCTCCTCATGATGGCTTATCACTTTTTTTGGAATTGCAAAAAGCACGCCAATGCTTAGTTCTCGAAACAGACCTCCATCTTATCTATCTTGTGACACCGTATAGTGTCAGTAGTCAGTGGGGAGACATTGACTGGCTGCATTTATTGACTTTGTGGGAGTCTTTAACTAAAGCAATGAAGCGAGTAGGGGACCTGGTGGGAGTACAAGAAAGCTTTATAATCCGTTGCTTGAGAGGCACAAATAAATTAAGCAATGTTCAAAGTAAGCTGAATATTCACAAAAGGTAATATTTTTGTCCCGATGGGTACACTTGCATCATTTCTTTACAGTAGGATTTTACATATCATAGAGATATTAGGCTGTCTGAATTTAATAGATTTGAGAGAGCCAAGAAATTGTAATATAAACACATGACATGTACACAGTCATGAATAAGTGTATACAAAAATTGTTACTGGTACTTTAGTATGAAAATGCGATTTGAACACATGCGCTCGATAAGTCCCGATGAACATTTAATAAAAGTATGAAAATAATAAAATCAAGTAATTTTTAAAATTTGAAGTGTAGTATCACTCTAGGATTTTTTATTGGAATGGTATAGACAGTAAAAATATTATAATTCTTAGAAATACAACTCAAGAATTTGGAGGCCACCAGGATAGCGAGCGTAGCTTTTTGGAAACAGCGCTCAGGGCGTATACCTGATGGCGCAAGTTTGAATCAAGCCGGTCGTAATTTTTGTATTGTCTGTAACATTTAAAGAGTAAAATCTTAATTGCAAAAGTCTACCCTAACCATCTCTTTAAAAAATTGTTTTAGATTTTACACAGCTCTGGCTTTACAAGACTTGGTGAATGAAGTACCACTGTCAGAGGTTGCAGCGAAGTTTCAATGCGCGCGCGGATTTTTGCAAAGCTTACAGCAAGCTGCAGCCACATTTGCAGGTCAGTAAGAGGGACAAAGTTCTCTTGATACCATAACTTTCTTAGATATTGTACTGAGACATAGGTGCTTTTATTTTTTAGGTATGGTCACAGCCTTCTGTCACCAGCTTGGCTGGAAGAACATGGAAATATTGGTCTCACAGTTTCAAGATCGGTTGCACTTTGGAATACATTCCGAATTACTGGAATTAATGAAACTGTCTTCGTTAAACGGTGTTAGGGCTCGAGCTCTATTCGATTCAGGCTTTGAAACAATATCTAGTATCGCTTCTGCTGAGGGAAATGTAATAGAAAATATTTTACACAAAGCAGTTCCATTCCAAAGTGAAAAGGAAAGAGAAGGCGATGATAGTCATGATGTGAAACTGCGTAACAAATTCAAATCTATTTGGATAACTGGATGTTGCGGAATGACAGCTAAAGAAGCAGCTCAAAATCTTATCATGGAAGCAAGGAAATATCTAGAAAATGAAATTGGTGTGAGCGCTATAAAATGGAATACATGCACTTCTACAAATCGCATTCATCACGTCAATGGTAATAACAACAATACTTCTGAATTAATTCAAAATGTTGGAGACGAAAACCATGATAAATTTACTACTGCAAATTCTGCAGTTCTAGAGACAGAAACGCAAGAAAATAAAAGTCGCAAAACATCAATTAATATTTTGGAAAACAGCTGTGAAGATATTAACCTCACATGTGCCACTGTTAACGCTAGCATTTATAAATCTGATGAACGTGAAAATACATTAGCAGTAATAAAACATCATCAAATTACAACAACAGCAGTTGTAGATAGTTATGAAATGAATGTGAATACTGGAATAGATGAAAATGACCAACCAATAACCAAAAACAACATCATATCTCAAGGGGAGTCTACTCCCATCTCAAAGACTCTCTGCACTCAATCGGAAAAGGAAGAAATCGAATGGGATTCTTTAAACTTTACAGAAGTAGGAATTGAAAACATTACAAAATTTAAAACAATGGACAAAATGTTCTCTCCGAACATAAGTTTCGGAGAATTGGATAAAAGTGCTGCTTCAATGAATATTCTAGTAGATAACATGTCTCCTAAAAGTTTTTCCGTTAAAGATACTAGTTTGTTTTCAACAGATGGTGATAATTCCATTTTCGAAGAAAGTTTGCCTTTGGATCTCATACCCAGTAAACTGCTTGATAATAAAAGTTCCACAATAGGGTCTTCCAACCGAGAAACCACTGCAGATTTTGTTAATACAGTTTCAAAAACAATTTTAAACGCGTTCCAATCTCCTCTAATTCTAACAGATGAAGACGAAGATATTAAATTAGTTTATGAGGACACAAGTCAGGAAAACATTCCTGATTTATTAAAAGAAGATGAAGTCGTTTGTTCACAAGAAAATATTGAAAACATCAAGGATTTCAAAAGCCCTTATAAACGCAGAATAATTAATAAAGAAGATGTAAAGTATAAAGCTAAAAAGAAAAGGCTCAATGACTCTATTGCATGTGACGTTATCAAAACACCCTTGAATGTCACTAATTCCTTATACATTCAAATACAACATCATAGCTTCAACTGTTTTATGCTAAAAGATAATGAAATCTGTAAAAACCTTCGAGTATTGGAAGATTCACAAACTGCATGTATTTATCTAAGTATACAAAAGAAAACAAACAGCAGCAACGAAGTTATAGGCGGTAATATTCTAAATATCCAAAAACCTGATGCAAATCTGGAACATACAATAAAAGGAATAGCAATATGTCTAGGACGTGATACTTGTATATTTGTGGACCTTACATCTTTAGAAAGCAAGAGGATTTTAGAGAAAAATATGTTGAAATGCTGGTTTGAAAACGGTTCAACTCGATTGAAAACATTTTCTTCAAAATTGTGTTTTTTAAACATGAAGAAATGGCTTGACATTTCTTTGCCCTTTTCATGTGTGGATGTGTCATTAACTGAGTGGTTGATAGACAACGATGGAAAGATGATCAATATTGAATATTTGGTGAGTAACAACTTTAGTAAAAAGCATTAGCTAGCTTTAATTTTTCCTCAATCACTACAAGTATGCGCATGCTGTGATACTTCCAAAGTTGCTCCAAAGTTATTGCAGACACTTAAAGTTATTCAGATATACATATTTCAGTGTTTTAAAACCCCTCTAATATATTGCAGATGAAAAAATATTATAATTTGGATCTGTCGACAGTTTTGGTTGAAAACAATGGGGAAATATTTGTAAAAGATGACTCGTATGTAGATGCGTGCACCAAGGCTTGGTGTATTTGGATGATTGCAGAGAAACATGACCAATGTTTACATAATGAAGTTTCTCAGAAAACCAAAAGTATGTTTATATTTTCTGCTTTCGGTCGGCTCCCTCGGTTTTATCCTAACCCTTTAATGTACCTTACACTATATCTGAGATTTTTATTAAATTTGTTTTGGGATTGTACAGTCTAATCGTCATGTTTGTTTCTGGACAGATACAGAAAGCCATGTGGCAGTGATACTAGCAGAGTGTGAATACCACGGTATCACTGTAGACCGGCAGCTTGCCTCGCAGATGCTGCTGGATGTAAAGAGGGTACTCGAAATCCTGCAGAGGAAGGCGGACAAAATGTCTAGCACCAGAGGACTCAATCTCAGCTCATCTAAGGCAGTTGCTAAGGTAAACTAACAAAGAAGCCGTCAATTTATCTGTACATATTGGTTTTTTTAATATAATTTAGTACTGGTCTTCTATTTGACCGCCTGACCATTTGATGTATGCGATGACGCGGTCTACGATGAAGCACGCTTGCTTAGAAGAAACCGATTCAATCTGAACCACAATCAGCCATTTGAAGATTATATCAGATCTTTTTTTTTTTTATCTTATTGATGGTAAGCGGTTACTCCCTAACGCATGTGGACACCAGCAACACTAGCAGTGTAGGCTGTTTAATTTAATAGTAATTTTTTCAGCGTGGACCCCGTCATCCTCTTTATCAGCTTATCATGTTACCACTGATGGGACACAGCCCTTCTCTCAGAGAGACAGCATGAGCTCTAATCCACCATGTTGGGAATGTCATTATGTCTTTGAACTTTTGAGTTTCTTGGACATATGTTTTCCTTACAATATTTTCATTCGTGGTTTTTGAGCGATAGCATTGAAACTACACATAATTCAATGAAAAACTAAATAAATAATTGGTGCTGGGCCAAGGATCGAACAGGGTGCCATCAAATTGTAAAGCTGACATGTTACCGCTTGGCTACCACTGCGTATCGCGTTTTGTAATTAAATTTGAATTAAGTTTTATCAAATAATTATGCAAATCAATTTAATTTAGAATACATATATGTATATATTTTAATTGACGTTTGTATTTTATTTTTTTCATTGACAGTTTTTATATTTTTTTACATTATATATATACAGTGTAAACTCTTTATAACGTTATCCTTTATAACAATAAACTTCCTGTAACGTTGAAGTGAGCCCAACACTCTTTATAGCGATACGCCATTCTCTATTACGAAGAAATGTGTTCATATTTTTAGACAGTAAATATTTATTATCGGTATTATTGTTTATGTTATGTTATCAGGTAACAAAAGACTTTGAAGCTCCGAAACATCCGAGGTCGGTCTAGCTTTTGTTATCCTTAATTGCCTTGAACACGTGCAGTATGACGCATTGTTTTCTCGGAAGTGATGGTCTTCGACCAAGCATACTGGGTACCTATCGTATTATCAGTCGTAAACCTACTTTGAAACTGTTAACATAACCAGTAAACGGAAATAGAATACATATAAAATAATACAAAACAAGTACTGGCATAGCCAAAAACGTCAGACAAAGTTATCAGACTATATGGGTAAACAATAATTTATAAGCATTTATTATCTAAGACATACATATTAAAAATTCTTGATAATTTGGTTGTTTTTTTGTTCACTCCATATAACGATAACTCTCTATAATGACAAAAAATGCTCAGTCCCTTGAGTTTCGTTATAAAGAGTTTACACTGTATTTATTTTGTTGCATCTGCTCAAAAAAAAAACTATACAAATGTAGAAAATTCGGATATAAGTCAATTCGTAAGGAACTATCCACCAAGATATCGTTATAGATGTACTATCTCAAGTGAAATAATTTTTTTTTTAAATTTGAAATAAAAATACTCGTACCTACTATGTGAATGTCGCTCCTGTTTCATTCCAGGCTTTGGGAATGTACAAGAAAGGCAAGGTGAGCACTAAGAAGAGCGTACTGACCTGCCACAGCAGTCCGCTGGCTAGCATCATCATGTCCTGGAGGAAGCTGCACAGCATACTGACGAAGACTCTATACCCGTTGACTGAGAAGGCACACGGGGACAGCGACGGGAACAAGTATTTACAACTTTATATTTATTGATAGCCCGTTGGTCTAGTTCAGGGGTGTCCAACTAAATTTTGTGGCGAGCCAGATTTATTAACTTTGTAACTATGGCGGGCCAAGAGATCCTTCATACTGAACAAATCAAGACTAATATGTGTAAGTAAAATGGTAGAAAGGGTATATGTAAATGGTAGAAAGGGTTATGCTCGTCCACTTTTTCGCCGAGTCGTATTGTGATCGATCGACGTATTTTTTTTAAGAACGGCGTTTCTATATTTTACTAACACATAAATCGCCGTTCTTTACAAAATTTCGTCTAAAAAAAGTTAAAAGTTACCCAACTTTTGACTCGTTCGCGGGCTGGATTAGGAAACTTGGCGGGCCGCATTGTGGCCCGCGTGCCGTATGTTGGACACCTCTGTTCTAGTTGGTAGTGAACCTGCCTTCTGCGCTTGGGGGCGTGGGTTCGATTCCCACCTACGACAAACATTCATCTGATGAACATTTGTGTTTGTTCTATATCTGGATGTTAATATCTATTTAAGTATGTATTTAAAAATATATATGTATGTATAAGAGTTTCTGGCAGCCATAGTATAAGCTTCAGATAACCGTGTGTGCAAAAAATGACCAGAATATTTATTTATTTATTTATTAGTAACGCCCCGCGGTTTCACGCGCTATCTTATAGGAACGGTCGTTTTTTCAGAATAAAAGTCAATCTGGGTGTTTCAAGTTGGGAGTGAATCTGTTTCTTCTAGGTAAGCGAACTCTATCGTATACCGCATCAATGCTTATCAACAGAGGAGGTGCCGGTACTAAGAACATATTTTTTTTAACACAATCTCTTATTCTTGCCTGTGGCTAAAACCTGGGTAGACCATGGGTAATTTTTCTTGCCGGTGGTCCACCCTAATGATAAACAACAGGAATTTAAAGATACACATGGCCCATGGTTAACCTATGCCTAATTTTTTTTGCGCGTATAAGTGCGTTTGACCTCCATCTCGCCTGTTGCTAAGCGACGATGTGGTCGAAGATGAAGCACGCAGACTTAGAAGATACCTATTCACTCTGGACTTGAAAAGGCCCATGTTATATCTCAGTATACTGACCGATTGAATTTTTTATTTTTATTTTGACAATAACGCCAAAAGCGACTTCAGTAATGTCAACCACAATTATTTACAAAAATAGATTGATTTAAACTACAAGTACATATAATTAACTACCACTACAACGTTGTTCCGTTCTGCTTCGAGAACCTAACTTTTCCCCGGTATAAAATAGTCATCATCATCATCAGCCAGAAGACGTCCACTGCTGAACATAGGCCTCCTCCTTTTACCTCCACACTGACAAAACTGACTGATAACATAGTCCCTTGTGAATTTCATTAATATCCGTCCAGTCAAACAAACACCATAGGTATGTAAAATATGTGATACGATTAACTGGAAATTGATACAACAGCGTCGAAGTCCCATTAACTTTGCTCTAACTCCACAGAATACGGCCAAGTTACACAATGCACACTTGCACCGGCCGGATAAGCATGCACGAGCCGAACTTGCAGAATGTTCCTCGAACTTTCTCCATTCCTTGTAAATACCTCGAAGAAAAGGAGAGTAGCGACAGTGGCAGCGTAGAGTTCAACTTTAGACATATTTTCAAAGCATCGCCGGGGCACGTGATGGTCTCGGCAGATTATTGCCAGCTGGAGATGCGGGTTTTGACCCATTTCAGTGAAGATGCGGTGTTGTTGAGGATAATGCGCAGCGGGGAAGATGTTTTTAAATCCATCGCCTCATCTTGGAGCAATTTACCTGAGGAAGAGGTGAGGATACCCATAATTTATTGCTTAAAGTACCAAAACCGAAAAACTAAATGTTTCATAATAGTATACATTAAAATAGTTAAAAAAACACGTCTATACCGAAAAAAAAAAGCTTGTTACATTTAAAGTACTGGACGCATTTTGATCAAACACAGCTAAGAACTATCGCAAACAAATCGGTCCAGGGGCCTTACGGACAACAGTTAATTGCGGCACCTTATCCGCTCAGTTGAAAAATCACCCGACCGCAAGCCGTATCTGGGCGCGATAAGGTTCACGTTCGCGTGATTTTCCAACTGAGCGGATTAGGTGTCGCAATTACCTGTTGTCCGTAAGGCCCCTGGTCTATTGTAAAAAAAAAAAAAAAAATTGAGAGTTTGGGGACTTAACATTTCCGATATTCAACGTTTTAGGAATCAATATTTTTGTAAATTCAACATTTGGCAATCAATTATATTGTAGCATTGTATTTATATAATACGGGAATTACTTGCGTAAGATTAAGCCGCCTAGCCGGTCACTCCGACTATAGTTTCCAGTGCGACTCCAGTGCCAAGCGAGACGCAGCCGCGCACGTGCATTCACCTTGAAAAATACTGCCTAATGCAGTTGAAACTATAGTCGGAGTAACCGGCTTAATCTTACGTGAGTAATTCCCGTGTAATATAAATAAAATGTGTGAAACCACGTCAGTTTCTATTGTAGCACTCACTAAACAAAACCAATTTGATAAGACAAAAACTATCTGCGTCTCTTTTAATATTAATATGTGAAAATGAGAACAATTTTAGAGCCGTCTAATTTAGTTTAGGAAATGGTATAACAACATTGATGTCAATGAGAATTTAACATCTTTGAAATTCAACTTTCTGGACCTGAAACATAGTCAAAGCTTAGATAAGGACATTTGTCAAAGAGTAAAAGATCTTATTGTAAAAGTTGTTTATGATTATCTACAAAAAAAAAAGATATCCTCGAATATTTTCGTCGTCTAGAGCAGGGTTTCTCAAACTTATAGCTCCACGTACCCCTGTTAAACTTCTCATACGACTAAGAACCCCTTTGAAATTACAATAAGAAAATGTCGTTTTAGAAGATAATAAGATTTTTTATTTAAATATTAGTTAATTTTTTTTCTTAATTAATGTGCAGGCTTGTTTCTTGTTGAAAATTGAGTCGATTTTAGGAGCAATTCTGGTCAAATTCAATTACTTCGCTTCGCTAGCAAGCCAGCCGCCATAATGTAATCTTGTCGCGAACCCCCACCATCTAATGGTGAACCCCTTCGCGTACCCCACTTTGAGGTTAAAATCGGGGTTACTGACAGTCCCCTATGTAGAGGGTGTCTGGAGATTGAAGAAACGGCCGTGCATTTGCTGCTGGAGTGCAGCAGCGTGGCAGAACAACGAAACATTATCCTCGGATCACCGAGGAAACTCTGTGAAGCTTGCGCAGGCATAAGCGAGCTGCTGGCTTTCCTGGAGGAGACCGGGTGGCTGAATTAGCTGCAGCCCGGTGACGCAAAATGGGCCAATGAATGGCCTAGTTGCGGAAAATGCCCGCTACACAAGTAACAAGTAACCCCACTTTGACAAACCCAGGTCTAGAAATACACTCCGTAGGCCCGCATACTTACCTTCTCCGTTCCGTCGTAGTAAAAACATTTATGACGTACGGCGTATGTAACAATTTATATGTGGTTGAAACGGCTCCATCGATCGAAACGTACGAGCCAACGCAAATATGAATAGTTTTTTTTACTGGGGATTTTATTTTTATTTTATTTTTTATTATCTTAGGGAAACTAACGGTCTTAATTAACAGAGTTAATAATTAGCTAGAGACAAAGGGGCCATTTAAAAGTTTCTATATAGTATAACAAAGATAATATAAATATAGTATTATGGCCGACATATGATCATCATCATCATCAGCCTTGAGTGACCCACTGCTGGGTATAGGCCTCCCTTTGTTTATGCCACTCTCCCCGGTCTGTCGCTATTCGCATCCACTCGTTCCCGACAGTATTTCTGATGTCGTCAGTCCACCTCATCCTCGGTCGGCCTGGGTTCCGCCAACCTAGTCTCGACAGATGATAGACAATCGTAATGGATGAAAAAAAAAAAAAAACAATCTAGAGTACCTCAGAAAACAAACAAGGACCAAAAAAGAAGATCCTGTTTGTCTTATCTGAGAGTTAAACCTAATTTCTAAATAATAAAACGCAATTTTTATTTATGAATGTTATTCGAAGATAAGTGTGTAGAATACTGAACTGATTCATTAATATTTCATACATCATATCATACATTTAACTTACCTTAGGATTTTATTGGGCTTTGGGAGCTTCTGTAAGTGCTTCTGATTGATTTGACATAATAATTGGAATCTGTAAGACCAATAACTTGAATAAGCCGTATTCATTCAAATCAAATTCATGCCATAGAGTAGTCAGTTTACTTAGGTTTATTGGATTTATATATTCACTAATTGGCCTACTTACCTATACATGTTTAACTGTTTACAAGTACATGTAACATCTATAACTTTATCAAAATACTATACGTACTATAGGTAAGTACATAGGAGTTCACAGATAATATATCGGTACAACTATTTTAACTTTGACAGCTGCAATTACAATACAGGGCCCTGATTCTGTACGTACAAGCACGCACTAACGTGCCGTGTTAAGTTTTTCTCTAAAAGTTGGTCTTTATTCCTAAGGAATAGAGTTCAAAATTTAAGAGGTTAACTTAACGCGGCGCGTTACGAGCGTGTCGGAAATTACGGAATCAGGGCACAGTACAATATCAATTTGTTATACACCGAACTAAATACAATTTTTGTCGTTTTTATTTTTATTTTTAATGTTTTTTTTTAATATTATGAAGATGGAATGTTATTTAAAATACAAAGTAACTTCATCATTTCAGCCATATGACGTCCATTGCTGGACATAGGCCTCTCCCATAGATCTCCAAAAGGGCCCGTTGGAAGCGGCCTGCATACAGCGTTTCCCTGCGGTCGCTTTAAAGTCTTTTAGTAGTTTAAAACAAAACAAAAACATTATTATTTCATTGTGAAAATCCGAATGAAAACATTTAAAAGCAAAAGTGATCAGAATTCTATTTAATTTTATTCATTAGGCTTTTTACAGGCAGCTGTCAGAGCTCAAAAAAACTTAAACCGAGTTCTACGCGCGTAGACGCGCCGCACTTTTCCTAAAATGTGTGCAATCGTTTCCAAAGCATAATATTTTCAATATCTTACATGTGGGTAAAGCCCATTGGTCTTTAATTTACTTGCGTAACACAGAAGACAATGGTGTTTTCTGGCATATTTAGGTAGCTAAGTAGGTATATAGAGTTGGTTGAGTTTGAAATCGCGAAGTTTGGTGATATTGTCTCATTTTTCCTTCGACCCCGGGCCCGGCTGATGTGCTTTTGATGTTTCATATCTCGGGTCCGGCTATTGATATAATGTTCTTTCAAACATCGCCCATTTCGAAGTTCAGTTCAGTGTTTTTAATATTGGGACAATGTTGGGACGCGACGGTAATTCGCGCTTTAACTTGCCACTAAAGTTTAATGTTGTTTGTTTTTTAATGTAAGCAACATCGGTTGAAGAGAACCTTGGAAAGATTTTGAGGGGGCATTGAAAGTGAACTTTCCTAATAACTTGTGAGGTTTGTGGTTTATTAGTTCGCCTTTTGAAGAACTTCATGTTTTCGGAAACACCGAACGAAGCGCTTTGATTCTCCATTTTTAACTGCTAGTCTGTGGAATGCGCTGCCTCAATGGGTGTTCCCCGATAGTTGCAATCTGGGTGTCTTCAAATCACGAGTGAATCGGTTTCTTCTAGGCAAGCGTGCTCCACCGTAGACCGCATCATCGCTTAACATCAGGCGAGTTGGCGGTCAAGCGCAAGCTTATTATATATATTTAAAAAAATAAAAACACCGCGGAAGGTAGTTCATTCCACATTTTGCAGGTGTGACTGTGAGGCAAGAAATATCGCGTGAATCGCAGTGTGCGATTTCCACTGATCTATGATAGGTGCATGGATGAGCTTTCAGGCGGCGGCGGCGGCTAGTAGTTTTTCATTACAGTTATATGATTATTGACGAAGGTTGAAGGTTTTTTATTATTATTGAAGGTTTAAAATTATAAATAGCCAGTATAAATGTTGTGGTTTCGCCCTTAAGATTTGAGGATCCGATGTGTTCCAATTAAGTAGAAATCTTTAAAGATCAGGGTTTCCTTTCTTTCTAGATAGACGATGATCTCCGCCAGAAAGCCAAACAACTATGCTACGGCATTCTATACGGTATGGGGAATAAGACCCTCTCGCAACACCTGGACGTAACAGAACTGGAGGCGGCATTTTTCATGGAGTCCTTTTACAAGACATTTCCTCATGTCAGACAATATACGCAGAGGGTCGTAGAAGAATGCAGGAGAACTGGATACGTGGAAACATTGATGAAGAGAAGAAGATATCTACCCGATATTAATACCACCTCACTGGGTACAAGAGGTAAGTACCAACCTCAATACATCTAGTACACATACACAAACATTACACATTACACATCTAATCTGTAAAGCCGTGGTAGCCCATTTGGGAGACCGCTAGACTTGAAAGCGCGATGTCGCAGGTTCAAACCCCGGGCCCGTACCAATGAGCTTTTTGGAGTTGATGTACGGATTTTTATACCACTTTTCGGTGAAGGAAAACATCGTGAGGGAACCTGCATACGTACGGAGAAGGAATTCAATGGCGTATGTGGATCCACCAATCCGCACTGGGCCAGCGTGGTGGATATGCCCCAATCACCCTTTCCGGGGTAGGCTAAAAGTCCAGCAGTGGCCTGTTAAAAGGCTGATTATGATGAAACATTTAAAAAATTCACACAAAAAATTATGTGTGATAACAGCTCATGATTTTACGCTTTTGCATCATTCGTATGGCGTATCCTTGACATTCATTCCGTTCCGAATATTGATCTAAAAGTTATTTTCCAGCTTCAGAAGACAACTTTTGCGTATTGGTGATGAAATAATTGTGTAATCATGTCGGGAAAGTCACTTAATTTTCGAAAACTACTTGTGAACAAATGTTCTTACTAAAGAACATTTCTGATATAAACAATAACAGTACGATTGATACAGTTAAAATAATATTACAAGAAGAATAAGTTAGAATTAGGTCTTATCGGTAAATCTCTTCCAGGCAACCTTTAGACGAGAGACTGAAGATTACTGATAGAGTATGGACGGTTATGAAATGAAATTAGTAAAATACGAATAATAAATATATACAGGGTGTAAGGGAAACGCTTCCGAATGCAAAGACTGGTGATTACTGATATGACACCACAAAAATAGTCGCACGCACCGCGTGCATTGACTCCGAGTTTCGTACGCTTTACATTGCTGGTTTGCAAAATGCCAAACCACTAAAACAGCAAGTAGCAAATGGTTATTGGTATTCGATTTTGTTTAAATATTATAATGATAGTGTTTCAGATTCTGGAGCGTTTACCTTACACCCGGTATGAATACAAGCTTCTTTTTTATTATAGAAACTGATGTGGTTTTCACACGTTTTATTTATATTACACGGGAATTACTCACGTGAGATTAAGCCGGTCACTCCGACTATAGTTTCAACCGCATTAAGCAGTCTTTTTCCAGGTGAATGCACGCGCGCGGCTGCGTCTCGCTTGGCACGGTAACCTTGAAAAAGACTGCCTAATGCGGTTGAAATTATATTTGGAGAGACCGGCTTATCTTAATATAAATAAAATACAAGCTTCTTTTGACTCAGGTTCAGCGGAGCGACAAGCTGTGAACACGACGATCCAAGGATCGGCGGCAGACATCGCCAAGGCAGCCATGTGCGCTATACACTCCAAAACAGACCTCAACTACGAGCCGCGGCTTCTACTACAAATGCACGACGAACTAATTTACGAAATCCCTGAAAACTACAAACAAAACTTTATGAGATCCATGAAGGAGGCAATGGAAGGAACAATCAGATTGAAAGTGCCATTGCCGGTCAAAGTCAAGAGTGGATACTCTTGGGGTACTCTGAAAGAAGTCCAAGTTTGAAATCATGTTAGATATTTTTGCATCTGTGATCTTACATTGTGATATTATATTTGTAAGTGTGATTGAGGAAACAATATACCTACCGACTCATGATTTTTCGTTTTGTTAATGTTTTCTTTCAACCTGAAAACGACTGTATTGTAAAAGATAAACCTTTAAGCTTATATTTGAACTATTACCGAGCACAGTACACCTTTATAAAGCAGTTTAAAAAAATTGCATAGAAATTACCTACCTACAAAAACGATACAATAGCAACTATTGTCCTAAATGAATTAGCGTCACACCTCAACGTGCCCGAAGCCGGGGACAAGCCGCGAATTAAAAGTTTAAAAGAGTCGCAATGCATTCTTGCCAAAATACGCGTTGTTAAACGGATTCGGCCTTCCATAATTCATTTGTTTAAGGCACGTAACGTTTTTATAGCCAGACTGTTACGCATTTATGAAGATATCGATACGGGGAAGAGGAAATATGTAGCCTAGCAGACGGATTTCATCACGGAGTGGCAGCTATTGTGTACTCAGCATTTGAAGCGAAGTTATGGGTTCATGTCGAGAATAGACGAGCCTAATGACATTCCAGCCGGGCTGTTTGCAAATCTGAGCGCCATCTGATTGCGTTTTTCCCGGTTTTCCCGGGTTGTGAGCCGGCGGCGGCAGAGGGCGGGAGCGCGGCCGCCCGCCCCTGGCAATCGATACCTGCGCGCACCGGAGCCTCTCGTTTGTCACCCTCGTCACGTCAGCGACGCGACCGCTCGCCGCACACACCATTCGCAAATGTAGCCCCGACGGAAAATGTGCATGACAATATTGAAAGTGTACCGCGAGTTACCGCAGTGACAATGTTCCTCTGAGTTCTGAGCAAAATGCATCTCCACTTCGAAAGGAACGTCAACTCGAAATGTGACTGTACCGTGTTGTCGCTGTCGTGGATGGGAAAGGTCCCCGACGAGCTGCCTGAGGTGAGTGGAAACACTTACTACTTTATCTTGAGAACTATATCTATGTTCGCCAACATTCGCGGCGGTAGAGGACATACACTCGTAGTGTTTAAATATAGCATCGATAGCACGGTGGCCGTACCAGTTACCTAACTAGTTTATTATGCTAGTTGGTCGAACCGCATTGAATTTTATAGAAATGAAGTTGTTACGCTGTTTTATAAACATTTTGAAGTTGATAAATGTTGTAATATTTACCTGCATTGTTCGAATTTATAAGTGTGAAGTTGATTACAATTTTCTGTTAATAAAATAGATTAGCCTAAATTGACTTCGTTGAATAGAATACATTGATACATCTATTCACCGAAGCGATTGTATGCTAATATCTAAAAGTTCTACGTCTGTATACTGTATATGTACTGTACTAGTAATTAATTTGCACTTTTGTAGAATAGCTTTCACCTAGAAAGCTATTTATTCTACCCTAGTTCTAGTTTCAGATTATTTTTTGTGTCTAATACTATACCATATTACTTTATTATATACCAAACAAATTACAAAGTAACTTAATTATTACAAAAACCGGCAGTATAATAGATGACATTATTGCCTTAAGCGATTTCTTCCAGGCAATCTTTCGATGGGCATTACTGAAAGAGGAGTAAGGGTGTAGATAATGCATATAACATACATACAAGAAGAATAGATTTAAACTAAAAAAGAAGTAGGTAAGAACTTAGAATTTGATGATTGAACCAGACGGTAGGTACGAAAATTCATCTTCAAAAATTATGTAAGACAACGAATCTCTAGTGTACTTTCCGCATTAATTAAAGCGGATAAACAATATAAAAAAATATGTTGACGTTTTCTAAAAAGTTTTTTACATATTTACGTCAACTTGCGTTTTACGCGATCTTATTTGTTTCACACCTGCAATTTGTGAAATGAGCTTTCCTCCTGCGGCATTTCGGAGTAACTATAACATTGGGTTCTCCAAAAGGGCTGTTAATAGAGTCTTTAGGGGTCGGCAACGTGTTGCAGGTATAGGCGACGGTGATCGCTTACCATCAGGCGGCCCGTCAGCTTGTTTGCCACCTATATCATAAAAATTAAAATAATAATAAAAAGTTACATCTACCTTTGTCGCCTAACAATGTTGCACCTCAATCCAGCATTTGAACCGATGCTGAATGTGGATTGGAAAGGTTTCTCGCAACTATATCGGCGGTTCCGGCTCCGCACGAGGCACTCGTAATCCCCGTAACAACGACGCCGAGAGCTGAAGGCTCGAGCCTCCAAGTCCCATTCAATTAACCTTTCCTCGCCTCCACGACTTCTGACCTACTTAATTTCATTTCTATTCAACGCCTAGCTTTAGGAAACCATTCTTGTGTCGATCCCTCCGAAAATGCAAAATTTCTGCGGTCGACTCTACGTGATGTCTTCGGAAAACAAACTGAATTCTTAATGGCAAGTCTCGACGGCGGACCCGAAGGCGTTTGCTTGCAAATAGTGTGAAATGGTTAGCACACCCGCTGTGTCGTGCTCGAGCGCCAAAGGTGCCTGTTTTTCATGCACAACTTTTGTTAAGATATTTTACCATTATTACCGAGAGCGGAGGTCGTTTCGTTACTTTTCCCTTGCAATTATTTGCAACTTGTTTACAGTAGAGCAAGCCTTATTAGTCACAGTATGCTGACACGTTCCGCGATTGTGACTTGTTTAACAAGGCACCCGACCCGACTCACCATAAACTTTTCATTTTATTCCACTAGTTAATGAATTCCTAGAACCATCTACACCAGAAGGCAGTCAGCCTTCTGGTAAAATTAATTTCTATGAAGAAGACTTGCTATACCATTTCTATTAACTCATCTTCGTGTACCCATATAAATTTATGAAGATTACCTAATAAACCAAGATTGAATCCGTAAAGTAATTAATACGCATTTGACGTGTTTTCACATTAATCCCCCTAGTCTAATTTGAATTCCGACGCTAGGGAATAAGTTAGCCGACTCGCCGATGTTGATTTATGATCGGAAAAGTTGTTTTTACTTCATCAAAGTTAGCGACGAAATTGCGGCGAAGGCAGAATCCGTAAAGATGAACGGCATCATTTCCTAAGCGGTTCGATGGAAAATCGTAAAGACCCCTTTTCCGTGACGCTTCCGACCTGTTGATTGAGTACCGATATGGCGTTTCGTCGTACGCGCCCAAATGCTGGCTAAATAAGGAATTCGCCCCGAAATGATGGGAGCAAATGGAAGCAACGGCTGCCGTAATATCGCGCTAATTGGCAATTTCGCGTTCGATCTCCGGCCGGCGGAGAGACAGGACATGCACCATTACGTGTTCGCTAATTGGCCGCGCTTCCTCTTACATCAGCCTTTATTTAACATACACGATAAGCAGATTACAAACGGGCGCGGCCCGGCCGTTAACTGGTTGATCAATTTGCATGGATTGCGCTTAATCCCGTTAATCTTGCGCCGGCTGAACTGTACGTTTCAACTTTGGCGCTAACAGATGAGCTAACAGTCCGTAAGTTGGTTGAATTTCAGGGACCGTTTCGCCTGCATCCGATAGATAAAGGGTAAGCGCAAAAAGTCTACGCTGAATACTGAACAACATCTCCATCGGTTCGCGATGTTAACGATCGATGCTATACTTGTATATAAAAATTAAAAAAAGTTTTGTAAAATTCAAAATTATTTGTCACACAACAAAATCCATTGCTTTGGCAAAAAAAAACTTAAAACGATTGTTAGATAGGAAATAAAAAATATGGAGACTTGAAATTATTACACAAAATTAATGCAAAAATATTTCCGCACCTCTGTAACTTCTGTATAATAACGACTAAGTAAAAAATTATATATTTACTACGCAGTCGTCACATCATCTGCACAAAATGATTTGATTGTAACAGTTTTTTTAAACAAAATTATTTTGCGTTCTATATTTAAAGAGTTTCGTTAGCTACCCCGTTTTCCACTGCGAATTTGCTGTTTATAAACCTTAATTGGTTGTATCGTTAGTACTTGGTTACCCAGCAGGTCAAGGTTTCGATTCAAGCCACAAGCCCTACGCTATACTTACACTAGCTTTATAAACATTTACTTACATACCTACCTACGTAAACACATCTAGTAGTAGGTCGCTTCTACTTCATAAAACATTTTTTTTTACTCATTTATATGATTTGCCCGTCTCGTTACTAAATTATGTAAATTTAGTAGCAAGACTGGCAAGTCGTTTGCCTGTTGATAATCGCCATCCTTGCCCAAAAAGGTTCAGAGCTGCCCAAAATTATATTAAAAAAAAAAAACTGCGGATGTTAGCATAAAGGGAAACAACACATAAATGTGACATACCTACAAACTAACAGATAAATCCAATAACCGAAATAAACAAATCTCCTTTCAGTATTATACCTTATACTTATAACTTATACCTTAACTTATATTTTAAATGTTATCCTGGAAGAGATCGCTTTTAGCGATAAGGCCGCCACTTGTGGCACTAGCTCGTAAGTTTTATATCGTGTTGTAAAATTTATTTCTGGTGTACACAATAAAGAGTTTCTATCTATCTATACCAACAGGAAGAAGGATGGAAATTGAATCGCAACAATTACTACCAAGAGGGATGGCTGGCGACGGGCAACGTGCGCGGGGTCGTCGGCGTGACGTTCACGTCGTCACACGCGCGCCGACCGCACGAGACGCCGCTCCGGACCAACTACAACCTTAGAGGGCACAGATCAGATGTAAGTAGTTTACTACCTACGTTACAACTACCTACTAGGAAGAGGGGTGGCTGGCGACGGGCAACGTGCGCGGGGTCGTCGGCGTGACGCCGATACAAAATACAATAATAAAAAAAAAACACAATATACATGGAAAATAAAATAAAATTAAAAATAAAACTTTTATATTTTTTTTGTCACAAACCGGCCCAACTCAGCATGATGCCGGTCGTAAACGAACCGGCGCTGGTCTTCCGTTGGCACGTCCTTACGATGTTATCTGACTAGGGAGTTGCTGGGCAGCCCGGTAATCGCTTTTCGTCCTGCGACTACATAACACTACACTTCTGTGTCTGGCTAACCTTTGACCGTCTACTGTTGGCGGTCAGACGGGAAAACGTCAAGTATCTATTTATCTGACAAACTGGACTTGTTTTAAGTAACTCTTCTAGGGTCGTCGTCGTGAATCTCACATCGCTGCTCGATGTCACTGCATAAATAATTATAATGACCTGTAATTTTTGTCTAAAACAGTGGTTCCCAATTAGTTTTTCCTGCGTACCACTTCAAGAAAGACCTCAAACTCGCGTACCCCTCGAGCTCGGCTCAAGCTCACCAAATGCCGTCCGGTCCGGTTCAGACTCAGTTTGTAAGGTCCAGTAAAGTATGAAATTCTATGGAAGACTGAAAGACGTCACGCTGTATGCAGTTAGTTGGACTGCAGACTGACTACAAAATGGACTGCTTACGGTGTGACGTCTTTAATAGAATTTCTCCTAGTCAAGAGGTTGGCGCGCGTACCTCTTGATGCAGACATAATCGTCCACTAATTGGGAACCACTGGTCTAAAAGATAGAAAGGACAGGGGCCATAAACGTGACAATTTGGTTTTAACACGTGAGATGCCTCTGCTCTGCTAAAACTCAAAAACCTAAAGATCAGTCGCAAACTCTTATTTTTTTTTTACATCAATAATAATGAATCTGTTACAAACTGACTGGCGATACCTATCATTGTATTTTTTAGATTCTTTTCTTCACCAACTTGAAAAAATTGAATCGGTCGTAATCGTAAGTGCCGTCTCACTTCCCGTCGTTAGGTTGCGAATCGTAAAGGATGAATGGCGAGGTAATGGGCATACCGTGTACCCGGTGTAAAGCGGATAAAGGGTCCATAGACGTAAGCGTCTTACCACTTGTACCTCAGGGTTTCGGATTAGGAAGTATAGATGGTAACTACGTTGCAGGGTCGTGTTCCGAAACTATTTACATCCGTTTTGCTTTGCGATTCGATCTGATTTTTGATTGCGCTAATTTGTAGACCAGCTCGATTAGCTGCCATGGTTGACGCGAGATTTTCCGACTTGACGTTTTTTAACGTCTGTAAATGTACTTTCCTCAGAATGTACTAATTTTTTAAGAACACGTTTCCCTTAAAAAGAAAAGTACCTTGTCCTTCCTTATGGTGTTCACTATCATCCGATCGGCCTAACCGTTTAGTCGTGAAAAGCGAATAAACATCCAGACGGAGTTATACTTTCGCCTTTATAATATTAGTAAGGATTAGGCCTGGGTCCTCAGTTCTCTTAGTTAGCTTTATTTTACAGTGAATCATTAGTTTGAAATATTGTTATTTTCTACTAGCTTTTCTTTTTTCTTTTATATACCTACTTTTTGACAAAGGAAGGGCCTGGAGCCCACGACGTAGGCCACCCTAGCGTGAGATTCAGTGCACGCCGATAGAACTGTTTGTGTTTCTTTTGGTACCTACTTCATCTTTTGTTATCTCGGTGTTTGTATTTAGACGCTAATGTCCGTTTTCATTCACCCTACCTCGCCTAAATCAGATGTCTAAATAGTTAGGAGTTGCCTAGGGCAAAAAAAGTTTCGCCAAACTTTAGGTGATAACAAGTGACGTTAGGCGTCACATAAAGTTACGACATAGATTCGGGTGACTCTCTCTGACAACTCTTAAACCGACAGCCCACGCCACGCTCGTTCACTCACATCAAACCCATAACTGTCAAAAAATTTGGCAACTTTTAGCTTAGGAGTCACCTAGGAGAAACAGAAGATTACTCTTAAGACTGCTTACTTAGGCCACAGAGTACATAGTAGTGCAATTTAGGCGCCTTGTTCGTGGTTACGGAAAACGGGGATTTGATTTGTTAAATAAATAAATGTTTCTTTTTTTTTTAACACTGTGAGTTCTTCTTCTTTCGAGTCGATGTTCTGCAAAATACAATTCTATTGTCAAATCAAGTTTCTAGACCAGAACTTTGCCACCCCAATGGCACTCTCCGTGGCTTCATTCAGGTCGTCTTGTGTGCAAGTTGTAGGACACGCTGCACAGTCCATCAAGTGTGTCATTGTTTGAGGGTTCACACCACAAAGACATTCGGTGTCAGAGCCCTTTATATAACCCCACTTTGCCATATTATCCCGTCGAAGTCGGTTCAGGGTTTTCCAAGTGGGCCATGGTTCTTTATGGCCTGGGGGAGCTCTTCGGCAGGGACAATGTAGTTTGGAGGTGGACTGTGCAGTTCTTGCCACATGGTACTGTGAGTTGGATTTGGGTTTTATTTTTTAGCTTTTGAGAAATATAAGAAAAACCTCAAAAAATTCGCACGTCCTTGCGTCACCTTCATATTTTTGCTTCGCTAAACACGACCCTAAACATACGGTATATTATGATATAGAATCGACAGTGGCAACCTCAGATCAGACAAATAAGGAGATATAGTATGGTGGCTTGGCGGGTGCGAACGCATCTGGCCTAAATCAGATGCCTTTAGTCGAAGTCACCCAGCAGACGACTATGGCGCTCTTTTTTTGCTTGCATGTGGATATTAGTTAGTTCATTAGTGTTGCCACAAGTGTGAAGTAGTGTGCGCGAAAAATGTGTAAGTGAGAAGTCGGTGTTTCCATTAACTACAACATGGGGTTCTTCAAAAAATTAGTTAATCGAGTCCTAAAGGTTCGGCAACGTATTTGTAACGCCTCTGGTGTTACAAGTATCCATAGGGGACGGTGACAGTTTACCATCAGGCAGCCCGTCTGCTTGTTTGCCAACTATGGCATTAAAAAAGTGAGCCATACTTACAGTTTTTGCGTTAAGTGGTTTAGCAGTACCTATGGTGAAACAAAAAAAATACAAGTTGAAGTGGCAATGGGCAGGCCACATCGCTCGAATACCCATGACCGATGGGGAAGAAAGCTTCTGGAGTGGAGACCACGAACCGGAAGACGCAGCGTAGGTAGGCCTTCCACTATATGGACAGACGACATTGTGAGAGTCGCGGGCATCCAGTGGATGCAAAAGGCAGGCTGTCGTTCAGTGTGGAGGTTAAAGAGGGAGGCCTATGTTCAGCAGTGGACGTCTTTTGGCTGATGATGATGATGATAGTGAAAAAAGTGGGCGGGGGTGGTAACATTATTATGTTGTCCGCAATACCAATCCGAATCGAATTATTATCCTCATAATAATTCGATTCGGATTGGTTTGTCAATCGATTCAATCCTTCGTTAACCAGATTATGTCCGCTGTCTCGATTACGTTTCTGGATTCAATCAAGTTCTCTGCGGACATCAGGACTCTGTATCTTGTTAATGGTTCCCCAAACTAATCGAATCGGAATCGGCTTATGCCGTTCCCGGTTTGAACGGTTTTTAGGGCTCCGTAGTGTACCCATATGGTGTCAACGGGACCCTATTACTAAGCCTACGCTGTTTGTATGTCCCTACCTTTACACGGGTTTTGAAGTAAAAGAAAGCAAGTCGAAATTTTATATATTTCATACATATAATAATGTTTTCACATATATAATAATGTTATGTTATGGCCTTCGTTAATAATAAGCGTAAGAAGTAAAAAAAGCAAAAAAAAATAAAAAATAAGAGGAGTTCTCATACAAACGTATTTTTGTCTTTGCTCTAATGTAAAAGCGGTAATACGTACAAGCATTAAACTTGCAAGACATAACTAAGACTATAGTACATGTTAAAGGAAAATAACCAATTAAACTAAGTGTAACTCGGAATCGCATTAAAGATCCCGGAGTTTTAGAAAACGATTGGCACGTGTTTATTTGTTAGCGTAATAATAATTCAAACTCCAATAAAACTATCGCGGTTGTTCACTATAGTTATATGATTACACCTTTCCATGGTAAACATCCCGTAAATAATCATATAACTTTTGTCAAACTCCGATGTTACAAGTCCAATCAAAATTGTTCAACACTACCCTACACTACTTTATATAACTATAGTTACAAAAATATATTAAAATCAAAGTTTTTATATGTGAACATAAAATTTAAATATAAAAATAATAATTAGAATCGCATGACATTCGGCGAAGATCCACAAAAAAAGTCGAAGGTGGAACGTTTTACCTATGGCGGGAAATTCAAATTTCAAACAGTTTTTTTGTCCTTGTAGCTAGGCCGGGTAATTATTTTGAAATGACACAGCGTTTGCGACAATAGTTTTTTTTTTACATTATCATGTACAGTTATTTATTAGTAACGCACCATATTACTTACATTTGTCAAAAAACCGTTTGAAACAGCAAAAATTAGTTTATTGACAAATGTAAGTAATAATGTGCATTAGAGATAAATAACTTTACATTAATTTGTAAAGAATAATAATCAATTGTCGCAAACATCATGATCGTTTACAATAATTACCCGGTCTAGCTACAAGAACAAGAAAACTGTTTGAAATTTGAACTTCCCGCCATTTTTGAAACGTTGCACCTTAAATAATAATATGGGGTTCCGGGCGGTATATTTCATGCGTATTGTTCTCACAAAAGTATGAAAAATAGTATAATAAAATGATTCGGTGTCAGAATTTTCATATACAACGTCAAAACGCTTTACCAACTTGACCTTTGTGGTGAGATTGAAAAAGTTATTTTTTGTATTTAAATGTAAAATAGGGGAGTTGGCGCGCTTAAAGCCATCGTTACTTGAGTTCAAACACATTTACAAAGAAACATTGGAAGGCTTTTAAGAAATTGTGTAACTTTCCAGCAGGTAAGTTACGCTGCTGCGGTAAACTAAGGCAGTGATGGTAGGGTTGGGACTTCACTGCCTAATATACATCAAAATGTTAAAGATACTTTGTGAAATAAATCTATACAATATTAGAAGAGGAAAGATTTGCATGTAAGTATGTTTGTAACGAATTGGCTCAAAAAGTACTGGACCGATTTTAAAAATTCTTTCAACATTTGAGTGCAACATTATGACTGATTAATATAGGCTATTTTAATAGGCTATATAACTATACCCGTGCGGAGCCGGGGCGGACCGCTAGTTCTTTATATTTATGTAATTGTACATACGAAGAAGAAACAAAATAAAAAATGGGGCAGCAAGTAGCGGTCTTATCGCTAAGAGCGATTGTTCAAGCTATAATTAAAACAATTTTATAAAATTAATTACTACTGACTACACATTAGAAGTACAATATTTTTTTTAAATTTAAATTCAGGTTGTGGTTGGAGCTCTCACTATTTCGGCGCAGTTACAGAACATGGTGCACGGTGGCACAAACTATTTGTTTTGTGATGGGGATCGAGCCCGCAGAAAAGGAAAATTATTAAAAAAATAAAATAGAACGGCTATCAAGGCATTTTTGTAAGAAATTTGTTGTAGCCAGTTGCACCCACATAAACGAAATGTTAGTCATTCGCAATCAGTTAGCAACTGTGATGCGGACAAAGAACTTTAAGACTCCAAGCGAAGGTCCAAGTTCTTTGGATGCGGAATTCGACGTGTTGACATAAATAAGTATGTTCAAGCAAGGTTCTGTCATAATGCCTGGCGACTCCTTCTCATTTCCGTTTTATTTACTCTGTACTAACCAAATGTTTTTGTTCCAAATTCCATTCATCCATTGCTTTAAGTTTGCGTGTTTAACTTATGTTAGGTCGTCGTCTATTACACGTACCAAGTCTGTAGCCTCTATAAGCCGTTAATGCTCTCAACAAATTTTAAAACGAAATTATATTTCTGGAATTTGCTATAAAATACTATCTATGATTACGAGTATGATCTATTCAAATTTCATGAATAGAGTTTGTATTCTTTGCATCACTACGATAGGAAGTTAGGAACCTATTACGCCAAATGAAAAATAGTTTCTTTTCTCCAATTAAAAAAACCGGACAAGTAAGAGTAAGACTCGTGCTCTGAGGGTTCCTTTGGACAGAAACCTTTAGAGCATGAGTTCAAAAAAAAAACTAACTGAAGTTGAAATTTTGAAAGAAAAACTTAACTTTGTAGTTGACAATAAGGTTCTTCCATACATAACAACTACAAAATGTAAGTTTGTAATTCTAAAACAATTTTTTTATATGAAATAACTTCAAATTAACAAATTTCAGATTTATCCCTTTATATGTGCTGTATGACCTTGCCTCTTGCCAAAATTAATGATTCTAGGTCAACGGGAAGTACCCTGTAGGTTTTGATTCCCCTGGAAAATCGCAAAATATGCGACATAAACGTTCATATCTTTTGATTGCGTTGACTTACATACAACTTTTATTTTTTTACAGCCGAAAGAAACCGTAGGTCTAAGTATTTATTATAACTTTCAACTTGATACCTTTACGCGTTCTTGAGAAAAAGGGTCTTGACAGACGGACATACAGACGGACAGACAGACAACGAAGTGATCCTATAAGGGTTCCGTTTTTTCCTTTTGAGGTACGGAACCCTTAAAACACAAAAATAACTATAAAATACTTTTTCTTACAGCTGTCTAAAAAGCAGTTTTTCATTAGGATAATCCTTTTCCAGTCTAGCTTCATGAATAGCCACCCCATCAGCTCATACAGCTCATATACTCTCGTGCGGTTTTCGGGAAAGCGCGGTTTCTTTTGTTTACCATTACGCTGGGATTTGCGGTTACCGCTTTACCTAAGAAGTCTGCTAAGCTTGATAACTGCCGAGTCATAACGCGTAAATCACTTGTTAATTTAAGATATTGCGCTTTTCGTCGTTCCTCTGTCTTTCATTTAAACAATTTCGCTAGCTTAAATGAAACACGTTGCGAGTTTAATACGGGACAATATAAACTCGTCGCGAGGCGTAATCTCCCGCGAATGCACGGCGCATATGTTGGCGTATCTCGTCGGGATTCCTTCACATCTCTGCTTTGTCTAAGGCACTAAGTCACACGAGGAATGTGTAATAACAAGCGGCTGGGACCGGCTTAGTATACCTACTTGTGTAAACGCCTACCTACGTATGCCTCCCCCGGTAACGTTAGCGAGCATTTATATGTATTTTATTCCCACCCAATTTAATAGACTTTCCCGGAATATGCATGTTTACGACCTACCTGATAGCGCAAGGTCACGTTTCGTCCTTTAGGATTATAAATGTTATTTATACCGACGGAGTTAAGGCATGAGTAGGTAAGTACCGCTTCATAAATCTAACTGAAGGCGTTGTGACATTTTCAGTGAGCATACCTTGACTAGCCTTCAGGTGTTTTGCGGTTACCCCTTTTAGTAGTAGGTGGAATGTTGTCAACATAATTTTCATTCCACCCGAGGCCTAAACCACAGATTTATCATGCTCAAACCGGGTTTTCGCTATGCTAATCTCGGTCAATTTAATCTAATGTTGGGACAAATCCTGGGGCAGTTTATGTGGAGTACTCAGTTAAAGGTTGTATATTTGCGCAGGTGATCCTCGTGAAATGGAACGAGCCTTATCAGAAGCTAGCTTCATGTGACAGCTCCGGAGTTATCTTCGTATGGATCAAGTATGAAGGACGATGGAGCATAGAGCTGATTAACGACAGGAGTACGCCGGTCACGCATTTTTCGTGGTCTCACGATGGACGAATGGCGCTTATATGTTACCAGGTAAATCATATTCCCAAAATATCAAAAATCTCTGTGTAGCTCAGACCTGAAAGCGGAAAAAGTAAGAAGGTGTAGTGGTCTATATTTTCCCCGTTGATTAATAGTGCACAGCTGTGAATTTTCGAGCGGTAAAAGGGTGTGGCGAAGAGAAATTATGATTGACGTTCTCTCTCGGGGGTATCGACGAAATTTCTCCCTAAAAGGCTACTGTAGAAAAAGGACGACGAGAAAATACTTATTTATGGCCGACTCGGGAATACCGAGTTCCAACATACGTTCAAAGCTGAAGCCACAAAAATATTCATAAATATTTGCAATTCAATCGAACATTTCGTTTCGGTTTTCACATGGCAAATATTACATAACATCGACAATGATCAGCAAACAAAGCTTTGTGTCGGATACATCGCAAACTGGATCAAAAGCGAAGGGGCTTAATTACGGAGAATACAAAAATTTCAATATCAATGCTCAGTTGACAAATAAGCGGAGGATCGTTTTGTTTGTTGGATTTGTTTCAAGGGTTTGAAGCCCTCGTGAAGCGGTTGATGGATGTCACGGCTGTCGAATCGTTCCATCTACGTGATGTGACCCATGTGTCACCGCACGTGAACAAGCCCGGGGACATTTCCGTCAAAATGTCGCTTCAATTTGCTAAAAGGCTTCCCTGTGAGGCCAGGCGGCCGATATTACGTGACGCCTTTGAACACAAACACTTCAAATGGACTAAGAAAGGTGTGCCTGATTTTGCGGGGGTGTGTATACGTACAGTACATGTGTTTAACGTCTAGTTGTCTATTCACCTACGTACATGAGGTTCGAATAACTACTTTTGCCACTTATGGTCACTAAATAAATTACAGTACATTTGAGATTTGGAATTAAGTCTTTCTTTTTTTTACTGGGCAAGTGCCTTTATTAACTAAACAAAATACTACTCAAGCCCACTACCAGTTGGCAGTATTTCTTGTCTTTCCAAAAATACTTCATTAGATTTTGTTCATTTGAGTATACCTAACTAGTAACGAGAAATAGACTTTGCTAAGTTCTAATCCATTACAGTCTGAGAGGGCACTCCGATGGCTGATTTGCAAGTTTACGTAATTTGAATAAAGACTCAAAGATTTTCAATTTGTGTCACAGAAATCTGTTAAGCGACAAATATAGTAGCGGTCGGGCAAAGAGCACGGAGGCAACCCAATCCAATTTATTATAACGTTTGCGTGGTCACGGCCGGCGCTTTATAGGAGAAATCTTGAGGCTGATTCGGGATTTATATCGTGTTATTGCCACAATCTGATTGATAGCCTATTCTACGCGGCTATTTGCGTTCATTCGTTTTGTCGTGTCAACAGAGGGATGACACGCTACATTTGTCGCCATATTACGAATTATTGGGCAGTCTAGTTTTGAATATACAATGACGAATATAACTTGAATATTGAAGTTGTAGGCCGTGCCGTAATATTTGATAAACTTTTAAATAAACAGTTCGGCAAACGCACTACTATGCGTTGCCAGCCTAAACTAGACATACAGTGCGACATAAAAGAGTAGAAACGGAACTAACATTGTTATCTCTAAAACGTCTTGCGCTGGTTTTTTGTGTTTTAAAATAAAGAATCCACCGGATTTTCTACTTTACAAGCTGTTTTAGTGTGGTATTTATTTGCGGTAGTGGCATCCTCATTATTTTCTCTTTTATGTCGCACTGTACTTACTCGTATGCTCTTGAAATCCTTTTTGGCAATACTTGTTACGACTGTCACACAGTTATCGGATCGGAGTGTAAGTTTGCGTACGAAGACAAATCTTGCATTCCCAATGCCAGTCAATGTCACGAAGCTGTTACTATAGGTCGCACTCACTCAACTTTGTGGCGAATTTATTTTTGATCAATTTCGTTGGGGTGAGCCACCATGCGGTTTCTGTTGACGTTTTATGGTTTCCCGATAGCTTTCATGTGGGGAAACAGTGTGTTCTACTACCTATTGTTTTTGCGAGTGAACTTGTCCAACGTTTACCCCAAAACACTTGAGATATTTGAGAGCACTTCACAGTGTGTTGAGCCAATACTGTCTCGGCGGGTAAATATGAGTAACTAGGTATCCTTATGGTCTTTAATGCCGTCTACGTATTGTGTATATTCTGGATATTGTGTGTAAAAAAACAGCTGAAGATCACTATCAAAATTAATGTTCGACTTTTAGTCTTGATTTTTAAACGTGACGTTTAAATTAGAATGTATGGCTTATTGCCTTTTAAATAAAACTGTGAAATAAACTTATACCGAAATAAACATCAAGGATAATATAACACCCTTTGAACATTTCAAGTTTTCAGATCCTGATGTAAGCATGATTCTCAGAATAAATAAATAAATGGAAGCGTATACCGATAAAGTATCCCCTTTAGCATTTTCCCATTGTTCTTGCTTCAGATTACATTTTGTGCATATCGTTTGCAGTTGTGTGCCGCTCAATATTAAAGTGTGCGTTTGTAGAACTAGCAAGAATGTAGTGTGTGCAATATGGGTTTACCACGCCCCTTCAGTTTTTTGGCAGACTTTTTTCGGTACTAGCTCGAGTTTAAGGCAGATCCAAACTATATATAATTATTATCAAAGGCATGATTATATAAATTAGAATTAATATATATCTCAGTAGTTTAGCCTAAGAAAGTTATTAAGATGATTGAATCGAAGTTACTACGAAGTTTTTGTATGACATAATATTATCACTCGTCAAAGGCACAGTCACATGTTGGGCGCCACTACGTAATCATACTTAAATTTTTATCTAGTTAAAATACTAGCTATTCTTTTTTGTGCGTTTTCTTAATAACACTTATCAAAGTTTGATTAAATGTCGTCTTCGGAAGCATATAGTTAATTCCATTGAGAATTGGACATTGGGCGCCAATGGAATTAATTTCAACTTTTAACAAATAAAATCTTTAAACTCCAAATCCTTCTGATGAGTTCGGTATTGAATTCAAAAATGATTTCCTACGGTCTTTGTTTACCCAGGATGGATTTGTCCTCGTGGGCTCGGTGGCAGGCCAGCGTTACTGGTCGTCCATGTTATCCCTGGACGCGAGGATAACCTGCGGCTGCTGGACGCCCGATGATAACCAGGTCTACCTCGGCACGGCGTCAGCGCAGCTGGTCGTTATGGACGTCCACGGCGCTATGGTTTCGCAGGTGAGTCGCTTAATTAGCACCATGTTACTAGGCTCGGATTTAGATAATTGATTATCTTTTTGTGGGCTGTTCCTGGGCTGCATATTACACAAAGAATGTACCAGGATATCAGCCAGTACAGAGAAATTAAAATCCATACAATGGGCTTGAGTTGAAGGTGAAAGAAAAAATCGCAAGCCATAGCACGGTCATCATCATCATCAGCCAGAATACGTCCACTGCTGAACATAGGCTTCCCCCTTTAACCTCCACACTGAACGACAGCCTGCCTTTTGCATCCACTGGATGCCCGCGACTCTCACAATGTCGTCGGTCCATCAAGTGGGAGTCCTGCCTACGCTGCGTCTTCCGTTTCGTGGTCTCCACTCCAGAACCTTTCTTCCCCATCGGTTATCGGTTCTTCGAGCGATGTGGCCTGCCCATTGCCACTTCAACTTGCAAATTTTAATAGCTATGTCGGTGACTCTGGCTCTTTGGCGAATATCCACGTTCTGGATTTTATCGCGCAAAGAAACTCCGAGCATCATTATTTTATATTTTATTTGTGTGATTTTATTATTGTCAAAATATGCAATATGGTATGGGTATTATACCCTGAAATAAATGAATTTGAATTATTGAATAGCTCTCTCCTTTGCCCGTTGTGTGACTGAGATTTTCCAAAAGGCAAGCATTTAAGGACCACGGCTCACCATAGCATGGTTGTAGGGTCTTATAGGGCTGGTTAACTACTACCCTCAAATCTGTCGCCACGCTATGCACCTATTGGTGTGTTCCGGTAGCATCACTTGAGAAATAGTTCCTAATCCAGACTTAGCGTGTTTACCATATTCGACTAATCGTTAACAGGTGAGCTGAGAGCTAAGACTTCTATGCTATTACTTATTAAGAAAGTATTAGACATGTGATATCATGATCATCATCATCATCAGCCTTCAGTGACCGAGTGCTGGGTATAGGCCTCCCTTTGTTTATGCCATTCTCCCTGGTCTCTCGCTATTCGCATCCACTCGTTCCCGACAATATTTTTGATGTCGTCAGTCCACCTCATCCTCGGTCGGTTTAGGTTATATGTATATATAAGTATATGATGATATATATAAGTTCGTCGTTCGTCGTAAATGTGCTTTTATCTATATGACGTCTCCAAGTTTCTAAGCTCTGATTTCTGCCTCTTGTTACCTAGAACTAGGAACAAACTACAACTAAACTGTATTATATTAATCTAGCTTGTAAAGTACACCCAAGTTGAACTTCGGTTTAATTTGCTTGCGAACTCTCGGGAGTAGGGAAACTTCTAGAGCTTCAGAAAGTGGGAATTGGGGCATCAGCCCTCATATTTGCCGAATCTTAATCCAGCAGTGCAATAAGTCTATTCTGTTGAACACTTGAAATATATGCCACTCGAGCTTTTTTCATTTATTTTAAAGATATGAATAAAAGTATACAGACTTGTTTATTGAAAAGAAGAAAAAAAAGGATTAACACATAAAAAACTAATTCATTCCTCAATATCAGCCTATCATGTTACCACTGCTGAGAGAGAGAGAGAGAGAGAGAGAGAGAGAGAGAGAGAGAGAGAGAGAGAGTGAGACACGGACAAGATGGACCCTAATTCACCACGCTGGCACAATCCATATTGGTGAATGTCATCTCACATCACCGATTTTGAATAATGGCATCGAAACTACACGTAATTTATCTAGGTACTAAATAGGCCATTGATCGAGGATCGAACCGGGTGCCGTCAGGTTTATCGGACATGAAATCACACATGCAACCATCCACCATCGCTCAATGAATACTTAAAACTATTTAAAACCAATATGAAGTATGTAAATAAATTATTATAACACCGGCTTGCACTCACGAAAAAATCACTCGCAATCAATCGCTCTCATCTCTTCTCTTCTCTATCTCTACATAGTATAAATTAAAGTCGCTTTCCGCGTCTGTCTGTCTGTATGTCTGTATGGCCGCTAACTCCTCCTAAACCACGTAACGGATTTTGATGCGGTTTTCACCATCAGTTAGATACATTTTCAAGGTGGGTTTATATATATAACTAGCGACCCGCCCCGGCTTCGCACGTAAATTACACCCGTGTGAAGCTGGGCGGGTAGGTTGCTAATATTTTATAATGAATCCTCACGCGAGGTTTGATGAAGTGAGTATGTAAATAGTTAATGAATTAAAAAAAAAATACGTTTATTGATATTCATTAAAGGGCTATAGGTACATAAAGATCTCAAGTAGGTAGTTATATGGGTACAAATGTTGTAAGAAGAGAGGTTAGAATAGACAATTATGTACCTTAGTGGAACACTGTCCCCCACACTAGGATAACCTGTGTCGTGAGGTCACAGTTCTCAACTCTGGGCATGACTGTCTTCGCCACAGAGGTGAACTTAAATTAGGTTTGACATATCAAACATCATAAATTTGAGTGGCACAAAGCACTACTTAATAAAATTTGCGAAGTAGGTATGTTACATGAAGAGGGATACGTGTCTGATAAATGCTGCGAAACAGAAACTGCGGGACACATCTAGTAGTATAATTTTTTATTTTATTTCAATAGATTAATAAGTAAAGAAGCTATACAATTTCTAGCCTCGAGGGGTTTTCCATTCCTTGTATTGTGGCCCCTAATTAACTCACCTCTGAGAAATAGGCCAAGTGCCGCGGCTGCTTTTGTCTTTGAATTTATTAATAGAGATAATTAACTGCTACAACGGTGCTTCTTTCACCCCAGAAGAATAGAAAATGAGATAAATATAGTTGTATAGCTAAAGCAATTAATATGTAGTCGACAGAAAAAGAAAACCTCTTTACAGCTGCAAAATTTTTGACTAGGCCATTTTACAGCCGATTATGTGAACTTATTTTGTATAATTGTATCATGTTAATTTTAAATTGTGATTTTTATCCTGTAAATGACGTCGTCAAGTGTATGTATATTATCTATACCTAAGACCCGAAATAAATAAATTGAATTGAAAAGAGATTTGTTGTATTAAGTAGTAAATAATATGCAGGATGTCTTGATATTTTTTGGTTTGGAGCCTTTCTACCTTAGAAAGGTTTTTCTGGGACAAAAAAATACATTACATCGTGAGTGTGAGCCGTTTGAAATAACTAGGTACCAGATACCTAAAATTTAACGATTTCATTTTGTAATGCGGCTCTTAATTAAGACGTCGCGGTAATCGTGTACGTATTCTGTTTATTTTAAATACTGTCTACATTATTTAAACTAATAAACGGGTAGCACTCACGGGTAATAAAGTCGAAAAACCGTGAATCCGTTTATTAGTTTAAATAATGAATCGCACTAACGTTAGTTTCTATAGTAGTATACTGTCTACATTGTGGGTACTTGGTTTGTTGATTAGTCTCCGGTCCGGAACTTGCTGTATTGTATAGTAGTTTGTTACAACAAACAGATAGAACCTTTAGCCGCGCAATATTGCGGTGCGGGTGGAATCAACAATATCAACATTCTACAACCATCCGGCTTGTTTGGCACGAGTTTGCAGATATAATTCAGGGCACAGCGGACTATTGATACAATGGGAATAAACCAGACATTGAAGGAGACTTAGTATGAAGGGGGACATAATTTATTACTCAACTGTTAAATAGTGATTGGTACCATTTGCTCGAAACGGCTTGTACGATTATAAGTTAGTCTATACAATATTATAAAGAGGAAAGATTTGTATGTAAGTAGGTTTGTAACGAATTGGCTCAAAAAGTACACCGAACCGATTTTATAAATTTGAATTCTACATTATCACTGATTGATATAGGCTATTTTAATAGGCTATATAACTATACCCGTACGGAGCCGGGGCGGCTAGTACTATATAAACTATGAAGACTGATGTTAAACGCACTTTCAAAATTTAAGTGACAGTACAAACAATTGGATTCTAGAGGCACTCGCAAACTGACCGGAATTATAATTACTTACGTTCACCTATGTTGAATTCATAGATGAAAAAACCTCTTAAAAATATTCCGTACGTGTCCGTTTACGTTTCGATTTCTTGATTATCTGTGGTTTTACTCATGCGGCAAATGTTAAGCAAGTAGATATCGTCAAGTCGACTCTTTGTCATTAAGGTGGTTCGATTCACAAACGGCGGGAAATTCAAATTTCAAACAGTTTTCTTGTCCTTGTAGCTAGGCCGGGTGGGTAACTATTGTAAACAACCATGATGTTTGCGCAAATTGATTATTATTCATTACAAAATCATGTAAAGCTATTTATCTCTAATGCACATTGTTACTTACATTTGTGAATAAACAAATTTTTGCTGTTTCAAACGGTTTATTCACAAATGTAAGTAATATGGTGCGTTACTGTTAAATAATTGTATATTATAATGTAAAGAACAGCCAATATCTTGCGCAAACACTGTGTTATTTAAAAATAACTACCTGACCTGGCTACTAGGACCAAAAAACTTTAAAATTTGAATTTCCCGCCATAGGTGAATCGTACCTCTACGATAATATACCGAAAAAAAAAAAAACTATTCAAAGATATTTCCTGATCAGACCCCAACTTCTAAATCGCCTTTTTTATAAATTCCGTACCACGTTGGGTGCCAGTGCAAAATCAACTTACCCTGCGGGGTACGAACTTATCTTCAACCACCTCTCTAGGCAATACATCAACAACACCGATACTGTTGCAGAATCTATCTGCATTTTCCAACTGGCTGGCCGCCTGCTTGTTTTTCGTGCAAGTTGCTCTTTATGTAAAAAAATTGTTCGTTTCTTTTGCTAGATATTATTATTTTTGATAAATGATATACAGTTTCGATGCCATCGCTCAAAAAAGGTGAAGCAAAACATCTTGAGGAAACCGGTATGTCCAAGAACTTCAAATGTTCAAAGACATATGACATTCACCAACATACACTGGATGGGCCAGCATGGTGGACTATGACCTATTCTCTCTCTCTCTCTCTCTCTCTCTCTCTCTCTCTCTCTCTCTCTCTAAGAGAAGGCCTGTGTGCCAGCAGTGGGAAAATGATAGGCTGATAATGATGATGAGACAAATATTTATTCAAAAGTTTTCTACTAACAGGTTCAACTAGTAGCCGAAGGAGGCATCACATCAATGGCGTGGTCCTGTGAAAAATTCAAAATGGAAGAAGGCGATGACGCTGAGAACAATTCTAATCACGTGCTGGCTGTTGCTTTGGGGAACGGCGAGATCGTGATGATGACGGGTCACGATGACGTCAGCCCCGCGAGAGTCGCCACTGGCATGCGCGGCAATACGCTGGCGATGGAGTGGGCTAACTCAAGGGAACTGCTGGCCGTCGCTGGGACGCTCGTAGCTGGTAAGTTATACTGTCTTTATTAAGAATAGTTTAACACTGTTTTAAACTATCACGGTTGTTCACTAAAGTTATATGATTATTTACGGGATATTTACCGTGGTAAGGTTGTGGAATGAGCTCCCAATATTTCGGCGCAGTTACATGCACTATATTCACGGGAAGACTGAAGAATGCGGATGGTTGGTCGAACAGTTAAAAAGTTAGGTGCAGACATAACGATCTACCCCATTTTCTTAGTCTTTTGCTCATTCCACAACCTTACCACGGTAAATATCCCGTAAATAATAATTTAACTTTAAGAATAGTTTAGTCTTAATATTTTAGAAGTGATCTGATGATGACGTCACCACGAATCGGAAGACGCAGCGTAGTGCGTCACGACGTGAGAGTCGCGGGCATCCAGTGGGTGCAAAAGACAGGCTGTCGTTCAGTGTGGGGGTTAAAGGGGGAGGCCTATGTTCAGCAGTGGACGTCTTACGGCTGATGATGATGATGATGATGATGATGATGACATCGGGGCATAGCAATTAGCAATGCTGGTAAGTTTTTTACAACCGACTTCAAAAAAAATATGTTCCTAATTAGGTTGTATTTTTTGTGTGTATTGTACGCTATATCTTTGCCGATTATGAACATAATGTAATTATATTTTGTTCATTGAATAGGTTAAGGAAGAAAATATTCCATGGAAAATGAAAGTATTTTTCACCTTTATTGAAAGTCGCCAAATGATTTTTTTTTGAAAATACAACTTTCTTCTTTTTAGGTATAGATACAAAAAAAACAGTTTTTATTTATTTATTTATTTTATTTTATTAATGAACACCAACATGATGTACGCCCTTACTTTATATGACGGAGACAAGGTACAAGACTTAAACTAAACGCCACCACAATTATAGGTGCAGACTACATGGTTATAAAAAGCGAGAGTTTTTGGAATAGAAGTTAGTACATTATACATTAAGAATTCAATAAATTATTGACTAAGTACATTATACATTAAAAATTCAATTAATTTTTGACTGAATAAAGGAATCAAGAAAAAAGAGAAAATCATCACTTATTAAAGCAGTTTGATAGTTTGCTACGAATAGATAGTTTGAACCTACCCACGCCACCAGCGAATAAGTCCACTACATCATCTCGGGAGAAAACATTAAACTCCCTGGCTAGTCTGGGTGTCTGTAGTGTGTGGTGTGTTTTTTAGAAGCAATACTTTTTACGTACTCTAATGTAACTGCTAGACGAGCTAAGCACATCTCTTTCACACAACTGTATCTGTTCTATATCGTACATTTGTGCGAAAGTGATTTTAGGTTTTCAAGGAACGGTCGTAGAGATCATAATGAGTATAATAACGAAAGGAGGTTATTATACTCATTATGATGAAAAACTTTTATTAAACGACCAAATAAACTGCTAGCTGTTTCATAGAAAAATTACTTTCACACTCGACGAAATGAAACATATGATAGATATTCTTTCGCGAATTTAGATTTGGTCTCATATGGTAAAAGTTTGATAATTATGAATAAAACAACCTTTCGGCTTAGTATCACCGTTCCGAGTAGCCCTGTATACATAAAATTGTTTCTACATCCGAAAATCGTAAATCATCACGCGATGCTATCACTGTTCTTACGTTCTTTATGAATAGAAGGTAAAAAGGAAAGTTGACCGACCGAACTGAAGAATAGAAAATGCTTTCCTAGTACTTTTAACGGTCATTACTGTTTAACCTGGTGAACTAGATTCAACTTTGCTAGCGATTGTTCAGACGATAGGTGTATTCAGGTAAATTTATTAAAAATGGTGTATATTGGGTAAAAAATGTTCGAACCAAAGGCAGACTATAGCCCGACTACATATACTAGACTATATTTGATAGCCCGTTGGTCCAGTTGGTAGTGAACTTGCCTTCTGAGCTTAGGGGCGTGGGTTCGATTCCCATCTAGGACAAACATTTGTGTGATGAACATTTGTGTTTGTTCTATATCTGGGTGTTATTATCTATTTAAGTATGTATTTAAACCTATATATGTATGTATATCAGTCTCTGGCAGCCATATCACAAGCTTTGCTTAGTTTGGGGTCAGATGACCGTGTGTGCAAAAATGTCCCGAATATTTTATTTATATTTATAACTTTCTATCACACAAACAAGCGAGATATGGTAAGGTGTCGGGGTGAATGCGAACGCATCAGGCCTAAATCAGCCTTGATACCTTTTGTCGAACTCACCCAGAAGACAACTTGGCGCCTTGTTAGGGTTCTGTACCCAAAGGGCAAAAATAGGACCCTATGACTAGGCCTACGATATCTGTCTGTTCGTCTGTTACGGCTGTATCTTTCGAACCTTAATAGATAGCCAGTTAATTTTTTTACAGAATGTGTAATGTTACGACGGACTAATTGAGAAAAACAAAAAAAAGTTTAAATGAAATACAACATACAACAAACGTATTTTTTTATTAGCTCTAATGTAAAAACGCTGTTTTAACGTTAGTTTGAGACCGCGTTCAGAGGTTGCCGTAAGGTAGGCCCCAGATTAAAGAGTAGGTCTCGTTTTTGTGGATTAATCGCACTGTACGTTTTTAAAAACGTGAAATAAGGTTGTAGGTACGCTAAATGTAGGTAAGGACTCCTTTTGATTGCTTTTCTAGATATATGAAGAAGCTGGTGGTCCCTTTTCAATCTGAGTCTCCATTTACGACATAGTAAACTTTATAGGCTATAGACATTTTATACGATGATAGGATAGAAGCGAATCGCGTGGAACGTGTGAAGTAAACAAGATCTACAATCGTAAACCAATCTTTTTACTGGGCAATGAATTTCGATCTTAATTATCAACAGTTAAGGGGATTAATTAGGCCTTAAACGGACGAGATAAAGTACTGTATAGTAGGCAGGTAATGCTTACGAAAGTAATTTTATTAAAGTTATACTTCTTATGCGACTTGCAACAAGGTTGCGTAAACGTTTAACACTACCATGGAGGGGGAATTTCTCTCTCTCGTATAGTTGCGAAATGCGTATCCTTTTTTCGTGCTGCGACTAGCATACCCGATAGTGTAATGGTGTCGCTAATGGATTGAGAAGCCTAAGGAGCTAGGTTCGAATCTCGAGAAAAGCATGTTTTTAAATTGTTGATATTTTTGCCCTAGTTATAATTTTAGGGTTCCTTGTTGAAGTATAACTTCTTCCGCGCAGACGGACTCCACGCACAATTTTTTTTTTTGAAGGATGATTTTTTGGAACTGGAGAAAACTTTTTGGCAAATCTAAGTAGTTGTGATCAAATTCATTTGTAGGCAATTTTATGATTCCAAATTGGCTCAACGTCTTCAATACTAGCGTGTAGCGATAGTATGCGTACCTATATTTCTTTTTTTTTTTTAGCAAGTAGGTACATGCTTAGACGGGTCTTTTTCAAGGTGAATGCGCGCGCGCGGCTGCGTCTCGCTTTGCACTACGGGCCGCCGCGCCGTTTTATTTATATTCCCGTGTAATATAAATAAAATGTGTGAAAACCACGTCAGTTTCAATAATAAAATATATGATAGGTGGATTAAATTCCACTCACTCATTCACTAACTGACTTATGATGAACTCCTAAAACTACTTGACCTACAAAGCTAAAATCTGGCAGGTGTCCTAAGGAGTGTAGAGGTCCGCTAAGAAAGGATTTTGCGAAAGGCCCGAGTTAAAGACGGCAAATAGAGATCGACAGTTTAAATGAAAGGACGCAAACGAAGTCGCGGGCAACAGCTAGTATTAGATGTAATTTTAGTGTTGATTGGTTTTATTTGTTTGACTAAGGTTTCTTTTATGACTCTAGTTTGCTGAACTCCGCGATAATCTGGTTTTCTCGCACTTTTCTGGAAGAAAATATATTTTATGTGCTTCATGATGCATATACCTACTATTTGACGAATTTTACAGAGATTGGCTCAGCAGTATAAACATGAAAAGAAACAGACAGAGAGACTACTAATATTTTTTTCTTTAAATTTAATTCTTATTCGAATAAATACCTTACAGCTTACACTTAAATGTAAGTTGTTAGGTACTTGCTTAGTATTTTTTTTCGAGTCATTTTTGCACTCACGGTCATCTGACCCCAAACTAAGCCAAGCTTGTGGTATGGCTGCCAGAGACAGATATACAAACATATAAATATTTTTAAATACATACTTAAATAGATATTAACACCCAGATATAGAACAAACACAAATGTTCATCACATAAATGTTTGTCCTAGGTGGGAATCGAACCCACACCCCCAAGCGCAGAAGGCAGGTTCACTGCCAACTGAACTATCTAATATAGCTAGGACATCCTGAAAGCTCATCCACATATCAAAGATTAGTGAAAATCGCACACTTCGCATCACACGTGAACTTTCTTGCCTCACACCACACCTGCAAAATGAGCTACCTTCCGCGGTGTTTCACAACATGGGGTTCTTCAAAACGTGTAAAATTGATTATTAAAGGGTCGGCAACGTAGTTGTGATGCCTCTGGTGTTACAAGTATCCATAGGCAACGGTGACTACTTACCATCAGGCAGCCCGTCTGCTAGTTTGCTACATCATCATCAGCCAGAAGACGTCCACTGCTGAACATAGGTCTAACCCTTTAACCTCCACACTGAACGACAGCCTGCCTTTTGCATCCACTGGATGCCCGCGACTCTCACAATGTCGTCGGTCCATCTAGTGGGAGTCCTGCCTACGCTGTGTCATCCGTTTCGTGGTCTCCACTCCAGAACCTTTCTTCCCCATCGGTTATCGGTTCTTCGAGCGATGTGGCCTGCCCATTGCCACTTCAATTTGCAAATTTAAACAGCTGCCTGTCGGTAGTTTGCTTCATATGGCATTTAAAAAAAGTTCTACAGTCTAAGCTTCTCCTAGAAATGTTTGTGTGGTATTGTGATTTGAAACACTAAATATCTTGGTGTGATGGCTATAAAATTTGATTCAAAACAAAAAGCTCCTCTGGCTAAAGTACTTTTAACAGCCTCTTGGGATTCTAGCTAATTTGCGAGCGCTGAGGACAATTTACTCCAAAGGTATTGTGTTAATTTAACAAATTAAGCTCCGTTGTATTTTATTGCTGCTATTATAAGAACCCTTATTCAATGTTATCGCGCTGTATTTCTTTGCTTATCTTTAAATGAAATTGTGCGCGTCTTGGAGTTGTGCGGTGTGCTAGTTTAATATTATTCAACCAACTGCGCTCGCGATTTTCCAGTTTTCTCGCGATTTTTCAGATGCAACGTATCCTAGTCCGTGAATCCGTTCTCATCTAAGATATTGAATACCATAGATTTGGCGTTTGCGTACCCGTACCAGTCACATACTATTTATATCTGACAAAGACATTCTGCATAAGTATAAATTGATCCCTCGTTAAAAGATCTAATAATCGTCAAACGGCTGAACAGATTTTCTTGTTATTTTGTATATGACGAATCTGTAGTGTAATTCCGCTTCTACGTCGCTTCGAGTACACTAAGGATTATGGGATAAATTAGTTTTCTTTATAGATATTTGTGATGCTAATTTTAACCTTACCTAAAATAAAATGTTAATTACATATAAGAGAAAATATACCTAACCTGAACCAAAAAAAATATTAAAACTGTACCAAAAAAATCGTTGTAACAATTTGTACCAATGATATTAATTTTAAATAAAATATTTGAAATCAATATGAAATGACTATAAATATTATTTAATTGAAATAATAGGAAACATATACAGGGTGTAAGGGGAACGTTCTCGAAGCCAAAAGAAGGTAATTGTACTCATCATTATGAACCACTTTTAGTATGGGACCAACCCAGAAATCGCGAAAACAAAATCTGCTGTTCCATACATTTTGTCGAGTGTCAATGACCGTTTTCTATAGAACAGCTGATATTTTTTTCGCGATTCCAGGGTTGTTCCCACAGTAAAAGTTGTTCATAATGATGATTACAATTACCTTCTTTTGGCTTCGAGAGTGTTCCTCTTACACCCCGTATACATATTAGATTTTCTTGTATCATACATAGCTAAGAACACTCGATCAAATCACTTTTCAAACAAAAAAAAAAAAACGTTTTAGCCGTTTTGGAGCTTCGAAGCCACAGACAGACATAGGTACTGATACACACGTTAAAAAAATTATACGTTTCCATAATAAAATATATTTTTTTTACAGAAGCCGGTGAGCCTCCGGATTCTCCGCCTTACAAAAACGTCGTGAAGTTCTACTCGGACGCCGGGGTGCTTATTTACACTGTGGCAGTTCCCTGCAACCATGTGAGAACTATTTCCTTTTATTGTTATTTGAGTAGACGGGAGAAACAGAAAGCACTAAGCTAGATCCGTTAGAGATCCTGGCCAACGCTAATTTATCTGAATCTCTAAACGCTGAGATATATTCTGTTCTTCTACCGTGATACACTCTATTTGTCTAAGATTTGCACTGCATTTTTTTGTTGTTGTTTCTTTTTCGATAATGAGATAAACGTTTAACTCAAATAAGTCACTAAGTTAACAAAACTGCGAGGACCTTAATGAAGGCCAAGAATATGGGATATAAGCAGCGCCCGCGTACACGAAGTGTCTAAAGACCGCTGTATTTAATATTTGGCAACTACGTTTTAAATTAAATGAGCAAAGATACAAAAGAAAGTCCGCGTGGTCAACGCGCGACGTTCGTGCTGTTACGTTGTTGCGAGGAATTTAAATGTTGTTGCCTAAGAAATAGAAGTCACATTTGCCATTAAAGTACGTGAGAACGCGATGATCGAACTAAAATTTTCGCATCGTCTAAAGCCCGTTACAGACGTAGCCCAGTACTTGCGCAAGTATTATTCGCACCAGATTACTGCGCATCGTCTGCAACGAGCTACAACACTTTACTTAGTCCTCGTGGTAGTGCAAGTTGCTTATTACCCGTTGCAGACGATGCACAGTAGTTGCGCGAGTATTACTCGCGCCATCTTACTGCGCATTGTCTGCTATACGGGCACTGAGGTTGAGGGTGTTGGCAGGCGGCGGTGTCGGCGCTGACGTGGGGCCACGCGGCGCGGCGCGTGTTCGTGGGCGTGGGCGGCGCCGTGTGCACGGCCCGCGTGTGGCGCGCCGTGGCACCGCTGCAGCTGCTGGCGCGCGTGCGGGCTGCGCAGGCGCTGCTGCACCCGCGGCTCGCCGCACGCCTGCCGCTGCCGCCGCGCCTGCAGCCCGCGCTTAACAACCTCTTCGCGCACACCATACGGGTAACTACCTATACACGCGTGCGTGCGGGCCGCTACTTGCGAGCGTGCGGCCCGCAGCGAGCGTGTGTGTAATACCACAGATTTTTTTATAATGAAATTATCAAGCGGTTGGGCCTGATAAAGGTTGCTGGACCAACAAACCTGATGATCGAACAATCTGAAAGAAAGAAAGAAAGGTATTTACAACAATTGCCCAACTGGTTATAGAATTATTAAATTATTTTTCCATCTCACCAGCACGGAAAACCTTTATTTATCGCCGGAAAAGCATGTGATAGCGCGCAACTTAATATCGAAATTCAAATGTGACGAATTATTGTAACTTTACAGTATAAAAATGTTCCTTTAAACAGCACCTCAAATAGTATGATTTAAGGAGGTTCGTGTCTTAAATTAACGCGACCAGAACCACCGGAGGATGGGCAGCAGCGTCCTATTAGTACACGGTGAACTTACTGTGATCCCCAAGCCACTTGCCAAGCGTGGGGATTATGGCAACGCTCCTCTTTACGAGGGAGGCCTTTTTTCAGCAGTGGACGTTTACGGGCTGTTGTTGTGTCTTAACTTAAAAGAAATACAATATTTCATTACTTTATTTTCCATGTTGCAAAATTTATTTGCGTCTCTTGCAATTTAAGTCCTTCGCTTGCTCTGGATTCATTCCTGCCAAATGGCAACTTTGTAGCGTAGTGCAGTAAATATACATTTGATGTGCAGTGTAACGTTCCGGAGTCGAGCGAACTTCGCCACTTCGTGTCCCGTCCACCGTCCACCGGCGCGCGCCTCCACTGCACCATGCTGCGTCATGGAGACGACGAGGCCGGCGCGTACACCCTGTATTTAGAGCACCTGGGAGGCCTAGTGCCGCTGTTGAAAGGCCGTCGCACCAGCAAAATCAGGCCCGAGTTCGTTATATTTGATCCACAAGCTGAAGGTACGTACGCTCTCACTACTTTGCTTATTGCGCTATTTATGTCATAGAGGATGAGGCTGGCCCATACATTTCGGATCGTACAAAGTACATCAACTTTTGCAACCAAGCATTATGGGGACTGTCGGTTTGTGACACAAAACAAATTTCACTAAAACAATGTTTTAAACTATCACGGTTGTTCAAAAATAAATTTAACTGTTCTGCTCGTTTTCTTATGTTGTCTGTTTTTTATGCCATAGGTGGCAAACAAGCAGACGAGCCGCCTGATGGTAAGCAGTCACCGTGGCCTATGAATACTTGTAACACTAGAGGCATTACAAATACGTTGCCGACCTTTAAGGAGTCTATTAATTCGCCTTTTGAAGAACCCCATGTTGTAGCTTCTTGGAAACACCACGTTAGATAGCTCATTCCACATTTTGCAGTTGTGAGGCAAGAAAGATCGTGTGAATCGCACAGTGAGCGATTTCCACTGATATATGATGTGTGGATGAACTTTCAGGCGGTGGCGGCTAGTACGATGATAAAACCGTGACGGCATCAGATCAAACAGTTCTTCAGAACACTCCCCGTTGCAAATGCGATAAAAGATACAGAAGATACAGAGACATAAGAGACCCAACCTCTCTGCGCATATTGTCTCTAGGTGTTCGGTGAGCTTGGGATCATTGACAATTCTTACAGCTCTACGCTGCAATGCATCAAGAGGCTCAAGTTGATACTTGGGTGCTCCGTTCCAAAGATGGGAGCAGTCAGTGGTGTTTTTATCACAAATAAACGATGTCTATGTTCCAGAGAAAGCGTCCATAGAGAACGGCAGTCCGAGCGCGAGTGTGAACAGCAACGGGCGCGAGAGCAGCAGCGGAGGGGCGGGCTCGTCCTCGTCCTCGGGGTCGGCGGGGTCGCGGCGCGCCGCCTCGCCCCGCACGCCGCGCACGCCGCGCCGCACGCTGCAGCACCAGAACACCTCCTCCTCCGACACCGAGCGGGAAGAAGGTAACTATCGACACAGCAGTAACGCGACTCTACTCCTCAGGGTCGCGATTGTGTAACCATTTATCTTATATCTACTGTGTTCATTAGCAGATGTTTGTTTTCTATGCCTTCATCATCATCATAATTTCAGCCATAGGACGTCCACTGCTGGACATAGTGATGATCGTGATTGTATTTTTTATGATGAAATGGGCTAGCGCTTGACCACAAATCACCTGATGGTAAGTGACGATGCGATCTAAGATGGGACACGGTTGGCCATGAGGTGCCTATTCACTCTTGTCTTGAAGAGACCCAGGTTGTACCTTATAGGGAAGACCGAGGCAGGGGGAGCGCATTCCATTCTCGCAGTATGTCCTCCTGTTCTCGTCTATTTACTCGAATCACGCGGTTTGCCATTGATATAGACGCACACATCATTAGGATATAGTTAATTAGATCATCATCATCATTTCAGCCATAGGACGTCCACTGCTGGACAAGGCCTCCCCCCATCTATCTCCAAAAGGGCAGTTTGGAAGCGGCCTGCATCCAACGTTTCCCTGCGGTCTCTTTTAGTTCGTCTGCCCATCTAGTGGGTGGACGTCCTACGCTGCGCTTACCGGTCCGTGGTCTCCATTCCAGAACCTTTTGGCCCCATCGGCCATCTGTTCTGCGTGATATGTGTGGTGTTTCTATGTAAAATTAAATAAATAATAGAAAATTTGAAGGTTTTCCAACACGAGTTACTGTAAATACGAATAAATACGAATAAATGCGAATAATGAACAGAAGAGGGCCGAGGATTGGTCCTTGGTGCACGCCCGACAGAATGGGCGATGTGGTCTTTTTTTGCTAATACTTGATGAAAATTGTACGGATTCATCTTTATTCACAGTGACATAGAGTTTCTTTTCGCAGGGTGCTCGGGGTCGCCGCGGCTGCAGCGGCGGCGGAGAGCTCGCGAGCGGCGGAAGGCGCGCGCCAATACTGACAAGGAGGAGCCGGTGGATAATCTGCCTGTCGACACCTTGCCTGAGGTAGAAATATCTTAATTGCATTACACATGCAATAGTTTGGTTGTGTTTAACTTAGGGGGTTTTCGAGGCATATTACAAATCGTCTTTCTTGAAGATTCGACGCTAGCTTTTGAGTTGGTCGAAACGGGCTGTACTCAGAGATGCCAAGTTGATTGGCGAGTGGCAATACATCGAGGTGACAAGATGTCTTCGTCAAGTCTTTTCGTAACCCATTCCGCAAATACTCGTTGTGTAATCAGTGCGTTTTTCATGTCATGACTGTATTGAATCATGGACACTTATAGTTGGAGCGGTCCTCAATTAAAAAGACGTGCTAGTTATGGAAAAATCGGTATTACTCTCGTTTTTGAAACAAAGGAATCGCGAGAGTATACTGAACACCGACATAGCTTAACGTATTAGAGGGCTGGTCATGACTGTCGTAGAACGATAACCGTTAGAGTAGGTAGATATCTTCTAGAGTGAAGACCAAGGATCGGCAAACATAGCATAACTACCTGAGACTCGATGGAATGACGATACCTATATAAGGCGCCAGCTGCCTTATATACGTATCGTGTAATGGCTGGAAGTAAAAAGCTGATCTGGCTGAGTTGCCTTGGGAGATGCCTTTGTCAAACAGCGAAGCAAGTGTTTTTTTTTTATTCGGTTCACTAATTGAATGTGACACCCTTAACACTACAAAATATATTGATGATAATGAACCGGGCAACGACTATCAACAACCCGATTTATGGATGAGCAGTTACAATGACGTTAATATCTAGTGTACATTTTTTCTCCTCACATGGTACTTAGGAGTACATTTTTTAAATTGTTTTTATCGTAATTTAATGATGATGCTATTCCAGGACGTCCGACTGGTGGAGGTGACGTCTAATATCTGGGGCACGAAGTTCAAGATGCACGGCGTGGCGCGCCACGTGCCGGCCAACCTGGGTGCCGTCACGTACAAGACCTCGCTGCTGCACCTGCAGCCGCGCCAGATGACGCTGGCCATCACGGAGCTGCGCGAGGACCCGCCCCCGGGGGCGAGCGGCGCAGCCCCGCCCGAGCCGCCCTTCAACCCGCACCTCTTCTCCGAGGACGAGGAGGACGCCTTCCAGTCGGCCGACTCGGCCGCCGAGTCCCCGCGACACGCGCGCCACGACAACATGCGCCGCAAGCTGACCCTCGTGGACCGGCCGCCGCCCGCGGTCCCCGCGCCCGCCGCCCCGCCGCCGCGCGCCTACGACGAGTTCCCCTACATCGACACGGAGCCGAGCCCCGCGGCGGCGCCGCCCGCGCCCGGCCGACACGCCATCTCGCCGCTGCGGTGCGAGGCCTCCGTGCCCGCGCTACAGTCTCCTAAGAACGCGGTGGCGCCCACCGACACGATCTTCGAGCGGCCCTCGCCCGCGGCGGTCGCGTGCGGCGGCCGCGGGGACTTCTGTGCGCGGGCCGAGTACGTGCGCGGGGACACGCTCGCCGCGCTCAAGGGGCCGCTCGAGCACGCCGCGCCAGACGCCGGCTGCCTCTCCAAGCTGCGCAAGAACATCTGCGGCCGCGCTGACGCGTACGACGTGAACGCGCGCATACTGAAGTCGCTGTGCGCGCGCAGCTCGGAGGAGGCGCGCCCGGAGGAGGAGCCAGCGGCGCGCAGTGCGCGGCCCCCCGGCGCCGTGCCCGTGTCGCCGGCGGGCGGCGCGCCGCACGGCATGCCGCGCAGCTGCAGCGTGGGCTACCTGGACCTGGTGGATCCGCTGCACGCGCACGTGAGCGTGGCGGCGCTGTGCGGGGAGCCGCCGCGCCGGCTCGTGCTGGTGGCGGGGCGGCGCCGCGGACGGGGCGCGGGCCGCGCGCGCCGCTCGCCCCCCGCCTCCCCTGCCGCTCCCCCGCGCGCGCCCTCGCTGCGCCGCTGCGGCAAGTCCCGCTCGCTGGACTCGAGCGAGCTGCCGCTGGCGGGCGCTCCGCCGCCGCCCGCGCCCCGCCCCGCGCCCGCCGCGCCCGCGCCGCCGCCGCCCGCCGCGCCCCCGCACACCGACAGCGACTCCGACTACAGCAAGTATTATAGTTAGTAGCGAATTAGTTGCTTTCCACTTTCCGCGTTCTCTCGCGCCTACTCCGCATCACGCTGGCCTCGACTAGTTTCCGCACTCCGTCGCGCGTGTTCTCGATGACCGCTATACGCTCGTCGAATTACTTCGCGCCTTCAACTTTGCACTACATACAAAATGCAAGAGTGTGACACACCACATTGTTGTGGGAAGCGAAGTGTTCATCACTTCGCTCGCTTTACAAGTTTCGCATTTAGTACCAAGTAAGCAATTAGAACTGAAAAGGCTTTTAACTGCAGTCATGATATGATTTCGTTCTGAAATAACAAAATTGAATCCCACTTCTGATATTTTGATGACCGCATGACGGGTCACGCTACGCACGGCATGTATCACTACTACAAACACCTAGAACTTATATTGGTCAATGCAAACTGGAACTCAACACATGACCGATTAAAGACAAAGCATGAGAATTGGAGCCTGGTAATGTGTTAACTACAACAGAATTTCAATTACTAGAGTACATTTGAAATATTTTCTGGATTTTAAGAATTACCAAGAACCTCGGAATGACGCACCATAATGGGTTTACTAAGATCCAATGCCCCTACGGTGTCAGCCACAGACCTATATCCAAGTAGACGCCACAAGTCGACCTACCTTGCATGTCATATTTCCAATACAATTTGATTAACCGTCATAATTGAGTCTGCCTAAAATCAGTCTGCGCAGTTACATGCACCATGTTCACGGGAAGACTGAAGAATCCGGGACTAAGAAAGAGGGTAGATCGTTTTCTCTGCACCTAACTTTTTAACTGTTCTACCAATCACCCGGCTTCATTCCTAATCTGACCAAAAAATACATTATAAATATAAAAATAAATTTTATCTCAGAATGGTAAGCCGATTGAGTATATGTATTACATTTGATTATATATATATATCACTCGTTTTTTCTAACAAATCAAACACCTGTCCGATAGCTATTTAACATAGACCTATATCTGAGCGAAACATCGAGTCGATAACAAGATTGAAATTCTACTGTACGCGATACAATATAGAGCTTACAGTTGAATGAGTTGAAGCAGCTTGATGACCTTACTAATCATAATCATAATAATCATAATCTTTATTTGGCACAATGAAAAATTACAACAAAACAATTGAATCCACTGGCTCCGAACTAGTAAAAAACTGTGTTTCGGAAGCCAGTGGCTTCTCCCAGTATTTAAAAATTAAATATTATGGCTCAAATAAGAAATAAAATAAAATTTAATAAGTAAATAATTTTGAGAAAAAAAAAACCAAAATAACACAAATTCAATAGTGATTTCTAAATAGAAAATTAAATAGAATAATAGAAAATTGGTTATTATTATCTGTTTTCTTTTTTTAATTTAATTCTGTTTTCTTTTCATTGTTTTTATTGTATCCTCAGTGTTCATTCTTAGATATTATTCTTACTATATTTCTATCCGTGTTGACCTGTAACTGGCTTTGTGTATCTATTTAAGTTTATTTATAAGACATTTGAAACCAAGCTGTTGGTCGTCCTTTTAAGCGAAAAATAAAAAAAACAATTATAATTATAATACTGTTTGTATAGGTTCTCTGGAGCAGCTGGCGCTGCGGTTGCTGGCGGTGCGCGCTCGGCGCAAGTCGCGCGGGCGCGAGACGAGCTCTGCCCCCGCGTCGCCTCGGCCCGCGCGCTCGCGCCCCGCCTCGCCCCCCGGCACGCCTGCGCCGCGCCCGCGCCACCGGCACGCCTCCGCCTCGCCTATCAGGTTGGTCTTCAGGTATACGACGACTGCGATATTACAGCACCCGGCACTGGAGCACAGAGTATCCGCTTAGCACGACCAAGTAAAGAACAGACTTTCGACCCGCTGTCTCATGCACTCGTCTAGCTGACGACGTGAAACTGGCAATTTTTTTATGAACACGCTTCTACGCAATTTGGACTTTAAGTCTTCGGAATGGCCAATTTAGTTTCCTCTGAGTTTCTTGTATGCGTGTACAATATGGTATCTCGATATGCAATGAAGAATAATTACGTTTTTCCACCAATAAGTGGCAAATGACCGCATCGTCGCTTAAAATATTACATGATTTTTTTTATGTAATGTTTTTGTCATTAGTTTGAACTAATTTTATTTATTATTGTGTTTTTATTTAATTTTTTGCTAGGCTAAGTTGAATTATTGGTATTGACATTAAGTGATAGTTTTGAATTTTTATAGCATTGTTTTATATTAAGTATTTCATTTTGTACAATTAAAATTTTGGTTAAAGGTATGATTCCGAGCTACGCAGCAATGCCGCGGCAGCCTCGGAATGTAATCTCATATAAATCTACAGATAATGTATTGGGACCAGCAGCACTGTTGCGCGCTGTCGAGTTCGGAAACATACCTCTATTGATGTAATTGGCGTTGTGGGCTGTTTAATCAATAAATTTAATCAATCTCTGCATAGTATAAATTAAAGTCGCTTTCCGCGTCTGTCTGTCTGTCTGTCTGTATGGTCGCTAACTCCTCCTAAACCACGCAACGGATTTTGATGCGGTTTTCACCATCAGTTAGATACATTTTCACGGTTTATATATATATAACTAGCGACCCGCCCCGGCTTCGCACGTAAATTACACCCGTGCGAAGCCGGGCGGGCGGGTCGCTAGTAAACAATAAAAATAAAATAAAATAAAACAGCCGAGTTGGTAGTCAAACGCAAGCCTATTATTTAATTTAGTAAACATATTGTTTTTACTGATTAATTCTTGCTTGCGTCACAATAGCTACATGCCTGAACATTAGTAAACACATTGAATACCCCTATAAGTGTTCTTCCTTGTATCAACAGGCAACTGCTTAACTCCCCGCTCCTGAACCGGAGAAGGAACAAGAAACCGTCGGAGAGCTCTGACGACGAATATTCAACCGGCGGCGGGTACAGCGAGGTCAACGGCAAGAACTACAGAGACCTCGAGAGCTTCCAGAAAGCACAGCTCAGGAATAAGGTATCACTGCATTATAATATCGTAATGCACTCGTGACTCCTTACTAGGGATGTATATGCTACGGACAAGGGCGGATCCAGCTTTGGTGCCAGGGTCACATAGTCGTGGTCAAGTCACAAAAAGTTATAATTAAATTTCATATTAATTCTTGGTCCACCTAGGTGCTGGACCCAGCCCAGGGGGGGGGGGGTGTCATGATCCCAATGACCCCCTGGATCCACCCTTGGCACGGAACACACATATAGATAAACGACTTAAACTGAACAATACTAAATTATCAATTAAATATCCGCTTGGTCGGGAATCGAGCCCGAAACCCTTTATGCAAAATACAGACACGCTAATAACTAAACCATTCCAATGAATGTTTTTTTTTTTATTTTAGGTTCACAGAACCGGATTTACACACACATATAGAACTTAACTAAACAGTATACAATATGAGCACACACATTACATAATAAAAAAATATAAAATACGAATGCCCATCTATATCTATATAAAGAGGAAAGATTTGTATGTAAGTATGTTTGTAACGAATTGGATCAAAAAGTACTGGACCGAATTTAAAAATTCTTTCACCATTTGAATGCTACATTATCACTGATTAATATAGACTATAATAGGCTATATAACTATACCCATGCGGAGACGGGGCGGACAGCTAGTTGCCTATAACTCACTATGACTGTCAAATATTGGTTGATAACTTTGACAGGTCAAGCCCTGTCATGATCTCTCATGTCATGTCTCTGATTCAAAATAAAAATCGGTTTTAGTTTATTTTTGTCCATTAGTCGTACTATGCATAATAATAAAAAAAAATACTTTCAAGTAACACTTGAGATAATGCAAGGATTCTAACGATATCACTCAAATCAAAATCGGTCCAGGCGTTCAGGGCCCCGATTCTGCTAAAGAAATTGTTTTTAAATTGTAATTGTTTCAATTGTACGTACATATGTATTTAAAAATATATATGTACGTATATCAGTTTCTGGCAGCCATATTACAAGCTTTGCTTAGTTTGGGGTCAGATGACCGTGTGTGCAAAAATGTCCAAGATATATATTTTTTATTTTTTTATTTTTTTTAATTGCTTCAAAATTTACTGTTTTTAATATTTTTTTATACTAAGTTATAATATTAGATGGTGTTATTTTTCTAGTATAAAAAAATATTTAAAACTGTCAGCTTTGAGGAAATTATTAAAAAAAAAAAAATGATACAATTATAATTTAAAAACAATTTCTTTAGTAGAATCGGGGCCCTGGATTCTTGTATCAAGGATGAATGAATCCTAGGTTGCATTAAGAAACAACACATACCCAAATACGTACTGTATTTGGGCATTTAGTAACGCACATCGTGCTAAAGAGGGAGATAATCGACTAGTGTCGCAGCGTCGGTAGTTCATATAGCGTCGTCTCTGTCACTCAGTACGTTATGTGACGTTTTAGATCGTGCGACAGAGACGACGCTCTACGAAGCCGACACCTAGCCTATTATCTCCCTCTTTAGCTCGATGTGTTTTACTTAATGCCGGGTACTGTACGTGTGTATTTGGGTATGTGGGTTTCTTTATACAGAACCCTAAAAACATACAAACCCTTCTTTTAGGACAATCATGTAAAATGACAGCAACAAGTAGCTTAAATTATTATTAAAATAATATAACCCGACTGCATTGTTTAAATAGTAGGTAAGTAACTGAAAAGTAACAGCGGCACGCTGCGTACCTATCTATACCTATACTCGTAGTAGATACAGATATATTGATATATATTTTCGAAATATTCTGAGTGAGCATATTCGTCATCATAATCAGCCTTTTAACAGTCAACTGCTGGACTTTTAGCCTACCCCCGAAAGGGTGATTGGGCCATATCCACCACGCTGGTGCGGTGTGTGCCAGTGCGGATTGGTGGATTCACATACGGCATTTAATTCCTTCTCCGTACGTATGCAGGTTTCCTCACGATGTTTTCCTTCACAAATTATGTCTATGTCTATGTCACCAAAAAGCCAGTGGTATGAAAATCGGTACGGGCCCGGGGTTTGAACCCGCGACCTCACGCTTTCAAGTCTAGCGGTCTCCCAAATGGGCTACCACGACTGAGCTCTACATAATATTGACTTATTAAGCAGACTCCTTACAATTTTTCCCCTAATTTTTTTTCGTGGACGCTATCTTGAATTTTTGTACCCTATGTACAAACGACGACGCTACCACGAAACGACACGATTAAAACAATTCAAATGACACATCGCACTCTTAATAAAATAGTGACCGAATCCAAAATCGCAACTTTTTGGGAATCGACAAAAAACAATTTTTTACTGAGTAACAGCGCGCAAGGTGAGGGACGGATAAAGACTCAAGTAGTTATAAACCTTATTGCATAATTATATAAAACAGGTGTTTTTAATCGCTTAGATTAAAAGAGCATGCTTTTTTAGGTCGATATTTTACTAAAACTCAATTTGCCAAAATTTCGAGTTCGGTCATTGTTTTATTAGGAGTGCGACATGTCCAAATCCATGTAGGGTGTGCTAAAGAAACAATCATACATACACACATACACTCGAATAACATAATACTCCTAACGCAGTCGGGTAAAAATAAAGAACATTTTGGTGCTATTGAAGTAGTTATAAATAACATCAGTATATTTTGTATGGCTGTAGCTCGCACTCGCACGACCATGTACAGTGTACTGACTCGAACACGCTGCGAGTATATTTCTTGTCTTTCAGTGCGAGACCGTCGTTGTCAAGGAGCAGGTGTGTACTTGCATTTGTAAGCTTTCTCTAAAGCTTGGTCGCGCAGGTGTGGCGATGCCGATATCAGCACTAGAAAAAAAGCTGCCTAATTAATCGCATCCATTTTATTTATATTACACGGGAATTACTCACGTAAGATAAAGCCGGTTACTCCGACTATAGTTTCAACCGCGTTAGACGGCCTTTTTCAAGGTGAATGCGCACGCGCGGCTGCGTCTCGCTTTGCACTACGGGCAAAAAAAAAAACCTCCAAATCGCAATCTGCGTATAATCGCATCCAGTTAAATCTTATAGTGCTAACAGAAGAGAAATTGTTCTCGTTCTCTCCCGTTGGTTGGACGGCGGATCGTCAATCAAGTGCGTCTCATCTGTTAGCACTCCTACTCTTTTTAGTAAAAATATAAATTGTAAATGCAAATTATGCACAGTAAAAAAATACCTAATCTTTTTAGTCAAAATTTTATTCCATCTGATTTTGATCTGACATGGATTAAGTGCGCGTTTAGATTAATTTGCGCGAAAAGTTGCAGCTAAGAGCCGACGACTCGTGGATCCTCTATCTCGCTCGCGCATTTAATATGATTGAATGTACTTATGTTAAATATAAGGTGTACAATTAAAGAAAATAACAACAATATTGATCAGTAAAATTTTATTAAATTTTTTAATTTTTCAAACTAGGTTTCTAATATAAAAATTGAATAAAAAATTAGGTATGTACTACAATAGGCATGATGACAAATATATTATTATTACCTCATAAAAAAGCTGATCATAAATAGAGCACATCAACATAAACAAAGTTAAAATTAGTTCAAAAATAAATAAAATATAAGCACTATAGTCATGCTAGATAGAGAGCGCACTATACTGAGCCGTGACGTCACGATTCAGGAGCGCCATACAAATGCTATACTAACACACGCTTTGCGAGAAAGGGATAGAACATCGCCTCTCTATCATCTCCTAAAACTTTAAACACTCATATCTCAGAGATTTATCAGCCAATTTAAATATTTTTTTCAGTATGTGTAATTTACTTAGTTATATATTCATCGCTAAGCCAGTTATTTGTAATAAATTAAACATTAGGACACATGCCTATTGATTATTTTTTTTATTTTTATTAAAAAATTACATTTACTGGTTATTTTAAATATTATTTTCTTTATTTGCAAAGCTTAGATTGTACATACATAAGTAAATTCAGTCGTTTTATATCTTCAAATTTTTTTTTATTACACAAATGACGTAAATACGCCTCTTAAATATTTCCCAAAAAAACTACAAATATTAATTCTTCCCGTCCTGTATAATGCACACAATTATTTAACTCTCAAGTGACTCAAAATTTTGCTATTAATTGACCTAGCAAAAACACTGCGATGACCTATGTTCACATATTTACGCTTCAAAAATATTTAGGTAATGATATTGCAGTCTTTTCTTAGAAAATTACTTTTCTGCACAAGTGCACAAATGTGGCACGTTAACACTACATGGACACGCTTATATTGAGCTCTAGCAAAGCGTTCTTGCTTTAGACTTACTACACTACTAAAAACTACGGACTTACCGACCAATGGCGTACCATAACGCAATTTAGTGGTAGTTTAATTCCATTAGTACGGCGCACGGCCATCTGCTTCGAAGTTATTGCAGTTTACTGTGGCGCAATTTGTCATTTTTATGTTGAAGTTTGACGTCTGACGGGCTTACTGCCAAGACGACGAAGATCGACTGAATTAATTTGGAGCACTGATCCAACTTAGAAGGGAAACAGAAACTCAAAGTAGGAGAAGTCGCTGGATCTAACCTAATACAAATTTGTGACTGTATCTTCGCGCGTGACATTTACGCTGGTTTCACATCTGTGCAGGAGACCCTACTACGGGAGACAAAGAGGCAAGTCCCTCACCCCCTCAAGTATGACTCCACTCCAGGAGCTCGTATGGGCGACCCGCGCGGGTCTCCCGCACAGCTGTGAAACCAGCCTTATCGTCAGCAACAATTTGATAAATCACTTTATATCATAGATTAACTAATTGAACGTTTGTGAATGAAGAGGTTAGTATGTGCTAGGGTCTTACGGCCAACTGCTAACGCGGTATCAAACTAACTTTAAATCCGCTCAGTTGGAAAATCACGCGAACGTGAACCTTAACGCGCCCATATACGGTTTGCGGTCGCGTGATTTTCCAACTGAGCGGATTTAACGTCAGTATGATACCGCGTTAGCAGCTGGCTGTAAGGCCCCTGTACTGGCTATTTTCACAAAGTAACAGTTCTATAACAGTTGAGGAGGTGAAGAACAAAACCTCACTTTTCCAAATTTCGTTTTTTTTTCTTTGGGCATAAAATTATAAATTGATTGAAGCATGTAAGTATAACCTTTTCAAAAACACCTCTTTTCCTTTATAAAATTTTATTTGAAATAGAGAGTTTTGAACAAAACCACACTTTTCCGTCGAAAAAGAGAAATTCCGTCGAGAAATTATATGTATTCATTTAAATTTGAAAAACTGGATATGTGAGGTTTTGTTCTTCACCTCAGTTTTATTCTATAAGTTCTATAAAGAAAATGGAAACCATACTAAGTGTCCGTTGTTGCAGCTGAAACGTGCGGGCGCGGGGGCGTGCGTGGGAGGGGCGCTAGGCGCGGGGGCGGCTGCGGGGGCGGCCGGGGCTCCGGGCGCCGAGACGCGCGCGCGCCGGCAGCTGGTGATGCACAACAAGGCCCCCATGTGGAACGAGAACAGCCAGGTGTACCAGCTGGACTTCGGCGGCCGCGTCACGCAGGAGTCCGCCAAGAACTTCCAGATCGAGTACCACGGGAAACAGGTCACTTACTACGCTAGTACAGCTTTGCAAGCCACGTTCGTGTTCGTAACCAAATGCGGGCGTATGATTGCATGCCATCTTGTTCGCATCTCGCACCACGTGCGTGCAGAGTTCGTCACCTAGCTTAGCGGCCGAATCGGGTACTTACCTACATACGCACCTCTACCGCGGTAGTAGAAGCTAACATTATAAATAGAACACTGTTTTAAACTATCACGGGTTTTCACTAAAATTATATGATTATTTACCGGATATTTACCGTGGTAATGTTGTGAAATGAGCTCTCGATATTTCGGCGCAGTTACATGCACCATGCTCCACAACTTTACCACGGTAAATATCCCGTAAATAATCATATAACTTTATAATAAATATAATTAACTAGCATTATTGAGTAGTATCTAAGACACCACACGTTTAACACCGCTGAAGTACCTTTTTTATAATGGATAGGCTTGCGCTTGGCCGCCATCTCGCCTGATGTTAAGCGACGATGCGGTCTACGATGGGGACGCTTGCCTAGAAGAAACCGATTCACTCTCGACTTGAAGACTCCCAGGTTGTAACTGACGGGGAAAACCCATTCAGGCAGCGAATTCCACAGACTAGCAGTTCGCACAATAAATGTGGAATCAAAGCGCTTCGTACGGGTTTTCGGAATATCAACCATACAACGATGTCGATTTTTCGTACCCGCCCTAGCAGTCAGATAGTAAAATGGGCAGGAGGGAATTAAATCATGCAGGTCTGATGCACACTCTCCGAAATGTATCTGATAAAATACCGATAGACTAGCAACTTTACGCCGATGTTCAAGACTAAGAAGCTTAGTCTGAACCAGGGATTCATTGCTGATGAGTCGCTTGGCACGTTTCTCAATAGACCTATATCATACAAACAATCATCAAGCAGAGTTTCTCTTCGGGATCCACTACTCCACAACAACACTGTACAGCAACTGCCACTACACGGCAGAATGTACACTGACCGCTATTTTTACGGTACAAACACTTTATCGAGTGTGTTTATATTTTGCAGGTGATGCAGTTCGGTAGAATAGACGGTAACGCGTACACGCTAGACTTCCAGTACCCGTTCTCAGCTCTGCAGGCGTTCGCGGTGGCGCTCGCAAACGTCACGCAGCGGCTGAAATGAGCGCGCTCGCCACTGCCGCAGCCAGAACACAGCCTGCGGTTCCTCTAGCCCAGTGCTTTTTCAACCTGTGGGTCGCGATCCCCAGGGGGTTCGCAAAACCTTACACGGGGGGTCGCGGGTACCAGAAAAAGGCAAGTGTAGGCCTTACACTACAATTAAAAAGTGTGAAGTTTCTCGGTCGATATTTTTGTCTCAAGGGAAATATAATTAAATTTAGTATTAAAAATCACTGACATATATTTTATTATGGCCCTGGGGGTCGCTAGAATTTTTTTACTTGTTAAGGGGGTCGCGTATTCAAGAAGGTTGAAAAACACTGCTCTAGCCTACAAAATAGGAGATGAACCGACAACACAGATTAATTAACATTTAACATGTAATACGTCATAGTTTTATATAATCACGCACGATGCCAGTGAAGCTAGTTTTATAGCTATGGAACATCAGCTTGCAAACTGAGGGGCGGATGATTCGTAAGTGAGGTCGTTTTGTACGGAGCTATCCGCATCACTGAAACTATGTTTTAGTTTTCAGTGGTCCGCATAGCTGTGAAATCAGCCCAATACAATCCTATGGGGTTTGGTGATCAGAGGCGACAGAAAAATAGGCTGGCACTACGAATAATGATTTATCACTATGGGGAAACGTAATTTTCGTAGAATGCAAAAACTCGGCTCTTGTAGACGGCTAGGTTCGTCTTTCTCTCTCGTTTTATGCATGCGTCTCTTTATTTGCCTCTCGTCATGCGTATTAAATACAGTGCGACTTATCTGTGAATTGGATATGGGAGCTGCCATCGAACTCACTGATTAAATAAAATAATCAATATAAAAAATATAATACCCAAGCTTCTTCGAATTTATTTTCATATTCTTCTCAGCAAACCCTTTCATTTGATACCCATATCATAATGGTAGATAAGAACATTTTGTCCGCCATCTTAGAGCGTCTGCCATATTGAATTTTGTGTGACTTCATTTTATTTTTCGCATTCTTCTCAGCAAACCCTGGTATAAAAAAAACTGATCCGCCATCTCTGGGAGTCCGCCATATTGGATTTAGAATGATGTAATTTAGCTAACCGAACTAACCATGCATTGTCGTCTAAACTAAACGTGTATGCAATATTTCAGCCCAATCGGTTGGAGATAACTGTTTTAAAATTCAGTTGCAAGATTGGCTATGACCTCCGTCAGTCTTGCGTGGGGGCATTTTTGACTGAGTTACAATTCTACTTAATTCATCATTTGTAAGTTCATCTTATAATACTGGCATTGCATACGTCACCGGACCTTGTAGGCTTGCGTTGGTCACTGCACTTGTACATAATCTGTATAAAGCTTTGCGATCTGCGATTGGATCGCGTCGGTACTTGGCTAGTGCGATAAAACATTACAGGAGCGGCGCAACTATATGTCATGAACTGGACGAAGCATTTACATGCGTAAATGTATCAAATCTAATCTCGAAAACTACGAAACTGACATTTGGCAGTTAGGTTCCTTATGGGGTATAGAGATCTGCTAAAGATCTGATTTCCTAGGATAGCGGTGCCGTCATAATACGCCCGTAATACAACGGGTGAATGAGGTCAATAGAAAGTTCTCTATGTAAACAAAATGCCGCGGTTTCCTAGAGAGCGGTATTTGACACGGTAACGTCAAAAAGTGGTGCTGCACTGGCGGTCGTTGCGTCCGCTAAGTGACGGTGCCGCTATCCTAGGAAACCATACCTTAAAAAGGATTTTTCGCTAAAAGGCCAAAAAGAGAATTGAACGTCTACGAGTTCAATGTGTATAGAATTTAATACATATTTTACGCACGTGATATACCTACTTCGCCCACTGATCGTGTATCAATAAATTCGATAGACTGGCTTCTCGCAAGAACAGTTTAGTAAATAGTGTTTAGAATAAGGATTATGGATAAAAACATGTGCAGTCCTGCCCTGAACACAAGCTAGTCGCGTTGATCTCAGATATATTAAATTTACGGTATTGGTACAAGCAGTAGGATGCTATATATAGCTGAAGATATGCTTACGTAGATTAACATTTGGTATAGCGAGTCGCCCATACATATTTTTACACAAGCTTAGATAGGTAGCTTTGTAATGTATGAAATTCAGTCTCAATGGACCATCACTTCAGGATAATAATCTTGTATAGATCACGCCGTGTAACTAATAAAAATTATAATTTAGGTATTTACGTATTTTGGTAAATAAAACTGTTCCATGTTAGTCGCTGAAGTTTGCAGAGTTGGTTTCTACAGATATTATGTATATCGTCATCGCAACACCTAAATCATTTTGAAAATAGGCTTTATGTAGGCCAGTAAGTTTAGCTAGAAGTAAATGATGTTGGCCTATAAAAATATATAGTTGCCATTTTGTCTTTTTTTTACCCTTTTAATATCGAGATACAATTTCTATAGAGTCACAATCTCTCAAAACTCACAGTGGAAACAGTCAAAAAAACGTTCGAGCGTCATTATACATAATTTTATCAATTACGCAATGCCACAATGCCATATTTACTCCAATTTAGACGTTATGTCGCTTGCATGGTGTTCAACGTTAGTTGTCCGCTATGTCATCGTAGCTCTGGCATCGCGCGGCGTTGTAGTTGGATCGCGGTTACCTTTTAACGGCCGGCTATCTGAGTCGCGTAGGCAACTAAACACTCCCTCAGCCCCCGCCAACTTATAGCGACGATGTATATTGCCACGCTAGAGTCAGGACGCCCGCGGGGGGAGTGCAACGACAAAAACGAACATAAGTCCGACCTCGATGACGCCTGGCGCGGTACTAAACGCGAAATACGCGCGTGCGCGTGCGTGTTCGCTAACGAACTATTCACTATCAAAATTCTATCCAAATAATTTATTTTTGAATAAAATTGCCTTGCAAATGCAAATTCAATACATGCAATTTCCAGGTTGTTACGAGTTTTCATTAGACCATAAAATGAAAAAAAATAAACTGAATCGACTTTGTTTCAGTTTTTTTTTGATCGTCGAAAGTTTATTTTATCGTGTTTTGAACCAAATCACAGACTCTAACACAGATGTATCTGTGACATGTATTTTTTTCCAGCTCAAATATTGTAATTTAACTGATTTATTTTTATTTAAAACCGTCAAATTTGGTATAAGAGGCTCTTAACAAACCAAAAAGTCTGCGCAATTCGAAGCGTGCGCCGAGTTTTGGTTCGGTATTTTTTTTGGCACGATTGTGACTATATGTATTGTATCTTGATGCATTATAATGATACTTTATACGGAGTAATTTACCACTTTTATTAGAAACATTTGTAAATGCACGATGCTCTGATTTGTCTAGTTTGCAAAGTCTTCCATTCGTATTATATACCCGGATTATGTTTTGTTATCATACCAATTTTAGTTTATTAACATGTTTTAGAAAATCTACCTACTTTAGATTCTAATGTAAAAAGATGTATTGATATTGAAACTGACGTGGTTTTCACACATTTTATTTATATTACACGGGAATTACTCACGTAAGATTAAGCCGGTTACTCCGACTATAGTTTCAACCGCATTAGACGGTCTTTTTCAAGGTGAAGGCGCGCGCGCGGCTGCGTCTCGCTTTGCACCACGGGCCGCCGCGCGGCGCGCACGTGATGACACCGGCTGCTTGTCGAGTGCGGGGGTGGGGGTGCGTAGAAAAATATGTTGCGCCGGCGCACACTGGAGCTCTTCCTCACTCGAATCTTCCTGTGTGTCGGGAATAGTCCAGCACGCGGAGCTCACCACGTCGCCACCAATCTCACGGTCACTCCCACGAACGTAATCTTACGTGAGTAATACCCGTGTAATATAAATAAAAAGATGTATTAAATTATCTTCTGTGTTAGTACCTATTTAGAAATCAAATGTACAATTTCGTGCTCTCACTAGCACCACCTGAATAGATCTTTAAATGAAATGTTTGTTGTAGGTATTGTGTGTTACTATTTAACATGAAATTGTTGTCATAATGTAAAACTATTGTTCCATATTTGGTGTTTGAATAATTATTAAATCTTAATATTTGCATATTTGAAAGGAAATTAATGTGTATTTTGAAAGTAGTTTGCTCAATCGAAACATGTGCGTATTGTAAGGGCGCATTTACATTGTTATCTACTAGTTTTCAATCGAATCGACTGTTGATGTGACACATCTATTGGCGCGCCTTCGCAGCCTGTATGCCGCGACGGCAAACTTTTTTAAATATTATCTTTTATTTAAGACCAATAGCAAAAAATTTATACAATAATATTAATTAATTAATTAAAACTAAAGCCTTTTTTTTAAATTATTTATCTTATTGACTAACATAAATGTTATTATAACACAACTCTGAAAAACTGTTTAGCAGTTTGCAGGCAGAGATTAGTTTATTACGCTCTCTTATGCCGTCATGTTTCACATCTGCCGGGCGTTCCGTGACGGCCAAATCTTTTTAATCGGCATGTACCGATATCTTTGCCGATTATATTGATTCTTTTTTTATTGTTCGAGGATGCTCGAGATACCCGAGTGGAAAATTTAGTGATGAATCTTTTGTATTAAAATTTCCATGAGTTCGAATGTATTTTTATTTTTTATTGAAATAAGAATAGAGTTGCTATGATAAATGTAAATGCGTTCTTATGCAGGCTTTTGGGCATTGTCGAAATGGACTGACGACTTATTCGAATATGCTCGGTAGACTGGTGCTTGCGTGTACTGGATAATTTAATTCAACTTATTTAACACACAGGGTTACGCGGAAAGGGTGTACTAATCCGGAAGGGGTTCGTTATTCATCATTATGAAAAACTTTTACTATGGGACCAACTCTGAAATCGTGAAAAAATATTAGCTGTTCCATACATTTTGGCGACTGTCAATGACCGTTTTCTATAATATTTTTTTCGCGATTTTAGAGTTGCTCCCATAGTAAAAGTTATTCATAATAATGGGTTCTATAGACCTCTTGCGGAATGATATAATTAATGAATAACTTTTAATATAGGAGCAACTCTGAAATCGCGAAAAAAATATCATAAAAAACGGTAATTGACACTCGACAAAATGTATGGACAGCTAATATTTTTTTATGATTTCTGGGTTGGTCCCATAGTAAAAGTTGTTCATAATGATTGGTACTATGAACTGCTTTCGGCTTAGTACACCCTTTCCGCGTAACCCTGTAAGGACCAGGGCGTACCACAACATCAAAAACATCCTGGTTTTAATCCTAATTTGAATTTTGTCTCGCTCTCTCATTAGCCAAGAGAGCAAGACAAAGCTCAATGTAAGATTAATTTAAGAATGCTTTTTGAGAATTTGGTATGTCCCCAGGCCAGTGTGGGTAAGCGCTCCTTCAAAGAGCTTCCCAACCTTAGTTTTAAGTTGCATTTGCCCCCAAATGACCCCCCTCAAGATAATCCTGGTTACACCCTTGAACGTACATGCACAATAAGACACGTATGTTCGGATAAGCATAGGTCAAAGCACGCGGTTATATTATCCAGTACATACAATTCTAAAGTGGCGAAGACACGATGTATTTTGTACCCCGCAAGGCACAAACTTGACTCCACATTACTTATTTAAGTTTAATCGAATACATATCTATGGTTAATTATTGCATTAGTGTTAATCATGATTTTTCACTAATTCGTTATTTGAAGACTGCACATTGTAAATATATTTTGTGATATTCATTTTCTTAGTTACCTTCTATTTATTAAGTAGTGTAAGGTATATGTTGTGTGTTATCATATCTGTTATGTTTTGTTTGCTCAAAGTTATGGTCGCGAGTATAATTATTATGAATGTTGTAGCTTTTATAAATTGATGGAAGATTGGTGCGAATTTGTTTGCAAATTATTGAAGTAGGTAATGTTGGTGGTTAGTCTTCATTAGAAGGCATTAAATTTGTTAATAATAAGTCGGATTAAAAAGTTTAATTTCAATATGACTTGATTTTCACTGACGTGATTTTCACACATTTTATTTATATAACACGGGAATTACTCATGTAAGATTAAGCCGGTTACTCCGACTATAGTTTCAACCGCATTAGACGGTCTTTTTCAAGGTGAATGCGCGCGCGCGGTTGCGTTTCGCTTTTGTTACGTGAGTAATTTCAGTGTTATATAAATAAAAAGTTTACTTTCAGCTAAATTTAATTTCGGTCACGTTTTTTTATGATCTATCGGGACAAATCGCGCATTAATTTAAATACACAAATTCCAGACAAATGACAAACGCGTTGACTGGTGGCAAAAATAAACGACAAGCCCTGTTGAAGATTGTCATTCGAAATGCTGCACGTAACTCTATATAAGATAAAGTAATATGATTATTTACGGGATATTTACCGTGGTAAGGTTGTGGAATGCACTCCCGATAATTATTTCGGCTCGATATTCCGATATATATAACTATAGATATAGGATAGTTTCGCAGCGTCCAAGTTACAAATCCGCACCTTTCTACGTCTAGATACTCCCATTGGTGGCAGTATGAGAGTGCAGCAATGGCTGCTTTCTCGCGCTGACAAAGCTTCACACATGATATTTTTGTGTCTATTATAAAACATAATGTTAAAATGTAAGTTATGGAGAAGCTTTTATTCTACCTACATTCCAATTAATAGTAAATATATAACTAGCATGTAACAGCTAAGTTTCGTTTTAAGTGGTTCACTCATCACCGCATTAATAAAGCATTATAATTGTAAGTTTACTGGAAACTAAACCTTACTCATTGATAGATGCAAAAATAGCATGTAAGAACTGCTTTATTGAATGTTGTTATTGTGTCGCTTTTTCTTTCACTAAATTGACGGTTGTAAATACCTATTTTAATGTCGAAAATGTAAATAAAATATTCTCCAAGTATAATAGTATTTTAATTAATAATTATTGATTTTTTATCCATACTTGGGTTTACTTTTTAATGTTCTGCCTTACCATATACCTACCTAAAGGCCCGATTGCACTTATTAGTGATAAGTGCGAGTGATTAATTCAGGTGCTTAGTGATTCGTACTATTCACATTTGGACTAGGTATACCTGATTAGTGCGAGTGCATACTTTAATCACTCACAAAATTACTAATCAATAATCACTCGCACTCGCACTATCAAAGTGCAATCGGGCCTTAAAGGTTGACTTTCGCGCATCGCGGCCGATCGTGATGCGACAAGTTTTCGCACTATGAAAATGTATGGTGATTGGTGACGCTTCCGAGGTCTGCGTCAGACGCGTGCGGCCGACGACTAACGTCGCTATACATTTTCAAATCGCACCAGACGCGCACGGCTGCGATCGGCCGCGATGCACGGAAGTCAACCGTAAGGCAGCGGGCAGTAACGCTGGCTGGAAGCGAAAAGCCGAAGGTAGAGTGGCGTGCCTTGAGACTTTCTCCCTCCTAGTGGGACAAGGCTGGCTAACAACCCGGACACAGTACCGTCGGTCTCGCCTAGGGCGGTAGTGCCAAAGGCGGCAGCGCTAAAACCGGCACTGCCCGGCAGGCCTATGTCCAGCAGTGGACTAAGGTGAGCTGATTATGATGATGATGTTGTACAGTACAAACATTTTCGAATCATCGAAAATCATCATTCTCGATTGCAAACATACAAACACACTGTCCCGGTCGAAAAAGAGTCTTTTAAGGATTACAAGTCGATTTAACTGACATCAATACCATTGATGGAACTAGCGACGTAGAGTTATGTAGCTAGTACCATTAATGGTCACATCGGCCCAGCTTCAAATTAACCCGCCCCATTACGCCGTAGCTCGCCCGTTAGCCGCTGAAGTGAAAACGTCTGATAAGAATGCAGTAATCATCATAAAAACGACCCGAGTAGCTTGAGGGAACTGAAGGCAATGAACAAAACAGTAAAAGTTATAAGTATATATATTCTTAAAAGAAAAACAACATAACCCGACTGACAAATGTAGCGTATGTTACTCCGGTCTTTTCGCAACATTGCATTTTCGAACACACAAACATACATACCTAAACCCGAAAAGCGTTACGGTCTTTCTAGGCAGTCGGGTAAAAATCCAGCGCATAAGATCACAGTGAGGCGGCGGCCCAGGGAGGCCGCTGGACTCGTTAGTCGGAGTCGCTGCTCTGTCCCGGGACATAGTCTTCATCCTCTTCGTCCGATATGTCCAAGTCGTCTAAATCTTGGAAGAGGGATTCGTCCACTTTGACTGCATCTCCTGAAAATATGAAGAAATTTGGTTACAATTTGGTCCATTGGTTGTATGTATATGTAACATTCATGTTACTCTCCAATGGATCAAGGGGCACAGTGGGTCTAGGGGAAATGATGCAGCTGATGAACTGGCGCGGAGAGGCTCGAGCCGATACGACCGGTAGGGCCCGAGCCGATAATCCCCGACCTTTCAACCAAATCAGATCCTGGATTCGACAACGTACTACAAGACTTCACAAAGAATACTGGGCAAGTACTAAAAACTGTAGACATTCAAGGGAAGCTTTCCCGGAACTCAATACGAGATACTCCCGCAGATTGTTGAATCTAAAACGTGACAAACTCCGGCAAATTGTTGGGGTTGTCACAGGTCATTGCCTTTTAAACAAACACCTTTTTAAAATTGGGGTTACAGACAGTCCCCTACAGGACTCCAGACTGCAGTGTGGCAGAACAACGAAACACTATCCTCGGATCACCGAGGACACTCTGTGAAGCTTGCGCAGGCATAAGCGAGCTGCTGACTTTCCTGGAGGAGACCGGGTGGCTGAATTAGCTGCAGCCAGGTGACGCAAAATGGACAATTAATGGACTAGTTGCGGAAAATGCCCGCTACACAAGTAACAAGTATGTATATGTAACATCAGATCAGACAGACAAGGGAGATATGTCTTACTACAATTATCGTTCGTGTTCAAATGTCTCCATTTTCCATACATTTGTTTCACTATACCGTTTAACGCAAAAACTACAAGTACAGCTCACTTACAATTTTTTACTTGTACTAAACTTGTAGCGACACCTACAATGAACTAACAAATCGTACGACATGCAAAACGAGGGCGGCAAGATATCTCCTGGGTTTGTTTGGGCAATAAGCCTGATTTAGGCCAGATGCGAACGCACCTGGCATGCCAACTTGTAGGTACATATCTCCCTTATCTTCCAAATGCAGTTTCCCAAAAGATTTTTTGAACTTTGTATGATTTTTATGATGCTCGTTTCGGCTCTTAATTTTAGCTTAGGCCCCTAAATTCATTTTTAATTGAGTCGTTTTAAGGTTATTGTCATTTAGAGGCCTAATTTAATTTTATGTTGTTTTTTTTGAGGGACAAAAAATAAATGAATTAATACAACAACGAACAAAAGTTGTCCAGTATGATGTAGGGAAGCTGCCACCAACAGATTTTAGGTGAATTTAAAATAACCCTGTATAAAGACAATGCTTAAAAATCTGTGTAGTGAATGTGAACTTGTATGTCAATTTGAACTGAGAGTAAGAACAAAGTAGTATCTTATACATACCATCATCGAGGAATTTAAGATCAGACTCGTTGAGTGTGGTGTCTCTAAGGAAGAGTTCTTTGCCTGTAAGTTTGTTTCTGTCTTTCGCTTCTCTCTCCCGTTTCGCCGGGATGCCCATGTCGATTTCAAATTGCTTTCTCCACACTAGGAATGATTCCACTGTGACTCTCGTGCCTTCAAATCTTTTCTGTAATGACAACATATACATTAATTTAGTTTATTCTAATAAATTACACAGTTTTGCTATACATACAAAAGTGTACAGAACCCAGAACAACTCCAAAAAGAAACAATTGATTAGAACAGTGTATTCAGATACAATTTGATTTTCTAAATCTCGTACACCAATCATGTGCGAGTTTTAAGGAAGATCAACGTCAGATTCAAGTAAATCGTTTTGAACCAATTATATTAGCATAGTATAAATTAAATTGACTATTTAAACTGTGTTTCATCATCAGCCAGAAGACGTCCACTGCTGAACATAGGCCTCCCCCTTTCACTGAACGACAGCCTGCCTTTTGCATCCACTGGATGCCCGCGACTCTCTATTGTGTGTGTGTTTGTCACCCCTCAACTCCATAAGTGTCCATTATATGTATATATCCATAACCCCCCAAAAGCGTTACGCACCGCATGTCGGCGTAAGCGAAAAGTGCTCCGACGCGCGTATTGTGTTAAGAAGATTTATACACAATACCAATGCACGTATTTTATACATTTATTTTTCTATTATCTGAAAGGTAGGTGAAGTTCCCCATTTTAGCCATAAAAAAAACTCCTCTGCTCGCATTCAATGGGTTAATTACGTGAAACATAATAAAAGGTTAGGCACAGACTTAAGCACTAAAGCATCTACATAGAAACGGTAGGTGCTGTACTCGTACAACGAAATAATATATGGCTGATATGGCGCCGTATAGCGTAGAGGAGTTCATTCCAAAACTGGAGTAATTAATTGTTGCCTAATTATAATTAGAATGACATATTATTATTATTTTGCTTTAATATTATTAATTCTATGATGTATTTTTTTTTATATTCTAAGTGTTGACACTTAATTATTATTATGAATAAAATTATCATTATCATTATCTTTGGGTCACCAAGGACGCTCTGGGAAGCCTGCACCAGCGTCAGCGAGCTGCTAGCCTTCCTGGAGGAGACCAGGTGGTTGAACTAGCTGCAGCCAGTTCACGCAAAAAGGGCCTATAGATGGCCTAGTTGCGGAAAACGCCCGCACCACAATGCTGTACTTGTAGGTGCACAATAGCTAGTTATGTTACCAGCCCAAGCAGATAGACGGCATGGGCTTGCATCCACTTCAGATTTTGTCAACCCCTCATCTATTTAAAGCATTCTACATCTAAGTTAGTTAAGATTTTAAAAGGCATTAAATTAGCTCATGTCCTTCTGAGCGGACCTCTACATTGGTTTTTAATTTAATATTACCATCGCGACGCTCCCTGAAACTTGACTAGCTTGTATTGTTCTGATTTTAGCTGTACATATATACACATACCATTTCTGCCTCCTCATCAGCTTTCAGTTTGGCCAGTATCTGCTCTTCCCTCTCTCTTTTCACATTGTCCCACTTTTCATTGAGCCATTCTTGTCCAGCAGACACTAGTGTGAACACCATTACCATCCCTAAATTCTCTTTGCCCTGTGAATAAATATAATGGAACCGTTAGATTAGATACTATACTTTTTATTTAATAATATGCTTGCGTTTGACTACTAACTTGCCTGATATTGCTTAATAAATTGAAAGAAAAAAAGAAATATAATTATATTTAGTAACTGCAACATTAATTAATGTGCATACATATAATATGTACATACTTTAACATACGTACCTTAACATAAGTAATGTACGTAATAATTTTTCCAATATTAATTGGATACAGTAGAATCTGGATATAACGACCTTCAAGGGACCGGCGATACTATGTCGTACTAACCGGATGACGCACAAAACGGCAAGATTATTTATTGAGTACATTTATTATGAAACCTAATTTGAGTAAACAATATCGTCGCTAAAATAGGTTAGTCGTTATAAGCGAAGTCTTTATATATGAATTCTACTGTATATACTTATGTTTATTCCATTGTGTCCTACTAGTAGTTCGATGACCTAAATCCGGCAAATTGTTGGGGTTGTCACAGGTCATTGCCTTTTAAGCAAACACCTTTTTAAAATTGGGGTTACTAACTGTCCCCTATATAGAGGTTGTCTGGAGACTGAAGAAACAGCCGCACTTTTGCTGCTGGAGTGCAGCAGCGTGGCAGAACAACGAAACACTATCCTCAGATCACCGAAGAAGCTCTCGGAAGTCTGCGCAGGCATAAGCGAGCTACTGGCTTTCATGGAGGAGTCGGGTGGCTGAATTAGCTGCAGCCAGGTGACACAAACTGGGATGTGATGTGTTAATATGATCATCACGAAGAGATAACAACCGTCAAAGAAGCTGCTACCACACAACTGTCACACATCACCTGGCCACCACTGGTATAGGAATATGCCTAGCAGTGGAGTAAATTAGGTTGATAATATTTGGATTAAGGCACAAAACAATTGGAACACTAGATAGGAAAAAATGCAGCCGATGTCCTGGTACGGAGCCCTGGCCCCGGATGTTTTTGATGTGGCCTTAAGGCCGATGATCTGTAGATGGTGAAAGGCTGAACTAGCTACAGCAAAATCACACAAAAAAGGCCAATTACTGACCTAGTTGTGAAAAACGCACGCTCAACAAGTTCGTCAACGACCTCCTTTCGACTAAGTACTACCATTTTGTGTAACCCTGTATAGCTATTGTATAAAAGGACAGGGCTGAAATGATTTGTGACTCACACATGTTTTCATTGAAACTCCATTTTACCTGTTCAACTAAATGTGCGAGTAATTCCTCTTTTTCAACAATATCATCAAAGTTTTCTTCGTTTTCTATTTCGATTTCGGGTATTTCGTCGGGATACTTCGCCGTGTATGTAAACACGAGTTGACAGGCCAAACCTTCCCCGTCATCGAAGCCTTCTGATTTGATTGGTATGCTAAACTTGTGGAAAGGCTTTGTTTCTATAACTGAAAATAAAATGTATGGGTCAATACTACACGATATTAAATTCAATATGTAATGTGGCTATTTAATAACCTACGATAAACTGTAATTATCTATTTCTATGATAACATAGTTCCTACAATTTGAGCCTGATGAACTTAACCAACAAAATAATGATCTTGGCCCAAATGTTAGGACTTACTTTGCATATCTCCATAATAAATGGAGTCCAAGGCTTCTACTTCACTACTTTGTTCATAATTGTAATCCATTGTACAATATTCAGCTAATTCCTGATAAAACTTAAAATGTTACACACTTTAGCAGTGTGATTTTGCGGTACATTTCGTTTCGTTTCTCATAAACATTCGGTTTTAGACAAGTAAATGACGTTGACATTGCTACTTGTAATCAAATAGCAGTAATAGTGTTGCGGTAAAATTCATCTGTCTAGATAATACTATCGATCGATCGAAAGTATCAAAAGTTTGAACATTAGGGTAACTTTATTGTAATAGCCACTATTAATCAGACAAACATATAAGCAAATCAGTGTAATTCCGTTTGTTACACCCCAATGCCAATGCACCCTACACTGAACCAGTGACACAACCACCAGACAACAGAATTGCTATAATTGGGGCACCAAACTAACGTTAAATCAGCTCAGTTGGAAAATCACGCGACCGCAAACCGTTTCTGGGCGTAGATTTATATATATTATGCCTAAATATTTTTGCTGCACCTTATACGGACGTTAGCAACAATAAAACTAACTGAAGGTCATTCCTAGTATAGGCTTATTTATTATGATCCTTATATGAAACGAAACATGTCATAAATAAAAAAATAAAAAATTACCTTTTTTCTTTTTTAAATTTACCTTATTTAACTTTTTTCCAGTTGAATAAATATTTTTTCTTTAAAATAGCAGCTGCCTGTAATTCCATTAACTAAAATAACCTGGATATTATACTTACCACTCCTTAAACACTATCGATGTCATTTGAGAAATTTATCGACAGTTAGCATCACTCCTATGGATGACATTTCAAAACAACTGTTTGACGTTGACTTTTTGCGTGACACGTTTAGTGGTCAAGTTCCGAATCACGTTAAGAGCACTAACAAAACCAACTGCGATTGGCTCTACATAATTTTAATATTTAGTAAAAAAAAACTAATAGAAACGAAAGCTCTGAGCTTTCGTTTCTATTAGTTTTTTTTACAATGACAGTTTGTGTTACAATGACATCAAGTTGTGGCATGGCACAGGGCCACAGATCTACTACCTATATCTGTGCACAGGGCACTGATGCCGCTCCGACTAATGCTTTAATAATTTAGAGTCAACGATCTTTTACTTATATTATGATATTTAATTAGTGTATAGAAGGTCTATAGAGTCTTGTTAATGAAAGTAGCGCATAAAAAGCGCGCCAACTTTAAAAAAATCTGCCTTGCAACCCCAAATTTAAAATTAAATGCATTACTGTTTTCTGACTGGGTTACAATAAAAATTAATAATTTAGGTACAAGTCTCAAGTAAAATTATTCCAGGTATTTCATACAAATTTTTGATGTTCCCAAAAATGCATTTAATTTTATATTTGCGCGCTTTTTAAGTGTATTTTCATTAGCCAGACTCTAATCTGACTAGTATAGACTATAGCTTTAGCTGTACCTTCTCTACCTGTTTATATAATGTGCTTTAGGACATTCTCTTTGGTAGTATAGTTATCTAGGCAGTCGCCGGCGCGACGTGAAAAATCATTTCGCCCCATTGTAAGTAGGTATTACTTTCCTAAACTTCTATTATTTTCGAGTAGGTAACCATCATCGTCATTTCAGCCATAGGACGTCCACTGCTGGACATAGTCCTCCCTCATCGTTCTTCAAAAGGGCCGGTTGGAAGCGGCCTGCATCCAGCGTTTCCCTGCGGTCTCTTTTAGGTCGTCTGTCCATCTTGTGCGTGGACGTCTTATGCTGCGAGTAGGTAATATTATTCTAATATTATAAATTCAAATATGTGTTATTTTGACCCTCTGTCACAAAGACATCACGGATCGACGTCCTTTTCAGGGATCCGTACCCAAAGGGTAAAAACGGGACCCTATTACTAAGCATACGATGTCTGTCCGTCCGTCTGTCCTACCTTTATAGGGCTGTATCTTTTGAACCGTAATACATAGCCAGTTGAAATTTTCACAGAATATGTAATGTTACGGCGGGTTAACTTAAAAAAATAATAAGTCGAAAAGTTAAAACGAAAGGGGGGGGGGGGGGGGGTCGAGGTCCCCATACAACAAAATACGTTTGTTGTATGGGGACCTCGACAGACAAAGATATCGTATGCATACAATAGGCATAGGGTCCCGTTCTTGAAGTACACCTTCTACAGTAGGTAGGTATATGTACTATTATAGGTAGTATAAGTAGTACCTACTGTAGAAGATGTACAACTTTCCAAGTTATATTTACTACCTACAACATAACTATAGGTAGGTATTATGTTGACACCGACTATATTTTTCCATTTGTGAGTTAACTTTGGGTTAGAAAAAACAACGACACGACATTTATATAAACAACTGTCTTTATTTCGTTTCTATCAAAAGAAATTTAACTTATTTTAAACGTGTCGTTTCATAGTACAAACTATTTTTATGTATAATTATTTACAATATAGTGTATAAGTAGTGTGGTATGGCAGTGAGTCAGGGCGGTTAGCGTGGCGGCGGCGGGCGTGGCTTGGCCGTGGCGTACGCGATCTCGGAGAGGCGCACGTCGATCGGCGCGCGCTCGTCGTACAGCGTGGGAGCCTGCAGGATGATGCCTGCTGAGCCCACCACCACGGCCAGCGTGAAGATCCACAGGAACAGCCGGTCCAGCACCATCGCCACGTACTTCCAGTCCTCCTTCACCTGCGAAAACACGACGCGCGCGTCACTACCACTCGCATCTCGCTCTACGCCTCGCCGTCCACTCCCGAGACTCACCCGTGTGGACTCCTCCTCCTTGCGCGTCTGGTCGGCAATGTAGTTGATGCCATCGATGGCCTTGTGCAGCTCGGGGCAGCGGTGCCAGCGGCGCAGCGCCTCGCAGAGCGCGGGCGCGTCGTGCACGCGACAAGCGCGGCAGGCGGAGAGCGCGGGCGGCGGTGGAGCCGGCGGAGCGCCCACGCCCGCAGCCCCCAGCGGTGAGCCTGCCTCCCACGGCGAGCTCTCACACGCCGCCGTCACCAGCCCGGCACTGGAACGTAACCCCATGCATTATCTCTTCTTCTTCTCTATCTCTTCTCTACATAGTATAAATTAAAGTCGCTTTCCGCGTCTGTCTGTCTTTATGGCCGCTAACTCCTCCTAAACTACGTAACGGATTTTGATGCGGTTTTCACCATCAGTTAGATAATTTTTCACGGAAGTTTTATACACATAACTAGCGACCCGCCCCGGTTTCACACAAAAATTACACCCGTGCGAAGCCGGACGGGCGGGTCGCTAGTCACGAGATAAGCGCGACTGCGTGCGACGAATTTTTACTCGGCTGGCGCATAAAGCCTACGAAAGTGAGAAGGCCGGGAGAAAATTCCTGCGTGAGTTAGAACGAGAGTGAGAGAGAGAGAGAGAGAGAGAGAGAGAGAGAGAGAGAGAGAAAGAGAGTAATATATGTCAAATTCATAAAGGGAAAGCCATAAAGTGTTCTAGTGTAATCGGAAAGTTCCTCTGTAACATGGAGAGGGTGAATACTGACAAGCGGCTCCGGTGCGGGTCGACGCGGTAGTGCGGGCGGCGCATCACCAGCAGCCGCGGCAGCACGTGGATAAACACGCGCCGCACCCACGGCGCCATCGTGTGCGTCTGCGGCGACCGGAAGTGCACGTTCAGCACTACCACCGTCACGCATATACTGCAACCAGATCACAGGGGTAAAGCTTGTGTGACGTCACGTACTGTTACGACGGTACTTCTTACTCTCTGTAATCTCTTGTGGGAGAGGTACTTTACCTGAACGTGTCGAGGATCATGGTGAAGAGCACAAACTTGCCGAGCAGCGGTACCACGAGCGAAGTGGGCGGGATAATCTCCGCCAGCAGCAAGAAGAACACCGTCAGCGACAGCAGGATGGATATGGACAGCGACACCTTCTCGCCGCTGTCTGACGGTAGGTAGAACACAAGCACCGTCAGGAACGAGATGCCCATGCATGGGATTATCAGGTTCACAGTGTAGAACAGCGTCTTGCGCCGCATCGTGATGTTGAACGTGATGTCCAGGTACGGCTCGTCGCAGCACGTGTAGAACTTCTCGTTTCTGCAAATAATACAAGTCAGAGCGAAGCGAGGTGGCATATAGCGGAGTGGGATGCGGGCGGAAGCTCACCGGACGGCGGGCACCTCTAGGATGTCCCACTCGACGGACGTGTAGAACTCTGAGAGGTCGACGCCGAGCTCCACCACGTTGGTGCCTCGCGCCTCGTCGATATGTCGAAGGTCTACCTGCAGAGAAGAATATAGTCGGTCAGTAGCGTGCCGGGGAGAGGCGAGCGGGACAGAACCGGAGTGGCAGGGAGTCACCTGGAAGCCGTCGTAGGTCCAAGACCCGAACTTCATGACGCAGGTCTGCTGGTCGAACGGGAAGTACTCGACGTCGATCTCGCAGGAGGACTTGTAGATAGCCGGCGGGTGCCACTCCACGCGCCCCGTGTAGTTCAGCGTCGCCTTCGTCGCCAGCGTCACCTCGAAGTTGCCGTCCGCACTGCCACGGACATACAACTTGATAATAATTATAACGTTTCCGCTATGCCTGAGACATGTCCTAAATCACAAGGTAATTATAACTTCTTTTTTTTAATCTTCATGTTTTGATCTACCGTCATCATTGTCGTCAGTCTGCCCACGGCCCGGGTATAGTTCTTTTGTCGTTTTATGCCTTTAACCACTATGAATCTGATGTCGTCGACCCATCGTGCCGGCAGGTTGTCTAATGGTCTGTCGCCTTTTGGACACAGTCACGGCCGATCTTTTGTGTCGAACAATGCTGATTCTAAACAGAAGCAAGCCACTAACTTGTTGTAGAGTACGATGTCCGGGCGCCAGATGTGGTCGGAGGGCACGTGCAGCATTTCTACGCCACCGTACTCGCGCGGCTCCCATGATAGCTTGTAGTCGTACCAGCTCTGCGGACAATACACGTTTACTTCACCACTAGAACTACATACTGACGACACGCAGCGCAGAACGACATAGCAGTGCAGCGCGGTACATCACCCGCCGAGATACAGTTTGCGCGATAATAGAAGAGTACTTTCTTTGCGCGATAGAATCCGAAGCGTGGATATTCGCCAAAGAACCAGAGTCACCGACAGCTGTTAAAATTTGCAAGTTGAAGTGGCAATAGGCAGGCCACATCACTCGAAGAACCGATAACCGATGGGGAAGAAAGGTTCTTGAGTGGAGACCACGAACCGGAAGATGCAGCGTAGGTAGGCCTTCCACTAGATGGACCGACGACATAGTGAGATTCGCTGGCATCAAGTGGATACAAAAGGCAGGCTGTCGTTCAGTGTGGAGGTTAAAGGAGGAGGCCTATGTTCAGCAGCGGACGTCTTCTGGCTGATGATGATGATACAGTTTGAGGTCGCGCAACTTTTCGCATCACCTAAACAGAATCGCTTAAAACAGGTAGCTATAAAGCCCCACGGCAACAGGCGCAGTGCAGCAATACGCAAAAAAGCCAGGTTAAATAAAATAAATAAATAGTCGGGACATGTTTGCACACACGGTCATCTGACTACAAACTAAGCAAAGCTTGTGATATGGCTGCCAGAGATTGATATACATACATATAATATATTTTTAAATGCATACATAGATATTAACATCAGATATAGAACAAACACAAATGTTTATCAAATGAATGTTTGTCCTAGGTGGGAATCGAATCCACGCCCCAAGCGCATGCAGGTTCAGTACCAACTGGACCAACGGGCTATCATGATATTACACTAACTATAATAATATAGCTTCGTCCCTTTTTATTCGACAGAGACGTGAATTGTGCCACCATTATGGGCAAGCGTGACGATTATTACGCCATCATGCGAGTGAATTGATCGTCTCGTTACGCAATTTGATTTAAAAAAGCCTCTCGTCACATGATGAGTTGGAGCCGTATTTGTGACTGTGACAGAAAAAAAAACAATATTTCTTAGTGAAAAATCAATATTTAGTTTGGTTTTATTTTTGTCATGTAAAAAAACACACTCTTTACACTTTAACAAATGTAGGTACCTTATCTAAGCCTTTACAGTATTTTGTTGGCACAAAATAGTTATATCTATGTTTACGTCTGTTTGGGAAAATTATGTTCGATTTTACTCTAATCGACGAATCACCGTTAGAACAAATGCTGGGACCTCGTCATCTACTTCCACAGTTTGTGAATATACATCCAACCCACTCCACTTACCTGTTCCACCCACAGGTTCGTTGTCATTATTTGATTCTTGAGGTTCTGTAATGAAACAAAGGCGTATTTAATAGTTTACTAACTGGTGGTCGTGCTAACTCGCTCGCGTATTCAATACGTACTTATTTTAAAGAGTTCATAACATTAAACGTATTTTAAACAGATGAAGAACTTTAATCTGTTTGAAATACGTTTAAATAGATTTACATTCATACAAAATTTTTATAAATCCAGACTATTATCTTTCATTCAAAGAATGCTTTACGCGTACGCGTTGAGATATTACGGGGTCTATCTTTAGAAGACGGACATATTAGGTCAATAAATAAATAAATAAAAATATGCGAGGATATCATTGTACTCATAAACAACTTTTGTAATGAGACCAACCCTGAAATCGGAACAAAACAGCTGTTCCATAGGTAGGTACATTACATTGGGTGAATGTAATTTTTCTATGGAACAACTGCTATTTATTTTATATCCCGTATTCGATGAAATGTCACATTTTCAAAGAAAACAGCGGCATTCGTATTATTGATATTTGGTTTTATCTTTGAAAAATTAAACATTTAATATTCGTTCAGTACAAAGCGGATATAAATTAGGTGCTGTTGTTGAGTTGGGCAGCGGATAGTACACTGACCACATCTATGAGCTGGCTGAGCTTGAGCTTGATGCGTACGGTGAGCGCGTCGCTGACGTTGAGCACGGGCCGCACCAGCTTGTTGTAGTTGCTGAGCAGGTCGTCGTATAGCCGCTTGGCGTCGGGGTTGCCAGCGCATCCTGTAGGGTTACCAGATGAAAAAACTCTTAGGTGAAACCTGGAGGCTTAAATAAATTTTCGGACGTTTCCTTCAAAGTATTTATATATCGCAGTATAGGTAAAGGAACTCGTGTGGTGGTTAACATTTCATGCATTTTTAGAATTCTGGACATTTTGGAATTCCGGATAAAAGCCTAAATTTCCGGACATCTCAGCAAAATTCTGGACTTGGCAACTCTAATACTGCACTTATTACGCCGTTACCTACTTTATACCTCCTATAAAAAAAGACCCCGCGAGTTTACCTATTTTGCATGCATAATAGCCTGTCTTAACTTGGATCAATGCTCCAACTAGCACGCCACATAATCCAGTTCGATCTCCGTCTTGGCAAAAGCAAGTCAGGGACCTTACGCCCAACTTGTTACGCGGTACCAAACTAACGTTAAAACGTTTAGAGTTAGTATTGTGAAACATGGATACCTAGTGCGTCAAACAAACGGGTTGAACTATAATACAGTAGTTAGTGTGGACTAAGCATTGGAAGTGGCTTTGAAAACCAAAACAATGAAATTGCGAGATAGGTACGTCTATGGATATGTCCTAGTGCGTGCACCTCAGCAATCACATAGTGCATACAGTAGATAAAATAAACATACATTAGATGAATGAAAAACACTTCAAATTAGATTTCCTGTGTCATGAAACACACACAAGCGTGTTCCATGGCATCCCCGACACAGGGAAGACAAATAAAGGCAACTAACACCCAGATCTAGAGATATTTAAATTCATCCTTCATGCATAATTCCGGCCAGGAAACGACCCGTCACCGTCCTGCTTATGAAACAGACGTGCTGCCTCAGAGCCATACTGGTCAGTATACACTCACTGACAAGCGCCGGGAAGGCGGCCGTGGTTTCATTCCAGGTCTGCCTCATGAGCCAACCTGCAGGACCTCCTGTTTACGAGATAGACGTGCTTCCACTGAGCTCTACTGGTTGGCATACATTCACCAAGCGACATGAATGAAGCCATGGTTTCCGCGTCTGCCTCATAAGCACACCTACTGGACTTACTGCTTACGAGGTAGACGTGCTACCACTGAGCTCTACTGTGGGCGAAGTACGAATATTCGCTACCTAAAAACATATCGAATTCCAGTTTATTTTTACTTTTTTATTACCTCATAAAATAGCTGATCACAAATAGAGCACATCAACAAAAACAAAATTTAAATTAGTTCAAAAATAAATAAGATATAAGTATTTTAATTTCATACTAGACAGAGAGCGCACTAATCTGAGCCGTGACGTCACGTCTCAGGCGCGCCATACAAATGCTATACTAACACACGCTTTGTGAGAAAGGGATAGAACATTCAGCGCTAAGCCGGTTATTTGAAATAAATTAAACATTAGGACACATGCCTATTCGATATGTATTTTAGGTAGTGAAAATACACACTTTGTTCACTTGTTAGCATACACTCACCGACGAGAGAGAGCGCGAGGGCGAGCGAGAGCAGCAGGCGCGCCGCGGGGAGGGGCGCGGCGCGGCGCGGCATGTCGCGCGACACATGGCGTCAGCGCATCGCGCCGCGGCCGACGCCTGCCCTCCTCCCACAGCTGCACAAAACGTACAACAACATTTATTTCCATTGACACACAGAACGTAAAGTAGTTCACTACCTAGGGCATGCAATATTCTCCCGATTTCACTATTCAACTTTTTGACTTAAAAAAAAAAAAAAAAAACTAATTCTTTGAGTTTTACGAATAACTGTATTATTTTTAAAGAAAATAATAGACCCTCTTTATATTCCAGTCTTTAACAAATCAAACAAACAAAAAATCATACCAAGAGCAAATTTCTTAGGAAGTTGTATTATAATAACTGCAACACTTTACTACTTTTTGTTTTTATAGCAAAATCTCAATGTTTTGTCGTTAAAAGAATAAGCAAGTGGTAGTATTCGAATAGTGAACAGAGGCGAATACTCGAATAAAACGAGTACTCGAGTACTCGAATTGCATACTCTAACACTACCACTTCCTCGTGGAAATTCCAAAGATTCGTACTCAACGATTTGGGTCGACATTTTTGATACGTAGGTACTGCCGACAGAAGGGAAAACTTAAAACTTTGGATTAACTGTCACATAAGCATGTCGGTGACGCGAACCCATAAGTTTTACCCCTACCAAAAATCGCTCAACGCGGCTAAAGAAGTTTTAACCTCAAATATTAATAACAGATAAAAGCCTTAAAACGTTTCGCAAATAGAAAAAGGATACTGGATTTTATATTATGACTATAATAGCTGTGGCCCGCGACTTCGTACGCGTAGATTTTCAAATGAACTTTCAACCCCCATTTGTCCCTTTTAACTCGGCCCTTTCGCGAAATCCTTCTTAGTGGACCTTTTCACCTTATAAGGAATCTACCTGCTAAATTTCAGCTTCGTAGATCAAGTAGTTTTCCAGTTTTCGTGATGATTCTGTCATGAATGAGAAAATTACATACATGGGACAGTAGGTCTTAAAAAAAAAAACTAGTACAACTGGCGGCCTGATCGCTAAGTGCAATCTCTTCTAGGCAACATTAGGAGAGAGAGGATTCATAGAGTAGGTATTTAGAAATGCCATGGTTTAGGTAAAGTACCTGTTAATACGAGCGATGGCAGCCGAATGGTAGCATGTGCGCTTTATGATCTGACGGCATCCGGTTCGATCTTTGGCCTTGCACCAAAAATAAATTCCATGCCTAAATAAATGATGTGAAGATTCGATGCCATCGCTCAAATACTGTGAAGGAAAACATCGCGAGGAAACTGGTATTTCCAAGAACATTAAAAGTTAAAAGATATGACATTCACCAACATGCACTGGGCCAGCATGATGGATTATAAGCCCATCCTCTCTCTCTGTCTCTCAAAGTGGGTCTGTGTCCCAGCAGTGGATACATGATAGGCTGATAATGATGATGACGGTAAACATCACAATAATGTTTTATTTATATTACACGGCCGTGTTTTATTATAGAAACTGACGTGGTTTTCACACACATCACATCAGCAGCCATCAAACGTCCACTGTTGGACAAAGGCCTCCCTCTTAAAGAGGGGTGTTGCCATAATCCCCACGCATGGCAGGCGGCTTGGGGATCGCAGTAAGTTCACCATGTACTAATAGGATGCTGCTGCCCATCCTCCGGTGGTTCTGGTCGCAGTTTTAGGACATACCCGGGTCCACCCGGGTTTTCACACATTTTATTCATATTACACGGGAATTACTCACGTAAGATTAAGCCGGTCACTCCGACTAAGCCACTAGCGCTTGGTGTAGTGCCAAGCGAGACGCAGCCGCGCGCGTGCATTCACCTTGATAAAGACTACCTAACGCGGTTGAAACTATAGTCTGAGTGACCGGCTTAATCTTACGTGAGTAATTCTCGTGTAATATGAATAAAATGTGTGAAAACCACGTCAGTTTCTATAATAAAATCACAATGATAACTCAGTGTTTTAATATCGGGAGCTCATTCCACAACCTTACCACGGTAAATATCCCGTAAATAATCATATAACTCAGTATTTTGTTCCAATTTAACTTCGTAACAGCTAAACAGATTATAGGTGTGGAGGCTACTAGCACTCTGAATTAATCATTTAAGACATAGCTACTTTTTACTCCTGAAATGTACGGATTCTGTGGAATAGCAGGTAAACTGCGGAGCGGTGTTAGATGAATAATAAATAAGCAGGTGTCGTACAATGTGATCACGGGGGTTGTTTGTTGGGTAATAAGTACGCCTTTGTGCAGACTTCTTGTTGATGAAGGTAAACGTGTTTCCATAAGATTCAAGAAGCGGCCGCTGAAAGAATGACTCTGTCAGTTGCCAGTGTTACAAGCATGTTGATCAGTACTAGCACCTCACCATGGATCCAGGGACGAACTACCTAAAAATTGCTCGGGATTTCACATTGATTATTGCCACAGAAAACATATTTTTTTTGTTTTAATTAGAACGGCTGTCAAGGCATTTTTGTATGAAATTTGTTGTAGCCCTGTGTAGCCAGGTTGCACCCATATACCTAAACGAAACGTCAGTCATTCGAAATAAGTTAGCAACAGTTTACTGTGACGCGGAGTTTGACGCGTTGATCTAAATAAGAATGTTCAATCAAAGCTCACTCATAATGCCTGGTAACAGATTTTCCTTCTCATTTCCAATCTATTTACTTCTCTTTTCTGTGATTAAACTGCCTTCTGCGCTTGGGGGTGTGAGTTCGATTCCCACCTAGGACATTCATGTATTGTGATGAACATTTATGTTTGTTCCATATCTGGGTGTAAAACACACAAGTTATGCGAATCGCTAAATTTTATCAATCACAGAAATGTACGATGTGATAATTTGAGTAAATAGAGAATAGTACGAATCAAAAATTTGTACGGATGGCGATTCTTACCAGCTTTGCTTAGTTTGGGGTCAGATGACCTTGTGTGCAAAAATGACCCGAATATTTAATTATCAAAGGTATTGTTGTGTATTCAATTCAATACATAATTATATATAGCTATTCTAATCAGGACTATATAATTGATTCTAAAAAAACTTTAAACTGCATCCCAAGCAGGTGGTATGTCTTGCCAACCAATCCTCCCTATTAAAATTTGCGTGTTTTTAATTACAATTGCTTTGCATCTTTGGTATAATACCTACCGGTTCTCTTTGGCGAGGATTATCTAGATTATCTAGTCTAACTGTGACCATGGAAACTGCAGTGTTCGAAATGTCAGGAATTAAAATAATGCAAAATAAACGCGATTTCAATATATGAATTTAGTTTTGTATTTATAGATGGACTACCCGCGTCCAGCGGTTTCACCGGCGTGGAAATTGCCTCAGGAACTGTACAAATATGTGTTTATTAGATACCACTACACACATATGTACAATAGTACTACACCAGCAGCCATTAAACGTCCACTGTTGGACAAAGGCCTCCGACGAGAGGAGCGTTGCCATAATCCCCACGCTTGGCAGGCGGCTTGGGGATCGCAGTACGTTCACCGTGTACTAACAGGACGCTGCTGCCCATCCTCCTCTTCTGGTTGCAGTTTTAGGACATACCCGGGTCCAAACCAACTAATTTTATTTTAATTAATTTTAATTTAATCTGCGGCAGTTATTGCAAACATCACTATTGAAAAACTCATTTGAAGGCTGCTAAAAATTTGTGATTTCATAATAAGTTAGTCAAAGTTTATGTTGTAGATATAAATGGGAGTATATTTTAGAATGAACCAATGTTATGTATAAACCCTTCTGTAAAAAAATATCGTCGGCCTGCGTGTGTGCGGGTGATGCACACGAAATTTTTCAGCGATCGTTTTATTGGTTGAGCAACAAAGAATACCATTACTCAACTCACAGGGTTCAAAAGTATATTACTGTATTGCTGTAAAGTACATATAATGAAATAAAAAGCCACTACGACCAATTCAAAAACTGCTCGTAACTTAATAACTGAATAGATTTTGATCAAACAGCTAAGAGGTAAGAACCAATACAACCAAACTTGCTTGGCTTTTAGAAAAAGAAAAAAAACGCATTTTAATCGGACCTGCTATTTCGGAGAAAAATTATTACCTATATAAAACACACACAAGCTTTTATCCCAAACGTATATACCTTCACCTTTCCGTTGGGGGTAAAAAGGAATATTGACCATCAAAGAGCTAAGCTAAAGAGTTAGAACGAATTGCATAGACAATTGCTGGAAACACAATAGAAAAGATCGGGCTAAATATGTCTTGGGAGGGAGAAACCTATGTTCAGCAGTGAATTAATGTGGATTGATGACGATGTATTGCATAGCGGTATAAATATTTGGACACCACAATATGGTTCGAAGTATAATAGAGTTTGAAGCTTAGTAGAAAAGCCAGCCAGCCTTTGCCCGGTGAACTTAGCAGTTCACCTGGCACGGGACATTTAACAGCTAGAACATTGGACCGTTGAATGAAAGATAAATCACAAAATAGCTACGAACAACTAAAATAAAATTAATTGATTGTACAGCGTACGAGTGCAACGCAATATACTTAGGAAGGATGCAAAGACCTATCGGATAATGGTTTTTTTGTGAGTTTGCAGGATGAAGAATAAACTTGAGTGATACGATGAAGTCTCGTAAATTGCAAACGTGAAACAGAGGAAAGTTTTTGATATGATTTTCATAGAGGTCCCGGAGACAGATGAAGTAGCCAGATTCTAGGAGACCGGCGGAAACAGTTCTGATGGTGAATACCGTGTCGCAACTTAAGTCCAATGCAATATTTATCCACGTGGTGTTGGATCCTGCATACGACGATGGCGGTCACTCCGGAGCATGCACTACCACGGTTTAGGGAGAGTAGGTGTAAGGCGGCAATTACCAGCTGGTCACCGAAGGAACGTATCCCTTGCGTGTGCGAATGGGGTGTCGTCACTGGGTCACTCATTCATTATAGTCAGTGGTCGCGAGTGGTGCGTGCGGCGGGCGGGTCCCGGTCAGGCCGCGCCTGCAGCGAGGCGCGCGCGGGACATAGCGCGAGCGGACGAGGCTGGGGCGCGCCGAGGACTGCCGCGCGCCGCTGCCGCGCAAGCCGCCGTGCTGCCGGGCGCTCCATACTCCGCCGCGCCGCGCCTCTACGCACTGACCACTATTACTCCGCTCACTAACATTTGCCAATAAACTTATGGCCAACTTGGTTTGATGAACCTTATTATTAAATAAATAATAAATAAATATTCGGGACATTTTTGCACACACGGTCATCTGACCCCAAACCAAGCAAAGTCTTTGATATGGCCTGCCAGAGAATGATATATGGTACATATATATATAGTTATAAATACATACTTAAATAAATATTAACAACCAGATATAGAACAAACACAAAATTAAATGCTCATCACATAAATGCTTGTCCTAGGTGGGAATAGAACCCACGTCTCCAAGCTCAGAAGGCAAGTTCACTACCAACTGGACCAACGGGATATCTTCTACATTTCAAGTCGAACTTATGCTCATGTTCATTGTTTTTGTTTTTTTGGCAATAAATATATCTTATTCTTCTTCTTCTTCTTTCTCTAGTTGAGTGGTGGAGGCTTTACAACAGGCTTCTATGGATCTTTGGAAAAAACACGAAAATACATGTTTCACCGCGTTTTATCATATCAGCTGCCATAGACTATTGTCTTTTTGATCTATTTAACTAGCTTGGGGAAAAGCTGTCTTAAACTTTCAGAAAAAAATATTTTTCTACTTAATTCTTATTGAAATTAACTTTAATTCTAATTGTTTTAAGAGATTTAACCGCGTGTATTTTACATTCATTTAATTCCTCACGTTTCGAACGTTTTGCATTATCCGTGGTCAAACCGAACAGGGTCAACCACAGAAAAAAAAATTACTTCTCTTTTCTGTGGGATCTACCTATATACTGAGTATCCTCTAAGTAACTTTTATGCAATAAATAAATAAATAGACTAGATGACAGATGTCTATAGTATGTAATGAGATTATTTACAACTACCGCCAATAATTTTTAATCAAAACGTTCCTATCTACGTAGTAGTAGTCACTCATGGAGTCTAATTTTTTTTTTATTAAATAGAAAGAAAAAACTCACAAGGCCAGAGAGAGTAGGTACCTTCTAAGTCTGCGTGCTTCATTTTCGACCACATCATCGCTTACTAACAGGTGAGTTGGTGGTCAAACGCGGAATTATTCGCGATTAAAAAAAATACAAAAAAAAAACAATGATATATTAAACTTGTACAAAAGCCTAAGTACCAATTTCCGCGTTTTTTACTTAAAAATTTACTAACTTCCGTACAAACTTTCACACAATTTTTTTAAAGACTATGTTTTTTTTCTTTTTAGTGCTCATTTTCATACATAAGGAACTCTTGCGCGAAATTGCATGCTTGTAGACCCAGCGGTTTAGACTCTGCGTTGTCTATCAGTGAATGAATGAATGAATAAATTTCAACAAGGAAGTTTTTTATCTCCAGCAGCTTAGAACCTCTGACATTAAACAACCCGTATATTTATCTCTAAGCCATGGTAGCCCATTTGGGAGACCGCTAGACTTGAAAGCGAGGTCGCGGGTTCAAACCCCGAGCCCGTACCAATGAGCTCTTTGGAGGTTATGTACGGATTTTCATACCACTGGCTTTTCGGTGAAGGAAAATATCGTGAGGAAACCTGCATACTTACGGAGAAGAAATTCAATGGCGTATGTGAATCCACCAATCCGCAATGGGCCAGCGTGGTGGATATGGCCCAATCACCCTTTCGGGGGTAGGCTAAAAGTCCAGCAGTGGACTGTTAAAAGGCTGACTATGATGATGATGTTATTTATCTCTCTTTATAATCACGATCGGATCAGTAATAAGGGAACTTAATGAAAAGTCGGCATACCTTGCGGAGTGGTTAATAAAGAGCAGCATTAGAAGGGCGGAGCGCCTTATTGGATCATCGAGCGCTCCTCGACGGTGCGGCGTGCCGAGCCGGGCTGCATATCCCCCGATAGGCATCCACTAATGAAGTGGAATGAATTCATCGCAGGACCACACGGCCAGCCGCTGTGAACCACCACCAACTATCTGTTGCACGACAACGGAGCTCTGCTCGTGCTGGTCGCTCGCCGATTGATTATATGTATACCGTATGAGATACTGGATTCCTTTCACACATCAACCGATTGAGCTTCTCAATTGACTGTTGGCATGATAATGAGTCGTAACTGCTATTAAGATAAGATAATTTATTTAAATAACGAACACTCCTAAATCATCATCATCATCATCATCATCATCAGCCGGAAGACGTCCTCCCCTTTTAACCTCCACACTGAACGACAGCCTGCCTTTTGCCACTGGATGCCCGCGACTCTCACAATGTCGTCGGTCCATCTAGTGGGAGGCCTCCCTACGCTGCGTCTTCCAGTTCGTGGTCTCCACTTTTATCGCGCAAAGAAACCTCCTAAATACCATTGCCTAAAAGCAATAATACCAATGTGGTGCTCGCTATGTCAAAAACAAAATACAATTTACTCAAATTCATATTAAAAATATTAAAAATTGTTGGTAATTAAAAATTTAAATTATTACGAGACTATTGTAATACTGCTATGCCACTGCTACAATTCTGCTACATATCTACGCCAATGCTACGAGGCTACGAGCATCTACGACGTAGCCTACTGTTCTAACTAAAATTGTCAATTAATTTTATTTCACTTTGAAACCCAGATCGAGCCCTAATTAGCCCCTTAATTTCATCCCAGATACGATGGGAAAATGTGGAATATATTTCGTAGCAGCCCGTTTAATCAATTTTCACCCATGAAGATCGTATTATGCTACGTCGTATGCTACTTGAGAAAAAACCCGATGATACCCACAAGTTAAACCAGTACGAAGCTCTTCGATTCCAATTTTATTGTATTTCCCGATATCTATAATAATATTATAAAGAGGAAAGATTTGATTGTTTGTTTGTTTGCATTGAATAGGCTCCGAAACTACTGTACTGATTTGAAAAATTCTTTCACTAAAGTTATATGATTATTTACGGGATATTTACCGTGGTAAGGTTGTGGAATCCCGTAACCCCGTAATCCCGGGTAAATCCCGAAATATCCCGTAAATAATCATATAACTTTAGTGAACAACCATGATAGTATAAAACAGTGAATTCTTTCACTGTTGGGAAGCTACACTATCCCCGGGTAACATAGGCTATATTATATTTAAAAAAAAAAATGGGATTCTTACTAAAACTCCAATAATGTAACCCAAGGTGTAAAAAAATAAGATTTACAATTTTAACTTTGCGTGTTTGACAGTTCTAAGACAGGACAACGTCTGTCAGGTCAGATAGTATATTCCGTGGTAGTTTAATCTAGGTGACATTACGGTGCGAGTGAATAATTTTCTACTATTTCTTCCTCCATGTTAGACCGCAACATCCCTTTACATTAGGTGAGATGACGCCCAAACGTAAGCATACTATTCATTAAAAAACTTTGTGTGGTAAAAGTTGATTTATAAGTCTTGTTATCTGAGCAGCGTATATACAGTAAGTAGCTCGTCTTCTGTGTTCATATCCTGCGAGCAGGCGGCTATCGCTTTGCCGCTATCAGCCCGGCCCCGGTCCCGCCGGAGGCGCCGACAACAATGTCAAATAGTCGCGATGCATCATCAGCCCTCGTCGATGGCAGCCGATTTAGCTGCTTATCTCCGCTAAAGAAAGGGCACACCTATCCAGAGTGTGAGCGAAAGTATCGTTCGGTGAATACTCGTAGTTTTCGAGGGTAAAAGGATAGCGGGCATTAGTTCGCGACATCGCGGAAGCTGCGGATAGCCCTGCCCACTCCCCCGTGCAGTCCCCGCAGTCGCCTGGCCTGCGGGACCCGCCCCTGACCCACATCGGGCCTGCGATCCTCTCGCCGCGACTCGCAACGCACAAACTCGCAACTGCATAGCGGGAATTACTTTTAGTTCAGTCAGTATGTGAAATGTGCCAAATATTAATACCAACTTTATCATCATCATCATCATCGTCAGCCATTAAACGTCCACTGTTGGACAAAGGCCTCCCTCTTAAAGAAGGGTGTTGCCATAATCCCCACGCTTGGCAGGCGGCTTGGGGATCGTAGTACGTTCACCGTGTGCTAATGGGACGCTGCTTCCCATCCTCCGGTGGTTTTGGTCGCAGTTTTAGGACATACAGACATACAGCTTTACCAACTTTATAATGTAGTTAAATTAATATAGAATTGTAGTTTTGTTTAATTTGATTGATATCATAGGTTTTCGCGATAACTAAACATTGAAATAAAAATTTTATACGCGTTTTTTCGCCTGTAATTTTTTAAGCCTAACGTTTTGAATACTTTGCAGTGTCCATGGTTACAGATATACAAGATGGTGGACGTTTATAGAAATGATATAAAATTGTTTACAACTACCGTCAATGATTTTTTTCTTTCAACTACGCAGTAATGTTATCATTCACTACAAAAACGATCACAAAGGACGTATTTTTTGCTTAAAACTAAAACAGTGTTGAAATCTGCACAGTTTTTCATAAATGCACTGTTTTTTATTTTCACAAATTTAAGTTGTTTCATTAAATACTTTCCTGACTTAACCTAACCTTTCGTGTTATTTTTTATTCAATAAAAATTACAAATAAAATAAAAACTATCTTAAATTTAAATATATAACTAAAACTAATCTAAAACTAAAATTAATCTAAAACTAAAACTAATTTAACAAACCGCTACCGGTGGGCAGCGTGCCCAAAATGCTGGCAGCATTGCCACGTTGTATGGCAATGCTTATTCTTTGGGGCCTTTATTTTGGGCAAAATTTTCACATTATTGAAGATATAAAATCAATGAGTGGAATTTCCAAAAAGTAACAAAATCATGTCTTGTGTCTATTATAACATTACAAACAAAGAAATTGTCAATTTGATATATTTTTATTTGACACAGTAAAATGGTAACAAGTGATTTTTATTTCTCGTGTCATTTTATTCCGTCAAATTAAAAGATATCGAAGCAAACATTTCTTTGTTTGTATTGTTACGATAGACACCATGACATGATTTTGTTACTTTTTGGAAATTCACACTCATTGATTTTATATCTTCAATAATGTGAAAATGTGCGAGCGAGAGAGCTGCAGAGGGTATACAGGACCCTTAAACTGGATTGCTTTAAATAACTAGCCTTAAGACCTCTGCACTTATTATGCAACGGAACGTAGCGTCAGTAGTGATGTAGTCCGAACTAGGAATCCTGATTCCCGGAGCCGACTTCTTCCTTCGGTAGGTATGATACTAATTCCAAAATTAAATACTAATACTATCCAAGTTGTTAGGAATGAACATGCAACTTGAAACAACAATGAATGAACAAGGAACTTTTTTATAACAAAATATGAAAATAAGCCTAAAAACTAAACTCCGAATATTTTTTTTGTTAGGTACTTATTTAACTAATACAAAACTAATTTAGCAAAAACTTTTACAAAAAGGTGGAAGAGAAATGAGTAAGAAATATAATTTCAGAGTTCTTTTTCTGGGGTTGCGTGCAGATTTAGCTTGGAATAATGCTTTAGTTGGAGCATTATTTTTCGCTGTCATTATATGAGTTACCAGTTTTAGTATATCGTGAAATCAACATTATATTGAATGAAACTTGCCTTAATAACCTTGTACATCACGTAGTTCGGCGAAACTGAACTGACAGTAAATACGTAAGCACCGGAAGCGGAAAGATGCCACGCTTACGCAAAATGAAGAGGTGCTCGGTGTAAGGGCGGATATTAGGGCGCGGCGTGATGAATAGTCCTCGGCGACCGGAGCCGTCACGACCGCCGGGACCTCACCTTCAACACCAACCTTTGAGATAGTGTCTCAATGTTGAAATTCAAGCAGCTTACTAAAAGACTAGACTAGTCGTAGTTGCCCATTTGGGAGACCGCTAGACTTGAAAGCGTGCGACCTCACGCGGTTCAAATCCCAGGCCCGTACCAATGAGATCTTTGGAGTTTATGTACGGATTTTCATACCACTGTCTTTTCGGTGAAGGAAAACATCGTGAGGAAACCTGCATACGCACGGAGAAGGAATTCAATGGCGTATGTGAATCCACCAACCCGCACTGGGCCAGCGTGGTGGATATGGCCCAATCACCCTTTCGGGGGTAGGCCAAAAGTCCAGCAGTGGACTGTTAAAAAGCTGATTATGATGATGACGATGATGATGATGACTAAAAGACTAGGTCGACTGGAAGTTCATCAGATGATGGATGGGATAGTTATTTTCAATTTGTATATCTTAAAAAAAAATGTAACATTATTAATAACCTTACCACGGTAAATATCCCGTTAATAATCATTTAACTTTAGTGAACAACCGCGATAGTTTAAAACAGTGTTATTATTATGTCGAATTTATATTATTAGGAACTTTAAATTTAAAACATTTTTAAACAGTATTCCTCGATACAGGCTTTGCCTAGTGAGGAAAATATTAGCATAGATAAATATACTATACTAGAGTATACTATACTATACTATTATATACTATACTATACTATTAGTAATGACCTTCAAAATTTACAAAACCTTCTTTGCTAGTATGTACTATTCAAACTTTATTATATTGTGTTTTTATAAATATGCTATGAGTGCGAGCGAGTTAAAGCTTTAGTTTTCATTCGTAATAGTACGTAGTATGAGTATGCCAGTCCGTAAATCATCCTGGACCTTTTGGAATTAGGATCAGAAAATACTTTGAATTACACACCCACATTGCATTCTCTCAACTTAGTTCCGGAACATTCCATAAGTTCATACAAGTCCTCGGGCTGGTTATACACCTTACAATCAGGTGAATATTCTGTTCCCATAAGACAATTAGGACATCCACTCATAATATGGACAGATGGCAAGCGTGCGCCACCGTAGACCGCATCATCGCTTAACATCAGGCGATTTGGCGGTCAAGCTCAAGCCTATTATTTATATTTAAAAAAAAGATGACCGAAGGCACTGGATGCAGGCCGCTTCCAACCAGCCCTTTTGGAGATCGATGGGGAGGCCTATGTCTAGTAGAAGACGTCCTATGGCCTATGGCTGAAATGATGATGATGACTGTTCCCATACAAAAGTCATGAGAGAAAGAGTGGCTGAGATATCCTCGAGCGTACAAGAATAGCGGCGCTCTCCCGTGTTCAGTGCCGTCTCGCTTACGTTTCACCTGTTTAATATTAATTAACGAAGCTCAGTGAAGTGTTTAATTGTTGAATAATCAAAGGATAGCAACCTAAGACAACGATATTGCCGGAAATTAATCGACGCGGACTGTGCCGAGGGCCTAATCTAAAGCACGGGAGCGATCACTGGAATTATAAATGTCATGGCCTGTAGGTAAGTACTTACAAAATTTGTACGGAGTTATTGAAAATATATGCTAACAATCTCTTGCAGGCGCTACCTTACACTACACTTTACAACTTTGTTCTTATAAATAAATATAATAGACTTTATTGTTTTGTATATTTTGGAGGTGCAAGAATGGGTTCACGTAACTTTTTTCTTTTGTGACTGTGTGAAGCACAGACTAGGTAAATCTACTGTATAGAAAGTCTTTGGTGTGAAGTTATTATCATTTAGAACCATAATTTAAGTATTTTTGTTTTTGAATGAAAAAAAAAAACTAATTCTTGTAAGTCGTGGAACTAAAATTGTTGGTCATGATGTAAAGAAGTTGCCCTTAATAGATTGTTATGGCGTATTATAAATAATTTGTAATAAGTTATTATGAATAATTATAACTGTAAATATACTTATTTATATTATTCATTAGCTGATGCCCACAACTTCGTACGCGTTGACTTTTATATAAAACTTCAACCCCCATTTTGTACATACGGGGTGTAAGGGGAACACTCTAGAAGCCAAAAGAAGGTAATTGTACTCATCATTATGAACAACTTTTACTATGGGACCGGCCCTGAAATCGCGAAAAAAATATTTTTTTTTCTTTATGAAGATTATTTGTTTATTTCTCGTCACGGGTTACGAATTTGCAGTTAAGATGGCAGCTGGTTACGTACACACAAATAATACGTTTTCCTTCGCTCGCAACTGGTCACGAAACTATGGTTACGTAGGCTACCGAAGCGAAAAGAATTACTGCATAAGTACACTGTGCATTTTTACTTCGATGGTTAATGGTTAAAGGCAATACCTGCCAGAGTATATGCGAACTATCGTTCAGTACATAACATGGACAATAGACGTGTCAGCGTGTCGTGAAGCTAGACCGTGTTGGCACACGGCGCCGCGTGTTCCCGACTATCAAAGTGCTAAGGTAAGTTCGTCTGCAGCTGCAGGATAGTTCCGCTCGGCTGCCTGTCTACTTTGAATTGACAAACTTGGATACCACTTGCTTTGATCGTTACACAATACGTGCTCCAAATATTGTTTACCTACAGGTAATCACACAAATGTTATACAGGGTAACGCAAAGAGACTACTTAGCCGAAAAGGTCATTGTACTCATTATGTACAACTTTTAATATACTGTTGCAGCGTGAAAGATGTAAAAACAAACAAACACACTTTCGCATTTATAATATTAGTTTGATTCTTTTACTGAAATTCTGTGTCGAGCCCATCTCAGATAGTCCGATACTCGACTTTATTTTCAGCGCATTAGTACTTAAAAACGCGTGACACAACACGCACTAAAAGTAAAACAAGACAAAGAGGCTTACGCTCGATCTTACCGGATTACTCGTAGAAACAAAACTAACAAAGCTGGCGAAAACTGAACGATTCACGTTGATCCCAGACGAAATCTTATCGAGGAAAATGACGCGTTTGAAGAAAAGTTTTGCGTTTTTTATGACTCTCAAGCCTTTTGCGCGTGAAAACTGTGGACTAATAGATTTTTGTTCTCTGTACTCATTCACCGTCAGATAATCGGCATGCTTTTTTTTCACTCCGTCCTTACATACCTAGCCACATACCTAGATTTAACAAAAAAATAATAATTTAAATGTTGTTCAACACTTTAGGATATCACTTTTCCACTTTTTAATGTTGTTTATTAACTTAACTTTAGGTTTTTATCCTAGCTAAAGTGAGGCTGCTGAGATAATGCTATTTAAAAAGCCAGTAAAACTGCTCAGAATTTACTGTTTTTATTCAGATTTTTATTCTCTAAGCGGCCGGACTGTAAGTCACCTATTATGCTTGTATGGTTGCTCACGACTTTGTTTGTTTAGATTTTAACTTTCAACCCTTTATGTCTCTTTTATATAACTACAAGGAATCTATTATCAATTTCAGCTTATATAGTTTTTGCGATGTCGTGAGTAGTGAGTAAGTTTCATGAGTGATATTTCACTTTATATTTATGTGTTTTTGAATGAATCATGTGTCATAATTCTCAGGTTTTGACAGCTTCTAGGGATTAAAAGTGAAATAAAAATTGGGCAATATGTGGGTTATATCTATTAAGTTAGACTCGTGTGTATAGATAAGGACCGATGATTGACTCACAAACATAGTTATGTATGTTGAGTTTACGTCCTGAATACAATGTCTAATTTGACTCCGTAATGTATAATTTAGTTTACATAAAATATTAAACTAAATGCAGTAATTGCCTTAGTTGGCATGGTTTTAGTCTACTTTTTTACCGACTTCAAAGGAGAGGAGGTTATCAATTCGATTGTATGTTTTTTTAGTTTTTAATATCTTAAGATTAATGGTTAGACATAATTATAATCACAGTGAAATAAATTCGTTGAACGACGAGAGGTCACCGCGCGAGTCACGAGTTTTAAATTATTCATCGAGTTAAAGTAGCGGAATGATACTAATCGATTAATAATTGAGACATTAAATTCGAGGCACATCGGCGACCTCAGGGGATAAAAAATAGATAAAGATATGAACGTGGTATGTGCCGGCAGAGGGCGGGGGTGGGAGTGCTGGAGAGAGGGAGGGGGTGGGGGAGTTTTCGTATCGCAGCGGAAGCACATAAAGCTGGCTGATAGCGACGAAGTGCGTGAGGTGTTTTTGGGTACGGCCTCTCTCACAGCGGAACCTTCTAGGAACTCAAAATATTTTCTCTCGCCAAAGTGGTGGCTTGAAAATTTATGTCTGTCGTTATTGTTAAGTTAATCTTTAAACAAGATAACGTAGCTCTTAATTAAAATACCACAAAACATAACAACATTACAATGAAAATATTATCTAGAATTTTAACAGGCGGCCATATCCGCTTAAACAATTTATCAGTATTGAAATATATAGGTACTGAGAAGATTCCCAATAAACGGCCGTTAAAATAATAGAGCAAGGTACTCGTAAGTTCTTCCGTACCGCCAGCACTTGCACTGCACCATAAAAAACACGTGTACGAGGCCAGGTATTTTACACACATCTGTTTTAGACTACCGGACTGTTTTTTGAGTAAAAAAGCTAAGCATATAGACTCGATCACCGAAAACGAAATTGATTTGTGTCAAAATTAAGATATAAGCGTTTTATTGTCTTGCTAGACAGAGCACGCAATATATTTATTAATGACAACACGTGAAAGTAAAGTACAAAATCTATACTGCTGTGTCGTCACTACAAGTCCTACATGAATCTATATCTATAAGAATATTATAAAGAGGTAAGATTTGATTGTTTGTTTGTTTGTTTGCATTGAATAGGCTCCGAAACTACTGAACCGATTTGAAAAATTCTTTCACTGACGGGAAGCTACACTATCCCCGGGTGACATAGGCTATAATCTATACCCGTGCGAAGCTGGGGCGGACCGCTAGTAAATATATAAAAGCGAAATTCATCTACTCACTAATTCACTCATTAAACACGAAATCTCGAAAACCACTTGACCTACGAAGCTGAAATTTGGCAGGTAGATTCCTTATGGGGTGTAGAGGTTTTTACGAAAGGGCCGAATTAAGGATGTCAAAAGGGGGTTGAAAGTTTATATGAAATTCTACGCGTACGAAGTCGCGGGCAACAGCTAGTGGATATATAAAAACAGTTCATCAACTGATTATGAATACATTGTGAAATATACTGACACTCACATTGCAGGAAAGGGACAGCAAACTCCTTCCTAATCCAACCAAAAAAAATAAACGTCTAAGAACTTTATTAGCCGATTGAAATACTTTCGTCAGTAATACGCATTATACATTTAATAAATTTTTCACTAGCCTGTTATTTTTAACAAATCAAGCACCTGTCCGCCTATTGCCAAGCTCTAGGCACGGCCGGGATGGTGATGCAGGATATCGGCGCAACGTGAACTTGTTAGGAGAAGAGATGACACAGCGGGCTGCGTCGACAGGACGCTAGCTCAGATTTCGGATCTCTGATAATTGAATGCAGACCGCTGCTACAAGCTTCGTTACTCACGGTTTTACTAGCTGTCCTAACAAAGCTGCATGTAAGTTTTCCGGTACGAAATGTGTTAGGTAATCCAGGATGTAAGTAAGTTACCTCCATACAAATTTGACAATCTTGTTACACATTTTTTTGAACTTACAAAAGCCTTTGACAAGATACAGGCTAACACTACAAAAACATAGACAGTAAACTAAAACTTAGTTGAAGGTTTTTAATTAACCGTGTCTTTTCATAAATATGTATAATTAGCTGCGCCCCGCGGTTTCACCCGCGTGGACATTCCCTCAGTAACAGTAAATTTTTCCTGGATAAAAAGTATCATTATGTCAATCTCTAGCCCTTCAAATATCTGTATGCAAAAATTACGTCAATCCGTTGGTTTATGGTAACAAGCAAATATCACTTTTTACCATTTCACTCCGTCAAATAATAAGACATCGAAACAAAAAAATATGATAGTTAACAAAAGGTCAGGTTTTGACACTTTTTGCAAATTCATAAATTGTGATATCTTCAATAATGTGAAAATACGCGAGAGAGAGAGAGAGAGAGAGAGAGAGAGAGAGAGAGAGAGAGCTGAAGACGCTATAAAAGCCTTTCGCATTTATATAGTACTAGCTGAAGCCCGCGGCATTACCCACAATATTCAAGTTTTCCGCATTTTCTGAGAGGAAAGGTACCTACCTTGTGTCTGTTCTTATGATGTATAAAAGCGTGCTGCCAAATTTCGTTAAGATCAGCCAAGCCGTTTAGTCGCGAAAAGAGAACAAACAAACAGAGAGATATAGCTACTTTCGCTTTTATAATATTTGTTAGGATTAGGATTAATTAATGACACTACAGTGCCCTTGAAAACATGGCACCACTCGCGGATCCACTTATCAGTGAAGTTGAATGGGGGAGTCAGCATCGTATTTTCTGAACAAATCAGACAAATATCCATAGAAAATTTTTAGTTCTATCATTTGGCCAACTCTGAAGATACGTTGGTGAGCACACGGCTGTCAAGCGTTATTGAATGTTCCTCAATCTCGTTGGATTCATATTCTCATACTGGGAGCAAATACCCGACGCAGAGAGCAATAAACCTTTACAATATGTCACGGATAGGCTCCGCCGTAAACCTATTTTCGGGTGAACGGTTTTTGCGGGTTCAGGGGTAGTTTTATTCATGTCATCTCTCATACTACAAACTAGGCACTCTATACAGGGTTATGCGGAAAGAGTAAGGCAAAAAGGGTCCGCTATACTTCGTTATTTTTATTATTATGAATAACTTTTACCATGAGACCAACCCTAGAATCGTATAATTTTTTTTTTCTGATATTCCATACACAACATTTACCAAAAGGAGACGAAATGATGGCACCTACTTGGTCAAAAAAAATTGCATTGACATACAACATGGCAATGTCTCCGTATTTTATCCACTTTTTTCATTATTCCGTTAGTTAAACACTGTTTTAAACTATCACGGTTGTTCAACCTTACCACGGTAAATAACCCGTAAATAATCATATTCCGTTAGATTTTCACGCACACTAAGTAACTTGCAGCGACACCAATGAACTAAGAAATAGTTCACACGCAAAAAAGAGCGGCAAGATCGTTTGCGGGATGAGTTCGATTATAGGCATCAAGCCTGATTTAGGCCAGATGCGTCCGCATCCAAAACGCCACCTTACCATATCTCCCTTGTATGTCTGATCTGAGTATATCACGAACATTAATTATCTCGGTTGAAATAAATAAAAACTGAAATCATAACAGTATTGCAACTAAAAGGTAACCTGTACTTCGGGTGAAAGCTTGTAGTGCCACTTGCTTGCAAGTTCGATGCTCGAATGCTCGATGCTATTCACTCAATGCTCGTCCCTCGATGCTCGTCCCTCGATGCTCATTGCTCAATGCTCACGTGGCGGGCGCAGCGCACGAAGTACATACAGTAATCTGGTCGCAGGTGTCGGAAGGTTTTTATTTGGCACGCACATAAACGCCTGTAAATACACGCTGAAAATCTGGAAGCTTCAGCGCGAGCCGGTAACAAAGTGGGCTTTTATGAGTCGCCGCCCGCGTGTACACAGGTTTATCTGAAAATATGCGAAAGCGATAACGGTTTTTATGTTCGTAAATACATAATACATAGCGAGAGGCGTGCGATCCGGTTAGCGCCGTATTAAACAGCTTAAAGGTCATGATGCATTACACTGGCCCAGACCATGACTACACCATGACCGTTTAAGTGTATGGGGGTTAGACAAGACCCATTTTTTGTTAGCGTTAACGCCTGCTGAAAGATGAAATTGTATGAAAATGACATTAGCTTGAGATAATGAGTGAATGAGTGAGTGTGCCAATGTAGTGAGTAGAGACCTTTAAGTCGTCAGCTTTAACCTCAGATCCGAAAAACATGGGAGATATGCCTTATCCTAGTACAATTACCGTTCGTGTTCAAATGTCTCCGTGTTTCATACATTTGTGACGTATGTCACAAATGACAATGAAATTACGTTTGTCACGCATTTGTGATGCCTCTGGTGTTACAAGTATCCATAGGCAACGGTTACTGCTTAGATATCTTATACTAGCTGCGCCCCGCGGTTTCACCCGCGTAGTGATGAAAAATGGTGATGGTGATGATGATGATGATGAAAAGTAGCCTATATCACTCTCTGGCTCTTGAAATATACCCATGCAAAAAATCAGGTCGATCTATTGTTCCGTTGCAGCGTGAAAGAGGAACAAACAAACACACTTTCGCATTTATAATATTAGTATGATTATAAGCCACCTAAGGCATAAAAAAATTTTTTTTTACTGCAAACCGCTGTAAAAAAAACGTACGGCTCATTTACATTCACGCACGCTAATAAACTTGCAGCGACACCAAAGAACTAACTTATAGTCCACATGCAAAAACAGAGCGGCAAGGTTGCCTAATAGAGAAATCGACAAAATCCAACAAGCATAATTTAGGCCTGATGAGCTCGCACCCCACCTTACCATATCTCCCTTATTTACCTGATCTGAAGCTTTAACGCAATCTCTGATCGAAATTGGGAAAGAAATGCAAATGCCGGTAAATTATGCGTTGTAAGACCACAAACAGCAATAACCCGGGTTCAGTAGGTATTCGATAATTTATAAAGATTGCAGGCACGGCGGCGGCGAGAATACCAAATAAGAGAAAGGTAAAGGCTGTGGGCCCTGCATTATGCATGGGACGTGCGGTCCGGACTACGGAGCCCGGCGCTGCTACAGGACCGCCGAGAACGAATCCTTCTTATCTTTATCGAGGACCTTCTCATTTTATCAACCGACCGATAGGTTTAATTGTCCCATCTTGCACCATATCATAAGGTTACTATTGAAATGCATTTATTAACTAAACAAAATACAAGACAACTACACTACAAGTACAGTTAGACTGCCCATAGGCCGTTGAAGGTCTAAAGACAATCCAAATGCTCAAGCCAAATATCAGTTGGCAGCGCACCCAGCATTAACTTAAACATAAAAAAAAAAATTGTTTGGTATGTAATTTATCACAGGCGGTCCCAGCTTGTGATAACTAACATACCAAAAAAAAAAAAATAACATCAACATCCTACTAATATTATAAACGCGAAAGTTAGTATGTATGGATGTTTGTTTCTCTTTCACGCCACAACGGAACAACGGATCGACCTTATTTTTTGCATGAGTATAGTTCAAGAGCCACAAGGTGACATAGGCTACTCTTCATCATCATCATCACCATTTTCATCACTACGCGGGTGAAACCGCGGGGCGCAGCTAGTCAATTCATAACTGGTGGAGTAATCGCGTAAGAAACATACAAAAAACTCAAAAAAATTGTCTATTTTGAAATAGGTTAGTAAAAGTTAACATATTTATGTGTATGAGTTTCTTTATTTAACTATCTTTGACTTCTAAATGCGTATTCTGATTTAGATGTGTGTGATAGACAGAATCCTTACATTATGCTAGGTGTTAGAAGCTAAACTCGGTCCACGTATTTATTTGCTATGACACCGGCAATAACTTCATGTAAAGCTAAATGAAGAACAATGAAGACCACTGATTTTAATAATTTTAGCTAGGTTTTTAAACATAAGACTGTAACAGGAACCCAATTTACTTCAGTGAAATCAACGATTTTTTTTCTATTTACAACATTATTGCATTTGTCAGAACAAATAAACGAATGTAAATATTGTAATTCATTTTACTGTCGGGGTTTTTGTTTTTCTACTAAAATATATTTGTTGGTACAGGTACCTTTATCGCAGTCGGTGTTTCTACGGCTCCTCTCCCCCCTCGCTCCCCGCGGCCCCCGCTAAACAAATTATTATAATAGAGGTGATCCGCGCCCGACGGCTCGCAATAACGCGGATTCCTTGTCTTTCCATTCTCTTCAAGTTCTTATTAATTTTAACAAGAAAGTTGAAATTACCCTCAATGATATAATTAAATTCCAAAAGTAAAGAAGCGGATCGCCATCTGTTTGTTTGTTAAGCGGCGAACTTTGCCGGGTGAAGTTTGTGGAAGATATTGAGTGAGAGCACCCGAAAATATCCATAATAATGGTTAGAAATTAATTTTGCGGGCTTTACAATCAAGAAGGCGATTTTCCTTACAATTGTTAAACAAATAACTTAATCTGTGATTCGTTTACAGAGTGTAAATATGACGTTTCAATACTGTGCCACGAAACTTTGTCCTTTCAATATGACTCGTTGGCGAGTATGTGCTAGGCTTGTGCTACGAGAGTGCTACACGTTTATGTGCTACGCTAATGCTACACACGCTACATATATATTGTATATGCTATGATAATATTGCATCGTTTTAGCTTTGCAACTTTGAACTATGCCAGAGGCTTTCGCGCGGCCTTATAAGTCTCATATACGGCAAGCCAGTGCCTTTACGGCACCCAAGATTGTCTGTCATCGCTAGTTCAAGTACACCAACACTGTGTAACCGGCGAATAGGATAAAAAAAATTATTATGTGGATGCTGGGTTTGAGGTTAGCGTATTTGTAACTAGACAGGTTTCTCCGCTGAGTGATACCACCTGTCATTCCCCCCGCCCACCTCACCTCGTGCCCCTGAGCGATGGCGGAGGCCGACGTCTCTTATGAACGTCCGTCGTGATAAACCCAAGGGACTGACTCTCGTTCCCGCCCTTTAGATCACGGGTTACTATCCACTCTCGTTCTATGTAGGCATCATGACTAATATTTTTTTATTACCTCATAAAAAAGATAATAAAAATCATAAATAGAGCATATCAACGTAAACAATATTAAAATTAGTTCAAAAATAAATAAAAGTATTTTAATTTATTGCTAGATAGAGAGCGCACTATAGTGAGTTATGACGTCACGCCTCAGGCGTGCCATACAACTTCTATGCATATACTACATAATTACGTATACTAACACACGCTTTGCGAGAAAAGGACAGAGCATCCTCTCTCTATCCCCACCTAAAACTTTAAACGCCCATATCTCAGAGACTTATCAACCAATTTAATTTATTTTTTCAGTATGGTGTAATGTAATTACTTATATTCATCGCTAAGTTTGTTATTTGTAATCAATGAAACATTAGGATACATGCCTATAACCAAATAATTTGTATGTTCTCCATCCTAAAATATTCTTTAATGATTATTTTGATATTATCTCGAGTGGCATTTTGTGTATGGGGTATAGAGATCCGCTAAGGAAGGATTGTGCTATATAGTCAAATTAAGGGGGGCAAAAAGGAATTGAAAGTTAATATGAAAGTCTAGCCGTACGAAGTCGCTGGCAACGGCTAGTTGTCTAGCATAGGTTAGACGAATAATAGTGAAACAATTGGTTTGTTGCGATCATTTTACTGAATACAAATTTGCTATTACCAACAGCTGCGTTTAATGCTTCCACCGAGAGTGCAACTATATATTCACAGTACGTTCTATACCTAACTTCGATGTATCTAAATTACATGAATCTAACTACTATTGTGACGCAACGTTCTGGACCTCAGTCGGTTGTATAGTGTAGCATCTGTCGCCATCGATTGCAACTAAACAACTGCATCTGAAAGCTCTGAACGCGGCCCAGTCCTATAAAGAAAAGGACGTGAGGGACTTTAGTTTGTAACATACATAACATCATTTGCTACAATAAATAATTTTTCATATAATTTCGGAAATACAATAGCAAGTAAAACATTAAATACACAATAAAACAACAACAACACAGCGACATTAATAAAACAACTATAATACAATACACTTTAGTTATGATGACGTCAACTACTTAGTGACCTGACAACCAAACCGACATAAATCTATGGATATCTCATTTATCAATGTAGGTAACAAACCAGTATTAAAATTTATACACTAACTACAGTACCATGATTTTGGTTTTACGTCGTCGGTAAAGAAATTAGACATCACAACATCTCATCTTACGCCTACCTGTTTTAAGCGATTCTATGCGCGACCGCAAACTGTATTTCGGCGCGTTAAGGTTCATGTTTACGTAATTTTCTGAACTGCACTGTTTCAGCGCTAATTAGAACCTGCGCCGTAAGGTATCAGTTTTGACCACATTATAACGATTGTTGTGTCATCACAGTGTCACAGTGTGAGCTATCACGCCTGTACGAGGCCCGGCGCGGGGCGTTGTATTGTCACTCGTAAACAACGCTCCTCGTAAAACTTCCCGCACTTTATTTGGTTTGATAAGCCGCAATGAGCATTAAACAGCCGGAAGCGAACGCAGTTTCGGTGTACCATAAAACACAATTACTTTCTTCTTCATATTTTCTTTACGAAACCTTTCTTAGAAATAAGTTTTGAGACTACTTATGAGCTTTATCACTTGTCTTGTATTTGTTATTTGACCTAAGATCGAGACTAAGAACTAGTAATTTTTTTTTAGTAATAGACATATTTTTCTTAGGTGTAAAATAAGCAATTTTGACAATATTAAAACATAGATATCATTTTTAAAATTGAAAAAAAAAAACTTGTAATTGCCCACCCTCACATTTGTACGTCGCACCAGGCAAGCATGAAACACAATTTTAATTTTTTTGGTACTCTGTATGTATTTGTACCTACCATTTTTTGAAAAATAAATGATTTGATTTGATATAAAATAACACTTAACACCCGGGTATCCTAAAACTGCGACCAGAACCACCAGGGGATGGGCAACAACATCCTCCTACTGCACGGTGGAACGCTCTGCGATCCGCGATCTGAGAAACTCTCTGTATATAAGGGCAAGCACATGAAACATGAGTATTGTTGCAGTTATGAACTTTAATATTTAAATTTGATGGGGGATTACTGTTAGATCGAAGAGAAAAAGGGATATACTTAGTTTTTGTAATGTTAAGTGTTAGAAGGTTGTCTTGGAGCCATTTAGTAACTTTTTTCATGCCTTTATCGGCGGCCGCATAGACTTCTGACCAAGTATCTCCCAGGAAAACAATGGCTGTGTCGTCAGCATATGTGTAAATATGTGCATTTTCCACCTGCAGGTCACACAGGTCATTGATGTAGACCAAAAAGAGACTTGGTCCAGTGATACTGCCTTGGGGCACACCATAGGAAATGTTGGCTACTTTACTGAGTTGATCGCCTATTTTAACCTTCTGTGTTCTATTGGATAGGTAGTCTCTGAAAAAATCTAGGCAGTAACCTCTTATCCCAATTTTTTCTAGTTTGCTGACAAGAATGGAGACCGATACTGTATCAAATGCCTTGGCCATATCTAGGAATATTGCTATACATTTTTTGCCCTTATCAAGCGCTTCCGCGACTACAAGGCTTAAATTGCGTACTGCGTCTTCCGTAGATCTGCCGGCCCTAAAACCAAATTGTTGTTCTGAAAGTATATTCTGTTTTGTTAGATAATGTAAAAGTCTTCTATTCAACAGTTTTTCAAAAACCTTAGAAAGGGCTGGCAGAACAGAAATAGGTCTATAATTATTAACTGAGCCTCGGTCCCCACCCTTGTGAACAGGATGCACAATGGCCTTCTTGAATACTACGGGAAATTTACCATGGTCTAAACATAAATTAAACAACCGTGTAAGTACTGGCGATAAGACGTGAATCGCCATTTTAAGAAATTTAGATGGGATTTTGTCCCAGCCCACAGCAGAGTCAGTTTTTAGGCCAAGAATAGTTTTGTAGACTTCATATTCATCGGTAGGAAGCATAACACAGGACTGACTGGGGGCGACAATATGATCTAGATTTATCGGTGGGGTGTTACCAAAATTGACTATATTTTCGGCTAAGTTGCGCCCAATACTGGAAAAATATAAATTGACTGCTTCAATAGATTGAGATGGTGAGTGTTTTATTTGCAGTAGATCATTTGGAATTACTTTTTCTGTAGACATATGAGCAATGTTTTTGATTGCTTTCCATGTAGCTTTGGTATCATGTAGACTATTTTCTAATTTGGTCTGCTCGTATTTCTTTCGGACATTATCAATTAATTTGTCACAAAAAAGTTTATATCGTTTGTAAATCAATTTAATATATGCATCGGAGGGATTTTTCCTAGAATTGTTATGCAATTTATCCTTGTGTCGAATACATTTAAGAATAGTATAAGTATTATTAAGTAATATTAATAAGTATTAGTTTATTACTTCAAACTTAACTCGAAAATTAATCTAAGAACAACGAAGCGAGTTCTGCAACTGAAACTGATAGCGCACGAAGAGAAAGCCAAATATTGAAACAAACTTATGTTAACAAACTGGATATACCCTTCTATAATATTGTGAGTTTTCCCTAATACCGATACGCGATCTTGTCAGCGAAAGTTTTATCGTATTACGAGGAATTCCGTCGGGAGCGTATTTTCGGAATTAAACATTACATACAATGTATTGTGCTCTTACAATCTGGAATGAAAAAATGTGGAAGGGGGTGTACCGGGAGTGAGAGTGTACGGAAATATACAGTTGATCAAATCAATAATCTGATGTCATTTCATGCTGTGGTCAAACAGGAAGAGGCATATGGTATGCAACTACATTTGCAACGAAAGCTGATTTACTTATTGTACCTACAGCATAAAGTTGGCTCAGGCGGAGCGCCCGTAAAAATTCAGCTTCACAATAGAACTTCATATTATGAAGCATAATTTTTACGTTTCTTTTGTTTCCCAGCCACATTCTACTTGCGTACAATCCCATATCGTAATTCTACAACTACGATGACGTTCTACATAACTTTTTATACATTATTCAGCGGTGTGTAATAAATTATCCCTTTGCCTTCAGCGATTCGTTGGCACGCGGTCAAAGTGGCGTTCGAGCGACTTGGACGCATTCAGTATGGAGTGGAATGGAGTGGAGCGTAGAGAGAAGCGATGAGTGGTGTGGAGAGGCGCTAACGACGCCGCGGCGGCGAGTGCGGCGAGTGGTGGCGACTAACTACCCGCATTGGCGCGCTGATTGCTTCGCCACTCTACGACGAGGCTCGAGAGCCCACAATCACGTGATTGGAGGCATTTCTACATCCATCTTCATCACTCCACATGTGCTGCTCTTATGACACCTAAGTGAACTTTTCGCCTGGATTAAAATTGTGCACATAATTCAGCTCAACTCCGTTGTCAGCCGTGAATCGTGGAGTAGCATTTATTGAATATGCAGTGATTTTGTCTCATGTGGTCTAGTATCTATTATCTATTGTCCATTATCCTGTGCTAATTCTTATTTACTTGTTGTCTATTGATTTTACTATTATTAATTGTATTGGTTTGTGTAATATTTTAAGTTAAGCGTTACACTGTATATTGACTTGCCCAGTGTAACGAATGTTATAAGGCCTATAAATGATTCTATTCTATTCTATTAAATAATTCTCTTACACATAAATGTTCTATAAGGTAATCTGTCAACTTCCCGCTAACAAAAAGTTACACGTGAAAGCGAGACAAAATATTGAGAACAGGGTAGCTTATCGGGAGTTTGTGCGTGGGTGTATATTGAATTTAGGTCAAACTTTTTAGCGAAAATTGAAGATGGGCAAGGAATATAGCCACAATAGATATGGGCCTGAAGAGTGAGGATGTAATCCGCTGCGAGCTTACTAATGAAAGCAAAAGCGCGTCTCGGGGGGAACGTGAGGGCGCGGGATGTTGCGGGAGGGGAGGGGGGTGTCCCTTTTCTCGTTAATGTCCCGAGGAGTGCGTGACCGTTTGTAGCGGCGACCATTCCGCTGTCGCGCAAATCGAGACAAATGGCTGTTGCGCGCACACCCACCTGATTATTATTGTTAAACAAAAGGCCGAGACTAAATTGACTAAATTTCGGATTTAGCTTCATTAACTCCATGTTATCCCTGCAGCAATGGATTCCAACTCAATTAATTTAAGAATCGTAAAACAACACGGCGCCTTCAACCGTTTGATTTTTATGTTCCGCTGCTATCTTTAGATAGTTATCTTGTAGCGTAATTAGTCGTAGATCAACTGCCCCGGTGGCCCAGTTGGTAGTGAACCTGCCTTCTGCGCTTGGGGGTCTGGGTTCGATTTCCACCTAGGGCAAACATTCATGATATGTGCATGATTAACATTTGTGTTTTTTTCTCTATCTGGGTATTAAATACAACCATTATTATATACAACCATCTACCAGGGAACATGAAAGATGCAGCTTCTAACAACATATTTAAGGCCAGATTAAGGCAACTATTGATCAGTAAAGCACTCGGGCAAGGAGTACCTATGTTAATGACAAATTATAATTTTATATTTTAGTACCTAGATGTACCTAACAACTTACTGACGTGTAAATTAAAAAAAAAATATGAATAAAGAATCTGTAACTGTAATATCTATTTAATTATGTTATTAAAAAAATATTTGTATGTAGGTACCTATATTAGTCTCTGGCAGCCATAGTAAAAGCTTTGCTTAGTTTGGGGTCAGATAACCATGTGTGTAAAACATCTCAAATATTTATGATTTATTATTATTTAAATTGACGAAATCAATTTGTGTGTTGTGTACTGGGTTGGCGTGTCGGTCTGATGTATTCGATAAGAGTGCCTAGTGCGAGTTTTTCTAATTGTGTTTATATACACGATAGTGTTAACGTTAACTGCGATTTGTATGAAGTAAGAGCAGTTCCATCTATTTACATGGCGCTAGACAGCGGTTCTATTGTTCTTCTGTATGTAAAAATCAAAGTCGTGTTAGTCACACCACTTATAACTCAATAACGGCTGGACTGATTTTCATGATCAGAGGTTTGTTGGATTCCTATACCTGCCTCGAATAGCATGATAAGTATTAAAATGTCGGAAAATTCACAAAAAAATAATAATGAAGAAAATTAATTTTCCCTATTATGTGGAACGGCAAGAATTGATGTCTAAGTAGGTTCATTGTCATATTACATCATAGACAAAAAAGTTACTGTCATCTAATTAAAAGGTTAATCGCTACCAAGGAGGTTGCTTCAAGGAGGTATATAACGCGGGTGAAAACGCGGGGCGCAGCAATTTTCATATAAATTGTAGCTAACACAATTGAGTTAATAAACATAATTGGAAAAACTCACACCAGGCTTTCAGTAAACGAGTGAATCCATTAGAGGCTAATGAGTGCATAGCGCGCCGCATCCCGCTGCTCGGGCCGTCTCAGCGAGCGCCGTCCCCAATCAGCGCAGTAAACCTAAGGGCCTCCAATGGCACCTCTCAACACTTCTCTAACGGGTGGTGGCCTCTTCACTCAGTTCAACGACGCTTCGAGCTGCAGAATACTATTTGCAATCTCAGAAGGTCGATTGATTTAGCCATCCACTAATTTGTTCCCTTGTTATGCTTTGCGAGAGTTGAAGGGGTTTTGGAAGATGAACGCTTCATGCACCTCGTTAGTGGTTAGTAGTGGTAGTCGTATTGGTAGACGGACAACAAAGTGATAAGGGTTCCGTTTTTTCCTTTTGATGTATGGAACCCGAAAAATATATATTTTTTCCTCAGAAGTTTGCTATGTTATAATGGCACGTTTCCGATTTTTTTTGTCATAAAAATTGAATTTTCTAAATCGGTTGCTCATAAAACACTGTTTTAAACTATCACGGTTGTTCACTATTTATCACGGTAAATATCCCGTAAATAATCATATAATTTTGGTTGCTCATATATTTTAACATCATAATGTTAACTTTACATAAGATGTTATTACCTACTTTTTTTCTCTCATTTTATTTTTCCTCATATTTTTGGTTCCAAAACTTGATGGTTACTTGCGTTTAGAGTTTATGCTGAGTAGCTATATTTATTAATTCTATGAAATTATTAAAAAAAATAAGTGAAACGTATACGTGTGACTACATGCGACTGTATAAAACATCGCACTCGGAGCCTCTACATTTATCAGCTCGTGACTTCGCGAAAACTAGTTTTAATTTTGTATGAGATGGCAATTCCAATTTGAAAAGAATCGTTTATTTAGGGAACAACAACACGTCGCGTCGCCGAGGTGCGTAATATATCGCCACTGCCACCGAAGCCGTAATCTTTGCCATTTCGCCTCAGTACTTCTAACTATTCTATGCTATTGCGGGATAAACAACACCTCTATTTGTCATCGATGTTTGACACCGCGCTCTGTCAGCGTTTACCCCAAGTATACCTATAAAAATACCTCTACAATATGTAACAATAACTATCAAATAAAAGCAAGTATAAAATACTATTAAATGCCTTAAAAAACTATTGAACAAATCGAATCAACAGGCGCTCGATCAATATGATTCGTACAAAAAAGCTGGTTTAAAAACTACTAAGTTACGTTAATGATATTTTTGTGGGACCACCTCGATAACTTCCTCTTCTAACAGAAAATCACATTATTGGTTCACAAATGTCGGCGTAATCAAAAGAAAAGTTTTTTTCTGTAATCGGTGTACTTTCATTTTTTAACGGACCTAATTGAGAACCTGTTAAATATTTTAACAGCAATGAACAGTTTTCCATTTGGAGTAGGTTATTATCCGCTAGAAAATATTTGTCTATAAATTTTGTATTATACCTTGAAATCACGATTATCGGCACTCGCTTTTAAAACATCTTACGGCTACCTGTTTTAAGCGATTATGTTTAGGTGATTGCGAAAATTTGGCGACCGCGTACCGGATTCACGTTCGCGTGATTATTGCACTGCGCTGTGCCGTAAGGCCCCAATAGTGCCCCATACTATCATACCTAACCCTATACAATTTATATAAATGAATGCGTTGGGCTAAGAAAGTAACTCTAACTTACCATAGTATAAATACCATACAGTACATTCATTACAGTTCAGTTCATTTTTATCGTTCGCGTCTATCTTTGAAAGTCGTACCATATTCGACACGTACAAGATACAATGGTGTGCGGGACGGGCGCACAAGTGAGTTCTTTCATGCTCGAATTGTCGCTCGCGCGCGATTAGTATGCGGCCGTCGCACGCCTCCCGGGACCCGCGGTACAAAGGCGCATTCTCTTGCGAGAACGGGTATACTCCTATACACTTCAAGTTACACTCCTGCGGTTAGTTAGAACGTAGGCGAATATTCACGAGTAATAGGCTTGTGTGCGGTTTCTGATGAAATTTCATTATCAATCGCTGTGATATCAGGGGCGGATTTGATAACTTGGCTGCCCGAGACCAGGCTGGCGCACTCCGCACTTTAGGTATGAAGCTACAAGTACCCGACTTGTCGGCCCTGCCACGCGATAGACAAAGATAACGTGACAAGAGTTACGCGATAGACAGAGAGGCAACTTTTAAGCTAATATAAGTTACCGCTCGTACGTCCTGAATTGCACTTTATTGTGTAGTAGCAAGAGTCGCTACTTATTTAAATGATTTTGCGGAGTGAATCTTCTGTACTTGTATTAATATAAATGTATTCTGTGCCTAGGCCTGTGGAAGATTGCCGCCCTCTAGTCCCTGTAAAGCACGAAAAATTTAATGATCTATAAAATTTACAAGTATTGATTATTATGAATTTATATCAATTATTATAAATTGATTTATAGTAAAAAAACAACGAAAATTTGTAAATGATAAAATTATTGCAGTCTTTGTTTTTTTCTGACTAATAATTAATTTTATTGTTAATCACAAATTGTCTTTTGCCTGGATTTCTGAGCAGAGAGCGAAAACAGAGGGCGCAACTACCTAAAAAACTCACCAAGTTTTGCCGCCCTTAACGGCCTCTTATACCAGTTTTAAATCAATTTTATTCAGTTAACTTGCAATATTTGAGCTGGAAAAAATACATGTCATAGACACATCTGTGTTTGAGTTTATGATTTGGTTCAAAACACGACAGAATAAACTTTCCTAGATCCAAAAAAATCTGAAATAAAGTCGATTTAGTTAATTTTTTTTCATTTTATGCTCTAATGAAAGCTCGTAACAACCTAAAAATTGCATGTACTGAAAGGCAATCCTATTATTTTTTTTTGGATTGGATAGATTTTTGATAGTTTCGTTTTTTAGTGAAATTAAAAGCGTAAAAAGGTCGCGAGAATTTGCGCGCGCCGCGCTCAGTACCGCGTCGGACGTCATCGAGGTCGGACTTATGTTCGTTTTTGTCGTTGCACTCCCCCCCGCAGGCCTCCTGACTCTTGCGTGGCAAAATACATCGTCGCTATAACTTGGCGGGGGCTGAGGGAGCGTTTTGTTGCCTACGCGACTCGGATAACAGGCCGTTAATATTTTGCCGTCCCGGCCCTACTCGGCCTACAGGGAAATCCGCCCCTGTGATACTCAACCCGCGTGACACGCGCCGGGACACAGCACTTCCGCTCGACTTGATGTCGAGTCGACTGAGCTACACACTCCAATGACATGTCTGTACCCATAATTGGAGTTTGTGGTTGTCGATGACAGTAATTGAACGCGACGCCCATTAGTTCATAACATAACTGTAATACAATTTGAAATGTTTATACATAACCATAGGTATGTTAGTACTCGAGACTTAATTAAATAAATAACAGCCTTGTAGACTATGATAGGTACTTTAAATTGAAACGGATTTTTTAGCAATAGATAGCGGATACGCTGCTACAAAATGCCGTATTATAAAATGCAATTGTTAGATTTTAGGTATATCTGGATTTTCGGGCATAAAACTAATAAATATTGCCAGCACAAACTGAACAAACAGAAAACAGAAACAAGATGCAAACAGAATATAAAACATGTAAACAAAAACGTTAAAATCATTTGTTTTATGTCAGTAATTCAACGAAATCCACCCTCAAGTGTCTTACGAAAAACGACTATTGTAAATTGAGGTAACAAGTTGATATGATATTTTGAGTTTTTCCAAAATTTTAAGCCATTAATCTCAATAAAAAATACAGATCTATTTATTACAGAAATTGAATTTCCTAGTTGATAGAATCAGACCGCCGAAAATCCAGTTTACGTTGCTTATTTCGACAAAAAATGTGAGAGGGCTCCTAAATCATAACTCTAGATTTTGCTTCCCTGTAGTCATGTAAAAAAATATTCGAAGACGATGTTATCATTAGTGCAAACATGTTTTGTTTTAGGGATACAATGATTCGGTTTAACGTCGTTTTGAGCTATGGATATATGGGATAGCATGTTTTAGAAGTACAGTGATTAGAGTTTAGGTGGTTTTGAACTGGAGTTATTAGGTAAAGCGTTCTTTAGGGATATAGTGAGTCGGGCTTTCACCTTTAGGGGTAAATAATCAAAATCAGTTTTGTAACATCGTTACAGTTAAGGTAAATGCTATCTACAGTTTGTTTTTAAATGGTTAATGCTAAAAATAAAGGTGCTATATTCCGGCTAAATAAAAAACGGAAGCTCCGGCACACGTGATATAAGTAACTGGACGGCGAAAGGAAGCAAAGCGTCTCGTCGGCCGACCAGATCAGCAGACCGGTATAATTGAACAAAATTTCGCTATTTGAAATTGTATTAGTAGCAAAGCGCGGCGCTGACTGCCCCCGGCGGGCCTGCCTTCCAGCGCCCGTCGCTCCGCGCTACACTGCCCAAGTTGGGATCGAGTTGACGAGTTTACCAGACTTAACTTCACTAGCGTCACTTCAGCGCGATGTCGCTAACGTATGCTGGAAATTTCAACCAACTCCATAATCAATAAATAAGAATAAATAATAATTATCAACATTATTAATGGCTCAACGCATAAGCATTGCTATTCAGCGTGCCGCCAGAATGCTGTTACGCTGCCAACGGATAGTAGGCTTGAGCATTTGGGTTATCTTTAGACCTTCAACGGTCTATGGGCAGTCTGTTTTTGTAGTGTTAGTGTCAGCTTGTATTTTGTTTAGATAATAAAAGCACTTGCACTATTGCTCGTACTAAAAACAACAACAACAAAAAACAAGAGACTTTCGACTATCTGTATGTTTTATGTATAATGTACGGCGTTTACGCCAATCACATACCGATTTTGACAATTACCTATGTTTTTATCCACCAGTATGTATCCAAGATTGTTCCATATAAATGTTCTTGCAACATGAATAAATAGCTTGACATGATTTGATCAGATGAGCGTCACCTTGACGTACATGGTGAAATGTTAACAACAACGGCAATTAAATTTGGTTGACTCATCAGATCAGACAAACGACGGAGATATGCCTAATTAAAATTATCGTTCGTTCATTTGAAGTAGACTCGGTTGTGCTATTTTAGGCGTCTTTCATGTATAATTTTCCTTTTGAAGAAAATAATGGAAAACAAGAGTCTAGTTGTTTTTAATTTTCCCAACTAAGTCTAACAAATCAAGAAATCTGAAAACACGCAAAGTTTTAATTTTTGTACATAATTATTCGAATATGCCACGCAGTATTGTACATTCACAACGACTGATGGCCAAGCTTGGGCTCGCTACTTCCGAGCTGTTTACGGAGTATAAAGTGTTTGATAGGGTGTACATTTCCTTTGACGTCCTTTTACCGGTGTTGGTGACATGTAGACGGATACAGTGAACGGTAGTTATTGTGTAGGGACTTGATTGTCGCCTTCCGCCCATACGTCGCAGTCCCACGCACGTTCCCGTTTCAATACAGGTGTGGCATTCATCATGCAACAATTCAAAGGAACATTGTGTATAGGCATAGAAAAACAAATTAATTGAAATTATATAGTCTAAGCAAATGAAAAAGTATGATAACGACATGTTTGTAAATGTCGTATGTCTTTGAACTTTGAAATTCTTGGCCATACCGGTTTTCCCACGATGTTATCCTTTACAGTTTTTGAGCAATGTCACAGAAGACATATTAGCACAGCGATGTCATCGAAACTGTACATAATTAGGCAGTAGATAAATCATTGGTGCACAGCCACCTAAAAACATATACAAAATGTCACATCATACTAATATTTATTGGTTTGTTGGTTTGTTTGTTCCTCTTTTACGCAGCAACGGATCGATCTGATTTTTTGCATGGTATAGTTCAAGGGATGGAGAGTGACATAGGCTAATTTTCATCATCATCATCATCGTCATCACCATTTTTCATTACTACGAGGGTGAAACCGCGGGGCGCGGCTAGTTTATAATATTTGTGTAATTTTCGAAAAAAAAAACTATTTTTTTTTTCTACGATTGTTGTTTTGTACGTAATTGTCAACAGTTTTGTTGTTCATAGTTTAAACTTGTCTTAGCTATGCAGCGCCATCTGTATACAGTCCCTGGTTTGTATTCACGGATCCCGGTATGGTATCAACCCCACACTTAAATCATTAAATAATACAAAAACATGGATGTGACGTTTGTGTATTGTTAAGGCTAGCAGAAAAACACCGGTGCAAAGTTTGTCCTTTAACAGTGGGTTGGGGCTCGGGTGAGCTGGAGCCACAGAATAAATAGTAGTACACAGTTTCCCAGCTGAGTAAAGCTCTAGTCACATCAAGTGAGTTTTCTCGCAGCGATCTATTCGTTGAGAATAAGATCACTTCGATCCTCTCACTGTCTGTTTACAGGGTTACACTTTTTTTTCTGCACCCATATTTATGAACAATACATTATTTTGTATTTTTTTGTTTTTCACTTGTATCGACTGTGACTCGCGTATTTCACGCGACATTCTAAGGTTGGTTGGTATCCGAGCGAAGAAATGTTATGTGAATTCGCAGCAAGTGTCACGAGAAGTGTGCTTGCGACGATATAGTTGAATTTCAACTTTAGGCGATTTCAACCGCGGCGAATAAATCTTAGTCGCAGCGAGTAGTCTGTCACACCAAGTGAGTTTGCTCGCGGTAATAGCACTCGCAACGAGTTTTCACTTCGTGTGACTGAAGCTTTAAGGCTATTTGTTTATGCTCTACATATACGATTACACGTGTACTCATGTCTGCGTATATTGTGCTGCGTCCGACGCGCAGGTTTGCTATTTTACGTGAAAACTTTTGTTTTTTGTTTTGTACAGTCATAGAATAGATAATAGTACAAAACAGCTACGCGGGAACAGTTTAGTGACAGTTTAGGAAGCGTGTAAATGTATAGCATTTGCCGGTAAGCGAACATTTTGGGCTATAAAGTAATGTTTTAGAAAAAAATACTACTTCACGGGAAATGTGTGAAATTCGATCAACAGGACCCATTTTTTTTAACGCTGATTAGTCAGCGTTTGATCACCAACTCGCCTGTTGGTAAGCGACGATGTGGTTGAAAATGAAGCACGCAGACTTAGAAGATACCTATTCACTCTGGCCTTATTCCGCGCTCGGAGGAAAATATTTTCTTTTCTCTCTCAGGATCCGCATTATCAGCCTATCATGTTTCCACTGCTGGGACACAGCCATTCTCTCAGAGAGAGAGAGAGAGAGAGAGAGAGAGAGAGAGGGGACGGACCCTTATCCTTATCCACCACGCAAACGATGGTGGTCAGAGTTTAAGAAATATTAAAAATTACATCCCCATCGACCTATTGCTAATGCTGGGGCTATATCATCGCGCAAATGGTGCTCGAGAAATGCGTACAAAATATACCTACTGGAAAATAACTCGTTCCATCGATAACATTTTATTACTCTTCCTCATAAAAACAAATCAGAAAATTTAGCACGCAGGAAAAATCACGTGACGCAGCTAGTGTCCAAATCAAAGTAAACAGATACAAAGAGGTGCGTGTATCGCGCTTGGATCTCGCGGAATGCGTGAATAAATGCCAACTCGTGCCCTTATCATTAGAGTTTCGAATCGAGTTTGTGATTGCGTTCCATTGCTTTAATTACGAGAAAATTGCCAAAGTTACGCAGGAGGGTGCTCTGAATAAATAATATTGTCAAAAGTCTTTGAGTCGCTAATGCACGGTATGTTTGTTTCAGCTATGTACCTATACGTAAATACATTCAGTTTAGTGGTGTGCTTGTAGCGATAATACCAGCAAAAATACGTGCATTGGACCGTTTTCCAGGGATCTGTGGCAAAATGGAGCTATTGAGACTGAACCTATTTTAAGATATTTCTAATGCTCTGGGGACTGAGTCACCCTCGTCCGTGGGAAGGCACCCGTAAATTCATAAACCCCACACGTGCTCTCCGGGTGGTGCTAGTCAGGTGACAGTATACTGGTGGTAGTCTTCGGCCGGGGCTAGTGACCACCCCGGACAAAGTCATGCCGCCAAGCGGCCTAACCAAGTTGTCCGGTGACACCGTTAGTAATTATAGTTGATATTCCGAGAACCCGTACGAAGCGCTTTGATTCCACATTTATTGTGCGTACTGCTAGTCTGTGGAATTCGCTGCCTGAGTCGGTGTTCCCCGATAGTTACAATCTGGGTGTCTTCAAGTCGAGAGTGAATAGGTTTCTTCTAGGCAAGCGTGCTCTATCGTAGGCCGCATCATCGCTTAACATCAGGCGAGTTGGTGGCCAAGCGCAAGCCTATTTATAATTAAAAGAAAACCTATACAGTTTGACAATATATTAATTATGATTCGCAATGGAACTTTTTACTCGGATCGGTTGGTACTAAGCCAAAAAGAGGTGATTGTAATCATCTTTTTGAACAACTTTTACTACACAGAAAAAAACCTGACTGAACATCAGGTTTTATGAAAGTTGAGCTTCGCCTTCCAAAACCTGTTCCATCCAAAATATGACCTCAGTTTGGAAAAGAAAAGGTCTCTGTTGGTCAGTGTTGGTCTCATTATCATTAATAACGTTCAACCCAGAAATCACGAATAATATGTCATAATTATGTTCTATTACGTTGAATGTGAGTTATATTTTCCAATGGAACAGCTGATTTCTTTGCAATTTCAGGGTTGATCCATAGTAAAAGTTGTTTACAATCACCTCCTTTTTGGCTAAGTACTATCACCATTCCATGTAAACCTGTACATAAATAAGTCTCAGCAGATAATTCCTTCATTGTATGTTCAGGTAGTTTTTGCATTTCCTGCCTTCTGCTTCTATAAGAGGCGGAGGGTATTGTTACGCCATAGCACAGGTTAATTCCTAGCTTGGATAACAAGGCCTCATAATGGAGTTTTTAGTTAAGGGACAAACTATTGTTAAATATGATGATCGACAATGTTTCTAGACTTCAAATATATATTTTCTTGTTTTTCCTTTCATTTTCATAAATCCTCTACATTCTAAGGTTACCTGAAAGAGATCGCTCTGAGCAGTAAGGCCGTATTTTAAACTCATTCTGACATTTAATTTTGTATAAGTGTGAACAATGAAGACTTTATCTATCTATCTATCTATACTTTTGTCCTGTCCGTCTTTTGTTTTTCTGTCTGTATATTGCGGTTATTTTAAAGGGTAACAGAGTTTATTTTTGATGTTGTTCAAAAATAAACGTTGTGTTCGCAACGCTTTGTGCGGTAGGTGCTTGCAACATCAGGCAATGAAAATATAATTTCAATTGCGGTTACCCTTCCCCCCTCCCACCTCCCCTTGTCACCACTCTCTAGCCCCTTTCCCGCTCTCAACGCAACGTGCATTGTTTTATGGTCCTCTGTGATGTTTTCTGTTTTCATTCTACACTTCTCCTGTAGGCCGCGGCCGGGTAATACTGAAACTGAATCACAAAATGAATAATTTCAAGCGACAGTAAATCAGGATTGAATGTGCAAATAATTCTATTGTTTACTGCGGAAACGTGTCCGGGAATGGGACTCAATTTATGGGACGCTGCTCTGCAATTACGTTGTATGATTTAAGTAAAGTGTGATTTTCAGTTAATCCATGAATAAGTATTATACTAATATGTTATTTTTAGGCCCGGTTTTATAAACTTTCGTAAGTAAAATGTCATATCAAATTTCAGTAAACTAACCTTCCGAATTATTGGAAGCTCCTTCCACAATCTCATCACGGTATAATATCCCGTTAATAATCATAATTATAACTGTTGAGCTTAATTATTTTTTGTGTTAAGTTTTACAATTTGATAAAATTTATTGAAATTTGATACGACATTTTACTTACGGACGTTTATAAAACCGGGCCTAAATGTTTTTAAAACATATTGCAGGCAGCTATTCTCTACAACATAGATTCGTCTTTTTCCCCTGCCATTCAAACATGATGATTTAAGCCTTACATTTCGAAGTGTGTGCATCGGAACTGCATGATCTAATTCCCTCCTGCCTATTTTTCTATCAGACTGCCAGAGTGGGTACGAAGAATCGACACCGCTTTACGGTTGATATTCCGAACGGTTGATTTTCGGTTGATACTTATATTGTGCGAAGTGCTAGTCTGTGGTATGCGCTGCCGGAATGCATGTTCTCCGATAGCTACAATCTTTGTTTCTTCAAATCACGAGTGAATCGGTTTCTTCTAGGCAAGCGTGCTTCGTAGACCGCATCATCGCTTAACATCAAGCGTGTTGGCGGTCAAACGCAAGCTTAATATTAATAAATAAAAATAGAGGATCTATAATAGTACAATAATTTTTACACCGTCTCAAATGAGAAGGAATGCACTCCCTAAAATTCATGTACCTTGAGATTTTTTTGTATAGATTCTTTATTCTTTATTCTTTATTTATTGCAAATATGTACACTTTCTTCTTCTAAAAACTAAGTTTTAGAGTACATTGTATAATATACCCTGCATAAAGGGTGCAGCAATAGTTAATGTTGTGGCTGGTCACAAACCAGACCACAGACATTGAATATATTTAAATCTTATAGATACACTTATAATTACGTCTATTAAATCTATTACATGATAATTATCTACTATTTAAACTTAACTTAGGATGAAGTATTTAATGCGATAAGTTAGGTAAATTATAAAATGGAATGCAAACAAACTAAACCTACGGATGCCACCTTCTAACTAAACTTAAGAGATCGATGTTAATATTTTAATTATAATTTAATTTTATCGTTGAAAAAATCTTCTATCGCGTAATAACATTTTTGGGTTAGAAACTTCCGTAATTGGTTCTGGAAAGTATAATAATTATTTGTTTCTTTCTTTATTGCATCCGGAATTTTGTTATATATGTTTGTTGTCATGTACAGAGGGCCTTTTTTGAATATTTCTAATCGCGGGACTGGTAATTTGAGTTTATATTGTCTGCGGGGGTTAGTATCGGGTGTGTATAGGTGTAGATGCTTTCTGACAAAATTAGCCGCTTCATAAATATAGATACATGGTAGTACATCTTTTGTTGTTTGAAGTAGGGATTACAACTTGTGCGTTGGCGAATGTTGAAGATAATTCGCATGCATTTTTTCTGCATTTTGAAGAGTTGTTCAGCATCAGTACTGTTACCCCATAATATTATCCCATAGCGAAGCCACGAATACGCGTAAGCATAATAAGCGGTGAGGGCAGTGTTTGAGTTGCTGTTGATTTTTAGTGTTGCTAATGCATAGGTAAATTGTGATAACTTGAATTTGACTTTTTCAACATGCTCTTTCCATGTTAGATTGGTGTCTAGATTTAGGCCTAATAAAGTGCAATCGCTTATTTCTTTTACATCAAGACTCTTTGCAAGTTCAGTTAGTTGTAGTGGCTTTTTTTGGTATGGAATAAATTGAATGAGTTTTGTTTTGTTTGTATTTATTTCCAGATTGTGTGAAGCTAACCATGACTTTACATCAATAAATGTATTTTTTATGTGTCTAAGTGAGTTAGAGTCAGTTGTACATTTAAATAGAAGCGATACATCATCTGCGAATAAAATACAGGGTGAATTTGTTACTTTAGGTAGATTATTAATGTAAATAAGAAATAGAATACAGCCCAGTACACTGCCTTGAGGGATAGAGTCATTAATGGTGTGTATATCAGACTGTATATATTCTATTTTACCTGTGTCTTGTTGGTAGTATTCGATTTGGACAAACTGTTTCCTATTTGAGAGGTAAGATATCAGCCAATTAAGCGGTTTGCCCCTAATTCCAATTTCAGATAATTTTTTGATGAGTATACGGTGCGAGACTCTATCGTAGGCCTTTGACATATCAAGTAGTAGCCCAACAGAGTAATATTTATCTCGCATGTTATTTAGGATTTCTTGTACATAATTGAATATTGCTAACGTTGTTGAAGATTTCTTGCGGAAACCAAATTGATTTTTATTAATGAGTTTGTATTTTTCTAAAAAACTGTGTATACGATCAGAAATCGCGCGCTCAAATATTTTCGAGATTACCGGGAGTAGTGCTATTGGCCTATAGTTGCTGACATTATTAGCTTTACCGTCTTTTTTGAGAACAGGTTTTACTTTTGCAATTTTGAGTAGTTCAGGGAAGCATTCTTCTTCAATCGATTTATTAATTAATACTGCTATGATAGGTGTTAGTTCGAAAGCACAAGATTTAATTAAGGCAGGAGGTATATCGTCGACTCCGCAACTAAATTTATTGGGGAGCTTACGAATTATAGCTAACACTTCTTTTTCCGTAACTGGTGATAGGAACATAGAGTTAGCCAGAGCGGGTTCAGAAGAGTTATCATTTATATGGGTATAAGGAGTTGAGTTCGTTAAATTATTTGATGTTTTGCCTATTGAAGTAAAATAATCATTAAATACGTTTGCAACTTGGTGAGGTTGGTTTACAATATTGCTATTCTCATTAAGTTCAATGTTTTTTATTCGTTTACAAGCATTTTTATTTGTATTTTCTTTTATTATTGTCCACATTGTTTTTATTTTATTTTTTGATTGGCTCATTTTTTTTGCATTGCAAAGTTTTTTTGATGTTTTTACACATTTTTTCAAATTTTTTGCATATTTTTTAAAGTATAATTTAAGGCTTTTACTGTTTGATTCGTTGCATAGTGTTTTTAATATTCTTTTATTTTTACATGAGATTTTTAGGCCTTTAGTCATGTAACTGTTTTTATTTTTTTGAAGAGTTTTAATTTTTTTATATGGTATATATTTATCTAATAGCTCTCTTAGTTTTGAATCAAAGTTATTATAGTTCTCATTTATATTTTTATCAGACTTTATAATTATATTCCAGTCAGTAAAGTTCCTAAGTGCCTCCTTAAAAGAGGCAATATTTTTCGTGGAAAAACATCTTTTTTTCATAGTAAGCGTAGTTATTTTTTTAGTTTTTTCTAGAGATTCAATTTCGTAATATAGAGCTTTGTGGTCCGAAATTCCATAATCATGTACAGCTATATTGCATTGTTTATTGGAATAATTCGTAAATAAAAGGTCTATGCATGTAGCTGTTTTGAATGTTTTTCTAGTGGTGTCAGAGATTCTTTGATATAAGTTGAATTCTAGCATGGTGTTTATTAGTCGCTTGTAGTGGATAGAATTTTCGTACATATTTATATTAAAATCTCCACCTATAATTACGCGTTTCTTGGATATTTTTGTTCTAATTTTATTCAATAGTGTGTCTAAGAAGGTAAAAAATGTTTCAATTTCATGGTCATTACGGTATACGTCAATTAATAATACATTCTGTTTGGGTATTTCTATGGCACAACATTCTACTATACATTCAACAGAAAGTTCTTCTAGATCTACTCTTTCTATGAACTCGATGTTTTCTCGAAGTAAAATTGCAACTCCGCCACCTCTGTGCATTTTCCTGTAATATCCGGCGGCAAATACAAAATTAGGGATTTGTATCAAACCTTTTCGTTTCTCTCTGATCCATGTTTCGGACAAGCACACTGCCTGGATTTGGCTATGTTCTTCTAGCAAACTTTCTAATATATGGGTTTTATTATTAATACTTTGTATATTTTGAAAAATGGTCGTGAAGTTAGGAACGAAAAGTATGGTTTGAGGCTTTTGTATTGGTAGTTTTTGTTTGACTATTTTTAGTGTTTATTGGGCGGTCGTCATCATTATTGGATTTGTCTTGTGATGAATTGAAGGCTGCAATAGAGAAGTTGGGTGTTACTTGGCTCTTGATCTGTTTCTGCTGGGAATGGATTTTATTTTCGGATAGGTCGGTGTTATATTTGGTTTTCGTTATGCGTGAGGTGATAATCGTATTATCAGTGTCAGTGGCTGTAGTTTGGTTTCCTTCTGGCGTGGTTATGGTGCAGGGCATGCAATGTGTATTATTGTTCTGAGGCAGGATTTGTTGGTCTGGTTGGGGATATTGCGTTGCATTTTTATTTATGTATTTTTCTTGTATATCTGTGTATTCTTTCCCTTCTACATATAATTTATTATTTCTAATTATTGCGTACTTTCCCCTTTTTCTTTCCTGAATTTGAATTTCTCTAAGTTTTCGTCGTATCCTGATATCGCTGTCATTTAGGTAATCCGACACAGCAAGTCCCGTGTTCTTAAAGTACTGAGAGCTTTTTAATATGTACTTCGTCATTCTTTTGCTAATGATCTCTATCATTAACGGTCTTTTGTAGCCATTTTTTCCAATCCTTGCAAAATCTTCTATGTATCCAGTTAGATCAATGTTAATTATGTCTCGGAATATTCTGATAATACGGTCGTGTAATTCATTTTCGTTTTCGCCATACTCTTCCAGTCCATACATCACAAATTTCTTACAATTGTCACTGTTAGTGTTGTCTTTAATAACATGCGTCGGTATGCTTAGTTCTGCTATTTTCTGTTTTAGTTCAGCATTTTCCAATTCCATTGTAAATATTTTTCTTTGGATTTCATCAATTTCTTGTTTCGTTTCATGATATTTTGTATTTGTATCTTGTTTTAAGTCTGTTAATTTACGTTCAAGCTTGGTTACAGCAGAGTTTATTTCTTTTTGAATAGAAGATTTAATTTCTGATATCTTGGTCAGTATGTGTTCAGTATTTCTTTCTAATTTTTGGTCCAGTAGTTGACTTATCTGTTCTAGAGTTATATTATTATGTTCTTTACTGGTTGAACTTGTGGTTAATTTAAGCTTCGGGTTTTGCGTGTCGCCGAAGATAGAGCGGTCATCGTCGATGTACTCATCAATGGTCGTGACTGTATCATCGTATGTCAAGTTTTGCGGTTCCAATATAATTGTGGTGTCCAGTGTAGACTTAGCATTTGGTAAAGGTTTTGTATGGGAGCGCAAAGAACGCACTGGAGTATCGTCGTTTCTTATAGGACGAGTACGAATATTGCATTCTGGACATATCCACTTGCGTTCAAGGTCGTGTAAATTTGCTCGGTAAAACTCTTGTTTTATTTTTACGCACGAGTAATGGAATTGTCCACTACATCTTGTGCAACGTAAAAGCTCATTTATTTTAATGTGGGTTAAACAAGCCGCACAGTCTCTCATTTTTAGATTGTATTATTCAGTCGTACTTTAGCTCGTTCCTACTATACCTACGCGCTATAAAGGGCATTGACCTTAGCTCGCTGCAGTTGCGTGTGCGTACTATGGCCCCCGCGCGATCGGGCGGGATCGAGGGGACTCGGGCACCTTCGGCTTCGTTCCAGGAATTAGCTCAAAGTTCGGCGATAAATTCAAATGTTTTTTGTGAGCCAGATAGTTTTTCACTTTATAACCAAACCCAGTTTCAAAGTTCAAGATTCACTTATTTTGCAGCCATAATAGTTATTTATGGTAAGTACTTACAGGATTTGGCACGAAATTCAACACCCAAAAGTCAATGATTGGTACGAAATTTCGAAAAAATAAAAACTGTTACCGGTCACTTTTGCAAAAAATATGTTAATTTTCACTTGATATTGCGTGTATTGATTAGATAACACTCACAGAAGTTCATTGTCACTTATATTTCGTTATTACACTAGTTGAGATGCAGTATAACTAATAAAACTATTTTTTATGTATTTTTAAAATTTTAAGGAACGGAAAAGACTTGTTTACTTTGCAGCGCCATCTGTTATTTTCTGCAGCGCCATCTGTTATTTTCATAGATAGTAATGTAAAGAGAGAAACTCCTTTCACAGTCACTACGAATTTATCAAAAGACTTTTCTCTGAAAGTAACCACCACAAATGCACGTGAATAAATGTTTCTGCACGAGTTAAGGCGTGGCTCCTCAACTGAACGGCGTGTTGCATCACATTGAAACTTGAACCGAGAGCGCTGAAATGCCGCGGTTTGCATTTTTGATACAATTTGTTTAGGAACTAGTCTTGCTTAGTGCAGCTCGTCGGAAATGGTTACAAGTTAACTATAGTCTTTCAAGGTGCTTTTATTTGCTGCACTTGTTTTATTCTGCAATTGTAGGAAAACTTACAGCATCAGATCAGGCAGACAAGGGAGATATCATCATTGTCATCAGCCAGAAGATGTCCGCTGCTGAACATAGACCTCGCCCTAAGACATCGGATTGTGCATCGGAACTGCACGATCTAATTCCCTCCTGCCCATTTTTCTATCGGACTGCCAAAGCGGGCACGAAAAATAGTCACCGTTTTATGGTTGATATTCCGAAAACCCGTACGAAGCACTTTGATTCCACATTTATTGTACGAACTGCTAGTCTGTGGAATGCGCTGCCTGAATGGGTGTTCCCCGATGGATACAATCTGGGTGTTTTCAAATCACGAGTGAATCGGTTTCTTCTAGGCAAGCGTGCTCTAATGCATCATCGTTTAACATCAGGCGTGATGGTGGTCAAACGCAATCCTATTAATTATTAAAATATATTATATATATACCTCCACACTGAACAACAGCCTACTATATTTATCTGTCATGGGGGCGAGAGAAGGTGGCATAATCCCCACGCATAAGGAAGATATGCCGTAGTATAAATGTTTTATTGTTCAAATATCTCCGTGCTTTTTTTTACTTTACTGCTAAACCGCTTATCGCAAAACTGTAAATACGGGTCTCGTACTCATTTTTGACCACTATTTCCTCGTGGTCATACTAGTTTGTCATACCAATATGACCACGGGGATATACATGTCCTCATGGTCCTACTCTCATTTCTGCACATCCTGTGAGGAAAATAAATGCTAGACTATTAGAAAAAAAAACAGCTATAAGGAATTAGACAGAACTTCGTATTTAGTTGACGCACACGAAGAAGCTAGTATTGACACCATCTGGTGGGTGAATTCGACTAAAGGCATCAAGCTCGATTTAGGTCAGACGCGTTTGCACCCGCCACGCCACCATACCATATCTCCCTTGTTTGTCTGATCTGAGATTGTAAGTATACGCTATATACCTACTTGTGAATTTGTAAACAAATATTGGAAGTCGATTTTAACCTACTTCTTATTGTCGTATAGATTTAAACTTTTGCAAGTACCTACCTATATGTATTCCGGACAATGCAATTCCGAATGACAATTTATACGACGACGGAACCAAATTATTATATTGTCATCCGGATTACTTGCAACTCTTCAATTCAATAGTAACCATTTCACTAGTTCATGTTTGGGAATCTTTGGTTGGTTTTGACGAGTCGCATTAGTTAGTTTAGTTTTATACTAAAACTAAACCGCCCGCCCGGCTTCGCACGGGTGTAATTCACGTGCGAAGCCGGAGCGGGTCGCTAGTTATATATATAAACCTTCCTTGAAAATGTATCTAACTGATGGTGAAAACCGCATCAAAATCCGTTGCTTGGTTTAGGAGGAGTTAGCGGCCATACAGACATACAGACAGACGCGGAAAGCGACTTCAATTTATACTATGTAGAGATAATTAATTAGATTTGGGAAACGGTGGCGTATTCAAAGTACGAAACCACTTCAAATAACGCCTTTGCCAAAACAAAGCACTATGAAAATTTAAATATTTTTTTTTACCTTACAGCAGTTTGTCTGTACGCACGGGAAAACGACCCATGGGGTGCAGCCTCGACAAAATGGATCGACCAATTGTCAAAAGAGCTAGACACGAACATCTCTGACGCGACGTACCAGGCTGGAGACCGTCAGAGATGGAAGCAGATGTGTCGCCAGATTACAAAATATCGGGAGTTTCACGAGGCTCAGCTCAGCAGTGAGAAAACGAACTGAGGAGGAAGACGTCTGTACTTATCTGCACGATATCACATGCGACCGTGTCAGACGAAAACCGATTAAGTTAGACATTTCACTTGTGCTTCTTGAAATCCAATCTTCTTGCACTTGCTTCTGTCGTACTACTTACCTATTTTGTGATCGTACCACGTCGCTCCAAGTTATCACCTCAGTGTATGAATTTAAATCTCACTGCATATTATGACGTGAAGATCCGTTTTGAATCAATAGCAGGGCAATCACGCTAAAAAAACACGGACGAATCGTTGACGAAACGCAAACGCTCCACAACTTTTGGTCGATTTCGTATCGGCGCGAAATTTTCTAACTTTATCACAAACGTTCGTTTGACAGCGTCTACGTTCCAACTGTGATCGGGTTGCGTTTCGTCTTTGGTTAAAATCATTAGCGCGATACGAAATCGACCAAAAGTAGTGGAGCGGTTGCGATTCGTCAACGATTCGTCTGTAATTTTTTAGCGCGATTGCCCTGCAGTACTGGGTGAAAGCTGTCTTAGTTTATTGAAAAGTGGAAGAATCGATTCCTTTTAAAATTATAGCTACAAGTGTAACGAATAAAATACGTAGATACAGAAACATGTTGGTATTTCGTGAGATCTCATTGAGATTGTAGCAAGCGCGCGAGGGCGGCGCGGGGGCGACGCGGGGCGGGAGTTGGGCGGGAGCGAACACGAACTTTGCTTAAACTTTAATGACGTACAAAGTTAACGCGCGTACACTTTTCACTTGAATTTGAAGCAACTAACCTTGTTTTATGAATATTGTACTCGTAGTTTTAAGCTCGCGCTGAAAACTCGTTAACAACATGTCGGGTAACTTGGGTATGGGCAGGCGCACAGCTGTTAGGGAGATGTTTTAGGGTTCCTTACCCAAAGGGTAATTTTTTAAAGGGTTCATTTTTTAAAATAATACAATACAATACAATGACACTTTATTAAAATACCACAAAACAAGAATAACATAAACATTACAATAAAAATATTATCTAGGCTTTTAACAGGCGGCCTTATCGCTTAAAGCGATCTCTTTCAGGCAACGGTGATTAATTATTATTGTATTTTGTGGTGGTACGAAACCCTGAGTGCGCGTGCCCGACTCGCACTTGATCGGTTTTATTTAGCTATCTGCTGTCTTCTAGTAGGTAGTATTGAGGTGTCGTGGAGATAGGTCTCCACCTCGATACATCATCATCATCGTGCTACTACAACAAACGATGACAGACTAGACAGTTTGCTAAAAACCCAGATTTCGTTGGTTTTTTTCGTAAAAAAATTTTTAAAGACTAAATGTTAAGTCTTTTTCACACGGAATACTTGACTCAGATACTATAGACTTAATTTGTATATGTCGAATTTCTAGTGTAATTCCGCTTCTACAAACGCAAATACACTACGTACTACGTACTAGACGCGGAATTACACTAGAAATTCGACATATACAAATTAAAAATGGACTTCCGCAAAGTAACGCCTGATTCAAACAACTACTATAGACTTGTTGCAAGCTTAGAATTGTAGCAGTTACCGTGGCGTAAATGTTCTATCACTAATTGGTAATAGGTAGTAGGAAGAAGTAAGTATTGAAAGTGAATACGTCTGATCGCCAACTGGGAGAGTGCCAACCCCCCCCCCACACTCTCCCCAGCACGCGAGCCAACACTTTTACATCTTCAAGAAGGTTTGAAGGCGAATCCAATTAACGAGCACAAAATTAATAAAGTTACCATTGTTACTGTCATAGAAATATCGTATTTTTTGCGTTAAACAGCTAAGTACACTGCTAATGTATTGCCATTTATTCATAATTTATATTATATACAATATTATTTTATCACCAAAGTATCAACAACGTTAAATTGTTCTCATAAAACCATTTTTATACCGGCAAAATGTTTGTATGTAAGCTTTGCAAATTAAAATTAAAGTAACCATGACCAGCGTCCAGAACATAATAACCATCGCGCTTCGCAAAGGCATCGACAAACCAAGCTACGAAGCCAGTCATCTAGTTTCTCCACGGCTCTTACTACAGGATTGTCTGAAGAGAACAGAAGGATTATTAAATGCAAACCAAGCTAATAGATCAGCTAGTTTCTCTACGGCTTTCACTGAACTATCTGACAATAGAGCGGTTGGGTCCACATTCACATCACACATCATCAGCCAGTAAACGTTCACTGCTGAACAAAGGCCTCTCTCTTGGAGAGGGGTGTAGCTATTACCTCCACGCTTGGCAGGCAGCTTGGGGGTCACAGTACGTTCACCATGTACCTACTAATATTATAGGATGCTGCTGCCCATCCGCCTGGTTCTGGTCGTAGTTATAGGACATACCCGGGTCACCGGTCGGGATAAACGGCGCTAGTTTGACAGAATTAATGCATTGCATAATTCTTATCAATGGTTTGCGACTAGTTACGACCTTTAGCACTTTTGGAAAAACTCACAAAACGAGTCACACAGCGGTCAATGGAGGGAGCTATGCTTGGAGTTTCTTTGCGCGATAGAATCCGAAACGTGGATATTCGCCAAAGAACCAGAGTCACCGACATAGCTGTTAAAATTTGCAAGTTTAGTGACAATGGGCAGGCCAATTCGCTTGAAGAACCGATAACCGATGGGGAAGAAAGGTTCTTGAGTGGAGACCACGAACCAGAAGACGCAGCGTAGGTAGGCCTCCCACTAGATGGACCGACGACATAGTGAGAGTCACTGGCATCCAGTGGATGCAAAAGGCAGGCTGTCGTTCAGTGCGGAGGTTAAAGGGGTAGGCCTATGTTCAGCAGTGGACGTCTTCTGGCTGATGATGATGATAAAGGGTGCTAGTTTTACAGAATTAATGCATTGCATAATCCTTATCAATGGTTTGCGACTAGTTACGACCTCTCTAATTAGCATCTCGCGATAAACGGCGCTAGTTTGACAGAGTTAATGAATAGTAAGTACTGCCGGAGGCGTAGCGCGGGGCTGGACGAAGGAGGGTGTCGATGCGGTCGGCGACGTTATCGTAATTAAATCAACCACAGTACCGACACCCGCCCGCCGCCACCGCAGATATCATATCCGACAAATCACTTCTGATAGCGGACGGAGACTCCGACCGCAGATTAAAGGTACACTTTGAAAATGCGTAGCAGCTAGTAAGTGCGACGCGCGAGTAAAATCTTAAGGCCGCTTGCAGACCATGCATACTACAAGTAGCAAGTACAAGTTGTAAGTAGCTACTACGCATCGTCTGCAACTTTTTGGGTAGGTTAGGCAGTCGAAGTTCTACTAACCACTTCCACTGCCACTTGCACTAAGCAAAGCAACTTGTACTCGACTTGTACTTGTGTTGTGTATCACAGTTGTTGCGAACTATAGATGCGCTTCATCGTTTCAGATACAATCTTACAGGAACCATAAATTTTCTGGGATGTATAGTTAGCTTATGTGTTAATCAATGATACAGCTACATCCACACCAACCTTGATCCAAATCCATAAAGCTGTTATAGAGATGACCTACAAACAAACACAAACTTTCGCATTAATAATCATAGTGAGGTATGAACTTTGAATTCGTGTGAGCGATGGTGGCCGAGCGGTAGCATGTGTGCTTTACAATCTGACGGCACCCGGTCCGATCCTCGGTTTTCACCAATGACTTATTTACCTAAATAAATTATGTTCAGTTTCGATGCCATCGCTCAAAAACGGTGAAAGTAAACAGCGTGACGAAACTAGCATGTCCAAGAACTTCAAAAGTTCGGACATAATTATATCATTCACCAACATTGCACCAGCACTGTCCCCATGATGGAATAGGGCCTCTCTTCTCTCTCTAAGAAAAAGGCTTGCGTTAGTGTGTCTAGCAGTGCGAATATGAAACGCTGATAATGACGATGATGATAAACTCTAAATTAGGTATCATTCAAGGATAACTGAAAAGCTCTCATAGTACGGCACGTGTAAACGTCATAAAATGTTACCGTCTCAGGAGGCCATCATCCACCGGCGGCGCGCTGTCAAACGACATGAATTTCATACGTTCTACAAAAAGACATAAATCCTGCTGATGTATGATGTAGTGTTCGGGAGAGTTATCGAGAAGTATGCGCGTCTCAGCGGCGGGCGTGAGCGGGGAGGGGTGAGGCGCGGCGCGGAGGGGAGGGTATCGGCGATAAAACACCTTTTTATGCATGCAGGAGGCACCTCGCGGGCCGGTATCGTCAGATAAATCACCACCCTCGACTCGCGCTTATAAAATTCGGCAACACCATAGATTAGACAGTTTGGCGTTCAATAGACGCTGACACGCCGTTCGTCTTGTTAATGTTGTTTTCATTTCGGCGAGGATGAGCTGCAATATAATCCGCCAGTGATGTTGCTTGTTTAGAAAGTGGGAAAACGAGTCGAAAATTAATGCGATATCATTTGTTTATGTACCGTGGCGATAGTCACAAGGACATCTACGAATGAAGTGATAACTCGCAGTGTCATCAACAGTTTCTTACAGACGTACTAGGTACGCTATTTGTACACGCACGAAAGATAATACATTGGCTGTAGGACTGAAAACGTTTCGCAGCGCGATGGAAATCCAACCCAGATGACTGTTTCCAGCAAAGTGCCATTAACAGCCTACGTAGTAACTGTTACTTAATCTAAACCACAGGTAGAGAAAATAAATTCATTACGGATAAGAGCCTTACATTAGGTACCTACTTATTACATATTTCTTCTATTTGGATTAAAACCATGGGACCGTAGAATCCGGCAGCTCGGGGTTTGATTAAAAAGAGATTAAGATTCGTAGATAGCTGGAGCAGATAGCTAACCTTGGCCAAGGATAAGTTTGGCTATTCAACGTGGTAATGTTGCTAGCTTTTTGGGGACTTAACCCGAAGACAGCGACCTTAATGCAGTTTTTTATTTATAGTTTTAGATGGTCAATTTAATTTAGATAGGTAAATAACTGGTTACTTTAGTATACAGGATGTAAGGGGAACACTCTCGAAGCCAAAAGAAGGTAATTGTACTCATCATTATGAACCTCTTTTAGTATGGGACCTACCCTGAAATCGCGAAAAATAAAATCTGCTGTTCCATACATTTTGTCGAGTGTCAATGACCGTTTTCTATAGAACAGCTGATATTTTTTTCGCGATTTCAGGGCTGGTCCCATAGTAAAAGTTGTTCATAATGATGAGTACAATTACCTTCTTTTGGCTTCGAGAGTGTTCCCCTTACACCCCGTATAGTAAGTCTTTTAAAAACTAATTTCAAGTTGGCTATTAGTTCATATTATGGTTCTTGTTAGGGACTTTAGGCAGGTAGTTCTGGGCCAGAAAGGTCCCGCAGTTCAGCCTTCAGTTGGACATAGCATATTCTATGTGCGCTATACTCATTCATGTATGACCGAATAAATAAGAAATATTTTAACAGTTTATATTTCATAAAGCGGGTGGAGTAAACAGCGGGTTTTATCGTTATTGCCGGAATAAAGCGGAATAAGAATATTTGGGAGGCCGGGAGTTAGCGGCCGGGCCGGTGACCGGGCCGGCGGCCGGGTGCCGCCATCAAAGCGCTGTTTGTCACGATCGCTGCCAGCACCCGGTTAACATAAATCTATTGTTTTACAGCTGCCGCGATACACCATTTGTTATAGTTTCTTGTATAATATTAGAAAGGGAATTTTGGCGGCCCTTCTTTGTTTGTAAGGATCCACTATTGTCCTATTAGTAGGTATTCTTATATTTTCCAAAATTCTCTTATAACCATGCTACGAAGGCGGAGTTCCAAAATATTACCTTTTTTTTTACTCGGGACACATATGGCGTCGATTCTGTCATACCACTGTATGACAGAATCGACATGACATGACTGGTATTCATTAAACTAAACCAATCTGATAGGACTAAAATTATCTGCCTCTCTTTTCATTTTAATATGTGAGAGAATGATGACAACAATATTAGAGCTGTAAAATTTAGTTTAGTTTAGTTTAGAGTACATCAGAATCGATGCCAATAATGAGAAACATGATTCAAGCTTACTAGATACAAAAGCCACAAATATCACTTAAAATGTAAATTCGATACTTAAAACACTGGATCAATTTATCTATTATAAATCTATACTTTTATACTATATCTATACTAATTAAAGAGGAAAGATTTGATTGTTTGTTTGTTTGTTTGCATTGAATAGGCTCCGAAACTACTGAACCGATATGAAAAATTCTTTCAGTGACGGGAAGGTACACTATCCCCGGGTGACATAGGCTATATATAATCTATACCCATGCGAAGCTGGGGCGGACCGCAATATTATAGTAATATTATAAAGAACAAAGATTTGATTGTTTGTTTGTTTGTTTGCATTGAATAGGCTCAGAAACTACTGAACCGATTTGAAAAATTCTTTCACTGTTGGGAAGCTACGCTATCCCCGGGTAACATAAGCTGTATATTATATATAAAAAAAAATAGGGATCCTTACTAAAACTCCAATAATGTAACCCAAGGTGTAAAAAAATAAGATTTACAATTTTAACTTTGCGTGTTTGACAGTTCTAAGACAGGACAACGTCTGTCAGGTCAGCTAGTTTCAAAATAAAATTCCACAACAAAATATAAATTTACATAATATAAGTTTGAACTACAGCATTAAACTAAACTAACCTAAGTTAATAACCCTATAAAATTGTTTGGTTGCCATTTTCAGTCAGTTTTATGCTTGCAATATTAAAAGTTATATTTCAGTGCGCCCGCGACGTCCAAAATGCTGGCGTTTTCTGGTTCAACGTATAGCATTGCTATTCAGCGTGGTATAATGCCACCAGCATGCTGGGTGCTCTGCCAACTATTAGAGAAGGCTTTAGCATGTTTTTTTATCTTGCGTTTGACATTTACCTCAGCTGATGTAAAATTTTGCTGAAGTCAATTTTTTAATTGTAATCCTAAAGTGTGGAAATAATCTACAAAAAAAGCTTTGGTGTTATTGTATTATAATTATTATTATTTAGAAAACTAGATTAAACCATCATCAGATCATCGTCTCTAAGTGTAATGTATATATAGGAAACAACAAAACAAATTCCAAAGTAAAAAAAAAACCTTTTTCATATGAACTGCACAGGAATGGAATGCGCTCCCTGCCTTGGTGCCCTATAAATTACAACCTGGCAAGACAAGAGTGAATAGGTACCATGGACAAGCGTGCCCCGTTTTAGACCGCATCGTCACTTACCATCAGGTGAGTTGTGGTTAAACGTTAGCCCATAGAAAGGAGGTTTACTAATAGCCATTGAAGAATTCCACCACCACCTGGCTTTAAAAAAATATGAAAATAATAATGAGTACCACAACATAATTTTTGATTTCGTTTGATAATAAATTCAAGCCTACGAAGAAGCACTGCCCGCTACGGCGTAGCACCTCTACAGGAACTCCGTAGAAGAGGCTACGACCACTAATTCTGTCGCTCCATTAGATAAACTGAAAAGAAAATTTTCAAGAAATCGAACGGTGATTCATAAAGCGCCTAATTGTATAGGCTTTACTGGGATAGGGAACAATGCGGCAGATTGTCAGCTTGTAAGTGAGTTATAGCGATATCTGGCGCACTGATTGGGCTCTTGTCGCGAAGGCGGGCAAGCCGCGCGCGGCCGCGGGTCATTAGCGGGCCATCCATTAGCATTCACTCCAGAGTATATTCTGCAAATAATACACATCACACATCATCAGCCAGTAAACGTCCACTGCTGGACAGAGGCCTCCCTCTTGGAGAGGGGTGTTGCCATACTCCCCACGCTTGGCAGGCGGCTTGGAGATCGCAGTACGTTCACCGTGTGCTAATAGGACGCTGCTGCCCATCCTCCGGTGGTTCTGGTCGCAGTTTTAGGACATACCCACCCTCCTGCAAATAATAAACAGCAGTTAATTATATGGTATTCGTATCTCTTCGCTTTTCTCTAGTTGCGAATGAACGTTGTGAAAACTAAAATGTTTAAAACTACTCATGTATATCAGGTTAGGTTTATTATGGAAACAGACGTACTTAGTTTTTACACATTTTGTTTATGTTACACGGGAATGACTCAGGTATGATTAAGACGGTTACTCCGACTATAGTTTTAACTGCATTTTGGGGGTCTTTTCAAAGCAGTGCAGAGCAAGGTGGGGTCGCGCGTGCACACTCACCTCGAAAAAGACCACCGAATGTGGTTGTACGTGTGTAATTCTCGTATAATAAAAAGCGAAAAATGTTTTTATGTTTTATGTTTTTATTTTGTTTTCATTAATTTTCTGTTTATTAAAATTAAAACCAACAAAAAAAAAAAAAAAAAAATTATCTTTGCTATAGTAATGTTGTCTAAATCTGACGACTAAAATTGTGAAAGTCCCCAAAACGTCTCTTATTAGGATATTTCTGATATTTTAGAAGGTTAAGACATTAAATAATATATGGACATAAATAATAAAAATTTATAGTATTACGGACATAATTATGTAAGCACCAACATGTCCAACAAGAATAACAAGACTTAATTTAGGTATAAATTAATTAAAATTTTAAATTCTGTTGTACAAACTTCCATAATATGCAAACCGATTGGAGGATGTGATCTGTTATTTTTTATATAACATCACAATGTAACCATGTTTTTGAAAAATAAATATTTTGATTTATATAAATATTTTGAATTAAGTGGCCTATTAAAAAAAGGAACCGTTCAATTTTAAGTATTTGTATTTTGGGCCATAAAACGAACAAATAAAGCCGTAATTTTCAAGATAAATATAAAATAAGTTAACCATAACATATTTTTTTTATGACAGTATTTTAACGAAATCCATTCTCAAACTTTCCCTCCTAAAGTTTCACGAAAAACTACTTTTGTAAATTGGAGGTAGGTAAACAAATGGATATGTTGAGTTTTACCAAAATCTGAAGCTGCTACTTCAATAAAAAATACATATCTATTTAATACAGCAATTGAATTTTCTACAGATCTTATTAGTTATAAGAAAAATTATACTAAAAATCCAGTTTTCGATGCTTTTTTCGTCAATAAATGTGATAGGACCTTAAAAAATGGCTGATCGAGCAGTCTTTTTATGCGTTTGACGAATTTTATAAATGTATTATATAAGTTAAGTTAATTTAATTTATATGGATTAATTAATTACATTAATTGTAATTTTTCTTTTCAATTTATTAAGACTGACTTTTTATGTTTCTTTTTAACTATTTGATTCGTGTACGTACCTACTTATTTATTATTTGATTACTATAATTTAAATTTAATTTATAATACGATTTGAAATGTAAAATAATATTTTATGAATATCGAGTTCTTAAGGGTCGGCAACGTATTTGTGATGCCTCGGGTGTTACAAGTATCCATAGGCGACGGTGACTGCTTTCCATCAGGCAGCCCGTCTGCTTGTTTGCCACCTATGGCATAAAAAAAAAAATGAATAAGTCGAAAAAAAGAACGTTAGTGGATGACCCACTATTACCGAGATATTTGTATTCGCGCGGCGTTCTTCAGTCGCACCGCGGACACTACCGCCTAATGAGATTTCATTAATGTCAATTAAATACCCCAAGTTCCAAACTCGTGTTCATTTACACTCGCTGATATTCGAACCATGATCGCACCTTAATGAATCGCTTTTAGTTTCCTTGATTTATTGTCTCCTCAATATATTCATATTCATTTAGTTGGTAAAACCAATTTACAAGACAATAATTACGTACGTAAGTATAATAGTAAATTACAATAAGTCCAAAATGTCCGTCGGGTGTACAGAATGCTGCATTTATTTTGTACAGAAATTAAGTCTTCGGTCAAATTTGTCCACTTCCTAACATGTCCATTTCAAAAGTTGTCAACTTCCTAATTCGTTCATTCCTATCACGTCCTTTTTAAAAGTTGTTGTACAGATTCCTGAGTCGTGCACTTCCTAATTCGTCTACTTATTAGTACACTACTTAGTTCGTCTATTCCATATTCGTCTACTTCCTAATTTGTCTTCCTTACAAACACTTACGAATCTATAATTTTTTGAGCTAAACAAACCAAGCAAAGCTCTCTGACACTTGCGTGTTCCTCATGTACTGAACCAACATTGATAGTTTAAAGCGTGTTAAAACACAGCTTAGAGTTAAATAGACCTTTAGAAAAATCATTATTGCCCAACCGCGTTTTTGACTTATAAAGTGTCAGATTTCATAGCAATAAATCACTTAAGTATTTGGATGTGGTCTAATTAGCTAAAACAATGTTGAAACCTTGATTATATTTTTAGAGATAAGAAAATATCTTTGAATTTGCCGCTTCTCAAGAAATAGTTTCGGTACGAAATAAAAATAATATTTTAGGCATTTACACAGTAATGTAAACGTTCGGTCGTGATGATTGATCGGTACCGGCCGAATTTGCCACCTAAATATAAACACTCTTTCACACTTACCGTGATTCAGCGGTGGTACGTGTCATATCGAGGTTATGGAACGGTTCTGTATACATGTATGGTCTTAATTTTGTCACAGTAAGCGAGGCCGAGTCTGCTGTGCGGAGGATGCATACTAAGCGAGCGCAAACAGCAACCCGCAGCCCCCGTGTCCGTCTTTGTAGCACTATGGCAACGATTGTTTTTAATATCACGTTTATAGAGCCAAAAAACAGTGCAGATGAGGTATATAAAGTAAAAAAATCAATCTTCAATGCTCTATGCTATAAAAAATCTAACTTATTTTATATGATCACACAATATTTGTTGTTACAAAATTATAAATCAAGCTTTGATATTTACCAACTGGCAAAATATAAATGCAAAAAATTAAAGTTAGTTCGCATATTTGTATCACAAATCTGTGAGTTAAATCTCTAATATAAACCCTCATTTAACCCAACTATTTCCGGTGTAACCGGTGCGTGCATCCGACATGGGTTGACTATTAATGAACGATTTGGTGAGGTCAATTGAGCGATCAGTTCTATGAATCTATAATTTGGTCAGTGCATTCGATGGGAAACAGGGGAATGTTCCAGGCGAGAATGGTCGAATGGTTGTACATACTTCGTTCTACTGATACCACTCTATCGTCACAGACTGGACTATTGTCGCCAATAAGCCTGATAAACCAATCCCAGTACCTGGCAGTAATCGTTGAAATCATCTATACTAATATTATAAAGAGGAAAGATTTGATTGTTTGTTTGTTTGCATTGAATAGGCTCCGAAACTACTGAACCGATTTGAAAAATTCTTTCACTGTTGGGAAGCTACGCTATCCCCGGGTGACATAGGCTATAATCTATACCCCGTGCGAAGCTGAGGCGGACCGCTAGTAATAAAATAATAATAAATATAAATTGTTTAGCTGTTATGGAGATGAGGACTTATATCACACACAAACTTTTTGATTTACATACAAGCTTTATTATGTGTTATTATTAGTGTGGTTTATTTATTTATTGTTCAACTAGCGACCCGCCCGCCCAGCTTCGCGCTAGTCATCCTATATGACGAGAAACTCGTGAAGGCAGACTCGACAATCTCAGCAAGTACATTGACTTGGGTCACGAGGTAACCGCCATGTGGGATGTTGACTCGACGATCTTTGTCCCGATAGTAGTTTCGTTGAACGCCTTATAGCGTTGAAATTAAACACTTTTAATTGATTATCGCGTGTATTTATAGCGTGTTCGCAGTTTTTCATGTTCTCTTCTCAACTTCTTGGCGTCACGTGAACCCATAACTTCAATGGCGCTACTAATCGCCCGTTGTTAGGCGCTTATAAAAACACTCAATTATCGTCACTCGTAACGGCCCCACTTAGCCGTTCTTTAATGTTCGCCTCGGAGTGAAATATGACGGGACGGGCCTCTTAGCGTGTTAAAATAAAATGAGAACGCCCCGAACGTTTTAGCGTAAAACTTTGTGATGGTTCAAAGTCACGGAGGCTTCGCGACCCTACATTTACATTGGATCTTACTATAAGTATAAATCTTCTTAAGTGTAACAAACTAAGTAAATCAGGGACAATTTGCTTTTTACAAGCTTTTACTTAACTTGCAATGTTTGTATTTTTCCTGGGCAAGCGCCTTTATTAACTAAACAAAATACAAGCTAAAACTAAAACTACAAATACAGTTACAATGTTTGTATGTTTGTTTGTTTAGGTCAAATCTTGCAAGATGAATTAGAACCACTTCCTCTTATCCTACGTATTTAAATTTTTACGTGTTGGTTTAGTTTCGATGACAATGCATTTTAATAGTAAGCATGACATGAATCGACTTCCAGGATTAGCTCCAGATAAAGGAACTCTTCAACGGCCAACAGCATAGACAGGAAATTTTGTGTACAATTATTATTATGATAGCCGGTTTTAAGTTTTAAAATGACATGGTTGCTGCACTCAGGGTTGGCTGCTGACTAGGGAACTCCTCAATGATTAGCAGCACAGACATGAACAATTGTATACGCATTCAATTATGAAGACCCATTCTAAGTGTCACCATGACATAGCTACTGCACTCAAGGTTGGCTCCTAACGAGACTCCTGAAAGGTTAACAGCACAGACACAAAATGTTGTATACGCATTATAAAAAGATGTTAAAAAAATGTTTTTTACTATTAATTTATTTGACAATACTGATGTTATGTATTTTGAAATAAACATCGGAGATATCATCATCGTTCGTATATATACATCAAGAACATTTTAGGGTATAAAACGTCCTATATATTTGTAGCTAGTCCGTATATTTGTTGTTCATCAAGATATAGGTACAGAGTGTAAGGGGAACACTCTCGAAGCCAAAAGAAGATAATTGTACTCATCATTATGAACTACTTTAGTATGGGACCAACCCTGACGTCGCGGAAATGAGTGTGAATGACCGTTTTCTATAGGACAGCTGATATTTTTTTCGCAATTGCAGGGCTGGTCCCATAGTAAAAGTTGTTCGTAATGTTGAGTACAATTTCCTTCTTTTGGTTTCGAGAGTGTTCCCCTTACACCCCGTATATGTAGCTTATACACTCGTGGTGCAAATGTTGATATGCAGCACAAATATATCAACGGTGATGGCCTTTGTACAATTAACTTGTGCAACGAAGAGCAAGGCTGTTCGTGCGAGAACAAGTGCAAGTAATGCATGTGTGTAATATATCTTTCATAGTCTAATTCATCCTTCTCTACTTGCTCAAGTTATCTTATTATTGATGCAAGTTTGAGAAAATTTCATTTTCACAAGTGAATCGGTTTCTTCTAGGTATGCGCGGTCTACGATCTATCGTAGACCACGCTTCAAATCATCGCTTAACATCAGACGAGTTGTCGGTCAAACGCAAGCATTTTATGAAATACTAGTAGGCCGCCCCTGCTTCGCACGGGCGAAGCCGGGATATAGCCTATGTCAACCGGGGATAATGCAGCATCCCAACAGTGAAAGATTTTTTCAAATCGGTTCAGTAGTTTCGGAGCCTATTCAATGCAAACAAACAAACAATCAAATCTTTCCTCTTTATAATATTATTATAGATATAGATGTATATAAAAACACGGTTTTTTTAAATTATGGTTATAACGTATACCAGAAGTTCCCTGAGTTTTATCCCTCTATCCAACAAGAATCGATTTTAAGGATGATAAATGAAATCCTGTCATGCGTTGCGAAGTTCGGTAGTGACATAAAAGAACCGTGTGTGACACACAAACTTTCGCATAATACATAGTATTAGTGGACAATTTGGGTTTTTAATGCCATAGGTCGCATACGAGCAGACGGACTGGTTGATGGTAAGCAGTCACTGTCGGCTATGGCTACCTACAATACCAGAGGCAGAGGTTTTGGACCTTTAAAGACTTGACTAACTCGCCTTTTGAAGAACTTCATGTTGTAGCTTCTCGTAAATACCGCGGAATTAGCTCTTTACTCATACCACTACTGTAGATGCCGGCGTCGCGGTTTTACCATCGCACTAGCCGCCACCGCCTGAAGGCTCATCCACACATCATAGGATCAGTGGAAATCGCACACCGTGCGATTCACACGATCCTTCTTGCCTCATTCCTGCGAAATGTGGAATGAGCTACCTTCCACGATGTTTCCGAGAAACTACAACATGGGGTTCTTCAAAAGGCGAGGTAATCGAGTCCTAAAAGGTCGGCAACGTATTTGTGATGCCTCTGGTGTTATAAGTCTGAATGGGTGTTTCCCCATAGTTACAATCTGGGTGTGTTCAAATCACGAGTGAATCGGTTTCTTCTAGGCAAGCGAGCTCCATCGTAGACCGCATCGTCGCTTTACATCAGGCGAGTTGGCGGTCAAACGCATGCCTATTAATAAAAAAATTAAGTATCAATAGGCGACGGTGACTGCTTACCATCAGGCAGCTCGTCTGCTTGTTTGCCACCTATATGGCATATTAAAAAATATATATATTAAGATTGGTTTGTAGCGAGGTCTAGTCATGTCTGCTGTAGGTAATATTGAAGTACCCACTGGGAGATGTGAGCGGCGGCGCTGTGAGTACAGGCAGCCACTAATGCGTTTGTCGTGTTGCGCCGGGCGCGGGACGCGGGCGGGGGTAGGGCGGGGCGGGGTGGGCAAACTACCCTCACTGATAGACCAGTTTAAACGAATTAAACAAAATTAAAACTTATTTATATCTCGCTTGTGGAGTGGATACACGAACTAATAGACCGAGCCGTGTGGAGTAACCTACTTTTAGTAGGTAGTAGGTAAACGTTAAATAAGCTTATTATGAAGATGATATTTCATTTTATTATAGACTAGCTGAACTCCGTGGTTTTACCCACGAGGATTATTCCTAATATCGTCAGCTATCAACCACGGAAAGTTCCATCAAAATCGGTCTAGCCGTTTTGGAGTCCATAGGGAACATACATACATCGCCTTTTGTATATAAGATTAGCTCCACCAGCGGTTTCACCCGCGTGAATTACTTCTTATGTCATCAGCTATCTGCCAGTGAAAGTCCCGTCAATATTGGTCCAGCCGTTTCGGAGTCCATATTGAGAACATACATACAAAACACACATCGCGACGACCGCAGTAAATTATCGCGTAGGGTTGAAGTTCTTATTTCTGGGTGGTACTAACTGTTGAGGGTCATCTCGATTTACAGCTTTGTTTTTTTATGCAACCATCATCATTGGTTGCATAAAAAACAAAGCTCCATATAAAATTGATAAAAATCTCATCAAAAACCTGTTACAAAAAATCTGCTCGAAATTATGTATGTGCGGAGCAGAGTATGTGTGAAGCTTTTAGATCCAATTCCATCAGCATGCGACAGCTTATGTCATAAACCTCCTTAATCCGCCGCTCGCGGCATGTTTAATACGCGCGCACTGAATTATATTTGGTTTGGAACAAAATTAATAAAAATCGATTGGTTATTCTATTCATTCGAGATTTTGTTCATTTCGAGTATTTTTTGACTGAGCAATATTATTATCCGTTTAATAATAGATGACATAAGAAAGAGATTTTATTTATATTACATGGGAATTACTCACGTAAGATTAAACCGGTTACTCCGACTATAGTTTCAGCCGGTGTCATCACGTACGCGCCGCGCGGCGGCCCATAGTGCAAAGCGAGACGCAGCCGCGCGCGCGCATTCACCTTGAAAAAGACCGTCTAATGCAGTTGAAACTATAGTCGGAGTAACCGGCTTAATCTTACGTGAGTAATTCCCGTGTAATATAAATGAATTGTGTGAAAACCACGCCAGTTTCAATAATAAAATAAGAAACAGAATTTAAAAAAAAACTGCTCTACTGCTCTGATTCAAAAATCCTTTGCTTAGAACTCTTCACTGTTCCCAAGTGACTAAGGCTATGATTTAATAAACTATATATGCTTTCAATGTACAAAAATGGAGATTGAAGCGAGACAAAACTGGGATGCCTAAGTGGGTGTTCCCCGATAGCTACAATCTAGGTGTCGTCAAGTCGAGAGTGAATAGGTTTCTTCTAGGCAATCTTGCTCCATCGTAGACCACATCATCGCTTAAAATCAGGTGAGTTGGCGGTCAAGCGCAAGCCTATTTATAAATTAAAAAAACAATGTAATGAAAGCTCGGGAGTGAGAGAATATGACACAAACATATATTGATGCACTACGCAGGTGAAGCCACATACAAAATATCGTATTTCTCTCCAAGCGTCCTCCATCGTAGATGAAGTTGGCGGACAAACGCAAGCCTATTAAATAATTTACAAACAATACTATATGTTTTTCTAAAACTATTTCCACAAACCGCAAAAAGTCTGTTGATAAAATTAAAATATTGAAAGGTATGAAACTGTTCACCCGTTTTTGAGCTAAAAATCTTTTATAAGCCCGTTTGTCAACAATGTTGTTGCGGTGCAGCACGGAGTGGAGCGAAGCGGAGCAGTGCAAAAAGAGGAGGGAGGGAGGGAGGTGCGGGGTGGACCATTCACACATGGGCTTGTCGCTCAACTATCTAGTTACGAGTTTGATATATTTTTCTCTATCTTGTTTTTCCTTTATTTTAGTAGTTATTCCGCCGCTTAGGTTGTCGTTTGCTGAAATAGTAAAACATTTTTGTGAGAATGAACATCTCAGCATTATTATTTGCAAACATTTTCTATATTAAACTAAACAAACGAAATACAGTCTGGGCTGTCAGTACCGAGCCTTTTAGAATCAAAACTAATTCCAAGTTCGATACTTTATGTATAAATAACAAACAAAGATAAGGAAGCTCCATAAATGAATACGAAAAGTTTGGAGTATTTTCTGAAACAATTACTTTGAATTTGGAAAGATACCCGTATCGGTGGAAAAGTGGCAGGTAATGATGAATGGGCCGTGTCGACGGCCCGCGGGCTGGCAGCGGGCCGCTTGGGCCGCCTGTGCGGCCGGCTGTGTGCGTGCCGCAACGGCCCCTCGCGTCCCACAGGGGCCATGAATTATAATCAGTTCTACTACCCAAATCCAATAGCCAATAAATGGCAGTTCGGACACTTTATTTGTGCTCAAGTGGGTACGCATTACTTACATCGATAGTGGTAAATCTTATTGTTCGTTTTCTTATCACGTAAGCCGAGACCTAAACCGGCAAGGATTTGTGTGTAAATTTTGTTTTGCCCACAAATGTATTGTTACGTTTGTTATTTTTGAATTTGGTTATACGGGTAAAATTACATGGATTCGTGTTTGCTTGTCTTTTCAACCGACTGACAAAAACAATTCCTCATAGGCAAACTTGCTCCATCGTAGACAGCATCATCGCTTGACAGCAGCCGAGTTGACGATCAAGCGCAAGCCAGTAATTTAATAAAAAAAAAAAAAACTCTTGAGAGCGATGGTGGCCAAGCAGTAGCATGTGTACTTTATAAAGATAGTCTTTAAAATAACCGGTATTAACCATTAATTTCTTAGCTTCTATTTTTTCTCGTTTATTATAATAAAAACTATCGTCTTATCGCAGATAGATATCGTACGTCCATTACTCAAAAAAATATATTTCCATCAACTTTTTGTGTCTCAAAGGAGCAGAAATATTTATGTAAATCCCTTGTGTTCTTGTGAAAAGAGAAAAGGGAACAAATAATTCAGCGACTGTGGATCTAGTGAGGCAATAAGTGGGTAGTCATGTCTTACGTAGTGCAGGTGCGGCGGAGTGACGTGACATCCGGGGAGAGTTTGTTCCAGAAATGCTTAATGGTAAGCGAAAACGTAAAAATATTTTTGAAAAATGGTACGTATTGGTAGATGCGAGTTCTCGAAGATAATAATGTATAATATACTAGCGGTCCGCCCCGGTTCCACACGGGTATAGTTATATAGCCTATTATCAGTGATAATGTAGCATTCAAATCGTGAAAGAATTTTTAAAATCGGTCCAGTACTTTTTGAGCGAATTCGTTACAAACATACTTACATACAATCTTTCCTCTTTATAATATTAGTAGGTATAGATAATGATAATAAACTGTTTGTCATCTATATATATATATAAATGAATTCCTATTTACCACAGAAAAGAGTGTGCTATTTACGCCATAATATTGAGAAGCACTTTACCGATTTCATTCATCTTTTTTTAAGTTTACTAATACTTTGTAGAAGGTTCTTACGGAAATAAAAATTAAGAGAATTGCGCAGAAAATTATAAAGTTTCAAATAACTTAACGACGATTTTAGGTTTGCGCGTTGCTGATTGTGAATTTACCAGACAGCAGTTTAATTTTTATTTTTGGACATTTACAGCTAAGTCAGGAAGTCTGTCGGATCGGTATAAACTACTATAGTTTATAATGAATGCTTACGTGATTATTGATGAACTGATTATTAAGAATTACCTAGCGTAACGTAAATTACCTGCCTTACCCAAGCGCAGAAGGCAGGTTCACTACCAACTGCATGGGCCAACGAGCTATTTTTAATTTTACAATAATATTAATTATCAACTTTGCTTATTCCGCAAAAAACCTCGGATCTTAACTGAATGAAATATATCATCATACGCAAGGCTATTTATTTCTATACGGAACATAAGAGTAAAGGATGCAAAGCCGATTGATTTTGATCATTTACTCGAATCAATTGCCAATCTGGAAAATGAAATGGAGCCGCACACCTTTATATTTGTAATGTGGAACGAAATGAATGAATTTCCGGTGCTCGAATGAACACCTTTTTACACGCCTCCGGTGTATTCACACTCCCGTGTCCGTCGCACCGATCCTAGCAAAATAATTACAGACCGGTCGGTCTGTAATTCGTAATTGTAATTCTGTAATTTCGTTCCACATTACAAATATAAAGGTGTGCGGCTCCATTTCATTTTCCAGATTGGCAATTGATTCGAGTAAGTTAGGTTAACTTAAATAAAGAGTTGGTTAAATGCAGGTGCTTAAAATTTTCGACGGGTGGCTGTCAGTTTTGTTTAGACAATACGATGATGGCTCTCTCATTCAACTCGACAGACAAGTTAGTCGGAGTGTTCAAATTTACAAACCAGTGTCTTCCCTCCGCACCCCGTCTACACTCCACTCAGTTGCCCACAACTCGCGTATTTTTAACTGTTATGACGTTTGTCAACGCACTGAGTTGAGTTTTGTAACAAACGGGAAAAAAACTGTTTTCATAACCGTTCGTTTGACAGCGTTTGCGTTCCAGCTGCGATCAAGTTGCGTTTCAACTTTCGTTAGAATTGTAAGTAGCGCGATAAAAGATGTACAAAAAGTTGTGGTGCAGTTAGAGTTCAGTTGCATTCCAATGTGCTGTAATTTTTTAGTGTGATTGCCCTGCTTTCACGCTACGTTTCATCACAAGGTGAGTTTTCAGAAATTCTATTCATTGAAATAGAGTCGAAATGCTTTCTTGACAGTTTCTGAAAATGACGTTTTGGCACGGGTAGTGACTTTAATTTCTTTGCTACCTAGAATTTTATTGTTATTTAATCCTAAAAGTATTATTGCGATATTGTTTTTTTTTGTCATACATCTGGTCGTGTAGTATTTAAGCATAACATGATGACATTTTCATGTAAAGATTTACATGAAAATGTCATCAGTCCGCTATCACCCCCTTCTGTGTTTTTTTTGTGCAGCTAACGCACGACAGACGTCTTATTTCATTGTCCTAACACAGGACACTTTCAAAGCGAACTGTGAACCAGAAATAGACTTCATTTTACTCTAACTTATTTTAATATGAAAATGTCCGTCTAGCATTTTCAGCGGAAATTGGACTATTGTGTCTGCAAGTCTGTGTCATCCATCACTAGCGCAAAAACTACGGCGCCACTGATGAAATATGGCGATGAGTTTCGCCTAATTTTAGGATTAGCAAAAACTGATCTGTCGGGCTTAGTTCATTATGAATGGCCGTCACATTTTGACAGTTAAATAGGTCGTTTAATTTACTGTAGAAACGGCAGGGGAATAGAAACTGGAGACTATCAATAAACTATTGATATTAACACTATGGTCTAAGTCAAGAACAAGCAAAGGGAATTACTTTAATCAGTAAAAAATAATAATTAAAAGAAAATTCTCTGAATACGTGATTCTTTTTAACTTAGGATGGACTGGTTGATATTATTGTTGCATTTCAGGTTGGTTTTGGTGACGGCAACTGCTCTAATTATTAAACAAATCAATCATCACACTCCTTGCATTCTCAATAACTACTATCAAAACCAATTGTTATGTTGGCTGTGTAAGTTTTTTTTGGATACAGTAGCGGCGATTATAAAATAAAAAGATGAATTTCTAAAAGAGCCTTTCCAAAAATTTATCACATTTATTATACGTATATAGACCTTCCAAGTTGTATCGTGAACTCCCAAGATCAACAAACACGCATGAGTGTGAATGCACGTCCCCGCTCGGCCCTGTCCGACCCCGGCCCGGCCCGGCCCGCCTCCGGACGGGATTAGCAAGGATTTGATACGTTTTCGGAGCAGAGCGTCGGACATACAGACCTATCAAAGTAGACACCACAAGTAAACCTTGCATGTCATATTTCCAATATAACTACGATAAATTGTCATAGTTGAGTCCAGCTAAAACCAGTCTGCTCAATCGGTGCCGCGACAACACGTGTCAGTTTGAAAAGAAAATGGGTAATTGTGCAATACTGATTTGTATGAATACCACAAATAGAGATAGCCGACAGAATAAAGATATTTATTTTCACAGGTAAGTACTTTTAGGTACTATTTTTTACACTCTTAGTTTTTATACAGTTTGGACCGCTTGTGAAGTCTACTTGGATACAGGTCTGTGGTCGGACACCACCAGAATGGTAAACCGATTATTGGGTAAGGAGATAAAGCACTTAAATAAAAGCTAGACAAACGGCCGTGGACATCTCTGGTTGTGAATATTACATGGCTAGAAGTGGGATTTGGTAACGCGATTATTTGTTCAAAGCTTCGTGTCGGAGAGTAATGTCTCAAGTAACGATGGCAAGAAGTGGAGGGGAGTGGCAGGGGGAGGCGGGGGATGCGGGTGCGGTGAGGAAAGCTGCATAAATCTCTGATAGCGCCACCGCTGCCACTGCACGGAATACTAATGTGGGATAGATAACCGAAGGACATAGCCATGTTAGCTTGAGTCACTAGAAGCTTATCACAAGGTGGACCAATAGAAAATTAAAGATACTAGAAAAATATAACGTATTGCCACAAGTGTAAACATTACAAACAATTTCATTAATAAATACATCATCATTATTTTGTTTAACATTACTATATCAAGGACTTAACATCTTTGTTTAAAGACATGGTTAATAATTTACCTTAGCATAATTTATCTGTAAATATTTTAGTGTTTATACTATACAGTTTATTATTCAACAGTAATTTTTGACTTTTGCGTATTTTTTTATAATTTTTTTTAATACCCGGTAAACATTTCTCCTCAGTGCAGTTAAGGCACCTCAGTGCCTTAAGACGAAAGTCTTCGACCAGCGTGTGTTACCAGTGATGACATACGGCACTGAAACGTGGTCTCTCACTATGGGCCTCATAAGCAAGCTCAAAGTAGCACAACGAGCTATGGAGAGGGCTATGCTCGGGGTTTCTCTACGAGATCGAATCCGAAATGAGGAGATCCGTAGACGAACGAAAGTCACCGACATAGCCCACCGGATTAGCAAGTTGAAGTGGCAGTGGGCAGGGCACATATCACGCAGAACAGATGGCCGATGGGGCCGAAAGGTTCTGGAATGGAGACCACGGACTGGTAAGCGCAGCGTAGGACGTCCAACCACAAGATGGACAGACGACCTAAAAGAGACCGCAGGGAAACGCTGGATGCAGGCCGCTTGCAACCGGCCCTTTTGGAGATCGATGGGGGAGGCCTATGTCCAGCAGTGGACGTCCTATGGCTGAAATGATGATGATGATGAAACATTTAAAACAATTTCATTATTCACTGTAAAGCGAGTTGGGTATTTTGGTAAGTTAAACAGAGTATTTTTAAGTATTTAATTACCATTTTTCTCGTACCCGGGCCCATAGCACCCATTAAAAGGACCGTTTCATAAAATGTAAAAAGTAATATGGTAACTTTTTATACCTAATAGAGCAATCATCGCGGACGGGCGGCACCGGCGGCGGAGCGTAGCGAGCAGTTACCACTCATGCCCAATTCTCACTTGTTCGATATTATCTCGGTCACTCATACTCTTATAATATTTCTTACAAGACAGACAGTGATCTGAATAATCTCGAGCGTGCGAGAATACAGTCCCAGTGTTTTGCGTTACTAAACGCAATTTTGGTGAAATTGTAACGATAATGGGGCGATTAGCGCTCCATTCCAACATAAAGCGGCGCCGAGCCGTGGCGACTCGCAGGATACCGAATTCATTCAGAATTAACACGTCACTTGACGCGAACCGGCCCTTATAATAAGCCACTTTGATTATTAAGTCGTTCTTGTGTAATCGCTGCGTTTGAGTGTTTCAACTCTGCCCGTCTAATTTAAAAAGCGTTGACCCAAATCTACGAACCATGGGCAAGCATCCCACCGTGTTTGCAAAGAGAGAAAAATATTTGAAAAAGGTACGCTGAAAAGTGTAATAAATTTCAAGTGTCAGGCATGTGCAGTGCTGTAAATGTGCGCAAAGGAAGGTTTGTTGTTATACGGTCTGATAGCGCGCCACTACACGGTCAATCAGCTATCAATCTCAACGGACGGCGCGTCGAGTGCGAATTGTTACACTTTTATTGCTTTCTTTTTTCTGCATTTTGTTTTGTCTCGAAGCTAAAAACTAAATTATTTTTGAACTAAATATACTTTATAGATCAATGCTCTAAACTAAACTAAGCCTCTTGGTTGAAGGAAAAGTGGCCAGAATGCCAGCAACGTTGCCACGTTAAATGACAATGCAAATTTTTTGGCCAAAGTAGACGCCAGCTTTCCAGTCACCAGTCGCCTCCTTCAAATGTTGGGCAGGTTCTAAAGTCATGCAAAGTTTGACGCTTTTACATTTTACCGTTCTTACCCTAGAGCAAAGACAAAACTGCGGTAAAAATACGTTTTTTGTATGAGGACCCCTCCTTAATTTTTATCTTCTTATTATTTATTAGTTAATCCACCGTAACATTATTCTGTGAACATTAAAACTGTTTATATATTACAGTTCAAAAGATACAACGTTAAAAGGTGGGACAGACAGACAGACAGACAGCGTAGGCTTAGTAATAGGGTCGCGATGACACCTTTTGGATACGGAACCCTACAATTGATTGGATTGGGTTGGGACCGTCCAAATGTAAAAACATTATCGCTTTAAACAAAATAGCAATTTGTTGTCCAACAATCAATCAGTGTGGCGGTGCAATGTATTGTTTCGATCCGCAACCACAAATAATTGTACAGTCGCAATTTGGCAGCAGATGTAGGATTGTAGGATTTGTAGGTACAATGCGTTGCGTCAATGTCGCGCGACAGAGTGTCGCGCCGTAAAATGCCGCCGCTCTCCAACTAATCTGATTGATGAACTATAAACCGGAGCGACAGATGCCGGCAACAAACTTTATGGTTGTATCAAGGGTCCCGAACTAAACTCATTTCGACATCTCATAAAAGGGGCAGTAAGTTTTGTGACAGTTTGTGTCTTTGGCAAAATAATAACGTTGTAGATTTCCTCGTAACAATCTTTGGTCGTAACCCCATAAGCGTGACGCTTCTAACAATTGATCATTTCCCAAACTTGGACACTTATAATGGACAGCTACAGTTATCTAATAAAACATTATTTTCACGCGTGCCACTGTTTGCTAGGCAGTATGGACACAACTTCTTTATTAGAAGAATAAATACAATACAAATACAAATACAAATCATTTATTCGGGCATAATTTATATTAAGCTATAGTAATGATCCCAGAGGCTCCTGAACTAGTCAGAGACTGTGTGACGGGAGCCAATGGCTTCTCCTATTAACGTATCAATTAATTATACCAAAACAGTAACAAAGCATTTAAAAATTTTAAAATTATGTAAAAAAATATATTTAAAAGTAATTTTAAATTTTGATTACCATTCCAAAAGTAGCCAAAAAAATAATAATAATAAGATAAAATAATTTTTAAACCATTAAATGCAACAGTCTGCGCTATTCTATGCGCAGTTTGTGTGAACATGTGTATGTATGTATGTGTGTGTGTGTGTGTGTGTGTGTGGGTGTGGGTGTGGGTGTGGGTGTGAGTGAGTGTGTGTGTATAAATCTTCGTCAAGAAAATATCTTCGTGTTTTTCGCCATTTTCAAAGAAAGAAGGTAACCTCTTATGTAGATATAATAGGTATACTAGGATCGAAACCAGGTGTTCAGCAGTGGCACGTGCGACGTATAGCCAATAATTTGCAGTATTTGTGAAGTTATAGCTGGGCAATGTGGCCGCCGAGCTCTGTTAGGTACAACGTCCGGTGACAATAATGTCAATACCTCAGTGAAGCTAAACATTATACTAATATCGGGTGGCGACCGGTTAAGCTTAGTGGTAACGCATTCTTATAAGCAGGTTTCAGCTATGATTCCCAGCCAGGGCAAAAATTAAAAAAAAATATTTAAATTTCTTCCGAGTCTAAAACGTTGCCATAATTTTTTGGGAGGAGGGGTTGCTTAGGGGCAAATCTAACATTATTTAAAATTATTTACTCTCCGGTTAGGAATCTCTTTGAACGAACGCTTACTAACACTTTCTTGAAAGTCCTGTTAAAATAGGTCCAGGCGTTTTGGAGTCCATACATACACACTTTGACGGGATAGTCCGTTGGTGCAGTTGGTAGTGAATCTACCTTCTGAGATTGGGGGCGTGAGTTCGATTCCTGCCTAGGACAAACATTTATGTGTTGAACATTTGTGTTTGTTCTATATCTGGTTGTTAATATCTATTTAAGGGGAAGTGCCTTTATTATCTAAACAAAATACAAGCTAAATCTAAAACTACAAATATAGTTAGACTGCCCATAGACCGTTGAAGGTCTAAAGACAAGCCAAATGCTCAAGCCCACTACTAGTTGGCAGCGTACCCAGCATGCTGGCGGCATTACCACGTTGAATGGCAATGCTTATGCGTAGAGCCAGAAACACGCCAGCATTTTGGTCAGTAATTCTATTTAAGTATGTATTTAAAACTTTATATCAGTCTCTGGTAGCTATAACACAAAGCTTTGCTTAGTTTGGGGTTAGATGACCGCGTGTGCAATAATGTCCCGAAATATATATTTATTTATTTTATTTTTATATAATTGATTTGACAGATGGATCTGCAAGCTTCGAACAAAAGAGTCGAGAAAATATCTAACGGTATGGTGGATAAATTATCCCATTGATATAGACAAGTTTCTAACAGTGGTCGTCAAACTTTCCTACAGTGGGGTGGCATGCGGGCCGGGAGACGAGCCGCCGGTCACCGCAGACCTGCCCGAAATAATAGCGATGCATGAATAATGCAGAGCGACGTTCAATTTAGTTTGCATAAGAGATGAGCTGAAGCGTAGCGCCGCGACTGCCGCGCGGATCAAACATTCTCTCTAAATAGATTATTAAACAGCTCATTTGCATCGCCATCATCGCCACAGAAATTTGCTGAATTTCATGAGACAGATAGTGATTGAATTGTTGATTGACTAAGTAATATGTTTTTCTCAACAAATTCATCCGCGCAGAAAATCGTTCATTATTAAATTGATGTATTACCAGGAATGCGAATATTCAAGCGAAAAGAAAATCAGAACGAAATAATGCTGTTGTTTCAGCGTTTCAAAATATGTTTTTCGGTTGCGAACAGCTTTCAAAATGTCAAACATCCCTAAGGCCTTTAAGAACATAATTGTAGACAAGCTTTTAAAAAAAAACAGGCTTATATTTAAATAACGTTTTTAAACTTTATTGAAATTGTTTTATTTTTATTTAAGCCGCCATTTTGAGAATATTAAAATTTTGGGTATTGCATATTGTATTATTACCAGAACAAAATTATCTTAGACAGATGCTCACCGGCACTTATAATAAAGGGTCCATGGACCTCAGGTTAAGAAACTCTGTCTATTAGAAGGATCTAAGTGCGTAATCCACAAAAAGTGGGATGCATGTAATTTGTATAATTGTATCGTTATACTAAACATTTCTTCGAGCGATGTGGCCTGCCCATTGCCACTTCAACTTGCAAATTTTAACAGCTATGTCGGTGACTCTGGTTACCGATAACCGATGGGGAAGAAAGGTTCTGGAGTGGAGACCACGAACCGGAAGACGCAGCGTAGGGAGGCCTCCCACTAGATGGACCGACGACATTGTGAGAGTCGCGGGCATCCAGTGGATGCAAAAGGCAGGCTGTCGTTCAGTGTGGAAGTTAAAGGGGGAGGCCTATGTTCAGCAGTGGACGTCTTCTGGCTGATGATGATGATGATGAATAAACATTTAAGTAAATTATTATGAAACGGCTTAATGGTTATGTTTATCGGTCGAGACGAACGACCGGTTTTGGTGCCATTAGAGCTCCGTCATATTTATCATACTCTCGTACACACATCTCGTACATTTTACCGGATTAATGCGTGCGAACTTATACATAAGTATAAGTCAACTATCTCGGCACCTCACTACAAATTGTACCCCGCACTCAAGTTTTTAAAAATTTATTCGTAAGCGAGTCAATTCCTTTATGAAGGAGCACTAATGGCTCCGAAACCGGTCGATCGTCTCGACCGATAAACAAATAACGTGACTATAAGCCGTTTTAAAATAATTTATAATGAATCCTCACGCGAGTTTTGATGAAACATTTAAGTGTTGAAATGCGAACAAACCTCAACCCGCACGAGGAGTTAGAGTAATGTGATTGCACCAGATTAGGAGGGTTAGTTTGTGCAAAAACTAGTGAAAGATCAAGCGAGCTTAACGCTAAGCCGGAGCGTCGCCGGCCAAGCGTGATTGCAGCCACAAACACTAGCAAAGATTATCCTAAATAACAAAATGGAATAACTGGCTAAGAGCGTGTCAAGACTCGAGACACGAATATGGTAGAGGTCTAAATGTTAATCTAAAAAAGTGCTAGTTCAAAACCTAACTATTAAAGTCGAATGAACAACAAAAAATAGTTACAATCTGGGTGTCTTCAAGTCGAGAGTGAATAGGTTTCTTCTAGGCAGGCATGCTCCATCGTAGGCCGCATCATCGCTTAACATCAGGCGAGTTGGCGGCCAAGCGCAATCAATTATAAGACATTGAGATCCTCTTTTCAGTGGAAGCTGACTAAAAAGACTCTCACGATTTGTGAGTATATTCCAAGTGAACGAAGAAAACACGTAACACGGCGCCCCTTCACGGGAGATAGTAAAAAGATGTTGCCGCATTAGCAGAGTACCTAATAACTTCATTACTGCATACCATCGCCGCACCCTGCTTCACTGTGCTAAAGCTTTGTCCTGCGTGGGAGACGAATACAGCAACGCGATGCCACGCGACAAAATACAAGAGTTTCAAAAAGTAGCTGTACCTACAACAATAAACTGATCTACATAATGACGTGTACAATAGACATGTGGCCTAATGTTTCATTTATAACAAACTAGGTGTTGCCCTCGACTTCGTACGCGTAGACTTTCATATAATATTTCAACCCCCTTTTGCCCCCCTTAATTCAGCCCTTATACAATAGTGTTAACAGACGCTCGTACGCGGCTGACCTCAACCGCCGTCTGACTAATGGGAGAGAAAGAGAGGGAAATATGATATTCTCACTCTTTCTCTCCCGTTTGTTGGACGGCGGTCCGTCAGCCGCGTTCGAGCGTCTGTTAACACTATTAGCGGACAACTTTCGTAATTAGTAATTACAAAACTGTCAACAAAAAATTCAAACCCCCTTTTCCCTTCCTTAATCCATTTTTTGCGGAAAAATTATAATACAGTATTTATTTTATTTTAAACCATTAACCTGAATACTAAATTTCATTTCCCTAACATCAAAAACAAAGGAATTTCATGCAACTTTTCAACCTTCTTTTGCCCCCCTTAATTGAGCTCTTTCGCAAAATCCTTTCTATAAACGGACCTCTACACCCCATAAGGAATCTACCTGAAAATTTCAGCTTCGTAAGTCAAGTAGTTTTCGAGATTTCGTGATAAGTGAGTGAGTGAAAGAGTAGATGAATTTCGCTTTTATATATATACAGATAACAGCATTTGAATAGCACGTGCACGGCTTGATGTCATCAGGTGCGTAATTTCACGATAGACAGAGAGCGCTATATTGCGCTCTCTGTCTATCGTGAAAATGTATCTAACTGATGGTGAAAACCGCATCGAAATCCGAGGAGTTAGCGGCCATACAGACATACAGACAGAAAGACGCGGAAAGTGACTTTAATTTATACTGTGTAGAGATAGAGAAGATAGAGATAGAGAAGAGAAGAAGATGCGTCAGCTAGGCAGCTGTATCGCATCGCGACTTTTCGATTTCTGTCGCTCATCTAGGACAATTGAAAAGCTTACCCCGACTATACTATGGTTGAAGACGAACAATTCCGGGAAAACTTAAAGTTAGACAAACTTTTGTAAATGATAGCGCACGAAAAGGTCACTTTGACTTTATGGCAGTTTGTGGCTTAGTTTCCTGCGAGTTTTCCATGAGATGAGTAAGTGATGCGTTCACTTCATTCGTCGGACCTTTTTTCAAATACGGGAGTAATGTGATTACACGAGCGCGAAGAGATTTTTGTAAGTTTTGTTGGTAGAAGTGCGAAGCTAATTGGATCTACTCCGTGATTCAGCGGAGCGAACTGAGGCAGGCACAGGGCCAGAGACGGCGCTTAACTAATTACTACGCATATGTAACACGAGAAGTAGCTTTATAATTCATAAGTACGTAATCAAATTAACTATAATTAGACACCTTTGAATTCTTAACAAACGGAAACCTGAAGTTCAAACGTCTTACAATCCGAAGGATGGAGTGACGAATAAGGTACGTAAGACATTAAATAAAAATCTGCAGATTAGACTGAGTGGCGTACCTTCGACAGCAGTATAGAGTTGTAGGCTGATGAGGATGTTTTACTAATTAGACGTATTGCTCATTATGCGATTTGTCTGATTAGATGTATTGCTACTAAAAACATAAATATTTACTTAAATTAGTTAGACTATTTTTAAATTAGTTATATATCACTGTATGTTACCTGAATAAAAATTAAAATTAAAATAATTGATGACCGACCGAATTTCCAACAAAAGATAAAAAAACAACAAAAATGCACACGCTTGCTCGAGTCGCAGATGTTCTATTTTTGTCCAAAAGTAGGTCGAGCCGTTTTTTATGGATGTAAATTGCGAAAGCTCATCTGAGGAGGGCGGCATTTATCATTGTCGCCGCGCGACACTCGTTAAGGCACGTTTTCACGCGCGTCCGCCCTTACTTGTCGCCCGAGACGTCAGACAGACTACTTTTCTTAGACAACAGTTTTAATGAATTGTATATAAAATTGCCTAGCATTGATACATGCCATCATCATCAGTATTGTGGTAATTGTCTCTCGGCAGAATGAAACCTTATTTTATCCATAGCATTTTAAGTTACTTTCAAGTAAATTAAGCGATCTTTGTGAACATTTTACCAATTCATTATCATTATCAGCCAGAAGACGTCCACTGCTGAACATAGGCCTCCCCTTTTAACCTCCACACTGAACGACAGCCTGCCTTTTGCATCCACTGGATGCCCGCGACTCTCACAATGTCGTCGGTCCATCTAGTGGGAGGCCTCCCTACGCTGCGTCTTCCGGTTCGTGGTTCTCCAGAACCTTTCTTCCCCATCGGTTATCGGTTCTTCGAGCGATGTAGCCTGCCCATTGCCACTTCAACTTGCAAATTTTAACAGCTATGTCGGTGACTCTGGTTCTTTGGCGAATATCCACGTTTCGGATTTTATCGCGCAAAGAAACTCCGAGCATAGCTCTCTCCATTGCCCGCTGAGTGACTCTGAGTTTTTCTAAAAGGCCAACACTATAGTGATACGTGTATGTACGTGCAATTACATTAACTGCATCCAAGTGGTTTTCGATGTAACAGGACAGGCTAATTGGCGAGCAGTCAGTGAGGTGTCGGGCCGACGTCAATGGGTCTAACACAATCTTTCAAGCATATTTTTTGTCTCACTTGGCTTTTCTTTCTTTATATCTCTATTTCATCATCATTATAATTATCGGCTTATCATGTTCCCACTCCTGGGACATAGGCCTTCTCTCAGAGAGAGAGAGAGAAAGAGAGGATGGGCCCTAATACAATCATGCTTGCCCGATGCATTTAATGGTACCAACAGACGAGACGGACTTGGTTGACAAACCACCGTCCAACCAACGGCAGAGAAAGAGAAACATTTCTGCTTCCCACCCGCTGGTTGGACAGCGGTTCGTCAACCATATCCATACGTCTGTTAGTACTATTATTGAATATTATATGTCTGAGAACTTTGGAGGTTCTTGAACAGTTTCCTCACGATCTTTTTGTTCATCGTTTTTGAGCGATGGTATCGAAACTGCACATAATTTATTTAGGTCCCAAAAAGTCATTGTTGCAGGGCCTAGGATCGAACCAGGTGTTGTCAGCTTGTAAAACAAACATGCTACGCTTGGGCACCATCGACAATCGAAAGGAAGTTGAAATAGTAACAAGGATGCCTACGATGTCGTATGTCGTATGATTCATGATGATGTCGAAAAAGTTGGCAGAAACTAGTAAAAATAAATAATTTTATTATCTTACTAGTCTTACTAGTATCTTAGTAGTATTACATAATCAAGGACTTTTATCACCATTATAATGCTAACAGACGTGTGGATTTAGATGAACTCAACAGCCGTCCAACCAACGGGAGAGAAAGAGACGGAAATATGGTGTTCTCACTCTTTTCCTCCCGTTTTGGTTGGACGGCGGTCCGTCAACCAAGTCCGTCTCGTCCGTTAGCTCTCTACTATAAGTGAGAAAGATTAAAGGTTGTAGTAGGCCCCTAGCTGTCGACGTGAGGCAGTCAGGCCACGCGTTGTGTTTGCGAAGTGTGTTGAGACTCAGTTGAGAGCAATCACCAACACGCACACACTAACAACTAGAAATCGAGTACACTCTACAAGAAACAACAAACTAGTTAACAAACTAAACACTCGGTTAAAACCAGATTTTGCTGAAGAAAACAACGCAATAACATTCATTAATTAGAAACTCATATTAGACCGTGGGACGTATACAGGTACAATAAACACGTTAAGAATTTTATTTGATCCCATGATAGAAAACAACTGTAGAAATTAATAAACTAAACCAAGTGCGAGTCGGGCTCGCGCACTGAGGGTGCCGTACCACCACAAAATTTAAAAAGAAATTACCAACCGGTAATGAACAGAAACTTGTCACCGACTCGCACTTAGTCATTATTTATTATTTGTTATTATACTTTAGAGTATGTCCTATAATCGTGCCAAGTTTGACGCTTGTATATATTACCGTTTTTACATTAGAGATAACACATAAATAAGGTTTAAAAATAAACAGACAGTCGGACAGACAGACAGACAGACATCGTAGGCTTAGTAATAGGTTCCCTTTGGGTACGGAACTTTAAAAATCATAATCGTAAAAAAGTGGTAACCTATACTTTACCTACACTACGTCACATCAACACTGAAATATTATTGTCTAATTGAGTAATCTTAGTTGTAAAGATGGATAGTAACTCTTTATTGTGTTGACCAGAAATAACAATTACAAACAGATAGAAAACACTTACGAGCTAGTGCCACAAGTAAACTAAAATAACTAAATTTAAAACCTTACTTGAGTTGAGACCCAACCCAAGTGATTCTTCACACCATCACTTAATATCATCATCAACAGCCAGAACAGAAGACGTCCACTGCTGAACATAGGCTTCCCCCTTAGAACTCGACACTGAACGACAGCCTGCCATCTGCATCCACTGGATGCTTGCAACTCTTAAGATGTCGTCAGTCTATGTAGTGGAAGGCTACCACTACTGTGATCAAACGGTTATCGGTCATTAAAATAGTTTTCCAAAAACTTTTCGAATACATACCTTACAAGATAAAAGATCCACGTGATGTAAAGACGCGGGTCGATGTTAATCCCACTAGCGGATGCGTGCCGGAGTGACCCGAGTGTCGTCATTAGAGGCACATCTCCCCCTGACCCACCAGTCCCCCCAGAGCCCCCTCGGGGGGTCGCGAGATGAATGCGGCGCGCTTTGAGCGGCACTTTGTTTGCTTACATCGTTAATTTGGTTCCGGAGATAGTTCTCGCCGAATAAGCTTCGTTAAACTAGCTCGAGAGGCTCGGAAAGACAGCGCGCACATATTTGGGGAATTGGATGAGAAAAGGGCGCTGGAAGCATTAGCTTTTTATTCCGTGATTAATTAATTGGATTGAAACTAATCGTATCTAGTCAGGGGCGGATCCAGGACTTCATTTGGGGGGGGATTCTGACAAGGTTCGGAGCTTGACTTTTAGAGAATAATTTGTAACTTTAAAAAGACAATAGGTAAGTACTTTGAAGGGCGAACTAGAAGAATACCATATACATAATAATGCTGCGTGCTTATCTTATCTATAACTATAAGCAACAATAACGCACAAACGGAGCGATAGTGAAAATTTGTCGCAATGTTGATTTGTTTCAATGTAAATCAGATTCAAGTACATGACGAGTTATTAAAAAAAAACGTAGTTTATAGAATGATGCGCGGGCGAAGCGAGCGCGATTTTTTTTTACTGTCTTACAGGATTATTTTTCCCGGGATGTAGAGAGGTGTTCTACAAGAATTAATTTCAGATAAAATATAGGTACCTATGAGTATGCTGTGTAAAAGTGCACCTGAATAAAATCGAAAAACTGAGTAGAATGTATGGTATTGCTGGGTGTTTTGGGGGGAGCCATGGCCCCCATGCCCCCCTGGATCCGCCAATGTGTCTAGTGCCTAATCATTGCAATCATAACTGTTGTGTAATGTGTATGAGTATGACATAAATTTTGGTCTCACTTGGAATTCATCCCAGCAACTCTCATACTTCATTAAAGTTAAAGTTGCCGATAATTAATAACTTACTAATAATAATTATTAATTTAGACTTATAGTACCATTTAGATATAGAACTTTTGTAAAGACAGATAAATTACTTGATGAAGCCGAAAAAAACAACTCTACTGTATTAATTCTTCTCAATCAACACAATTTTCAAAACTTTTTCTTTTTGCCTTTTGTATTGTATGTGCATCTATATCTATCTTAATATATATAAATCTCGTGTCACAATGTTTGTCCTCAATGGACTCCTAAACCACTTAACCGATTATAATAAAATTCGCACACCATGTGCAGTTCGATCCAACTTGAGATATAGGATAGTTTAAATAATTATATAACTAGCGACCCGCCCCGGCTTCGCACGTAAATTACACCCGTGCGAAGCCGGGCGGGCGGGTCGCTAGTATAAATATAAAAATAAATCCCTATTGACCTTGGTCACGCCATAACTTGAAAACGACTTTACTGATTTCATTCATCTTTTATTTTAAAGTTTTTAATACTTTGTAAAAGGTTCTCATGGAAAGAAAAAATAAAAATTAATTAAAATTACGCAGAAAGTTAGAAATTTTCAGAAAACTTAATGACCATTTTAACTTTGCGCGTTTGACAGTTCTAACTTTTTAACTTTGCGTGTTTGACAGTTCTAAGACAAGACAACGTCTGTCGGGTCCGTAGAGAGAGAATTATACTGAATCTATGGTCGGATCAGCTAGTTCTATATAAAAATCGGTATGTGTATGTATGTATGTTTCATGTGGACTCCAAAATGGCTGGACCGATTTTTATGGGACTTTCACTGGCAGATAGCTGATGTTAATCCACGAGGGTGACACTGCGGGGCGCAGCTAGTGCTTTATAATTAGCATACATATATATCACATTAAATTTAGATACAATAAGTATAAGATTACAGTGGATATCTTAACGTAGATACCAACGTTACAAAATGAACCGTTCAATTTTAAGTATTTGTATTTTAGGACATAAAACGAATAAATGAAGCCGTAATTTTCAAGATAAATATAAAATGAGTAAACCATAACATTAAAATGTTTATGGCAGTAATTTAACGAAATCCATTATCAAACTTTCCCTCCTAAAGTTTTACGAAAAACTACTTTTGTAAATTGGAGGTAACAAATGGATATATTGTTTTACCAAAATTTGAAGCCGCCACATTCAATAAAAAATACAGATCTATTTAATAAAGCAACTGAATTTTCTACAGATCTTATTAGTTGTAAGAAAAATTATACTAAATATCCAGTTTTCGATGCTTTTTTCGTCAAAAAATGTGATCCCTTAATAAATAAATAAGTAGGTATTGCTCAAGTAACAAGAGAAATTGTTGAGATAAGATGGGAGAAATTTTTCGTTTGAACGTAATGCATAAAGTCTAACGAACCACTATAAAGTCATTGAAGATGATGTAACGCGGTAGATGTGAGCCATTCCTCACATTTGAGTTGTTTCTTTATTCTGCAGTAGCGCTCGGTACGTGACGGCAGGTTGTTACTTAGTTTCTGTGTTGGTTGTTACGTCTCGTGCGAGGGACGTGATCGCTGCGCTGGGAGCGGGCTGAATCCACGCCGTAGCACCAACGAATGCCATCTACAGGGTTACGCATATAGACTGTACTAAGCCGAAAGGAGTTCATTGTACTCTTCATTATGAATAACTTTTACTATTGGACCAACAATGAAATCCCGAATATAATACTTATTATATTTTTTTTCCTTTCATTCAAAGACAAAAGAAAATAAATAAATATTCGGGACATTTTTGCACACACGGTCATCTGACCCCAAACTAAGCAAAAAAAAAAAAAACGCTTTTTTAAAGCTTGTGATATGGCTGCCAGATACTGATAGGTATAGACTTTTAAATAGTCATTGTCATAGTACTTTATTGACATCAAATTACAGGTACACGTCACAAAATAAATGATAATAAAATAATTTAAAATTATTACAGGAATAGATATTAGCAACCAGATATAGAACAAACACAAATGTTCATCACATAAATGTTTGTCCTAGGTGGGAATCGAACCCACGCCCCCAAGCTCAGAAGGCAAATTCACTACCAAGTGGACTAACGGGCTATCTAAATACTAAAATTAAGACTGTTAATGGTTTTGATCAAAATGATTTTTCTGCGGTTTCTAATGAGAAAAGAAACTTTGGAGCCGACTCTTATACCATTAAAATCCGAAACAATAAATATATTTTCACAGCAAAACAAAATATGTGGTAATAGATTTCGATGGAATTGGAGGTTTATAATCGGGGCAGAGAAATTTCGTTAGTTCTAGATGCTCAGAGCATATTAAGTTGTGATATTTTGAGATATTATTAGACATTGTTTTGTGCCCTTAATTCCAATTAGTAAAACTTTAGTGCGATTAGAAGAAAACATAAACAATCCAAGTAACAAGAACTTTGCGCACTAAACTTGTTACACCAACGCAGAGCTCTAAGTAAAGTGGTATAGTGAGTTATTACGTACATGTTTCGATAGAGCGCTTACTAATCAGCTCACTTCTGTAAACCACTTGTAACATCAGTAATCAGCTTCAGCGCTTAATGAAGGGAAACCGACAGTATGACATATGTCATATTGTAAGTCGGATTCTAAGTCAAGTTAGACACTGCGAGTACGTCAAAATGTATGAAAAACTTGCGAGCCACTTTTCACCTTTAAATATTAATACAACTTTATGTTCTAGGTATCAAGACAGACACCGCGTGTACGTCAAATTGTATGAAAACCCAGCGTGCCGCTTATATTGCATTTAGAAAAAAAAATGTTCTTATACAAAATTACCGCTCACTCTGTCTTACACCACATCATTACTCAGCTCCAGGGAAAATAGCAGTTAAGCGTATAAGCTTATTGAGAACAAAAAAAACAACTCCCAAAGATTTCCCATTGCTTTAGTATTCATAAAGTTTCAAAAGCACAAGCACGGTAAAAGCTAACAATCCCGACTCACTTTGTGGAGTTTGCTCAGCGGAGCGTGACCCTCGATCGTACCAGAAGGTTTCGTATTCCAATATATCTGAGCTTAAACTAAAAACTAGTTCGGCGAGTGTTCGTCGGCGCGTTATGAACACACACTCGTGCGGAAAACCCGAAAATATCCGGCGGCCGCGCGCAAAAACACTCACCGCAGCGAAAATTTGAATATAACCAGAGGGACAGGCGCGACCGAAATACAAAAAAATATTCACCCGGAATTAAATATAGCTATCGAGGTGCTACGATCACACGTAGCAACGTAGCGATATCGTCGTAGCGACGTAGGGCGTAGCACGTAGTGCTCGCGTAGCGATATCAAATAACAGGCGCTGGTTATCGCAGACAATAACTATGATAACCGATACCGTACGGAGCGACGATCTGTTTGTTTCTGCAAAACAATGTATTCGATATCACTTTGTGTATTGATACCGTAAAAGTTATCGCAATTTTATTACGTGGCTGCGGGGAACGATTCGAGATGGACTCGTATCTTGTTTTTCTATTCGATTTTTTACCGAGTCAATCTAAAATGCGGTTGTCAACAGTGCCGTAGGCGCGGTGTAAGCGTATCATTCTTATTAAGTTTGAGCGCGTGTCAGGATCGTAATCTTGTTACGTTCCTATTGTCGCGCGCGTGGTTCCGGCGTCGAAGCGCCCTCACGCGCCATCTGCATATTATACGGTTTTACGGTTCGAAATAAAAACCTTCATAGTTCTTACTTAAGCTCGACGTTTAAAACGTGTTCGACATAGTTTTTAAATAAAAATGGCATTATTTTATTTAGACTAATATAAAAGCTCCTCGGTGGAAGGATAAGTGACCAGAATGCTACCAGCGTTACCACATTGAATGGCAATGGTGATTTTTTGCCCAAAGTAGACGTGTTTGTTTATTACATTTGTACAAAAAAAGAAGCCATAGCAATAAGATTAGGAACTTAAGAAGATATCGTGGTAGAATATAATTAAACAAATTAGGCATGTTTTATTACCAATTATTTATGAAATATATACATCACCATCATCATTTTAGCCTATAACTTTCCCACTGCTGGGAAACAGGCATTCTTTCACAGGGAGAGGATGTGCTCTAATCCACCATGCTGGCCCAGTGCATGTTGGTGAATGTCATAATATATGTCTTTGTCACTTTGTTTTTCTTTCACCGTTGTTGAGCGATGGCTTCCAAACTGCACATTATTTAGTTACTAGTACTAAGTACTAAGTATAGTCATTGGTGCACGGCAGAGGATCAAACCGGGTGCCGTCAGATTGTAAAGCGCACATGCTACCGCCCGGCAACAATCGCTCTATACAACACATAATAAAATATTGTATGATCATTAACGGGGTATTTTTAGATAGCCCGTTGGTCTAGCTAGATGGTAGTGAACCTGACTTCTGCGCTGCGTGGGTTCAATTCCCACCTAGGACAAACATTTATGTGATGAAAATTTGTGTTTGTTCTATATCTGGTTGTTAATATCTATTTAAGTATGTATTTAAAAATATATATGTATGTATATTAGTTTCTGGCAGCCATATCACAAGCTTTGCTTAGTTTGGAGTTAGATGACCGTGTGTGCAAAAATGTCCCGAATATTTATTATTTACCATGATACGGTTGTCGATGGACCCGTTAACAGTCATGTAACTGTAAGTAACAACCGTAATAGTTTAAAACAGTGTTATATTAATCATGTAGCTTGTTTACCCAACTCTATTAAGACCTATTCAGTTTAGTCGTCAACAGATAACGAACAGACCTAGAACTAGGAACTAGACAAAATTACTCTCGCTTGTTGGAAATTATTTATTAATATTTAGTTGTGCTGCCTCAAACCCTACACGCGTATGTGACCTCTAACGTTTTTGTTATATACTCTAGTTAGTATAGATTGTATAAGCGTCGAAAAGTTGTTCCTTCACGAGGGAGAAAGAGGCACGGAGGGTGAAGTGAGAAGGGGTGGAGGGGGAACGGGTGTCGGTGAGTAACGCGGATCTTCGCATTGATTACTATTGTACTTGCGATAAGGGAATGTTCGCTAACTTTTACGTTTTGAACACGATTTGCGGCGGATCAGTGTCGCGCTATAATGGTGGACTTGCGTTCACAGAATCATTTAAATAAATCTCTAAATTGATTGTGAAAGCTCTGTCATATCAAAAAAAGAAACGTACGAATAATTATTTAGAAAAAAAAAAATAAGATAATAACAAAAGTACTAATAAAATACTAATTTTGTTCTGTTTGAATAATTTTGTGTAATTTTATTCGTTATGATCCAAATTTGGTTTCTTTCCATCATCAAAGAAGACATCTTGTTATTCAACCGCCAAGCAGTAGAGTGCAATCATTACTGTGTTTCAGATTAAAAGGCAATATTTACATTGAAATTAATGGGCAATAAGAGATCAAGTTTGTAATATCTCGTCTTCTAACCGCAAGGAAGTGGTTAAGTGATAACTTTTTCAGTAAGATTTTTATTCATATCTGTATACTTTCTTCACAAATCATTTATTTTATTTTTTGTGTGTGAATCTTTGAGTCTTATGATTTGATCTATTTTCCCTCTTATTAATATTATTTTTAAATTTTCTATTCATATAATAATATTATCACCGTTCTAACCATACAAGTAGTTTATATTAGTGGAAACTTATAATTGTCTCTTTTATGTTGTATTTTGTTTCTATCTCTGATGTTAGTTACCTAATCTAAAATTTAAAAAATACAATAAATTTAGATCCCAACTAGTTTGGATGAAATTTGGTTTGGAGGTAGCAAACCCTAAATTATAACAAGCTACTTTTCTCCCATAAACCAGCGGGTAAAACCGATTCCAGTACAATTATACAACAACACTTAAAGTACAATTATATGGCAACACGTTTCGTATTTGGAAAATAAATCAATTGTCAAACGTTGCTTTGTTAATAATGAATAATGAAATGTCGCGAGAGTTGATTGCGGGTTGTGATCGACGTTTAATTTCCCGCGGTGGCGTGTAGCGGTGCGTGGTACGAGTAGAGTAAGGCTCAACGCTCACTCGGCGAGGCGGTGGCGTCGTGGTGAACCTAACCTAACCTAACCCACAGGCCTAGTATCAGTAATCCGATTACTTAGTCCGATGATCGGATTGATCAGACTATTTCGACTGTAGTTTGGTGTTATAAATACTAAACAAAAACAACAAAACAACAAAAAACAAATAATTAAAAAAAAAAAAAAAAAAGGAAAGTAAGCAAGTAAGTTTAGTGTAATATTAGACTAAAGTGGGCGACGTATCGATTTTCGCTACGTAAAATACGCATTGAATTTCATACATATTTCAATTTCGAAATTTCAAATTTGTATGAAAACTTGATCGACTCACCTTCACATTGCGATGCACGCACCGCACTTTTAAAAATAAAGATTTCAGTATTCTTTAGCGATCATTCAAATCTGCTCCGTGGGCGCGCACGCGCACACCTCAGTATGCTCCCACAGCCCAGGCATTGCCCTGCGAGCTCAACAACCAGACAGAGATGTATTTCACATTAGCCTTACGATGTTTGTGAATGTTTGTATTATTTTTCTGTGTAAGTTGTATTAAATATATTTTTTTTACATTTTGAATTTGTATAATTTTTATTTTTGTGCTATTTGAAGGTGCTTGATTTTTATATATTTTTAGTTTATTAGTAATCGCTCAAAAAAATTTATTACTAATGGAACTGGTCAAAACTACTTAGCTAAAGTGAATGACAATTTTGCAGAACCATTATAGAACTTCTATCTACAAAAAAAAAAAACACGTAAATCGGTTCAAAAACGGTGGAGTAATTTTATTGGTAGACAAAAAAACTGACTGCTTTGAAAACCTTTATCCTGGAGTACGTTTAAACTTTTAAGACTTAAAAACGGACTGCTTTGAGAGCCTGTTTCCTGAAGTAGGTTTAAAACTTTTTCTGCTCGTATATGATAAAAGAACAGTAGAAATGTAAAAGTGCACGTCACTGCATGTAGTAACCGAGTTAGTGTTAAGCTGTCGAACAGTAAATTGAATTAACTCGAGCGCGATACTGGTCGAATAGAGGTTCTATTCTCGGACGTGTTGCAATCGATAAAAGCACAGAACGGACGTTCACACCGATTTATAAATGCTTAAATTTATATATTAATACCGAGTAACCATGTGTAAGGAAAACACCCCCGAAAACGAATACTGGTGATTACTGATACCATCATCATCATCATCATTGTGGCGTATGGGTTTCTTCACGATGTTTTCGTTCACAGATTTTAAGCGATAGCGTCGGAACTGCACAAAATTTATTTAAATACTTATAAGTTATTGGTGTAGGGCTGGGGATCGATCCGGGTACTGTCAGATTGTAAAGCGCATATGCTATCTTTAGACCACCATCGTTCAACTCATTATTGATACGATACCACAAAAAATAAATAGTTTTTCATCATCATCATTTCAGCCTATCATGCTTCTACTGCTTGGACACAGGCCTTCTCTCAGAGAGATACATGACAATTTTTTTATTAACTCTTATAAAAGCTGATCATAAATATCTACGAATACAAAATTAAAATTAGTTCTAAAATACATAAGTAATAAGTATTTTAATTCCATGCTAGACAGAGAGCGCACTATAGCGATATATGACGTCAAGCATCAGGCGCGCCATACAAATGCTATACTAACACGCATTGCGAGAAAGGAATAGAGCATCCCCTTTCTATCCGTACCTAAAACTTTCATATCTCAGAGATTTATCTCCCAATTTAATTTAATTTTTCAGTATGTGTAATGTATTTAGTTATATTCATCGCTAAGCCTGTTATTTGTAAACATTAGGACACATACCTATTGCCTCAGAATCGATGGAGTAATGATATACGAGCTACTGTCAACTAGTTGAAAACAAAAAGTCGAAGACTGGTCTGAGTGGCATGCCATGCGGTCTGGTGGAATGCCAGTGGGTACTTTTACGTCCATTACATCTAGGGTTGCCACCTTTTTTTAAAGCAAATAGAGTATATTTAATTTTTTAGGTTAAAAAAAGTACGACATCTGAAAATAAAGTACCATGTATTTACCAAACTATTTCTCGTCCATACATATTTCAATAATGACAAGTTGACGTGACATTATATTGACATTGACGTTTTAGGTTACGTTCCAAAGCAGTCCGTTCTGTTACACGTAAAAAATAGAAGTCCATATAAAAAAAATCTTCACAGGTAAAAATAAAGTATTTTTACGTACTTTACTGCCCTCATAAAGTATAAAGTACGTTAGGCCAAAATAGAATACAATACTTTATTATAAAGTACGGGTGGCAACCCTAATTACATCACACGCGTGTCTATTGAGGAGATGTGTGCTCGCGTGAGAAATCAGTATAGCAGTAACACAATGCCAGAAAAATCTTACCTACGCTCGTTAGCTATTGAAAGGTTTATTACAAAAGTACTGAGAAAACCTGTAGAATTTTTTGATGCTTTTATGTTCATCTTTAGTAATGAGGTAATAGTGTGTTTGATGGCATTAGTACTTGTACACGTCAAGTCTATGAAACGGCCCTTTAAAAATTTACGTTATTTTTTAAGTACTTCTCGTTTTCTTTTGATAATTCTTTTTTTCATATTGATCATTTTGATAATTATTTTTTTAGTTCCTGCAGTGTCCATTCACTGTGCATCCATATGCACATCGCACGTGGGGTGGGTGCTGGATTAAACCATGAAACGCATCATCAAAAAAATATTACAATACTAGCTGAAAACTGCCGTGCTAATCTAGAGCTGGATAGATCAAGTACCTATAAAAACTATGGCCAAAACTAAAGCTACGTCCAGTTCAGGTCGGTAGGATAAACGCCAAATTATACAGGTATATACTACTGGGAGTTTCCGGTAGTTACAATCTGTGTGTCTTCATATCGCGAGTGGATTGGTTTCTTCTAGGCAAGCGTACTCCATCGTAGACCGCATCATCGCTTAACATCAGAAGACGTGGTGGTCAAACGCAAGCTTATTACATGATTTAAAAAAATATATGAAGAGACAGACCAAAAAATACGACATCAAAAATTTACCAATACGTCCCGAAGATAAAGGCAAATATAACGATACCTCGCATTTCACGCTGTTTTAGTAAGGTTACAGAAGCTACATCCAAACAAACATACACCCAATAATTGACCTAGTCTGGTAAAAAGTTGGAAAAAAGCAAGAGCCTAAAAAGCCTTTGCTTAATAGGACATGATGGCTAAAATTACTGAACATCTAATCTGGTATGCTACTTATTTAGTCAAACCATGACCTCGGGTCAATGGTACGTGGGCCTGGCACGTAATTCAGTATGTTTACTGTTTACTCTGCTTGCGTAATTGGGATGCGACACGCGATGCGCGCGGGCGGGATTCGCGGGGGAAAGGGGCGCGGTTACAAGTGATCATAATTTATTAATTGGCCGGATTGTTTGTCCGTTACGCACAAACAAGCCGCTCCAGTAATTACCTTTCGACAGACTACAACTATGTAATTTAATACAGCCTACGAAGCTTAGGCTTATAAATACTGTTTTATAATAAACAAACATATTTATTTTGTTCTATGTGCTTTTGTGGTGTCGATAAAGAGTTGTTGAATTGTATTGTACTTACTACTTACAAATGATAAATAATTATAAAATAGCTTATTCTCACGTAATTTTTATCAGTCAAGACGATTGGTTTCGGAGGCATAAGAGCTTCTTCATCAGGGAATACGCGCGCTTCCGGAGACAGTTGCCTGCGCACTAGTACTGCCAAGGGCATAGTAGCGGCGGCTCGCGTCGCACCTACTGCATCCTCGTCATCCTTGCCCCTGCCTGTACCCCGACAGTTGCCTCCGGTATTGGATGGTGCTCCTTCGTTTCGCGTTCACATGCTGACACTTGTGTTACACATTTAGGATCTACGCATAACACACTGACCGTATCGAACGGTGGACGGACACCTGCATCGGTCTATTGGACTCGGTGTATTGTACTTAACTAAAATATTAGGTATCAAACTCCTAGACCATTAGACCGAGTTCGTAATACCGAAATCTGACAAAAAACAAAAGTTCGAGATGTCGGAATCTCGGTAATGAAATTAAAGTGGAGCTGGGCACGTTGCCCAGCACATGACATGTTAGTCGCAGTGATGATTGGTGGAGTAAGTTTTAACAAAGTGGTGTCCGAGGAAAGGTGAGCGTTGGTCGTCCAGCTGCATGATTGGTTGACGATATTGTCACTATTGCGGGTCGAACCTGGACTCGATTAGCACAGGACCGAGGCAGATGGCATAGCAACAGAAAGGCCTATACCCAGCAGTGGGATACGGAAGGCTGTGGATGATGATGATGTTGATGAGCTAAATATTAATATTGACAAAATCCCCTTAAATATATAAAATACATTTTATAAACGAAATTTGATTGTACCCGTGGGTTTTTGGGCGTTTCAAGACATACAAAAAAAAATACTTTTGATCAGACCACAGTGTCAAATTTTCAAGTATTGTTTCGAATATCCAAGGCTAGTGTTTCTACCAATACCAATATAACCAATCCATAAAAAAAAAATTGTTTGAACAAAAACAGCATCAGTTTATTCCAGAATTTTCTCAATCAATGAATGTATGTGAATAATGTATGTCAATAAGTGCTGTAACACCATGTTCATTTTACGTAGCATTCTTTGCGATAGCGGCCAATCTTCGCAATCAAAACACGTATTGCTGCTGTGAGTGTTGGCCGAAGCGAACTTTTATAAATCGCTGACTAAGAACACTTGATTTACCGACCAAATATTGGACAGACGGATCTTTTGGTAATTTTTCCGGGCCTACGTGGAGAAGCTACAAATCTCTTCCTGAGCCCATTGGTCGTTGGCTGACCGATATGAATTAGTGGTAGCGCGAATGCTTTATAGCTGGTTCCAGGTTAGATTCTCGGCCAAGCATTTATGAATTTATTAAAATGTTTGCTTTGGGTATGAGTGTTAGTTGTCCACATCTTTGTACCTATGTGTTCCATGACATTTCCAACACACGAAATTCTAGTGATGATCAATTCAGCTGCTATATGTGACATGTTTTTGTAGTAAAATTTGGTTGATATTTTCTTGTCTGGACAACTGGAAATGAAAACATTATCAAACTCTCCACTCTCCTGATATTATAATTTGCTTGCTAAAGCTAAAGTCAAAATAGTCAGCCAGTGCTAGGCAATAAACTGCAGTTAAATATTGAAACGAATTGTTTTTATTTAGATTTTTTTACAATGTTATTGCAGCTATCAGATGCATTCCATCAGCGGCCAGAGTGTTCTTCGACATCTTCAATTCAAGTCCGTTCCATTAAGTGAGGACTTAGATATTTACCACAAACGAGCTCTCCTGCACAGTATTGCTGAACCATCGTTACTATTGTCGTAAATGTCATCAACATCATCAGCCAGAAGACGTCCACTGCTGAACATAGGTCTCCCTGTTTAACCTCCACACTGAACGATAGCCTGGTCTTTGCATCCACTGGATGCCAGCGACTCTAAATAAATAAATGTATAAATATTTTATTACAAATATACCGGGGGACCGCCTATGACCTGCGGGTATCGCATGACATAATTGTAATTCAAATATTAATCCCCTGGCCGAGGTCCGATCTTGTTGGGATTATGATGTGATACGTTTTTATTGTATCGGCTTGCTATTCCGGACACGGAGGTTATTTACGGAACATAAGCTCATCGAGGCCGCGGCTCGCACAAACCGCGGCCGGGGCCGGCTAGGACCTAGCGGCTTATGGCTATATCTTCCTCGAATCCAATCAGCGCTCGGCCGTTTGTCATTTAAATGAGAATTACGCTCGACGGCCTCTATCTACATTCAAATTGGGGATCAAACAAAAATTGTGTGTCTTTCAAACCAACGGGACGGCGTAGTGAGGTGCTGGTCGGGGGTGAGGGACGGGTGTAAGACGAAATATTGTTCGTCGGCGACGTCGCAAGCGATTTATTGCTTAGGCATCGCGCCCTGTGAAGTGCCCTCTTTGTATTGGTAATTAAATTCTGTTTCCTTTTGTCGGCGCGCGTTAGAGACGTTTGAGCGACGCACTTCGCGGCTTCCTTCTTGTTTGAAAACTCTTGTTTCCCTCTGTCCCAGTCACTGTTGATGTTGAATGACTGACGGCTGACGGCTTGTTTTAAGCGAATAACTCTGTTCTAAGTCAAATAATGTAACACGTTTCGGATTTTTTTTTTGGATAAAATTAATAAAACGTATGATTAAAAAAAACAGCTGATCTGATATTTGTTCTGGAGATTTTCCAGTTACGTAAAATACTTATTTTGATTTTAATTGATGTGTGTGGGAATATTACATATTTTTAGGGTTCCGTTATAGTACACACTCTAAAGTATAACAACAAATAATAAATAATGGCCAAGCGCGATACCAAGTTAATCAACGTATTCGGCCTTACTTAGACGACATTATCATTCGTTCCACGAATCGAAATGCCATGTTTTAGTAGTTTAGAAACGTGCAATATAAACTATGTTGAGCCGTTTGAAACCAAAATTGCATGTCGCTCACGGAACCGTCTTTCTATGAACGTTTTCTACTCGGCACTGATAGGTATACACCAGTACACCATCCACGAGAATTGGAATTACTAAACTGTCGTTCCCTTCCGGGAAGGTTCACTAAAACCATGCTATATTCTGTGATATCAGATTGAGAGGTTAACGAGATCAAGCCTGTGGTAATAATGCCGTTGGCAATCTTGCAAGATTGCTCAATGTAGAGTACGATCCTTAAAGATAATTAAGGAAACTGAGGAAAATTGTAGCTGTAACTAGGAAAGTTGCCAGAGCCCATATTTCAATCGTGACAGTCGTGATATGGCGTGGGCGAAAGTTGTTCGGTGTTTCGGGCTGCAAGCGGTTAATAATTAAGTCGACGAGTTAAAAATATTAGCGTCAGGAGTTAAACTATTGCAAATTATTCGAAACTTTTACTTATTTATTGCATATATCATGTCTTTGATGTCATTTTGGTAATTGATTCACAAGATTGGTTTAGTTTTACAGCAGAGTAAACCTACGCAGTATACTGACGCTATCCTACTAATATTATAAACGCAAAAGTTTGTTTGTATGGATGTATAAATGTATGGATGTTTGTTCCTCTTTCACGCTGCAACGGAACAACGGATCGACCTGATTTTTTGCATGGGTATAGTTCAAGAGCCAGAGAGTGACGTTACATAGGCTACTTTTCATCATCATCATCATCACCATTTTTCATCACTACGCGGGTGAAACCGCGGGGCGCAGCTAGTAATGGAATACGCGGAAAGGGTGTACTAAGCCAAAAAGGATCCATAGTACCCAACATTATGAACAATTTTTACTATGGGAGCAACTATGAAATCGCAATAAATATCCATGTTCCATAGAAAAGTTTATTCACACTCGACAAAATGTATGGAACAGCTGATATTTTTTTCGCAATTTCAGGGTTGGTCCCATAGTAAAAGTTGTTTACAATGATGGGTACTTTGGATTTTTTTGGTTTAGTACATCATTTCCGCGTAACCCTGTATAGTTGCATTTCTTTGCTTGTCTTGCAGGCGAAGACGTGGCTAGTATCAGAATGTCTAGGCACCATTGAAGCCATTACATTTATCTAATTATCAGATACTGTTTGCTAGTGTGTTGGATGGGACCTTAAGAGTAGAACAAATGGAAACGACCCCTCGGGGGTGATTATAGGCTGGAAGACGTCCACTGTTGAACATTTGCCTCTCCTATTGTATTGTAATTATCTATTGAACACTACCATGGTTTGGATGACACGTTAAATTTTAGGTCTCCGTAGTTTGTTTTATAAACAAAAACCATTCGGTCCTTCAGGCTGCCTAAAAACTGACATCAGGGCTGGCCACTCAAACTAACTTCTAAATTATCTGCCTGAGTATTTTTCCCGATTCGGGTTCCACCGCCGCCATCTATGTAGGGCAGTTATAAATACATGCTAGGCTGTAAATTTTTACTGCGCTGCATCCAAGCTAGCCGGATTAATGTTGTCTTCGTGCTGGGACCTGAGGTTATACTAATAATTATGTCTTCTGTGCTTGTGGTAGCTTTAACAGAACATTTAATTTGTATCGATTTTTTTATCACTGATAAGAGTTTTCAGAATTACATATATCAATATGTTATTTACGTTCTTTGTACATATTATTAGCTTTGAAATTTACTGTGAATACGTCAGAAATAAACTTTAGAAAAGTTACGATAAGCAAGTACCACAGACCTATAAATATCTAAGTAGACACCGCAACTCGACCTACCTTGCATGTCATTATTTCCAATATAAATATTACTAATAGTCGTAACTGAGTTCTGCTAAAATCAGTCTGCTCAATCGATGCAGCGACAACACGTGTCAATTAGAAAAAAAGTGGGTATTTGTGCAATACTGAGTTGTAAGAATACCTCAAATCGAGTTAGCCGACAGTTGGACATTAATTTTCACAGGTAAGTCAAATTTGTGATTCAAGGTTTCATAGAAAGCTGGCAATATCTGTAGGCAGGCACGTCGTTATCAGTGACCGTATAAAAACCGTCTAACTTAAACACAAAATGAATTTGCATTTAAATAGCAACCATGTTTTAATTCTAATCTGGTGCAGCGAGCATGATAGTAACATGCTGTTTGTGTTCATAAAAGGCAGTATATTGTAAAAGCGCGCATAGCACTGTTGGTCAGCCGCGTTGAGGCGGGAACAATGCGCGTAATTACCAGCCGGAGTGCATTGCACGAGCACCTCCGATATGCCGTCACCGATTACAAAATTCTTACAGAGGGACAGCTCTAAAGCTAGGGATTATTTATCATATTTTTTTTTTTTTACCTTTGCTAAAATAAAATGAATGGACAATCCATAACCATTGAACTTGCTCAGTAAAAACTAGTCAAAACAGTTGAACAGATACTTCAACACTTAATTATAACCAATGTACATTTGTTACAAAAAATTGATAGCGGTTTTTTTGTTGTGTTGATATATATATTGTATACCATACTGTCTCGAAAGGGAGAAAAAATAAATAAATAAACTGTTGGAGCTAATACTCTGAAAGGCTTTTTTACTCTGCGATGCTGCGGAACAAAAGCTCTCAGCAAGCGAGTTTTGCTGCCACATAATGCGCTGTAGATGAGTATCGCACTGCAGTGCTGTACTGCTAGCATAATTAGCTAGATCATTGCTGTCGTATGGGCTGAGTAGCTAGCCCCTAGTGTCAGAAACTTAGTCAACTCGAAGGTTTCTGACCTCAGATCAGATAGACAAGGGAGATATGGTAAGGTGCCGTGGCGGATGCCGCACGCATTTGTTGATGTCTTTAGTCGAACTCACTCGGACGACCTTGTCACACTTTTTTGGATGTGGACTATTATTTATTTCATTGTTGGCGCTATAAGTCTCTAGTGGAGAACAAAGTTTGACATTCACCAAGAAATAACTGTAGTTCCAATTTTGCCCACCTCAACAGCTAAGTTGGTGGCACTGTGCAATGTACATTGAATTCGTTGCTTATCGTCATGCTTTTGTAGATTTTGCAAAAAGCGCTGAATCAATGTTGATAAAAAAATATGGGACCACCTTATGAGATATGATGACCTACCAACCAAAAAAAGAAACATCAAAAACAATTCTAAATTGGCGGAGTAATCGGGTAACAAACATAAAAAAAATACAGTCGAATTGATAACCTGCTCCTTTTGGAAGTCGGTTAAAAATACATAGTACCTAGCTACTATTATGTTATAGGTAATATAAACAATGCAATGAAATGTTTGCCGCCCTATGCTATATTGGCTAGAATAGACGTTTCAAAAAAGTATGAATTGTCGATTTATTATCTGTCACGCGCGAGAACTATAAGTACAAACTTGTTCTGAACAAGTGTTTCACCAGTTCAGTCAAGCTGTAGAGGCCACAGGCCAACAGTGTAACACAAAAAAAAGTTTGTTTATTCGTACGTGCTGACAGAGGCCTCCGCTTCGCACCTTCGATATTACCTTTGATCAAATGTAATTTCAGTCAGAATTTTATATAAAAAATATATATTTTAATTTGTATATATAATAATTAGGTAGTGATAATTTTAGTTTTTAAATACTGTGTATATATTGTGTAATATTTTTCGTGTAAATAAATGTAAATTTCAGTCGGAGGTGTAATATCAATCGGAAGTTATGACTTATCGGAATCGAGCCTATCCCTAACATATTATCCCTAATATATGTGGCTGCACTAGGAATGCTGAGATAACTTAGCTAGTTATGTCGGTATGTCACCAGCAAGCGGAAGTTGCTGGTAACGGCATTAGTATCGCCGCCGACGGAGCACTGGCACCGCCGCGTCTGTCGGGGGTACTTCCGTTCAAGACACTATATAGGTATTGATTTAATCGAGTGCTGCACAATCGCAGATTAGTAATACCTAGATATATACGATTAATTAAGTTTTACTCCAATTTATTCAACATAAATACCATCTTAAATATAAATTTATAACTAAAACTAATTATGATTATTTTCATTTGCGATTTATTTAAGTCGAATATTTTTTTAACCCCCGATGCAAGAAGAGGGGTGTTATAAAGTTTAACGTGTAAAGATAAAGATAATTTATTTGCACAAAACACGAGTAAATCATACACACATTTAAAAAAGCATGCACAATAGGTGGGTTATAATATTTGTCGCTTTGTATCATGTTTTGCCTAGTTTGTAGGCGTACAAATCTAGAGAGATGGTATTAAAAAACCGTAAATATTATTTATATAAAAAGTATTAATTAAATTAACTGTCGAAACAATTTCAATAGTTAAGATATGATTTAATTAATTTAAATAGTTAACAGATAAACATTACTATAATAATTGTATGATAAAAAAAAAATACCTACTGCAATCATTACTAAAATTTATCAAAATCACATCAAAATCACTAACTTTGTAATAACATTTCACGTCTAAAAGTTTTTGTGTGTGTATCTCTTTATCTGTGTATATGTGTGTCTGTCTGTTGCGTAGGTCCCAAACGGCTGAACCGATATTGATTTAATTGTTTTTATCGGGTATTCTTAGCTATGTGCTTAAATGTTTGTCCTAGATGGGAATCGAACCCACGCCTTCTGAGCTTGGGGGCGTGGGTTCGATTCCCATCTCGGACAAACATTTAAGCGATGAGCATTTGTGTTTGTTCTATATCTGGTTGTTAATATCTATTTAAGTATGTATTTAAAACTATATATGTATGTATATCAGTCTCTGGCAGCCATATCACAAGCTTTGCTTAGTTTGGGGTCAGATGACCGAGTGTGAAAAAATGTCCCGAATGTCCCGAATATATGATTTATGAAAATCTGTTCAGCCGTTTGAAGATTACCAGCTCTTTTACCGGTGGTTTAGTAAAAATTATATGTATTTTTGTTTAATTAAATAATAGGCTTGGGTTTGACCACCACAAAGATGCGAAATAAGGTGGAGCACGCATACTTAAAAGGAACCGATTCACTCGTGACTTGAAGACATCCAGATTGTAACTATTGGGGAAGTATTCAGGGCATTCTACAGACTAGCAGTTTGCACAATAAAAGTAGAATAAAAACGTTTGATACTGGTTTTTGGAATATCATACCATGAAAACAAACGTTGTCACCTTTTCGTGCTTGCCCTGGCCAGGGCAAACATGGGCAGGAAGGAATTAGATCATGCAGATCCGATGCACAATCTCTGAAATTGGTCCGGTAAAAAACTGAAAGACAAGCAACTCCCCTTTCGGTAGCATTTATTGAGAGTGCAGTTAAAAAAATAACAACTCACGCTAAGTTATACGAAAAAAATGCGAAAATTACGTGTAACATGTTTATATTGTTTGCTGCGAACAATAAATAAGCGGCGGCGGCGGCGTTTTTATCAAAAACTCGCAAATATTTTCATAACCAGCAACACGCGTTCCGCCGCCACTCTATCCTAAATAAATAATAAAAGCCAACAGCAGCCTTCCGCTCCCCGCACCTCGCTTCCCGCATCCCGCAGTATAGTTTATGAGCTTCTAAACACGGTTTCATGGAAGTTTCATAGGTTGGAGATAGAATAATCAGGCTCAAGCGACATCATGGCGAATTCTGATCTATAAATTTGAAAGTCTTCATCAGCCAGAAAACGTCCACTGCTGAACATAGGGCTCCCCCTTTAACTTCCACACTGAACGACAGCATGCTTCTTGTATCCACTGGATGCCCGCGACTCCATTGGAATTTGAAAGTATTTTAACCTCTTTTTTAATTAGAACAGCAAAAACAATGAAACGCCTTGCCCCTGTCTGTGTTTCCACAGCATTACAATCTTGAAGTGTTGAAGTCTAGGGTTAATAGGTTATTACTGGGCAGACGTGCTCCATCTTCGACCACATCATCGCTTTCCGTCAGTCGAGATTCCGCTCTAACGTTAGCCTTGTCCAATGTAAAAAAAAAAAAAACAATATCAGGTAGGGATTCTCAATTTGGATGTATTTTTATATGTTTGTTACCTCAGAACTCCTTCGTTTAAGAACCGTTAAGCCGCCAGATTAAAATGGGTTTGGGCTGGACATGTGGCGCGTATCACTCAGTGGCCAGATGGACGATCGACGCAGTCAAGGCCCTAAGAAACGGTGGCGTGACGATCTTGGCTCATTTCGGAGAGGTTGGCAAGAGATGGCGGATGACCGGGATTTATGAAAGGAAATGGGGGAGACCTTTGCCCAGCAGTGGGACAGTGTATGTTTAAATAAAGCTTTATTCATTTAAGAAAACAAAGTATCTAAATACAAACGCAAGCCAAAGGGTGACCTTTGTCATGGGCTCCGGGCTCATATAATTTATGGCAACTAAGCAGTAAGTCTATATTTTCAGTGGCGCTAACAATCTAATTTGACGTTTCAATATGTGTCACGTCTCAATGCCGCACGATGTTACTTCTCTGTAATCAAATAAATCTTCCAAAATTATTCCCATGATTAATCACCAATGACAGGGAGGATTCTGCGACGAATTTCCACAAATCCACACTAATTCTTACTAAATTCATTTATTAAACCTACATATTGCGGTTCACAGAACCTGCGGAGAATGCCAAGATTTCTAGATTTCCGTCTGAACACTGTTTCTGCGAAAATCAAAGCGACAAACATCTCATACATACGAATACCTACATTATGGTGTGTTTCGTATTTCTCTTTGATCCTTCATCTTATTTCAAAGGAAATAATTTTAATCGCAAAATTGCTGAGGATCTGTAGACGAAATCTTGGAAAAGTAAACCTTTTCACATGTAAATATGAGGTACTAGAGAAAAAAAAAGAAAATATTATTTTGTTGATTTACAAGCTGCTCCCTGAAGCTTTTCCTGGGCTGTTTCAGGAATCGTACATTTTCCGTGATAAAGTTTATGTGATGTAAGATACTTCTATGCCAAATTTCAGCCAAATCCGTTGTAACACGACGGAGAGTGGAAATAAATATAGCCCTGCAAGTATCGATAACGTACAAACTTTGATAATAATTATATAGATCAGAACTGCCTTCAACTCGAGCTAGCATCGAAACAAGTCTGCCAAAAACTGAAGGGGGTGACGTAAATACGTATTCCATACACTTACTACCACCACTTACCACTACCATTATTCTCACTAGTTCTACAAATACACACTTCAATATTGAGCGGCACACAACTGCATTGTAATCAAATGGACAACCAAGGGGGGATATAAGTGTAAGTTCTGAAAACTGTAGGTATAACACTTCCATTTATTTTTCTGATACCATATCTCTACAAGTAGGGACAAGATATAACCAGAACCACCACAAGGGAAGTTATATATGCTCTGGAATAAACTCATTCCGGGAATTTCACCACACTACGCGTGTACCGGCTTTAATTCCTTGCAAATGTTTTTACTCGTAGCTGCAATCTAGAAAGCATGTCGGTATAATTATATTATTTTGTAATGATATGAATTACATGTCTGCGAGTTAATTTTTAAACAGTTTTAACTGTATTCGTTTTTTGTATTTACTTAATTTGGAATTAATTTGCATATGTTTTGCATTTGAAATAGTTATATTCTAACAATATTCTTGTTTTTTTTAATTAAATAATAAGTATTTTGTTTTACACAAAAAAATCGTGTAAAAATACACACACAAAAGATACAGTTGAATTGAAAACCTCATTTTCCATTGTCGGTTGAAAATACGCTTCCTAACATCCGTCACTCAAAATGAAATTCTGGTAGCCATTTAAGATTTTATTCAATAATTTTCCGGCTATCATTGTCCGGTCTCGGGGGACAAAGGCCGCGCGTATCAAAACTAGCGTAATTTGGAAGCGTCTATTCGGCGGGCCAGACGGGTGCGGCGCATTCCACCGTCCCGGCCGGTAATCCACAAAGCGTTCACAATGCCACCGCGAGCCCGGCTCCACTGAAAAATTGCATTTTATTGTGTCAACGGTCTCCTACTGCCTCAGCTCTAGCTAGAACTAGCTGGTGGCGGGCGGTGGGAGGGATGACCTGGATTCCCAGTTTTTAGCGTCTGAATTTGTAGCCACCTGACTAGACAGATTAGACATATCTTTAAATAAAACGAGAACTTTTTTCAAAAAATGCCGCTATCTGTACCTTTTATTACTTTATTGCAAAAGCACTTATATATAAGATTTAAGTTTAGTAAGCTCTTTCGTCGTTTAGTGAAACTACACCACAAGCTCGAATTGCATGTCATAAACTTATTGGTGTTTAAGATTTGTGTCGCGCGACTGTACCACACAACACAACGTAGGCAACAAGGTATAAATTGAAAATAATGTAATATAACATTTTAAGTTTATGTAACATTGAAAATATTAACAGTAGGTACAATGTTGTAAAAAGATTAATATCTATTATGGTTTGAAAGATACAGCAGTTAAAAGCTAGGACAGATGGACAGACAGACATCGTAGGCTTAGTAATAGAGTCCCGTTTTTACCCTTTGGGTACGGAACCCTAAAAAAACTAGATCAAAATCGATTCTGCCGTTTGGGAGCTACGATGCTCCAGACAGGCATGTACAGATAAGTACATGACATAAGTTAAACTTAAAACACCCCTCTTTTTGCGTCGTGGGTTAATAAAAAAGGCTGCGTCAGCTGCGGTGCCGTGAATTATTCAACAACACGTATACATTAACACTTATCCAGCCAAATCGATTACATAGGAATCGATTTATTTTACTTACCATCATGGTTATTCGAGCATATTTCAATTCCTGAATACATAAACCATCATGATGTATAAGCAAGAACTACTAGTCTGAATAAAGTTTCGGTGTTGTAAATATCTAAACCAAATTATTAAAAACGAGTCGAGCGAAATATTTTTGAATATTCCGGCGGAGTAAGTAACCGTTTAGATAAGAAGTGGTAATAACGGAATAAAGAGGAAGGAAAAGTTGACGGAACGTTCCCCGAATTTCTATGGCCGGATTGTTTACGAACACTCGAGCTAAATAATTCAGAAAAAGCAATCATTGTTTTTGCTGGGTTATTTCACTTTGCTGTTAAAATATTTACTAACTAAAATAAAATATTTTGTAAAAGAAATTTCTCGGCAAAATAACTTCAGAAAACAGAAATTTCTGTTTAAATGTTTAGATTTTAAATAAAAAAATTAGTCTACAAAAATCCATAGGAGTGTGTTTTCTGCTAACCCTTAAGGCGAGGTTTTCCCACTTTTAAGCAACGCTTATTACTGCAGTGGCCACAGTGCCTCAAGACGAAGGTCTTTGACCAGTGTGTGTTGCCAGTGATGACATATGGTACTGTCCTTAACTGTTGGCCTTTTGGAAAAACTCAGTCACACAGCGGGCAATGGAGAGAGCTATGCTCGGAGTTTCTTTGCGCGATAAAATCCGAAACGTGGATATTCGCCAAAGAACCAGAGTCACCGACATAGCTGTTAAAATTTGCAAGTTGAAGTGGCAATGGGCAGGCCACATCGCTCGAAGAACCGATAACCGATGGGGAAGAAAGGTTCTGGAGTGGAGACCACGAACTGGAAGACGCAGCGTAGGGAGGCCTCCCACTAGATGGACCGACGACATAGTGAGAGACGCGGGCATCCAGTGGATGCAAAAGGCAGGCTGTCCTTCAGTGTGGAGGTTAAAGGGGGAGGCCTATGTTCAGCAGTGGACGTCTTCTGGCTGATGATGATAATGATAATGAATTGGTAAAATGTTCACAAAGATCGCTTAATTTACTTGAAAGTAACTTAAAATGCTATGGATAAAATAAGGTTTCATTCTGCCGAGAGACAATTACCACAATACTGAACGAAATAGTGGCCGCACCCGCCGGTCCCCGGATGCCAGTCCCCGGTCAGTGGTGTCCAGTTCAACCCCGGGTCAGGTCACGCGGCCCATCACTCAAAACCATTTTAATAAATGTCGGTCTCGAATTAACGAATCGAAACGAGATTGGCTGAAAATTGCTTTTCAATTTATTTTTCTGCGAAACTGGGTTGTCGGCGCTTAAAAGGCGCTCAGAGAACTTTGAATAAGAAATTCGAACGAATCCTAATGAATTGGAACCTACCTGCCGGCCGTTGCTGTAAGTAATGAGAAAAACTGGCCAAGTGTCACTTTGAATATTTCCATGTTACTTGGCATCAGACGGTAACTTCGCAAATAAAATAACAATCCATTTCGTCGAAGATTTCCAGTTAACGAGTTTTTTTTTTAACTTAATAAACGAACTTCTAATCTTCAAACGGCTGAACTGATTTTCATGGCCCATAGCTAAGAACACTCGATCAAGTCACCATACAGACACACAAAAAACGAATTCAAAATCGGATCAGGCGTTTAGGAGTTCCGATGCCACAGTCAGTAACAAATACCCAGACACATTATACACACAGATAGATACACGTGCGTTTTGCGTCGAGGGTTAATAAAAGGTAAGTTTACATAAACAGAGGCCTCTGACATGACTGGGCAGTTGTAGTACAAACGACCAAGATCTTCAATTGAATGTGTCATCCGACTCAGGAAAGCGATCAGATGTAAATACTACTCGCGGTCACCCATCTAAAGAATCGGATCTTCCGTTACTTCGGTGATTTATTTGAAACATCCACAAACGCTACATTTATAATAACTTAACAGTTATAATAGTTTAACTATTATAATAGCCCAACAGTTATACTAACTTAACAGTTATAATAGCTTAACAGTTATAATACTTTAATAGTTAATAATAACTATTCAGTAAAGATTTGCAAGGCAGTGAAGTACAGAGCGCGAAACAGTGACGTTCTAACATCGAAACCACCCTAGTGGAGCGAAGTATTGCGTACAAACTGGCGAGCAAATAAGACAAGGACATTCGAGCTCGAATCAAAATATATGACGGCTTGCCGCAGCATCCCATGAGAGAGACCATGACCTCTTCCTAGACCATGACACATAAACGGAGAGAACCCGAAACTGGGTTACGGACGTGGGACGTACGGACGTAGGAGCGGGGAGCGCGGGGACACATCGGGAGGGGGAGGTGGTCGTCAATCACGCGGACATAGATTCAACAATAGTATGTACGGCGGTCGATTACAGCGATGACCCTGTGTATTACACATGGAGAAACCAATCGCGGAATTGATGAGCTCATGCTCGATTAACCGTTTTTATGCGAAAACAGATTACTTCTTAGCGAACGATAAAATTTATTGTTTCCTTTCATTCTTTACCACTATATTTTTATTTCCTTAACCCATTTATCAGACACAGTTTATGTGTATCTATGTTATGGCTAGTTTTTTGCGGTGGTGTTTAGATCGAAGTTTCAAGGGTGCCGTCAAGTTTAAATTGTGCAGCACAGCATGCTTTTGTATTACTAATAGGTATTCTGTGCTCTACTGCTCTGGGGGGTTGGACAAGACCCACTTACTGTTACCGTTAACGCCTGCTGGAAAGATGAAATTGTATGAAAAATACATTAGCTTGAGATAACATCTCTCAAGTCTCAACCTAATGTCATTGTCAATGTAATTTTCATACAATTACATCTTTCCGCAGGCGTGAACGCTAACAGAAAGTGGATTTTGTGTAACCCCCTGTACTAGTATATCTAATGAAATTCACTCCACACATAACAACACTGCGGTAGTCCGAAAATTAACACCTAGTGGTGTTAATTTTATTTGTAAGCTGATATTATAGTTTTATTTATTTATTCTTTTTTAATAATAGGCTTGCGTTTGACCGCCAACTCACCTGATGTTTAGCCATGATGCGTTCTACAAAGGATCACGCTTGCCTAGAAGAACTCGACATACATATAAAGATTTTGATCAAACGTTACTGTAGGTACTAACGAAGTAGCGAGTCTCGATGAAATTCTGCAGATCTACTGCGGATGGCAATAAGGAAAATGAGCAGTATTGCCAAACTTCCGCCCCGAACCGTACGACATATTTTCACATTACTGCTGCCGGATACCACACTGTTTCCGTAAATAATTACAATTCACATTGTTTCTTCGAAATAGCGAGGCATGATGACTAATATTTTATTATTACATCATAAAAAAGCTGATCATAAATAGCGAAAACGATAAAACAAAATTAAAATTACTTCAAGAATAAATAAAGATAAGATAAGATAATTTTTATTTTTAATAGTCAGTTACATGAACATTTACACAGCTATAAAAACATGAGTAAAAGATTACATAAAGTTATAAAGAATTGAAGTTTTTAAATAAATTAACATTAAAAAAAAAATATGGCGAATTCTTAAGGTGTTATAAAACTTTATAACACCTTATTGATATTGATATAAAAGATCAGGTTCGAGTATGCAGTGGCCCCCCACACTAGGCTCTAGGCCCGTGTCGTGGGAACAAAAGAAAGATAGAGAGAGAGAGAGAGTGGTAGCATTTTAATTTCATGCTAGACAGAGAGCGCACTATACTGAGCCGTGACGTCACGCCCCAGGTGCACCATACAAATGCTATACTAACACACGCTTCGCGAGAATGGGATAGAGCATCCCCTCTCTATCCTCACCTAAAACTTTAAACACTCATATCTGAGATTTATCAGCCAATTTAAATTATTTTTTCAGTATGTGTAATGTATTTAGTTATATTCATCGCTAAGCCGATTTGTAATAAATTAAACGTTAGGACACATGCCTATTGTTTTCAATAACTATAAGATGTAGAGTGATGGTTTCTGAGCGGTAGCATGTGCGCTTTACAATTTGACGTCACCCGGTTCGATCTTCGCCCCTGCACCAATGACTTACTCAGTACCTAAATAAATTACGTGCAGTTACGATGGCATCGCTCAAAGACGGTGAAGACATCTTGAGGAAATCGGTGTACTTAATGGATCATTAATTTCTAGCTACGTCACTCGCAACTTGTGATATTGGCACTTGGCTTGGCATCATTCTATTCTGTTTTTCAGGAGTGCAATATGTGTAGCTATAACTATTATTTATCTACATAGTATAAATTAAAGTCGCTTTCCGCGTCTGTCTGTCTGTATGGCCGCTAACTCCTTCTAAACCACGCAATGGATTTTGATGCGGTTTTCATCATCGGTTAGATAAATTTTCACGGAAGGTTTATATATATAACTAGCTACCTGCCCCGGCTTCGCACGTATAAATTACACCCGTGTGAAGCCGGGCAGGCGGGTCGCTAGTATATTATAAATGCAAAAGTAATTCTGTCTCTCGTTGTCTGTTTGCTTGCTTTTCACGGCTAAACGGCTAGGCTGAATCAATCATGACCAAATTTGACAGGAAGATAGTGTGCGTCATGAGGACGGACATAAAGTATTATTCCCCAGAAATGTGGAAAAACTAGAAAATGGCGGACAATACTGCGGGATTCAGTGGGCGAAGTACGAATATTCGCTACGTCCAATACGTATCGAATTTCATAGACATTTCGAAATTGAAATTTGTATGGTATTCGATACCTATTTTACGTTGCAAAATTTTGTACTTCGCCCACTGCTAGTGTTACATAGATCAGTAGCTAGTCGCTACATCACTAGACGAGAAGCCAAGACAGTAGCGCGAGACCGCTCACCTGCCACGGAGAGCAATGAAACTGGCAACCAATTATGCAACCAACTTATTAGTGCAGCTGAGAGTGGATGCCACCATCGAATTTTATTTAAGAAACTGGTAGGTTTGGTGAAAAAATTTAGTTCCACCGTTTGGGCAACTTTACTGATAGGTTGGTCAGTAATTATGACCTGTTTCTGCCCAGAAAAGTTTTTTTTTGTTTAAATTAATAAGAATGTTCAATCAAGTTTCATTCATATGCCTGGTAACAGATTTTCCTTCTCATTTCCGTTCTATTTACTTTTCTGTGTGTTTCTGCATATTGCTGCACGCACAAACTAAACAGAGCCATATAATGTTCGGTATATTTTTTATTTGAATATTGATAAACCACATACGCAGATTAAATGACAGTCCCTCGAACCACATGTTCTGAAATAAATTATTAGTAAAAAAAAACTTTTGTAGCCATGTCATGGTGACACTTAGAATTATTATCATGACTGAATGCGTAATTGCGTATACAATATTTCAAGTCTACTGCTAGCTATGGAGGACCTAACCCTGAGTGCAGCAACTATCTGTCATGCTTACTATAAAAATGCATCATCAGAACTGCACAAACATGTACAAATTCAACTCCGTATGATAAGAGAAAGTGGTTCTAATTCAGCCTGCAAGAAATGACCTAAATAAACAAACTAACACACAAATTTTAAGTTAAATATTATAAGCTTGTAAAAATTACGACATTCGCAGCATTTATATGGCAAAATTGTTCTCCACCATACAATGGGGTAGTATATAGCCAAGAATCGTATGCACGCTTGAAGTAAGTGCCTATTCCATAGTTTTCACATCATCTAGTGTAAAAAAACTCCTAGAGTTATACACATTTTATATTATGGCGCAGTTTTCCTCAAATTCACGGTGTGTTAATGGCCCTGCCTGCGTGTTACGTTAACCGCGAGGAAGTAACTCAAAGGCATCTGAGGATAGATGAGGTGGTGAGGGGAAGGGGGAACAACAGAAGGAGGGGGAGGTCGGAAGGGGGGGGGGGGTGATCTGTTACCGGGCCGATGCTGACGGCGCGTTTTATTCCTGTAATTATTTCCTTGTTACCACCGGCCACTTTAAACCGCACTCGATGGATCTTCTTGCTTTTTAATACTGCTTCCACGGTACCTAGAGTCAAGTGTTTTTATACTGACTTTTAACCCAGAGCATCGTGTAATTAAGTAAAGTAACCCTTGATTCTCGTCAGATGAGTTATCAGGTCGCCTTTGAAGCAGCTCGCCTGAGATAATGACCTCGTCCACCCACTCCGTAATAACTGTTAAGCTGCAAAAATATATTAAATATTTGTTTGAACCCGCAAAATCTAATATTCTTTGTGAAAAATACGTCTCTTATTTGACGGGACATGAAAGTGGTTCACAAAAGAAGCCTCAAAGAGCTTCAAGCTACAAGCTGCTTAAATAACAAAATATTATATTTTCTCCTCAGCGCGGCGTGTTTCAAAAGCACATCGGTTTATTTTCTGTAGAGATTGTATCTCTCCAATGTTCGTAATTATGGTGAATTGCGACGTTTGTTTATTTGCTTGAAATTATTTAAGTGTAATTTATATTCTGTAGTTTATTTTTTTGGCTCAGACTCTAAAAATGTTGAAGTAATTCTGCTTAGTTTAAACAGTTATGTAAATGTGATGCACGCCAAACTCAGTTTGCTTATTTATCAGCGTCTGGTGTCTCCGGTGTACAAAATGTACTCTCTGACGGCCTTTGGCGTCGGTTCACGCTCGTACCTACTCGGACAATAAAATTCAATCTTGTCCAATACAGAAAATTATGTATTTCTTGGCAATTAATCAAGCAATCTTGATCAATATTTTTTGATTATCAACTTACTTGTCAAGTTTTTTTACTGGGAATTGGCCTTTAGAAACAAAACTAAACTTGAGAGGGAGCTAGGATGGTTAAAAAACTATTGAACCAAAGCTAATAATTTTTTGTGGGATCACCTTGAGAGCTTCTACATGATAAAAAAATATCATGTAAATTAGTTACAAATGCCAGAGTGATCGGTTTACATAGATCGACGAGCTGTGAGGCTAAATAGGTGATGAAAAACTGCTTTCTTCAAAGCTGCAGAGCCTTGAGCATCGGCGTAAGGTGGCAAGCTTGGCAATTTTTGGCTGCATTTTGGTTAGTGTCCTTTCAAGTTACACGACCTAATCCCTCCATCCCTTTTTGCAGCAGGACAAGTCGGAGAACACACAAATACTATTTTTGAATAGTTGACATGCCACCGGCTCAAACTAGCAGGTTTGCCTCCACCTTCCTAGGGACTGGAATACCTTGCCAACGCCTTTGTTTGCTGAAAACTATAACCTGCGGGGTTATTACAGAAGTTTGATTGTGATCGCGATTGCATGCCGTCTCGTTCGCATTTACTTACTCGCACCACGTGCGTAAGTGAGATGGCACGCGATCGCAATCACAATCCGAATCACGATAGGACATCCATAATAAGGCATTTGTTTAACTTATTCTGTTTTTTTTAAATTGAGATCTTTTGAAGTTAAAACGACGTCGGTTAAAAATGGCACAATATTGTAGAATTTTATTGCTCGTGTTGGAGTAGGTACCTAATATTTGCATGGCAAAGGTCGCGACTCAGGCCCGTGGCTGTTCATTTTGTATGCAAACAGAGTCGTAGGACGATGGGTACATCTACCACCTCGGCAAATACGTAGTCGAGAAAATAATGTCAAACGACTAAATTATTTGTATGGTTTACCTTTGGATCCGCGGGAAGAATGGTGGTATATAGCTATAAGAATGGTGCTATTACTTATAGCATTAGTGTTTTTAGTATTTTAACCCCTGACGCAAAAAGAGGGGTGCTATACGTTTACTTTTCTTTTTGAAGGGCAAGTGCCTTTATAAGCCTAAGTAATTAAACAAAATACAAGCTAATACTAACATTACAAATACAGTTAGACTGCCCATGAAGACCGTTGAAGGTCTAAAGACATTTTTTTTTATTTCAAGTAAGTAAGTTGTCTTAAAACCTATGTTAGATTTATCCAGACAACTGGTTCTCGGTATATATTTTATTTAATCCAAATGCTCAAGCCCACTACCAGTTGCAGCGTACCCAGCATGCGTACGTTTAACGCCTATATCTGTGTTACTGTCTCTGGCATCGTAGATCGGCTGAATTGATTTTGATATGGGTTTTTTGTTTGTTTGAAAGGTGACTTGATCGAGAGTGTTCTTAGCTATGATTCAAGAAATAGTCCGGTCAATTATTATTTAGACATATAAATAGGATCGATGGGGATTTTTAAAACTTTATTTGTAATGGCAAACCCCAGCTCTCCACCAATATTTGACTCTCCGGGGATTTTTGTTATTTCAAATGTCTATATTGACCGGACTCAAAATCTGTTCAGCCGTTTGTAGATTCGGCTCTTTTATCGGGGATAAAAAACCCATTACTACTTGTTATGTTACTTATCAGCGAACAACAATTTTTGAAAAATAACTAAATTATTTTCTGTATTACACCTAATCTATGCTCACAATGCTTTTGAAACTCAACATTTTAATATTGTTTTACTATTTTAACCGTTTATTATTTTTTGGAGACGTGACTGCTAATTTAGTGCACGGCGGGTGATAAAAAAGTTTTAAAATGTGTTTTTATTGTCTTAATTTAAAAAAAAACGTGTTGATCGTTGCATGTATTTTTTTGTGTAGGGTAATGACCCGACGGTGGTGCCTCTGTGAGCACGATAAGCCCCCCACCCGAGACGAGACATGAATTTAGTTTAAGTTACGTTACAACTCGCATTTACCTCGTGAAGGGTACATCACGCCAGGGCAATGCAACCACGATACCCACGAATGACTCACTATTTTAACTAGAGCGTTTTTTTTCTTATCTTCTCTTATTTTTCCTCTTTTTTTTAACTCGTAGTGTCTATTCTGTCGTGTCTTTTGTTTCTGTCATGCATAAATATTTTTCTCTCTTCTTTCTTTCTATTTTTAACCGACTTGGAAAAACGAGGAACATTCACAATTCGCCCCGTTTTTTTAAATATATGTACAGCGATTACGCTGTACATATATCAATACATATACCAATTTGCGTGTTTCTTTTGTTATCATGTAGAAAAAAACTCCGAGGTGGTCTCACAAAAATTTCGTCAATTAGGGATCAGTAGTTTATAAAGCAGTTCAAATAATAGCTAGAGCGCCTATGAATTTCGCGATAACGAATCCCTACAATACTTTTGTTTTGTCTTTTGTTCGAGTCAGAACAAGGAGGTATTCATGCTCGATTTACGCATCCATGTGTAAATCGTATCTATAAATAAACTAGTAGTTTACCCCGAACAGAGTTAAAGAAGGTTTTAAACATTCCACTATCATAGGCGTCCTCTTTCTCATCTTTTAAAAAAATCACGAAACACATAAATTCTAAGTTAATATGCCAATACAAACTACAAAGAACAAAATAATATTTTCACACGGATTTATGAAGTCGGTTTTTTTAAAGATAATTTAAGCTCAACATTTTAGACATGGCGTTTGCCATGACCATGGTTTGCATCATCGGGTAAAAAAACCGCGTCTAGTTGGCGGTAAGGCCCCTGGTCTCTAAATTGCTAAATAAGACCAGTATTTTGGCGACTGTTTTAGCTGCGATTCAAGAAAATCTGTTAAGCCGTTTGAAGATTATCAGCTCTTTTATCGGGGTTTTTATTTTTATTTAGGTTCCTTAGTATCCTTCAAGAACCATTTGGGATACCGAGTAAAAACACGGAACCCTGCTACCTGTTAGTTATTGTAATATATAATAGCATGGACATCGTCCACGAGACATCACGCTTCGACGAGAAGTTTGATCCGTCGAATCTCTGTTTCGCCGTCGATGAGCTTAGTTCATAACTTTCTATCAATCACTCTGCATTAGTCGAAACTCTGCAGATAGTCTGGCGCTCCGTTTATAGCACTAATCCAAGTCGGATTGGAACTTGTGCACCGATCCATCAATGTTTATCTTTTCTATGAGTTCAGATCTTAATTGATTGATACTACTGATACTTAGTTGTATTTAAATAGGTATACTTGCTGTATATAGATTTTATTTATCAGCCTTTGATTTAGTAATTCTTATCTAATTAATAAATATTCGGGACATTTTTGCACACACGGTCATCTGACCCCAAACTAAGCAAAGCTTGTGATATGGCTGCCAGAGACTGATATATATACATATATATTTTTAAATACATACTTAAATAAATATTAACACCCAGATATAGAACAAACACAAATGTTCATTACATGAATGTTTGTCCTAGGTGGGAATCGAACCCACGCCCCCAAGCTCAGAAGGCAGGTTCACTACCAACTGAACCAACGGGCTATCTATCTTTAAGAATTGCCCACAAATCGAAATTTGGCAGACAAAAAGATAAGATAAGATAATTTATTTGCACGAAACATGAGTATATCATATAGGTACACATTTATAAATGCATGCACAATAGATGGGTTAAGGACTAACACAAGATAGAGAGAAGTGGACGAAAGGAAAGAAGGTCTTTGCTCAGCAGTGGATAATATTATAAAGATTATACAAAAAAAAAAGATAATTACATAGCTACATATTTAAATTGAATTTAATCAGACACTCCAACAATTTGTATAATTTATAAGTGCTTCAACAAGCACTTGTTCATGGTGCCTATTTAAATTATTTTAAATATGTGTGCTTGTGAATTTATTATAAATTTTAAATCAGGTTTGATCTCGAATTATGACTTATGTTGAAAAAAACAGTCTCGATAAAGAATGTAACGACATACACTGAGCTTCATTTGGCCACAAACTACTTCAATAACCATTAAAGTTGCAGCAGCGGGGTGACTGCGCAATGAATTTCCTAGTGTGTCGTAAAAACTAAATTCCGACTTCTTGGTGGACAAAGCGCTTTAAAAAGGCGACAGCGACTTGTGGCAGCCCGCCTGAAACATTTGCATTCAGAAAGCTGATAGATTTTATGTTTATTCTAATTGTATGTTTAATAAACGCCAATAGGGTATAAAATGTCCTTGAAAAAACTATGCTGCTTGACATAAATGAGCACTCACTGACAGCATCGGTACATCGTCAATGGAAAGCAACTTATTCAGGAACAATAATAACAGCTAAATATCAAAACAATATCCACATGAGGAGGCAGACGAGGTGAGTAGAGATTAGGGGTCGACCAAAGATAATTTATAATTTCCTTGGGGTTCACACTGCGTCATTTGGCTCATGTGGCATGATGGTCGGCGTCTTTCCCACTAGATGGCTTTGTCAGTGTGACTATAGAAAATTTCAAATCGACACGACAATTAGAAGGAAGCTAAAATTGACTAATTTATTTTTGATTGTTAGATATTTATAAATTAAACTAATATAAATTTACATGCGCAATCGCGTTAACTTCTAACCTAATTAAACTAATAGGTAAGAGCCATTGCTGATCCCCCTATCAGTAATGAAATTATATAGAATACCTAAGCGGAAAAAAGGTCCACGTCGCATCGCAAAAAGCGGAGTCTATTAACTCCACAGGGCTCCCGAGTTGTAATGAAGTGGTTGCTCAGCCTCCAACCACGTCCGGTGAGTGATTCCGGCGAGCACGTTCCTCTGAGTTCCAATAAAACTATTTCTTTCCACGCCAAACTTCGAACTGCCTATCGCGCTGAGTGCTCCGGAATTTAATTCCGAACACTTCGGACTCAGTTCTATCTGATTGTGCGTCGTAGCACGCGAGGTTAACTGAGATAGCTAGGCACCGTTCGTTAATTTCTCTTGCTCCGGCTCTGGCTGACTTCCAAGATATAAAATCTTGGGGGTTTTGCATTACTCCGTAAATTATTATACGAGAGAGTTTTCCTTTTACTAGAGAGACTGGTGGAGCGCGGAATGCGGCGCCGGCGGTTTATTGCCGCCGCACCCGGCCCCGCTCCGCGCTTTATATCTCACAGAATTTTTCTGCTTTCGCGAGCGTTTCTGTCTTTGATCCTAATATGATATTATGAGCCGGATAAACGGCGCCGCGGGATAACTTCCCAGCCTTAACGATCTAATCTCCGCGACGTCCGCCACAGCCGGCGCCACAGATAGATTCCAAATTAAAAAGCTCGCTTATTGAGCTGATCGGCGGCAGGTGGTCGTTTTTCTCTCGTCGTCAGAGTCGGCTGGCGGGTATAAAAATTCAATATGCGATGCTTCCACCCTCATCGATTGCTCTATTTTAGATATCCGAGTCATCTGTGTAGACAAAAGGCTTGCAGTTGGAGTGCAAGCGGGGGCTGGCGGTGCGAGCAGGCGGGACGGGGAGGCATAGCGAGTGTGTCCGGCAGACCGGCAGCTATTTTCAGCGACCGGAAACAAAGCCATCTTCAAATGAGAATGTATTCACAGCGGCGGCCGGCGCGGCGGCCGGACCCGGTTACAGATAATTAAAAGCATTGTGGCGCCAGTACCGGCCGGATAGCAATTCCCTGATATCGTTTATTTTAATCTGGTAGTTAAAAGCTAAATGGAAAGTGAAACATTTCATAATTGCTTTGTTTGAGATCTTTTAGTATAAGAGTTCTACTACTTTTGAATAAGTATCTAAAATAAGAGAAGTAGGCATGTCCAGTCCATTTATTCTTTCGAGATTCGGTATATCAGAAATATCGAGAAGTAAATCAACATGATTATATCAGCTACATATTCGTAGCGTGGCTGTTTTAGATAAAAAAAATATTTTTTGCATATCAATGTTAAGCAGCGTATTGTTTTTTTGTCTTCCTTGTAGAGCCGATCACCGACAACAAAATTAGAACGTTTTCAAAACTAAGGAACATATATAAGCTCTTTAATGACTTGCTTGGGAGAGAGTGCACAATACTATCAAATGGCGTCACTGGTAAGTACACCATACAAACTATATACTGACACTCACTTTGCGGGAAAGGGACATAGCATCCCTTCCAAATCCAACCGCAAATTTTAAGCGCTATTTTAGAACTTTATTATCTGCTTAAATAATTTCTTCAACATACATTAATACATAGCATCTACGTAGCATCTGCATAGCAGCTACGTAGTTTTAATGTAGCAAAACCCTGGCTTCTGCGTAGCAGCTACGTAGCTTTAATGTAGCAAAACCCTGGCTTCAGCGTAGCAGCTACGTAGCTTTAATGTAGCAAAACCCTGGCTTCAGCATAGCAGCTACGTAGCTTTAATGTAGCAAAACCCTGGCTTCAGCGTAGCAGCTACGTAGCTTTAATGTAGCAAAACCCTGGCTTCTGCGTAGCAGCTATGTAGTTTTAATGTAGCAAAATCCTAGCTTATGCTTAGCAGCTACGTAGTTTTAATGTTGCAAAACCCTGGCTTCTGCATAGAAGCTATGTAGTTTTAATGTAGCAAAACCCTGGCTTCTGCGTAGCAGCTACGTAGCTTTAATGTAGCAAAACCCTGGCTTCTGCGTAGCAGCTACGTAGCTTTAATGTAGCAAAACCCTGACCTTCTGCGTAGCAGCTACGTAGCTTTAATGTAGCAAAACCCTGGCTTCTGCGTAGCAGCTACGTAGCTTTAATGTAGCAAAACCCTGGCTTCTGCGTAGCAGCTACGTAGTTTTAATGTAGCAAAACCCTGGCTTCTGCGTAGCAGCTACGTAGCTTTAATGTGGCAACAACTACTCCAAACATAGCAACTATACGGCATGCGGCACGTTATAGCCTGCTGGCGGCCGCAGTAATTGGCTACATACGGTCCAAGTAACGGAGTTGCCGAGAACTCGTAACTAGTCAACGCCGGCCGCACCACTTGCTTCTTACTTTTATATACGCAGAGTGAAGAATATGGGCGAAGAATAAGTTTGAGAAATAAAAATAATAATCAATTAAAAAACCTGACTTCAAAATGAGTGAATACGCAATTTCGTTCAATTGGATGACATATTTTTTCCTGATATTTTGATTTGAAAACCAAACTACTGAACCGATTCTAATGAAATTTCTAAAAGACCAATCTGAATCTTTTTAAATGAGAATTTTCTAAATCGGTTTATAAATAAACGAGTTCTGAGGTAACAAACATTCAAAAAACATACCACCAAATTGAGAACCCTCTATTTTTAGAGTTCCGTAGCCCGACAAAGAATTAAAGATTTATTTTGTTTCCGTTCGTTTGTTTTATTTTACTTTATTTTTGTGTTCTGTTTAGTTTGTCTTGTTGTTGATTTTGTGTTTTATTGTAGATTTTTTAAAGTAGTTTTATTTTTTAATTAAAATTACTGTTCTCATTGCGAAGATAAATTTTAAGGAGCCGCCATCGTTTAAAAGCATTTTATGATCCCTGCACTTTCCATCAAACTGCAAAGAATGCATTCCGTTCTACGACATGATTATACCTGTAACGCATTTTCTTTAACAGAGCAATGAGCATTAAAATCTACCAGATGACCCGTACCAGTTAACTTCGTCGTTCTATTTTGAACCGACTTCAAAAACGGAAGGTTCTAAAATACAGTCAATAGTAAAATAATCAATAAATACATTGTAAATAATTTTGTGTGTGCATGTTATGCGATATCTTCGCAGATTGGGAATCTATTTTTATTATTAATTTTTACACCCGACGTGAAAAGAGGGATGTTATAAGTTTTAAGTGTGTAACTGCGTGACTGCGTGTCTGTAAATCTGTGTATCTGTGTGTGTGCGCGCGTGTGTTTATGTGTATGTGAGTCTGTATGTATGTGTGGCTCTATGTCTGTGTGCCTGTGCATGTGTGAATGTGTGTCTATATGTGTGTGCCTGCGCAATTGTGCATGTGCCTATGTGTATGTTTATATGTGTGCCTTTGTGTCTGTCTGTGGCATCATAGCTCCCAACCTCTTTTTTTTTAAATTATTATAGATTCAAATGAAATCTGTTCGTAGCCGTTTGAAGATTTTCTGCTCTTTTATAGATAGTTGCCAATTAATAGGTACACTAATTTGTTTGCATGAAAACGGTTTGAAGTAGGTTTTTTTTAAATATTTGGATAGCCAACAGCCTTCTTTTTTACAAAAATATAGAACTAATAAAAACACGCAGGCCAACATAGGTTATCACTTCTAGCAACACATGTCATGGTGCTAGTGCACAAAAGTATAAAACTAAATATTACAAATTAAAAACAATTGGAAATATATATATTATTTATATACCAACAGACTAAGAACCAACATTAAGCAGAGAAATTGAGAAGAAAACTTAGGTTTAGGTTTAAAGAAATTTATTACCACAAAGACAATTGTTTGTCACTTAAGTGATAACATGTTTAACTTAAATAATAATAGTGTCCGTCGTCGCATGCACTAAGAAATTGAAAAAAGAAACTATAAATACTTAAACGCTAAATAAATAGTAACAACTAATACACACAATACATAATAATTTGTGAAGTACCCACTTCACGCATTTGTTATTATAGTGAATTATCTGAGATAATGTGTTGAGCCAATTGTTTTTTAAATGCGTGAAATGAGTTTACATTTTTTATATGTGGGGGTAGTTGGTTGAAAAGTCGCGCTCCTTCAATAGTAAGCATTGTTTTGCCGTAATTTGTTCGATGCTTTGGTATGACAAGGAAGCTAGCTCGCCGAGTTCGGCGGTCGACAACATTTTTGCGTTTGGTGAATGTTAAGTTAGTGTGGATGTTTTTATTTAAAGATTTTCGAATAAAAATGCAAATATTAGTATTAATAACATTATTAAAGATAGTACTAATAGAAAGATGACAGAGCCGTAAAAATTAGTCTTATATTAAGAGTTTGTTGAAAAAAACTGGTTATTAATTAGAATTTTAAAAATATTGAGCCTCGATGTAAATAAGTCAACAAGCTGAGAAAAGTTAGAGTTAAAGTTATTAAATGTATGCAAAAAGAAAGAGTTTCCACGATAATTCGTACTATGGCGGGGGATATATAGACGAAGGTAGTTTTCGAGACGAGATAGATGGAGAGATAAGCTTGACTTCAGCCAGCAGGGTTGATGGAATACCGATATCAGTGCCACGCGCGCGAATAAATCTTCTGCAGGAGGCACCTTTTACACGAGCACTTCGCACTATCAACGTCATTGCCGTTGAAATAGACCTATTTAGTTGTGCTCTGAGTAAATTTACAAAGATAGCTTTAAAGGTTTTATGTTATTAAACAATTTAGTGTTGTTGTCACAATGTTGTTGATTAAATGTAAATTTGCTACTCTATCGCATTAGGTTACCTGTAATGATAGTTCTAAGTTGGAAATAAAATAAATAAAAATAAATAAAACTTCAGGGTAGTGTGTTTATGAAATAAGCATCTGTGTAGATTGTATCTACGTTAAAATTTCTAAATGTTGATTTAATGGTTGCTTCGAAATTCACAAACTTATTAATCCGGCTAATATCCGTTCACAGCAACTTGGGACTATTAGCGCCGGGCGGGCGGCGTCCTAACCCGTGCACCGCGCATTAATCATACCCACGTAAACACAGCGGTCCCGCATCCCGCATCCCGCAGTCTCATACTCTCACACTCTCATGGGACACTGCTATACGTTGCGGGCTAATTGCACACCTCTTGTTCCCGCGATTTAATCGGCATTCATACTTCCACCAACAAGTGTGGAGGAGAAAAGATTTATCTTCATGATGTGTTTTTAGGGTTCCGTATCCAAAGGGTAAAAACGGGACCCTATTACTAAGCCTACGATGTCAGTCTGTCCGTATGCCCGTCTGTCCGTCTGTCCGTCTGTCCGTCTGTCCGTCTGTCCGTCTGTCCGTCTGTCCGTCTGTCCGTCTGCCGTCTGTACTCCTACCTTTAAACGGCTGTATCTTTCGAACCATAATAGATAGCTTCTTCATCTTATTATCAATATTATAATTATTTTTAATTAACAGATTTTTATCTATATCTTCAGCCAATTGAAATTTTCACAGAATATGTAAGGTTACGGCGGATTAATTGAGAAATAATAAAAAAGCCAAAAAGTAAAAGCGAAAGAGGGGTTCCCATACAACAAACGTATTTTTGTATTAGCTCTAATATAAAAACGGTAATATGTACAAGCGCCAAATTTGGTACATACTCTAAAGTATAACAACAAATAATAAATAGTGGCCAAGTGCGAGTCGGTGACAAGTTTCTGTTCATTACCAAGTCATAACTGGTAATTTCGTTTTTAAGTTTGTGGTGGTACGAAACCCTCAGTGCGGGAGCCAAATCGCACTTGGCCGGTTTATTGTTAATGTTCACGGATACGTTTTTATAACGTTACGTCATACAACGGATAGCATTTACGAGGTATAATACTCTTACGAGAAGACCTGTGAGAAATAACTGTCTTTAGTAATGTCGAAAATTCTATATTACGATGCAGTAACCGCTATCTTTTCCCAAGCGGTTTTATTCGCCGTGAAACGATTTACAACCCATGTTCAAAGTATGAAGGACTGTGTTTAAAAACATTTTCCTCGACGCTGTCTAAGCTGCCATGCACAACTGCACACATGCACGCGCGCCGTGTGCCGTAACTCGAGGCAATAGAGGCGCTTACACAAGGAAAATCGGAGGCTCTTTTGAGGAATCTCGCTTTTCGCTTCAAAGTTCGCGAGTGTATAACCTCCGTAAAAGGGTTCGAGACGGCTGGAGACGAAATATTATACTTCTCATGTGCAATAATTTTCTCATTGTAGTCTCTAATAGACGTGCTATAAATATTCTTAGCAATATATTCTTGTACTGAGGTACCTCTTGGAAATTAAATACCAGCAAGGAGGATTTATTGCGTAGGTAAAGGTTGGACTTGAAAGTACTAATGTTTTTCAGTCAGCGTGGAAAGTACTGTAGTTTACTATGAACTTGTTTTTTTTGTCAAGCTTTTATTTAACTTGCAATGTTTGTTATTTTGTTTAGGTCAAACCTTGCAAGCTGAATTTGAACCAGTTTTGTTGAAATTTTGCATACACTTTAGTTCTGGCAAATTTTTTTTTTATAATATCTTGTTTTCATTAGAGCTTTGGCTTCAAACAAATTCTATGCTTTATTTGGCCAGCGGTAAGTATGATCACATTTTAAATTATTTTTAGATTTAAAAGACATTTTAAAATAATAATTATCAATTTTAAAATGAGTACGCGCTTAAACAAAATTATTGATATTGCCAAATCAACCGAACGAAACGAAACTCGAACGAAATTGTTCGGATTATTAGTTGGTTAAAAACTGCTGAGCCAAAGTCAATGCATTTTTGTGGGTCTCAAGAGCTTTTTTACATGATAAAAAAATTACGTAAATCAGTTCACAAATGGCAGAGAAATAGGTATGCAAACATTAAAAAAACTGACCTAATAAAGAACCTTTCTCCTGAAGTCTGTTAAAAAGTACTAATGACATTCATGCTTGTGACATACTAACTTTAGCAAAGTTGAGATGTACATAAAGATTTACAAATATTTTCCTACATAAATCTTTCATACTTCATACTTTCATTAAATTAAGACCATGTAAAAGTTTAACCCGGGTATGTCCTAAAACTGCGACCAGAACCACCGGAGGATGGGCAGCAGCGTCCTATTAGTACACGGTGAACGTACTGCGATCCACAAGCCGCCTGCCAAGCGTGGGGATTATGGCAACACCCCTCTCTATGAGGGAGGCCTTTGTTCAGCAGTGGACGTTTACGGGCTGATGATGTGAAAAGTTTAACAATAAATATAATCTGAACCTTTCCCTTTAATATTTTTATCGGTCAAATTGATTTCATTCCATTAATTAACTACGAACAAATGTTTTTACCAATTTAAATAAATTAAATATTCACCAATCCATAAATCGAATTTGGCGTATAAATAAACTTTCCATTTTGTAACAAACGGGACGCGACCCCCGGGGCCTGTAGAGTGATGGAAAACAAAATAACGGAAACCCTTTTCCATTTTCATTACGCCCTCCCAATGCACAAACAATTTATATTGTAATTTTACTTTGTCGCTGAACCTGTTTCCATATATTCATAGAAGTCCCGCGACGGCCGCAACTTTGTCTCGGAGCGTATGATAAAGCAGCGCAATTCTTTATTCAGGAATGGCTCAGATTACGGCAGAGCGGTGGAGCTTAAAAACACCTCGCGGGATGTGCGCCGCGCCCGGCGGTCGACGGCGGCTCCGTACACGAAGATTTATTATTTTTATTTGCAAATTTCACACCACTCCGTTGATATTTCCCTCGAGAAATTAACTAAATCCGCGAACAAATTATGTAGGTGTCATTTAAGTAGTCGAGAACGAATTGCCTCGTAATTGGAGGTGTGAATTTTTAACGCGAGTCGAATGATGTTAACCGTCGCGCGCCGAGGAACGCCGCATTAACAATTCAATTAAAACGCCATAAGGGCGACAACACGCACGCTGCGACCCGATGCGACCCGACGCGAGACCACGCGACTCCACACGACCCGCAGCCGCCGCCAGACACGATGTCAATGTTCGTCATAAATTATATTTCAGGACGAGTATATCACAAGCCGTATGGCAGATTAATAAAGCGAATTATTGTCTATCACTCACTCGGGACTAGCATTATGAGATAATTATCAGTATGAATATAAACCAACTATAGTCACCGCGTTACCAACTGAGTCGTAGGGCCATAAACGTCATACCATAAGACCTGTAAGTGCGAGCGAGATAGACAGATATGACATGTATGTGCGAGCGAGATAGACAGACAATTGATTTATGACCTGACGACTCAGATGGTAATGCGTTTACTATAGCAGCATTTACGTACCTACCTCTTTCCATTTATTTTTAGATATCTAATTTTACAGACAAATAGTTAGTTCAAGAAATAATAGTATGCTCTTCCAACCTTTGCCAACAGCCAAATAAAATAATTTCAAGAGAAGTACTATTTATATTTTTCAAATAAAACTCAAAGTAATAACTCAGTAGCAAGTATCGTGCTTCGGACGGAAGTAATTTCTCAAGGTTTGCGGCGCTGCGTGGGTAGCAGCCGCTTTATGCGCGCTCGTATCTGCTTGAAGCGCTGCAATTTCCTCCAGGGAATTAAAAGCCCATTATCGTGGAGCTATAATAGCATTACTGGCTGTGACCCGTGGTTTTACCCGCTCTCCAACAAAAAAAGTATATTCTGCGCCATAAAATTGCGTGTATTAATCTAGACAAGTATTAACTTATAGCTATATTACATTTTGTTTATATTACATGGGATATGATCAAGCCGGTATGATACCGAATATAATTTAAATCGCAATTTCCGGTCTTTTTCAGGGTGAGTACGCGCACGAGACTCCTTTTGCACTCTAAAAAAGAAAAGCAAAGCGCAACGCAAAGCAAGAAAAAGTCGCACGCGCGTGTTCTCCTTGAAAAAGACCGACGAATGCGGTTGAAATTATAGTCGGAATATTAATTACGCAGTGAATAATTCCCATGTAATATAAACAAAACCTGTAAAAACTACGTCAGTTTTCATAATAAGGCTTAAGATTTTTAGGTCCTAAAAAGAATTCACAAATTCACTTATTAAGAAAACACAGTATAAATAGGTAAGTAGGTATTATAGCGCCATTGAGATTAATAAAATTAGCTATGTTAGTCATTAAAACCAAAATCCAAGTGGTGACCAAACTAATGCACGCGTTTATACTAGCAGAGTGTTTAGCCATTCTTCTTACTATGGATTGTCTTCTATCTTACTATGTTTTCTATCTTGTTCTATATTTTGTGTTCGCAGTATTTTTGAAGTGAATCTTCTTATGCGACTTCCAACACAGTTACGTCAAACGTTTAACGCTACCATGGAGGGGGAATAAAAAGAGACAGAGCGAGAGTTTCAGATGCCATCTATGAGGAAATTTTGAAACTTGTACATCCTTCTCATAGTTTATTAGTTCACTAATATTTGCATAGATGGCAGAACATGCGACTTCCAACAAGGTTGCGTTAAACGTTTAACGCTACCATGGAGGGAGAATAGAAAGAGACAGAGCGTGAGTTTCACTTCTTCCGCGCGGAGGGACTCCACGCACTATTTTTTTTTAATATAATTTCTCTCTTAAACGATACAAAAACTTTCGCATCTATTATTTGATAGTGTTATAGGTCGCAAGGCACGGCGGGCAGTGATAGTCGTGCCAACAGACACTACCATTAGCATATCAGGCACCACCGCCACCGTCGTCGGCTCGACGCTGGATCATGCGCCCACGGAGAAAATACAAAAAGGAGGTGGCACAAGCAACTGTGCATCGTGATTCCAAATGCGACCCAAAAATCAAATTGATAATTTATTTATTTCACATGAATCATCTATCTATCTATATATATAAAAGAAAGTCTTGTTAGTTACATTATTTATAACTCAAGGACGGCTGAACCGATTTGGCTGAAAATTGGTGGAAAGTAGCTTAGAACCAGAATAAATAAATAATAAATAAATATTATTCGGGATTTTTTTTTTACACACGGTCATCTGACCCTAAACTAAGCAAAGCTTGTGATATGGCTGCCAGAGACTGATATACATACATATATAGTTTTAAATACATACTTAAATAGATATTAACAACCAGATATAGAACAAACACAAATGTTCATCGCATAAATGTTTGGCCTAGATGGGAATCGAACCTACGCCCCCAAGCTCAGGCAAGGCAGGTTCACTACCAACTGGACCAACGGGCTATCTACGAACTAGAATACGGACATAGGCTACTTTTCATTGGCATCATCACTATTTTTCATCACTACGCGGGTGAAACTACGGGGCGCAGCTAGTATATATATAAATGAATCCCTATTTATATTGGTCACGACATAACTTGAGAACGACTTTACCGATTCCATACATCTTTTTATTTAAGTTTTCTAATACTTTGTAGAAGGTTCTTACGGAAAGAAAAACTGAGAAAATCGCGCAAAATTTGGAAAATTTCAGAAAACTTAACAACGTTTTTAACTATACGTGTTTGACAGTTCTAAGACAGGACAACGTCTGTCGGGTCAGCTAGTAATCAATAAATATTGTCGGCCCTAGCCACCAAACTAAGCGTTAGCCCGTATCTTGTTACATTTCCGTAGTTTTATTTCTTATGAGCAGAAATATTAGGTAAATGGTATCAAACATTGATAACAATTCATTGTCCTGTCGTAATTGTATAAATTTTATAATAACTGTAACTAAATTGAATTTAACATAACTAACATGCCACACGAACACATAAAAAAATATTATAATGATTACTAATTATGTAATTTTTTATTATAAATAGTCTTGCGCTTGGTTGCCAACTCACCTGATGTTAAGCGATGATGCGTTCTACGATGGACCACGCATGCCTAGAAGAAACCGATCCACTTTCGATTTGAAGACACCCAGATTGTAACTATCGGGTTACACCCATTCAGGCAGCAAATTCCACATTCGCACATTAAAATTCAGTGATAATTCAAGATGATAAAACAAAAAACTCAACAAAAGATTACGTCACTTTGTACTTTGTGTTACTTTGTTTAACTACGGTAAGTCTCCAATACTCAACATTTTTTATGCCATATTGTTTGTTAAAGCCCTGGGGCCTTACGGCTACGAAGCGATTCTATTTAAGTGATGAAAAAAAATTGCGCGACCGCAAACCGTATCTCGGCACATTAAGGTTTACGTTCGCGTGATCTTGTAAACTGCACTGTGGCAGCGCTAATTCGAGCCCCCGGTGAGAGTGAGCCCATTTATCGTCGAGAAGACGCACACACAAACTGCGCAGTATCACGTATCGATGTGAACAAAAATATTTACATACAATACCATCTCCTTTTTGTGTATGTTCCGTGATATCGCCCGATCGAATGCGCCTACATGTTTCCCAGTACCTACATTATTTCCCTGGATCGTGCCGTAGCACGTTAACGCTGTCTTTGTAACGCTATATTTTACCTGCAGTTGTTCAGCCTACATTTTTAACCCTCGACGCAAAAAGAGGGGTGCTATAAGTGTATAATACAACGTGTGTAGGTATCTGTGTGTATGTCTGTAGATTTATAGCTCCCAAATGGTTGAAACTATTTTGAGTTAGTTTTATTCGTTTGAAAGGTGACTTGGTGGAAAGTGTGATATTCATAGCTATGAAAAAAAAAACTAAAAATTTATTGAATTTTTAATGTATAATGTACTAACTTACATTCCAAAAACTAACTCTAGTTTTTTAATAGCATGTAGTCTGCACCTATAATTGTGGTGGTGTTTAGTTTAAGTCTTGTGCCTTGTCTCCGTCATGTAAAGTAAGGGCGTACATCATGTTAGTGTTCATTAATAAAATAAAAATAAAATAAATAATTCAAGAAAATCTGTTCAGCTGGAATTACACTAGAGATTAGCCATAGTAACAGTTTCTAAATTGTTTCGTTTGTTAATTTATTTCTTAAGATCTCCAGACCGAGAATTACATTACGCTGCAACTGCGAGAGGAGATTTTTAACCATTTCATCTTTCCACCTAATGATAAAAAGGAAATGAACGCCCTTGTGTAGAGAAGGGGGCCATATCTCACTGCACATCTAATGTAAGACTGCTGACTCGACAAATTCGTAAGAGGATAATACTATCATTTGTCGCTACAAGAACCAGGCTCGCGCCCGCCCGCCCCCGGTCGATGCCGCCCTATATGTTGCTCTACATACAATGCGACTAACTTATCTAAAGAGTTGACTGGAGGCAATACCATCGTTATTTTGAACAAAACTGACAGCATCCCGTCGGACATTTTTAGTTCCTAATTTTGGCCAACTCTGGTCATAAGTTGGTAGAAGTACGCGATTCACAAACGTTTGTCTCTGGGCAACTGACTAATATTCTGCTCACTACGTAATAATGCTCCTTTTATTTGTTTACTTGGGATATTAAACAATCTGTTACACAAACGGACTAATATTGATATATCACTAACTTCTGTTTATTCCGTTATACATTGGTGAATTACAGTTAAAGCTTTGTTTATAGCTTGGGTTCTCAACCTATTGTCTGTGGCAGCTTGAGAAATAGACTGCAAGCTGGCTCCACAGATTAAGGCCCGCTGCAGACGATAACCAGTAAACTGGCGCAAGTAATACTTGCACGAGTACTGCGCATCGTCTGCAATGCGCTACAAAAAAAATGCTTAGTGCGAGAGCCAGTGGAAGTTGCTTAATAGTACTCGCTCTGGTCCTTGCGCAAGTGAAGCTTCGTTTCCTCGCGCTACAGCTTCCGCATCGCCCGTACTCTCGCAACGCCTACAGCGCATCGTTCAAACACCCACGCGAGTGGTACTTGCGAGTGTGGCGCCGCCGAATATATAGAAATATCATGCATCAATTCCTTTATTTCTTTAAGTTTGTGAAACTAATCGAATGTTCATCACAGGCGGGTGAAATTGCGCTATCACGAGTCGTTCAAACTGGTGCAAGTACACTACTCGTACGATAGTGCGCGTTGCGACGCGAGTGGCTATTTACGTTTGAACACTGGCGCTAGTACTTGCGCAAGTGACTGCACATAATCTGAAACGGGCTGTTGAAAACAGTGCGATGCTATCCCCACGTGTATTTAATACTAGCGGTTCGCCCCGGTTTCGCACGGATATTATTGGAGTTTTAGTAAAGATCCCAAATTTTTTTGAAAATATAATATAGCCTTTGTCATCCGGGGATAGTAAAGCTTCCAAATAGTTGAAGAATTTTTCAAATCGGTTCAGTAGTTTCGGAGCCTATTCAATGCAAACAAAAGAACAAACAAACAAACAAACAATCAAATATTTCCTCTTTATAATATTAGTATAGACAAATACTAGTACGTTGTGATCGGTGGACCAATTCTTGCTTCGTGAGTCGTCTCGAGGGTAAAGTAGTGATTAATGTTTAACATGACAAAAAGGTTAAGAACCACTGATTTATAGTCTAGAGTAGTTATAACGATATAACCACCCTTTGTTTCGGCAGAGAAATCTTGATTAAGCCCCTGCTACATGATTTTCATTAATTCAAATTCGAGACAACTATTAACTAGCACAAAGCATTAACTAAGTCGTGACTAATAGCGGGATGCGATACGTTAATTTGCTGAATTATTTGCTATCCGTAATCATACATTAATAAAATTATTCCTAATCCCACCTACCTATTATGGGGTGTACGTAGATAAGTAATAGTTCAAGCTTTTTACAGACACAAATAGTCTACGTCGGTCCATCTAGTGGGAGGCCTTATCGGTTCTTCGAGCGATGTGCACATCGGTCGAAGAACCAATAACCGATGGGGAAGAATTGTTCTGGAGTGGAGACCACGAACTGAAAGACGCAGCGTAGGGAGGCCTCCCACTAGATGGACCGACGACATTGTGAGAGTCGCGGGCATGCAGTGGATGCAAAAGGCAGGCTGTCGTTCAGTGTGGAAGTTAAAGGGGCTATGTTTAGCAGTAGACGTCTTCTGGCTGATGATGATGAAATAGTTTACGACGTTGTCAACAGTAAGTACAACTACGAGAATAATCAAAAGATGATCAACGGCCATTTCTATTGCCTAAGATTTCTTGGATTTTCTCTACTTTATGTACTACGAGCGCCTTTAAAGAGTTAATTTTACGTCATTCACATTATATACGCACTTGCATGCGTTCTATATACGCAAAAGCAACGCTGAATTTATTAAATATTCGATTTAATTTTTCGCAAAGTCAAACACAAAATTGCCAAAGTATGCCCAGTACTACCAAAATACGCAAATTGTAAGGGAGACAAAATAGTTAAACGATGACACAAATGAGGGTTAAAGACGGTTAAAATAAGGGCGATAATCAACTCAGTAAGTAAAACGCCTCATCTTGCGTCTGTAATATGAACGACACGTTTGTAGAGAACACAAAAGAAGCTATTTTGCTTCGCAATAAGAGGCTTGCGTGCGCAGAGAATATAAATATTTGTGTTCGTTAGATTGCATGTTGTATTCTGAATACACACACCTTAAATCCAAACGCGAACTATTTGCCAGTGTATTTGATTTAATCGTTTCACAATGGCTACATTGCTTATTCTTTTTTGGGGGATACAAACACGTTTTGCGTACTATATTTTATATTAACGGCCGGTTATCCGAGTCGCGAAGGCAACAAAATGCTCCCTCAGCCCCCGCCAAGTTATAGCGACGATGTATTTTGCCACGCTAGAGTCAGGACGCCCGCGGGGGAGTGCAACGACAAAAACGAACATAAGTCCGACCTCGATGACGCCTGGCGCGGTACTGAACGCGGTGCGTGCAAATTCTCGCGACCTTGTTACGGTTTTAATTTCACTAAAAAACGTAACTATTCACTATCAAAATTCATTCCAAATAAAAAAAAAAAAAAAAAAAAAAACAGGGTTTTCTTTCATTAGAGCATAAAACGAAAAAAAAAACTATATCGACTTTGTTTCAGATTTTTTTTTAATCGAGGATAGTTTATTCCATCGTGTTTTGAACGAAATCATTAACTCAAACACAGATGTATCTGTGACATGTATTTTTTTCCAGCTCAAATATAGTAATTTAACTGAATAAAATTGATTCAAAACCGTCAAATTTGGTATAAGAGGCTCTTAAGCTACTTACCAAAGGTACGTTTTGTTTAGAGATACTTTTATCACTTTCGTAAACAACGTCCGTCTGTCCGTCTGTCCTACCTTTAAACAGCTGTATCTTTCGAACCATAATAGATAGCTAGTTGACATTTTCACAGAATATGTAATGTTACGGCGGATTAACTAACAAATAATAAAAAAGTCAATAACTAAAAACTATTATAAGTACAAGCGTCAAACTTGGCATGATTATAGTACACACTCTAAAGAATAACAACAAATAATAAATAATGGCTAAGTGCGAGTCGATGACAAATTTCAGTTCATTACCAAGTTATAACTCGCTGGCTCACTATTACAAGGTTCTATGTTATTTTCTTACACGTTTTGTTATTTCAATTTAAAAAAAATTACTTTCATAAATATTGACTAAGCAGGGTTTATGCTTGAGTGAAAGTATCTCTCTCAAGCATAAACCCTGCTAAGTCAATATTTATGAACGTCAAAAATTTTAAATTGAAATAACTAAACGTGTAAGAAAATAACATAGAACCTTGTAATAGTGAGCCAGTGAACTGGTAATTAATTCCTTACCTGGATGACCTTATGATTTCACCGAATCAAAATGCCATATTTTCTAATTTTTAAGACGGTTTTTAAAATTAATAATTATCGTAATTTGTGGCGGTATAGAACCCTCAGTGCACGAGCCCGACTCGCAATTGGCCAGTTTATTAAAAATTCTCTTCTTTGATATTTTTATGTTAGAAAACGATGAAATACGCGAGTGATATACAGCCGCGTTTTTAGCTGCCCCTTAATTATGGCGATCCGTTAGAATCATCAGCCACTAGCGCTACTAGAGCCCTGTAAAAATATACGATAGTTTTAATAGCTTTTACAAATTCTACGAAACTAAATATTATCTTTCTTGGAAATACACCGTGGAATAAACAACTGAAAACTTAAGTAAACTTTACCGGTAGAAAATACCTGACGTAATTATCTAGCTATACGTACGTAGGTATATACCTACGTGAAATATCGCACAAGAACACGGTGCCTTTATTGATCGAGTAGATTTTCGAGAAATTGATATTCTGCTAAGTCTTTCTAAAGAATGACTATGTATATGACAGTATTGGAACGGTAATATGAGATGTGATCAAATCGAACCATACCCAGTCCTGTTTAATCACTGTAATTTATTTTGTACCAAGATAATTGAATATTTCAGCGCAAAAGGTGACCAACAAGTACTAAAGGAGAAAATATAAAATTGATGAAGGTTCTCCCCAAAAAAAAGTATAAAATGACGACGGAAAAGGTAAATTACAGCGAATTCTAAAGGTGTCTCAAGAATGCGGTAAAAAATCAGGAGGAAAATTTTGGGATAAAAAAAAAACAATGATCTGCCATTAGTGTAGTAGGTAGGTTGGTCGATCCGGACCGGACGGCGGGACGGCCCGCAGCGGGTTGACTCGATACGCCGTCCCTGAATGATAAATGAGAGATAAAAGCTTTCCCAGCGTCCGCCGCACATTGATCCGTCCGCCGACGGTACTCGTAATCGTTACACTCCATTTCATCATTTGGCATCCAATAAAGCACCGAGTTTATACCCGGCCCGGCTTAGCCGAGATATCTTGGACCGTTTTCAACTCCCTTCTGCCGTGATACAGTGACTGTGCAACTGACTTGCAGTTTCTGGAACACAGTCGCTATCGGAGGCGCATACACATCTTCATAATGGCATTGTAATGTTCTGCTTTAGATGATAAACGAGGTTGGCACTGAACTATAAATAATTATAGCCGGAGACTCCGTCGTATCGCGCGGATCGTTCGCGGAAGCATCGCGCTCGATAGCGAATTAATTCCGCTCCCTGCGCCGAGTTAGCGGCTTGAATTTAAATTACCCCGACTAGGTAGAGTCGGAAGTACGTAACTCGTTGTACAAAACTAGTGAATGCTGAAATAGACCGGCTCCGTAAACAGAACGGCGCGAAGACAAACACGACTTGAATTAATTCGCGCCGCATCCCTTGGAAAGTTTCCGATGAAATTTTAAAGAGGAGAGAGAAAAGGGTCCGCAAAATTATATAAAACGCTCTTCAATATTCAATGGATATAAGTGGTATTAGATTCGGGATTGAAATATTAATTAAAGCTGACTGCGACGAGCGCCGGCTCATATTAAAAGCTTAGTCCCTTTTGAAGTTTGCCGCTGAGAGGTTGATTATGGACGAACTCGGGATCGACTTGTACTGATTGTACGCTGATTCACTTACACGGACATTAAATATGTACTAGAGGTAGTAGAGGTGTTATTCTAGATTAAGCTTCTTAGTCTTGAGTATCGACGACGAAATAAAGTTGCTAGTCGGTTTTTTATCGGATACATTTCGGAGAGTGTGCATCGGATCTGCACGATCTAATTCCCTCCTGCACATTTTTCTATCGGCCTGCCAGAGCGGGCACGAAAATTGTCACCGCTTTATGGTTGATATTTCTGAAAACCCGTACAAAGCGCTTTGATTCCACATTTATTGTGCTAACTGCTAGTCTGTGGAATGTGCTGCCGAATGGGTTCCCCGATGGTTACAATCTAGGTGTCTTCAAATCAAGCTGTGCTGTATCGTAGACCGCATTATCGCTTAAAGGTACGGACAGACGTGCTCATTACTAGCACAAAAGCATGCTTTTATTGAGCAAGTGCTCATTAGTAGCACGTGTGTAATGTAATGAGCATGCTTATTTAGAGTGTGCTCAAAAATAAAACGACGTTTGATTTTCGAGCATGCTACCTGAGGCGCGGGTAGGGGGGGGGGGCGTGATCCGAGCACGTCTGAACATGTTTGCTTATTAGCATGCTATTATCCATTTTGTCTCACACTGTCACTATATACTTGTACATCCATTTTGGCCGAGAGCCTGGTGCCAAATAGCACGTCTGTCCGTACGTTTGCTATGAGCATGCCTATTTAGGAGTATGCTTTAAAACAAGCATGCTTATTTCTGGCAAATGTGAACAGTTTGCAGAGCATGCTAATTTTAAGCAAGCTTATTAGCATGCTTTTTTTGAGCACGTCTGTCAGTACCTTAACATCAGGAGAGATGGTGGTCAAACGCATGCTTAATATTGATTAAAAAAAAACACACATTCTTAATTTTTTTATGCCATCGCACAAAAATGGGTGAATGAAAACATCGTAAGGAAAACGGTATGTTCAAGAATCTCAAACATTCAAAGACATTCACTAACATGCACTAAGGTAGGTGGTGGATTAAAGGTCCACCTCTCTCTCTCTCTCTCTCTGTGTGGGAAGAACAAAAATAATATATTTTGAAAAATTTTAATCTAAGTTTGATATTAAATAGGTATAGTTCCCGCTCGACTTCAAAATCCGTGTAAAATATTATTTTGTTATTTGTAGTGGCATATTAACATAGAATGTTTGTATTTTGTGGTTTTTTGAAGTCGGTTTTTTTAAGATTTATTTTATTTGATTTATTGATTTATTTTAGAATTTTATTGAATGATAGTGGAATGCGTTAAACCTTCTTTAGCTCTGTTCGGGGCGAACTACTAGGTTATTTATAAATACGATTACACATCCATTCATTCTTGTTTTGACTCGAACAAAAGACAAAAATAAAAGTATTGTAGTGATTTGTTATCGCGAATTCGTAGGCGCTCTAGCTATTATTTTAGCTGGTTTAAAAACTACTGATCCCTTTGTAGGACCACCTCAAGAGTTTCTTCTACATGATAAAAAAAGATACACGCAAATTGATGTACAGACGCCGGCATAATCGCAGTACATACATAAAGAACTAAAAATAAAATACGGGCCGAATTTAGAACCATCCTCCTGTTTCGAAGTCGGTTAAAAATACAAGCTAACACTTGCAATGATATTCTAAATCAACAACAAAAAACGAAGTCTACAAAACTGTTAGACTGCCCATAGTCCGTTGAAGGTCTAAAGACAATACTTTAAATGATATAATGCTTTCATAACATGGGTAAGGGTATGGCATATCATCATCATCATCATCAGCCTATTTGATATTCGTCCACTGCTGGACGTAGGCCTCTCCTAAAGAACGCCACAAGGCACGATCTTCTGCTTTTCGCATCCACTTGCCACCAGCCGCCTTTCGCAGGTCGTCACTCCACCTGGCTGCAGGGCGTCCTACTCTACGTTTGCCGATCCGCGGTCTCCACTCTAGAACCCGTCTACCCAGCGGTTGTTAGTTCTTCTACAGATATGGCCAGGCCATTGCCACTTCAACTTGCTAATTCTTTGAGCTATGTCGGTTACTTTAGTTCTTTGTTCTCATTTCTGATTCTATCTCTCAAAGAAACGCCAAGCATAGCTCGCTCCATGGCATATATTGATATGGTATGGCATATATTGATAGTCAAAGATCTATAAATCGAAAACAATCAAAAAACAAAGTTTCACACAGAGGCATAATAATTATATATTCATCTTCATAAAAGTTACCTACAAATTCAATATCAGCTAAAACTAGACGACAACAAAAGTATTAGTAAAGTAAACTTAGATATCTCAAACGGTTATTAAAGTATAGATACGTCGCACAAAAGCCTACCGAGAATCGATAAGATAACAATGTTATTTGTTATCAGAGCCCTTGCTCGTGCCCGCTCTTATCAGCCTCCGAAACATGACGAAAATTGACTTGGAAAGTGGCAAGTTTTAATCTAGTGCGGGACGAGTGACCTTGGAGCTGTCAGTGCGCGTCTCGGGCCGCTTTTATCTGAGTTAAGCCTAGGCCAAACCAACGCGTTCAGATCGCGTCCGCGGTGGCGTGCGCGGTGCCGTTTACTGCGCGTGCAAAAGTTGTGCACACTGTTGCGTTAGTCAAGCGTTCACCAAGCTGTCTGATACAGAAAGCGTAATTGTCTTCAATTCAAAAATATTAAAAAAAAAAAAAAAAAAAAAAAAAACTTATTTTGCTTCTGTCTGCTATTATTGAAGACGAAAAGGAACAACAAGTGAACTTGATTTGGGTATGAAAACAGTATATTTCTAATAATGTGTGAATAAGTAATCAATCATGTGCGAAGATATTGTGCCAGAGTAGTAAACAATAGTGGGTATTTGTGAACCTCATTTATAATTTCTTCCGTTTCGTACTTTAAATCTAAAAACACAGATTTCCTCAACATATAATAGCTGCGTGGAGCGTCCTAACGGAACAAGAAGACGCATCAATGTGGATACGTCGCTACAAGTTCGTACACAACAACTAACCGCCACCGTGCACGCCACCGCGGACGCGAGCTGAACGCGTTGGTTTGGCCAAGGCTTTAGTAATTGTGGCGCTGTCACGGGCGTGTCAGGGTGCGCCCCCGGCCTCGGCTCGAGGGATGGGACACCACTCTCATCCCTCGACGCGCCGACTACAAATCATCACCATTTCAGCCATAGCACGTCCAATGCTGGATATAGGCATTTCATCGATCTCCAAAATAGCCGGTTGGAAGCAGCCTGCGTCGAGCGTTTTCGTGCTGTTTGAAAGAAATCACAACATAATAACTTTTTATTATGTTAGTGTTAGCCCGTTGGCCCAGTTGGTAGTGAACCTAGCCTTCTGAGCTTGGGGCTGTGGGTTCGATTCCCACCTAGGACAAACATTTATGTGATGAACATTTGTGTTTGTTCTATATCTGGGTGTTAATATCTATTTAAGTATGAATTTAAAACTATATATGTATGTATATCAGTCTCTGGCAGCCATATCACGAGCTTTGCTTAGTTTGGGGTCAGATGACCGTGTGTGCAAAAATGTCCCGAATATTTATTTATTTATTTTATTTATTTACTTATAGGCTTGCGTTTGACCGCCACCTCGGTGCGGTCTACGATGGGGCACGGTTGCCTAGAAGAAACCGATTCACTCGCGATTTGTAAGACTATATTGTAACTATCGCAGAATACTATTCATGCAGCGCGTTCCACAGGCTAGCAGTTCACACAATAAAAGTGAAATCAAAGCGCTTTGTAGGGGTCTCGAATCAGAAAAAAAAACTTACAGGTTTTTTTATGTCATTGGTCTTAAACGTGTTATTGTTTCGTAATAAAAAAAAAATATTTGAAATAACGCAGGATTTATTTTGTCGCATAGGACAAAGGACGGAGAACTTTATACTTGAGAATCTGTTGGGGAGGTATTTCTGTCATGACGGATGCGGTTTGAGAAGCAGAATAGAATTTATACTTAATACCAATTAATTCGAATATCAAGTTCTCGAATGGAAACCACGGACCGGTAGGCGCAGCGTAGGACGTCATTCCACAAGATGGACAGACGACCTAAAAGAGACTGCTGGGAAACACTGGATGCAGGCCGCTTCCAACCGGCCCTTTTGGAGATCGATGGGGGAGACCTATGTCCAGCAGTGGACGTCCTACGGCTGAAATGATGATGATGATGATGACCCTGATACGAATTCCAATTACAAACTCCAAGCTTTTATTTAGCTTCGAAATTAAGTAGTCGTGGATTCCTTTTTAATTAAGAATCGGTAGAAAATGCCCTGGAAAAAGAAAATATTTTCCTAGTCATTCGGTTACCAGTCTGTGCAGCAATTAATCAGTGTCTTCATAGTTTCAATGACCTACGGATTTCAAATAAGATCTTTTATTTATATTTTTTTCGAAAGCTATTTTAGGCGAATTTTGTTACCATCATCATCATCATCAGCCAGAAGACGTCCACTGCTGAACATAGGCCTCCCCCTTTACCCTCCAATCTGAACGACAGCCGCTAGCTGTTAAAATTTGCAAGTTGAAGTGGCAATGGGTAGGCCACATCACTCGAAGAACCGATAACCGATGGGGAAGAAGATGGGGGAGGTAGCGGCCTCCCACTAGATGGAACGACGACATTGTGAGAGTCGTGGGCATCCAGTGGATACAAAAGGCAGGCTGTCGTTCAGTGTGGAAGTTGTTACCATGCACGCTGAATTAAAATGTGTTGAAAATCAAAGAAGAAATAAGCATTTTATAGTCTTGCTAGACAGAGAGCGCACTATACTTACGCATTACATCACAATGTAAGTACGATAAATATTTATACAAACTCACTGTAATACTGACACTCTTGTAAAAAAGGACATTGATAATATAATTTTTCACTCCTGTTATTATTAACAAATCAAACACTGTACAATAGCCTATTTTTGTAACAAACCGACAACAGAGAACACAAGCACGCGGTAAACCGCTAACCATTCCAATTATAAAGATCCAGTGGTCAAGGTAACCCAGATGCCATCCCCAGTAATCCCCACATGGTAACGAGCGACAAAGTTTTACAAAACAATTTTCAGAAATGAAGGTTTTCTCGCGGGCTGCCGGAAAAGCTAAACTTTCCGGACCCGTCCGGAAAGTTGGGCATCCCTTACACGAGACAAGCGAGACAAAGCGGGCTGGAGGGCTCCAGTTCGCAGAGTGAATGGCGAGCTTCTTCAACTCAAGATATTACGAGAATCGAGAGTAATCTCGGTGGAAGTGTTTGCTAAATGTTAATTACAGCTGCTCTGCGTCTAACGGCGTGTATTGTCTCGCGGCGGCAGCCCACGGGTTTACATATACCTTCTACTCAACTCCAACCTAACCGCTCGTGCCGGAGCTACTGTTTAAACTGGTTAGAGGTTTGTTACAGAAACAATTACTACACAGAATCTGTCATAAAACCACATAAAACAAACACTTTTTAACTGAATTGTTTACAATAAACCGGCCAAATGCGAGTCATTCACGCGCATTGATAGTTCTGTACCACCACAATATACAACCATCAGCAAATGTTCAGACTTAACGCCTTCCAAAATAGTCGAAATGAACAGAAATTTATCACCGACTCGAATTTGGCCATTATTGATTATTTGTTGTTATACTTTAGTGTGTACTATAAACATGCTAAGTTTGTCGCTTGTGAATCGGTTACTTCTAGGCAAGCGTGCTCCATAGTAGACCGCATCATCGTTTAACATCAGGTGAGGAGGCAGCCAAACGCTAGCCTTTATTTATGAAAAGCATTCTGGATACGCTGCCAACCGTTAGTGGGCTTGAGCATTTGGATTGTCTTTAGACCTTCAACAGTCTATCAATCAATCAGAATCAGAAAACATGATACATCCAAATAAAAACCAAACAACAATCCAAACAATTTCTAAACTTATAAAAGGTTTAATTTTAGGAAATTATAATATCATTTATTTTGAATTCTCTGGAGGTTTGTGGTCTTTCCCCCCCAGGGGATTAGCCGGCTTGGAGGAAACAAAATTATTTTTTATGTTTACTACCTGTATACATGTCATTCCAATAAAAAAAACTCTTTGACACACTGCCATTTTAGGCTAACCGATGAGCCGATGACCGATCTATTAGTTCTGGTGGTTTCTTTTCTTATCTACGCAACATCTAGGTAGCTATGTAGGTACTCTATGATTCAAAACTATTCGTGCTAAACTAAAACTGCAAATAAATGCAAATTAGAAATTGCAATGCAAAACATAACATTGAGAAATACGGTGTCGTTACTACAAAGCGTTTGCACTATCTTGCCGGAGCTTGTTTTCTTAATTATTTATATCTAGAACTAGAACTAGGTACTTTCAGAGTCCGTAACGTTTGTAGATACGAACCAACTGGTCTATAGAGGGCAAGTTTATTTATTTACCTTATAAAAAAAGAAGAAAAAAGTAAGAATTTTAGAATGTTGAAAGAAGGTTCTCCAAATAGTTTTGTTAAAATTAAAAAAAAATATAGAATGGCGGAGGAGATAGAAAAAACTCTCAGCTAAAATAAAACAATCAATTTAAAAATTTGGATTTTTTGGTGATCGTGGGTAGCTTGCGGATTGAGGTACATATGTAAAACGTTACTGAACTGATTATTTTAGTGTCTCATTAAAACAGCCGACAACCGAAAGCAAAATGTGTTCAAAAATAAGCAACATAATTATTACGTTACGTCTTACTAGTCAGAGGAAGCACCATATTTACAAATGACGTCACTCGTAAGTACACAAACTACATTACTGACTCTGCGGGCAAGGGTCAGAATTGGGGTCAGAGCATCCCTTCTCAATCTGACCAAAAACTTAAAACGCTTACACGAGTATATCTCAGAACTGTATAGGTTTAAATAATTTATTTAGTTTACTTTCTACTTTAACTAAATTTCATATGTTTTAAACTATCACGGTTTTTCACTAAAGTTATATGATTATTTACGGGATATTTACCGAGTAAGGTTGTGGAATGAGCTCCCGATATTTCGGTGCAGTTACATGCACTATCCACAAACACAACCTTACCACGGTAAATATCCCGTAAATATTCATATAAGTTTAAATTTCATATGCCTTTTAACTGCGTTTGATAGCCTAATGTACCATTTTAAGGCCCTCTGTTCCGACTTTTAGCAATTTTGGTAATCCTAGTTTTATTTTGTCTACTTCCATGGTTAGCTTAAAATTATAAAAAGGGTTTCATATCAAAATTAAATTTTATCTAGGAAACTGTGAATACCGAAACACGGTTAAAGACAAATTTGACAGTTGAGATCGTCAAATTCGATTAAATTACATTTGATCAAAACTCGCTATGATCGACTGTATGGCATTTAATCGATTTTGACGATCGATAAAGAACGGTAATTGCACTGCTGATTCAGAAAACGACTAGTGTTTACTATTTATTACTTAGTATCCTGCATTCGTTTATATCGTCCAACGATGTAAAGGACAGTTACGATATCATCGGCAGACGATGTAAACGAAGACAGAATAAGGTAGGTAGTAGGTAAGCTGGGTGCAGTCAAACGACGGGTGCACTCGCCCCTTGCGATATGAGGCTGCAATTTACAGCAGCTTCATCACTATGCGGTGCGCGGTAGAACCGACCTACTCTCGACTTAGACTTGAATATTAATCTAAGATGGTCTTGCGAGCGTTCCTTTACATACACCTGTGTAGAAAATAGGTGTAGAAATTTCAATAAAACAGAAGTAATAGATAAGAAAACTATGTAAACCACGTCCTTAGTAATTTATAGCCCTTTCTAATTAAATATTCACATTGGCGTGTTTTATAAATAGGTTTCTTTTATTCGTATTTCTCATGTCTGAGGGTCGTAATCACCATGTCCCATTAGTCTCTCAATGATGATTTTTGGCATTGTCTTTTATCCTACATGGAGTGCACCGTTCGGTCGCCTTGTGATTTTTTGCTGTCAGATTTCCCTGACACCTTCTCTAGGCTATCACCCAATTTCCTGGCAATGTGAGCAAAATACGCAATAATATAAGTACGTAGGTAGTGTGGCCGCTGAGAGAATGCGTCTGACAGTTGTCATAAAGTTGTAAAAAGCTGTACGAAAACAGTAAATTCGGATCACTTTTAGTAGCTTTTTGAACGTAAGATTGTAGCTGGTAGGCAATATCATTATTATCAGCCAGAAGACACCCACTGCTGAACATAAGCCTTCCCCTTAGAACTCCACACCGAATGACGGCCTCGTACTTGCATCCACTGGATGCCCGCGAGTCTCACGATGTCGTCGGTCCATCTAGTGGAAGGCCTACCTAAGCTGCGTCTTCCGGTTCTTGGTCTCCACTCAAGAACCTTACTTCTCCATCAGTTATCGGTTCTTCGAGCAATGTGGCCTACCCATTGTCATTTCAACTTTGCAAATTTTAATAGCTATATAATTATGTCGGTGACTCTGGTTCTTCGGAGAATATCCTCATTCCGGAAACTATCGCGCAAATAAACTCTAAGCTCTCTCCATTGCCCGCTCTACGCGACTTTGAGTTTTTCCAAAAGGCCAGCAGTTAAGGACTACGTTTATTAGTCATCACTGGTGACACACACTGGTTAAAGACCTTTATATTTTGGCACTGTGGTATTTTTGACGAGATGTCACGTGACAATTACTCGTCAAAAATACCACACAACGCTTCAAATTCTAATTTGAACGTATAGCTATAGGCATTTCATTAGTTCTGTTGACATGGAATATCCACATCACATATGTTCACAAGTCGCTAGTACCTAACCTAGGTATAATACACAACACGCTTCTCGGAACCGTCCTAGTTGCTCTACATTTGTCGACACGGACCGTTTACATAGCCCCTGCAAATATTACCTGAGCTTAACTAGCACGCGAGGGCCGCAAACTTGACGCAAAACACGGACTGTAAGCAAAATCCTCTTTATAATTATACCCACAGTATACCTACGTCAATGTAAACTTTTGCTCTGGAACCCTCTAATTAAACTGCCACTTCTATAAATTAATACACTTGTAGTATAGTGATACTACCAGGGGCGGATTTGGTACATTGCTTATGGAAGATTGCCGCTCCGACTCTGTAAAGCACGAAATTTTTTATGGTTTATAGCAATTATATTAAAATAAAAAACAACGTAAGTCCGTAACGTTATTGATAAAATTTTCTCATTTTTCTTTAGATGCTAATGCTTACCATTTTTATTTATGACAATGAATTTTTATTCACAAAATGTATTTTGGCTAGCCTTCTGAGCAACAAAGGTTCACAGAGTCTTACTACTTTATAAAACTCGTTATGTTTTGCCGCCCCTAAAATTATGCCGCCCTAGGGCCGGGCCTAGTCTGCCTATAGGGAAATCCGCCCCTGGTACTACAAGTATATTATTATACATAAACTGTCGCATTATAATATCAGAGGGATGTAATAATTACTTTATATTTTAACAAAGCTTAGCTTCATACAATTGAGAAATAAATTCTAAATCAGATTGACCTTAACTCAAAACGATTTGGCAGTTTTTAGTACTATTTATCAACCGACGAAAAAATCGGAGATTCTCTAGTCGACGCGACTTTTTTTTATTTGCATGACAACCAGCGAAATAGTAACAATTTCGCTGATGACAACGCAACCATAGGCTAAGTATACTAAGTACCTTTTTACTTACGATTTAATTCCGTTTTTTTTTTACACTTTTCGGATTGTCACAATGTTCTTTTTAACAGACTTTAAAAGAAAGGTCATATTTTTTATATTTGTTACCTCAAAACATTATAAACCGAATTGGAAAATTCTTTTTTTATTTGAAAGGAATAAACTTTCAGATTGATCCCATAGAAAATAGGGTTGGTATAGTTTGGTTTTAAAATCAAGTACATGCAATTGCGTTTTTTAAGAAAGACGGGTTTTTTAATTGTAATTATTTAAAGAACATGTAAAAGTTAGAAGAGCTAATACTTCTCTAGATTAAGCGACCGAATAGCCTTGACGCGTTCGAAAGAGGAAGTAGGGCGCCGGAAGTAGGCTCATTTAAATATGAAAGGTATCGAAGCTTTCAAATATCGTTCGAGCGGCCCTCGATCAACAACCGGAGCCCTCGAGCTAAGAGAGGCGTGGAGAGGAGTGGAGAAGAGGTCCATAGAGATGAGAGAGGCTTGGAGAGGAAGCATGGAACTAAACCAAGCACCATCTGCATAATAATAGAAACGGAACTAACCGCAAGGAGCAAGTTTCGGATATGCAAAACTAATATCCAGAGTACTGATCCTGATATCCCGCTGGAGATCGGTAATTTGATTTTACGTTTCAATGCTCGGTTCAGTCGCTTGGGGAGCTCCAAACTCTGCCCTAGGTAGGTACTTTATCAAGACACTTAGCTATAACTTTTGATTCTATATTCTAAAGCAATTTTTTATTTTTCAGATGTAGAATTCAGAGCGTAACGTTGGATTCAATAGGCACGAGAAGCAAATACATTTTGCAGCCGAGAGGAACGCACAACTTTTCACCTCACCTGAGCGAGGAAAATAGTTTACGTGATCTCTGTGGAAGATCAGTTCAACATAATTAACACTACCCGCCAACTAAATGTACCTATACCTTCAATGCCAATTGAACCACATTTATTATGCGAACTGCTAGTCTGTGGAATTCGCTGCCTGAGTGGGTGTTCCCCGATAGTTACAATCTGGGTGTCTTCAAGTCGAGAGTGAATAGGTTTCTTCTAGGCAAGCGTGCTCCATCGTAGGCCGCATCATCGCTTAACATCAGGCGAGTTGGCGGCCAAGCGCAACCCTATCTATAATAAAAAATAAAGTTTTCAAAGGTTTTACAACAAGATAAACAAAAATAGGTTGTTGTAATAAGTGCTACGATCTTTATTTTTTATGCGCATTATGTATGATTTTTCGACCATTTTGACTTCGCACTGCTTAAATAATCTTAGTTCTTTTTCGCGGGTAAATGGCTTTTTGAATAAAATTTTTGTTTTCACATTACTCAATTTCAACGCATTTCTAAGTTTTAATAATATTATTGAATGTTTTAAAGTTAAGATAGGAACCTTCTTTAATCAAATTCTTTGAAGTGCTATTTCGCGGTTGGAATATTTTATTCTTTAAAATTTGAAGGATAGAAAATAGTACGTCCAAAAAAAAAACTTAAGTAAAAAGTATGTATGTCATGTTTATAGAATTTTGAATTTAGTTTTCGCGCTAGCGGATAAAAACTACTTTTGCACGCAGATTTTAAACAAGTAACTTTTCTATGCTGAGCAGCGAAATGAGATTTATTTCGCTGGTGAGGTGAAAAAATATTTTCACATCACGTATCGATAATCTTACCTTAATTCACTGAAGATTTGATGGAAGATGAAGCATGCATGCCTATAAAGTTATCTTTGCCGTTATGGATTTTAACACACATAGGTTAGGCTAAGTTAGGTTATGTTGATGCAGAAAAAGTCGTTTAACGAGTTTCTGTATCATATTTTAATTTTTACTTGTACTTAAAAATACATAAGTGGATATGGTCCTGTGGATATGGCTCAGTCACTACTCAATGATTTTTTTGACAAGCTACTTGAGAACTTTCGCATGTCGTATCATTGTAAGATAGCCAACAAACGAAAGCCGAATAAATATGAAAGTTACCTTTAAACAAGACTAAAAGTATGTGTAAAAATATCATTTTTCTTCTTGCCTTTAAATGTGGTAAAATTCCAGGAAGATCCGCTTTACTTGCGATACTGAATACCTCCTTGACCTATAGCCCGGCTTAACTTTATACCGGGTATAAAAAAAGAAAAGAGATACAAAAGAGGAACTGTTTTTTCGGTGGGAAAATTATAAAGAGCTGGTATTTTTACGTACAGATTACGTTCCATAAGGAAGCTAGAGCCGGCTTATAAGGTAACCGTAACGCTGTGCTTTAATTAAAACTTAATGCAAAAGTGTGTTGGTCAATTTGTTCATTTGCTCTAATTTAGAAATAAAGAAAGAAAGAAAATAAATTTTATTCGACACCTTTACAAAAACTTATATCTAAAGGATACAATCAGTGCCGAATGGGTCCGTCTCGGCATTAACGATTTACGTCAAAGCTATACAGTGAAGACCGTCGTTCGTTGAAGAAGCTGTAGGAGAAGCACGCAAGAAAGTATGACGTTCCGATAGCATAATTTTTTTTAAAAATCGAAAGTAAAAATAACTTTTTTTATATACACATCGCCAGTGTTAAGGCGCCGTGACTAGCTGACTTTTATGTTTTTGAGGGGGTGAAGCAGAGGAAGTGGCGGCCGACTAGTCCCACCTACAGCGGGGCGCAACGCGTGAATCTCGCCGCAACGCGACGTCCTTCACTTATAGACAGCTATAGACATGTAATTTCGTCGGTCCACGGCATAGCTCCGCTGGCGCAGTGGTCTGGCCCCGCGCTGGTAAACCACGAATGCCCGGTTCAAATCTGTAGTATGTAGATATTTTTGGATTCAATTTTTTATCATAACACTAAATCAAAGGATACGGCCGTTTCTGCCACATATTTTGAGACTCGTAGGAGTGCTCTTTTTATGTTTTTATGGGCATCAAAACATAAAAAAAGCACTCCCATTGATCTAAAATCATGAAATTTAGCAAGAAACAATCTCTTATCACAAGTAAAGGGAAAAATGCAAAGGCCAGAAATAGTTAGTTCCATTTAAAAAAAACACAGCCAAGTGCGAGACGGGCTCGCGCACTGAGGGTTCCGTACCACAACGTAACTTGTTAGGTACTAAAGTAAAAAAAAGTGAATAAAGCCCAGGCGGTCACCCATCCAAGTACCAGCCGCACCCGACGTTGCTTCACTTCGGTGATCGTACGAGAACTGGTGGTGAACAGAAGTTGACACCGACTCGAACTTGGCCATTATTTATTATTTGTATTTGTAGTTGTTGTTTTTTTAGTGTGTACTATTATCATGGAAAATGCCATGTGAAAGATACAGCCGTTATTAGGTGTGTGTACGTTCCCGATGAAAAAAAAAACGTTTTAGCGCAAAACAAACTTAACTTTGTTATTTAAAAACTGTTGTCTCTATACATCGACCTAGGTTGCGATCAGTTTATCAAATGCAAAAATGTTTACAATCTCGAATATTAGGGTTCCGTACCCAAAGGATAAAACGGGACCCTATAAGCGTACGATGTATGCCTGTCTGTCCGTCCCAAGTTATTTAGAACTTTTTTAGTTTTATTGAAGACTAGCTGCGCCCCGCGGTTTTACCTGCGTAGTGATGAAAATTGGTGATCATGATGATGAAAACAGTATTTTTTTTTCTCTTTCAACATAAGCTATCTGACAGGGAAAATCCCGTCAAAATCGGTTCAGCCATTTTGGAGTCTATATGGAACATCATCATCATCAGCCTTCATAGGAAACATACATACATATACATACATACACACATCGCCTTTTACATGTGTAGAGAAGATAGATAATTATTAAGTTCAAAGAAGACTGTAACACCTTTTTAGGGTTCCGTAGAACTACAAAGAACCCGTACTACTTGTGTTCGTTCTGTCCATCCGTCTGTCTGTCTGTATGTCCATTCCAAGTTGTTTAGAACTTTTTAACTTTTATAGTAGACTAGCTGCGCCCCGTGGTTTCACCCGCGTAGTGATGAAAATTGGTGATGATGATGACAATGAAAATGAAAAGCAGCATTTTTTCCTCTTGTTATAACATCAGCTACCTGAGAGTGAAAATCCCGTCAAAATCAGTTCAGCCATTATGGAGTCTATACGGAATATCATCATCATCAGCCTTCATAGGAAACTTACAAACATACATCGCTTTTTATATGTATATAGAAGAAATATAAACTCCAAAAATACTGTAATACCTTTTTAGGGTTCCGTAGAATTACAAGGAACCCATATAAGTTCGTTCTGCCCATCCGTCTGTCTGTCTGTCTGTCCATCCTAAGTTGTTTAGAACTTTCTAACCTTTATAGTAGACTAGCTGCGCCCCGCGGTTTCACCGTGTACTGATGGAAAATGGTGATGATGATGATGATGATGAAAAGTTCCATTTTTTCTCTTCTTATAACATCAGCTATCTGAGAGTGAAAACCCTGTCACAATCAGTTCAGACATTTTGGAGTCTATACGGAATATCATCATCATCATCATCAGCCTTCCTAGGGAACATACATACAAACATCGCTTTTAGCGTATATCGAAGAAAGATATACTCAAAGAAGACTGTAACACCTTTTTAGGGTTCCGTAGGAACCCATATAAGTTCGTTCTGTCCACCCGTCTGTCTGTCTGTCCATCCCAAGTTGTTTAGAACTTTCTAACTTTTATAGTAGACTAGCTGCGCCCCACGGTTTCACCCGCGTAGTGATGCAAAATAGTGATGATGATGATGATGAAAAGTTCAATTTTTTTCTTTCCTTATAACATCAGCTATCTGAGAGTGAAAATCCCGTCAAAATTTGTTCAGCCATTTTGAAGTCTATACGGAATATTATCATCATCATCATCAGCGTTCGTAGGGAACATACATACATACATCGCTTTTTACGTATATAGAAGAAAGATATACTCAAAGAAGACTGTAACACCTTTTAAGGGTTCCGTAGAACTACAAGGAACCCATATAAGCTCGTTCTGTCCACCCCTCTGCCTGTCTGTCCTGCCCAAGTTGTTTAGAACTTTCTAACCTTTATAGTAGACTAGCTGCGCCCCGCGGTTTCACCGTGTACTGATTAAAAATGGTGATGATGATGATGATGATGAAAAGTTCAATTTTTTTTCTCTCCTTATAACATCAGCTATCTGACAGTGAAAATCCCGTCAAAATCAATTCAGCCATTTTAGTCTATACGAAATATCATCATCATCAGCCTTCATAGGGGACACATACATACATACATACATACATCGCTTTTGTATGTATATAGAAGAAAGATATACTCAAAGAAGACTGTAACACCTTTTTAGGGTTCCGTAGAACTACAAGGAACCCATATAAGTTCGTTCTGCCCATCCGTCTGTCTGTCTATCCATCCCAAGTTGTTAAGAACTTTCTAACCTTTATAGTAGACTAGCTGCGCCCCACGGTTTCACTGTGTAGCGATGAAAAATGGTGATGATGATGATGATGATGAAAAGTATTTTTTTTTCTCTCCTTATAACATCAGCTATCTGAAAGTGAAAATCCCGTCAAAATCGATTCGGCCATTTTGGAGTCTATACGAAATATCATCATCATCAGCCTTCAAAGGGAACACACATACATACATACATACATCGCTTTTTATATGTATATAGATGAAAGATATACTCAAAGAAGACTGTAACACCTTTTTAGGGTTCCGTAGAATTACAAGGAACCTATATAAGTTCGTTCGTCCATCCGTCTGTTTGTCTGTCTGTCTGTCTATCCGTCCAAAATTGTTTCGAACTTTCTAACTTAGCTAGCTGTGCCCTGCGGTTTCACCTATGTAGTGATGAAAAAAAGTGATGATGATGATGATGATGATGAAATGCTGATTATTTTTTCTCTCCTTATAACATCAGCTATCTGAGAGTGAAAATCCCGTCAAAATCAGTTCAGCTATTTTGGATTTTATATGGAATATCATCATCATCAGCCTTCATAGGAAACATACATACATATACATGCATACACATATCGCCTTATATATGTGTATAGAAGAAATATATATTATTCAAAGAAGACTGTAACACCTTTTTAGGGTTCCGTAGAATTACAAGGAACCCATATACGTTCGTTCTGCCCATCCGTCTGTCTGTCTGTCTATCCGTCCTAAGTTGTTTCGAACTTTCTAACTAAGCTAGCTGTGCCCTGCGGTTTCACTCATGAAGTGATGAAAAAAAGGTGATGATGATGATGAAACGTAGAATTTTTTCTCTCCTTATAACATCAGCTATCTGAGAGTGAAAATCCCGTCAAAATCAGTTCAGCCATTTTGGACTCTATACGGAATATCATCATCATCATCATCAGCCTTCATAGGAAACATACATACATATACATATATACACATCGCCTTTTATATGTGTAGAGAAGATAGATAATTATTATGTTCAAAGAAGACTGTAACACTTTATTTAGGGTTCCGTAGAATTACAAAGAACCCATATACTTATGTTCATTCTGTCCATCTGTCTGTCTGTCTGTCCATTCCAAGTTGTTTAGAAATGTTAACCTTTATAGTAGACTAGCTGCGCCCCGCGGTTTCACCCGCGTAGTGATGAAAATTTATGATGATGATGAAGATGATGATGAAAAGCAGCATTATTTCCTCTCGTTATAACATCAGCTATCTGAGAGTGAAAATCCCGTCAAAATCAGTTCAGCCATTTTGGAGTCTTTACGGAATATCATCATCATCATCAGCCTTCATAGGGAACATACATACATACATACATACATCGCTTTTAATATGTATAGAAGAGAGATATACTCAAAGAAGACTGTAACACCTTTTTAGGGTTCCGTAGAATTACAAGGAACCCATATAAGTTCGTTCTGCCCATCCGTCTGTTTGTCTGTCTATCTATCCATCCAAAATTGTTTCGAACTTTCTAACTTAGCTAGCTGCGCTCTGCGGTTTCACCCATGTAGTAATGAAAAAAAGTGATGATGATGATGATGAAAAGTAGTTTTTTTTTTCTCTCCTTATAACATCAGCTATCTGAGAGTGAAAATCCCGTCAAAATCAGTTCAGCCATTTTGGAGTCTATATGGAATATCATCATCATCATCAGCATTCGTAGGAAACATACATACATATACATACATACACACATCGCCTATTATATGTGTAGAGAAGATAGATAATTATTATGTTCAAAGAAGACTGTAACACTTTTTTTAGGGTTCCGTAGAATTACAAAGAACCCATATACTTATGTTCATTCTGTCCATCTGTCTGTCTGTCTGTCCATTCCAAGTTGTTTAGAAATGTTAACCTTTATAGTAGACTAGCTGCGCCCCGCGGTTTCACCCACGTAGTGATGCAAAATAGTAATGATGATGATGATGATTAAAAATAGCATTTTTGCTCTCCTTATTACATGTGTTATCTGACAGTGAAAATCCCGTCAAAATCGGTTTGGCCATTTTTGAGTCCATACGGAATATCATCATCATCATCAGCCTTCATAGGGAACATACATACATACATACATACATCGCTTTTTATATGTATATAGAAGAAAGATATACTCAAAGAAGACTGTAACACCTTTTTAGGGTTCCGTTGAACTACAAGGAACCCATATAAGTTCGTTCGTCCATCCGTCTGTCTCTGTCCATCCCAAGTTGTTTAGAACTTCCTAACCATTATAGTAGACTAACTGCACGCCGCGCATTCACCTGCGTAGTAATGAAAAAAATTGTGATGATGATGATGAAAAGTTGCAAATTTTTTTCTCGTCATAACATCAGCTATCTGATAGTGAAAATACCATCAAAATCGGTCCTGTAGTTTTCGAGTCTATAAAGAACGTTACAGACACACACATACGCACACGACGAATTATTTCAAAAACATTAGAAAAATAACAAAAAGAAAATGGAAAATGTGAGAATTGAACCCGAAGCCTACTCACAGTCGCAGGAACTTATCCATTGCGTCAACCACTCGTCCAATTGAAATATGATGCTAGTGGTGAAATTATGCTTCTAATATATAAAATAATATAAATGTACAAACAAATCGTCACAAAATGTAAGGTAGCATCAGGTAGCCCGTCTGCTTGTTTGCCACCTGTGGCACATAAAAAAAAGTAGACTAACTGTGCTCTGCAGGTTCACCTGCAAAGTAATGAAAATATGATGATGATGATGATGATGAAAAGTTCCAATTTTTTTTTCTCCTTATAACATCAGCCATCTGACAGTGGAAGTCCCATCAAAATCGCTCCTACCGTTTTCGTGTAAAGAACATTACACACAAGCATACAAACACACACACACACACACATGCACGCACGCACATGACGTATTATTTTAAAAACATAAAAAAAAATACAAAAAGAAAATTGGTAAATATGAGATTTGAACCCTGAACCTTACTCACAGTCGCAGAGAACTTATCCAATACGTCGAACCGTTCGGCCAACTGGACTATGAAAATTGTGGTGAAATTATGCTTTATAAAATAATATATACAAACAAATCGTTACAAAATGTAATTTTCATTCGCCTGCCTTTTTAGTACTTATAATCCAAGAAAACATAGCGGATAAGGTAGGTACTTACTTTACAACTTCCGTCAAGGTGTTTTTGTGTCATAAAGTTGAGATTATATTTTGGAGAGGTTAGCGGAACAAAGCGACACACGTCCGTCTAGCAGCGCGCCTCAGCGGTCTCTGTCACATCGCGTAAAAATAAAAGAGAAGTGAAAAGACGCCGCGGCGGCACGACGTTTCGTTCGACACGTTCGAGCCAGTTTATGATTAAATTAATTAATAGTTAGAAAAATTGAATTTTAACCGATAAATAAAAACTATGATGCTATTTGTAACAATATTTCACATCATTCTTGTAAATTTTGTAAAGATTTGTTCATAAATAGTCGAGATAAAATTGTATGCGTTTAGGTAAATTTCAAGGTTAGAGGTTATTTCATGATTTTTTTCTATCGAGAAAATTTATCGGAATCGTGTTTTGGATCCAATGGTCCACTCAGAAATATGATCAAAATTACCAATTTTTTTTTTTTACTGCTTTAAAATGAATACATTATCTTAAAAAATTGTTCTGTGAAGCCTTTTTCACTGTAAGACCGCCTTAAGTTACTTATATGCAGGTATACTTTTTTCGATAGTGTATTATTTCTACTTGGCTCACTGGACAGCGACAAACAAGAAATATAATTAGGCATCTTAGGCCACAACTTAAAAAAAATAATGTGATTAAATACTACGGACAAAATAAAATGAATGGACAGGCCATAACCGTTGAACATGCTCAGTAAAAATAAGTCGAAACCGCCGGACATTATACTTCAACACCTAATTATAATCATGTGTAGTACATTTGTTACAAAAAATAGATAGCGGTTTTTTGTTGTGTATTTACACTACGGGAAAGCACACGAAGGCATATTTTTTTCGTTATCATGTAACAATAGTCTTATGTTGCACTTCGTACGGCCAGAGACCGACTGAAACAAAGTGAGCGCCGCTGCTCATTAAATAATCTTCAAAAATGCGCTTCTTCTGGGCCCGTCCATTCATTTTATTTTGGTCGATAGCACAGCAAAGGATCAGAATCTAAATAGTTTTTATTGTTAAAACCGGTATAAATAAGAGTAAAAAAAATTTTGTACAGATAGTCCCGCGTGAAACCGCGGGTGATGTTACTAACATCAACACTCATAAAAGAGGGTAGATAATTAATGCGCGATATAACGGACGGCGAACGTTATTTAGTTGAACGGAGCTAATGAGTCAGCTGGGATTAGTAAAGCCGTGGTTCAGCGGTGTTATTGGGTTTGTTGCCAACTTCATCGACACAAATTAAATTGCATTGTATTTTTAATTTGTTTGCAAGTTTTGCAACGCGTGGAACATAATTTTAATATTTTATAATAATAGATTTCGTCGGCTTATTTCACAAATCTAGAAAAAGTAGGGTTTCTATTCTAGGGTAGGGTAAGAGTTTCGTGTATTTTAATTTTTCACTACAAATCCGCACCATCTAAGTACAATATGTAGCTACTTTTTTAAATCATCTTGTATATGTTATGTGAATAATTTCCAATTTTTACCAGGACCTGGGGCCTTACGGACAACAGCTATTGCGGCACCTAATCCGCTCAGTTGGAAAATCATGCGAACGTGAACCTTATTGCCCCCAGATACGGTTTGCGGTCGCGTGATTTTCCAACTGAGCTGATTAGGTGCCGCAATAGCTGTTGTCCGTAAGGCCCCAGGTGCTGAGACTCAGGAATGATTTTCTGAATATGGCTTTATCTCCGTAAGGGCCCTGAGATAGCAACGAGAACTTCCATAACTTCCGTCTCAAATAAAGGCTGTTCTTAAAATTTGTGCGCGTTATCATCAAAAATATCGGTTAAATAAGGAAATGAAGAACGGAATGAATGGAGAGAGTGCCTCTGGGCGGATGAAATGCCCGGTATTCACCAAAGTTTAGCGGAGCGGAGCGCACAGCGTGATGTTCACCTTTAAATACTAATTTTATGAATGCGAAAGTGTGCTTGTGAAAGAGAAACAAAGTACCTGCTTCACACAGCAACAGACCAACGGATCGACGTGATTTTTTGATTGTGTGACATGGGATACTTTATTCTCGGAAAAAATTATGATATGTGAATAGTTGTACAGTATGGGATTCGAGTACGTCTATTTTTAACCTTCAATGCAAAAAGAGGGGTGTTATAAGTTTAACGTGTGTATTTGTGTATCTATGATGGCATCGTAGCTCGCAAACGGCTGAACCGATTTTTTTTTTGTTTAAAACTTTTATTAGGTAAACGGATCGAGAGTGCTCTTAATAAATATGATTCATAAAAATCTGTTCAGACCTTTAAGATTATAAGCTTCTTTATTCTGGGGCAAAAAAAATTATACTTCTGTACACGTTTATTGTTCAACATTTCCCCGTTACTCTTAGCTAAGTTTTGGTGGGCATCGAGCCTAAAGCCAAATATGCACCGTAGGCCGTAACTATCACCACACATCATCAGCCATTAAATGTCCACTGCTGAACAAGGCCTCCCTCTTAGAGAGGGGTGTTGCCATAATCCCCACGCTTGGCAGGCGGCTTGGAGATCGCGCGTTAGTACACGGTGAACGTACTGGGAACTATCACCGCTGTAGAATAATTCTCTATTATAATAATAACACTCATAAGCTAAAAATTGCCGCAATATTATCCTCCAGATTAATCTTCCCCAAGCAAAACTAGGAATAAGCAAGTCGGTAGTTGCCTAAATAAAACTCAAATCATGCTGGAGTACACTTTTCCTTTAGTTCTAGTTTAGTTAGTCTAGCAAAGTTAGCAATTTCAGGTTGGCAAAATATTAAATATCAACGTAAAGATTGCTCCCAAAACATTTGCGATGTTATTCTTAAAACTATGCCCAACCGGTTTCCAAGCATATTTTATCTTCAAAATGTTAAAATTTTGTGGCAGATGTAATGCTTTGGGCGGAGACTTTAAGGCGGTATATCTTCGCCCCTCATATAACCCGTGGTGGTTAATTCAAGTGGTACACTGCAGCGGCGAGATATTGCCGTTTACTCGTAGACGGCGAACTTAGCTACGTACCATCTACACCACCGCTACCAGTGAGCAGACAAATAGGAGATGGCATCTTCACTGAAAAGCGTAACACTGCACGGGGTAAAAAAGTCGTTACTCCTTTCTTGAATACCACGATAGATGGAGAACGAGCTTTACCATCCTTGATTATAAGTGGAGCATAGAGAAATCTTTCAGACGTTGACGATGATTTTCAGGCCTTACGCCTAACTTCTTACGCGGTCACAAACTAACGTTAAAACCGCGCAGTTCTGAAAATCATGCGAAGAAGCCCAGACGGTTAGCGGTAGCGCAATATTTTTTCATCACCTAAACTGGATTGCTTTAAACATCTAGGCGTTTTTTTTAATCGCACGTATGATATTTTGTACGAAATGATCATGCGAAAGGACTGACTTTCGAACGAAATCCCAAACAAAAGTAGCATTTTTAAAATAATCATATCATTAGCTAACGCAAGGAGTGGTTCACCATTCGAATTTGTATCAACATTCTATCAATAGAAAATCTTTCTTTCCGCATGATATTTTCGTGCATAATTATACGAGCGATTCAAAAATCTAACTCTTCGAATCACGGTGTATGATCGCTTATGCCGCCTCCCCTTTATACTTGCTCCTTGCTTTGGTGAACAAACCGCTCACCTGGGGTATGCTCGGGTTAATAGCGATTTTATCGCACTTAACTTTCTTCCGAATGGAAATGTTTGTTGTTCTTTAGGATAAATGTTTAATGACATTTCGCACCTAATCTTTTGTTGTAGTAAGTTTACAAACACACGTATCATTGTGTCTTTCACTCGTTTAATATTGATCGTTGTTCACTTCTCATGCTCGTCAAGTACTTGTTTATACCCGACGTAAGTGGACTTAAACTGCTTGAGTGTACAAAAACTAGACTGTTTTGCACTAGCATAAAAATAAACAGAACCTCATTAAAATTGTTCAAAAAGAATCGGATTCTAATAAGTTTAATGTAAGAAGTTTTCCTGGGTCTTTAATAAAACCCATAGACAGTGCCGGTTTTATAGCACTAGCAGCGCCCTGGGCGAGATTTCTACGGCAAATTGAATTCCTTCTCCGTACGTATGCAGGTTTCCTCACAATGTTTTCCTTCACCGAAAAGCCAGTGGTATGAAAATCCGTACATAAACTCCAAAAAGCTCATTGGTACGGGCCCGGGGTTTGAACCCGCGACCTCACGCTTTCAAGCCTAGCGGTCTCCCAAATAGGCTACCAGGGCTTGCGCCTTTTACGCACGCTCAATGCAGGGCCAATCCCTGGTGAAATATATATGCGTTCTGATTTCTGTGGCCAATAATATCCGCCTACAGGTTAGCTTCTCTGCTCACGGCACTGGTAGAGTTGTGCACCGTCACTCCCTGCATCAACTCTACACCGGACCGACTGAAACCAAGGAAAGAAAACCACATTGCAATGTAAACCCTATATATCTGTCCTTTCTTGCCATGCTTTTCTTGTTTTGGCTTTGGCTTATCTTTATTGCTTTAGCGTGCCTTTTTTGTATTGGCTTAAATTACCTTTTTTGTCTGAGCTTGCCTTTCTTGCATTGGCTTGCTTTTCTAGCTTTAGCATGCCTTTTATGCTTTGGCATGCGTTTTTGTCATGCGTTTCAAGCTAAACATCGTTCCAATTTTCTTTCACATCTTATGGGATCTTATCTAATCTTTGACAAGATGTAAGCAACATTTCACATGGCTCCCAATTTAACACTTTCTTTCTAGTCAGTCCGATAAAGACTTGATGCAGTGAGCACTCCTTTACTTTACCTACAGCATCGTAAAGTATAGGTAGACTAGTCGCCTTCGTGTAGAAGCTTAGCTCTTAACTATTTCTAGCCACACTTAGAGCACCCTTGAGGCATCGCTTCGGTAAACTTGACAAAACTGGAAGGCGTTCTACGTTATTAGCTCAATGACTACGATCAAGTAAATAATGTGACATTTTTACTATAATAATACTTTCGCGTTGGAGTTTGGTTTGGATTTTCTAATTTACATTTAGTTCTTTTAAAACCCAGTAAAAATGAGTAGGTACTGCAATGAAAGTCAAAACGAATAAAGTTGCATCAAAATAACAATTTATATTCCCAATATACGGTACGTCAAATTGTATTTGATGGCTTCATGTGGCTAAGTGCGGCTACAAACGGTGGCTAAATTTGTTATAGGGGCTTTCAGGGGAATTAAACCGTGTCATACTTTGTTTCAGTTTTTTCAGTGATGTGCGCGCTCACCCCCATCACCCGCTAGTGATGCGACGCCTGTCACCGTTAGTCGCCTTATGGCATAGGATGCTGAGTGCTTAGATCTATTCCAGAATGTGCACAATATGTGGAAACATAATTAGAGCTTCCTATACCAAATTTGACGGTTTTAAATCAATTTTATTCAGTTTAAATACAATATTTCAGCTGGAAAAAATACATGTCACAGATACATCTGTGTTAGAGTTTATGATTTGGTTCAAAACACGATAGAATAAACTTGCCTCGATCAAAAAAAAAGTCGACTTAGTTTATTTTTTTCATTTTATGCTCTAATAAAAGCTCGTAACAACCTGAAAATTGCATGTACTGAAAGGCAATTTTATTCATCATTTTTTAATTTGGATAGATTTTTGATAGTGAATAGTGTCGTTTTTTAGTGAAATTAAAAGCGTGAAAAGGACGCGAGAATTTAGGCGCGCCGCGTTCAGTGCCGCGCCAGGCGTCATCGAGGTCGGACCTATGCTCGTTTTTGTCGTTGCACTCCCCCTGCGGGCGTCCTAACTCTAGCATGGAAAAATACATCGTCGCTATAACTTGGCGGGGGCTGAGGGAACGTTTTGTTGCCTACGCGACTCGGATAACCGCCCGTTAATTATATAGGAACACATTCGCAATATTGTACTCTACGATATGGAAATTTAATTGCACGAGGAAAAGTGCCTATATTAATATCTATATGCTATATATAAATATAACAATGAATCCCTATTTATCTTGGTCACGTCATAACTTGAGAACGACTTAACCTATTCCATACATCTTTTTATTTTTGTTTTCTAATACTGTATTCAAGATTTAAGAAAGAGATTAAGAAAATTGCGCAGAAAATCGGAAAATTTCAGAAAACTGAACGAATATTTTCTTCGCACTTTTGACAGTCCGCGCGTTTGAAAGTCTGATAATTTCACCAGAAGGCAGTTTTATTTTTGGACATTCATAGCTAAGACAGGACAACATCTGAAACCCTCTCTTGATGGAGGTATGGTATGAGGTGGTTATCGTAAGTTTACCTTACCTTACGATAAATGCACGATACCTTACGATAAATCTCGGCATATTTCCACTATATACCTAATATTCATAAAAACAAAGGAACTATCCTATCTATCTATCGTAAAGTGCAATTAGCACAAATCACAAGCGAGCAAATAAGCAGTTCAGCCAAATTGGAACGATGCACGAATGCTCCAACAAAGAACATGCGCTGGAAATTAAAATAAGAAACGACCAAGAAAACGAATTTACAATCCTCCCTGAAATAATTAGGGTTATCGTGCCCGTAGAACTTCTGATTTGCAAGTAAATGGCCCTGCGAAGCTACGATTAGGTGTTATATGGTGTTATACAATAGGAGTGCATGTCCCAGGGTGCGACGTCGGCAGGGCGTCGGCCCTTCTGCAGCGCACCGTGTCAAGGTCCCAAGTCCCACGGGAGTTCTTCCTCACCCATCGCAGCTCCACCGACACAATCGACCCTCAGATCCACTGTTTGCTGCGTTTAGCATACTGTGCCTAGCACGATGGCTCTCCTTTGCATTATTAAGAACCTTTTTCGACGGTAATTGCTTACATAAATTCCTCGCACATGGAAGTTAGCGTCGTCAAACAACACGGAGAAAAAGTACGGAACTTTGAAGCCTAACTTCGAAACTCTCAGCCCAGCATTCAAATTATGTGTTTTAAACATGTGAGACTTGTGCAAACCGTCTGTAACTTTTACTGCTAATGAGCACGTCACTTAGTGAGAGGTAGCGTGGCAGCTGTCGTTTCAAAAGACGGTCCGTGTCAAAGGTCTTTTGACACGGGCTTACGAGACAGGTTATGACTTTATGGCATTCGATTTAGTAAACAGGAAGGGGGCTCCGGATGCAGCCCACTCGGGCCGTCGGGCCGCTCGGGCCGTCGAGCCGTCGGGCCCACGCCTGGCGGCCCACGACGTCAACGTCACACTTGAGCTTTATTAATTATTTCTCGACGCGGCTTTGTGCCCGAATCACCGAATTACAATGGCCGACCCATTAACTTCTGCAATATTAATGACTGGCTTGTTGTGTCAAGTTCGGTGCTTTAAAGACGTTTCTAAGTTTAATTAAAGTGTTCGGTGAGTGCGTGTACTTGGTAACTTTATTAGGTATCTACTTCCCCAAGAAGACGAGATGTGGCCCCGCTAGCGGCAGGCTAGAGGCTTCCGATGAATTTATTATGACTCTCATTTTATGGCTCGCTTTGCATATTCCGGCCACAATCCGAGGGGGAATTTCACTGATGCTGTTTTAGTATTATTTCTGCATTTATTAGTCAAAAAATATGTCCCGCCAAGTAGGTCGCTCGATAATTTTGTGCCTATTGCCTGGTTTGATATAATATTAAATGACGTCACACATTGTCAATGTAGTGCTATTATATATCTCTAAGTTGGCCGGATTGTGAGTTTCAAGAGATTATCCCCGAGGTTGAAGAGATAAGCCAAGCAAGGTTCAGGTGAGACGACACAACTAGGGCGGGCGGTGCGCCCTTGAAGAGAAGCCAAATCCGCAGCTCCACTCTATCTTGTAGCACCGACCTGGAGCTCGTTTCTCGGATAATAGTATTATTACCCTGACTCATTGACATGGACATAATGGCGGGGATAGAAGTAATGTCGATTGTATGAAAATCAATCCGTGTCGCGTCCAATTGTGCATTTTAATTTTAATATACAACATATATTGTAGCATTATATATTAGCGACGGTGGCCGAACGGTAGCATGAGCGCTTCACAATCTGACGGCACCCAGTTTGATCCTCGGTCTCGGAAACTTGCAGCTGCACCAATAAATTAACTAATACCTAGTCCACATGCAAAAAAAGGGCGGCAAGATCGTCTGCAATGAGTTCGAATTTAACTAAAGGCATCAATAAGTCTGATTTAGGTCTGATGCGTTCACATCCGCTACGCCACCTCACAATATCTCCTTCGATTGTCTGATCTGAGGTAAAACTGGTATCGTTTTATGAGCACCCAAAGAGTTTCTATAGCAGTAGCTTTACCTAGTCTATGTGAGCACTCTTGAGAGTTTTTCGTGATACCGTAGAGAGCTCTTATCACATCATGCTCGTAACTAAGTATTGATTTTTGCCAAGTAAAGATAGCAAAGGTTTCTTCAAACCATAGAGCTAAAATCAAGAGAAGATGAACCGAACGTAGCGTTTCAACGCTTTGAGAGCGTTGAAATTTGCACAGTCTATATTGAAGCGCTCACTACCGGTTAGTACTTAGCTCTTTCACGCATTTTATTAGATAACAATTCGCTAAGTAGTAATAAAATAAACAATTGGGCATTTTTTGGAAACTTTTAAAAGTAGTTTTTTATTTTGATATGTTTTATTTGCGCGGAAGAGAACGAAAAAACTGTTTCGAGTTTTTTTCGATCTCCATCGAGCAATTTTCGTAGTTTATAGGATACAGCGGATATCCTATAAAGGTATCAACACGAAAATTGCTTCATACCATTTTGAAATGCTTGCAATATTATTCTAAAAATATTGCCAATTTTTTTTTTTTTTCAAAAATGTGCGAAAAATTTGTTCTAGCTAGCCAGTGATTACGGCTACGACACATCGTCGCGTAGGTACCTCTTCATCATCACTATCACTAACATAGTAAAAAACAAAGTCGCTATCGCTGTCTGTCCGTCCCTATGTATGCTTAAATCTTTAAAACTACGCAAGGGATTTTGAAGCGGTTTTTTAAAATAGATAGAGTGATTCAAGAGGATGGTTTATATGGACCCGCCCCGGCTTCGCACGTAAATTACACCCGTGCAAAGCCGGGCGGACGGGTCGCTAGTATATTATATAATACTAGCTTTTTGCTGCGGCTTCACCCGTGTTGTGGATAATCTATAGGCTATATCACTCACGAATAGGGTAGCTTTCACAAACTATTTATAATATTAATGTAAGTAGAAGTGTGGATATAATGTGCCTGTTTATGTTTGATTTTAAGAATGACGCGACGCGCATTTTCATACGACCTCTCACCAATGAAGTCGCCAAGCGACTGACTTCACGTTGGTAACTTGCTAGCACCACTGAGTTAGTATCATTAGAAAAGTACATTCGCCTGTCCTTACTATACCAGTCAATGTTTCAAACTCTGTGTTTCAAAACATAAATTGTAAAACTTATTTGTCTTTAATAAGCTAAAATCGCTATACGAGGAAAGAGGACGCACCCACATAATTGTTCTGTCGGTAGGCACTACAATATCTGGTTTCAAACAGTTCCGGTAAACAACCTTCTAAGGGTAACTATCAATTTAGACCCTCCTAATAAAATATACAAGGTAAAACTGCCTCGCTATTCATAGGGACGTTGTTAAAATATACGCAGGGAGGGAATGTATCTCTTTCCGTTTCAATTACACGCGAATTACGTCGGGGATCCGCGCACCGGCGGCGGAATATACACTCGACACAATGGCAATACGAGGGATAGCGGCGAAAATGTTTCACCTGAAACGTTCCTTCAGTAAAAGTCACGTTCCTCTCGGAACGACGGGTTGAAGTCATTAAAATACCCTCCGTCCCTCGTCATCGTCTGCCGGCGCGGCGCTACGTGCCCCTAACTGAACCCTCCCCCTTATGCCACATACGGTTTGATGATGCACTCATAAAATAAGCAATTTGTTCTAGTCACCGTTCTCGCAAGCTCACCGCAAACGGTTTCGGTCGGTATCATCTCGGGCATCCCGCTGCCATTCAGTGAGTGGGTGGAGTCATCAAAACTTCATTCCGACCTCGCACGTTCTCAAACGAGCGCGATAACACTCTAATAGCCTACACTCGATCGAACGCCACGATACAGTACGTCGGTCGTGAGTGCCATTAGCTCGCTGGGGTAGGTATGTGTGAACGGGGCCCGGGCTGCGAACCTCGTGCCGCCCCTGTACTAGCCATCTAGCACTGCATGCCGCGCGATCTACACAAATAACTTGCCGCGTCCCGGCCCCTGTAGAACGGACGTATCGATCGCATTACCGACATTTTTCACGACCATTACCTCTTTAGAGTCAGGAAACGGAACGTGCCACGTCCTCCAGAAAGCATTCTATTAGTAGCGAGCGGTAAACATCTCCGAGCTTGACAGAGTGCACGTCAGGGGCGCATCGCGGTGTCGGCCTCTACGGAGTGTACAGGCACGCCAATCTTGGCACGAACCTGCCGTACCTCTACCGTTTCCACAAATATCTACTAAAGCAATATAAGATCTTAACCTAGATACCGGATGTTTCGAAAAGCTTTATTTTAACTTCGTTTTATTGTTGCGATACCTCGATTTGCCGTTTGATATTCTTCGGAGGCTCATATTTTATTTAACGAGCGATGCGACACTCTAAGTTCGAAATAAAAATGTCGTAACTTGGAAGTTGTAGGCTCGCCATAAGATTCAAGCGGAGGACAAGCGCTCTACAATCGTAACTTTCGACTGGAACACAGGTAAATAAACTGAATGCCACCTAGGTACTTAGGGCCACCACAGGCACATCGCCAGCTCTAGCCTTTGATCAGGGTAGAAAGAGATTGTCTTTCAGCGCGTTTCTTTTCTCAAAACTATCGTACAGGGGCCTTACGGATAAATACCTACTATTGCGGCACCTAATCCGCTCAGTTGGAAAATCACGCGAACGTGAACCTGCGTCCAGATACGGTTTGCGGTCGCGTGATTTTCCAACTGAGCGGATTAGGTGCCGCTATAGCAGTTGTCCGTAAGGCCCCAGGAATCGACCATTGACCAGAATAAAAAGTAGCCCATAAATTATCCATAGGATGTACTTAAACTATTTCCACACAACATTTTATGCTGGTTTTTTAACCACTTGCATTGTTTGTACAATGCAAGTGTGCCCGCCTCCCCCTCGTCGAGACGCGAGGCGCCATCAAAATTTTATTTTGGCGCTCCTTCTTATCTGGCGCCTAGAGCGACCGCTCTAGCACAGGGTCGACGCTGCAAGGCATTAGATTATAATTTTAGTATTTTTGTTTTCTTTTAGAGGATTTTATAGTCGCACGTCTTGTGCAATTTGCCAGTCTCAAGAAACTTAATTTCTTTTCCTCACTCGCTTATAGAATCTTTTTGATGGCTTTCTCGCTTGCAGTTTTATGCACCAGCCGACTAAAACTTCGTCGTCTATGGTCAGCAAGCGTCCATAGCTGATATCCATAGTCAGGGTTATGTAGGTAAGCACCCGCGGCCCGCGTAAATGTACCTAAGCGAACACACTAGATCGGCTGTTACAAGTACCTATATAGGTACCTACTATTAGAAACCGTTGTTGTGGCAGTGGGCAGGTAACATAGCAAGCAGTAGGTACAGATGGCCGATGAGCCCGATGGGGCTGTAAGGTTCTCGAATGGAGACCACGGACAAGCGCAGCGTAAGACGTCCACCCACAAAATGGACAGACGATCTAAAAAGACCGCAGGAAAACGCTGGATGCAGCCCTCTTCCAACCGGTCTTTTTGGAGATCAATGGGGGAGGCCTATGTCCAGCAGTGGACGTCCTATGGCTGAAATGATGATGATGATATGAGGTAAGTATTAGAAAAGAAAAAAAAAAATTGGTTTTGATTTAAATATATAATATTAAATTCGTGTTTAACTTGAATTACTTTGTTTGACATGCTTTTTCTATTATATTTCAATTTTAGTTTCCAATTTTTGTGTTTGTTGCAATGAAGTGGCAACTGGGGGTCTAGACAAAAGCCACTTTCTGTTCGCGTTCACACCTGCGGAATGATGAAATTGTATGAAAATTACCATGACACTAGCTTGAGATAACATCTCTCAAACTAATGTCATTGTCAATGTAATTTTCATACAATTTCATCTTTCCGCAGGCTAACAGAAAGTGACTCTTGTCTAACCCCCCTGGACAGTGACGTAGGCTTGTGTCACTCCCGGAATTTTCCCGGTGTGCTTGTTTAATTGGATCATGATAGCAGCTAGTAGGAGTCACAAATCAGCTGCAATTGAGAAATATGTAAAAAAAAGAAATAATAACAGATTTTCCTCGAGAACACGACATTAAGGGTTACGATTAGAGCAGGCAGGAGTGGCATTTTACTGTCGCTACATACGCTACACATTTCCGACAATAAAATAGCAATCAACCTTCCACAGCTCGGTAGGTATTAGTTTCAGGTTGTTTGCGAAGAAACAAAGCCGCTCCTTTGTGCATTCAACATTTAAAATGAATACGGGAACAAATACCGACGGGAGTATTTGCTCACAACTTCATTACAGGCAGTGGTTAGCTCTACAATCTACCACATATACATAAGCTATACATATACATAGCTCTAAGTAAGTACCTACGTGCGTATAGGAACCTCGGCACGCACCGTGGGAATTGTTTGCACGCTGATTTGTCGCCTAGAAGGGGAAGCGGAGCCACATGAATCAAGCGAGCTCCCGGTACAACATGGTTTGCCTTTGTTTTCTACCGAAATAACTTACAAGAAGGTGGGTCATAAATTTTGTGTAAGTACACGGGAGTTAGTGAATCTGTTCGTTCGCCAGCCAGCAGCATTTGATCAGGGTAGAGCAAGATTATCTTTCGGCGCGCTTCATTTTTGAATACTATCGGACAGGAATCAATATTTTTTCCTGAATAAAAAGTAGATTTCCACATCAAAATGTTATGATGGTTACAAACAATGCAAATGTGCTACGCCACCCCCGCCCCGAGGCGCGAGACGCCATCAGATTTTTAATTTTCGCTCGATTTTGTCGCTTTTGGCGTTATGGCGCCCCTTGTTTTCTTTTTTTTATTTAATAATGGGCTTGCCTTTGACCGCCAACTCGCCCGATGTAAAGCGACGATGCGGTCCACGATGGAGCACGCTTGCCTAGAAGAAAACGATTCACTCGTGATTTGAAGACACCCAGATTGTAACTATCGGGGAACACCCATTCAGGCAGCGCATTCCACAGACTAGCAGTTCGCATAATAAAAGTGGGATCAAAGCGCTCCGTACGGGTTTTCGGAATATCAACCATAAAGCGGTGTCGATTTTTTGTGCCCGCTCTGGCAGTCCGATAGAAAAATGGGCAGGAGGGAATTAGATCATGCAGATCCGATGCACACTCTCCGAAATGTATCCGATAAAAAACCGATAGACTAGCCAAAACGCCAATGCTCAAGACTAAAGAGCTTAGTCTGAACCAGGGATTCGTAGCTGATGAGCCTCTTTGCACGCTTCTCAATAGACTAACGCCCCAAGCTGATACCAGGGGCGGATCCAGGTTTTCATTTTGGGGGGGGGGGGGGCATTCTGACAAGTATGAGTATATATGCTATGTAAAAGTGCACCTGAATTAAATTGAAAAACTGAGTCAAACCTATAGAATTGCTAGGTGTTTGGGGGGGGGGGGGGCATGGCCCCCATGCCCCCTGGATCTGCCAATGGCTGATACCTCAAAAGTGAGAGTAGTACTCCATGCACAACCGAACTTGTGCTTGATACAGAGACTAGGAATCTGGTTTCTAGAGCCACTTTACTCTTCCACCGCTTCTCTCGCTGGACCGGCTAGGAGTAATAATGTTCCTTGGGTGCTGCTGTCAAACATTATTTGACAAACATCACTTTGTCGCGTCAAACTTCCGATCAGGCAAACAAGGTAGATATGGTAAGATGGCGTGGCGGGTGAATCAGGCCTAAATCAGGCTTGATGCAACGGGACCAACGGGATCTGTTATAAGGCATAACTCCCTAGTTTGTCTGATCTGAGCAGGGTTGCCACCCGTCTTGATTCTGCAGGGACAGTCCCGATTTTGATGATATAGTCCCGCGTCCCAATAACCTACAATTTTGTGCCAATTTTTTATAGCATGCGACGATTACTCAGTTGGTTCAGGCTCGCAGACGCAAAAAAAAAATACGTGTCGACTTGAGGGCATTCATTAATCACGTAAGGACGATTTTGGCCATTTTTGACATGGCAACATCGATGACGCAGGCTTGTGTCAGGAGTTTTGGCGACAACGTGGAAAAAACATGCGGCTCGTTGGATTATTTTCCTAAACTTGTGTATTTTCGAGTGTTAATGTGTACTAAATGGTGCATTAATATTCATTAAGTGCTCGTAAACGTGCTCGAGTGATATAACGAGGTGAAACGTGACTTTTCGTGTTGTTTCCAAAACTCCAGAGGAGCCTCTTGTAAATCACCACCACTTTACAGGGGCATGAGTTTGATTTGACCGTGACTTACTTAGCTTGACTCTGACTGTGACTATGACTAATACGTAAACGAAAAAAGTTTTCATAAACTATCAAATCTGGGACTAAGGGCACTGGCTGCTGAGGCCTTTTGACCATGTCTATATTTTGAATTACGGCATTTAGTATATTCAAACAAGTCAGAGTCAAACAAAGTAAGCCACGGTCATGTCAAACCCATGCCCCAGTAAAGTGGCGGACGCTTTACGAGAGGCTTCTGTGGAGTTAGAGAAACAACACGAAAATAAATTTTTCACCTCAATATATTATGACTTCCCCACACTCGACTACGTTCACGAACACTTGTCTTGATAAATAATAATCCACCATTATTACACATTAATACTCAAAAATATAATATATAGGAAAATAATACAAGCCGATGTGTTATTGGCGTGGCGTAAAAAGTATTTGGCGCCAGCCAAATACTTTTTTTTCCCATTACATGACACTGGCAAGCTAAAGCTATTATGGCCATACCGCCTCGTCTAAGGTATTTTGCTGATATAACACAAGTATGCCCGCTATCACACACAAATCACATGACAAACACTTATATACTAATAAAAAGTTGGCCAAGTCGTCACGGGACGCCCGGCAGATGTAAAACATGACGGCATAAGAGAGCGTAACAATGTTTACTATCACGGCAAACAAGCCGGTTTTACTGCCAAGACGCGCCAATATTATAAAATGTTCAAATCAAAAATAATGCACCATTAGTAGACATTAACACTCGAAATAAAAAAGTCAAATGGGCACAGAAGACATAATAGTACAGAGCCGATATTTTTTTAAGTTTCCCGCCAATTTTGCACATAGCCCATAGATAATAATATGGAAATAATACTAGGGAGGGGAAGAGTATCAAAGTCTTTGCAAAGTGGCCTATAATTTGTATGCCCAAGGGCGTTTTGTACCCTTCCCTCTAACCTAAAGCATAAAAAATCCTTGTGTGTGCATGCCAAACAAACTTTGATTATATAGAAAAAATCAAAGCAAACAAATAAACAAACTATTTTTCAAGAATAGGTAGGTACCATTACAAACATTGATAAAACCAGTCATTGATTACAAAGCGTGTGGTGCGGGCCAACCAAAGCACGTTGTTGAGTAAAAGAGCAACCATTGCTGCCTCCACTGGAACATTTTAGTTCCCTCTGACATTCCGAGACGCAAAAGTCACTTATATGACACAAGCTAAATATGTATTAAATTCGTGTTTCATGAAGTGCTTTTTGTTTTTTATTTAATAGATTATTAACAGATTTATTCCCAAATTTCTCTGTTTGTTGCAATGATGGGGCATCTGGGTAGTGATGTAGGCATAATTATAGAATATCAGACTGCGTCAGTTGGTCTGTATGCATTATGCATCAGACCACTCGAGATGGGATTCACAAAAAAAAACAGATTCACAGTTTCTGCCTTGATACGTAGTAGGTACTTTGATTATATAGAAAATCAAAGAGTAGGTATCATGGTTTCTGCACATGTGAAGAACTAATTTTTCTTAATATGGCAATAATGTAGCTTCGTTGTTTATGGATGAGTAGATAGTCTATGGTTATTATGCCAAAAACAACAATCAATAAAGTACCAACTTTATAAAACTAATTCTAACCTATATTTTCATACAAAATCTGGTAAACATTTATTTACAAACTAAAATACTGCATTAATACTGCAAGTAATATAACAATTTTATTACTATACGCAAAAGAATTTACAACCTACACGATGCCTTTAAAACCCTTGTTTATCGACTTTGATCATCGTACCAACCCAACTTGACAGTTCTGACTTTGACGTTTCACTTTTGTTTTCGCGGTTGTTAATGTTGATTTCAGAGAAAATTCGAAATCTGTTGACGTTTACAATAACAAAAAAGCCAATTAAGTAATACTTTAAATGTTAATTCAAGGACGTGTAAGGTTTTAGTTTTGGTGAGTTAACACATAAGTTTTGTTGATACAAAGAAGTGTGAAGATTCAGTCCACTTCCGTTGAGACAGGAAAAGGAAGTGTTAGTTATGGCGGACGAAAGCATGGCTTCACGAATTTTTCCATATCCTCATCCTGTTTAATGCGATCGATATAAAAGCTAAGGAAAAGCGCGAAATGAGAATACTTCCGTTTAACTTTACAGCGCAAAGTGAAGCCAGCCCGAACTTATGCTTCATGCCTAGTTATCTTCAATGTATTACCCTGAAGATGAGGATATTGCTACAAGAGTATCAACGCAAATTGATACTAGAACCGCTGCCAAAAAATTATAGCAACTGCTAGTTACATCAAATAATTTAAAGTAGGACAAAGTAAATGCTAATTCAATACTATAGGCAGCTATTTTTAACCATTACTTACATTCATAAATGAAACATGCTAATGTGAATCTAACTCAAATACCTGTCAATAGGCACTTACCAGTTAAAATTAGGATATTAGTAAGTTGATAATGACAATAAATTAACAAAAAACCTGCTGGTTGCCGAAGAAAAAGGGACATACTGAATTATATTTTTCTATATTTAGTTTTACAATACTATAACACATAATTGACATTACAAAAAACATTTAAACTTGAAAGAATTGTAAAAAGCACTAAATGGTCTATTAGGGCATGAAATGTAAGTTATCTATTCCAAGATTTTTATCGGTAAAATAGACAGATGTTCTTTTAAAACCATGCTTAGACCAATAAGCCTTATAACATCTTAAGTTCTCAAATTATGCTGGATTAATTTATGTTTATGACATGGGTGAACATAATTATAATTGTTCATTATAAACAAAATTATAAAACTATGGATTTCAGGTCAGAATGGTTTCTGCGCTCAGCAGTTTCCGAACCTAAGTTAGAATAAAACAGTAGTAACTACTTAGTTGCATAGCTAGGCGTATGACTACTTAAAAAATTTGATGTAAGATAAACAATATTATGACGTTATTAGTTAATAGTTTGCCGTTACTAATCTGGCTTTTCAATATATAGACACATCCAGTAGTCCGGCACTCTATATCTACACTTATGGACTATCCTTTTCGCCCGTGCCTGCCCCTTTACTCAGCTATTACTTATGCCTGTCTGCTTTCTCCTCCAGATTACTTTTAAGTAAGATAGTAATAGAATTATATTTTGCGGAACATCGACTCGAAAGAAGTAAGATAGTAAACCGAAGTGTCAAAGAAATTTGTAATATGTAAATACACATCACACATCATCATCATCAGCCATCAAATGTCCACTTCTGAACAAGGCCTCCCTCTTAGAGGGGTGCCATAATCCCCACGTTTGGCAGGCGGCTTGGGGATCGCAGTACGTTCACCGTGTACTAACGACGCTGCTGCCCATCCTCCGGTGGTTCTGGTCGCAGTTACATACCCGGTTCCAATATGTAAATACATACTGCCTATATTATGCCAAGCTTTATTTCGTTTACCTTGAATTTCCCTATATAATCTAGTAATTCGAATATTCCAATAATTCCGCACCTTCTTGTCTTTAATAGTGCCAGATTAGTAAGGCTGTTGTATTTCTAAATAGTATGTCTATAATATATACTTAGCTAAAGTATAAAATATTAAAAAAACATATTTGAATTGAATTCCTCTATGCTATATGGCATATCGGTCAGAAAGACCTTGTGATTTTTTTATAATATAAAGCAAAAATCCACATTACCTCTTTCCAGTTTCCCTGAATGCATAAAGGTACCTTCTCTGTTATGTCGTGGGTAAATATTAAAGTACATGTGTTAAGTAATTGCAGGCGTTGTCTAATATTTTTACTGATAAAAAAAAAAATCTAAGTTGGTGTCCAGACTGTAGCATGTGCGCCTTACAATCTGACGGTACCCGGTTTGATCCTCGGCCCTCCACTAATGACTTATATAGTACTTAAATAAATTGTGTGCAGTTTTGATGCCATCGCTAAACAACGGTGAAGGAAGACATTGTGAGGAAACCGGTATGTCCAAGACACTCAAATGTAGCATGTTGGTGAATGTCATGCCTAGTTCAAAGGCATGACATTCACCAACATGCACCTAGACCAGCATGGTGGATTAGGGCCCATCCTCTCCAACAGGTTTGTGTCCCAACAATGGAAACATGATAGGCTGATAATGATGGTGATGAAAAAAGAAACCGAATTGAAAACATCACATTCTCAATTCGACCCATATTTTTGTAATAATAGGTAGGTAGATTTCATGTTTATTTACACATTGCATGAACATGGTATCAATCGAAGGTTACACAAGTATTTAGCTGCCTTTGTTAGCATTTTTTTTTTACATCAAAGTACATATTATAAAGCCTTTGTCCATCTGTATATTTCCAGATGAGCTGAGATGACAACGGAGGTTCCTGAAGATGTTGTGCTTATTTCCACTCCACATTTAGTGATGGTAACTACCCAAATTTTTTTACTTTCTTACGCTAGTAGTATAAATTTAGACAATAGTAAAAATTTAAAGTTAGAAAAAAATATTGTTAAAAAAAATTACATAACAAAGAAAAAAATATGAAAAAAAAAACTTTTGGTATGGTTGTTCCATTCAAACAATATTTTTTTCTAACATTATTTTTTTATTTTGTCTCGGTGTTGCCGCAATTTTGCCAAGCAAATTTGCTCGGTGTTGCAGCATACAGCATAGTCTGACCATGACCATGGCATGGTGATGGTCAGACTATGCTGATTGTCCAGACTGAGTGATCATCCCATCGCTCGATGGGATCATACATACTTAATTATAATTGAGGAGGTGAAGAACAAAACCTCACCTCACTTTTCCACTTTTGAAAATTTGGTTTTTTTTTTGTTGCAAAAAATGATAAATTGTTTGTAGCATGTAAGTAAAAACTTGTCAAAAACATCTCTTTTCCCAAATAAAATTTCATTTGAAATCGAGAGTTTCGAACAAAACCACACTTTTCCGTTGAAAATGAGAAATTCCGTCGAGAAATTTTTATGTATTCTCTTAAATTTGAAAAACTGGAAATGTTAGGTTTTGTTCTTCACCTCCTCAATTATGCAAATAGTTATGTAACTGTGCCTGTAAATTATTAAAAATCGTTGATAAACTTCGCGAGTAGTGTAGTGGGCGTTTTATAAATCGTGGTCCTGACAGACGGATGTGGCGAGCGGTGTCCCGGCGGGCGGCGCGCCGAACCGCGGCCCGTTCTTCGGGTCCGTGGAGCTCGGCCGCCGGCTGCTGCTCGCCGCGCGCCACGGACAGACTGCGCTGGTGCTCGACCTCATGGCTAAAGGCGCTCCCTTCACCACTGACTGGGTGAGTACACGCTCTCACTTTAACCCGAGCCCCGAGGCTTCTCTTCAAAACCGAGATTTATTATTATTATTTTATTTTACACTATTCGGAAAACAAACAGCTGAAACTAACTAATTATAGTAGATAGTAGACGAAAGCCATAAAAAGTTTTCACTTATAAAATCGAAAGATGATTACGATCCAGTGGGCTTATACTCTTGACACTCGATTTCAATCGAATTTGGGATTGGGATCGAATACATGCCATTTTAGTACTCTTGAATTCTAAACTAGCGCACGATTGGAACCGATAAAGGTGGAATTTTATGGAACTAAATAAAATCGACTCAACTCGACGCTTTCGATACTCTTGACGCGATTGAAGTGTACCAAATGTCATGTTTTCCATCCCAATCCCAAATTACGATCTACTGATCTGAGATGTAAAAAAAAAGATGTGCCATTATTTATATATATCATAATCATAATCAGCCTTTTAACAGTCCACTGCTGGACTTTTAGCCTACACCCGAAAGGGTGTTTTTTTTTAAATAAATTGTCTTGCGTTTACCACCATCACGCCTGATGTTAAGCGATTATGTGGTCTACGTTGGAGCACGCTTGCCTAGAAGAAACCGATTCACTCGTGATTTGAAGACACCCGGATTGTAACCATCGGGGAACACCCATTCACCCGTGATTGGGCCATATCCACCACGCTGGCCCAGTGCGGGTTGGTGGATTCACATACGCCATTGAATTCCTTCTCCGTACGTATGCAGGTTTCCTCACGATGTTTTCCTTCACCGAAAAGCCGTGGTATGAAAATCCGTACATAAATTCCAAAGAGCTCATTGGTACGGGCCCGGGGTTTGTCTCCCAAATAGGCTACGACGGCTTTTCTTATTATTAATCGACTTCAATAAAAGAAGGAGGGGTTTTCAATGAGTTTTTTTTATGTTTGTTACCTCACGGCTACCTCTTAACGCAGGCTCGAAACAGCGCAGTGTGGAAAATCATGCGAACGTGAACCTTAACACGCCGCGATACGAATTGCGGTCGCGCAACTTTTCGCATCACCTAGTCAAGTTCGTTCTGTCCGTGTGATATAGAAATAGTGACATTTGTGTGTGTGTGTGTCAGCTGGGCACGTCCCCGCTGCACGTGGCGGCGTACGGCGCGCACGTGGAGACGTGTGCGGTGCTGCTGCGCGCTGGGGTGTCGCGCGACTCGCGCACCAAGGTGGAGCGCACGCCGCTGCACCTCGCCGCGCACGCCGGACACGCCAGCGTCGCCGCGCTGCTGCTGGAGCGGGGCGCGCTCGTCGACTGCAGGTACGACATATATACCGCACGCCGCTGCACCTCGCCGGACACGCCAGCGTCGCCGCGCTGCTGCTGGAGCGGGGCGCGCTCGTCGACTGCAGGTACAGTCTGCATACCGGGGCTACACGAGCTGACCTACATCGGAACAACGTTACTGGGTTACGCAGAAAGGGTGTACTAAGCTAAAATAAACAATAAGTTGTTCATAATGATGGGTACTATGGTATCCATCATTTTGATAAAATTTTACTATTCCGGGAGCAAATCACAAATCACAAAAAAACGGCTGTTCCATAGAAAACGGTCATTGACACGGCAAAATGTATAGAAACTATCATGGATGTTTTGAAAAATGTGCTTTGGTCAATTTGCAAAGCTAATATTTAAAAATGTTTCGAACAAATATTTTTTTTAGTATTATTTATTTATTATAACCAAAAAAGGGGATAAACAGTTTTTTCCATTTATTCAGGACATTATAAAAATATTAATGCAATTTTTAATACAATTTTTTTATAAGTAGTATTTAATCACTAAAGCTATTATACTACCTAATTATTATATACATATTAAAATAATAATACAAATCATTTAAAAAAAAAAACTAATCTAAAGCCTCTCGGTGGAGGGAAAAGTGTTGAGAATACTGGCAGCATTGCCACGCTGGATGGCAATGCTTATTTTATACTAAAATATATTATTTATTTTGTAATAGCAACCTCGTAAAATGACCGAAGCACATTTTTAAAAGTTGTGTTATTATATATCCTCAAAAATATCAAATGCACGTGCGAGATCGCTGCACCCGGTACTCTGGCCTTTAAGCGAGGCGTTGTAATTCGCAGAGACATGCTGCAGATGACGCCGCTGCACTGGGCGGGGGAGCGCGGGCACGCGGCCGCCGTGGCCGTGCTACTAAGGCACGGAGCTGACCCGCGAGCAGTCTCCAAGTTCCACAAGACGCCGCTCGACCTGGCCACGGCCAAGGGCCACCACGTCATTCTCAAACTCATGGAGGATGCCCTGAAGGAGAGAGAAGCAGCTGATTCCGTTGACGCGCTCAAACAGGCTGATGGTACATCAATGTATTCTTATTTTATATTTTTTTATATTTGGATAGCCAACAGTCTTCTTACACAAAAATATAGAAATAATAAAAACACACAGGCCAACATAGGTTATCACTTATAGCAACAGATGTCATGGTGCTAGTGCACAAAAGTATAAAACCAAATATTACAAATTAAACAATTGGAAATATATAATTATATATATATATATATAATACGGGACTAAGAACCAACATTAAACAGAGAAATTGAGAAGAAAACTTAGTATTAATAACATTATTAAAGATAGTACTAATAAAAACATGACAGAGCCGTACGAATTAGTCTTATATTAAGAGTATGTTGAAAAAACCTGGTTATTAATTAAAATTTTAAAAATATTGAGCCTCTACGTAATTAAGTCAACAAGCTGAGAAAAGTTAGAGTTAAAGTTATTAAATAAAAGGTACTAAACAATCAATTGATTTATAAACGGAAGGGCTAATTCCCAAGATACAGGTGTTTCTACACCTAGTTTGGGCATTAGTGCGACTTACAACTAGAAATGTACCGATTATTGAATAAAATAATTTTGAATTTGAATTTGAAATGTACGCAAAAAGAAAGAGTTTCCGCGATAATTCGTACTATGGCAAAAAAAAAATGGCGGGGTATATATAGACGAAGGTAGTTTTTGCGAGACGAGATTTAGAGATTTTTTGAGATTATAATCAACCTTTTAACAGTCCAGTGCTGGACTTTTAGCCTACCCCCGAAAGGGTGATTGGGCCGTATCGAGCACGCTGGCCCAGTGCGGGTTGCTGGATTCACACACGCCATTGAATTTCTTCTCCGACATCACTTCACTGTTACTACAAACAATTTTGCTCAATATCCATGAGGTCATATTTTTTATGCCATTGGGGGCAAACAAACTAACGGGCCGCTTGATGGTAACCGATCACCGTCGCCTGTAACACCACAACAGTTTAACAAAATCCACTTTCAACTTTCCTTCCGAGAGTTTTACGAAAAACTACTTTTGTAAATTGGTGGTATATGTTGTTTTTCAAAAAAATTAAGGTGTTATATTCAATAACAAATATCATCATCATCATCAGCCAGAAGACGTCCACTGCTGAACATAGGCCTCCCCCTTTAACCTCCACATTGAACGACAGCCTGCCTTTTGCATCCACTGGATGCCCGCGACTCTCACAATGTCGTCGGTCCATCTAGTGGGAGGCCTCCCTACGCTGCGAAAATATATATCTATTTATTACAGCAATTGAATTTTCTATATACCTTTCTATTTGATAGGATCAGGATGCTAAAAATCCAGCTTTAGTTGCCTTTTTCGTCGAAAATTTAAGAGGGCTCTAAAAGACCACCGCGCCATAAAAAGGGTCAAGCGCAGAAAAAGCGAGAATCTTTGTGAAGAGAGGCTTTGTGGACGGTGGACCTTACCCTATTACAACCAAGACTAACTCTCTTTTTTTTAATATAAATAATAGGCTTGCGTTTGACCACCATCACGCCTGATGTTAAGCGATGATGCGGTCTACGTTGGAGCATGCTTGCCTAGAAGGAACCGATTCACTCGTGATTTGAAGACGCCCGGATTGTAACCATCGGGGAACATATTCAGGCAGAGAATTCCACAGACTAGCAGTTCGCATAATAAATGTGGAATCAAAGCGCTTCGTACGGGTTTTCGGAATATCAACCATAAAGCGGTGACGTCTTTATTTCATACCAAGTTCCACAAAACGCTGCTTGAGTCTGCTACCGCTTGGCTTACTCCACAGATAAATTGGGCTATAGCTTACCACCAGGCGGCATGTAAGCTTGTTTGCCACCTAGGGCAAAAAAAAACATTTGTAATTATAAATGTAGTTATGTCTGTTTCCTATAATAGCTTTAACATTGTTACCAAACTTTCTCAATCACATTATAGTTACTTGAACGAATAAAAATGAACAAGCTATAGAAATAAAAAAAAAATACTTTACTTCTATTACCCATCCCATATACTCTATATGTTTCTCTATATGTTTTTCTATATATTTTCTATCTCTCCGGTTTGTGGAGGAAAACAATTTGTAATCATCATCATCATCATCATCATCAGCCAGAAGACGTCCACTGCTGAACATAGGCCTCCCCCTTTAACCTCCACACTGAACGACAGCCTGCCTTTTGCATCCACTGGATGCCAGCGACTCTCACTATGTCGTCGGTCCATCTAGTGGGAGGCCTACCTACGCTGCGTCTTCCGGTTCGTGGTCTCCACTCAAGAACCTTTCTTCCCCATCGGTTATCGGTAAACAATTTGTAATGTGTGTATTTATTTCTATTAATTCTTTAAAATGTTATTGTTTCTTCCAGAAATGAAAAATTGTCTATTGTCTATGGGATAGAGGGCAAAATTTATACATTTGTACACGTTTTACAGAACAGGCGATGGAAATACCGGCGGCGGAACAGCGACAAGCATTAGAATCTATAGAACGTAAGTTGGGTTTGAATGGTACGTCAGCAATATTTATTTATTTACTTTTCTGATTTTTCTATTTTTCTGCAAAATGTAGTAGATTCTGATTTGAACAAATATGGCAACCCTACTTGTCTGTGAGCATGGGAGGTGCCCCCCCCCCCCCATGCTCAATAAAGCAACCGAAACAGAATTAAAAAAAAACATGTATATGTAAGCATGGGGGATGCCCTCCGACATGCTCAATAAAGCAACCGAAACAGATTTAAAAAAAAACAATGTTTATGCAAGCATGGGGGTTGCCCTCCCCCATGCTCAATAAAGAAACTGAAACAGATTAAAAAAAACAATGTTTACGTAAGTATGGGGGGAGGGGTACCTTTGCTTACTTTGGCTGACGTTTGGATCCGGAGTGCTCAAGTGCACCCTTGACCAGTGCTGCATTATTGGGTAGTCCAGGGGCCTTACGGACAACAGCTAATTGCGGCACCTAATCCGCTCAGTTGGAAAATCACGCGAACGTGAACCTTATCGCGCCCAGATACGGTTTGTGGTCGCGTGATTTTCAAACTGAGCGGATTAGCTGCCGCAATCAGCTGTTGTCCGTAAGGCCCCAGTACTATCCTCGGGCGAACAGCTGCAGGTAGCTGTTAGCGCTCAATAACTGTCCACACTTTGTTTCAGGGCTACAAGAGACTGTGAAACCTGTGAACAAACAACATACGCAACAAAATATGCGCACGAATCAAATCAAGATAGAGATAGAACCGGTCACCAACCCAGAGGTGAGATTTCAACACAAAATAAATACTACATCAAAACTCGCGTGAGGATTCATTATAAATTATCGTCAATTATCGTTATTATTCGTCTCGATCGATAAAACATCATCGTGAGTGTAAGCCGGTATTATAATAATTTACAAAATAAATAGGCACAGAAGGCCGGCTTCTGCTGACCTTGATATTAATTAACCTACGCTCAATAAAAAATTAGATTAAAAAAAAAAACATTTATTCTGGCCATGAAAAAAAACATTGAAACAAAAATTTGTTCTTAATATTTCGAAATATGTAGTTTAATACATTTTTATTTAGTTTTTTTTACTTTAATTTGATTCCAAATCTATATGTATAATTATTTATTGATAATAAAAAATATATTTTGAACTAACTTCAACTTCGCAAAATGACCGAAGCACATTTTTCAAAAGTAGAGACAGCCATTTTATATCTTAAAAAAAAAAACATCAAATGAGCGCGGTAATCTGGCCTTTAATCTTAATTTTCAATGTATTTTATTTTATTTATTTACTTTAATTTTTATTTTATATTATTAGTATTTGAATAAATTACGGATGTAAATCTGGACAATAAACTGTTTAATTTCATTACTGTCCATAGCTTTAGACCGTTGGGTACTATCAAGCGTATCTTGTCTCCTCACTCGGTTGATGAAAAAATAATTATATAACATGAGTTAGTAATGTACGGTGTATGTTGTAGGTTGTAGAGAGCCCCGCTGAGAGCGCTGAGGAAGGAGGAAATGCCGGCGGCAATGCCGACGGTGGGGCGGCGGCATTGCTGCGGAAGCACGGCATTACGCTGCTGCCGCACGATTCTTCAAGTACTGTACTCAACGCTATACAGAGCGGACGCACTGTGGTGCTCTCAGGTAAACACAAACACATACATACACTGCCTACAATACACATATACAGGGCTAGAAATACCTGCTGTGATAAGCCGAAAGGGGGTCATTACATAACTATGAACCAGTTCTAAATTGGGTTCGAATCTGAAACAACGAAAAAGTTATAAAATATAGGCCATATAATTGTCAATGATTTTTTTTTCTAAAGAACAGCTTATTCTTTTTGTAATACAATAATTACCCAATTTACTCTGTATCGAAATAATCCAATTGCGGAAGCCCATTATCAATCGGCAGCGTACAGGCGGAATAGGCATGTCCTGATAATTTTTTATTACCTCAAAAAAGTAAAGTAAAAAAATAAATATAAGTATTTTTATTTCATGTTAGGCAGAGAGCGCACTATAGCAAGCTATGACGTCAAGCTGCACGCACGCTATATAAATTCTATACTAACACACTATTTGCGGGAAAGGATAGAGCATCTTCTCAATCCTCACTAAAAACAAACGCTTATAACTCGAAATTATCAGTCAATTGGAATTATTTTTACAATGAGTATGTGTAATGTATTTAATCATATCCTTTGCTAAGCTTGTTATTTGTAATAAATGAAACAAGTCAACTTAATCACAATTTAATCACCCTACGCGACGCTAGTCGTCTTAAATTAAATTGTAGTATAATTGTGTAGTACACGGTAAACGTACTGCGATCCCCAAACCGCCTGTCAAGTGTGAGGATTATGGCAACACCCCTCTCTAAGAAGTAGGCCTTAAATTTGCCCAGCAGTGGACATTTAATAAATAATCGGGACATTTTTGCACACATCGGTCATCTGACCCCAAACTAAGCAAAGCTTGTAATATGGCTGCCAGAGACTGATATTTAATGGGTGATGATGTGATTACTTTCAGATGCAGGCAAGCTGATGCTGAAAGAGAGTTCTGCCCCCGCGTCCGCGGTCGCCCCCGCCCCTTCTGCTTCAAAAGGCATGATTCTAACAGCGGCCCCAGTGAAGACACCACCGGCGGGCGTCAAAATATTCACGTTGAACAACAAGCTGCGGCCGACGGACAAACTGCCGATTAAGAAGCTCGTCAACCCTCAAGATATGCAGGTAACGGTCACAATAGGCTATTCATCATCATCATTATATATATATAATATATTTTTTTTAATTGGTTTGCAAACCGGTTTTTATAGCATTTAGATGTGACAATAGCTAAAGAATACAATACATGATAGGATGAACATCCTTTTAAAATCATCATCATCATTTCAGCCATAGGACGTCCACTGCTGAATTTAGGCCTCCCCTATCCATCTCCAAAAGGGCCGGTTGGAAGCAGCCTGCATCCAGCGTTTCGCTGTGGTCTCTTTTAGGTCGTCTGTCCATCTTATTGGCAATAGACTACTAGAAAGTTTATTTTAAATTTTAACTGACTTAAAAAATGGAGGAGATAATCAATTCGATTGTTATTTTTTTTGTATGTTTGTTACGCGATTGCTCCGCCAATTATTAAATAATTTTGATGGTTTTTTTTTTGTTTGGTACGTAATACTTCAGAGGTGGTCCTATAAAATTTAATCGAAATTGATTCAGCGGTTTTTGAAAAAATCACCTAAAAAAATATTCACAGATGACGTTTTGGTTTGTTCCCTTCAGCAAAAGTTTTGATGAGGACTTTTAATGTCTGTTTTAGCTGTAATTTTTCTACTTTTTAGTTTAAGTTTGTACATGTAGGTATAGTACTGCAATCAGTTATTATTATAAAAAAAAATACTATCTTCTAAAAAGCTGACCATTAATTAAACCGAGCAACGAAAACAAAATTAAAAGGTGTTAAAAATATTCCATTGACTGGGGGACGATGGGAAAAAACAAGTTGCTATATCCACCAGTGGAGGATAGCAAAACTAAACATGACGTGTCGTTCTCTAGTTTTAATTTAATAATTATTATCATATTGCTGTCTTTTTCCATTAATATTATTACAAAAAAGACATCGATAATTTTAATAGAGATTAATTATCTATCATACATTTATTTTCTTTATTAAATTTAAGTTTTTTTTACAATCTATATACAAAAACAAAATATTATAAAAAAAACCTAAACCTAGAGTGCCGCCGGCAGCGGGGCAGGGCCCAAGCTACCGGTGGTTAGGGCTGCAGAGTGAGGAACCTCCTGACAATACGTGCCGTGTCAAGGATTACCGCCTTCTGCATCTGACCCTTGACCCAACCATCTAGCGAGAGCCTCTTAAGGTGTTGGTCGAGGCTCTTCGCTATAAGACCGTTCACCGATACGACTATCGGGACAATGATCGTCGAGTCAACATCCCACATGGCGGTAACCTCGTGAGCCAAGTCAAGGAACTTGCTGAGTTTGTCCTTCTCGGCCTTCACGAGGTTCTCGTCATGTGGGATGGTGATGTCGACGAGCACTGCCCGGCGCTGGCACCGGTCGACCAACACGATATCAGGTTTATTGGCGACAATAGTCCTGTCCGTGATGATAGACCGGTCCCAGTAGAGCAAAGCACGACCATTTTCGAGAACTGGCGCTGGTGCGTACTTATAGTACGGCACCTCTGACTCGACCAGTTCATATCGAAGGGCAAGTTGCTGGTGGATGATCCTGGCCACTAGGTTGTGCCTGTGCAAGTACTCGCCGTTAGCAAGATGCGAACAACCGGAAATGATATGTCGGAGAGATTCTCCGGGACGGTGGCATGCCCGACAGATGTCGACCGTACCGTCCTTCATGATATATTTCCGGTAGTTGTTCGTCTTGATAACTTCGTCCGCATTAATTATTATTAATTATCTTATTATTATTTTAATTTTATACAACTGTTTTAAGCAAAGCGTCAATTATAATGAGATTCGTTTTACCAAGGAAAATAGACTAAGAGGACAAAGAGGAGAGGTTTCGCAACATTTCAAGAGAAGCACAACACATACCAGTAGATGGCGCTTTTCTTTATTCTCTTGAAATGTTGCGAAACTTGACTGCGATACTAGCGCTACTAGTGCTATGACTGTAGCGCTTACGGAAGTTCGAGACAACCTATAGCACGCTCAAATTACGATGCCATTTAAGTTTATATCGTTTTTAGGCAAATTTCCGAGCTACGCTCTAATATTCCGCTATTGTCTTTCCTCTTAGTCTATCTTCCTTGCTATTATTAATAAAAAAAACGATAATTTTAATAAAGATTAATATCTTATTTTAATTCTATACATTTTTTTAAGCATAGCGTAAATTATAATGTGATTCATTTTACTTACACAGATAAAGTTAGTGTCCCTCCCCGACACCAAGCTATCCTCCTCGACGAGGATATCCAACGTGTCGATGAAGGCGAAGACGCGACGGGTCGTCCCCGGGGCCGTTGGGAACATGGGGCTCGTTGGTGGGGTGAGACAGCCAGTCAAGATCATCATGCAGAAGGCCAACTTCGACAAAATGATCGCGAAGAGCAATAATGTGGAAAACGGGATGGAGGTGAATACTTATTTATACCTGACTAGCGCCCCGCCCGCCCGGCTGCGCACGGGCGTAATTTACGTGCGAAGCCGGAGCGGGTCGCTTAATATATACGGCAGCATTTCCCAAAGTGGGCGATAACGCCCCCTTGTGGGCGCTGCAGGCCTAAAGGGGGCGGTAAGAGACCCAGAAAAAAATGGGGGCGTTGTGTAGAGGCTTGGGCGGTGATTTGTAATTTAGCTAGGAGGCCTCTTAGACACCGACTGCATGAGCTCTGGACTCTCAACTACAACTTGTGAACATCGACTAATATTAGTTAAGAGATTGCTGAAACTAGGTTCGATATTTTTCTCTTTTTAGCGCCCCCATTTTTTCAAAATGGGGGCGCTAAAAAATAATTTATTCTCAAAGTGGGCAGTAGACAAAACAAGTTTGGGAACCCCTGATATACGTGGTGTAAGGGGAACACTCTCGAAGCCAAAAGAAGGTAATTGTACTCATCATTATGAACAACTTTTACTATGGGACCAGCCCTGAAATCGCGAAAAAAATATCAGCTGTTCTATAGAAAACGGTCATTGACACTCGACAAACTGTATGGAACAGCTGGTTTTTTTATCGCGATTTCGGGTTTGGTCCCATACTAAAAGTTGTTTTACTATGGGACATACTATTAGTTGTTAAAAAAAACACAAGCTAGACAAACATTGCATTATAACGAGTTATGACGTCACGCCTCAGGCGCGCCATACAAACGCTATACTAACACACGCTTTGCGAGAAAGAGACAGAGTATCAGCTCTCTATCCCCACCTAAAACTTTAACTGCTAGTCTGTGGAATGCGCTGCCTGAGTGGGTGTTCCCCGATAGTTATAAACTAAAAAAAAAAAAATAGGTTTGAATAGGTTTCTTCTAGGCAAGCGTGCTCCATCGTAGACCGCATCATCGCTTAATATCAGGCGAGTTGGCGGCCAAGCGCAAGCCTATTTACAATTTAAAAAAAAACTCATATCTCAGAGATTTATCAGCCGATTTAAATTATTTTTTCAGTATGTGTAATGTATTTAGTTATATTCATCGCTAAGCCGGTTATTCGTAATAGTTTAAACATTAGGACACATGCCCATTGTCGTTTGTGGTCAAATGTCTCCGTGTTTCTTCTCCGTGTGATCTTTGTTTCTCTCTGAGAGAAGGCCCGTGTCCCAACAGTGGGAACATGAAAAGCTGATAATGCCAAGTGGATCATTTACAACAGACTTCCATTGTAATAATAGTCTTTGCTATTATATATGAGGAATAATTGGAATGCGCTGCCTGAATGGGTGTTCCCGGATAGATACAATCTGGGTGTCTTCAAATCACAAGTGAATCGGTTTCTTCTAGGCAAGCGTGCTCCACCGTAGACCGCATCATCGCTTAACATCAGGCGAGTTGGCGGTCAAGCGCAAGCCTATTATTTATATTTAAAAAAAAAACAGCTACCAATTAATACCCTATCCATTTAATTTGATAAAACTTAGTGACCCTTTCCATTGCAGACCGGACCAGTTCAAATCACCTCTACGACGGATCTCGGCAAAATGTTTCAAGTGTCTAACACAACACCTACCATCGCCCCTACTGGGACAGTCATTGGAAGCACGGGGGGCATCGTTGGAAGCACGAGCAGCGTCATTGGAAGCACGGGGGGCGTCATTGGGAGCACGAGCAGCGTCATTGGAAGCACGGGGGGCGTTATTGGTAACACAGGGGGTGTTATTGGTAGCACAGGGGGTGTTATTGGGAACATGGGGGGCGTTATTGGAAGCACAGGGGGCGTTATTGGGGGCACGGGAGGTATGGCCGGAACGGGATTTATGTGCGTCCCTGCAGAGTTCTTAAGCTCAAATTCAACCGCGTACCTGAGATCACAGCTGCTATCTGCGCACAAAACGATACACGATCTCAACCAGCAACTAACTGTGCTAAAAGAACAACTAGCTGCTTATGAAAGCTTGTAGAAAAATATCCACCAATCTAAAAAGACAGAATGGGTATGTTGTTTTATTTGTTCGAAAACACAGACCCCGTCACACTTCGTGGGGTTATTCGTACCCACAGAAAAGAAAAGAAAAACTGTTTAAATTAGTACGGCTGTCAACGCATTTTTGTGAGAAATTTGTTGTAGTCAGTTGCACCCATATAAACGAAACGTCAGTCATTCGAAATCAGTTATCAACTGTGATGCGGAGTTCGACGCGTTGATCTAAATAAGAATGTTCAATCAAGGTTCACTCATAATGCCTGGGGCCTTACGGACAACTGCTATTGCGGCACCTAATCCGCTCAGTTGGAAAATCACGCGACCGCAAACCGTATCTGGGCGCGATAAGGTTCACGTTCGCGTGATTTTCCAACTAAGCGGATTAGGTGCCGCAATAGCAGTTGTCCGTAAGTTCCCTGGTAACAGATTTTCCTTCTCATTTCTGTTCTATTTACTTCTCTTTTCTGTGTTCGTACCACCAGGGCTGGCGCTCTCTGGCGTTTAGGTATAAAGCTACAAGGACGTGGCGGGAATACAGAGGTTAATAAAGCTGTAAGTACTTGGCGCTCGCGCGTCCTGAATTGCACTTTATTGTGTAGTAGTAAGAGTCCGCTACTTCATCATCATCAGCCGGAAGACGTCTGCTAAACATAGGCCTCCCCCTTTAACCCCCACACTGAACGACAGCGTGCCTTCTGCATCCACTGGATGCCAACGACTCACGATGTCGTCGGACCATCTAGCGAGAGGCCTACCTCAGGAAACAGGAAAATAGCGAGCGTATTACTATAGTATTAATTAGAAAAAGAAACGCGATAACTTATATGAAGATTTTGAGCAGGGTCGATGTGATGTTTAGAAAAACCTATTTTAACTCAATTATTAATTACTTTGTGTATGACCGAAGTTACTATTTACAATAAATAGATTAGGACATTTATGTAAATAAGTATGGACAAGGATAAATACATTTTATTTATATTACACGGGAATTACTCACGCGTAAGATTAAGCCGGTCACTATTTCTTATGAGGAAAAATAAGTGTATTTATCCTTTTTATTATAGAAACTGACGTGGTTTTCACAAATTTTATTTTCTAACGTAAGATTAAGCCGGTCACTCCGACTATAGTTTCAACCGCATTGGGCAGTCTTTTTCAAGGTGAATGCGCGCGCGCGACTGCGTCTCGCTTAGCATCCGCGCGCGCGCATTCACCTTGTAAAAGACTGCCTAATGCGGTTGAAACTATAGTCGGAGTGACCGGCTTAATCTTACGTTAGAAAATAAAATTTGTGAAAACCACGTCAGTTTCTATAATAAAAAGGATAAATACACTTATTTTTCCTCATAAGAAATATCAAGGAAGACTAAGAAATATCAACAAAAGTTTTATGGAACTTAAAAAGTCCAATTGTGGAGATCCTTTATGTTAAATTGCTTTCAACATCTATTTTATATTTTTGTACCTATCATGTGTTGTTATTTAAGGAATTATTTAATTTTGTTTAAATTGATCATTTTTCAATTCAATTTAAAATAACTAGCATTTATAAGATGATTTTATACTGTAAATAATTAATTAAAGGAAAGTTGTTATGTACTAAAACAAATGCATGATTTTATTATATCAAACTGTTTATTTTGTTTACAGATTTCTATTTACATTTTCACTTGTTCTTGTCTTAACATTGCTCATTGCTTATATTTAAAAAAAAAAACAATAAATATTGGTCATGCAATGGCATTGATTCGTTTGTACCCTTTTTTAACACTTTAAAATTGGAGACAACTGTAACAACAAAAATTATAAAGGTACAACATACAATATACGCTAGTAAGGTGATATTCAAGTATCACATACTCAACTCAAGGGGTTGGGAGGAGTCTCTGCTTATTTTTGATGACATGGGGGAAGGGGACGGGGGGTACGTAAGATATTTATTTATTGTTTCTGATCTTTCTGTAAAACTTGCTTGCTTAAAATATGGGCATTAAATTCATGTATAGTCATCAGTTCATTTAATACAATTTGTATATGACGAATTTCTTTAGCAAAGTAACGCCTGATTCAATCAACTAAAAATACAATGTTTATGTAAGCATAGGAGGAGTAAGAGATTTGCTTACTGTTCAAGGAACAGTATTATTAATGGTTACTGTTGCTGACAAGGGCGGGGTAAAATCGCTTCGGCCACTTACGAAACTGGTTTCGAAAAACGAAAAATAATTCTGTTTCCGAAACTCGTTTCGAAAAAAGACAACTCTTATTTTGAAACTCCTTGGTACTAAATGAAACTGTATAAAACTACCGAGAAATAATTTCCTGGCCAAAGCATATTATGAATACGATTTAGAAAAAACATGTCACTATCAACTACGATAGACGTTGAGTCGTATACTGAGTCTATGCGTTGAGTGCTGATTTCATCTATACATTTTACTGAAAAGTGTGACAAAGCAATACTAAATTTGCAATTCTACTAATAGTAAAGTTCTAATATCATATCATTTATATTTAAATAAATTGTGACAAAGAATTACAATGACATCAACTAACATACGCAAGACAATAAAATTAAAAGATCAAAAACACATTTTCTGCGACGGAAAAACATAATGCCCACCATGTTTCAAACAGTTATATTCCATACATTGGTTTGACGAAGATACTCAATCTTTAACTCCATTAATTTTTGCCATACTTGAGAGTAAAAATAAGAAAAAAAAGAAGAAAAAAAAAAACATTGATTAAATCTCAAATTCCATCATGGACACCTCAAAAAGTTACATTGGATTTTGAGAGTATGTAGTTACATTGGCGGCACTGAAATGCATTAGAAATCAATATTTAAAAGTAATGCATTAATAAGTGGAAAGACTTCCAATTATTGAAATAAAGTGTTGCAACTTCCATTTTAACAGATGCTTAATCCGCAAGGCAAAAAAACTGAAAATAAATTCAAGTGTCAAAAAAGAGACATGTAGCTCACTGGGCTAGTCTAGCACGCTTACCATCGACGTTCATAACTAAAAGATATGAATATGTTATGAAGAAAACCCAAAATGAGAAGATGAATTGATCAGAACAACTAACTTAACTAACCATCTAGAGGGCATTCCAAAATAAACAGAGTCATTGGGCGTAGAAACCCTTCATTCACTAGCTGAAGTTTTGGACCTCTTAAAAAATGAAACAGGTGTTGGCGTCACAAGTAATAACAGGAGCCGAAACTATATGGAGATTGATAAAGAAATAAAATCATCAATTTAAATCATACAACAAAAGAAAATTACCGTCGTCGGTCACTACATAGAAATAATTTCACCTTTTTCGTTCAACTAAGTAATAACGTTTTTTTTTTTTTATTTGTTCAAACAGAAGTAAGAATTTAATGTTAATAGAATAAATCATTCTTTAATTTTAATAATACGCTCTTTTTTCTTTGAACAAATTTGTAAGTTTCTGAATATTATTTCATTAATAGAAAGCTACACTATTCCCAAATGGCTACTTTTTACTAAGAAAAAGTAGAATTGCATAGTGAATGGGGGGGTGAAGCCGCGATGGGAAAGCAAGTAATTTTTTATTTTAAGGTTTTTCTCGTTAGAGTTTTAATTCAGTTTCATTTAGGACTAATGAGAATCTAAAGAAGAGTTGTCTTTTTTCAAACCGAGTTTCGGAAACAGAATTATAGTTCCTATTTGGCAACCAGTTTCAGAAGCAGTATCATTTTTAATTTTTCGTAACTAGTGGGCCGAAGCAGATAAAATTATTAAAATTCTGCTATACTTGATCATACTACAAGAATTTCACTTCAGAGTGCTCCCTTCATGAGGTAAAAGTAAAAATTACTCCAGGTCATCATTTAAGGGAAGATCGCTGCGAAAGTTGTGGCGGCAGAAGACTATACTCCTGGTTGAAAAATATGCCAGAGTGGGTTGGTTGCAGCACCACCTGGCTCAGCGGCAGCCTATGATAATAACTCACTTAATGCTGTCCAACCTCTGACAGGAGTAGAACCTGTTGGTAAGCGACGATGTGGTCGAAGATGAAGCACGCAGACTTAGAAGATACCGGCTTATAATCGTCTTAGCATTGTGCTGTCATCTCCTATGTCGAGCTGTTGTCTCGTCAATGTCCATGTCCTGGTTAGGTGTCCCCCCGGCGCTGTGCCCTCGCCTGCAGTACGTCTCTGAACTGGCCCAGTATAGCGTTCTCTCGCTTGGCTCGTTCCTCCTTGCTGAACGCAGCGAGCGCCCGCTTCTCGTCAGCCGAATAGATCTGGTTCTCCTTCCGAATACGGACCGCTTCCATGCGACGATGTCTAAAACAAACAAATTGGTTTAAGTTTAGTAGAACTCTTGTAGAACTACAAATACAAATAATTTATTTTCACTAAAATACTTTACAGAAACAATAACTGCGCTAACAATCAAACTGGGTTTGATCACCCGTATCTTGATGTTAGGCTTTCCTTACATGGCAAATAATTTTAGTTACCTACAGTGTGAGAATTATACATTGTGAAATGAAATTAATATCTTAATTAACATGCAAATATCATAATTATTAAATTTATGTCAGAATTATCATGCAAATATTATAAAATTATTAAATTGTACCTAGATAACATTTTTTTAATTAATTGTAATATTGTGAATACTAGAAATAGTAGTCAGAATGTAATTAATATTTTTTTTTATAAAAATACTAGCGGTCCGCCCCAGTTTCGCATGGGTATAGATTATAGCCTATGTCACCCGGGGATAGTGTAGCTTCCCGTCAGTGAAAGATTTTTTCAAATCGGTTCAGTAGTTTCGGAGCCTATTCAATGCAAACAAACAATCAAATCTTTCCTCTATATATTATTAGTATAGATAATGTGTCAGTATCTGCAAGCATAATGATATGTTTAGAGAAGCATATAGTTTTATGTTTTAACTGTCTGTGGAAGTAACACCTAAATTAAACACCTGAATCCGAACGCGATTCTTCATCATTACAATATTTTAAACAGTAGATAATTGAGGTAGACAGTTACGAATAATAATATTGCCGTAGTAATCTAGAAGGCAGCTACCGACATTAGAGTCCATCGTAAGTTGACGCTGTGTAGTTAAAAAGCTGTAAAATTCCTGGACCGTAAAGTCGATGTACTACTTTCTAGCCTACCTACGGCAGAATATACAACACCTTTGCCAGTTATTCAACCACCAAGCAAGTGTGCCGACTTGCCTTTTAAAGGGCCATAGTCTCATCTTTAATTTTCATACAAACTATAAAATGTAGTATGAAATTAAATCCAGTCAAATAACATCCGTTTAGTATGATGGAATATCACCACGGTTGTCTCTATACTGGATTCTACTTCACACATTTCCAGAATGATTAGAAACGATTTATTTGATGTGGAGAATTAAAACACCAACCGAACCTTACCATACCTTACCTTTAGTGATAGTTTAAAACAGTGTTTTAGACAAGTAAATAATACAGCAATTTCAGGATTCGCATCTACGCATCGATCTGGGTAAACCAAGCTCCAGCCACACAAACTTAAAACAAGTATCAATGTAACCCGTATGAAGCACTTTGATTCCACGTTTATTGTGCGAACTGCTAGTCTGTGGAATGCGCTGCCTGAATGGGTGTTCCCCGATGGTTACAATCTGGGTGTCTTCAAATCACGAGTGAATCGGTTTCTTCTAGGCAAGCATGCTCCAACGTAGACTGCATCATCGCTTAACATCAGGCGTGATGGTGGTCAAACGCAAGCCTATCTCTACATAGAAAAAAAAAAAAAAAATTATCATAAGTTATCATAGATAAATTGAAGTCACTTTCCGCGTCTGTCCGTCTGTATGGCCGCTAACTCCTCCTAAACCAGGCAATGGATTTTGATGCGGTTTACACCATCAGTTAGATACATTTATACGGAAGGTTTATGTATATAACTAGCGACCCACCCCGGCTTCGCACGTAAGCTCGCACACGGCAGGTCGCTTGTTATTTATAAATAAAAAATGTCTCGTACCTTGATCCACTCATAACGTATCCGACAGATTCGTAAGATGCTATCTCATCCGAAGTGAGACCGATCTCGCCTCTCCTTGGTATCCGCTTGCCTTCAGCGACATACGCGGCCATGGCAGCCCCCTCGCCGGGCAGCAGCGCTCGCCCGAAGTCCTTGTGGCCGAGTGCGGGACCAACGCGGGGGGTCGGCCCGTATGCTTCACTAGCTAGGTCTTCATCCCTCTTGGGCTTGGATTTAATTGCTTCTGTGACTTCGTGCTCCTCTGTAAATAAAATAATCAACAGTTATTAAAATAAATATTTATTAATCCAATATATTTTGTGTTTATAATACACTAGCGACCCGCCCGCCCGGCTTCGCACGGGTGTAATTTACGTGTGAAGCCGGGGCGGGTCACTAGTTATCTATATAAACCTTCCTTGAAAATGTATCTAACTGATGGTGAAAACCGCATCAAAATCCGTTGCGTGGTTTAGGAGGAGTTAGCGGCCATACAGACATACAGACAGACAGACAGACGAGAGTAGAGAAGAGATGAAATATCTTGGTCGTTAGCACTTTTGGCAGAGTGGTTGTGGTCAGTTAATGGTGGCTCGCTTCACAATCCATCGCCGTTCGTCACATATTGCAGCGTTTCTCATGCACATGTTCATATTTGATCGGTCCACTGTAATGGTGAGCTGCTGTCTGGTCTTTACCCCTCAATCATACCCTGCATCACGTAAGGCGTTCTATGGAGTCACCGCGTCACGATACATGCCCAGAGAAGGTGAGCACGCGAACTTCAATGATGGAGGATAGACACTGTTTGATGCCAAGTTCCTTTAGGATAGACTGATTCATTCTGACTTCAGTCGGATGAATTACAGTAGAATCCGTTTATTATGACTCCGCCTATATTGACCAACCGATTATTATGACGTAGTTACACTACGAAGTTTGGTTTTCATATAAAATTCTTTATAAAAAAGTCGGATATAATGACACTTTCCTTACATTGACATTTCGCTTATTATGACCCATTTTTAATAAACTATGTCCGGTTATAATGTCTTCTATACATACATTACATTCATTGTATTGTTATTAGAGACTGTTTTTACAATAAAATGAAAAAACAAAAGCAGACAAAAATTTCAGATTACCTACGTTAAAAAATATGTATGTACTCCATTACGTGCAATTTTTATTTAATATGTATGTATACATACTATGTTTCTGTATTAAAATACTTAAGTACATATTTACATTAAAAAAAAAAACCACAAAACGCTTTGTATGACGTCTGCTTATTATGACGTGTTTGTCAATTCCTTTCGATGTCATAATAAATGGATTCTACTGTATATACATATTTTCAAAAATGTAACCTGAAGCTAGCACTCTCACCAGTACCAAAAAATCCATTCGACTTTGGAAACCATGCAAGACCCAACAATACCATCTAGTACACTCCTACTCTCTGCCTCGAGACCGAACATCTCTGCTTATCTTCGCGACAGTTTATATAACCGGCGTAATAGTTCCTAAATTTGCTGGCTATTTATATGATTGACAGCATCTGTATATTGCTTTTATTATTTAAAAGGCTGAATTATAACGTTTTTTTGGGTATTGCTACAACTTATTAATTTGTTAGAAAAGTAACAAGGCAAATGAAAGCAGGATTTTCATTCATTTCTACATAATTGAATGCAACTGCCAGTGATCATCTGATAGGAAAGAGACTACAGTCAAATGGGCCGTCATGGGGTTCTTCAAAGGGACTGATAAGTCTTCAAAGGTCGACAACATATCTGTGATGGTGTTACAGGTATCCATAGGCGACGAAGATCGCTTACCACCAGGAGGCCCGCTAGCTTGTTTGCCACCTAAGGCAAAAAAAAGTGTAAAATTACGAGTATTACTTACTCCCTTTCTCAACCCAAAGTTCTTCCTCCTCACTTGAGCTGTTGCTGCTACTTGATGAGCTGCGAGCCTTTTTCTTGGCTTTTTTTCGTGCTTTCTTTACTTTCTTCAGTTTTTTCTTGAGTTTCTTTAGTTTCTTCTTGGTATTGTCTTTATCTTTAGACTTTTTGCTTTTTTTCTTATCCTTTCCCTCGGTTTTGACATCTTGATTGGATGGATCTTCTTCAGAGCTGAAAATTATAGAGCAGGAACCGATTAAAGACAAGTTAAGTTATTATTTACGAGTTGGCGGCCAAGCGCAAGCCTATTTATAAAAAAAAAAATACCTGGATTTTGCTTTAAATATTTTACACTAAACTAAATCTTTTTACTCTAAAGATGTTGCCTTCTTTTCTGAGATACTATGTAAGTAAATTATTTATTAACATATTCATTATCATTATATGTATAATATGTTCTAAAACCACTTCTAATTAGGTATAATAAATAATTACTTATGATGTTTTGTCTTTTACATTTAAATATTTCCTATTTCTAATAAGTCTTCAGAAGCGCCATGTGCGCCGGATGGTGCGTAAAGTGATCCACCAGAGATGACAAGGTCTGTGTTTTTTATTGTAGGGTCTCTTGTACACCCTCCGCGAAAATGGAGGCACCCAAAGATCTTGATGAAGTTTAGAAAGAAATTGCAGCAGTAAAAACTCACAAACAAAACCATGAGCGAGGCACATATAATTTTAATTAGGTAGTTTGAAATTTGATTATACTAAGATGAATTTAATTGGTTATTATTATACAAAGTTTGAAATATTATAATATTAAGTACTAAATTATTGTATGTCCATTAAGGAAAAAGCTGTTCACACAAGCAATTTTAAGAACTTGCATATATTTACACAGATTGACAATAAATGATTTCTGATTCTGATAATCTATATATATTTTATATATATAAAAGGTGATTTGTTTATGTAAGTTCCCCATGGACTCCAAAACGGCCGGACCATTTTTGACCGAACGGGACTTTTGGGTACAGCTAGTTTCAATTATTCTTCTAAACATAATTAGGTACTTACTCTAGTCTTGCAGGGGACTTGCCCCACACGGAAGAGACACCAATCTCTCCGATCCTCTCTCGTTCCTCTCGTCTGGCGTCTAGAAACTCTTCCTCCTGCGGCTTATATCGATTGGGGCCACGGGGCCCGGCTCCGCTGCCAAGACCACCTCCTAGTCCTGCAGAATGATTAAAATTTGTCTGTATTTTGTACTTATTTACCAAATGAGTAGACTATTGTTGAGACCAAATCAGGAATGAGGATATCCGTAGACGAACGAAAATCACCGACATAGCCCACCGGATTAGCAAGTTGAAATGGCAGTGGGCAGGGCACATATCACGCAGAACAGATGGCCGATTGGGCCGAAAGGTTCTGGAATGGAGACCACGGACTGGTAAGCGCAGCGTAGGACGTCCACCCACAAGATGGACAGACGACCTAAAAGAGACCACAGGGAAAAGCTGGATGCATGCCGCTTTCAACCGGCCCTTTTGGAGATTGAGGGGGGAGGCCTATGTCCAGCAGTGGACGTCCTATGGCTGGAACGATGATGATGAGTTGACTATTTTCATAGGCGACAATCTGTTGTTGAGAATACAGTCAAAACCGTTTATGGCGACATCGTTTAGAACAACATACCGGTTAAATTGACCAAAATCAAAGGTCCTGGCTGAATGTTATATGACCGCCTTATCGGTTGTTACAACTATCGGTTTTTACGACTCAATATGAGTAGTCCCTTCGATGTCATTATAACAGATTTTGACGTTGTTAAATAAATTAAACAAGTAGTTTGTTTGATATTGCCTTTTTTGTGAGGCACTTGGCCCACCTTGGCTGGCATGGCTGGCCCTGGCGTGACATCTGGGCCAACCGATTTTTTCAAATTCACTGCACTTCATAATCATAGGAGCATAGGCTTAGTATTCATATATAAAAGCATACTTTTAGGGAATTCCCAAAAGGCCAGCTTCAATTTGTTACAACCACCACTACACTTGGTTATGGTCAACTACAGAAAGCCAGCTTATTGGCTTGCGTATAATGAGTGGTGTATAGAAAAAGAGTTATAGAACTAAGCGAAAAACTTATTTAAAACTGAAATTCTGACAAGATTTAGCTAGCGTGGGCTACTTTTAAAAGAAAGTTTCAATGTTAGGATATAGGTGTTTATATGATTATTGTTTAACTAAAAAAAGTCAATACCTACTCTAGATTGTTATTTTTTGCCCTAAAACTACATAACCGATTTGAAAAATACTTTTACTGTTAGGAAGCTATGCTATCCCCGGGTCACATTGGCTATATTATATTTTCAAAAAAAATAGGGATCCTTACTAAAATTACAATAATGTAAACCAAGGTACCAAACCCAAATAAGATTTACAATTTTAACTTTCCGTGTTTGACAGTTCTAAGACAGCACAACGTCTTTCAGGTCAGCTAGTATATTATATTGGAAAAATATGAGTTGCTCTGCAGTTATCCAATTTGCACAGGTAGAAGAGTGTGTCTCATGACATACATGCATCTTGCTCTTGATGAGCGATGGTGGCTGAGCAGTAGCATTCATAAACCAATGGCACCTGGATCGATCCTCGACCCTGCTCCTGGCTTATTTCATACTTAAATAAGTTATGTGCAGTTTCAATACCATCACTCAAAAAACGGTAAAGGAAAACATACTAAGTAAACTGGAAACCAGGAACCTCAAAAGTTCAAAGTCATATGACAGTCAACAACATGCACTGCATGCCTAGCATGGGCTGTGGATAAATTGTCTTTCCACCGTTTTTATCCATGCCTAGACGCGACAAAGCTAGAATATGGATACGTTAGTCTTTTTCTCGCGGGATAAAAACGGTGGAAAGACAATTTGTCCACGGCCCGTGCTAGGCCCGCTGTACTAGCATGGTGGATCAAGTCTATCCTCTCTCTCAGAAAGAAGGCCTGTGTTCAAGCAGTGAGCCTGATAATGATGATAATGATCCTGCTCTTGGATGCACACCTTTATTAAGTGGAGCAGGATACTTGAACTGTGTGCAAAACACTAAAATAATTCTTATTTCTGATTGGGTGTTTTTTTTGGCTTGCGTTTGACTGCTAACTTGCCTGATGCAATACTTATCATTCATCACGGGCTTAAGGGATAAGCACTGTTTTACATTCTGTCTTTGAGAACAAATTATATCTTAACTGAAAGCTCCTAAACTTACCACCGCCAAGTCCACCGCCGCCATAGCTCGGCAAGTTTGGCCCCCTCTCTCGATTTCTATTCTGAGTTCTATCTGCCTCCTTTCTATCCTTATCTCTACTTGAATCCTTGCCTCTGCTTTTCTCGCGTTCTCTGCTCCTGTCTCGATCCTTACTACGTATCTCGCGCTCCCTGCTGCGCTTTCTGTCTCTACCATTTTTATCCCTGTCTTTACTGTGTACCTCCCGATTTCTGCTGCGTTTTTCGCAGTCTCTGTTCCGTCCCTCACTACTGCTTCCGCGACTATCCCTTCGTCGAACTTTGTCTTTTTGACGATCCCTACTCCGGTCGTGCTTTTGTCTCTCGCGACTTCTGTTTCTATCGCGGCTGCGACTACGGTGTCTCTCGGGGGATCTACGGGGACTCCTGTCTCGTTCAGAACCCATTTGTTTAATATGAACAGAAGATTGAGTAAAGTTAGGTTATAGAATTAAAATTTCAGAAGGGTGACGATGAACTCAAGAAAAGTAACATTATTTTGAAATAGTTATTTTTTTACACACTCAATAACTAGAAACACAAACTAAAGTAGCTAATTCACAGTCTGCATAGCCCTTTGATTATTTAATTACATTTAATTTTGTAACTTGTTTTCATTTATGTTGCATTGTCATTAATTGTCAATTTATCATTGTCAGTTGTCAGTGTCAATAAAAAAACGAGATGTAACTGGAGGCGGCATACCTTCAAAATGTATGGGGTGCATAGTGTATATCATGGTGTATACTTACAACTCAAATGATCCCTAGACGTGACGGATTTGGTTGACTTGCCGCCATCCAACCAATGGGAGAGAAAGAAAAAATAATATTACTATGCCAGTTTGCATGTATTCAGAAAAGCTGGGTATTTACATGGTTACCAGCTCACTGGTAAATATAAATACAATAAAAATCTTTTTTTTTTTTTATGAAAACTTCTGCACGTTTGGCACTTTTTGGGATGGGGGAAATCACTGAAATCACGTGACCGTCACGCTCTGATACTCGTTCGGGTAAAGTTGCTACAATTTATTCATCAAACTTGACACTGGTAAATGCATAAGAGTGCGACGCCACAACCCTCACAGCTCACAGAGGAAAGAATTAAAAAAAACACATCTGCGTTTTTGACAGCTGACTTGACGTCATGACGTCACCCTTAAAGGCTATAGCCTGCCGATGGGCGCATAATAAAAAAAAAATGACGTCACTGCCTGCCTTTATTGATTTTTGCGGTCAATTTAATTTTTGTCAACAAACGTTTTTAACTTACGAATAAAAATGTAGTTTTAAAGGTAGTTTTGGACGCTGACACCACAGATATCTATTATACTAGGCAGCTCTCGTTAGAGAGTAGTATATTCCTTGCTAGGCAGGCTGCCACAATGAAGCTGTCTACGCCAAGATATACGTTATGCTTGTTCTTCCAGCTAACGTTGATTCTGTGTGATTTAATTTTTAACTGTGCGAGTTTATTCCCTAGAAGTCGCGATGGACTCCTCGTGTTATTCATGTAAGTCTCATAAGTAATGCTAACGAATCGTGATCACATCTAAATATTCATTTCAGAGAAAGTCACGACACATGGGTAAGTACCCCTAAAGTGTAATTTTATTCACATTTCAGATTTCAAGACTTGTTCCTGGTGCTTTCCATTACTTCCATGTTGATGACCTTTTTCTCTACATATCTATTTCAAGTAAGTTAAGTACAGTCTCTAGTTCTGTCTGTTATCTGTTTATGGCGACGTTTCGCAAGCATCAGATTCACTTTCAGTCGGCCCTTTGATTATGGAAATATTCTACTCTAAAACAAAAGATTTTTAGATGCTCCTGTGGCAGTATAAATTTGGCTCTCATGATTATCATCATTGGTGCCACGCACGTTCTTTATTGCCAGCTCTACTTGCGTCAATAAAGAAATGTGTTTGTTTTGCAGGCCGGTCTGGTAGAGGTGCTGGTACGCAAGTTCCGGCTGCTAGGGGTGGTGTGCGGCGCGTACCTGGCTGCCACAGTGGCGCTGCACGGCGCGTGGCTGGTGCATGCCTGGCGCTCGCCGCCGGGCACCGGCGCTCCGGCCGACCCTGTGCTCATACTGCTCTTCACGGTGCATCGCTGCCGTCAGTACACACTACTAATAATACCAATGACAATATAACCACTTGACTGCTCATCTTTTACCCCGCATAAGCCAAAGGTTCTAACATGTCAACCTAAACTATTTCGAGCGGGACCAATCCTAGGCGAGAATTGAATTAATTACTTTTGATTCTCCAATCACAAGCTGCCCCACCCCAAGACTACATGTGCGATCAAGTGATTATAATTATTTTTGGATACTACTGAGGCTAGAATTATTAGTCCCTACAGCCTAAGAGCCATACAAAAGCCATCCCAAAATTAAAGAATCTGGAGAGCCAATTTTATAATTATGATAAAATAAACACAAAAAAGACAGGTTATAGTGCAAATAAATTGCCAAAGGGGAAAAAAGCACAATTTTTACACCAAATGAACAGAGCCTGCAGCTTGTGTCTGTAATGGGCATATGTCCTATATTTTATTTATTACCTCATAAATAGAGTCCATCAATGAAAACAAAGTAAAAATTTGTTGAAAAGAAAAATATGTTATAAGTATTCTAATTTCATGCTAGACAGAGAGCGCACTATAGCACGATATGACGTCAAGCCTTGCGCGCCCCATACAAATGCTATACTAACATGCTTTGTGAGAATGACAGAGCATCTCCATAAAAAATCTCTATCCCCATCAAAAACTTCAAACACTTATATCTCAGAAATTTATCAGCCAATTCAAATAATTTTTTCAGTATGTGTAATGTATTTCATTATATCCTTAGCTAAGCCTGTTCTATGTAATAAATGAAACATTAGGTTACAGAGCAATGGTGGCTGAGCAGTAGTATGTGTGCTTTACAATCTGACGGCACCGTTTGATCTTCAGCCCTGCATCAATGACTTATTTAGTACCTAAATAAATTACATGCAGTTTCAATGCCATCGCTTAAAACGGTGAAGGAAAACGTTGCGAGGAAACCGTCCAAGTTATGTCCAAGAAGTTAAAAGACATTATATGACATTCCCAACATACACTGGGCCAGTATGATGGATCAGGACCCATCCTGTCTCTGAGAGGAGGTCTGTGTCCCAGCAATGGGAACATGATTGGCTGATATTATGAAACATTAGTACACAAGCCTATGGTTTAGGACTGGGCCAGAGAGCATCCGCGAAGCATCGCATAAGAAAATTATCAGTAAGAGTGGCCCGTCTTTGGCTGTCTTATAATTAATACTGCAAGCTAAATAGAACAAATTTGCAGTTTTTTTTAAGGTTTGTCGTTCACCTTGAGTTGTGTTTCAGTATCACCGTGGTACTACTTTCTGTACAAACGCGCGGCGCTACGTGTCGCCGACCCGCGCTTCTACGAGGACATCGACTGGATCCAACGCCAGCTGCAGCCGAACTAGCGCTTCCCGCTGGAACCGGCCACACACACACACCTACTGGATCCAGCTGCATGCGACTGGCACCACCGGCACTAGCGCCAGCTACTGACTGTAATCGGATCTTTTCTTTTATGGTACTAGATACAAAGTTGTATCGCTAGTTCCATCAGTATCAGCTAAAATTACTGGGGAATATTTTACTTTTCTTTAAGGTGGAACGTTTTACCTATGGCGGGAAATTCAAACTTCAAACAGGTTTTTGCCCTTGTAGCTAGGCCGGGTAATTATTTTGAAATGATACAGCGTTTGCGACAATAGTCGGGTGTTTTTCACATTATCATGTACAGTTATTTATTAGTAACGCACCATATTACTTACATTTGTCAATAAACCGTTTGAAACAGCAAAAATTAGTTTATTGACAAATGTAAGTAATAATGTGCATTAGAGATAAATAACTTAACATGCTTTTGTAAAGAATAATAATCAATTGTCGCAAAGATCATGATCGTTTACAATAATTACCCGGCCTAGCTACAAGGACAAGACCACTGTTTAAAATTTGAATTTACCTCCATTTGTGAAACATTGCACCTTAATGGTACAAAGGATACAAAGTTGTGTCACTTGTACCATCAATGGTCAATGGTACTACTCAGCTAAAGGCAATCTGTCACACCAGTGCCAACTATTGGGTCCAGTCGCACTAGCGGCTGGAACGTCGCATCAACTACTAGATCGAGTTGTGCTAGTTACCTCACTTACGCCATCCAATGGAACCAGCGTCGCTAACGCCAGCCACACTGGCACTATTTATTGGATTCAGTCAAACTAGCGCCAGCGATAGGAACCAGTTGCTTGTGCCACTGGAACAGTTAACAACCAAGAAACTAAAAGACACCGCAGACTCTTTTACTCTTTAGTTGTTGGACGCATTCAAAGCTGCATACACACATTGGCCTAAGAATCCCATACTTTTCCCAAAACACACGTTGGCGCAAAAAAGAAATGAACAAAAATGTGGACGCAGGGTATGAAAATATAAAATATACCTTCTAAATATCACTATCTGGAGGTACATTTATATAGAAATATCAAACTACATATTCTTATAGATTTATGTTTTTTTTTCTTATTATGTAAGTGATAAATAATATAAGCTGTTATCCAAAGAAACGAGTTGTTTTATTCAGGAACAAACACGTAACAATAAATTACGATGAATTTCTTGTTTTATTTACACAAAATATGGAAGATATAAATTGCACCTTTACATTTTGTACTGCGTCTAATTCACTATTCGGACTTTTAGATGAAAAAAAAGTGTACATATTCAGATAAATATAAACATCCAATTTTTATATTGCTTTCACAGAGAGGTATGCTATTAAAGGTACGTTTACTGTATATGTAAACACTGTACAGCCATTCTAAAACTCAAGATGCAAAATATTTCACAACATTTCATCTGTGTCACGTCTACCAGTTTTCTACTGCGAAACGTTTTTTTTATTATGTACCTTAACATAATAAAAAAAACGTTTCGGACCCTAGGCTCTAAAGTGAGGCTCAACTAATTGGGCCGTTTGGACTTTTTTCTCGTAGCCGCAACTAGTTAAGTAGATTAGAAAAAAATCGTTTGTACTAATATTTTGTATTGATGTTGAAAAATTATTGATTGAAAAAAAAAATGCGGGTAGATAGGTAGATAGCCATTTAGCGTTGCAGAATGTCGATTTACGGTTGGTACAATAAACATGTAAACCAGTGTCATTAGCTACAGGGTGGAAATGATTTATTGTACAATTATTTTTGAGGGTAGTTATCCATTTAGTTTTGCAGAATGTCGCTGTACAGTTGGTACCATAAACATAAACCAATGTTGGTTTGTCACAGGGTGGTTTGTCTTGATTTAAAAGGAGGCGCGGCACAGCGGGCAGTTTGATTTGTTGGATGTGATGAACCATTTGCGCTGCAAACAAAGATACCTTCATTGTTTTTGTGTAGAAAAGCACATATGCACCAAAACACTGTTATGTAAAATTGCTTCATTAAATGCCAACAGCACATTTTTGCCAATATTTCTTTAGTTGAAAGCACAAAATTATAATTAATTCTCAGTTGATGTGGCCAGTCCTTTAGAATTTTGCCTTGTCTCTGAAATTAGCTTTTTGGCCTTAGTGACGAAACCGAATCACCTTTTGAAGACACCTTTTTTTTGAAGGGGGAAATCTACCAAAGATACCCGGCTCCGGGATCTTCAGAGGAACGCACCGGAGCCCTCAGCACTGCGCTACGGCTCCTCCCGAGACAACTGTGTTGTCTCAGCCCCTCCACCCACGACAACGTTGGTCACACAACGTTGTAGCTTTCTCCCTGGGCACGCTCAAGTGGATGGTCAGAGACTCAACTTTGACCACCCCGAGCCCGGAGGTCCCCTTTTAGTACCCTCTTACTAAAGGCAGGGGGTACCGGTGCCGTATTCTATTGCCCCGGCGCCAGGGCTAGATTTGAAGTCACCTAGCCCAGATTGTAACTATTGTACTTGTACAATTTTTTGCAGGTGATTTGTGGATTGAGACTTGCAATTTTTGCTGTACTTAATTTGAATAGGAGATTTTATGTGGAATTTATTTGGCAATAGGTAGTGGGCAGACGGACAATGGCGTAGTACAGAACCAGTTTCTAACCAGCAGAAAACTCCACTATAAAAGAGTGTACTAGATAACTTACAAGGCAAGGTGTGTGGAATTTATTCCGGCACTGGCGGCAGTATGAATTAGGCAGCCGGCCAGTGGCGTAGTGCAAACGGCAGTAGCAAATGTAACACTGAGCTGATCGTTCCACTTTGCGCGTCACAGCAGATGTCCACATCTTCAGCGCGTTCAGCAGGGAGCCATTCTGAGAAACAAACCAAAATATAACTAAAGTATTTTTTTGTATGTTTTGGTAATTTATTACTATTCCAATACATACTAAGACCGGATCACCCGGGCAGATTGGCACCAATGGAATGTCCGAAACCACCGGGCAGTCTATATGACCCGTGTACATTGGCACTATCGGAGTGTCCGGGACCACTGGGCAGTCCGGATCACCCGGGCAGATTGGCACCAATGGAGTGTCCGAAACCACCGGGTAGATCGGGACCACCGGGCAGTCTATATGACCCGTGTAGATTGGCACTATCGGAGTGTCCGGGACCACTGGACAGTCCGGATCACCCGGGCAGATCGGCACCAATGGAGTGTCCGAAACCACCGGGCAGATGGGGACCACCGGGCAGTCTATATGACCCGGGTAGATTTGCACTATCGGAGTGTCTGGGACCACTGGGCAGTCCGGATCACCCGGAAAGAGATGTTCCAATCTTTTGATTCGATTGGGAACTGTTTTTTTTTTGTCGGAACACTCTATTATGAGAATGGCAACGGTCAAGTGTGCAGTAGAGAGTGCCTACAGAAATAAAGCTAGCTGTAATATTTTTATTCATGCAAATGAGACAGCGATATCTGCAGATAGGTCTGTCTCTGTCTCACCTGGTAGCCCATATACATGACGAGCCAATTAGTGTTGCCCGCGGGCGCATGTACTGGCGCCACCAGCTGCGGCAACCCGAGCGGGTGGGAGCGGGACAGCGTTACCCGCAGCTCTATCGGTCTCTCTTCCACCGTCAGGGTCGCAGTCATCTCATATGTTGACCAAAGGATTGTCACCTGGGGATGATACGAGAAGTATTAGGCAAATTGATATGTATGAATATTTATAGATAAAAAAATCACATTTAGTAATGTATCACAGGTAAAGTGCTAATTCGATTTTGTTGAAATTTGGCAAGGATATATTGAAATTCATGCGAAAGAACATAACCTTATTTCATGACGAAAATATCAGGAAAAACTTGAAGTAAAGTAAATGCGCAAGCAATGGCAATATAACCACTTGACTGTTCATCGCTTACCTCGCGTAAGCCAAAGGTTCTAACATGTCAACCTAAACTATTTCGAACGGGGCCAATCCTAGGCGCGAATTGAATGAATGACTTGATTCTCCAATCACAAGCGTCGAGTCTCCAATCACAAGCGTCGAGTCTCTAATCACAAGCTGCCCCCCGCGACCGACGTGGCATCATTATGCAAAAGGGAATTTGCCTACATGCGCGATCAAGTGGTTATATTATCTTTGGGCGCAAGGCACAGCAATTTCTAAATATGCTCACTTCAGTATCTTCGATCTCTGAAATCCTTTGCTGCACCATCGTAAATTCTTCCTTCACTACTTGAGGAGAGATGTACCTGAAAATATATGACAGTAATTAATTTTAATAGATCGCTACACCAATAGGGTCCCGTTTACACCATTTGGGTACGGAACCCTGAAAAGTACTTTTGTGTCTTGTGTCAGATACAAGCTACCAATGAATACTTGATTTCTATATAAACATTATGAAATCAGCCACTCTCTGCGCAGACTTTGTGTCCAGTTGCTTCCACTTGATTGGTACTTTGTTGGTGTGCTGTGTCGCCAACAAAAAGTGTCTTCGTTTGCGCAGCGTCTAAATGAATCACCCGCTAAAATACATAATATCAGACAGCTTGCTGATATTTCACCTTAAAATATCCACCCTGACGATCTGAGCTTCCTTTGAACAGCGCTGTAACAAGTGGGATACTTACGCTTGCACGATGTTGTCCAATAGCCGCGCGTGCTTGTGCGGCGCCACCCCCCGCCACCCGCGCGCCTCCCCCGCGCCCGCGCCGCACGCACACCAATACAGCGCGCGACACGCGGCTGCGCTCACACTACGTGAAGAGCAGTATTCTGCGGGAACAATATTATCGTAATATTATTTGTATCTCTACATCGGATAAATGGAAAAACTCAGAGTCACTCAGCGGGCAATGGAGAGAGCTATGCTCGGAGTTTCTTTGCGCGATAAAATCCGTAACGTGGATATTCGCCAAGGACCAGAGTCACCGACATAGCTGTTAAAATTTGCAAGTTGAAGTGGCAATGGACAGGCCACATCGCTCGAAGAACCGATAACCGATGGGGAAGAAAGGTTCTGGAGCGGAGACCGCGAACAGGAAGACGCAGCGTAGGGAGGCCTCTCACTAGATGGACCGACGACATCGTGAGTCGCGGGCATCCAGTGGATGCAAAAGGCAGGCTGTCGTTCAGTGTGGAGGTTAAAGGGGGAGGCCTATGTTCAGCAGTGGACGTCTTCTGGCTGATGATGATAGGATAAATGGAGAGGGCTATGCTCGGGGTTTCTCTACGGGATCGAATCCGAAATGAGGAGATCCGTAGACGAACGAATGTCACCGACATAGCCCACCGGATTAGCAAGTTGAAGTGGCAGTGGGCAGGGCACAAATCACGCAGAACAGATGGCCGATGGGGCCGAAAAGTTCTGGAATGGAGACCACGGACTGGTAAGCGCAGCGTAGGACGTCCACCCACAAGATGGACAGACGATCTAAAAGAGACCGCAGGGAAACGCTGGATGCAGGCCGCTTCCAACCGGCCCTTTTGGAGATCGATGGGGGAGGCCTATGTCCAGCAGTGGACGTCCCATGGCTGAAAATGATGAATGATGATGATGAATAGGATAAATTAAAGTCGCTTTCCGCGTCTGTCTGTATGACCGCTAACTCCTAAGCCACGCAACGGATTTTAATTCATATTCACCATCAGTTAGCCTCCCCCCCCCCAGACTGTATTTTTGTGTACTGTGGAAATTCCATCAAAGTACATACTTAGAAGCAAGAAGAATCAAATTATCAGAGTTGTTAAAATATATGAATAAAATAACAGAAAGAACATGTTTGAAACTCTAGTCTATTTCTGGCCGGAATTGCGAATTTTTTGCCCCCCCAGAAAAAAAATCCTGGATCCGCCCTTGAGCGCAACAATTTAGTCCTGTATTTCGCAAGTTCATTTACCACGGTATTTCTTTATTTCTTTCATCAAATTTTTGCGGTAATCTCTATGCACTGGTAATACAGCGCGCATGCGCGGAAACTACACGATGACGTCACTCACGCAAGATTGGCTTCACAAATGAGCGCTGCGCTTTTATTGAACACGATACCTACACGGTATCTGGACTTACGTAGTAATGAAATCTTTGGTTTATATACCTACATAACAATACATAAAAAAATGGGCGGGGCTTAAAACCAAGCAAATCGCGCTGTCATACGCACCGCACGTGACTCGCTGTGAATTTAATTACTTTATAATTTTATTAGTGGTTTCCGCGAGTACGTAAAAAATGCCATGGTGTGTTTTGAAGTGGTGCCGGAGCCTATCTGATAAAATAAAATCGGTTTCTTCTAGGCAAGCGTGCCTCAACGTAGACTACATCAACGCTTAACATCAGGCGAGATGGTGGTCAAAAGCAAGCAAAAAAAAAAAATTGGAGCAGTCTCTTTTCACCTGTAAGTATACTAAAATGCAGCGAAATATTAACTACGTCTCTGAATGCCAGGCAGATGTGTCACATTACGGCATATCTATAACTTTAATAGAGCAAAGTTTCATGCACTTGCCTTAAAACTATAGAAGTTAGAAGGTTCTAAAACATTAGGAAGGACGGAAAGACAGACAGATGGACGGGCAGAACGTCTGACTTTTCAAGGTCGGAGTGAATAGCTACCTTCTAAGTCTGTGTGCTTCATCAGAATCAGAATCAGAATAATTTATTGACATATCGAAACTAACATTAGTTATACCTCATCATCATCATCATCCACAGCCTTCCTTATCCCACTGCTGGGTATAGGCCTCTCTCTTGCTATGCCATCTGCCTCGGTCCTGTGCTAATCTAGTCCAGGTTCGACCCGCGATAGTAATAATATCGTCGACCCATCTTGCAGCTGGACGACCAACGCTCCGCCTACCTTGCCTGGGCCACCACTCTGTTAAAACCTTACTCCACCTGTCATCACTGCGCCTGGCAACGTGTCCTGCCCAGCTCCACTTTAATTTCATTACCGCTATTCCGACGTCTAGAACCTTTGTTCTTCGTCGGATTTCGGTATTACGAACTCGGTCTTGGAGTTTGATGCCTAGCATGGATCTCTCCATGGCTCTCTGTGCTACTCTGATTTTGTGCACAGCCTCATGTGTGAGAGTCCATGTTTCGGCACCATATGTCATGGTGGGCAGAACACATTGGTTGAAGAGGCGAGTTTTCAGACATTGTGGCATATGGCGTGACTTGAGGATGTCATCCAGTTTTTTGAATGCCGCCCATCCAAGCTGTATGCGCCTGGAGACCTCCTTTTTTTGATGTTCTATGCCGAAAGATAGAGTATGACCAAGATACACGTAACTGTCAACCGTCTCTAGTATCTCATTCCCTATCATGATTGGGTTTGAGGTCCCAGAAACGTTCGAATAGTTATACCTATTCTAGAATAAATAATACATAATATTGCTTACAATATGTCTCGTCATTTCACAAAAAATATAATTTGCTGTAAAAGGGCATTGTATAGGACAAACTAACATTTAAAATAATAATCAAATGTAACAGGTAGGTACAGATCAACAAAAGTCATTACACATGTATTCTTTTATGCTGTACAGTGTTCTCTCTAGCAGAAGCCGCTTCACTTTATTAATAAAAATTGAATTACTGGTAGTGGATTTGATATCCTCTGGCAACTTGTTATACAATACTCGACCCATGTGAATTGGTAATCTTTTTGCCATGGAAAGTCTGTAGTATATTGGTTGTAGCAGCGATTTCTTCTTGCCAGATTTTCTATCTTTTATCTCACTGAGCGAGTATTTGTCCATATTGTTCCTAGTATATTTAAGAACCTCAAATATATAAAATGCGACCGACGTCATTATATTTAAAACCCTAAAATGTTCTCTGCAACTTTCTTTAAACTTTGCATTGACTAGTACTCTAATTGCTCGCTTTTGCATTTTTAATACACGTTCGAAGTCAGTCGAGCATCCCCAGAAGATGATGCCATATGACATGATTGAGTGAACATAGGCATAGTAAATCTCTTTTAAGTTTTCTGGAGATGTAACGTGTCTCAATTGCTTTAGTGCATATACACCTTAAGCCATTTTTTTGCAAGTTTCATCTATGTGACTTTTCCAAGTCAGTGCAGGGTCCAGATCCAGACCCAAAAGTTTCACATTATTTGAGCTCGAGATTTCAGTTCCATCAGACAATTTTACAGGAATGCTTGGTTGGTTAGGGGACTTGGCGTTAAAAAACATTACGTTAGTTTTATCAGCATTCAACTTAAGTCCATTTATTTTAAACCAATTGTTTAATTTGCACAGGGTATCTCTTATTTTTAGATACCACAGTGGTACTATCAGCAGACTCTACAGTTAAATTAACTGTAGAGTCTGCTGATAGTACCACTGTGGTGTCGTCTGCATATTGAATGATTTTGCCGTCTATTTCCAACATAGGCAAGTCGTTCACAAAAATAATGAAAAGTATATTGCCCAATGAAGAACCTTGCGGGACGCCTATTTTCATATGTTTAGGTTTAGATTTTTGTCGCTTGTCATTAATTTTGACCTCAACTGTTTGTTCTCTGTTTGTTAAGAATGATTCCATAAGCGTTAACTTCTCGTTGTTGATCCCGTAAATCATGAGTTTTTTCAATAAGAGTTCATGGTTTACGGAATCAAATGCCTTAGATAAATCCAGAAATATAGCAGCGACTTTCATTTTATCATCAAGACCCTCTATAACGTTTCCTATGAAATCATGTGCCGCGGTTATCGTTGATCGGCCACTTCTGTACGCATGCTGAGACTCTGCAATGATATTGTGTCGATTAAAATATGACATTATGCTTTCGGACATGACGGATTCGATCAGCTTCGAGATCGTAGGTACAATTGTTATTGGTCTATAATTTTTGACACATGATGTTTCTCCCTTGCCCTTGTAAAGAGGGGTTAGTCTAGATTTCTTTAGAAAGTCAGGATAGTGGTCTGACTGGAGAATGTTATTAATTAAATAGGTGAAGTGGTCACAAAGATTCACCAACACTGGAAATAAAAAGGCGCCTGATATGTCGTATAAGTCTTTTGTATGCGATTGTTTTATTTTATTTCTAGCAATTTTTAATACTTGCACAGGAGTAACAGTTTCAAATTGAAACTCGTGCTGTTCTCTGACTCCCTGTTCCAGAAACACTAGGGCCCTTTCTAGGTCTGGGGGATTGTCAACGCTGAGGTTGTTGGCTATAGACACAAAATGGTTGTTGATATATTCGGCAATTTCGTCTGATGATATAGTGATATTTGTGTTACTCTCTACAAGATGCCAATTCCATGCTTTTACTTTTTTATTAGTTTCTTCTTTAATGACATTCCAGACCTCTTTTTTAGGATTTCTAGAATTTTTTATCCTCGTTTGAATATATTCTTGTTTTTTTCTTTTAATTTGTTCTTCTCTGGTTTCCTTCTTCTTTGTTATAATTGTTTCTGATAATTGTGGGTATTGACGTTGTAGCTGATACAGATCGTGTATGTCTTGCTGTAGTTTTATAACTTCCATAGAAATCCATGGGCATCGGTTCTGTATTTTGGTCTTTGTTTTCATTAAAGGGAAGTAAATATTGAAGTTCCAGAGGAATTTCATAATGAAATTTTTAAATGTCTTATTGTCATATTCCTGAAATATGTCATCCCAATCATAGGCAAACATTGCATTGCAAAAGTCTGCTATTTTAATTTCACTGAACGAGCGTTTTTCAATGTATACATACTTTGACACAGTCTTTTGCTGTGACGGAATATTGGCGAGCTGTGCGTCGTGATCCGACACACCAGTAGCCAGAGGACTGATATCTATGTCTGTACAAAGTATATTTGTCACTACACAATCGACTGATGTTCTTGAATTGTTTTCGTATCTTGTAGCAAAATCAACAGCATTTCGGTAGCCACATGGTTGCATCATGTCATTCAGCTTAGTTTTACTAGGAGAGTCTACTAAGAAATTGATATTCCAATCTCCTGCCAAAATTACACTTCTATCCGAGAGTTTGCTTAACAAGTTGAATAGTTTTTTTATTACTTTCGTGAATATTTTGAAGTCACCATTGCCTGTTCTGTACATACCTATCACTATAAACTTGTTTACATTGACATTAATTTCTACAGCTGTCAGCTCACAGTGAAACTCTACAGATAATTCATCAACTTTTTTAAATGGCTTATATTTCAGTTTATCGCTAATAGCAGCGTTTTACCTGAAATAAAACGCATATTAAAATACTTACCTTACTGGAAGCTTTTTATAGAGAGGGCACTACCATTTCCGTCGGATTACCAGCGTTGACGTCCTTTTTAATGAGTTGTAACCGGAACTCGTCAGGTGGCGCCACCGTAGCAGCTGCGCGCCATTTTGTTTTCTTGAAATTGTTGCGCGCTCTTTGGAATCATTGCTCTTTTTCCACCAGGCAGGAATTAAAGTGAAAGCTTCCAGTAAGGTAAGTATTTTAATATGCGTTTTATTTCAGGTAAAACGCTGCTATTAAATAACTTGACCGTAACTGGAAGCTTTTTATAGAGAGCCTGTTTGTTTTCGCCTGGTGGTGCCACCTATAGTAGGGCTTCATTTTAATCATAAAATCTAACGCCAATGTGAGCCATAATAATAATAAATCTTAATATATATATATATATATATTAGGCCCTCAGGCAATTGTTGTATTGTAGATATCATTATTTTTTGTGAAATAAATAATGTTGTATTTGTTAATATAGATATGTTACCAAAAACGGCATGACTATAAATGGTTTCTCACTTCAGACTTGATTCAATTAGCTGTGTTTATCATATCGACAATATTATTAATCTTAGGCATAGAACTTGTTATCGAGACTATTTCGAGACTATTCTGATATAGAATCAAAGGCTATCGCCGTTGGCTAAAACATATCCATCAATCTTTTAATTATTAAGTAATAAAAACTGGGACCAATGCAATCGTTTTCCCTGATCAACTGGTCTATAAATTGTTAGTCACCTAAGATTTTGATACATACAATACACGTCACATTACACTGACATGTCGGCATGTGTCATTACATTAATCTTCACGTCGTTTATTAAACATGTTGTTGACCGAAACAGTTTCGTAGTCGACTCATGGGTGCGACCTCGGACCGACCGGTTTCTGGAAAAAAACTGATGCCAGCTTCTTTCCAAATAGTTTTAATAAATATGCTAATACTGTGCTGAAGCGGCAAATTATCTAAATTACGGTTTGTTGTATACAACATGCAACATTATCATTCATGTGGATTAGAATCCGACAATCCTGTCTCTAGTTATCACTATCCGAACAGAGTTCAGTTGAAAATATATGAGTATTCTAAATTCATTATCTTATCTGCAACAATTATGCGCTAGTCTTTACAGTTGTGTAAAAAGAATTTGTTTGATATATGTAATATGTAACTATTAGAGTAGAGATATAAGAGTTATTAAGCCACTTGCACGAGAACAAGCAAAGTATCTAAATAGCCTGGATTTGTTAATCTGGACTAACTAATCATTATGACAAAATAACCAAATGTAGCCCGGTGCTGACCTCGTTTTTGTGTCAGTGCAAGACGAATCCCGGAATTTATGAAGTTAGCACGGGATTAAGTCACTAGCCCAGGGCTTAATGAAGCTGCGCAAGTGGGCCAGAGTATACATTGCAAGGTTAAGTAAAATTAAACATACTTTAGTTTTAGAAAATTTTAGGTAGTTCATGTTTTAGGTTTACCCTTACGATTCTAACTTCGAGCATTATGATCCAGCGTCTGATCAGAAATTCTGGTAATTAAAAAGTTTTGATAACTGGTTTTGAGTCAACTACCTTTCAGCGGCTCAACTATTTCCGAACCTTGACTTTCCATGACAGTGCAAAGACACGACTAAGTTCTCATTGTGGAACAACAAAAATAACATATTTAAGAGCCCTACTTATTCTTTGCAATTTTTTAATTATTTGTCTTTATTAAAGACTAGGGTATGTTTGAAAATTTAAGAGCTACCCTATTTTCATGTTGTAGATTGTATTAATTGTGCGATCAACGGCGAGTGAGCCACACACCCATTTAATTAATTTAAATTATACGTTTGCACACGCGAGTGAGCTGGGTATTTCAGTTAAAAAATTCACCCACGTTTGGTGGTTTTTATTAAGGAGTGCAAATTCGGCCTCTCTTTGAATAAACTATGTACAGTTTAAAAATGTAATAGAAAAATGTTCACACCAAATCATACACATTCGATATTATAATAACCGATACATTGAGCGGCTTTATTGTCTAAGCTAATCTCTTTTAGCTAACCTTGGCTGTCACCGTTTTTATTACATTTGGGCTACCCAGTTTGTAAGAATCGAATGGGTTTTTTAGGACTCTGCTTAAACAAAGTGACTTGTACATCGTCTTAGCTATAAATGAGACACTTTAATTTAATGGTGCTGCCATTGCCTTCCATTAGAGGTAGCAAACCTTTCTCATTTTGCAGATAACCTTCTTAATAATGCTAACACCTCGGGTGGTGATTAAGTGTATTTGTCCCATAGAGCGACAAAATGAGGGTACAAAAGCTCTTGCCCGTAGTAGCATGATTATGTTTTAAGTATATGAATACTATACCTACTAGGCGGTACATACGTTTATCGAAGATTTTGACATTTTGTTCGCAAATTTACTTTTATTTCATAGTTTAGTTGGGAAAGTATATTTTTTCAGTAGGTACAATCTTTGATATAAATGAAGTGTTCAAAACACACAGGTACATAATGATATGGTGGCTTCTTACAAGCAAGCGCGTACATGTTCTATTTATTATTGAATTCAATACAATAGAAGAGAAAATATAACTAACCCCAGATTGACAGGCTCTAGAGAGACCTAAAATAATTATAACATGGTCGCGAGCCACTGCTGTGATACTACCCTATTCTTTACTGTAGTCAAATGCATGTTGCATCGATATTATGATAGAAAAAATGGTAGTTTACAAAATAATATTCACCCCGCGAGGGTGGTTTGCTGTGAGCCCATAAGTGCAAGTGTACCTATCGATTGCTTGATTAAGGTAAGATGGTAGTTAGCAATAATATGACATTCACCCCACGAGGGTGGTTTATTACCTGCATGACTCATGAGAGTGCATGTTGTTAGCAATCACTCACCCCGCGAGGGCGGTTTATTACAAGCATGACTCATGAGAGTACATGTTGATAGCATCATTCACCCCGCGAGGGTGTTTTATTACAAGCATGACTCGTGAGAGTGCATGTTGTTAGCAATCACTCACCCCGCGAGGGCGGTTTATTACAAGCATGACTCATGAGAGTGCATGTTGATAGCATCATTCACCCCGCGAGGGTGTTTTATTATATGCATGACTCATTAGAGTACATGTTGTTAGCAATCACTCACCCCGCGAGGGCGGTTTATTACAAGCATGACTCATGAGAGTGCATGTTGATAGCATCATTCACCCCGCGAGGGTGTTTTATTACAAGCATGACTCGTGAGAGTGCATGTTGTTAGCAATCACTCACCCCGCGAGGGCGGTTTATTACAAGCATGACTCATGAGAGTGCATGTTGATAGCATCATTCACCCCGCGAGGGTGTTTTATTATATGCATGACTCATTAGAGTACATGTTGTTGGCTATTACTCACCCCGCGAAGGTGGTTTATTACAAGCATGACTCATGAGAGTGCATGTTGTTAGCAATATGACATTCACCCCACGAGGGTGGTTTAGTACAAGCAGCCAAGTGCATGTGTGTCAATTGCCCGGTTCAACGTAAGATTGTTGTTTCCATAATAATTTTTACCCCACGAGGGCGGCTTATTACAAGCATGACTCATGAGAGTGCATGTTGTTAGCAATCATTCACCCCGCGAGGGTGATTTAATACAAGCATGGTAGTGCATGTTGTATTGATTGCTTCATTGTAAGTTTGCAGAAGACATTCACCTTAGGGTATTTTTGTTACTAGCATTCGAGTAAATTACGAATTGAAATTATTGTTCAATACAATTTAATTGAAAAGGAAAGACAAACTACACATTATTGTCAATTAGAAAAAATACAAACATTGTTTGTGTAAAGATTTGCACAAAAAAAGAAGAGGTTAGCATTAAAACTCCACGCATGGAACCGTTGACTCTCGAGCACCTTTTTGCCCCACGCGAGGGGCGGTAGTTAGTTTAGTTTACATTTGTTTGCAATATACAACACTATTAACTATAGATATGGCTAAGATATTGCTTAAACTACAACAAATGGAAAATATCAGATAATACGTATCTTACAAAATGTTTGTCATGACAGTAGTTGTTACAAATTTCTTCATAACAAAACCTTTTTACTTTAGTATACGAATATGCTTTTTCAGCGTACATGCTAGGTGACTTAAGGTGTCTTGTTTTTCCCCTTATAGTTTGCTACTCGGTCTGTAAAACCGGGAGTATAAATATATATCTCACGTCAGACGTAAGAGTTATGTACCTAGTACCTAGCCGCTGAAAATAAGTATTTAAATTATTTACTTACTATTTCTTAAAACCAGATGGTCTTAAACTTTTTCATAATAAAACTCAGATTAACTTAAGGCAAGTGTATCAAATAAAATTTTAAAAATTAAAATTTGAAAGTGATTTTTCAAACTAATGTTCATAATCGAGTTATTCGTATGACTCGTAGTATAGATAATATAATTGATACACTGTTTAAAATGTTTGCGGAGCTCACCCATTTCCTTTAATAGTTTCGCCATCCATGTAGGGTCGGCCACAGCATGTCAACGGGAAAACTCCTCGACGATATTAACACTGGTATAAGGCTTGACAGCCTTTCAGCAGGCCACAAATGTGTTAAAACACATGAGGCACTTATGAATCGAACGGCAAAAACCGTTAAAAAGTGATATTACGCTTTAACACAAAATAAATATTAATGTGGGTACTTACAGCATAAAATTCGTTTTATACTAAGCATATAATTATTTAATTTAGAAAATACTTCACCACTTTATTATAATATCACTGATCACTGAATAAAAAATATTGCAACAGGAGTAGAGCCCAGCTAGGGCTGCTACAGAGATGTTGCTTCGACGAAAATTTAAACGCCAATGATTCCAAAGAGCGCGCAACAATTTCAAGAAAACAAAATGGCGCGCAGCTGCTACGGTGGCGCCACCTGACGAGTTCCGGTTACAACTCATTAAAAAGGACGTCAACGCTGGTAATCCGACGGAAATGGTAGTGCCCTCTCTATAAAAAGCTTCCAGTTACGGTCAAGTTATTTAATAAATACTGAGACACCGCCATGTATGCGTTTTGTTCTAATAAAATAATTTGCATGAATATATCCCTGAATTACAATGTTGTTGACGTTACTTTTATTCAGCCATGTCTCTGACAATACTAGAACATCTGGCTTATATGTTTCTGTAACGCCTTGTAAGATCAAGGCTTTCCTAATATTAAGGGACCTGGTGTTTTGATGAATTATCTTAAGATTTCTATTATCTACGTGAAGGAGATTCTGGTCGTCTTTCTGTCTAAAAAATCTTGCGAATCGCAACCAGTCCGTGAAGTCAAATTCTTATTATGATTGTTCTCATGATTATTTTCTCCAGTCAAATAAATCAAGTTATTATTACAAGACGGCTTACATGTAAGATTTTTAGTTATTTCAAGACACATAAATTTTAGGAAATTCTTTGACAAAACTTTACGAGACGTGAAGACGGACTTATCAAATAAGTTTATATCAATGATTGACATGTATGGGCGCCGCAGCGCTAGCTTGTACAAGCATTCATTTACTTTAAATCTTTTTAAATTGTCAACATTATCGGAAACACTTACATATCTATATGGCAGCGTTGTGATTTGGAGCTTAAACTTTCTACGTGTACATAAGTCTACAAGGCTACTAACACATTCCAACTTATATTGAGATAATCTAGAAACAATAACAATTATTTCTTCTTTCTCCTTCATGTTTTTAGTCAAAGGTTCTACATTTTTGATTATTTCTTCAATAGTGGCATCAGGTTTGCAGATGGATGTAACAACATCATTGCCAGATGTACAGTTCATTAGATTTTCAGCTAGTGTTTTTCCAAAATTATCACACAAAATTAGGATCTGCTTCTGTGTAGATTTGGAGCCTCTGGTTTTCTCTCGTTGTATGGTAGGCGTTGATTTATGACTTACGCTTTCACAAGAGTTTACCGTAGTATTTATAGTTTTGTCATCCTTAATGTTTAATTCGTGAACAACGGCAGATGAACTTTGTCTATTTGATTCTGTTGTACCAATTACTTCAACTGTAGAAGTAATATTTTTAGAGATGGTATATTCGTCATTTTGTGGTCCATTTGTTGTTTGTTGATTGGTGTAATTTTTCTTTTTGTTAAATGGTTGTGTATCCATGGTCGAACTTTTGCTAGAAATTTTGGTACTCTTGAGTTGTATATTCTCATCTTGTAGACTTACAACTTGATTTTTTAAAGTTTGAATTTGCTCATTAAGTATATAAATTTTTTCTTTATATTCAAGTTCTGTTGTTTTTTGCAATTTATCGAAGAGGGTAGCATTTTTTTCATGCATTTGAATTATTTTTAGGGCATTTTCATATTCAATGAGATCTTTTAAACTACTTTCTGTCATATCCTTAAGTTTGGACTTTTCAGATGATACGTCAATTATTTCTGCCTCTTGTTCGGCGAGTTTGGATTTCAATTGCACTATTTGATTTGTTAATAATTTAAATTCTTCTGCGCACTCTTCTTGCTCATTTAGTAGTTTAATGTTAAGTTGCTGTGTCTTCTCAAGATCTAGAGTTAAAGTCTTTATGCGGCTTTTCGCTTCAGCTAATGCGGTTTGGCTTCGTGTTAGTGTCATATTTCAAATGTATTCTTGATAATAATGGAGCAATTGTAATAGATTCATATAATGTATATATATATTTTTCTAGCATCTATATTTAAAAACTAGCCCCATCATGATTTTTTGGTAAATCATACAGTTGCAGCCTGCAGACAGGCGTTTTCTGCGCTAAGTAGTTCGGATATTAATTACTAAATTATGCCGAACAGCTAGCGCCACACAGTGAATATTGCATGTGTCGTAGTTACAGAAGTAGTTGTTTGCTATGGTTCGAATTTTGGTTCTAATATTGAGCATCCAGCGCATCGGTGTCATTCAACTAGCGCCATCTGGTGAGTAACTACGGAGTCGTGCAAGCAAGCGGCACTAATGTTTGCGATGGTGCAGGTTCTAATATTAGAAAACGGCCAGTGAAGCAGTATCGATCAACTCTAATAGATGGCGCTGGCAGCAATTTTATCGAATAATCAATTCACGATAATTGTGTCAATTACGTCGTTAAATTAAACGGATAGTCACTGTTTAGGTTTGTTATTCAAAGAATAGTGCTTTATCCACATATTATATCACTGAAATAGGATGAAAAAAGGCGTGATATTTGCCAACAATAACACATAGAAGATGATTTTTGCACAGTCAATTCAAGTAAAATGTTTACGTTATTTGATAAGTTTTAGCGTATAATCACTCATAATTTATGGTTTTCGAGGCGAGATAGCACTTTATTAACACATTTTACTTGTTTTTGTCAAAGATAAATACTGTTTTCTAATTAATTTGTAAAATTTAAACGAGAGCGTTGTGAATCGTGTTTACGCTCCTACTCACTCATCTTCGACCACATCGTCGCTTACCAACTGGCGAGTTGGTGGTCAAAAGCGGACATATCCGCGTAAAAAAAGAGGTCCTTGTATGCCTACGGAACCCTAAAAAAGAGTCAAACGACACTCACTGTAGACGTGTAGTGGCGTCATGTTGGTGAACATGTCGATGTACTCTTGTTGCGGCGGCACGTCCCCGTCTTGTCCTTGCGCGAATACTTCAACGGGGAGCAGCCGGAGGGCGCTCGTTAGTAAAGGCACTGTGTATTTCTTCTCCCTGGAATAAAAAAATATCAATAATAATTCTCTTAAAAAAAAAAAACTACTTCATTAAACCACAAAACACAAACAATCTTAGTTAATACTAGCGATCCGCCCGCCCGGCTTCGCACGGGTTTAATTTACGCGCAGAGCCGGGGTGGGTCGCTAGGGGGGGGATGAGGTTTGTAAAATGTATTGTAAAAAAATCTGCTTACGTAATACTTGATTGACCCATTGGGCATTTTTTATTATTTGTTGTTATACTTTAGATCAGGGGTCTCCAAACTTCGAAGCCTTGGGGCCATAATATTTTTTTCGGTATGTTGCAAGGGCCATATCATGGACTTGTCTTACTAGTCTTAAGCTGTCGCGGGCCGGATTGATGGCAGTGGCGGGCCGGATTTGGCCCGCGGGCCGTAGTTTGGAGACCCCTGCTTTAGAGTGTGTACATACTATAATATGCCAAATTTGACGCTTGTCCATTTCTACAATACAGTTAATACAAAATACGTTAAAAAATACGTTTTGTTATGGGGATCCCTCTTCCGTTTTTGCTTTTTGAGTTTTATTATTTCTCAGTTAATCCACCCTAACATTACATATTCTGTGAAAATTTCAACTTACTATCTATTACGGTTCGCAAGATACAGCCGTTTAAAGGTAGGACAGATAGACATCGTAGGCTTAGTAATAAGGTCCCGTTTTTACCCTTTGGGTACGGAACCCTAAAAAAAATTGCCTTACCACTACAGACAGCTGTGCGTGTGCAGTATACCTGTATATCTGTATGTAGTGATGCTGCAGGTCTCCTCTCGCCAGGCGGCAGTGTCTCCCCATCACTTCCACCAGGACGAACCAGCCCAGCGCCAACCTGTGCGTGTGCAGTATACCTGTATATCTGTATGTAGTGATGCTGTAGGTCTCCTCTCGCCAGGCGGCAGTGTCTCCCCATCACTTCCACCAGGACGAACCAGCCCAGCGCCAACCTGTGCGTGTGCAGTATACCTGTATATCTGTATGTAGTGATGCTGCAGGTCTCCTCTCGCCAGGCGGCAGTGTCTCCCCATCACTTCCACCAGGAGGAACCAGCCCAGCGCCAACCTGTGCGTGTGCAGTATACCTGTATATCTGTATGTAGTGATGCTGCAGGTCTCCTCTCGCCAGGCGGCAGTGTCTCCCCATCACTTCCACCAGGACGAACCAGCCCAGCGCCAACCTGTGCGTGTGCAGTATACTTGTATATCTGTATGTAGTGATGCTGCAGGTCTCCTCTCGCCAGGCGGCAGTGTCTCCCCATCACTTCCACCAGGAGGAACCAGCCCAGCGCCAACCTGTGCGTGTGCAGTATACCTGTATATCTGTATGTAGTGATGCTGCAGGTCTCCTCTCGCCAGGCGGCAGTGTCTCCCCATCACTTCCACCAGGAGGAACCAGCCCAGCGCCAACCTGTGCGTGTGCAGTATACCTGTATATCTGTATGTAGTGATGCTGCAGGTCTCCTCTCGCCAGGCGGCAGTGTCTCCCCATCACTTCCACCAGGAGGAACCAGCCCAGCGCCAACCCGTGCACGTCCGAGAACGCTACTAGCTCGCATGTAGCCTCACAAACACTGCAACACAAGATACATAAGTACATATAGGCGAGTCACAAACTCTATTGTCAGTTTTTAAGGCCACTTGAAGGTTTGTGTAATAAACAGTTACTGTTCTAAGATTTAAAAAAAAAAAACAGGAAATACATTCGCTTATAAACTTCCTTGGAGGAACCTCCTTAGTAGCGACAGCAACCCCCGATGCGATATAACTACCCTAAAATATTACCCGACGCGGCAGAGAAACGCGCGGTATATGCGCGTCATAATGTGGAACCGTTCGACTTTGATGACAATTTCTTTTTTTTTGTCTATGTCAATGTATAAAACTTCAATTCTTGCCGTTCCATAAATAATATTTATAAAATATTTTTAATAAATTTTTTTAATTTTATCATAGAAACTGGCGTGGTTTTCACACATAATTATTAGTGTTTTTTTCCGGCTTAATCTTACGTGAGTAATTCCCGTGTAATGTAAATAAAATTTTAATACTTATTCTGCTATTCAGGGCGGAGAGGAACCCAACCAATCCGATTATATTTTCACTGCTGCCCTAATACACCATGCTGGACCAGTTATGGCTATGTTTTTTTTAAAAGTTCCGGTTACGTTACGATGCGTTAACTTTTTTGCGTCACCGTTTTTGAGAGCCAAAGAAAACTGCGCGATATTTTCTTGGCAATCGAGCTATAACGAACTGCCTGATGGTAAGCGACCACTGTCGTCTATGGATATGCCATTGTTTTGGTTTTGGTCTACTTTTGGTTTGGATATTTTTGAACGCGGATTCGAAATTCGTAGTTTTTTAAAATTTAATAATAGGCTTGCGTTTAACCGCCGCCTCGCCCTATGTTAAACGATTATGCGGTCAACAATGGAGCATGCTTGCATAGAAGTAACCGATTCACTCGTGACTTGAAGACATCGAGATTATTACTATCAGGGAACACCCATTCAGTCAGCGCATTCCACAGTCTAGCGGTTCACACAATAAAAGAGGAATCACCCACAAAACGGTGTCGCCTTCTTTAAGGCGAGGTTTTCCCATTTTTAAGAGGGCATACCACGGCTAAGAAATTTGATGAATGGGTGTTTAGCAAATCTATTGCTGTCCCCTGACCTCAAGCCTCTCCCAGTAGAGCGCAATAGGGACAACTGCAGCTCGGATCGATTATACATACGAAAACTAGACAAAATCATTGTCTCGTATTTTTCTGTTTCCTCATTCAAAGCTAATTCGATTTCATTATTTGTTAAATTAATACATGTGAAAAACATTGAACTATGCTTCTATCATTTATTTTTGTTTTATAAACTCGTCAAATTTGTTTGATAGACGTCTGAACATAGCGGTAAAAAAAAAAAATGTGATATTTAAAGGCTCATATTTCTTATAGTAGTTAACTTATAAGAAAAAATAAATTATAGAAGCATGACAATGGAGGAGATAAATTTAATTTAAAAAAATACAGTTCTAGTGGTATTATCCAGGGAGGAAACACGAGAATACGTTTATATGGACAAAACACTGCCCGTGTGCCCACTTAAGCAACGCTTATTACATTTTATTATTGATACATTTATATTACAGCTTATTATTACAGATGACCATAATCCTTGGTTTTGTGTATTAAAGTCCGAGAAGCTACAACATGGGGTTCTTCAAAAGGCGAGTTAATCGAGTTCTTAAGGGTCGGCAACGTATTTGTGATGCCTCGGGTGTTACAAGTATCCATAGGCGACGGTGACTGCTTTCCATCAGGCAGACCGTCTGCTTGTTTGCCACCTAGGGCATAAAAAAAAACGCATTTTACTGAGCAAAATCATGGCGCTTACACACAGTCGTGCGTTTTGCTACTTCTATTTTTGGAGTTTTTCTCATATTTTTCGAAAAGTATAGCTGTAATGTTAAATGTACTTCACCGGTTTCCTTCATAATTATGAAATCTATATAATTATCAAGATATCGCAGACATAATTTGATAAATAGGTAATTTAATGAATCCAAAAAACAGGGATAAAAGCGCAAATCAGTGCTACTTTTATATATTTTTTATCGAGCCAAATGTGCTTAATCGTGTTACGGTCTCATGGGTTTCCTAGATAAAACATTCAATTTTGTTATGACACCATTTTTATAATTTTAGCTAACCATGGAGGTATGCACACTCAAACTAGAATGACCATAATTGCTAAAAGTCGGAAAAGAGCGTCTTAACACATTCTACATACTCCATGAACTACGCAGAACGCAAAAAAGCTGTAAGAAAAAGAAAGTTAAACATGACTCTCACTTGGCATCATGTGAGACGGCTGTCTCTACAAGATCCTGTAGTCTACAGAACGCGTTGTCATAGTGCTGGAGGGAGAAGCTGGGCGGTGATCGTTCTTCTCCCTCTTCACTACTTTCCCCTTCCGCGCTCCAAGCAGCTAGCAAAGACGCTGGGGAAGATAAAAGTTTCACAACATTAACCCTTAACCATCCAATGTGAAAGACGTATGCATGGCGCAAGTGGGCAAAAAAGCTCATATCATTATAGGACGACCCCTATGTTTATTTTCAAGTCAGGTGCACTCGGCACTTTAGGTAAAAAGCTACAAGTAGCCGACTTGTCGGACCTGCCGCGCGATACACAGAGATAACGTGACAAAAGTTACGCGATAGACAAAGAAGCAACTTCTAGGTTAATATAGCTGTAGGTAGTTAGAGCTCGCACGTCCTGATTTGCACTTTATTGTGTAGTAGTAAGAGTCGCTACTTATTTAAATGCTTTTGCAGAGTGAATCTTCTGTATTCGTACTAATATGTATTCTGTGGGTGGTGTTGTTATGATGGCTGTTGTTTTGTGGTATTATAGTGGTATGGTATGTGGTTTGTGTTACTAAACAGGGTTAAAAGTAAAGGGTAAGCTAAGCCTAAAGGGGTTCGTTATACTATAATTATGAACTACTTTTACTATTTGAATTGTATGACATGTATTATTATTATTATTTTTAGTTTTATTATTTCTGTAATGCAATTATATAGTCTAATTTAATCAGTTAAGTAATTATTATTGTAATTTTTCTCACTTTAAGTGAACATTTGTTATTTGACGTGTAAATTGACATTTTATCAATAAATTACTTATGACTTATGACTTATGACTATGGGACCAAACCTAAAATCGCAAAAAAAATTATCAGCTGTTGCAAAAAAACGATCATTCACACTTGCACTTGACAAATGTATGGAACAGCTAATAATATTTTCGCAATTTCGGGGTTAGTCCCATAGTAAAGGTAGTAAATAATTATGAGTATAACAAACCCCTTTAGGCTTAGCATCATCATCATCATAGTCAGCCTTTTAACAGTACACTGCTGGACTTTTAGCCTACCCCGAAAGGGCTAACATACCTATAAAGGCTTAGCATACCTTTACTTTATAACCCTGTATGATGGTGGTGTTCCGCCCCTGATTATATAACTAGCAACTCGTGATTTAGTTGTTTTACAGTCACTATATTTCAATTAAATAATAGTTATAGTAAATTCATATTTTAATTTCAAAATTTACAAATATTTTATTTAAAATTAATATCATTAGTACAAATTGTTATAACGAATTTTTTGTTACAAATTTAATTACTTTTTGTTTCAGGTTAGGTTAATTTTTCTTTTTTATATAATTAATATTTTATGTCAGGTATGGTTTAAATTAGCAACACAAATATCTACAGAGAAAAATAGTTTATCCCAAAATCCTCATTGTACTCGAAACGACGTAGAAGCGGAATTACACAAAAAATTCGTCATATACAAATTCATTATAAATCTTGTCACAAACTAGCGACCCGCCCGTCTGGATTTGCACGGGTGTAATTTACGCACGAAGCCGGGGCGGATCGCTAGTTATATATATAAACCTTCAGTGGAAACGTATCTAACTGATAGTGAAAACTGCATCAAAATCCGTAGCGGGGTTTAGAAGAAGTTACCGGCCATACAGACAAACAGACGCGGAAAGCGACTTTAATTTATACTATCTACTAGCGACCCGCCCGCCCGGCTTCGCACGGGTGTAATTTACGTGCAAAGCCGGGGCGGGTTGCTAGTTATATATATAAACCTTCCTTGAAAATGTATCTAACTGATGGTGAAAACCGCATCAAAATCCGTTGCGTAGTTTAGGAGTTAGCGGCCATACAGACATACAGACAGACAGACAGACGCGGAAAGCGACTTCAATTTATACTATGTAGAGAAGAGATATATATATATAAAAGCGAAATTCATCTACTCACTCATTCATTCATTAAACACGAAATCTCGAAAACTACTTGAACTACGAAGCTGAAATTTGGCAGGTAGATTCCTTATGGGGTGTAGAGGTCCGCTAAGAAAGGATTTTGCGAAAGGGCCGAATTAAGGGGGACAAAGGGGGGTTGAAAGTTTATATGAAAGTCTAAGCGTACTAAGTCGCGGGCAACAGCTAGTGTATGTATATAAGTTCAACTCACCGTCCTCTAGCACCATGGGTTTCAACATGACCAGCAGTAGTTCATACGCGAGGTACTTGAAGCAGTAATGCACAGGGTTCCTCAGCACCGTCCCCGCCGCGCCCGCCACCCGCGCGAGAGTGAACGCCCCCGTGCGCCGCGGCGCCTGGATCTGATCCCAGTTCGCTCGCCGCGTGCTTTTGATGAGGACGTCTAGGACAGCCATGTGATTGGCTGTTACGGACTTTTTGGTGCTTGATTCTGAAATTAAAAGTTATGTTTAACTAGCGGAGGGTTAGTTAGGCCTGATAATCACTACATAGTATAAAACAAAGTCGCTGTCGCTGTCTGTCCGTCCCTATGTATGCTTAAATCTTTAAAATTACGCAACGAATTTTGAAGCGTTTTTTTTAATAGATAGAGTGATTGAAGAGGAAGGTTTATATGTATAACTAGCGACCCGCCCCGGCTTCGCACGTAAATTACACCCGTGCAAAGCCGGGCGGGCGGGTCGCTAGTGTGTAATAAATCAAAATCAATCCTGAAGTATCTAGTAATCTAGGTTTATAACCAATGATGGTTTTTTTCCTATCGAAGAACAGTTTGCAATGGGGAGACGCACTGCTTATTTATCACGCCAGGTGGCGCATTATCGCTGGTGTTGTTTCACTGTCAAAAGTGACAAATATCAATAGATAATTTTAGTAATTACACAATAAAATATCGTCTGGTATTAAAACATGCCTCTGTGTAGTGCATTTCAGTGCAAAAAAATAGAGGTACACACCGTTTTCCTTCCGATGAGAAAAAATAATATTGATAATTTTATTGCATACCTTGCCAAAAGATTCGCTTTTTTACCAGCTAAAGAAGCATTTAACTCTTTTTTGAGAGTCGTCACTGTCATTAGAGAAAAATTTTACTGTTTAAAAGCAAAGTTTATATTTATTGATTCATTCAAGAGCAATGTTTATAACCTCAAATGACAACACCAGCAGGCCTAGCATGGGCTGTGGATAAATTGTCTTTCCACCGTTTTTATCCACGCCTAGACGCGACAAAGCTAGAATATGGATACGTTTGTCTTTTTCTCGCGGGATAAAAACGGTGGAAAGACAATATGTCCACGGCCCGTGCTAGGCCTGCAGCGAAGGTGGCGCCATCTGAGACAAGTTTTGCCTGTGGCTTCTCATTTGTGGAATGAGCTCTCTGCGGCATTTCCGAGTAACTATAACATGGGGTTATTCAAAAAGGCTGTTTAAGGGACGGCAACATATCCGTGATGCCCTTGGTGTTGCAGGTATCCATAGGCGACGGTGATCGCTTACCATCAGGCGGCCCGTTAGCTTGTTTGCCACTTATGGCATTAAAAAAACAGTATAATGATAAGATTGGTATACATTTTTGCTGACTGCATTTTTTATTAAATTTGATGATGGTGATCAAAGATCTTCTCAAGAAGAACAGGATCGAACGATAGCAATTTTTGCAAACTATTTTTTTAATTAAATTTGTTAATGGTGATCGATGATCTCAGAAAGAACAGGATCGCACGGTAGAAAGTTATGAAAACTGCATTTTTTACTAAATTTGTTGATGGTGATCGGAGATCTCAGGAAGAACAGGGTCGAACGGTAGCCGTTTTTGCAAAATGCATTTTTTATTAAACTTGTTAATGGCGATCAAAGATCTTCTCACGCCGTTTTCAGGCTATTTCTGTCCCTGATACATTAAATAAAATAAATAAATAAATATTTCGGGACATTTTTGCACACACGGTCATCTGACCCCAAACTAAGCAAAGCTTGTGATATGGCTGCCAGAGACTGATATACATACATATATAGTTTTAAATACGTACTTAAATAGATATTAACATCCAGATATAGAACAAACACAAATGTGCATCACATAAATGTTTGTCTTGGATGGGAATCGAACCCACACCCTCAGGCTCAGAAGGTAGGTTCACTACCAACTGGACCAACGGGCTATCTGTTTCCGCCCTGTATAGCACCCGCTAAAGGCTGTTGCTCCTAAAACGAATAAAACTGACGTCTGACGTCAGTATAGACTTCCAGATACATACCTAGTATGAACAAGATGAGCGCGAACAGATTCGCGTTGATATCAGGCGCGAATATGTCTGACCACTCGTGCGGTAGATGCGCCACATGCTCTGAAGGCTGTTTCTTTAGACACTCAGCTTTCACTGAACTGATGATCTTCTCGATTTGCAGGTAGAGGTTTAGCACCGCGCGGGTTAGGAGGGCGACCTGTGAGACGAAATTATAGGGGTTAAAGCACTTTCTAAGGTATAAAACTCAACTCAATCCGTGATACTCCCGTAGATTGTTGAATCTAAAACGTGACAAACTCCGGCAAATTGTTGGGGTTGTCACAGGTTATTGCCTTTTAAACAAACACCTTTTTAAAATTGGTGTTACTGACAGTCCCCTATGTAGAGGGTGTCTGGAGACTGAAGAAACGGCCGCGCATTTGCTGCTGGAGTGCAGCAGCGAAACAACGAAACATTATCCTCGGATCACCGAGGACACTCTGGGAAGCCTGCGCCGGCATAAGCGAGCTGCTGGCTTTCCTGGAGGAGACCGGGTGGCTGAATTAGCTACAGCCAGGTGACGCAAAATGGGCCTGTGAATGGCCTAGTTGCGGAAAATGCCCGCTACACAAGTAACAAGTAAGGTATAAAAGTAATAAATAATCTGAATCTGACATCATTATCACCATTATCATCTATCGTTTCTGTCTATCATGTTCCCACTGCTGGGACACAGGCGTTCTCTCAAAGAGAGAAGACGTACCCTAATCCACCAAACTGGCCCACTGCATGTATTAATAATTATTTTTTATTCAGAAAACGTACAGTGAAATATAACTATTTTACAAAAATAATTTTGATAACTTAGCACTATTAACACGTTTCCGCAAATAAAAATCTAATTAAAGTTTGTCAAGGTAAGTGTAAAAATTAGATTAGCAATGATAACGAGACAGTTCAAAATTCGCACCAAACCAGTCCTAGAAGACTGTAGCTTTAAATTTGTGTGGAAATACATTAAATAAATCAAGTTCGCGAAAATCATCCAAATTGTTAACACAGTTAGCAGACCTTATGAAAAAGAATTTTGTCTGTAGTTTGTAGAACTATGAGGGATATGGAGACTAATAGGATGTCTTACAGAAGACCTTGTTGTGATTTTCAGATTCACAAAGAAAGGAGATCAGGACAGGCTACTGTTCAGGCTATTATCATCAACGATACGTAGTAATATGTAGTGGAACGTGAATAGGATAGAGCTTTACCTTTCCTTGATGTGTTGGTGAAACGTGACTCGAATGGCCGACTGTCTCACGCGGTATACCGTAAACCAACGCACACGGATAGATATCTCAGAGCCGATTCACACCATCACCCAGCACATTTAGCATCGGTACCACGGACACTTATTAACAGAGCGTTGAAACTCTGCGATTACGAATACCTGGATACTGAGCTGAACCATATCAGAGGTGTGCTGAATAGCAATGGTTATAGTTGGAAGCAGAGCTGGTGTACTGCAAACGCGACGACCGGGACACGTCGGACATCGGTAGAGAGAGCAACAGCGTTTTTGCCGTATGTTAAAGGAGTGACGGACAGTATCGGAAACTTGTTACGCCGGAGGTACAGCATCAAGACGATCTTCCGTCCTACAGGGCAACTGAGACATCTGCTCCGCTCTCCAAAAGATAGAGACCCTTTGGGGGTTCCCGGTGTGTATATGATGCCCTGCGATTGCGGTAAATGTTACGACGGCGAAACAAAGAGGAACGTGTCCACGAGGCTCACGGAGCATATACGTTCCATGAAGAAGCTCGACACCAACGGTTCCGCGGTGGCAGAACATTCTCTAGGCTCCGGCGCACAGCATTATATCAGGTTCGACAGAGCGAAAGTGCTGGCACGGGAGAAATTCTTTGTGCCCCGGAAAGTTAGAGAAGCCATCGAGATCAGTCGACGTCCAACCTTCAATAGTCATCGACTTGGAAGCCGTGCCTTCATGGAGTTCGTGTGAGTGACCGTGAGATTGGTGGCGACGTAGTGAGCTCCGCGTGCTGGAGTATTCCCGACACACAGGAAGATTCGAGTGAGGAAGAGCTCCAGTGTGCGCCGGCGCAACATATTTCTCTACGCACCCCCACCCCCAAACCCCACAAGCAGCCGGTGTCATCACGTGCGCGCCGCGCGGCGGCCCGTAGTGCAAAGTGAGACGCAGCCGCGCGCGCATTCACCTTGAAAAAGGCCGTCTAATGCGGTTGAAACTATAGTCGGAGTAGCCGGCTTAATCTTACGTGAGTAAGATAAGATAAGATTCCCGTGTAATATAAATAAAAAAAAATGGGCAGGCCACATCGCTCGAAGAACCGATAACCGATGGGGAAGAAAGGTTCTGGAGTGGAGACCACGAACCGGAAGACGCAGCGTAGGGAGGCCTCCCACTTGATGGAACGACGACATTGTGAGAGTCGCGGGCATCCAGTGGATGCAAAAGGCAGGCTGTCGTTCAGTGTGGAGGTTAAAGGGGGAGGCCTATGTTCAGCAGTGGACGTCTTCTGGCTGATGATGATGATAAATAAAATGTGTGAAAACCACGTCAGTTTCAATAATAAAACGTAGTAATATGTTGGTGAATGTCATACGTCTTAGAACTTTTGAGGTTCTTGGACATACCAGCTTCCTCACGATGTTTTCCTTCACCGTTCACTGTTGGCATAGAAACTACACATAACTTATTTTAATAGGAAAGTCATTGGTGCAGGGCTGAGGGTCGAACCGGGTGCCATCAGATTATAAACCACACATGCTACTGCCCGGCCACCATAACTCTCAGAATTTGACTTAAGATAAGGTAAAATATTTCTAAAAATACGAATTAAAAACATTTTAACAAAATAATTATAGTAAAAGTACACTAAAATTCAAATGGACAATTTGCAGACATTCCTGCGGTCCCACACTAGGCTCAAGGCCCGTAATATGGAGACCAACAAAACGAAAAAAAATAAAATACGCCGATTCCGATGTACCATTCTCTAAACTAAACTAAATTTGACAGCTATTTATATTTTTATTTTATTTTATGTTTATTTAAGACCAACAGCACAAAAATATATACATAGTTTCAAATAATTATTTTAAATTACAGCCATTAATAGGTCTATACTAGTGATATAAGTAACATTGTCATGGAAAATCATCATCATCATCTATAAAACTGTTGTCATCCTTCTCTTACATGTTGAAATGAAAAAGGGACGCAGATAATTTTAGTCCTGTCAGATTGGTTTAGTTTAGTGATTAGTATCAGAGAATCGACGCCAATATAACTATATTTTTTTAGAAGGCATCCTAGCGTAATATTTAAAGTTACGGCTATCCTAGTAAGTGTGTGTGTGTGTGTGTGTGTAGTAACTATATTTTTTAGAAGGCATCCTAGCGTAATATTTAAAGTTACGGTTATCCTAGTAAGTGTGTGTGTGTGTGTGTGTGTGTGTGTGTGTGTAGTAACTATATTTTTTAGAAGGTATCCTAGCGTAATATTTAAAGTTACGGTTATCCTAGTAAGTGTGTGTGTGTGTGTAGTAACTATATTTTTTTAGAAGGCATCCTAGCGTAATATTTAAAGTTACTGCTATCCTAGTAAGTGTGTGTGTGTGTGTGTGTGTGTGTGTGTGTGTGTGTGTGTGTGTGTGTGTGTGCAATAACTTACTTTGGTAGATCCCCATTTCTTCTTAGAGTTGACAACGGAGGAGAGTAGGTTACAAAGTGTGATAGTGGCGAAGTCCCAATGGTGCGCGGAGAGAGTCCAGCCGCGGGTCGACACTAGTATAGCGAGGTAGTCTGCTATAGCCGCGTTACTTACTACTTGGCTCCATGGGGAATCTGATACGTCTCTGGGAAACGAAAACAACGCGTTAAAGCTATCTCATATGACGGATTATAGGGCTGCAACCCAGCGCCAAATCCTTGCCAAAATCCAAACAAACAAAAAAACTTTGATATGAAACGTATTCACTAAAATATTACGTTTACACTGATCTTAGGTATTTTATATATTTAGTTATCCTATTTTGCCGTTACTCGGTATGCGAATTATGGATATCATCATCATCATTTCAAACATAGAAATCCACCATCGATCTCCAAAAGTGCCGGTTGGAAGCCTGCATCCAGCGTTTCCCTGCGGTTTCTCTTAGGTCATCTGTCCAACGAATACTGCAAACGAGTACAAAGAGTACTGCGTAGGAATTATAGATATCGGTTACTCAAAAATGCACGGACCAAAAGTATACTAACTATTAAGGTAATCTGCGCAATTAGTCTACATTTTTTGCAAGCTAAATTTGACATTGTTTTAACGACATTTTCACAACGGATTTTAATTAGTTTGTGGTTTGGTCTAGAAACTTAATTTGAAAATAGAATTATATTTTGCGGAACATCGACTCGCAAGAAGAAGAGCATAGAATTGCATCCAGAGAACCAACACTCTTAAAAACTAGTGACGGCCTTATCGCTAGAAGCGATCTCTCCAAGGCATTTTATATAGGTAAACCCAGGAAACTTTTATCGTGACTTTTGTGCTAAACTTTACTAGACATACATTACAAACCCATACATTTCGCATTGTGAATCGGATCTGAAAAATCTAATTCCGTCCTGACCATTTTTACATCGGACTGCCAGTGGGTACAAAAAAAAACGACACCGCCTCATGATTGATATTCCGAAAACCCGTACGAAGCGCTTTGATTCCAATTTTACTGTGCGAACTGCTAGTCTGTAGAACGCGCTGCCTGAATGGGTATTCTCCGATAGTTACAATCTGGGTGTCTACAAATCGCGAGTGAATCGGTTTCTTTTAAACAAGCGTGCTTCATCGTAGACCGCATCACCGCTTAACATCAGGCAAGCTGGCAGCCAACCACAAACCAAATACTTAATAAAAATAATAATTGACTATTCATGTTTATAATTAATGAGATACTAAACAAAATATACTCACTTTTCATATAACATAACATGATTATGCGTATAATAAGCGTTAACAATGACGTCAGCGTCACAGTCCTCCTGTCCCGCTGTGACGTCACTGATGAACTGTTCCCCTACCACGTTAGCCTCTGTGCAATACGCTGCGTAGAAACTACGCAGCATTATAAAATACTTGGTACGGAGGGGGTTACTAGAATTTGTAGGCCAATGGTCGTTCGCCTGAAATTTTTAAATGTCTAAATTATAAGAAAATGTTTGATTCACGTAATATCCATGTTTTGTCAACACCATAACAAGTCTCCAATATCACAACTCCTGGCAAAATAGGAGTAGAAAAGTTAAGTCAGTAACCCAAAGCTTGCTAGCTAGGTGCTGTCTTTAATTATTTTTTAAATGTTATTTGTCACAAATAACCTTATATATTGGGTTATTATTATGAACAAACATATTAAGGTAGCCAAAGCTACAAAATTAAAAAAAAAACGGCATAGTATCCATCGTATTGATATATCGATATATATATATATATATATAAATAGCACATCCCTACAACATATCTTTTTTTTGGGCAGCTATGGGAAAATAAGGAGGGAAGGGAGGTGCCGGATTTGTACCGGCCAAAAAACCTGCCACTACCCCTTTTTCCCTCCGACATTAACTGAGACTTTATTTAGGAACTGTTAATCTACAACATACCTGTAAAGTGTGGAAGAATCCGCTTCCAAAAACATATAACTTTGGTCCGCTTCCAATAACTATATCTTTCATATTCTCCAAATCCAAAGTTTCCACTTCGGCGGATTTAGACTTGTTATCTTCAACTTGACTTTGACTGATTTGCTGTTCATTTGGACTTTCTTCCGTATTTTCTTGACTACCCTCAATTTTTTTACTATCTTCGATTTTTTCTTGACTCCCTACTTGTTCCTGACAACATTCGAACTTTTCTTGACCACCTTCAACTTTTTTTTGATCACCGGTTGCTTCAAACCATCTTCTTGCAAAAGACCAATAGTAGCCTTTTGTGGCAGCCAACTCGGACAACGCGTTTAGTAAGTGACTCTTTGTTTTTAATGCACATTCGGCAATGATGTTATCTATTAAGCTATCTAATCTGTCTTTCATTTCTTTTATGTTGTTGTAGTGTTGCCACTGTAAACGAAAACAATGATTAGAAGAAAAAAAAAACAACATAATACTTGTATTCTTCTGCTTAGGGGGGGTTAGACAAGACCCATTTTCTGTTAGCGTTAACGCGTGCGGAAAGATGAAATTGTGTGAATATGACAATAGCTTGAGATAACATCTCTCAAGCTAATGTCATTGTCAATTGTCATTTTCATACAATTTCATCTTTCCGCAGGCGTTAAGGCTAACAGAAAGTGGGTCTTGTCTAACCCCCCAGTTAGGAAAACGAAATCAATTACAAGTAGAAAATCTGTCGCCAAGCTTTTCTCATATGGTGTGGTGGTTACGATACCAGTTTACAGTTTGAACTGCCTGCATAATCCAGTTACTTGCCATACGCCCTAAAAATGACACCGGGGTACCGGAGAATGATCATAACATTCATCAAAATCTCCAAAGAGCATTGTTCTGTGATAGACTGCACTAAACAAAGATAATAATTATAACCACTTGATCGCGCATGTAGTCAAAATTTCCTCTTGCAAAATGATGCCACGTAGGTCGCGGGGGGGGGGGGGGGGGCAGTTTGTGATTGGAAAATCAAAAGTCATTCATTCAATACGCGCCTAGGATTGGCCCTGCTCGAAATAGTTTAGGTTGACATGTTAGAACCTTTGCCTCATGCGGGGTAAAGGATGAGCAGTCAAGTGGTTATATTGTCATTGGCACTAAATCACGAGACTTGAGTTAAAACCAGTTTTAACATTCATCATCATTATTCGAGAGCGCGCCTTTTGTCAGTGAAGTAGTGTCTCCCTTCATAGCCTTGAATTTTCAGTTGACACGACATGATTTCACTCTTTTCCAAAACTATGAGAAAGTAAGTATAAGGTAAAAATTGACTTACGAAAGCGTAAGCGTCGTACATCGAACATATGATCAAAAAGTCGTGCAGCACTTTACAGAACTCCCCGACGAAATAATCATCAAACAACAGATCATTGCACCAAGTATCTTCCAAATCTTCATCCACTTTGTGAAGCAGAATCGTCCGCAAATACATTCCCCTAAAGATGCAATTGTTCATGTAGGAAATCGAGTTTTCCTTCGTCACTTCTTTCATTGTTTCTTTGGTGCAATCGTTGGTTATGAACTTTGTGACGCAATTATCTTCAAATGGGCAGTTTAAGTCACCTTTAGCAATGCTATGTCGTAGGACGTAGGGTTCGACCAAAGTGCGGTCGATTGGGGCAATGTCGAACATTATGCGGGTGAATTCGACGATTTCTTTAATGTCTGGCTCAGAATTGGTCGAGAGTAGATATGGGCAGAGGGAGATCACATGCTCGATTTGTTTTAAATCCATGGAGTTTTCACTGAAAAAATAAAGATTATTGTTTCAATGTTGTTTTTGGGTTATTACTTTTAAAAAAGAAGTGCATGATTTCGCGATTTATCTAAATAATTAAAATTAATTGCAAAAACTTTCACATATTTTATTTTATAATTAATATAATTATCATCAACTATTATCATCGTAATATAATATATAAAAAAGAAACAGAGCAACAAATTATTGGCATCGATTCTGATGTACTTTAAATTAATCTAAATTTGACAGCTCTAAAATTGTTGCCATCCTTCTCTCACTTATTCAAATGAAAAGAGAGGCAGATAGTTTTAGTTCCTCAGATTGGTTTAATTTAGTGTGTGGTATGACAGAATCGACGCCAATACCTTACTACTAAACTAATCTAATGTTAAAATTGTCTTTTTAACATCATTTGGTGATGAAGACAGTCGATGCTGCCAAATTCTGTTTATGCACACAAATTCTGTGCTCGGAGGTTTTGTGCTAAGATTATGGTGATATTGTTAAAAAATGGCGGATTTTTGGGCGTATCTGTAACTCGTTTTGTTAAAAAAAAATAAACAACACCATATTAGAAATAAACATTATTCAAGATATAACATCAAAGAGTTTTAAGTTAAACGTTCCTAGATTCACATTTATCGATATAAAAACAAAAAGATATGCCCAAAACATTTGAATAATTTTCGTTTTTTTTTTTCCATAAACCTATAGGGGGTATAACTCTTCCATATATTTTTTTCTGTCTAAAGCTCGTATACACAAAAATAAGTCGCACCCACAGCCTCGTCGCAGGTTCAAATTTATTTCAAAGAGAGCGCAGGCGTCTTTTCCAAACCAATGAGAGGGCATTTTTTTTCGCCCAATTGCTCCGTGACGTAATCTTGCACGCACTTGCGTAATCTTGTCTTAGGGTAACCCGCCACTGAATAGTGTGTACTCACTTTATGTGCGCATGAGTGTGTAATATCTTGGCGGCATTTTGTAGTGTGTCGCGTCTCTCGTCTTCCTGTAAAGCGGCTAGGCCGTCCTGCCAGGCCGCGAGCACCTCGCACCACGTCTCTAACGATAACTGGCTGCAGCCACGCTGCAATCCAAACAGATGGTTTCACTCATCATCATCATCATCAGCCAGAAGACATCCAATGCTGAACATAGGCCTCCCCCTTTAACCTCCACACTGAACGACAGCCTGTTCAGTTCAGTTCAGTTCATTTATTTCTCAAATATGGGTACATTAGTGTACACTTATGAAAGTCAAAATATACAATATTGATAATAAAAGTGTAAAAATATTAAAATTCAATTTGATTAAAATAAAATGTCAACAGTAATAAAAATAAAATAATAGGTACTTAGATTATAACAATAATCAACAATGTCCATAGAATTCATTACATAATATCTTTACAGTCCAAACACAATTTGCGCAAAGCGGCTTTGTCACAGATAAAATCATTAATTTTGTAGTAAGCATTTTGTATTAAATATTTTTTTACAATTTCCTTAAACGACTTGTCATTCTTACTTATTAGACTTTCGGGTAGCAGGTTATAAAATAATAAACTATTCATGACAAAGGAGTTGCCAGTCTTGGCTAGTCTAATATTTGGCAGAACAAGTTTAGACTTGTTCCTTGTCTTACAGTTATACATATCACTTTTGCATCCACTGGATGCCAGCGACTCTCACTATGTCGTCGGTCCATCTAGTGGGAGGCCTACCTACGCTGCGTCTTCCGGTTCATGGTCTCCACTCAAGAACCTTTCTTCCCATTCACCATTCTTTCTTCACCATTGTCTATTATGATATTCAAAAGTAATCGGAGTTAGTAACAAAAGTTTACAAGTATTTTTGAACCCTTGATATAAGATCCACCAACCCGCACTGGGCAAGCGTGGTGGATATGGCCCAGTCACCCTTACGGGGGTAGGCTAAAAGTCCAGCAGTGGCCTGTTAAAAGGCTGACTATGATGATGATGATGATGATATAAGAGCTGATAATATTCAAGTGGTTTGAACAGATTTTCTTGAAACATTTATTGTTTACCTGTTTATTATAAAAAATCAGTTAATAAAGAATTTTGAATTTGATTTATTTATTTACGGAAAACAAACAGCTTTAACAACATAAAACATAGTAAGAAAAATATGAACAAACAAGCCTTAAAAGTTTTCACAAATAAAACAGAGATGCAGTCCAGTTCCGTGAATTTTGAAATAACAAATACAATAAAACAAATATCAAACAGCATAAATCAAAAATAAAATATATAGCCGCTGCAGTACCGGCGCTGTCAGCGTGGTGCAGAGCCGCGCGCCTACACTGGCCACTTGCTCCAGCGCCGGTGACGTCACTAGACTGTGACTCGACTGTATACTGACCGGCACTCGCACGCTGAGTTCAAAGAGAGCCAGCACCAGCCGCTGCAGTCCCGGCGCGGCCAGCGTGGTGCAGAGCCGCGCGCCTACACTGGCCACTTGCTCCAGCGCCGGTAATTCCAAATCCATAACGCCCACACTCAGCTGCTCTAAGATCTTTGATACGGCGCTCGGGCTTATTATCATCTCTGTGAAGAAAAATAGATTAATAAAAACCTGTGTGAAACGCTTTGACTTCACTTTTATTGTGCAAACTGTTAGCCTGTGGAATGCGCTGCCTGAATGGGTGTTCTCCGATAGTTACAATCTGGGTGTCTTCAAATCGCGAGTGAATCTAATTCTTCTTGGCAAGCGTGCTCCATCGTAGACCGCATCATCTTAACATTAGGCGTGATGGCGGTCAAACGCAAGTCTAATTATACTAATATGAAAAGTTTGTGGGTTTGTTTGTTGCACTTTCACGCAGCAACAGAGCAACGAATCGACCTGATTTTTTGCATAGATATAGTTCAAGGGCTGCAGAGTGACATAGGCTATTTCCATCACTACGCGGGTGAAACCGCGGGGCGCAGCTAGTATTAAATAAAAATTTAATAAAACAAAAACGGTAAATGCAAAATGTAGCCTATGACGTTCCAGACATGAAGACGAATCTAAAAACTCATTGCACTATAAAATCTGTGGTTTTTTTTTGGCGCCAACGTGAATAAAAATTGTCAGCTCGTTGGATTATTTTCCTAAACTTGTGTATTTTCGAGTGTTAATGTGTACTAAATGGTGAATTATTATTCATGTGCTCGTAAACGTGCTCGAGTGATATAACGATTTGAAACGTGTTGTACTCCATAGGAGCCTCTTGTAAAGTATCCACCACCTTACGGGGCATGATTTTGAGTTGACCGTGACTTACTTAGCTTGACTCTGACTGTGACTATGACTTGTTTGACGCTATTCAGACTATGTAAACTGTTTAATATAACAGACACATTACACACACACACACACACATTTATGCGATGAACATTTGTGTTTGTTCTATATCTGGTTGTTAATATCTATTTAAGTATGTATTTAAAACTATATAATATGTATGTATATCAGTCTCTGGCAGCCATATCACAAGCTTTGCTTAGTTTGGGGTCAGATGACCGTGTGTGCAAAAATGTCCCGAATATTATTATTATATTATTATTAATATTACGACTAAAGGACATTGAATCCACGGTCACGAAAATTTTAACAAACAAAAACAAAACAAAATCTGTGACGTATCATGGAATGCCTGCCTCAACATACCTATGACCTATAGCGGATATTGTACGACATGGTATTTTTGCGTTCATCCATCAACGCGTTAATATTTTTACCTGCCACTGCAATAATATAATATTTAGACTCACCTCCACTAGCGTCGTGGTTCAAACACAACAGCAACAAGTTCTTAGGCTTTGAATCCCCGGTCTCAATCACTCGGTGACAGATAGAAGATACTGTCGCTTCCACTAATGTACTGCGCAGCCAGCGTCGGACGGAGGGAAAGAGACAGTGCGGGTGCGACAGAGACAGAGCGATGCACCACTCCACTACTGATGGTGGAAACTGTAACGAAACATTGCGTAAGATTTTGGTTAACTTGTTTTTATTTTTGTGGATTTTTTATCAACTCCTTAAAAAGGAGGTGTTCTCAAACAACCATAATTATGGTTGTTTTTAGGGTTCCGTACACAAAGGGTAAAAACACTATATATACACAACACTAGTACCGAATTGTTTTAACCTTAGATTAAGATATACTAACTAACTTTCCTCTCCCTGTATTGTGAATAACATTAAATTCGTTTAAGTTAACAAAATTGTAGTGAAGTATAATAAAAATCACGGACCCTGGAGTCCGACGAGTTGCATTTTTTTAAAGGGTAAAACCGGGACCCTATTACTAATCCTACGATGTCTGTCTGTCTGTCCTACCTATTAACGGCTGTATCTTTCGAAGCGTAATAGATAGCCAGTTGAAATTTTCACAGAATATGAAATGTTACGTCGGATTAACTAAGAAATAATAAAAGAAGTCGAAAAGTAAAAACGAAGGAAAACCCTGGATGGGTTTCCCTACAAACGTATTTTTACAACTTATGTTTGTATTAGCTCTAATGTAAAAACGGTAATACGTACAAGCCTCAAACTCGGCATAATTATAGTACACACTTTAATGTATAACAACAAATAAATAATGGCCAAGTGCGAGTCAGTGACAAATTCTGTTCATTACTAAGTTATAACTGGTAAATTCGTTATTTAATTTAGTGGTGGTACGGAACCCTCAATGCGCGAACCCGAATCGCACTAGGCCGGTTTATTTTTGTTACCTCAAAACTCCGCCGTTTGAACCGATTTGGAAAATTATTTGAAAGGATATACTTTCAGATTGGTCCCTTAGACATTTCATTAAAATCGGTTCAGTATTTTGGCATTTAAATTAAAACAACTGGAAAATTCGTTTGGATGACATAATATTGTCATTCAAGTAACAGAAATTGCTTATTTTACTAATTTTGAAGGTTTTTTTAATTGATCCTATGTCAATGCAATATGGTACTGAGACGTGGTCCTTAACTGTTGGCCTTTTAGAAAAACTCAGAGTCACACAGCGGGCAATGGAGAGAGCTATGCTCGGAGGTTCTTTGCGCGATAGAATCTGAAAGGTGAATATTCGCCAAAGATCCAGAGTCACCGACATAGCTGTTAAAATTTGCAAGTTGAAGTGGCAATGGGCAGGCCACATCGCTCGAAGAACCGATAACCGATGGGGAAGAAAGGTTCTTGAGTGGAGACCACGAACCGGAAGACGCAGCGTAGGTAGGCCTCCCGCTAGATGGACCGACGACATAGTGAGAGTCGCTGGCATCAGTGGATGCAAAAGGCAGGCTGTCGTTCAGTGTGGAGGTTAAAGGGGGAGGGGCCTATGTTCAGCAGTGGACGTCTTCTGGATGATGATGATGATATCAATGCAGAATCATCATCATCATAGTCAGACAGTCCACTGCTGGACTTTTAGCCTACCCCCGAAAGGGTGATTGGGCCATATCCACCACGCTGGCCCAGTGCAGATTGGTGGATTCACATACGCCATTGAATTCCTTCTTCGTACGTATGCAGGTTTCCTTACGATGTTTTCCTTCACCGAAAATCCAGTGGTATGAAAATCCGTACATATGCTCCAAAGAGCTCATTGGTACGGGTCCGGGGTTTGAACCCGCGACCTCACGCTTTCAAGTCTAGCGGTCTCCCAAATGGGCTACCACGGCTTATGCAATGCAGAATATCTTACCTGTTTAAAGCTATCAAGTAAAGCGTCTTGCTCCAGTTCCGTCAAATGTTTCATAAACAGGAATACGATATCGACAACCGCCTTACACCGCATGGTATCGCCCGCGAGCCAACTTCTAAGCACTTTCTCATAGAATTTGTGAGTACAATCACAATCAAACTGTCTCGCAACACCCGTAAATAAGTTCCGACTGTCGAAATCAATGAGAACAGTTATCAATGGCGTCAATACTGGGCTGGAAATCTGCTTTTTACTCGCAAACTCAAAGTAGTGTCCGCATATTTTCTCAACCAACTCATTCAGGTTATGATTGTATCTCTCTACGATTGACGCGTCACACTGTGGCGCCTCTTTAGGTTTCTCCACAACAGCCGGTGAGTCTCCGTCGAATTTTATACTCTGCTGTTTCTTTGTCTCTTGAATAAATGACGTTTTCAAAGTCTGCAGCAGTAAAATGTGTCCGTCGATTAGTTTGGCGATTTCTGCGTGGTCAGTTGATAGTTTGTCAACTTGCGCAGTGATTGTTGATCCAACGTTTTGCCAGAAATTTCTGATCAGTTGATCGTACTTTTCGCTGTGGCCTTCTTTGGCTTGTTTGAGCCAATATTTGACCAATGTTGCCATTGTGCAGGCGGAGTATTTGATCAAGTTGGTCCGTATTTGTCCGTCGTGAGTGTCGGATAGTATTCTTTCGAGCCACGTTCTGTGTACTGAAGTGACTATTTCTAAGACGAAGTCGTGTGGCTGTATGGAGACGTATCGCAAACATTCGTCTAAGCTAGTGATCCACGATTGTCTTTCGCTTTTGGAACTGAGAATTGTCTTCTTATCTAATCTGAAAGCAATATAAATTTAATCAATACATCCTTTTATAATAAACTAGCGGCCTGCCCCGGCTTAACACTGGTATAGATATATAAATAAATAAATAATAACTTCGCTTCCCAACAGAAAAATAATTTTTCAAATCGGTACAATAGTTTCGGAGCCTATTCAATGCAAACAAACAATCAAATCTTTCCTCTTTATAATATTACTTGCTGCGCCCCGCGGTTTCACCCGCGTAGTGATGAGCGTTCAAAGTTGACTATGTCACTCTCTGGCTCTTGAACTATACCCATGCAAAAAATCAGGTCGATCCGTTGTTCCGTTGCAGCGTGAAAGAGACACAACAAACACACAAACAAACAACAAACAAACACATACAAACAAACACACATACAACATACAAACTTTCGCGTTTATAATATAAGTAGGAAGTAGGATATAGTATAGATAAAATAAATAAATAAATAAGATTTAATAATATCAATAATTTTGTTTGAGCGCTTACTAATTGAGAAGTCTGTTTTTTATATTGACATAAAAGATAATTATAAAACAGCTTACCCGTTAAAAATAGCGTTGAAGAAGTAGATGTAGAACTGCTTAGTGAGCAAGGAGGGGGGGAGATGGGCCAACAACGGCAGCAGGACATTGGACAAGTGACGCGCGTCGCCCCAGCCTCCTGCAACACAATTACATAACCAAATCACACTCACAGACGTTTATAAAGATAGACACAATAACCACGCCAAGTTGACGAAAACCCAGTGGCCTCTTATGACCTCAATCAAATAAAAGACATAGTTCTGTTATACTAAAAAAAAAACTTTAAAACTTTTGCGATTTGAATGTATTTTAAATGTATATATCTATTCTCCCACTAGATGGACCGACGACATTGTGAGAGTCGCTGGCATCCAGTGGATGCAAAAGGCAGGCTGTCGTTAAGTGTGGAGGTTAAAGGGGGAGGCCTATGTTCAGCAGTGGACGTCTTCTGGCTGATGATGATGATGATATCTGTTCTCAAAGAACTCAAACTCCATAAGAAACCAAGGCTTTCCAACACATGCCTTCGGAGAGTTCTTGAATTCTTTGGCCACATAGCCCGTAAGCCTGGTGACGATCTCCAAAAACTAATCGTTACCGGAAAAATAGAGGGCAAGTGACCGAGAGGAAGGAGCCCAATGCGTTGGACAGATCAAATCCGCACCATCCTCAACATCAACGTTGCCGAAGCGGTTCACGCTGCTGAAAGCCGGAACAGATGGCGGAACATCATAAGGGAGAGAAGTTGATGACGTGATGGGCCACGACCCCCAGCAGTGGGAAATCGACGAAAGGAAATGTATATAGGGACTTATTACGTATTATGTTATTTAGGTAAAAATAGGTACATTACGTCCATGGTCACGTCACAATAGGTCCATATCAACATTTCGACCATGTTACGATGGTCGTGATTTACTACATTTGTTACGGCCTGCTTTTATAAAGTTTTTAGAATGATTTGGCGCAATTTGTAATTTTTGTTTTGACGTCTGACGTGCTACTGTCACGACAACGGGGATCGAACAGAATTATGCGGCGTTCTAGTTGGAGCATTGTTCCAACTCACGTCAGGCCCTTGACATGCAAAGTACGACTTGCGGAGTCTATCCTGACGAAGGTTTGTGATCACACTTGCATTATTAATATAAAAGTGTGTGTATGTTTGTCTGTACCAAATCCATAACAAAGACTTGAATGAAATTTAGTAAGGAGGTAGTTATACACTGGATTAACACAGGCTACTTTTTATCCTGGAAAAAAAAACATAGTTCTTGTGCGATAGCGGGGAAACCACAGGGCGCTGCTAGTTTTAGGTTAATCTTATGTATAATGTTTTACGAACATGTTTTACTTACCACTTTCTAGTACATCGAGTATTCTTTTGCAGAGTAATTCTGATTTATCTAAATATTTGTACCATTCCTGAAACACAAAACATATGGTTTTACTAAAAAAAAATACTATATTGCTTTAGAGTTTAGAGGGTTCAATCAATAAACATCACATTTGACCATGAGGATTTTGAGCTGAAGACATCCAGGTTGTATCTATTGGGAAACATTCACCAGGCAACGCATTCCAGTCTCGCAGAAGTGGAATTAAAGTTCTTCGTTCCCGGGCATAGTTCTTGTTGACCAGTGTCATTCGTGTTTCGGATGGCATGCTTGATTACCTTTACATTGTTGATTGAATCAGGCGTTACTTTGCGGAAGTCCATTTTAATTTGTATATGACGAATTTCTAGTGTATTGTACAAAGGCATCTCCTTTTATTTTTGTTAAAATTTTCATGACCGTGGATTCAATGTCCTTTACTCGTAATATTAATAAGTTTACATAGTCTTAATAGGGTCGAACCAGTCATAGTCACAGTCAGAGTCAAGCTAAGTAAGTCACGGTCAAGTCAAACTCATGCCCCTGTAAAGTGGTGGAGACTTTACAAGAGGCTCCTATGGAGTTTTGGAAACAACACGAAAAGACACGTTTCACCTCGTTATATCACTTGACCACACTCGAGCACGTTTACGAGCACATAATGAATATTAATTCACCATTTAGTACACATTAACACTCGAAAATACACAAGTTTAGGAAAATAATCCAACAAGCAGACATGTTTTTTTCCACGTTGGCGCCAAAACCTCGCCTCCCCCTTAAAGAGGGGGTGTTTCCATAATCCCCGAAGTTAGCGGGCAGCTTAGGGATCGCAGTACGTTCACTGTGTACTAATAGGATGGCGCTGCCCATCCTCCGGTGGTTCTGCTCGGAGTTTTAAAACATACCCGGGTCCAGGTTTTATAGCTTACCTCTACATTATACATGAACAGTAACATTGCGTCCCAAAGCTGTGCCGCTGCGAGAGGGCTGGACTCCTTCGCTCCGATGAGTATGCGCAGGGTCTTCTGTCCATACTGTTCTCCGAACTGACTCTTGTAGCGTTCTATGATTTGCCCCACCGCAGCGTACCATGCTGCTCTGAAACGAAACAATATTGAAGATCCGTAACTGTGTCTGTCTGTTTATTATCATGACTAAACAGTTAACCTGGCCTGCTATTTGTGTATGCAATATTATTTCTGTCTCAGTCGCATATTTCTGAATCTGCAGTTCAAGTGCCGTTTTTTATCGATCGTCAAATTTGACAGTTGAGATCGTCATATTCGATAAAATGTCATTTGTTCTGCAGTGCATGTACGGTTCTTTATCGATCGTCAAATTTGACAGTTGACATAGTCAAATTCGATAAAATGCAATTTGGTCAGTACTGCTATGATCGATTCTATTTATTTATGGCATTTTATCGAATTTGACGATCAATATAAAACGGTACTTGCAATGCTGAAATGACAGGTTAAGGAGTGAATATCGCAAGTCCAGGAGTAAAGCCCGTTGCAGACGATGCGCAGTAAACTCGCACGAGTACTGCGCCATAGTGCCAGTGCCAGTGGCAGTTGCTTAGTAGTACTCGCTCTGGTCCATGCGCAAGTGAACTATGATAATTATTCAGACTACAAGTCGTTAGAGTGCATGTCGATTTACAATTATTTCTTTGGTTTTCGCGATAATTACAGGTTTAGTGTTTAATTTGTTTTTTTTTATGTATGGTTCTTGTGAAAACTATACTTGAGTGTGTATATGTTTAGTCAAACAGATTCTACTGTAGTGCATATCGTGAGAAAAGGCATACAATACTTTTGAACCCGAAAATTATTGCAATTTTTTTTTTATTCCTTTTTTCTTTACCATTGATGCTATGACCACAAAATAAACATGTACAGAAGGCCGGGTTAGGCTAACTTGATTTTAATATACTACGCAATCGTAGATCTAGGGCTGGCAAAGCAACTGTAATGTTCTGTGAAAAACTTAGATCAGGTAGTTTCAATTAAAAACAACTTATTAGATATTATGTTACTTTCAACACAAAAATTTTTTTGTAAAAAAGGGTCACCAAATAATAGCTTACAAATTAGTTACCGAAAAGTACTCATCGAATACGGCACGTATAAAATGCACGATGCAGGATTATTATATTTAAAAGTACTTACAATGAAGCCTCGATTATTTGTAAATAATTTACAATATTTTTTTTTTGTAAATTATGAGAATTGTCATAGCAAAATAGCCAAACGCGTATAGCCAAAGCTTACTTACTTGACTCAATCCAAGATCGCTATATGTGCGCGTCTTTGTGTGCGTGCGCCTGTTAACGCTCGTTGTATGGAACCGGCCTTCTGTGCCTATTTATTTTATGCTATGCCTTACATCGCTATTGAAAATTCTGGTCTAAAAATATCTTATGGGTACCTGATCCTAATATCACTGTGCGAGGCTCGTTTCCAGAACAAATTGGCTTTGAGCATATTATCAATTCTTTCCCACAGCCAGCCATCCTGTTCTCTTGGCAGATGTTGAATAGTGTACTGAAATCCGTGAAGACTGCTTGTTAGAATGCGGACAAGTTGGACTTCCTTCTCTTCCGGGGTGTCTGTCCTGGGTAACATAACAATAAATAAATAAATAATCTGTTACATATGACCTCATTATGTTTCTGTAAAGATTTAAAGATTTTTTTTATCTATACCAATATTATAAAGAGGAAAGATTTGATTGTTTGTTTGTTTGCATTGAATAAGCTCCGAAACTACTGAATTGATTTGAAAAATTCTTTCACTGAATGGACGCTACACTATTCCCGGGTGACATAGGCTATAATCTATATCCGTGCGAAGCTGGGGCGGACCGCTAGTTATAATATAAAGAGGAAAGATTTGGTTGTTTGTTTGTTTGCATTGAATAGGCTCCGAAACTACTGAACCGATTTGAAAAAATATTTCACTGTTGGGAAGCTACACTATCCCCGGGTGACATAGGCTATATATTATATAAAAAAAAAAAATAGGGATCCTTACTAAAACTCCAATAACACCCGTGCGAAGCTGGGGTGGACCGCTAGTATACATTCTACGAAACTACGACAAGAGCTCAAAATAAAAAAAACTAGATTTACAAAACAAAAAACAGTACTGTTGAATTGCAGTAGTATTTGCATAGTTTACTTAATTACTATAACATATCGCCCCGGCGACTTCTAGAGGAGGCCTATGTCCAGGGAGGACAACCTGATAGTGGAAATGGTGCTGGTGATACAGTCTGAATGTGTATATTTAAGTAAAAAAAAATAATATATATGTGTATATATATATATATATATATATATATATATATATATGTGTATATATATATATATATATAAGGTTGTTAAGCATAAAATTAACTAATAGTACTGTAGAGTTTAGTATCAGAGAATAAAGGCTATTTTTATTTTATTATTTATTTATTATGGCCCAAGTTACAACACTCATAACATTAGAATATAATTTTATTGGACTAATGCTGGTCACACTGTTAATAAAACGAACTTACTTTCTAATAAAAGCAGATTCGCCGGTCCCGGCGAGGTTGTCCACGAGATGAGAAACTACCTCGTTCTTGCAGAATGATATCACTTCAGGCAGCTTGCTGTCGGGGAACGTTTTCTGTTGATCGAAACAGACGTTTAACAGGTAATGTTATATGATTATTTACGGGATATTTACCGTGGTATGGTTGTGGAATGAGCTCCCGATATAACAACAAGTACACAAACAGGTAAACAGGTAACAGGTAGTTTATTTTTACTTGCGACCTGAGATTCATCAGTTTCCCATATTTTTGGAGTTATAATTTCACGCTAGTGGTAACACAGAAAATCAGCTGTCTCATAGAGATTCCGCCATTGTTTCGTGTATCTTCATGTCTCTCGAATTTGTTGTAAATTACTTATTCTGCTCCTACTTATGCACCTGTACGTGTATCCTTGACATCGATGACGTAGTTGCGTGTCACTCACGTGACCTTTTGTATCGGAGCGCTACACCTGGCGGAGTATATTATTATACCATGCATCCAGTCACTGCCAACTGTTCCTCAAACGATAATGACGTCACAAGTACATACCGCGAGCGATGACTGCGCGTGTGTCTGCGCGGGCGCATGTTCGTCGTACTGCGCCTGCAGCCAAGCCGGCATCAGAGCCTTCAGGTGTGGAGCCACGCGCCGCCCGCATACTGATACTATACTGCCGTGACATGACTGCAGACAATAATGTTAACTCATTTTAATTAATAACTACTTGAGGACCTGGGTATGTCCTAAAACTGCGACCAGAACCACCGAAGGATTGACAGCAGCGTCCTATTAGTACACGGTGAACGTACTGCGATCCCCAAGCCGCCTGCCAAGCGTGGGGATTATGGCAACATCCCTCTTTAAGAGGGAGGCCTTTGTTCAACAGTGGACTTTTACAGGCTGAAGTGTGAGCATTCATTCACAGGATGTGTGTTAAAAAAAAATCATATGGTCTCAATGGAAGACTAGCGTCGGTTGTTTACAACCGGCATCTTGCTGAGCTACAGCAAAATAATTATCTTGCTATGCTTTGTCTAAATTAGGATGATTATTTTGACAGGTCACGCCTATGAAGTTTCTTATTTTTTCCGGTAAAATTTACTACAAATAATCTCGTACTTCATTGATGGGTACCACCCACTTAGAGAAGTGCCACGACAATGAACGACCGCAGACTGTCGAAAATCAGTTTTGAAATAAAATAATAAATTTATTTTATTTCAAAACAAAAAAAACAAACAAATAAAAATTATGATATGGGTAATTATGTTATTTTTGTAAATATTAAAGTAATAAAGTATAAGAGCATAATTTAGCGGCACCGGCGATGTAGCCGAAGCCGTACATCGTACGTGTGGTACGGAGTCGTCTAGTCACTGCATTTTATCGTATCATGAGAAGACGAACTTACTCATATTGGAACTCGATTGCATGCAGTGTTTGTATGATATCATCATCATCAGCCAGAAGACGTCCACTGCAGAACATAGGCCTCCCCCTTTAACCTCCACACTGAACGACAGCCTGCCTTTTGCATCCATTGGATGCCAGCGACTCTCACGCTGTATGATATCACTGTGATTATTTTACTGAGAGCAACCAACCTGAGTGACTTCGCGAACTTTCCTATCGGGATCCGCAGTGAGCAGCCTGTAGAAGTGCGCCCAGCTCGGCAAAGCTGCTACTACATCTTCAACTTTACTGTTCGATACCAGCTCTGATAGCTCTTGCAACGCCTGGAATACAATCAAAAATCCTTTAACTATAGCTGATGTCATGTGAACCTTCGACCGAAATAAAATGAATGGACGGGCCCAGACAAAGCGCAGTTTTGAAGATTACAAAATGAGCGCCAGCTCTCACTTTGTTTCTGTCGGTCTCTAGCGGTATGAAGTGCAACACGCGACTTGTTACATGATAACGAAACATCTGACAAAATTATGCCTTTGTATGCTTTCCCGAAGTGTAAATGCACAACAAAAAACCGCTATCTATTTTTTGTACAAAATGTACTGTAGATCGTTATAATTAGGCGTGGTATATGTCCAACGGTTTTGGCTCGTTTTTGCTGAGCAAGTTCAATGGTTATGACCCGTCCATTCATTTTATTTTGTTCGAAGATGTGAACCATAATATTATACAAAAAAATAGTATTACTCCATTCATACTAGCCTATGACCTTGTAATGTGTTATGTATGAGTATCAACAATGTGAAGTTTATCTTCATACCCATGGTAGAATAATGTTAATATTTAATAAACCAGCCAAGTGCGAGTCAGGCTCGCGCACTGAGAGTTCCGTACCGCCACAAAATACAATAATTATCAATTTAATTAACCAACTTCAAAATTAGTAAAATATGGCATTTTGATTTGGTGATTTGATAAAGATAAAGATAAGATAAAGATAAATTTAATGCTAATACAAAAATACGTTTGTTGTATGGGGATCCCTCATTTATTCTATCTTAGTTAATCTGCCGTAACATTACATATTCTGTGAGAGTTTCAGCTGGCTATCTATTACGGTTCGAAAGATACAGCCGTTTAAAGATAGGACAGATAAACAGACAGACAACGTAGGCTTAGTAATGGGGTCTCGTTTTTACCCTTTGGGTACGGAACCCTAAAAAATACCACCTCAGAAGTATTAAATAATAAACTGGCCAAGTTCGGTTCCATACCACCACAAAATACGAAAAGTTATGCAAAAAGACGACATCACACCCAGGCAGTCAACTATCCATGTACCTAACGTGTGATGTTGCTAACTTGGTGGTGAACAGAAATTTGTCACCAGCTCGCACTTGGCTAATTAAATGCTGAATAGTAAATAATTATGTTTATTCTTTTACTTTCTTTAAAATTTTGGACTCGAAACTAAAGAGAGCAAAATACTAAAGACGGAGTAGCTTTTGAGGTTATTCTTACGTTTATAATGAGTGGAATTTTGATTATAGACTCTAGAGACTCTGATGTATTTTCAATCAGTCTACTTAAGTACTTACTTTAGTCTTAGTAATAGGGTCCTTCTTGTTTAGTTTTTTAATACAAAGCTGTAGCTCTGGACTGAGCAACGGGTCTATGCTGGGAGCTGTCAGGGTCGGGAACAACGCGGGCAGATCTGTCCCCGCGATGTTCATCACACCAGCTTCTAGTTTCACATTATTGAGCAGTAATGCACTACGTCCACTGCTTGAAGGCTGGAAATAAAATTTAATATTAAATATAGGTAATCCACTTTGTTACATTTGTACGATTATATGTAGGCATGCGATACTGCAGGGCAGTCGCGCTAATAAATTACAGACGAATCGTTGACGAAACGCAAACGCTCCACAACTTTTGGTTGATTTTGTATCAGCGCGAAAAAGTTGATATTTTCTAACTTTATCACAAACTTTCGTTTGAGAGTGTCTACATTCCAACTGTGATCGGGTTGCGTTTCGTCTTTGGTTAAAATCATTAGCGCGATACGAAATCGACTAAAAGTAGTGGAGCGGTTGCGATTTGTCAACGATTTGTCTGTAATTTTTAGCACGATTGCCCTGCTGTATATCTGCATCAAACAGATTGGATCGCAGCAAATTCATTCTTCCTACTAACTAAGCAGGTTTTGTATTATTATTTTCTTCTATGACTATGGTAGCCACAGATTAGTAAGTAGTTGTTAGAATTCAGCATGGCCAGATCGGTTCGATGGGTATGATGCGGGCATCAACATGGGACAGAACGAGGTGGGAAAGGGCCATAGGGAACCTGAGCAAGATGCTGGACTAAAACGGCAAATTAACAGATCATAGTATTTAATTGCAAGGAATTAGATCTTCTGCAATGGTTTTCTTAAAATAGGATAGATGATATCCCAGAAATCAGATCTGATACATCGGTGCGAACATACAAAAAAAAAATATGGACTTCAAGTAACAAACAGACTGTTATACATCTCATGATTACTAGCAATCATCAGCTGTGACACAAAACCTATTTGAAAGGACTCATTCTAAAGGTAGCATTCCAATCTTGGCGACCACCACCGGCTGCGTCACGCGACCCACTGCTCAGTACGAATTTATATGAAGTGCTAAACAATAACAAGCGACCGCGTCGCGCGACGTGTGGGTCGCTTGCATTGTTTAAGCAAATTAATATTGAGCATTGTGGCGCGCGACGCGGTCGCCAAGATCGGAATATGTCGGAATGCTACCTTAAAAGAAGGCATCTGAAAGTATCCCATCTGTGGTAATATACTGAAACGAAGGCTGGCGACGTTTAGGGGACCAATGATTTAATCATGTTGTGAAATAAATAAAGTAAACCAAATTGGTGGCCAAAGTACTGCGATTTTACATTTATCGTGAGCGCCAAATTGCATTATTTACGTGTGATGAGATGAGAAGAAAACAACCTTGAAAACATCTTAAACATATCTCCAGATTAATGAACACAGAGTACTCACCCGGACATTATTTTTTGTTCTTTGACTTTGTTTGATTTTACCACCCATTATAACGATTACAGCAGCTATCGAGGTAGCCGCATTAATATCAATTACACAATTTTATTTATGAAAACGTTGGCTGTCCGATGGTTGGCTGACAATTTAGATTTTTTTGTTATTTTTTAACTTGACTTGACATTGACATCGTTTTTTTTTCAACTACTGGCCACGTTAAAGTCATTGAGACCATACCGCCTCACCTTCCGTATTTTACTGCTACTGGTATGGGACTGTATACCCCATTGTAGTAGTGGGGAGACCAGTAAGAGACTAGGTAGTTTCAAAATAATATGAAAATACACATTTTACCTGATTAAAAGATACGCAAAGACCTTATAATATACCCTTAATATACCCTATTGAGGATACGATATCACGAACAAAAAAAAACTATCTTTAACCTGCCTGTCAGTTGTCTTGTCAGTGTCAATAAAATAATTGAGCAACAGAGCAAACAAATTGCGGCGAGGCGCGCGAGTTTTAAAAAGTTTACATACACTTTAAAAAATAAAAAGTACCTACCTACTATAAATTTAGGCTTTACATTACATCAAGGATTTCAAGTAATATACTACCGAGAGAAACAAGACAAGAAGGAATTAAAGCTTGTGTAAGTAATTTTTTTGTATTTAGAAGGCTTGTGCGGTCTTATTAAGAATATAAAGCAACAATATGAGCATTTGGATTGTTTTTAGACTTTCAGCTGTATATGGGCAGTCTTTATTGTAGTGTTAGTGTTAGCTTGTATTTTCTTTAGGGAATAAAAGCAACACTTAGCTCAAAATAATAGAAGCATTGTTCATGTACTTAGTGTACTTTAGTCAATACATCGATCAACTTTCCGACCTAAGCTGCATGCATCTGGCTGTCAATCTAATTAGTTTTGAGTGGTCCTGCAGCTTTTTGAAAGTACCTCCTTGCCAGAATTTATTAAATAAATTTAGTGATTTTGGGTAATAATTAAGTTAAACTCACAAGGTACACATCGGATAACTTAGGTCCAGGCAATGGTGCTTAACTTAACTTAGTTTTAGCAGTTCCCCGATATACTTCAAGAAAATATTTTTATTCAGAATTACAATGTTATTGGATGTCTAGGTAAATCAAGAATTTCATCTGGTCACAATCTGGGTGTCTCCATCGTATACTGAATCATCACATAGCGTCAGGCGAAATGATGGCAATATGCAAGCATATTACCTATTCAATGGTAATAAGGACTACTCTGAACATTAAAAAAAAAAATTACAATAAATTAATCAAGGAAGTTGCAAGGAAAGGAACGCGTTCTGTCAAAATATTCCCATACAAAACTAAACCTTAACGTCTAACGATAAGGTTCATAATAATGTGGCTAGGAACATGGAGGTAAAACGAGCTCACTGAAATAGCTACCACGGAGGAAGTGTATCCCTTTCTAAAGATTGCCATTACATAAAACATATATTTTAGTAAAACTCTGTTTTAAACTATCTCAGCTGTTCACTAAAGTTATATAATGTTGTGGAATCTCATTCCACAACCACCACGGTAATTATCCCGTAATCATATTTTAGTAGTTTTACTTATTCAATCGGACATACCAGGCAGGCCCTATTTTGGGGTGTAAACATAAAATTACTACCAATGAAATAAAGATAAATTTTTATTTCCATTTTCTAACGGATATTAATGTAGATAATATATCTAATGTATCATGTACATGTTTAAATTTTATTTTTAAGTAACCATGTAGGTTCCTAGTATAATTACTAGGAACCTTCATGGTTCTGCTGAACCATGAAGCTACTGGCAGCATTAACGACATGGCGTTTTTGATTGTTTGCTTACTATATTTTGTTTTTTCAAGCATGATTTTTGAATATTTATTTTAAAATGGTGAAAAATTTCTGTATAAGAAACTGTGCTAGTGAATCATTCGGTGGCTGCGGCATATCTTTTCACAGGTAGGTACACAAAGCTTGAAATACAAGAAAATGTTTACTAGGGTGTCCATACACGTGTGAACATGAACAATATTTTGAACAATGAACAATTATTTTTATACATTATGTTTTAGCATGACCTAGGGATATTTTAAAGTAATACGCATTTCGGCGAGTGTGCGCAAAAGCTTCGAGCCCTTGTTCCACCCTCCCCCTTTTACTTAGGAAAAGTAGAATGACTGCAAATGCACACTACCCTCCCTTCCTAGTGAAAATTCCAAAGATTTGAACTCAACAATTTGGGTCTTCATTTATGATACGTACTGCCCAAGAATGGAACTACCTGCCGTCCTCCTTGTTTCCTGAGAACAACAAACTAGATATCTTCATGGCTAGTGATAGATAGTGATAGTGTGATAGTGACTGCTACTAGTCTGTGGAATGCGCTGCCTGAATGGGTGTTCCCCGATAGATACAATCTGGGTGTCTTCAAATCACGAGTGAATTGGTTTCTTCTAGGCAAGCGTGCTCCACCGTTGACCGCATCATCGCTTAACATCAGGCGAGTTGCCGGTCAAGCGCAAGCCTATTATTTATATATAAAAAAAGATATGTATAGATATGAATAGATTTCTAGATCAACGTGTTCCATCCTCCGCCACACCGTCACGTACCATCAGGTGAGTAAGTGGCGAAACGTAGATCTAGTACCACCATCCAACGGTGAACCGAGCTTTCTGTGTACAGTTGTATCGTTCAAGGGTGTTTCCGACGAATCGTACGGGAATTATTCTAAATATTACATAAAAGATGAAAGTACCTAAATTCATCGCTGAATATATTTCATGTTACAGTATACCAACAAAAGAGGATGTAAGAAAAATGTGGTTGGAAGTAATTCTTAGTCGAACAGCAAGAATAACAAAAAACTCCAGGGTGTGCAGTTTGCACTTCAACACAGAAGATTTTATAAAGACACTAGCGACCCGCCCCGGCATCGCAGGTGCAATGCTAATACTAAAATAATATACTACGGAATGTCTTTATATACCTACAATTGTGATAAATCATAATCCAGTTCTCACTTTTATATAACTTTATTCATATTCTTATTCTTTATTCCTACTTATTACAGTTTTCAGACCAATATGCTTTCGCTATGAACGCTCAAGCCAGACTAAAGTCCCTCTTTCCAACATCCTACCGCATTATCTTCTTCCTACCCCCACTATTTGCACAATTGCCGAGACTCCCGAGTCAACACGTTTCCAACCGCCATTTTAAATAAAAAGACTGTTAGTCAAATTAGATACCAAAAGGTTTAAAACCAAGAAATCACAAAGAAATAAGTTAGAAATCATGACACAACGTTCACAGCTTTTTGTCATTAGGCAAAACAAATATGTTTTCTTTAGAGGTTACTCTTTAAAGAGCGACATTATGATTGGCCATGTGAAAAACACGCCGCCGGTACCGGCCTGTTGCGGTACTGGCCGGGGGGCCGGTACCGCCGCAACCGCTATGTCCCTGCATTTTAAATCTTTAATATCTTCGAAAATGTTCATATAAATTACATGCTGTAAACGGCCATATTGGTCTATATTAAATGCACAATGTATTTAAGGTACTTAATTGGATAAAGATTAATGCTGTATTGCTTAAAATCCCTTCGTTATCACGTAGGGTTCAGCCAGCGTTTGCAATGTAAGCGCAAAAAAAATATGTTTATTTACGACATTACATTAGAAACCTCTACAATTATCAGTGTTTCTCTACTATATTATGCATGTATTATATATATAAACCTTTCTCTTGAATCACTCTATCTATTTTAAAAAAACGCATTAAAATCTGTTGCGTAGTTTTAAAGATTTAAGCATACATAGGGACGGACAGACAGCGACAGCGATTTTGTTTTATCCTATGTAGTGATAGTGATGTAGTGATACTTTCGACAAACTTTGAAAATGAATGTAGTTAGATGTCATTTTCCCGCAGTAAGTAAAATATGCCAAATAGTAGTCATGCCAATCTTCTATATTTATAAAAGCTAAATTCACTCACTCACTCACTGACTTGTCACGAAATCTCAAAAACTATTTGACTTACGAAGCTAAAATTTGGCACGTAGATTCCTTATGGGGTATAGAGGTCCGCTAAGAAGGATTTAGCGAAAAAGCCGAATTAAAGGGGGCAAATGGATGTTGAAAGATTATATTAAAGTCCTTTGTTTTTGATGATACTCAGAGATAAAATTTGGTATTCAGGCTAATAGTTTAAATTAAATAAATACTGTTATAATATTTTTACAAAAAAGAAAGATTAAGGAGGTGGAATTGTAGTTTGTATGTTGTGTTGAAAGTTATGCAACTACGAAATTGTAATTTGACAAGTGGGTGTAAAACTTCATTAAAAAATATTTTACGAAAGGGCCGAATTAAAGGGTCCAAAAAAGGTTGAAAGTTTAGGTGAAAGTGTACGCGTACGAAGTCACACGGGTAACGGCTAGTTTAATATAAATACAAAAGTTTGTCTGTTGTATGTGAAAGAGGAACAAACATCCATACATACAAACTTTGGCGTTTATAATATTAGTTGAAAGTAGGATAGGATGCGAAAGTGTGTTTGTTACTCTTTTACGCAGCAACAGAGCAACAAATCAACCAGATTTTTTGCATGGGTATAGTTCAAGGGATGGAAAGTTATAGGCTACTTTCATCATCATCGTCATCTACTAGATGTTGTTAACTGATCACCGAATTTAAGCAACGGACTACACGGTCAATCTTAGGTAGGGTGATTGCAAGTGGCATTAAGAAACCGAATGATCGAATAAAAAGTTAACAATCTGGGTGCCTTCAAGTCGAGAGTGAATAGGTTTCTTCTAGGCAAGCGTGCTCCATCGTAGGCCGCATCATCGCTTAACATCAGGCGAGATGGCGGCCAAGCGCAAGCCAATTTATAATTTTAAAAAAATATATGTCACGTGACCCGTATGTCCCGGTTGAGTCTTATAACAATAGCCGCTAAGCCATCTCAGAGGCCTTCAGGCGTCCTGGTGGCCTAAAATTCTGACATTAGCGCTCGTCACTGGGCCTATATGAACTTCCTGTATTTACTGAGAGTACCAATACGATGATTTTAGGAATTACCTACAATGTCTTCGTTTCCTCAAAATCATGAACACCCTACAAGAAAAGGACAAATTACTCCGTGCTCGCTTTTCCCTCGGACCGTTTTTTTAGCATGAGTACTCGATCCAGGTCCCTTTAGGGTATATATAAAATCCTTGAAATTAATTAATTATTCAATTTTTTTAATTTAATCTTTTTTTTTTATTGTTATCTTTTTCTCTATCTCCACAAGTTTTTCTATGTGTGGGATAGGAAGTCTGGAAATGATGTTACTGTTTAATTTTAGCAACCAAATTGCTTAACCGATTATAATGAGATTGGACAGAAAAGTATGGTAAATCATGAGAATGTGTGAAGGATATTGCAAGTTGCGTTTGGTTATGAAATAAAATGTGTACAAGTGCATTGAAATGTCAATATATATATTTTTAATATTCATAAATTCAATATACATTATAATATCAAGTAAAATTAATTACTATAATTTATATAGGCAATATTTTAACACATGTTAATCTATGGGTAATATAACAATCTACAGTGCTTAATTTAACAAAATGTCGGCGACCAACTTCTCATTTTCATTTGAACTCACAATGTATACCAAATATAACAAACACAATTTATTTATGGCAATAGGAATTCACTTTCGCTTACGTAATGCTAAAATTAATTTATAAAGTCACCAAAAGGAAGAAATACTTAAACTGCAATATTGGTATTGCACAAACCAAAATTCTACAGTACATAATGCCATTTCTTCAAAATATTTTTTTCGATAAAAATAATATTCAAAGCCTTAAAATTATATTTGGCACATTCTTATATAGAACTAATTCTAAGCACTAAACGGGACCGTTATATAGTACAGGTGTCCACGTCTTGTTTATCAGCGTAAGTAATCTTTGGTTTATCTAGCCCACCGGTCAATTTGGATCTCATCTATACATAATTCCTTAACTAATTATAACCATAAATAGTTTGAAATGGGATTACATAATCCAAATATAATTATTTTAGAGATAGATTCTTAGTTTAGTAATGAATTAAGTTTTAATTTTGACAACAATTTAAGAGTATTATAGATTTTAAGCACAATATTTTATCTGAAAATTAATTGAAATACATACTTAATTCTCTTTTACTATAATAATTATGCTTGTCAAATGTGTTTTTTTTGTTAAACATGGCAGTAGATAAATAATAATGGATGAGAATACTGTTATAACATAAAACTTAATAATGGAATACTGTGCTTTTACTTTAACTGTATCTATTTATAATTATATGTGTTGAACTGTTTTATATATTTTTACTGTAATTCGTTGATTAGAAACCCTAAAAAAATACTTACAATACTTAATCATAAGTATGATATAAATAGGTGCTTATAGAAATAATCGTTAGGTTTTTTTATAAAATGTATTTTTGCTTAGGAACTTTTTGTTCAATATTATACTGCAATTTTAGAAATTATAAAATTAGTAAACAAATTTACCTAGTTAAGTATAATTTATAATGTAGGTACTTATGTTTAGTTAATATTAATGAGTAATAAAATTTATCTTTGTACGTAGAAAAAATATTTGTGATAGAATTGCAGACGATGGCATAAAAAAGGAAAAAAATAGGTATAAAACCATACAAAAAAATATTCAAATTAAGTACGAAATATTAAAATGAGCTTCATAAACAATCCATTCCTGATACAATAATTTCATCAAGGTGTATTGATATTCAAACAGTTTCATGTTTATGTTCAAGTGTTTCAAATATATAGTTTTAGATATAAGAATTAAATTTTATTATAGTTATTATTATCTATCTTTCAGATTACAGGTAAAATATTACTTAAATATGATAATTTTAATAATAATCTTTATCCTATTGCATTTTAATCGCCAGATGTACATTATTGTCATCATGTTCATTGTGTAGACTGCGGCACTCCGCAATAACTGCAGATGGGGACTGCGCTCGCGGTGGGCGAGGAATGAGAGCCCGCGATGCAGGCACCCCCGCAACTAGGGGCGGATTTCCCAATAAGCCGAGTAGACTCGGGCCTAGCGCGGCAAAAAATTAGGGACGGCAATGGACCCACACCTCTTTGACCACTAAAGACACTGATTGAGATCAAGTGAACCGGTTTCTTCTAGGCAAGCGTGCTCCATGGTAGACCGTCCATCATCGCTTAACATCACGCAAGTTGGCAGTAAAGCGCAAGCCTATTATTAAATAAAAAAAAGTTTTTTTTTTATAATTTACAGACTTTCGTTGTTTTTTACTTTAAATCAATTCATATAGAATTTATTGGGGCGGCAATCTTCCATAGCCCTAAAGTAGCCAAGGTATCAAATAAAAATAAAATAGAAAAAGGTTTCAAGAGAAAAAACCGCCCCTGCCCGCAAAACTCCCTTTTCCACCTGCGAGGTTTGCAGAGTTTGCATTACCCCTGTTGCCGGAGTGCCCACAACGCGCAGTTCCAATTCCTACCACGAACATAGTTCCCAGCTGTAGTTCTAGAAACTATTTAAAATGGTAGTTATAAATTTAAAACAATTGATCGTATTTACACATAAATCCTTAATATTTACAAATTATGCATTAGATATTTACAACTTAAACGAGGCTAATCTTTGGACTAAATCGATAGAGTTTTTTAAACACAGCAGAGATCCCATAGGAGTATTATGGAATGCTTTATACTTAATTAAGATTGAATCTATCTAAACACTGTTACAATACAAGCTTACTGTTACTAAATTTTTAAACATTTCTTTATAACAGACAATAGAATTTATATAATGCAATCATTCCAAATCCTGACACTAGGTATAATTATAACATTCGTGAAACTAAATGTATTGCCGAAAAACATAGTACTATTAAAATTACTTTTTCATGAACGGTCGGATACAATATTTATTTATATTCAATTTATGGTACGTATACTGTTACGTATTGAGAATGTATAGTGTTTGAAGAAGAAGTCTTATGATAAGTAATATTATAAATAACTAGTATATTGTCATCACAATAGAATCCCTTATCCAGGGAATCCTACGTACTCATATCTACCGAAATCAAGTTGAATTGATCATTGCTGATGCATTTTATAATGTTTACATTAAAATTCTTACAAGTGAATATTTGTAACACGGATTTTTGATCCATTTTTACTCTTAGCACTTACACAATACTTCTATTATTAGGTATTCAGCCACACAAAAAAAATATAACATTACTTTGGAGTATTATGTTACAGGTACTGCCCATTTGGTTTAGCACTAGTTAAAAAAAATACATCTAACACAATAAAAATACTAAATATTTTTTTGGTATAATTTGCTTGGCACATATTTTTGGTATATTTGGCACTATACAATACCTATTAGGAAGTTCAAATTATCATCTACCGTATAAAAAAATATGACGTTGAGCAATGACCTTAATTAAGTTCAAAATGAAAATACCGGGCGATGAATACTTTATTATTATGAGCATCATTATGCGAGCGTGAAGCGTTACTTAACAACACTCTGAGGTAAAACCGCGAGTGGCGTCGCCAACACTAGCAGCCAAACTAACAGTGTCACTGTATTTTTCACTTTTATGTTATAAAGTCTCACTGTTATAGAAGAGCATGATTCAAGATTGTTCCAGAATTTTTCGTCTAGTCTCTGTAAGGCTTGCAGATGGCGAACCTATGGTTCATGTGCTGGCTGTAGGAGCCCGAGTGCGAGAACTTCTTATAGCACTTGCTGCATTGGAACGGCTTCTCACCGGTGTGGAGCCGCTTGTGCTCGGTCAGGTGGTGCTTGTGCTTGAACGCCTTCGGACACTCCACGCATTTGTACGGACGTTGGCCTGTAAAGAACACATAATGGTAAATAATTTAATCCTTTTGCATGGGGGTTGCTTGGATTATATTGGCTAAAAAGTTTTATGTTTAGGCATTGGAAAAACACAAGTAAACACTTCCACTCATTTAGCATTTTTTTAATTTTACACTCTTAATTTTTTTATGATTGGTTAATTAATTCTTTATTGTTCACGCCATAGAATTGCGTAGAGACAAAACTCTTAATTTTTTTAACATACATCTGCGTTATCAATACTACAAATTTTAATGAACTCACCTGAATGTTCATATTTGTGTCTTGCAAGAGAACTTTGTTTTACGAATGTCTTGTCGCATTGATTGCAGACGAATTGGCCTTCGCCTTCCTTGAAATCGCTTCCCTTGAGTTTGCTCTTCTTAAGTACTGTCGCTTCGTCTTCGTAGTCATTGGGCGCTTGCATCTCCTCCCACGGAGGACGATCGTATGATGGGCTAGACCCATGTCGAGTAATGTCAGCGGATAGATGCAGGTTCAGGATCGGAGACCGTGCCATATCGTTATAATGAAGTAGCTTTTCTATGGACATCATAGGGTTTATTTTCTGCGGTAGCATACGCCTTTGTCCATTAAAATTTTCACCTGGAGATGGTGAAAGTCGAAAATCAGTAAACGAAGAGGAGGAACAGTTGGAATGTGGATAAGTGCTAGCATAGTTCGGTCGATGCGGCGTGGTGCTGCGCGAGGACTTTTGGCTCAAGTTCACCGCTTCCTCGGAGTCGGAATGTGTTACTGAAATGCTGCATGGTGGAGAGGGTGACGGACTAGACGTCACTGAAGTGTTGGATTTCTTCGTTGACAAGTCTAGTGGCTGATCGGACAAGGATGACGTCTGAGTCATCCTTCGAACTCTAGCCCTGTTGTTTTGAAACCAAACTTGCACTACTCTGTTGTCGAGACCAATCTGTTGAGCTATTCTTTTAAATTCTTCGCGATTTGGTCTCGGGTTCAATGCGTAATGTTCCTTTAGTACGGCTTGTTGCTCCTCGCTAAGTGCGGTGCGCACTCTGATCTTTCTGTCGTGGTCATGTATTGATGACTTATCATCACGCTCCTCTCTCATAAAATCTTCATCTTCACTGGCGCTTACTCCACTTTGTATTGAAGCTTTCATTTCGGCTTCTATTCTATTCAAAGCTACTGTTTCAGCCACTTGAGCTGCCAAACTTTCGTGCTTTCTAAACAAATTGGCACACACTACTTTCTCGTGATCTAATAAATCGCTCTTATTGGAGAAAGATTCGTTACATTTCAAACACCTATGAGTTTCGTCAGATTCGGGTTCTTGTTTTACGATTATGTCCTCACATGGGGCAGTATGATGAGGTGACGGTGAAACTCTACATATTCTGTCCGAATAAATTACAGGCGAATGTTTCGGGGATAAAACTGGTGGTTTCTTTGATTTGAAAAAATGCTTAGTTACAGATGCTCGTAACGAATCTAGCGTTTTGTCAAATTCCGATTGGTAATTAAGAGTTTCGTTGCTGCTATTATTCAATGGGACGGATTTGTAGTTCTGAGCGGGTAGTTTTCCGTTGTTGTCATATTCCTCTCGCTCATTCTTTATGGTTACGGCATCTTCATCCTCTATATCCATTACGAGGTCTGCGCTACCTTCAGATCGCTTATCGTCTTCCTCAGTAACTTCTTCGATTAAGTCTTCTGGGTTAACAGGAGGCGGACTTGTTTGCTTAGGGCTAGTCAAATCTTCAATTTTTCGTTGAGGATACGTAGCTATTTGTTCGAAAAGACAAGTTAACGAAGCAGGAAAACTGTATGGCGCTATACCATTGGCCGGACTCATCGGCATTCCTGGAGGTATATAAAAAGGATTCATGCCAGGTTGTCCCAAAGTTTGGCGATGGAAATTGTTTTCCTGTGACATCGTCGCGAAGAACGCCGCGGCTTCGTTGTATTTCGGTAATATAGGTAGGAAAGAGGTGCCGTTGGATGCTATATTGTTGTTTAACTGGGACGCAACCATGTTGTTGGCACGCTTCCGCGAGGGGCTGCGGTTAGGGTTAAGGGCGGGATTGTTTGGTTTTATTCTTCCCATTTTGAGATTCATGACGAGACACTTCTTGGAAGTCATGTGGCTGGAGTATGAACCCGAGTGGGAGAACTTTTTTCCGCAATTGGCACATTCGAAGGGTTTCTCGCCACTGTGTATTCGAAGGTGTTCCTTTAGGTGGTGTTTGAACTTAAACGCCTTGTCACAGTCATTGCATTTGTATTTGCGCAGCGATGCGTTGTCGTCGTGGCTGATCATGTGCCGCTGAAGTCTATATACATTCAGAAAGCTCTTGTGGCAGATCTTGCATGTCTGTTGACAAAGAAAACAATACCGTTAACTATGCTTTTGTTTTACGTAATTGTATGTTTTATTAAAATAATGCTTTTGATAACGCTAACATCTAACAAAGAAAGTGTGCACGTTATACACGTGTATGTTATAAGTGGTTGCTATGGTTATATCTTTGTGACTCTGTGACACTTGAAGACGACGCGAAAGTTATCGCTAAGTATTGACTCTGTAAAGCATTATGAAGTCTTCACTGACATATTTGAGGTTATCCACCTGAGTGCTGGGCGCGTGCAGGGTCTCGTGGCGCTCGAGTTGGTCACGCGTGGGGTAGGCGCCGCGGCACTGGCTGCAGGAGTAGGGCCCGCCGGGGCCCAGCGGTGACCCGCTGCGCTCCTCCTCCTCCTCGCAGGGCTTCGACTCCGCCCCACCGCCCGTCACGGGACGGACTGTAGACAAAGGAAAAACGTTCATCAGGAAATGCTACACATATTTGTATGCCTGCCTGCTGTCCATTTTATAAATACCAAAGATTTTTAAAGCATACTTTTTTATGCTTATTTAAAGTACTCTGCAACGTGGACATTCGCCAAAGAACCAGAGTCACCGACATAGCTGTTAAAATTTGCAAGTTGAAGTGGCAATGGGCAGGCCACATCGCTCGAAGAACCGATAACCGATGGGGAAGAAAGGTTCTTGAGTGGAGACCATGAACCGGAAGACGCAGCGTAGGTAGGCCTCCCACTAGATGGACCTACGACATAGTGAGAGTCGCTGGCATCCAGTGGATGCAAAAGGCAGGCTGTCGTTCAGTGTGGAGGTTAAAGGGGGAGGCCTATGTTCAGCAGTGGACGTCTTCTGGCTGATGATGATGACTCTGCAAGGTGCATTTAGATAGATACATTGAAGAAAAACCGTTTCTCTCGTTTTAATTTTAATCTTACATAAGTATCTCCCCATATACTGAAATAAATAAAATACAACCTATCTCTGTGGTATCAAATTGTAAACGATACAATATCAAATGATAAATTGTAGACAATATCGGCGCGAACACAATCGAAACGACGATAAATACGGTCACCGTCCCGTACGTAGTATCTATCTATCTACTCGTGTCGTAAACACAAATTGGAAATAAAACAATTATTCGTGTAGCACATTCGGGGCGATTACAATTATCGCGGACACCTTTACTGGCGTTCGCTTTATAAAAACAAATATGGCGTCAACAATTCAATTCGGAGTTGGTTATTTCGGTAATACGGCCAGTTTCCGAGCGTAATAACGTTTTTAAAAGCGCCGTGTGGCGGGCGTGTGCCGTAAATCAAATATAATAAAGAGCAAAACAACGCGACGTATTAATTAGTGCGACCGCGCCGTGCGTCCGCCGGTCGCTGGCCTGCCCGTGTCCTGCTATCGGACAACCAACGGTATTGAATTTTAGAAAATACGGCCTCGTATACCGAATACCTATATCTACGTCGTTGAGCTTCATACTTACTGCAAATTTGTAGGTAGATTTTATCAAGGTGTAAGGGGCAGCTAAAGATGCGCGGTTATCTCACTTGCAGGCTTTCAACATTTTTGAGGAGAAAAACTGAGTGAGAATGTTAAATAACCGATTTACAATTAAGTATGTATAACAACATTGCAAATAGTACCTATCTTAGCAATTTTCGTATTATATTTTATATTTATATGATATTTTATGGGATGCGGGGGAGATAGAAAAACAAACAGTTTTTTTTCAATCAGCGCAATCATATTTATGCTATACCAACATGAAAATTCATCATCATCTGCCAGAAGACGTCCACTGCTGAACATAGGCCTCCCCCTTTAACCTCCACACTGAACGACAGCCTGCCCTTTGCATCTACTGGATGCCAGCGACTCTCACTATGTCGTCGGTCCATCTAGTGGGACGCCTACCTACGCTGCGTCTTCTGGTTCGTGGTCTCCATTCAAGAACCTTTCTTCCCCATCGGTTATCGGTTCTTCGAGCGACGTGGCCTGCCCATTGCCACTTCAACTTGCAGATTTTAACAGCTATGTCGGTGACTCTGGTTCTTTGGCGAATATCCACGTTTCGGATTCTATCGCGCAAAGAAACTCCGAGCATAGCTCTCTCCATTGCCCACTTTGTGACTCTGAGTTTTTTCAAAAGGCCAACAGTTAAGGACCACGTCTCAGTACCATATGTCATCACTGACATATGGTATTTCATATATGGTGACACATGAAAATTGCTCTATAATAATTATTTGCAATGTTATTTTTTTATGCCATTGGAGGCAAACAAGCAGGTGGGCTGCCTGATGGTTATCAGTTACCGTTGCCTATGGATACTTTAATATTTTAAGTATAATGCCCAATCGATTTCTTAAAATTCTCATTTAGAGACCAAGAAAGAGAGAGAGTTATCTTCAAAAATGTTGAAAACGTTTCAATGCGATAACTGTGGCTGGTTCCGCTACAATTGTTCAATTTTCGGGGTAAATAAAGATACCTTCAATCCCAAATTTAATTCAAAATTGATCAATTATAAATGAAATTTATGTGGGTTAAACACACACAAACTTTCGCATTTATAATATGTAGGCAGGTTATAATATAATATGATTTCCTTATAAATTAAAAAATAAATTATGTGTTTATAAACGGCTTTGTACAAAGGATAACCGCAACTGCGCCGTGGTTTATAATTCTAATGAAACTGTAGGTACAGCTACTTGCCATCTACCTGCGTACCTACCGACATATTACTTAGGTACAAATATTTATGTAAATAAACGCGTGTGGTTTACCTATTTATAAAGTACACGGCATAATGACAAGATATAAGTATACTTGTACCTATTTATTATGTTCAATATTATAATTATATGATGTATAAGTAGTTATTCAAACATCATCATCATCAGCCAGAAGGCGTCCACTGCTGGACATAGGCTTCGCCCTTAGACCTCTACACTGAACAGCCTGCCATCTGCATCCACTGGATGCCCGCGATTCTCACGATGTTGTCGGTCCATATCTAATATCTATAATCTATCTACGCTGCGTCTTACGATTCGTGGTCTCCGCTTAAGACTCTTTCTTCCCCATCGGTTATCGGTTCTTCGAGCGATGTGGCCTGCCCAATGCCACTTCGACTTGCAAATTTTAACAGCTATGTCGGTGACTCTGGTTCTTTGGCGAATATCCCACGTTCCAGATTCAATCGCGCAAAAAAACTCCGAGCATATCTCTCTCCATTGCCCGCTGTGTGACTCTGAGTTTTCCAAAAGGCCAACAGTTAAGGACCACGTCTCAGTACCATAATGTCATCACTGGCAACACACACTGGTCAAAGATCCTTGTCTTTAGGCACTGTGCCCCCACATGATATGGTTATCAAATGTAAGGTTTTGCTGAGAAGTATACGAAAAGCTTGTTTTTTAAAAGTTTTTTCTTTCTAAATTTATAATTTTATTTAAACTTAATATCTTTGCTCTACCCATCCAGCGAGCACCATGAATTTACCTGTCAGGGAAAGAACTTATTTCAACTCAAGTTACATATATGTGATTTAATCATTAGGTACCTATTATATATATTTGTCACTAAAGTTATAAACAATATAAATATAATATAAATATTCAACTATCCCTTTGGGATTGCGAATAAAGTTGTAATTTTCAAGATGATTATTTTGTGTCTGCGCTACTCGCCGCTAGATGGCGCCACCAGTACTTTTATCAATCTTCAAAAGTTATAATTATCCTAGTAAAGATTAGTTAAATATGTGAATGTAAATAAAGATATTGAGGTAATTATTTAACTCTACGGTAAATATACCTATGATATTTGAATATTTTGTCTACGGGAATTATACTTAAAGTAAAAACTTACACAAAACTGACTGAATTTTAAAGGTAAACAGAAACGGTTACCTATTTAGCTACGTACTTTAATAATATTTCGTTTATTCCATTTTGTCCTATTAGTAGTTCGATGATCTGTTTAGTTTTTATTTGTAAAGTACGTTAATATGCTTTAATGCTATATGAAACAATAAAAATGCGTGTCCGTAGAAAAAAACAATTAGAACATTTAGCGGTCGATTTTATGCCTAACGCTATATGAAACAATAAAAATGCCTGTCTGTAGAAAAAAAAAACAATTGGACCATATCGGTCGATTTTAGGTGTAAAAAAATTGGCTCAGCACATCCAACAAAAACTATCGGAAGCTAACTGACGATCCGTGTTATAATTAGCACGACAACACGTATCGAGAGGTAGAGCGAGCGGATGGGCACCTACTCTCTGGATATCGACTGCACTACCTAATCTATACGAGTGCGTCCGTTACCGCTGATAAAAACCTGCCCACGCACACACCAGCACTCACCCTACTGCCTGTTAATTATCGCACACATGCACGCTTGTAGTCCAGGAGATAACAGTTCGATTGTTGATCGGTGTTCTCGACTCGAGTTATGATTGGTCGCACCTGTGCGCGGGCGGGGGGACCGCGCGGTGCGGGAGGGGTACTCCGGCCAAGAAAAAACTCCGCCCGCAAAGACTCCATGTTGTAAAGTAATTCTATATTGTTACTGCGGCCTGACGATAAAATTATTATGGTAATGTTTAGACGGTGTTGTACCTAATAGTGTTGCGGTTGCGTTTATCGAGTTGTTTATAGTTTCTCACCTACCAATAACCGCTATGTTTCTTTGTTTGGTTATTTTTAAATACTTACCTAGTTATATTTAGTCATTAGATTAACTATTGTTGCTGCCCACTTATTTAATGACACATTATATACCTACCTGCTAAGTTCCTATCGACTATTAATATGTATGGGTAAGGTATACCTATTTGCGTTCCTTTGCAGATGCAGTTTTAAACAAAATAATGATTAGGAATTTTAAATTATTAGTAATATAATCAACATACATACCTAATAGCAATAATTATTATGATTTAGGTACACTTCACCACGCAACTACGTCCATGCAAGCGTGCTCCATCTTAGACCTCATCAGCTCTTAACATCAGGTGAGGTGGCAGTTAAACGAAATCATATAAAATAAATTAAAAAAATGTACCCACCTACTTACTACCTGTCTTAAAAAAGTTGTGGACGTTAATAATCATAAAAATACAATAGGTATCAATGACACGCGTAGATAGGTACCTAGGTACACCAACGGACTCTACCTGTGATTAGCAAACGTAATCAGAATTAATAATTCTAATCAAAAACATGATTTGATTAATTGAAAATACAAAATATTCATTAAATTAAGGTAGCTAAACATTTTAGCCAATAAATCTTTACCGCTGCGTAGGTATGAATTATATATTTTATTCACAAAGAATTACCTACCCAATTAGTAACTATGTATCTATATCTAAATAGATATTACCTATAAGTACCACTTAATATAAGATTTACTATAAACAACAAATCTTTACTATACATATACATAGCTCATGAGATAATAATACAATTTTTAAAGTTTTTCCCCGTCGAAGAAATAACACTCAATACTTGATTCAGCAAATAATTATTTAGATTTTACATACAACTAGGTATATTAAATATTTTTAATAACGCAAGACCGGGATCGATGGAGTTATCTTGTGTCGGAGGCCAAGACACACTTTTGTAAGCCAGACAGGTCCAGTGGAGTAGGTAAGGTATTAAAATGTATTTCGTACTAATTGACCCGACAGACGTCTTGCCTGTCCAAATTTCTATAAGTTTGTTTGATGGTCTTGAGTTCATACAAAAACACGATAGAAAAAAAAGCATTTTTTTGTTTTATCCCAAAATTTCCAATATACCGGGCAAATTTTCCAATTTATCTTTCCCAAAAACCTAATAAAGTTAAAAACCTTATTCGGTCTATTACAAACATTTAAATAAATAAAAAAATGCATAATCATTCCAACTTTTCTCAAGTGATGCGCTTACCAACGAACAATATTTATTTACTAAGGATAAAACAAATAACCAAATAAACCTACCAAACAAATAACAAATAAGTACCATCTCCAGACGGCATAATAGGAAAATATCCAAAGTTTTTCCCCTTTAAAGAAATAACACATACCTAAATAAAATCGAGTAACAAATTAATATTGAGGTTTAGTTTAAGTAGGTATACCTAAGTATTCATTTAGCACTCTATTTTCCTTTGCCACTTCAGTATGTAAATTCCAGGAATAACAATTACCGAACAATAAAACTGATTTACTTATTATCATTTTGTGGTTATATAATGTACCGGACATTACAATAAAATAGTTAATGATTCATTATTTTGATTTTATATTAAATTTATTTATTGCAGTGCTCTCATTAATTGTACCTATGCATCCTTTTAAATGTGTACAACTAAAGCTCAGTAACCTCACCGGATTTTTTAATAAATATGAGGCCAACATTGTTTAAATAACTAATAGTTTAAAAAAAAATGGGCTTGGCTATAAAATTACTTGTTAAGGCTAAGGTAATGAGAGTAAACTCGATAGGATCGATTTAAGAACTCCGTTATAAAACGGGACATAGCTCTATCGAACCTGTTCAATTGTTCCAAAATTATGCATAGTCATTGGAATTACAATATTGGTAAAAATATTGTAATTAATTATTATTATTATTATTTTATATAATATTAATTATTATTATAATATAATATAAAAATATTTATATAAATATTTTTAATTTTAATATTGGCGTTTTTGTTTTGTAGTAGGTACATGTTTGTATATTTTATACATTCATCTTTTAGTTTAAATGTAGCTTTTATTTAGTTATTTTAAGTTTTAGTTTTTAGTTTATATTTTAAGATTTCATTAATTTTCTGTTTTTTTTTTTAAGTTCCTATTAAATCTTATAAAACTACAATAAAAATCTGTTCATATTGGTAAAAAAATATATAGATATGACTATTAGAATTGGGTGAGATTTAAAAATTGTTTTCGTAGAACGACTAAATCTAAATTAACGAACTTTGTGACCTCGTATAGAAAAGGAGACAGTAATACGTAAGTATATGACACTAGGCTTTAAGTAAATCTTGGATCTCCCTAGCTGCGCTAATATTAGACCAAGTCTCACCGCGGACAAGAGCCATCAGCTATGCATGTTTAATGCCTATTCTGAATCAGATCCCCAGAGGTAAAAGGGAAAACACTAAAATCACGACATGATTCACTAGAAATGAGTCACAAGGAATCACAGAGGTGAGGGAGTTATCTGTTCAGTGTTTGCGAGTGATTAACAAATCGAACAGCTAAGTACCCGTAATTATGTGTTCAGCAAACAAATCATTAGCGGCATCGGTACAAACTGCTAGGTAACTAACTAGGTACTGTTTAGTTAAGCCACTTATCGGCTCAAACATAGTTTGTACTTACCTATTCATGGTAGATGTCATCAATTAATTTTATCGTTGTCTTTAAGAAACGCTCAGCATTTTGCTTATTATTTCTGTTTTCAGAGACTTACTTGCATGCATAATGTTCGGTAGAGATTTTTCATATTATGTTATGAAAAATATAATTTATTGCTTCTTATTATGTAGGTATGTTTGTTATAAGAAGTGTACGTATCTCTGTAAAATTTGTACGATTATAAGTAGGTGTAGTATAGACCTATGTATGCGGGGCATAAAATATATATTAAGTATACCTACTATCTGTTCACACAGCTAAACCATTTAGAGTTTGTTTTCAATAGTTAATTAGGTATTTGATAGAATTAACTTTTAAATAACACTAACACTACAGTCGTTTTATTAATCGCACAAAATATAGTTATTTTTAAACTTTCGCGATAAGTCCCTATAAACATTTAAAACACGTATAAAATATGATTAGTAATAATGCAACTAAAATTCATAATTTCACAGGAGTAATAAACCTGGATCTATTATAATAATTAAAAGTAAAATACCACCTTTGTGGCCGTAAAAGTTTTTTTGCACACTTCTTTTATATCGTAATTTTCAAACAACGAAACAAGCGTTATACTTCGTTTTGATGTCTATTACATGACACATTCAGATAATTTACAATGCATTTTATTATTTAAAACAGAAACTTCACACAAAACCGTTTGTTCTGCGGAGAGCGATAAACTGAACTTTTTACTAATTTATTCATCCGCGTCCTACAAACTCTCGTCTGAAACATTACGCATTGTGGCTCGTCTAACGCATCAAACGCGCCCTATTATTTTATCCACTCCAGACAGGCGGCACTCAAAGAGGAAGAATGAAATAAAAGTAAGACAGAAAAAAGCAAATGAATTAAAACAACATAATCATTTACGATTTAAGACGGTGAAAGCGAGCGGGGTTCCCCTCGACAAACGAAACTTTCTTTCAAGTCTCTGTGTACCTGTGCCCGAATCTCAAGTGGATGAATTATATCCCGAGGGAGGCGAGGGGAGATCAACACGCTCGGTTATTTCTAATGAAGACTTGCTCAATGTTTTATTTTTAATACCGCAGAGCAAAGGTGATATTATCACCTGTCTTTCTTCTTTTCCTTTCTGTTCTATTCATGAAAACTAAGTTTATGTTAGATGATAACTGTACACACGCCACGTCACTTTTGATTGAGTTTATTAAAACTTCGAAAATGTTCAAAAAAATGAGTTTAGGAAAATTACGAATATGTTCAAAAAATTATGAAAATTAAGAAAAAGTTCCAAAAAGTTTGTAGAGTAAATAATTACATTGTCAAAGTAGGTAAATGAATAAAATTATAGAAGATAAGTAGTGGATAGATATGATAGTGAGTATAAATATAAATACAAAAATGCAAATAAAACAAAAGAAAGGAAGCTTACTCAAGGCCGCGAGCCGCCTGGCCGAGGTGGTAGACGTGGGGACTTGCTTACTCCTCATGTCCGCAAGCCAACCGGCCGCCAAGCTTTCGTACCAACCGCCAACTCCCATAAGGGAACTCTGCACTTTCATCGAGCGACACCTCTGTTCTCACACCGCACTGACCACCGGCTATCTGATATCGCGGTACGCACTTCGCGGATCAGAATCTCATCTACGTCGTACTACACAGAGATTTCACAGCCTCCGCTGACGTCAGCGGTAAAAGTCCTAGATTTGGTGATGTGGTGGGCACACGCGCCGCGGTCCGACGGCGGCGCTACTCACATCGACAGGCGCCCCACACGTTGGCCAGGCTCCACAGGCGGTACGAGTAGCTGTCACCATAGCACCCGAACATGCTCTCATCGGTTCTCGCGACCATGGCCCGCGCGCGCGGACTGACGTGCTCTCTGCGGCGCAGCGCGCGGCGGAATGATGCCGGCCCGCCTCTCGCCCCGCCCGCGCGCCCCCTCACCCCGCCCCGCCCCCCGCCACTCTGTCGACTGCCCTCCACCTCCCCCACCTATACTTAATTAGTAGAGCCGACTGGCGACTCGTGCCGTGTCTCACCGCCGACAATAACGATACACCGTTGATATTATACTCGCATCTAAACACCTTGTGAACAATGGCCCTTCCACTCGACTCGGCCACCGCGGACTATGCCGATGTCTTCGAAATGTTTATTTACATGCTCTACGCTCCACCTTCTCGTTATCTACCTGTCTCTATCTAACGATTTTTCTATGCTGCTGCTTTTACATTATAAATTGGGTACAAATAGGTACCTATTGTGAGTTGACCAAAGATATTTCCTGGTTTAGCTTTATGTGCATAGTGTACATGCACACCTGTAACATATTTACATATTTTCGAAAAATTTATCTTACTCTACTGACAATCTTTTCATCTGTTATATTAGAAAATGGAATCATGGATTGAATGAACATAATAACAAAATAATGCAACAAAAAATCAAAATGCAAGAACTGAGATGCATTTCTAGTTTAGCCGCTCGACACTGGATGGCGCTACTAGTCCTCAGCCGTCGTCGGTAGAGTTTCACTGTACAGTGTACACAGATGCACTAGTAAATCAAGCCTCAGTATGTTTTCTGAAAGCTCTGACAGTTTATTTACCTCCTCAAAATTATACTAAAACAACAATATGAAATAGCCGTTTTAAGTTTGGATATTTTTTATATTTTATTACACGACAGTAAAATTGCAAAATCTTGTCAATGTTAATAAATTCACTCATTGTTTCAACACACAAAGCCATTGAGTGGTGGTAAGGTTATACTACCATCATAGTCTACCTCTGGTTACTAACCCTGCTCTACGACTTGGATCTTTAGTTGTTGAATTATAGAGTGCATTTTTGTCTTTGGCGGTAGATCGGAGGTAGAGTATACGTTGTAAATTATCAATGTTGTGTAACGTTGAGACAATACTTTGGAAACACGTGCGGCACACGTGTCTTCGCCAGTGACGGTTGACAATGACCCACCTAGAGCTTTGTCTTGAACTTTTTACAATCTCTCTCAAACCGGCTCTATGAAGTGACTTGTTTGGGCTTAGTATGATCCAAGAAAACAAGGTCTAGCGCTCTGGGAGATGTCCTGCAATGACGTCACTGTCCAGTTGCCACTTTATTGTAACAAACACAGATATTGGGAATCTTTTTTTTAAATAATCTATTGAATAATATACAAAAACATTTCATTTGTCATTTAGTTTGTCCGCTCAAGCAAGTTAAGCACGAATTGAATATATTAAGCACAATTTTATCAAAACCACATTGATTTATTGGATTCCCACAGATAATATACGGATATTGAGGAGTTATAATTTCACGCTACTGTTAACACAGAAAATCATAGTCTGCCATTGTTTCGTGTATCGTCATCTCTCTCGAACTTGTTGTAAATTACTTATTCTGCTCTTGTTTATGCACATGTACTTATGTGTATCCATGCCATTGCTGACATCATTGCGGGATGCCCTCGTGACATTTTTTCTCGGAGCGCTATACCTGGCGGAGTATTTATTATTATACCATGGGGCTTAGTTAGATTATTCTTTCTGTGACAAAAATTTATGTCAGGCATTTTTTTTAATAAAAAGATCGGCAAACAAGTTGCTGTCCGCCTGAATTGATGGTAAGCAGAAACCGTCGCTTATGGACGCCTGGAACACTAGCGGTGTTGGCGGTGCTTCGCCAGCCCGGAGAGGTAGTTGAAGACACCCATATTTGAAACAATAAGGAACACAGGAAACAACTCTTTTTCAAAAGAGTCCAACGAAGGAGTCCAAAATAAGTTCTCAATTCGCTTGTTTTTTTGGGTTAAGTATCTGCCATATTTTTTAGGAATAAGGGTGTTAGAAATATCAAATTAGAGCTTGTAAAAGAATTTCATTTACATTGAAAAGATATTAATAATATTAATTAATTTGAAAGATAAAAATTCATAATCATATTTATAATATCACACATCACACACACCCATCATCAGCCATTAAATGTCCACTGCTGAACAAGGCCTCCCTCTTAGAGAGGGGTGTTGCTTTTTATAATATAAGTAATTTTAATTTATTAGCTATTGATGTTATTCACTCTTGAACTATTCCATCATTAGGGGTAAAAAAAAAGTACATGCTAATCCAGGACGCTTAAATCAAACTAATTTCTTTATAAATCGTCTCTTTATTATATTCTTAGCTAACAAAATTTTATCGAAATTAGTCCACGGAACTTTATGTTTTAAATGTGATATTAAAACAACTAATTTTGACAGGTTTGTTAAAAGTAAAGTTTTCAAGATAATATATGTTATGGCAAAAATAGATGTCTGGAGCCGACACTTAATAGATAAAAATGTGCATGCGGCCCCAGATTTCGTACAAAAGCTTCTTTGTCTTAATAAATTGTTAAGATGATAATAAAGAAATTCATCGCAATCTTTTAAAATTTAAATAGAGACATAGTTTACTTTTTGTATCGAACGACATTTTTATTGTCACATTTGTATTTTTGACACAAATTACCTAATTATGTTTAAATTATGTGCAGCTTTGTGATAAATTAGTCATTAAAGATCTAGTCACATTCAACATTTTGCATATTATAAACTTCGATCAAAATAAAATGAATGGACGGGCCCAGAAGAAGCGCATATTTGAAGATTACAAAATGAGCGTCGGCGCTCACTTCGTTTCAGTCGGTCTCTAGCCGTAGGAAGTGCGACATGCGTCTATTGTTACATGATAACGAAACATCTGACAAAATTATGCCCTCGTGTGCTTTCCCAAAGTGTAAATACACAATAATAAACCGCTATAAATTTTTTGTTACTTAGGTACTGTACATGGTTATAATTAGGTGTTGAAGTATATCTCCGACGGTTTTGACTCGTTTTTACTGAGCAAGTTCAATGGTTATGGCCCGTCCATTCATTTTATATTGGTCGAAGATTATAATTACGAAAGGACCTATGCATATACGTGAAGTAAAGTCTCAAAATTTCTCTAAAGCATCGATTGTAGTACTTCGCAGTACACTTAAAGACAGCTTAGAAGCGTAACCTCTATAAATAGAGTTACATTTTAATTTAGATACGTCTAAAGAATGTGGTTATTTTTGTAGCAGACTCGCGTGAGTCAATTTTTAAAGGATCCGAACATTGTTTACGATGCCCATGAGTAATTGTATCTATTATATTCTGTGGTAGAAGCATTGAGATACATTTCCTATAGAGTCACAATCTCTCAGTGAAAACAGTCAAAAAACATCCGAGCTTCATTGTACATACATTGTATCAATTAAATATACTTCACAATGACATATTTACTCCAATTTAGACGTTATGTCAAATTCAAATTCTATTTATTGGGCCCGTGAGCCTGGGTTACAAAGTTGGTATTTGTATACGTTGGTATTTGTTTGTTGTCGTTTGTATAGTATTTAACGTTAGTTGTCCGCTATATCATCGTAGTTCTGGCATCGCGCGACGTTGTAATCGGATCGCGGTTACCTTGTAACTAACCAAAACGTCTGCGCAATCCGTAGCGTGCACCGTGTTTTGGCTCGGACAATTTTTTGGCACGGGTGTGACTCTATGTGTATTGTATCTCGATGGGTAGAAGCTTAGGTTCTTTCATCATAAAATTGAACTTCGGTACATTGTTATTAATTTAGTACTTTTAGTACAAAGGTTCATGAGTATTATTAGATTTATTGGTAGTATTGTGGTCAGAAAACAGTCGGTTACCAATCCACTACATATAGGTAAGTACTAATTGTGACACGTAACTCTTTAGTGCATTTATTTATGGTTGTTTGATTTTTTACTTATGTTTGGCTTACTTAGTCACGCTTGTTGTTGTACATAGGGATTAAGTAAATACTCATCTTATTGTATGATGGTATTTATTTAGTTAGTAAATTATAATTATTTACTAAACATAGGTACATACGTATATATATTATACATGATATCGGCGCATGCAGGACCGGAATGAATAATGGTTTAAAAGGAGAGATATATATGCCGAGATATATATATATATATATATATTTTTGGTCGATAAAGACCAAAAAGATGATACAGATGTATTACTTATCTAAAAAAAACTACCTGCGCCCTTTGTTTCACCCGCGCATACATTCCCTCAGAAACTGTTAATTTTCCGGGACAAAAAATCTTTTGACACAATCTGGCTCTTTAAGGGTCCTGTATACCCTCTGCAGCTCTCTCGCTCGCACATTTTCACATTATTGAAGATATAAAATCAATGAGTGTGAATTTCCAAAAAGTAACAAAATCATGTCATGGTGTCTATCCTTACATTACAAACAGAGAAATTGTCAATTTGATATATTTTAATTTGACACAGTAAAATGGTAACAAGTGATTTTTATTTCTCGTGTCATTTTATTCCGTCAAATTACAAGATATCGAAGCAAACATTTCTTTGTTTAAAATGTTACGATAGACACCATGACATGATTTTGTAACTTTTTGGAAATTCACACTCATTGATTTTATATCTTCAATAATGTGAAAATGTGTGAGCGAGAGAGCTGCAGAGGGTATACAGGACCCTTAACTAGTATAATTATATGCAAAAAATCACGTCGATCCCTTAGCCTATTGCTGCGTGATAAAGGAACAAACACACAACTGCATTATAAAATGAGTTTGACTTCAAACTTCGTTCATTTTGTCTAGAAAATATTAGAATATATTTGAGAAGTCATCTAGGGAATACCTAGTTCGAATAGTAGTAAGTTAGATGAATTACCCGACCATGTTTGTGAAAAGTAGGTAATATACTAACCACATAATGCCACCACATTTTATATCTCCTATCTCATAAAGAGGTGTCTCGCTTCGACCAAAATAAAATGAATCGACGGGCCCAGTAGAAACGCATTTTTAAGATTACAAAATGAGCGCCGGCTCACTTCGTTTCAGTCGGTCTCTACCCGTAGGAAGAGCGACACAAGACTATTGTTACATGATAACGAAACATATTCTGACAAAATTATACCTTCGTGTGATTTTCCGAAGTGTAAATACACAACAAAAAACTACTATCTATTTTTTGTAACAAATATACTGTACATGGTTATATTAAGTACTAGCCGTCCGCCCCGGCTCCGCACGGGTATAGTTATATAGCCTATTAAAATAGCCTATATTAATGTGATAATGTAGCACTCAAATGGTGAAAGAATGTTTAAAATAGGTCCAGTACTTTTTGAGCCAACTCGTTACAAACATACTTATATACAAATATTTCCTCTTTATAATATTGTATAGATATGTCCGACGGTTTGACTCGTTTTTACTGAGAAAACTCAATGGTTATGGCCCGTCCATTCATTTTATTTTGGACAAAGGTGTCTCGTTGAATGTGCCCACCTCGATCACACGTGTTCGAGCGCGACGACCACACGCGGCCGCGGTACGTGTGGCCCACACTCGATACCGAACCGAACATTGCCTTTGTTACCCTTCAACTAAGCCTACTTTTTTAGGGTTCCGTACCTCAAAAGGAAAAAAGGGAACCCGTATAGGATCACTTTGTTTTCCGTCTGTCCGTCTGTCAAGACTCTTTTTCTCAGGGACGCGTAAAGATATCAAGTTGAAATTTATACCAAATACCTAAATCTACAATTTCTTTCAGCTGTGAAAAAATCAAACTTGTCTACACAATTAAAAGATATTACCGTTTATGTCGCATATTTTGCGATTTTACTAGGGTATCAGAACTTATAGGGTACTTCCCGTTGACCTAAAATCATGAAATTTGTCATGAGGCAAGGTCTCACAGCACATATAAAGGAATAAATCCGAAAGTCATAAATTAAAAGTTATTTCATTTAAAAATAATTCTTTTTTTATTACAAACTTATATTTTGCAGTTGGAATGTATCGAAGAACCTTATTGTCCACTACAAAGTTAAGTTTGTCTTTCAATATTTCAACTTTTTTTGTTGTTGTTTCTGTTTGGTCTCGCGCTCTGAGAGTTCCGTCCAGTGCCAGTGTTGCCAACCCCAAAAAACTAAAAAACAACTAGCCAAAAAAAAAGACGCCCATACTCAACAAACATAAACAAATACTGTTTTTCAAAATGTAATTAAAGTTAAACACTGTTTTAAACTATCACGGTTGTTCACTAAAGTTATATGATTATTAACGGGATATTTACCGTGGTAAGGTTACTTTTGTAATTAAAGTTTTTCTGTTACGATTCTTTACGAATTCTTTTTTTCTTTACGATCCTAAAGTAGGGAAAATGTTGACAAAAAAAAAAGGCTTGCGTTTTACCACCAATGTTTCTATCTACGATGGAGCACGCTTGCATAGAAGAAACCGATTCACTCGTGATTTGAAGACTCCCAGATTGTAACTATCGGGGAACAACTATTCAGGCAGCAACTGTTCATTCCACAGACTAGCATTTCGCACAATAAAATTGGAATCAAAGCGCTTCGTATGGGTTTTCGGAATATCAACCATGAAGCGGTGTCGATTTTACCTTCGCACTAGCCGCCACCGCCTGAAAGCTCATCCACATTATCGTAGATCAGTGGAAATAGCACACTGTGTGAATCATGCCATCTTTTTTTGCCTCACACCTGCAAAATGTAGAATGAGCTACCTTCCGCGGTGTTTTCAAGAAGCTAAAATATCATCATCATCATCAGCCATAAGACGTCCACTGCTGAACATAGGCCTCCCCCTTTAACCTCCACACTGAACGACAGCCTGCCTTTTGCATCCACTGGGTGCCCGCGACTCTTACAACTCCCGCAACTCTGTCGTCGGTCCATCCAGTGGGAGACTTACCTACGCTGCGTCTTCCGGTTCGTGGTCAGGTGTATTAATAATAATTATTACTAAATAAAATACATCCTCAATTCGTGACTTTCGACGTCAAATTCCAAATTCTAAATTTGATAAAATTGTAAACCCATTCTTACGACTACACCCTTGAAAGCAGAAAGTAGAGCCAAATTATTTTGTATTGTTACCTATTTATGTTTTGCAATAAATGTTTACCATCACATGCACTTGTCGTGAATCGTTTATTTATATCATTACAACATTTACTCATGAACTTGTGTGTGTTCTTTCTCACGGGTGCTGTGAAGATGCTGCCACATCTGGCCGCCATGCGCCGCGGTCAGGTAACTTTATTGTTATACAGTGTCGTAAACTGCGACACGCCTTTATGGCCAGCCTGGACTAGCCTTTATCAAATATGTAAATGGCAATTTTCGGAATTTTGCGTAACGGCTACTATATTTTTAACCGACGAAAGGAGGAGGTTATCAATTCAACTGTATGCTCTTTTATGTTTGTTACGCGATACCTTATAGGGTAGGTCATACTTCAGAAGTGGTCCCATATAAATGTTATCGACAATGATGAAAAATCAACAAATCAAAAAAATTTGTTTATATTTTTTGTACTTTAGCAATGACTGTTAAACCCTTAGTTCTTCTTTCTGAGATATACCCAGATAACTACAATATACCAGTCGGGAGATATACACAGATGACGTTTTGCTTTGTGGTCCCCTTCAGCAAGTTTTGATGAGCACCCCAGATAACTACTAATTATTACATTGTTATTCCTACTACTATAATAGTCAGAGAATGAGGACTGTCAATCTCTAAAGTTATATGATTATTTACGGGATATTTACCGTGGTTAGGTTGTGGAATGAGCTCCCGATATTTCGGCGCAGTTACATGCACCATGTTCACGGGAAGATGCGTTTTTGTCGATCTCTGTTTTAACTGTACCCAAACTACCCAATTGGCCAAGCGTAGCGTCGAACAACTATTCCGCTTGGCACAAGATAGAGAGAAGTTAGCTGAGCTGTCGGCCAACCTCCGGTAGAGGAGAGGCACTTGAAGAAAAAGAAGAATTGGCTAAGAACAAAGCAGATTGTATGTATTTGTAAGGTGTCGTAAAAATTATACACAAAGAAAACTACTTAATTGTTGGAAAGATTACGCAACCGTGTCATTTCTGTTAGAGCTTTCTCATCGTGGGGTCGATTTAAAAGCTATATCTACTTTTTAGTTTAAGTTTGTACAAGTGGGTATAGTCTTGAAGTCGGTTTTTGTATTTTTCAAAAAATGTAGGTACTTTTGTTTATCTCTTTCAGTCGCTGACTCATGGTCAAGAGTCGCGAAGATCTCGACCAGTAAATCTTTGGAAAATGTGTTGCCATCTGCTGATCTGTGGTAGATTGTGGTAGTGGTGGCGGTGCTTTTTTAACCCCCGACGCAATAAGGGGGGTGTTCTGTTATCTGTCTTTGGCATCGTATAGCTCCCAAATGGCTAAACCGATTTTGATTTCGCTTTTTTTGGTTGTTTGAAAGGTGACTTGATCGAGAGTGTTCTTAGCTATGATTCAAGTAAATTTGTTCAGCCGTTTGTATACTATCAGCTCTTTTATAGGTGATAAAAAAAAACTTATAACAGCAACCGCTCAGAGGCCTTTGGCCGGCCTATAAAGACTGACATCAGTCTGGTTGGCCATTTAGCTTTTGCGAACTTAGCTACTTTTAGCGTCATCAAAAGTGCCCGTGATCTCGGTTTGAAGACGTTGAGACACCTTTCAAAACATCGTTTTGGGCTCTGAAGTCGAACCCTCGATCTTTCTCCCATTTGTTATATTGTTCTGTTATGGATGAGACTGGCGTTAAAGGGAGTTGAACGTTTATATGAAAATCCACGCGTACGACCGAAGTCGCAGGCAACTGAGACGCGAGCGGTGGTCTTTTATAAGTATAAAAAGTTTTATTGGTTTAAAGCTGTTGAAATAATAAATAATTTTACACATAATGCGATGTTGTGATGGGAAGTTCCAAAATTATACCCATAAGTAGGTACATACATTTTATTATTATTTATTTAGAGGCAACTTTTGGACTGATTTTCCTCTTTAATATGAAATATGTACCTTCTAATAACAAAAAATGATTTGGGGGAAATCCTACAATACTTAAGTAGGTACCTATTAGCTTTCATAACCAGATATATATTTTTTTAGGTTTGGTCGATATATTGTAGATATTACTTACTCTAAATTATCTACTCACATTCATTCATAACTATTTACGCTCTTCTGTTTATTTCTGATCCCATCGTATCCATATTTTCACAATAAAGTCAATGAAGTATTTCTGGACCAGAACCAAACCAAAAAACCAGAAATTCTGGTTTTTTGGCGCCAACACGGATAAAAAACATGTCGGTTTTTTTTTCGAGTATTAATGTGTACTACTAGTGAATTATTATTTATTAAGTGCTCGTAAACGTGCTCGAGTGTAGACAAGTGATATAACATGGTGAAACATGTCTTTTGTGTTGTTTCTAAAACTCCATATAAGCCTCTTGTAAAATCTCCACCATTTTACTGGCGGATGAGTTTGACTTGACCGCGACTTTCTTTGCTTGACGCTGACTGTTACTATGACTTGTTTGACGCTAATACTATGAAAACTTGTTTAATATTACGACTAAAGGACTTTGCATCCTTTGTTTGTATCCAGATCCACGGTCATGAACATTTTTACAATATATCAATCCGTTACTTTATTGGAATTATAATGCTTTGTGGGTAAAAAAGCGCCAGCCCTACCCAGATACCCACTATTGTGAAGTATTGCGTCGATATCGGCGATCTCAAATCTATGCAATAATGAGGCGATCCATAGGCCAATGTTTCCGATAGCCCGCATATACTGCGTACTTACGTATAAATGCCCATATTGCATCTATTGTCCCGACGCGTGTAACGGATTTTTGGCTGCCGTGGGACAATTTTACGTCATAGAAGAACTCGATTAAATGTTTGGAAATTATATTTAATGGAATCGCAGATAAAATCTTATCGCCTGTTTCACAAGTCACTTACGAATATTTAAGGCTCAAATACGTTACTTTATACAAATAAACATTCATAAAATAATAAAAAACTACACAGAAATTTATGCAAATAGATATAGCGGGATTAGAGCCTGAGATATGTTATGTGAAACGTTAAATGTAAATGCGTAAAATTTTATCTGTTATCTAATACAAAATTCAAGTAACAGTTTGTAAATAAACAGCTATTTAGAATTTCTGGATGGTATCCAAAAAAATAAACGTCAGTCAAGCTTATCGCTAATGGTATTATATCCCTTTAAAACTATCAGCGTCCCGTTTTGGAAGAGCGATAAACAAGAGAGAATAAAAACATTGTAATCAGCTTACTGAGCCTACCCTCGGAGGTTATCTGCGTGGCTGACAAACTAGTCGCCGTCGTCAGTGATCGGGACTGAGAAAAAAAACGTTCGATATGGAAGGAATAATGACGGAAACGGGACCGGTATCACCCACGATAACAGACGCTTTGATTCCAAGATAGGAGCACCATTGCCTCCGAATTAAAATCAACACTTATCATTAAAAAAACTGTTAGTTAAAACAACTTTTTCATCAGAGTTCTCAGTGAGCTCAGTACCAAAAGTTTATTCTGGTCGCTTTGCCACGTGCACTTCCTCACTCGTTGATGGCTGTCACTCCATTCTCACGTTCGTCATCGCAAATTCATTTTCGCGTTTTTCTCTAGGCCTTCGTATAATCGTTGTCTTTGTGCGAGTCCGCGCATGTGGTGACCATCCGGCGACCTTCAGTCACGTCTCGGACCTGCCAACAAACGCTAATTGTTCCAACTATTGCCTGCTTTGTCCTAAACAGCCGCAACCTTTTCCTTTTCTACTCCACCCGTCCTTATTGCTAAAGCCAGAAACCCTAAAGTAAGTTTTCCAAAATTTCAAGTAATTTTGCCCTAAGACAAGTCGCGCCAGATGGTCTAACAGGATGCGTAGTGTTTTGTTAGAAGTGTCAAAGTAATAGCTATTATACTTGACTTGTGCCACGCTGATAATGAGAGGATACAAAAGCCGTAAATCCTTTGTTTGTCGAGATAAAAAATAACAAGACCAAAAAAATATTATAAGCTTATGAAATAGGTAGGTACTCGCCGTACTTTGAACTCAATAGGTATTTATTTACCTATAAATGGTAAGGTAAAAACACGGCCTTACGGAAACCCGACTAAAATAGATATGTACCTACTTGCCTAGTGGGTTTCCGCTAGGCCGTGTGTTAAACTTTACCGAGCAGAGAGATAACAACTATACTTACTTACCTACCTACGTGGTGGCAACAGCGATAGCGGTAAACAGCTGCCGCTGTTGCCTAAAGGTACTGGCATGGTTTGGCCCCGCTGTAGTCGAAAACAGTTTCTTACAGGATAACGATATTAGTTTATGTATCATACTATTATTATAAATAGGAAAAGTTTGTTTGTTTGTTTGTTCCTCTTTCACGCAGCAACATAGCAACAGATCGACCTGGGCCCCGATTCCACTAAAGAAATTGTTTTTAAATTGTAATTGTTTCGATTTTAGTTTTTAAATAATTGCCTCAAAAGCCTGTTTTTTTTTTAAGTTATAATATTAGGTGGTGGTATTTTTCTAGTATATTTTTTTTAAACTGTCAGTTTTGAGGCAATTATTTAAAAAAATAAATTGAAACAATTACAATTTAAAATCAATTTCTTTAGTAGAATCGGGGGCCTGATTTTTTGGATGGGTATAGTTCAAGGGTCGGAGAGTGACATAGGCTACTTTTCATCACCATCATCATCTTCATCATCACCATTTTTCATCACTACGTGGGTATACCTCGGGGCACAGCTAGTATTATAATTATATATAATGTATTTGTTTTATTTATGAAATACATACCTACGTGTTATGATCTAAATTTGTCCGGACTTTCGGCCTTCCGTCTGGACTTCGGATAGTTGATTTCGAAGAAAAATCACTGCAGAATTGCGCGGTGCGTGAGATTTATTACTTTATATTATATTAATATAAAATATGCGGAAATTTTCTAAGGCCTGGTTTTTCGTCAGGAGTTTTCTAATTTCAAAATGACAACCTTAATGTATATAGGTATACCTACAGAATGCATAAGTGATATAACGAGGCATGAGGAGTTTGACTTGACCGTGACTTATTTTGATTGCCTCGGAGTGTTTCTTGTTTGACGCTATTTAGTAATACTATGTAAATTTGTCTAATTTTATAACTGAAGGACTCTGTAACCATGGTCATGAATAAACAAACAGACAAAAAGTATACAGGTGCATACCTACAGGTGCATTCGTATAATATCATAATTATAATATGATCATCCGCCGATGCCACCTGCCTCGCTGTCACTTTCACCTCACCATGGTCGAAGCTAAAATTTCTTATCAGGAACATTATTAGCGATACTTAACAACAAATTAATAACCTTACTTATTTGAAGTGGACCAATAATTTTATTGTATTTCCTTTCCTTGTTATGTAACTTAGGTTTATTATTTATTTAAACTAATGCTACCATTACTTACCTAATTGCTTATTGATGTCCTCTACATTATTCCTTAAGTTTTAGTAACGAACTGGGACGCGAAATTAAGCAAATCACGGCATGATGATGGACACGCGAGAAGGCGCACGTATTGTGATTGGCAACTGTTCAAGTGTCGCTCGGCATTTTGCACCTCCTTGGCTTGCTGAAACATTCTTCACGAAATTAATGTTGCTTCTTAACCTGGTGGTTATCAATACAATAGAAGTACATATTAGTACATCACAAATTCATACCTACTTTTAAGATTGCCTTTTAATGGAAGAGATCGCTTATATATAAGGCCGCCAATTGATTCAATAGTTTTAAGGTGTTTTTGTCTTATGTATGTAATTTCTGGTGTGAAAAAGAGTCATCTATCTATCTACGTACTAAGTAGGTACGTAGGAATCTGTCTGTGCATGCAGCGCCTAATTTTCAAAAATCCTGAAAAGTACGTAAGCAAGTATAGGTAGGTACCTTTTTGTTTTATTTTATTGTTTTAGGTACCTTTGACGATGTGCATTTCTATATAATCAAAGTGTCTTAGTATATATTCGCATATTCAAGGAAATGCCACTAACTACTTAAAGGTGAATTAAAACCGAAAAATAATCTCCAAACTTTTTTGCTTTTCTTTCAGCGACATTATTATACCTAAGTACCTAACTTTGATTATTCTTGTATTAGTAAGATAAAATAAAACAAAAATGGTATTTTAAATATACCGGCTGCATTTCTACACTACGGACATATTTTCCGCATCACTTTGATATTGTATAATTACGGATATCATTGCGTATACCTACTCATCATTATAAACAACTTTTACTTTGAGACCAACCCTAAAAATCGCGGGAAAAAATCAACTATAGAGTATAAAACATTATATCAGTTTAGCAAAGAGCCTTTGGGAATATAGATAAAAATAAATGCAAAAAATGTTTTGGTCCAAAGTTTTAGATAAAAAGCTAGTGTAAAAAAAAAGTTTGTTTTTCGTTCGAGTGATAAATTAGCAAACATTTTGCCAATTACAAGCAACATTTAGATCTATTTTGATATTTCAATGCTTTGATTATGTAGAATAATTGTTCGAAGTTTCAATGCTAAATTTTCCTAAAATTTTCTATGCTCGGGTTTAGATTATGCTCTTTTTATAATTTAGTTTGAATGTTTACTAGATCGTTTTTAATGCCCTTCGTGGATCGGACCCAAGACCCAGAAAAACCTTGTAAAACAAGTTGGCAAATATGGAAAACTAGTAGAATGACGATACAAGCCAAAAAGGTATACTTAATTGTTTCAAGTTTTGGTACTCCAAAGTTTTAGCACCATGTCTTCCTTCTATAACTTGAACACAATTCTGTTCATTATCATTATAATTATCACCCATTTCCACCCTTTAACCAAAGTCAAGATTCCTATTCTAAATCAGAATCTGTTCCGTTTCTGAATCCACTGTCCTGTGGTAATTTTTTTATTTTATTTGACTGCTGCCCGAGTCTCTGGCTCACTATTACAAGGTTCTATGTAATTTTTTTACACGTTCTGTAATTTAAATTTTATATTTTTGACTCTCACAAATATTGACTTAGCAGGGTTTAACCCTGCCAAGTCAATCATCATCACCATCAGCCAGAGGACGTCCACTGCTGAACATAGGCTTCCCCCTTTAACCTCCACACTGAACGACATCCTGTCTTTTGCATCCACTGGATGCCAGCGACTCTCACTATGTCGTCGGTCCATCTAGTGGGAGGCCTACCTACGCTGCGTCTTCCAGTCAAGTTGCTAAGTCAATACAAGCTACTAATATTTTTGACTTTCATAAATATTGACGTAGCAGGGTTTAACCCTGGACCCGGGTATGTCCTAAAACTGCGACCAGAACCACCGGAGGATGGGCAGCAGCGTCCTATTAGTACACGGTGAACGTACTGCGATCTCCAAGCCGCCTGCCAAGCGTGGGGATTATAGCAACACCCCTCTCGAGGGAGGCCTTTGTCCAACAGTGGACGTTTAATGGCTGCTGGTGTGGTGGTGTGAGGATTTAACCCTGCAAGTCAATATTTATGAAAGTCAAAATTTTTAAACTGAAATTAAAGAATGTCAAAAAAAATTACATAGAATCTTGTAATAGTGAGCCAGCGAAGTGTCATTCGAAGTGCCTGACGATTAAAATCCTGAATTAAAACAGTAGAGTAGAACAATAATTACTGTTGGACGACAAGAGGGGCGAGTCGGCGTGAACGGCCGGAAACCTGCGGCAATAAAGGTCGGCACGGGCGGCGTTGTCTCTCTCACGATGTCGCCACGGGCGGAAGCGAGGCGCGCCAACGCAGCGCGGGTCGAGACGCTGCAAGAGTAGAACAAACGGGAACGACCCTGCCGACAGTACCAGTAGGTACCTACCAGCTCTTTTAGTGATGCTACCAACCTTGAGACTATCGCGGAAGACTGCAGATGTCATCTCACTACAATAAATAAATAAATATTATTGTGCCAACAAATATTTTTATTGTAGTTAGATGCATGTCTGGTACGAAGTAATATTTGCAAGCGGAAGTATACTGGACATACCTAGAGCTCACTACCGAATAGGTGCCAGATTTACTTACGAAACTTTCCTGCTGACAAATCCGGCGACCGGGAAGTTTTGGACCGGTAGTCGTTGGTTTATGTATGATTGATTACCTAAATTCCTTACTAGTATTACAATGAAAAACGAGACTACGAGCTCCTGTCATTGAAAGACCATAATTTAAAAAATATTTCTTTTAATAAAGTTATATGATTATTTACGGGAAATTTACCGTGGTAAGGTGTGGAATGAGCTCTCGATATAAATATCGGGAGCTGGCCTTATCGCCTTATTAATCTTAAAAAATCGATCTTTTCCAGGCAACCGTGATGTGCCTTGATATACCTATTGATGACATAAGCTAACTGCCACTATGTCATGGCCAGGTCAAGCCCGATAAAATAGTCTTGGAACAGCATTCTCATCCCTAAAACACATTGCGCGTGGCACTTGTATTAATTGCGCACCTCCATCGCCGCGATAAAAACTGGCAATAACGTCTCAGTACATAGCCCTCGCTACACCAGGGCCGGGCTATGCTATGCACTTTATGCGCCGTGTAATGTGCCAAATGGCTTTTTACACAATAAATATTTAGGCTCTGTAATACGGCCTTTCATAAACTACAAGACGAAGTTAGCCAAGCTCACGAGTGTGGCGCAATTATCGAGACATGAATGCGTAGAAAACCTGGGTCCATAAAATATTTTTTTTTATTTAAAAAAACTAAAACCAGCATCTAGACTACTTACATATACCTATACAAACTTAAACTAAAAAAAGTAGAAAACAACAGAGATTGATAGTTCTCATTGATCAAAGTTTTTGCTAAAGGGGACCACAAAACCAAAAAGTCGTCTGTGCATTGACCTATATGTACTACGTACTTTGCATCTGTGTATATATTTTTGGTTTTTGTTGAGTATTTCATATAGCGCTGTATCATTTTTTTAAATGGTTTCACCTCTGCAGTGTGTCCTACCAAACAAAAACAAAAAACTTCAAAATCAATTCATAATTGGCGGAGTAATCGCGTAACATACCTACGTAAATAAATCGAATTGATAACCTCCTCCCAAAGATCTTATACTTATACTATATCAATGTCTCCTCCGTTCGTCGGTTAGTAATCTAAAAACCCGATTTTCTAATAAGTCACTCGACATCCTTTTATCCTACCTCTAAAATCAGCGGATGTGAATCATGACTGTTTAATTTAAGAAGCTCAAACTACTACTACTATTACAAAAGAAAACTTCAAGGACAACAATATAAAATAAAATTTTGTTACAAAAAAAATATTTAGTTAGGTACTATAACATACTAAATATACCACTTTATACTTTATGTGCTATTATGGATTAACCTTTGATTGTAGAAGATACAACATCCGTTGATTCAGTATTTGAAGGGAAGGTAAATCTACTTATTCCGATTTAATGAAACTAATAGGTACTTATTGTTTTAAACTATCACGGTTGTTCACTAAAGTTATATGATTATTTATGAGATATTTACCGTGGTAAAGTTGTTCCCTTCCCGTGAACATGGTGCATGTAACTGCGCCAAAATATCGGGAGCATATGCCACAACCTTACCACAGTAAATATCTCGTAAATAATCATATAATTCTTATATTTATTTTGACTCAAGAAAAAAAAGGACCTTCCTGTTTGATGGTTTACTGAAAATATAAGTACACAGAGGTCCATGCGTAAATCCCATAGTGAAATCTTCTCAATAATAATTATCCTGTTAAATTTAATTGTAAGGAAACTAATTGGCATAGGTACTTAATTAATAAATTGTTGTTTACATTTTGCGAACCGATAAAAGTTCATTGTTATACCTGTGGTAGGTAGGTGAATATTTTTAATCGATACGATATTTCCTTTTAATTTTGTTTTCCTTATAATTGTTCAGGTATTGTAGTATATAATTAAGCTCATAAGGACGTGTTAATCATGTTGTTATAGCCTAGATTTTGTTCCTCACTTTACAAAGCATTCATCATCATCATCATCAGCCTTTTTAACAGTCCACTGCTGGACTTTTAGCCTACCTCCGAAAGGGTGATTGGGCCATATCCACCACGCTGGCCCAGTGCGGATTGGTGGATTCACATACGCCATTGAATTCCTTCTTCGTAAGTATGCAGGTTTCCTCACGATGTTTTCCTTCACCGAAAAGCCAGTGGTATGAAAATCCGTACATTAGCTCCAAAGAGCTCATTGGTACGGGCCCGGGGTTTGAACCCGCGACCTCACGCTTTCATTTCTAGCGGTCTCCCAAATAGGCTACCACGGCTTCATAAAGCATTGATAATATTTATTTAGTATAATATAAAATATATGATATAGTACAATACTGTAGCGGCAGCTGAAAATGATGCATTTATAGATGAACTTGAAAATGTAAGCACTCGTTAAAGCAGTCTTAAAATGCCCAGTCGTCGCTTGTATACGTACGCTTGTATATATCTACATTGCGTAGAATTTCATGTGAATATGTACAAAAATATATCACATTTCAACTATGCGTTAAATTCTTTAAATAAACTTTATTAAAACAGACTTTTTTATTCTTCTCAGCAAATCCTTTCATTTGATACCTATATCATAATGATAGATAAGAACATTTTGTCCGCCATATTGAATTTATCATCTAGACTAGGACCAAAGTGCTTGCATGGGAAGACAAATCCAACGAACTCAAATTCGACGGGGTTACGTCGTTTCGTTTAGGATTTCCTATGGCCACCTTCTGTTTCCATCATCGGACCAGCTCGATGGTACCTAACAGCATTTTCAACGAAATTACATAAGTAGGTATGCGAAATTATAGCTCAATCGGTTGAGGATAACTGGTCTAAAATTCAGTTGCAAGATTACAAACATGTGAAGTAAAATAAAAGCTTGTATACCATAGTTACAACCTATGTCTTCAAATCAAGAGTGAATCGGTTTCTTCTAGCCAAGTGTGCTCCATCGTAGACGAATGAATTAATTTGACATATGAAATACTGACATAATATAATATTGTAATACATTTTTGCTCATAACATTTTTCATTGAATAAGTTATTATTTAATTAGAATTATGTACACATAATAATATTATTAACATATACGGTTTATATAAGTTTATATGCATCATAGTATAAAGTGTACTGGAGAAGTTTGATTTGTAACTATGGAGTTATTAATAAAGAATTGTATTGTACCTATTGTATTGAATGCGCTTAATGCCAGAAAAAAAAAAACTGATTTTACCTGCGCGTCTTGTATCGCCCGCTCTAGTATGGAAAGCAACCACGCATCAGGCGAATTGGCGGCCAAGCGAAAGCCTGTAAATAATAAATTTATAATAAATTAAAAAAACAGTAACTTTGAGAGTCTTCTTTGTTGAAGTCGGTTGAAAACATGATAAATCAGCAAATAAGCAGCTTATTCTCAACTTGCATCAATACAATACAATACAATACAATACAATTCTTTATTAATAACTCCATAGTTACAAGTCAAATTTCTCTAGTACACTTTCTACATCGATGTATATAAACTTATATAAACAGTAATATATGTTAATAATATTATCATGTGTACATAATTCAAATTAAATAATCTTATTCAATTAAAAATATTATGAGCAAAAATGTATTACAATATATTATGTCAGTATTTCATATGTCAAATTAATTCTCCTAATCTTAAATCTCTTATTCTTAAAAAAAATCCTCAATCTTATAAAATAATAATTAATAATCATAAAATACAGTAGTCATTAAAGATTTCAGCCACGTCACAGGGGTGCGGGCGCGGGTGGTTGCGGTGCCCGCACTTCGTTATTAATTAACAAATATAATAACAATAGTTTGCGGGGCTCAGTTTTTATGAGCATCGTAACAAAGGAGACGCATAAAGCAACTTTTGCAGCGGTTCTGGACCGTGATGGTAAACAATGGCAGATTTCCTGAAAAGTCATACGCCGGTGATTATTGTATTAGCAAATTTGGGGAGAGCTATGTATGATAGGTACATTGTTCAATTGTGTTATTTAAGATTAAATTTTGGATATATTTATTACCAAAAATATACACTAAAGTGGAAACATAAAATTTGCCCTTAAATAAACTACTGTACTGTTACTACTACTGTACTCTACTGTTTAGAAATCTCGCATTTGAATAAAAAAAATATACACGTGATATCTTACTACACCCCCCCTTGTGATATTTCGTGATTTTTGCTAAACCCCCTCCCCCCATTCAAGCCTCACGTGATTAATGGACGGTCCCCTAGCTGAATTTACGTAGAAAATTATATCAAAAAAAATTTGTGAAAATTGTTTTTTCACTAGCGCTAAAACTAGGTTATCTCTTTGCAGAGTACACGGTAGGTAAGTATATTTTACTGAACGTAAAGTAAATTGATGTCATAAAACTTCTTACATGTCCCTTTGAAATCAGCTGCTAAACATTTGAATATACAAACGAATAATTTCCCGTCTGAACGTTTATTAAGCATGCAACCAATTTTCCACCCGCGGAGCTTTATTTGTTAAAACATACGTTCTAAATACCTTTTACGTAATGATCATAATGAACATGGTTTACGTTATTGCGCGTTCCATTAACGACTATGCAACGTTGGACCATATTTATTCCGGCCCGAGCGGTGATGTATCCCCAGACAGACGGTCATCACAAATCGTCGATAAATGTAGTGGCTGGAACTGCAGAGCCAAGTGCGTTGGACGCGCGCCAACTGTGGCAAAGGTGAGAATTGGACGCTCATTCGACGCTAACAATAAGTTTTAATTTTTTCACTGCTAGAGACAGTTTTTCGCTGTCCGCGAGATTTTCTGTCAGTCAGTTGCAAGGACTTTTTATGGGTATAAAAATTCCTTGGTTTTGATGTACCTATCTATTGTTTTTCTAGTGGGTATAGTGAAGTTTACTAATTGGCATTGGTAAAATGCGGATGGGTTATTTAACGGACTAAATTACTTTCTTATCACACATCATCAGCCATTAAATGTCCATTGCTGAACAAGGCCTCCCTCTTAGAGAGGGGTGTTGCCATAATCCCCACGCTTGGCAGGCGGCTTGGAGATCGCAGTACGTTCACCGTGTACTAACAGGACGCTGCTGCCCATCCTCCGGTGGTTCTGGTCGCAGTTTTAGGACATACCCGGGTCCTTTCTTATCAGACTAGCTGTAACCTGCGATTTCGTACGCGTAGAATTTCATTATACACTTTTAATCCCCTTTAATTCGGCTGTTTCGCAAAATCTGTTCTTCACGGATCCTTAAACCGCACTATGAACCTGCCTTTCACCTTTGTAGGAAAATTAGTTTTCCAGATTTCTTGATGAGTCAGACAATGAGTGGAATTTCATTTTTATATACTTTTTTTATTTATACTGTCCCACTGCTGGGCAAAGGTCTCCCCCACTACCTTCCTCAAATCTCGGTCCTCCACCACCTCTTGCCAACCACACGCCGGAATGAGTCAAGATCGTCACGCCACCGTTTCTAAGGCCTTCCTTGACTGCGTCGTCCATAAAAATATAAATAACAAAAAAGTAGTAGGTAACCTACTAAAATAAGTATAATGCGTCCCCGTAAATCTCAAATGATGTCATATCGCATCTCAATTTCGTCATCATAGAACACCGAGCGTTGAACAGATAGCCATACGCCAGAGATCCTAGCACATTTGGTATTTAGATAAAGTCGAACAAAGGGCGATCAATCACAGCCCGCCGGTGGCAGCCATCTTCTTAGAATACGGTGATGGGCAACACGTGAGCCGCGGCCGGGCTCCAGTGAGACCACGCTCCTTCACCTCGCGACCTGCAGATAATACCCACACAAATAGGCTACCGATTGACGTCAGAGCGCTACACGCCACACTGAGGTAACAACCTTATCGCACGATCTTGCACACGCTTATTTAAACGATATAGACGCTATATTCCATTGGCCGGAAGATAAAAGCCCGATGTACCTAGCCGACACAACCTCGGCCCGCGAGCGGCCTCGATTCAGCAAGGTTCACAAATTAAATTGCGGCGCAATACCGAGGCATTAACCTTATAATAATCGGTGGCGGTAGAATCGGTGTTGTTATTAACGTTATCTATTCTGGTAGTGAGCGTATCGACAGGTTAATGGATCGAGGTTTTCAAATTAGGCCGAAACGTATGATGTCATCTGGGTACGAGCTTACCACATTCATCTAAATCACTGAAACACCTGCTGCATGCGAGGTCAACCAAAACCATTCGCACAAAAGTATTGCTATTATTTGATTCTATTTTAGAAAACTTTATCTACATAATTCAATTTTAATAGACTTTTAATTAGTCTATTTAATTTTTAAGTTCTTTATGTTCACAGTTATGCAACCTACTGTCTTAAACTATCACTGTTGTTCACTAAACTTATATGATTATTTACGGGATATTTACCGTGGTAAGGTTGTGGAATGAGCTCCCGATATTTCGGCGCAGTTACATGCACCATGTTCACGGGAAGGCTGTCTTCCCTACTGTTAAGTAGGTAGGTATCTAAGTGCAAAAATAAATTAGGGAAAGTTTTTTTACCTCACTTTAGTATTTCTATAATTGTATTGTTAGCAAAATATGAACGTAGTAGTAAAAGCCTATTTAAAGCTGCAATTACGCACATTGCAGGTGTTTACTGACGCTAACAGATGGACAGGCAAACATGTTTATTTGACTTGTCGTATTCCTCAGATCTTGGCTGCGCAATCCTTCTTATCCTCTATCTATACCGTTATGAACAGACCGTTACAGACATAGTTTTATTATTTTGCGTACACAAGGAGGTTAGTCTTTGTTTTTTAACCGACTTCTAAAAGGAGGGGGTACTCAATTCCTTTTTTTTAAGTTATTTATTTTCTTATTGTTACCTCAGGACTGCGTTTATGAACCGATTTGGAAAAATAATTCAATTTAATTGAAAGGATATACTTTCAGATTGGTCCCATACAAATTTCATCAAAACCGGTGTATTAGTTTGGCATTTGAATCAAAATAACCGAATAAGTAGATAATACCTAAATATTTAAGTGATCACATCGCAACGGGGAATAAATAGATTAGGTACAAGAAAATTTTATTGAAATAATAAGTAGTTTTATTCTAGGTTTTAATCAGACTCTGAGAAAATATACTTCAGTAGGTAGGTACCTTTTTGAAAGATTTCAAGTATTTATCAGTGTTTTTTAATCTATTTTTAATAGAACTTTCAGAATCATCTCTTTAAATATACTGAAGGTACCTACTGTATGAAAACACTTTACTTTTCGGAAGGTTTTGTTAGCAAAAAAAGTTTTAAATAAGCAAGCAGATATTTTTTAAACTGTTATTGACTTACACTGAGTTCAAACGTCATATTGACATTCACAATTCTGTATAAATTTACCTCTATATTAATAACTTATCAAACAATGCTCTTAGGTAAGTAGGTACTTCACCGGAACTATGTGGGCGTCAAAGCTGACAGTTCGCGGAACTGTTCATTAGGTTGGTACCTACTGCTCATACATGATAACAAGTTAAGAATATTTTGCGCAATAACAAAAAAATATTCATAAATGAGTCATTTGGAAATTTACAAAGTCACGTAACCTATCTTATTAGGCACTTGCTGGTGTTTACACTGCGATGCGATATAGGAATCAAGCGGGACAGATGTTAGGCACACATAAATATAAGTAACTAGCGGGCCGCCCCGGCTTCGCACGAGTATATATATATATATATAGCCTATGTCACCCGGGGATAATGTAGGTTCCCAACAGTGAAAGAATTTTTCAAATTGGTTCAGTAGTTTCGGAACTTATTCAATGCAAACAAACAAACAATGAAATCTTTCCTCTTTACGTATTGATGAAAAAATGAGTCAATATTATTAATTTATTTAATACTGTATTGCACACTTACAAATTATGTAGATATGTATAAATGAAGGACTTATCGCTAAACGTTTTCTACCAGCCATCAATCGTGAATCAGGTTGGAACAAATGGTACGTAGGCGTGCATCAAAAACACCTTATAAAAGACGAAAAGAAAGTAAACAAAAGGACTTAAGTTTTATAAGATATACATATTATGTAACATAGATAGATACCGCAAATATAAATCTAACTTAAATTATATATCAATACAAAATTATATAAGTACATAATTTTACTAGATATTATTACACAAATTATAATCAATATTCTACATATAAATACAAATTATAACGATATATGAGACACTTGAAAATAAGTACGGTTTCCAAAGGATTGTAAACGCGGGTGAAACCGTGAGGCTCAGCTAGTCTCCAATAAATCACTCTTACATGTCCGCACTCCGCAGTAAAGTAATTAGTGGGTAGGTACCTATGCACAATTTGGTGATAGTCACGCGTAATGGGTTGCATAACGTTTGTTATATTATGAAACCCGTTGTTGTTGATGTCCCACTGTCCTGCGACGCCCAATGCACCGCGAGTTACGGCTCTACTCGCGCTGTTTACCTTCTTACAATAAACTCTTCAAAGAGACAGCTTTATAAACGTGAACTAGCGTAAAAAGCTTGCACTGTTGTGAATATTTTTAGAAGATTTTATTGCGACAGGTGGTGGCCGAGAAATTATGATGATTTGAGCTGTGATACTGCGTTACGGAAGTCGTCCGAGCTTAATGTTTTTGATGTGTTTCGTAATTTTAAATGGAGGTAAAACATGTCAGTGATTGCGGTTTCTTTGAATTTTATTTCTAGTATACGTAGTGTAAGGTCATGATTATTAAAAGTACAGGGGCCTTACGGACAACAGGTAATAGCGGCACCTAATCCGCTCAGTTGGAAAATCACGCGACCGCAAACCGTATCTGGGCGCGATAAGGTTCACGTTCGCGTGATTTTCCAACTGAACGGATTAGGTGCCGCAATTAGCTGTTGTCCGTAAGTCCCCAGCTCAGACTGCATTCGAGGAACGCAACATGGCGTCCATTTTGACTGCAAGTAAATTATAATATTACCTGCGAAATCATCTTACTAGCAATTGTATTAAAACCAATGTATAGACTAGCTGACTCGAAAAACGTTGTCCTGGCCACATAGAAAATAGTTCCTGAATTATAAAATTTTCCTTTTTTTTATTAGCTTGTATTGAGGCGAACAAAACATATTTTTATTTCAATTCGGTCAAGACTTTTTAGTTTTAGCAAGACTAACGTACATTAATTGATTTTTATATGTAAGAGAAGAAGACAGATGATGATGATTAGACATTTAGACAGTTATTCAATTTTTCGGACAAAGCTTGTAGCGTACAAGTATAAATAGTTTTTTTTAAACCCCCGTTAAAAACCCTGATAATAATCTTCAAGCGATGGAACAGATATTCATGAATCATTTATACATAAATATTATGTATAGCTATGACAACTGGATCAAGTCACCTTTCAAACACAACGAAAAACTAAATCAAAATCGGTTTAATTAGTCGTTTGGGAGCTACAATGTCCAGACAGACACACAGCTTCGTTGGTTAAAAACGGCAGGAAGTGTACAACCTATCTGTGTGCAACCAAGTGAGACCTGGGGCCCTACGGCCAACTCCTTACGCGGTCTCAAACTAACGTTGAAACCGCGTAGTTTGGGAAATCTCGCGAACCTAAACATTAACGCGCCCAGATACGATTTGCGGTCTTGCAAATTTTTTTCATCACCTAAACTGGATTGCTTTAAATAGCTAGTCGTAAGGATAGCCCCCTAGCCCTTGTCATAGATGCCTCCCGTGTTATCAAATAAGAAAAAGTCAGATGTTACCGTCGATGCCATGTTGCTTAGTGGTTTCATAAGTGTAGTTACTAAGCTAATTCCTATAAATCATTCATATTGTGTGGTGTTCATGTGCAAGGCTGGCTGCGGATAGTGTCATCATCATCATCAACCATTCTCCACCCACTGCTGGGTATAGGTCTCCTCTTCAGCGCGCCATCTTTTCCGGTCCTGTGCTAGTCTTGTCCACTGCTTTCCTGCTGTCCTAACTGCGGACAGTGTATGTCTGATTAATGAGAAATTAAAAACGTGGTGTCCAAACGCTGCGGTTACTTATTTAGTCCAACATTAAGGATTCAAGAAGAAGTGGTAAAGGCAATCTCTCCCTTAGAACTAAAAGAATAAACCACCAAGGTGGCTTCAGGTGATGGTGATGACTCTTAGTTACAAGATGCTGAAACTATTTCGCTGAAGCTTTTTTGATGACAATAAGCGACGGTGTGGCCCAGATCGATTTAGAAAACAAAATACTCTATCCTCTCAATTACTACTAGATACACATTTTTGTAAATTTGTCTTAAAAGAAGAAGCATCAAATCGGCAACTCTGTGATATCGGTCATAACTTCCCAACTAAATTTAATATCTAACGCAATAAGGTAAAATTCCCGTCAGATAAGTGCCAAACGTCCGCTCTCAGTGAGCGTGTGTGCGTGATATCTTTTGCACTCATTCATACAAATTGTTGATGTGGTTGTTTATCTGTACACACACGTAGAACCATTCATGCTTAGGGTAACAATGTTTTGCTTGTTTGTTTGAGACTGTTTTACTAGCATTTTTACTCACGCATAAAACATGCCTGGTCTGTATTTGTGGCTAACGGAGGACTGCAGGACGGATGCGTTCGACCACGGTATTCTTCTGATACTTTAGCTAAGGCATCATCCCCTTGAAAATGCTTTAATCCTTTACCCCGCACTCAAATCGAAGCCAGTCTATCCCCAGGTTCTCTTCAACGGGAGCTCAAATTCCCTACATGCCCAAGATGAATTTTTAGTAGCAACTTTTCGACAGACGAGTACCATAATTATATTCTAAAATCCGTATCCAGGATAGTTTATTTTCTTTGCTTGGATCTACGAGTATGGTGATTTAATTATTTCTACGGGAAAGTGTTGTTTTCTTAATACTATTAGAACTTTGATAACTATGCTCGCACCTTTGGGATGGATCAGCTATGTAACAGCTTGTGGCGTTGGATTCCATTAAGAAACGTACCAAGAAGCGCACCAGCAACGAATCCTTAGTTCAGACTAATCTTCTTAGTTTGAGCATCGGCGCAAAGTTGCTAGTCTATCGGTTTATATCTGAGATATGGGGTGTGCATCGGATCTGGTTGATCTAATTCCTTCCAGCCCATTTTTCTAGCATACGGCCAAGGCGAGCACAAAAAAGTGCCATCCTTTTATGGTTGATATTCCGAAAACCCGTAAAAACTGCTTTGATTAGACTTTTATTGACCGAACTACTAGCTAGACTGTGAAATGCGCTACCTGAATGAGCTTTTATATATATATTTTAACTTTAGACTCCTCCTTTGCCGTGACAACATTAAACAGTTGCATACCATCATATTGGAAACACATTTGCAAATCAGAATAATATTAATTTATACACAATATTTGTGTGTAAACAAATACACACTGTATTTGTTTGCACTCCGTAACAGCAGAACAAAATTGAACATGGCAGTTGCCTATATTTATATGCCCTGGAATTACATATATATATATATATATATATATGCCTGGATTAACACAATCATAGGCTACTTTTTATCTCAAAAATCATGATTTAAGGATAGCGGGTGAAACTGCTAGTAATGAATAGTGTACTGATTTGTGTACACCTGTTTTTTGTCTTATCTTTAAAGACATTGTGGCTACATGATCATACGTACGCATTACCCGCCTTGGCCTGTGACCGGTCGTATCGCCCACTTGCGCGCGCGCACAGATAACGCGACCTGCCCTGTACATGCCTACCTACCTACGTACCTTACCCCTGTGCATGTGTGCACATTGCGTGTGTGTGCATTTCCTTCCACGCGTGTTAAATACGCTTGACGTTGCAATTTGAGTACTTTGTAAGTACCTACCAGGGATAATCATACTAATAATTATTATAAATGCTAAAATGTATTCTTTCAATGCCATAGGGCAAACAATCTAACGAGCCGCCTGATGGTAAGCGATCACCGTCGCCTATCGGTTACCTGTAATACCAGGGGCATCATATATATACGTTGCAGACCAATGACGATTTAACCCACATAGGTTAAATCATCATTGGTAAGTACTCACCATAATATACCGCACTTTAGGTTAGTAGGTGCATATATGTAGAGGTGACTTTGTCAAGCAAATCAACAACACCTATAGGTACATACTTAGATAATTTATTAATATGTCAGTTTTACCTAGGTATTTTACAAACTAAGTGTACTACTGCTTTATTTTTACTGCGGGAAATTTGCCATTCAGGAATTCCCGTTAGTCACAAATCATAATGACCTTGGATAAGCCACCGTGTGGATAGGTACAATACCTACATGTAATGGGTAGTTCCCAAAGTAAGTCTCAAACAATTTTTTTTAAATATTATAGTAGACCTGATGGTAAGTAGTCACCGTCGCCTATGGACACCTACAATACTCGGGGCATTGGCGGTGCGTTGCCAATGCCCCGCCAACAACATAAAAAAACATTTTTGTCATAATAGGTATGACATGTAATCGCTTAACGTTAGGCAAGATGGCAGTCAAGTGCAAGCCAATTTTTTACCGACTTCAAAAAGGAGGAGGTTATCAATTCGACTGTATGTTTTTTTTGTATGTTTGTTACGCGATTACTCCGCCAATTTACAATTTTATTGTTTTTGATGATTCTTTTTTTGGTTGGTAGGTCATATTTATCTCATAGGTGGTTCCATATTTTTTTTATCGACATTGATTTAGCGCTTTTTGAAAAATCAACAAAAACATGATAATAAGCAACGAATGATGTAAGTAAAATACGTTGCTTAACTTGGTAATGAACAGAAATTTGTCACCGAGTCGCACTTGACCATTATTTATTGTTATATTTTAGAGTGTGTACTATAATCGTATCAAATTTGACGTTTGTATGACGCTTCAAACGGTTCGAAAGATACAACAGTTACTTACTATAGGTAAGATAGACTGACGGATGAACGGACGGACGGACAGACACACAGACATCGTAGGCTAAGTAATAGGGTCTCGTTTTTACCCATTGGATACGAAACCTTCAAAATGTAGCTTATTTTAAGCTTATTAATTTAAATAAAAAAATCGGCTGTTTCATACATTTTGTCGAGTGCCAATGACCGTTTCCTATACCTAGAACAGGTGATATTTTTTTCGCGATTTCAGGGCTGGAATTACCTTCTTTTGGCTTCGAGAGTGTTCCCCTTACACCCCGTATATCGTCTAACTAGATATAGTAAATGACTTCCAAGTCCAAGTCATGTGGCGTCCAAACACCTATTGCAAAGTTGGTAGGTAGGTACGTAAGTAAATTATCATTCAGAAGGGTGTACCTCCGCCCCCTCCTAGCTTCTGATTCTGATTCCATATTCTCGTAAAACTAGTGCGTGACGTCGTGCGACTGATTAAACCAATAAGTATTGCTCGTACATTACATGAGAGAATACGTTTTGTACGCACGTTTGACTTCGGCACGACCACACGGGGGTGTTTTTATTATGGCTGCGCTCATTGGCCTGCAAGCCTAGCATGGGCTGTGGATAAATTGTCTTTCCACCGTTTTTATCCACGCCTAGACGCGACAAAGCTAGAATATAATTTTATTTATTTGGTTACCATAATATGCAACTTATGCCATCTTATTATATAATATTACAATTTTACAATAGGTTATAAAAATTTGAATTCATGCATGATAATTATAGTTTATAAGTTTAAGATAAAGTTAATACAATAAAATTACTATAATATAATACAATAATAGTTAATATAATACAATACAATAAAATAACTCATGTGAGGCCCTAACTCCCACAGTAGGATACCCTGAGTTTGTGGGTACGTTTGTCTTTTTCTCGCGGGATAAAAACGGTGGAAAGACAATTTGTCCACGGCCCGTGCTAGGCCTGCAGATCTATTTCTATTTATTTCAACATTTTTGAAGATAACGCCTCAAGACACGAACGATCAAGACACCTTTAAAAAATCATCATCATTATCATCAGCATCATTTCAGCCGTAGGACGTCCAATGCTGGACAAAGGCCTCCCCATCGATCTCAAAGAGCGACGGTTGGCTGCATCCAGCGTTTCCCTGCGGTCTCTTTTAGATCATCTGTCCATCTTGTGGGTGGACGTCCTACGCTGCGCTTACCGGTCCGTTGTCTCCATTCGAGAACCTTTCGACCCCATAAAAAACCATCCACTAAAAAATATCATAAAAATACTAAATATAAATCGGTTTAGCCTTTTGGAAGCTACGATGCCGAAGCCAGACTTATAGATACACACGTTAAACTTATAACACCCCCCTTTTTGGATCTGGGGTAAAAAAAAAAAACATTAATTAATTAACCATCAATTAATTAACCAAATAAGAGTTTTTATTATGCATATGCATATGACTTTGGTGACATTATTCAAATTTAGATTTTTTATTACTAAAATTCTACTTATAATCGTACAATTATTCAAATAAGACTAAGTCTATAATAACACAATTTTACATGAAACTCTCCTTGCCAGTTTCTTATAAGAAAACTCACCCCGTGTGCTTTGCCGCTGCCGTCAACGAATTCTTCCAATCTGTACAAGAACGTCTGGTGATTCGCGTTCCACTTATTATCGTACCGTGGGCATTTGCATAAGAATAACAAGGAGGATTATTGATGTCGCCCCCCGCGCACTCCGCCCGTTCTCCGCCGCCGCGGTGGAGCTTGGGCGCTGGAATAGGGACATAGGAGGAAGCGGAAGTTAAGTTCATCATCATCATCATCAGCCAGAAGACGTCCACTGCTGAACATAGGCCTCCCCCTTTAACCTCCACACTGAGCGACAGCCTGCCTTTTGCATCCACTGGATGCCCGCGACTCTCACAATGTCGTCGGTCCATCTAGTACGTGGGAGGCCTCCCTACGCTGCGTCTTCCGGTTCGTGGTCTCCACTCCAGACCTTTCTTCCCCAACGGTTATCGGTTCTTCGAGCGATATGGCCTGCCCATTGCCACTTCAACTTGCAAATTTTAACAGCTATGTCGGTGACTCTGGTTCTTTGGCGTATATCCACGTTTCGTTTTTTATTATTATGCACATATATTATTATTATTATTATTATTTTTATTAATTTATATATTTTATTATTAGAAACTGAGCATAGCTCTCTCCATTGCCCGCTGTGTGACTATGAGTTTTTCCAAAAGGCCAACTGTTAAGTTAAGTTGCTAGAAGACAAATGAATTATGGCATAAATTGATCTGTTCCGCACTTTATTGCCATACCCAATCAGGGTCATTATTTATGTTACCTACTTTAAACATGCTACGTAACATCTGTATGTGAAATTCATAATAATGCAATAAATTATTGAGTATTGAGAAGAAGAAAGCTACTTACTAATAATCTCTTCGTCTCTACCAACCCTTACTATAAGTTTTGATAGTTTTGTAAACTTTTTTCGTTTTCGTATTGTTTCATACATTTTAGTAAAGCGCCTTTAGCTGAAACAAAAAAAACTTAAATCGATAGTAATCGGCAGTATAAGCTGCTTCACACAAATACGGAAAAGTTTTTGAATACCTTTCAGCCCAGGAATGTATTGAACAATATGTAAACCAAAAAGAAAAAACTAACAAAAAAACTTGTTTCAATGCTAACTGGTTTTAATTCGTTAGAAAGAAATCTTAATGTTCCTAAATGTTTAATTTACTATAAATAACAGGCTTAGCGATGAATATACCTAAATACATTGCGCATACTGAAAAAAAAAGAAAAAAAAATTGTTTAATAAATCTCTGTGATATGAGCGTTTAAAGTTTTAGGTGGGGATAGAGAGGGGATACTCTGTCCCTTTCTAGCAAAGCGGGTGTTAGTATAGCATTTTATTGGCGCGCCTGAGGCGTGACGTCATAGCTCAGTATAGTACGCTCTTTGTCTAGCATGAAATTAGAATACTTTTAACTTATTTATTTTTGAACAAATTTTAATTTTGTTTTGTTGATGGGCTCTATTTATGATCTGCTTTTTAATGAGGTAATAAAAAAATATTAGTCATCATGCCTATCTATACAATATTATAAAGAAGAAAGATTTGTATGTAAGTATGTTTGTAACGAATTGGTTCAAAAAGTACTGGACGGATTTTAAAATTCTTTCACCATTTGAATGTTACATTATCACTGATTAATACAAGCTATTTTAATAGGCTATATATAACAATACCTGTACGGAGCCGGGGTGGACCGCTAGTTGTGTATATCCCTGATACAATCGCTATATCTAGCCACTTGCGTCCCATTGTAATGCTTAATTTTGTTCTCTTTTCATGTTTGCTCTGTATACATTTCGTCTAAAATGGAATGGAATAATTTGATGTAACGTTGCCATTGACGTGAGCGGGATTGGATGCCTCACTTTTATGTACAACAGTAGTCTATTGATGCTGTATGCAAATGCCGGCCGAAGCCAGTGGAACGCTGCCATAAATCGAGGATTATTTATACGTACTTAGCGGCTGTTAGCAATAAATACAGGCCTTGCTCTTGAATGGTAATACGGAGATTGTGACATTATCTTAACAGCCTTTTGTGTTAACAGCTTTTGTGAATCATGAAATAAGAATATTGTGGTTTTCGCGTTTTACTATTATTTCTCCTCTTTTATGTTATCTCGTAGCCTTATAACGCCAAGGTCTTTTTGCCTACAATTTATATAAATCAAGTTTGTGCTAGTAGGGACCTAATAAAATATAGTCAAGCAATTGTTGCTACTTCACCAAGTTGTTATAACTTTGCCTCTAAATTCGAAAAAAAACGAACCCTCTTTGCAGAACAACAACAATTTTCAGTCACAATTTATAACAAAATTAATAGAATAAAAAATATTAAACAATGTCACTACATCAATGTAAAAAAAGTATATTAACATGGTTAAAGCAAGGACCTTATATATATAAAGGGAACTAAAACGTCCTTGGGTTAAAGCAACTTGATTACGAGCAAACGCAGCACTTATTCAGTCATCACATAAACACATACACACACTTAAACTACCCACTTTTAAATTAAGAACTACCCATATGAACTGTTTATACAAATTAATGTGAAATTACGATGTAACAACGAAAGAGCGGTCTCTTAACACAGATTGTCAAAACTTAACAGGGGATGCCAAATACCTGTAAATTTTAAAAATCTCGTTTTAAGCTATCACGGTTGTTCACTACAGTTATATAATTTATTAACAGGATATTTACCGTGGTACGGTTGTGGAAGGAGCACCCGATATTTCGGCGCAGTTACATGCACCATATTCACGGGAAGACGGTACCACAACCTTACCACGGAAAAAGTAATAAAGTAACACTAGACATCTCTTACCGATCCGTGTGCCATGATTCAAGGAATAGCCTTCGTAGCATATGTACCGCTATGATCGCGCTACGGCATCTGCTACGCCGCTACGGTAACGACCAACAACCTCTACAACCTACGCTATAGGGGTTTGGTAGGACCTGCGGCCTTATCATAGAAGTTTGATTGTGATCGAGATTGCATGCCGTCCCGTTCGCATCTATTTACTCGCACCACGTGCGTAAGTGAGATGGCAAGCGATCACGATCACAATCCGAATCACGATAAGACATCTATAATAAGGCATCTATTTTATTTGTTACAACTTTATTTTATTAATGAGTGGAATAAAAGTAACCTATTACGTGGGTAAAATGAACATGGACAAGACAAAAATTATGTCCAATGTCCATGTTGAACCCGTGCCAGTGGTCGTTGGGAACGATACTCTCGAAGTTGTTGACCATTACACCTATCTTGGACAGATTGTTCAGTTAGGTAAGTCCAACTTAGGCAAAGAGGTCGCCCGAAGAATCCAACTCGGATGGGCAGCGTTCGGGAAATTGCGTGACATCTTCTCGTCCAAGATACCACAGTGCCTCAAGACGAAGTTCTTTGACCAGTGTGTGTTGCCAGTGATGACATATGGTACTGAGACGTGGTCCTTAACCGTTGGCCTTTTATAAAAACTCAGAGTCACACAGCGGGCAATGGAGAGAGCTATGCTCGGAGTTTCTTTGCGCGATAAAATCCGAAACGTGGATATTTGCCAAAGAACCAGAGTCACCGACATATCTGTTAAAATTTGCAAGTTGAAGTGGCAATGGGCAGGCCACATCGCTCGAAGAACCGATAACCGATGGGGAAGAAAGGTTCTGGAGTGGAGACCACGAACCGGAAAACGCAGCGTAGGGAGGCCTCCTACTAGATGGACCGACGACATTGTGAGAGTCGCGGGCATCCAGTGGATGCAAAAGGCAGGCTGTCGTTCAGTGTGGAGGTTAAAGGGGGAGGCCTATGTTCAGCAGTGGACGTCTTCTGGCTGATGATGATGATGATTACGTGGGTAGGTACTTTATATCCAATTGGTTCAACTCGAGCTAAAAATCATAAACTATTTCTGACTATCGAACAAAGTGAAGTTTAACTGTATTAATAGTAAACTCAGAAGGTCCGATCAAATTATTGTTTACAAATCAAACCATCATTTCCCGATCACCGACCGAAGGTTGACCCCGACCCGAACTAAAGCTGACCGCTCAAATCAACTCGTCGAAATTAACCTTAAATAAACTTGGTCGGTCAATAGGAGCAGCCGCCTTTTCCCACGATTAAAATTCCAAATTCCCTTTTTGCTGGCAGTTTCCGCGTCGTAGGTGCGCGGCGCACAATGTGCCCTGGGTCCCTAAATCACGGGTGAGAGCGGCGCAATTCCGAGAGTTGCTTAATTCAATCATGATAACTGCGGTCCCAAGCACGGCACGGGCACGCCGCAAGAAATAAATTGACCAATGACCGCTGTTGCGAGAGGACTGCGAGTAGGGTTGATATTTCACGTGTTCAGATGTAATTTAAACTATTTTTAGGGATCCGTAAATCTTTACATTCTTTAAAATTACCGTAATAAAATAAATAAAAATAAATACCGTAAATATTTACATTTTTATGTATTATTATATTATCGTAATTTTAAGTAATTTAAGTATTAGTATGTATTGTTAATAGAACGTACTTACGGTTTATATAATAACTATCGCATTATTCAATATTGCACGCCCCACCTTCTACCTCCTGTATGAATCCTCTCCATCCTTAGGTTGCCTGGAAGAGATCGCTCTTAACGATAAGGCCGCTGATTGTTGCACAAATTTTTAAGCTGTTTCATCGTGTTTATGAAATTTGTGGTGTGAACAATAAAGAGTTTATCTAAATCTATCTATCTCTACATCAAAAAGAAAATCGGAAACCTTATTGGACCACTTTCTTGTTCGTCTTTCCATGTGACAATATTTTTTCTCAGAAACGCGTACAGGTGTCATGTTGTAATTAATAGGTACCTTAGAGATGTACAAAATTCAAGGTTCTAACAAAAGCAATTCTACAGTCAATGCAATCAAAAGATACGGTCATTTATTCCACATATTTTGATCATAAAATCAGAAAGCAAAACCTAGAGGGTACCTATTTCCCGTTGACTTAGAATGATGAAATTTGGCAACAGGCAATGCCTTACAGCATAATTATGTAATGTAAAAATCCAAAAGTCGTTAATTTGAAGTTATAATTATTTTTTTGCAATTACAAACTTACATTTTGTAATCAGAAACCCAAAAGTATTGTAGACCGATGTATGGGAAAAAAAATCCTCTGTAAATTGAATTTTGTCCTTCAGTATTTCACCTTGTTACTTGACCGTTGGAGTGTAACGTTTTCGGGTGTATGACGGAACCTTCAGTGCGCGATCCTGACTCGCTCTAGACTCGTTTTTTGTGTATTTTTTTTTCAAGAATTTTTTTTTTTATATACAAGCAAATATGTACCTACCACCCAAAAATAATCAGACTTGATATGTCTGATGATTTTCTAAACCGTCCAAAATGCACGCTTTTAAAGCTCTAAGCATAATAAAAAATAAAAATATGTAAAACAAAAAGATTTTGGATTTTGGGCAGCTGTATCAAAGTACTTAACGATATACTAAGTCAATTTAATTTAAAAAAAAACGTCGAGGACTCTGTCCCTTGATGTTGCTTATTCGATTGATACGGTGTTTTAAAATAACTCAGTAAAGATAGAATTACGTTGCCAGTTAGTATGTTGGGTAAGTGCAGATACAAAGTCAGTTTACGTGACAGCCCTACACTATAAAGAAAGGGCCATAGTACCTGCCCGGGTAATTCAGGGGCGACCTTGCCGCGGCCGATAACAATTGGGAGACGCTCGCCGCCGCAAATTCAATATCCAGAGGTGTCGTCGCCTGGACCAAACACCCTCGTCCCCCGGCGTAGAGACGCCCAAATTACAATCGATACTTTCACCTTCACAATTTAAATCGAATGAGAGCTTTTATAGTAAAAAAATTGTTCCAGGTGTCTCGATAGATGGCGATATAACCACAACTATCTAGCTAGCACAAGTATAACCCGTCGGATGATAATGGTGCTTGCGGAAAACAACTGAATTATTATTTGAAATCACATAGAAAGTGGAGCCGATCTAAATCTGGGACAGCCGATGGGGAAGTATCTAAAAATTTATACAATCTAATAGTGAAGAACTGAAGAAGGCGTACTGGGGGAGCTTACGCCAAAGAGGGCGACTACCACAAACTATTAATTGTGGTTCTTTTTTATTATTTTGTTTTAATTTTAATTAGTGAAGCTTGCCCGAAGAAGAGCCATAAAAAGCTTTCATATAAATCGATTTTGAATTCTGTGTTGTTACGAGTTCAAATTAGAATTTCTCATAATATACCTAAATACAATAAAATAGCTTTAAACTCCTAAGAATTGTAACTAATTTAAATTAAAAACATAGCAGGTCCCTTAGTCATGTGGTGGCCATGACATATATTTAACCTGCCTACCTACAGCTACCGTTTGGAAGGCGTTTTCCTTATTTAATACGGACACGTTCCCGAGTAGAAAATATCATAACTTTGTCCGGTGCAAATCTGAACTTATCTTGAATAACGATGTCTTTATGAAAATATTGTAAATTATAACATATTTACTTAATCACTGCATTAATATACAACACGATTATAATAAAAACGAATCACTGAACTATGATTTAAATAATAAAAATTAAATAAGTAAAATACAAAGATTAAAGAATGAAAATGGTAATAAAATCTGCATTTACATTTATCTTTAAAGTTTGCTATTGAACAAACATTATCTGTCAAAATTAGATGTTTTTGAAAATAGTAGATGATGCGTAAGAACATCCTGGAACAATTTATGAGCAAATAAACAAAACATGTGACGCCAAAATCCTCTCAGGAGGGACCAAAAATAATCACTATGATTTTTTTTCTATACCTATACCTGCTCCTGCTATGTGTCTGCAATAGGTACGTAATTTACGTAAACGTAAGTAAGCACGTTGAATTATATCGCTATGCGTCAAAATTATTGACGCATAGTATTAAACATTTAGCTCTAGGGTCAAAGCTTGTATTTCTCACTCAAAGCATTATAGCTAGAATCATCGATTCCCTTCAGCAACCCTTTACATCCCCTCACTAAAGCACCTTGTGTTTAGTGTCCACTAGCCGTCCTCTGTCCACTGTTAGAGGGGATATAACCACTTAACGAGGACTGAAGTCTGGCTCGAATTGAATTTCCGAACTGTCCACCGTGTACTAAATATGGAGATAGAAGTAGGTGTGCCAAATTAGATTACCACGTAAATGTAGCCCCGTGCCAAGCGTTTATGAGTGTTTAACGCCTCATATTAACATCATAGTTGGATTAAACACCTTTGAAATGTGTCTGGTTATGTTTATAAGAATTTTGTTGTTATAAGTAGGTTCACTTACGAAAAAAATCTTAATAGTAAAAACACATTTTTGAAACAAGCTTAGCCTTAGTAAAGAAAATGTAAACTTGGAACAGTGGCCGTATTGAATTTAGTTTGATGTCACTTTGTCGTTTTCTACTCTTCCAGCTCTTTTATTTGATACCCACATTAACAGGGTTGACAAAAAAATATACACTATCCGCCATCTTGTGGCAGCGGCCATTTTGAAAATATTACAATATTGTGTATTACTTGTATTGTCACTAGAACTAATTAGCGTATGCAACATTTCAGCAAAATCAGTTAGAAGGAACTTGTTACAATTGAGCTTGAAATATTTGACCTAAACCACAGAAGAGATAATAGTACAAGCCTAAACAAACATACAAACATTGCAACGTATATATCTCGTAATAAAAGAAATGTACCGAGATGGCTCTGCATGGTGTCACGACCCAAGCCAAAACTTGGACCAAGTTCATCAAACTTAAGGCAATTCCTAATCACGTATCGTGCTTTATCTACCGATATCGGACAATGTATTTGTTATAAGTTGTCCGATAGGCCAGCCGGGCATATTAAACGGCGATTAACCCACCGGGCGGGTGCGGGTGCGCACTGATTTATGCGAACTATTAAAATCTACGAAGGCGCAGAATTAATTGCACTACTTCAGTGCTGGCTGCTTTATTAATTGGGTCCGAGTCGCCTGTTGTTTATAGTCGGTTCCCTTTACTTGGGCGAGCATAGCCCTTATCGTGACCCCGGGCCGGCTCCAATTTGTCCACTCACGTTTCTGTTCAGTTTCAATGGCTATTAAGGACCCTACCTCTACTTCCGAATAAGTTAAATTGTAGACTCATTACTTCGCCTTTGGCCTGGTTTGTTCATAACTGTCGTCTCATAAGGTCTTGGATATCGTTAATATGTAAATCATTTCCAATCTCGCAATCAAATTTGAAAGTTGCAGTAACACGACTTTTAAACAAGCCCTCGTGACCACGGACGGAACTTTTCAATTACAATTCTGTCTTCCCTCGGAACGGCGTACAACATTTTAGATTTAATCATATTCAAATCACAACACGGGGGTCCACTCGGCCGAAGTAATTTATAACTTGGACAAACGAAAATTATGTGCGTAGGTAGCCGTCAGAAGTTTTCACATTTACATTCAAATGTGGGCGCTATATCACCTTGGGTGAAGCTCTCACACGGCGCCGAGGTCGCCAACAAATTATGAACAACAATTAGCGCGACGCGCGACAAAGTTGTCGCGGTGAAGTCGCGCCGTGCGCCCAGTGCGCGCCAGCCCTCGGACTCTGCATTACACGTGTTTAAAATTTATATTCCTTTTGTAAACGCGATTTAATTTATGTTGAGGAAAAGTTTGAAATGCTGTGAGTTATGAAATGAGATATCGTATTTTGTGGGGCTATACTGAGAGTTTAGCGCAATCTGATTTAGAGTTAGCATGGGTGGTCTGGGTGACTTACCTTGTTACCTCATACGACATTAATAATTCCGGAACAGTCAGGGAATTATCGAAATCGAAATGTAGAGTTGTTTCATAATGTTTCAACCAACATGGAAAAAGGAAGGGTTCTCAATTTGGTTTTGTTGTATTTTTTTAAATGTTTGTTTAACCTCTGAACTCCTTCATTTTTTGAACCAATTTGGAAAATTCTTTTTTTATTTATTTTGAATGGATTTCATTTTTCCCTTTCAGATTGGTCTTATGGAAATTTCTTTAAAATTGGTTTAGTAGTTTGGTTTTTAAATCAAAATAACTGGTAAAAATATGTCATCCAAGTACTAAAACGAAATTGTTATTACGTATTTGCTAATTTTGAAGACGGTTTTTAAATTGACCAAAATAGCCTTGCGTGAAGCCAGACGAGTTTTTAGTGCCCGAAAATTCAAAACTGTTTTCTGATGAATCTGCAGTTTAATTACGCTCCTACATTGCTTATGGAAGTACAATAAGGAATTTGGGATAGATTATTTTACTTTAGGTATACTTATTTGTTAATGATGCTAATTAGCTAAACCTGAAATTCAATTCAACATTACTCTCCCGCTTACCTCAATTTACTATTCCAAAATTACCCATAAGGTAGCCAGCTTACCCCTAACGATGGAAAACGGTGCGGCGGTGCGGTCGCACGCACCTGCGACTCGTATGCGGTGGAAACCATACCGAGAGATGCCGGGGTAGCGGGGTCCCCGGACATCCTTCACGTGGCGCAGATTTATCTCAGCCCAGCTAGAACCAGGTCAATTTGTGCCGTTAATCTTAAATGATACGTGGGACTTGATAATGACTTTGTTGTATACGTCGCAGGTTATTAATATGAGGAGTAGGTACCTACTCTTGTCTCTTCTGGTTCGTTTGTTCTGGTTACATTATAGATAGGTACGTGGAATCCAGTGGATGAAAGTCTCGCTCTGTTCGATGATGATGAACTTTTTAGCCTTATCCCTCCATCCCGGTTTTACCACCGAACCGGCCGCCATCGCAAGAAATGCAATCCGCACATTATAGCCTAGATACGTGGAAGTCTCGCACTGTTCATTTTAATCGATTGTTTCTGCCACGTACCTATAAGTTGTGGAAAGGCTTACCACCTTCGGTTTTTTCTCCGAAGTTGGACTGCTTCAAACAAGGGGCGAATAGAGTCCTCAAACGTAGGAAACTCACTGACAATGCCCCGGGTATTGGTATCTATAGGCAGCGGTAACTGCTTACCATCAGGTGGCCGAATATTGTTTGTCAGTTATTTTAAAAAAGGGATTACAATCTTTAGTAAGTTCGATTATATAGAATAGTTAGGTAGGTATTTGAAATGACCTAAAGCCTGTAACCGAAACTATTTAAATAAAATAAAATAAAATAAAGTATCTCTGATCAGACAAATAAGGAAAATAAGGTAACTTGGCGTAGCGGGTGAGAACGCATTTGGCCTAAATCAGGCTTGATACCTTTAGTTCAACTCACCCAGAGGACGACCTTGCCACCGTTTTGTACCTACGTGAAACTTCATAGGTGAGGTGTACAGCTACAAGTTTCTCAGTGTGCGTGAAAAATAAGTAAGATTGCGGTTGAGTAAAAAAATTTAAACACGGGGACATTTGAACACGAACGATAATTGTACTTATGGCTTAGTATCATATCTCCCTTGTCTGATCTTAGGTACGGGTATGTAGGTACATCTTAATCTGTCTGCGTCGCTACGGAGCTGCAAGGAATCTGTAAATCGCAATTTTTGTGATCACCTACACTCATAAAACGGAATCCTCCTATTTAGATCATCTCAGCTGTCCACGAATCCTCGCCTTTTTAAACTTACCAATTCGAACCCTCCTTCCAATTTGAATAAAATCAATCTTATTAGAGCGTGATAAGGTCCTACCAAAGTTACCAAGAATGTTGGGATCGTATGAGGTAGGTAAGAACAAAAACGCGATAAGTTTTATTCGCGGCCCGAGGTGAGGCTCGGACGTAAAGGGAATAGTGTACGATATGGGACAGGCCTTTATGGCTACCGTCGGAGATGGGTGATACCTACATATCCCTATGAAATCTGTCGTTCAAGGAAAACCCATAAAACTACCACACTTACCCATAGCTTATTTATTTATGGAAAACAAACAGCTTTAAACGTAAAACTTAGCAAAAAAAAAAACAGAAATTTTTTAAAAGTTTCACTAATAAGTATAATTTGTTTTTTTTTTAAACCCTATAAGTAAACAGCTGATAACCTTCAAACGGTTGAAAAAACGATATCAAAATATATTCAGCCTTTGGAAGCTACGATGCCACAGATAGATATATAGATATCTGCACAGACTTAAGATACACACGTTAAATTTATAACACCCATCTTTTTGCGTCGGGGATTAATAAGGCTACAGTCCAGTAGGCAGGTAATAACTCCTGTGATATTTATTGTTTGTTCTATTTGTGTATATGTATAAAAGTAAGACAAATCTCATAAAATTTCCGTATTTTTTCTAGTAAGTTGAAAAATAAGAAACAGGCGTTTTAGATATTTATCGGGACTAACAGAGCATTATTTTTTTAGGCAAAAATAGGTACATTTACGCTCGACGTTTCCACCATACTACAATGGCCATGGTAATGAACACAAAAGAAAAAACAAACAAAAGGCACTTACCTTTTTTTACCTCAAATAATGCGCGATTTTTTATTTTATTTGAAACAAACGAAAATCGCGCGAACCGGTTCAAACAGAATTTCAAGACATTTTCACACAGTTTCGTTTAATACGTTGATAAATTTAGCTATGTGTTGATAAAATTACGTTCAAATATATTGTTAAATCATTTCAAGTAAGTAATATAGTGTAAGAAAACTAAACCATACAAATACCAGTAAAATGGTATTTTATCCCACTTCTGATATGTAAGAAAACTCCTTTCAGTTGGTTGACACAGATTTTATTTAATACTTTGGACATAAACTCTTATACGTAGGTATATTCTTTTACTTGTACTTCAATAATTATTAGTACTTTAAATCTAGGTACACTAGGGCAGAGTAACAATGTACAATATTGAAGGTGCTTACTGCACCGCTGCTCAGACTAGAATGCCCAGCCTCGCTCTTGCCTTCAACAAGCCATGACGTTTCCCTTTCCCTTTCCGCCATAACGACAGTTGGAAACGACTAATTTCAAATAAAGTACAAGGAAGTCAAATTAAGCACTCGCGAATTGAATAACCATATTAGAAACCTTACAATAGGAATATACATTCTTATCAGTCTGTGAGTGCGATCGGAGTTAGTCGGCAGCATATGGTGTTTGTTATCAGCTATCAGTCGTTTTCCTCCTTTGGTACCAGATCATAGGTCAGTGGGAGCCGTAAACATGTTTATATGTATACTACTAACTACCACCGTACTTATCTACGCATTAAACTCTTCGATTACATTATTGTTGCGATGTATTTTACTACAATGATATGACGTACGTAGCTAGAATCTTCTAAGATTGATCATAATTCTCATTCTATTTGCACAATGGTTCTCTACTGTGTTTATATTAAGATGGTACGTTTCACATATGGCGGGAAATACAAATTTCAAACGTATTTTTTTGTTCTTGTAACTAGGCCTGGTAACAAATGTAAACATTTTATAAAACAAGCTTTTAGCTTTTTCAAAGAAAATGTACTCCGCCATCTTGGAATAGCGGCCATGTTGAATTTATTGTGATGTAGCTCACTTTGTCATTTTCTAATGTTCATTTAATACCCATATTAATTTGATAGGTACCTATATTAAGGAGGTTGACAAAATGGAATTCGCCATCTTGTGGCCGTGCCTATTTTCAAATGACGTCACTAATTTTATCGTTTTTACTCTTCAAGCTCTTTCGTTGATATCCATATTAACAGGGTTGACAAAAATAACACCATCCACCATCTTGTGGCAGCGGTCATTTTAAAAATAATACAATATTGAGTATTGCATATTTTATTGTCACCAGAACTAACAAAGGTGTATGCAAAATTTCAGCAAAATCAGTTAGGAGGAACTGGTTCTTATTCAGCTTGCAAGATTTGACCTTAACAAACTAATAAACATTGCAAAACTAAATAAATGCTTGTTAAAAGTATGAAAAATAAGAACTAACGTATCAATTTTCCACATAAATCTCTGGCATTCAAACTAGTAACTTCGAACTTAATATGATATTAATAGATATCGATATCGCTCAGGAAAACATGCCTCATCAAAGACCACACCACTGCTTATACAGGGAGAGTGAGGGTAAACGCAAACCTATTGCCCCTATTAATAAACGGCTTCAGTAGCATTAGAAAAAATGCAGCGTACTTTTGTATTCTTGTCCTTTTTACAATTTGAACTCGATAAAAATTACAAGAGATGGAGCAGGCAATTACTCTCGCGTTTCTTAATAAGGGGTATTGCAAAAAATACTGAAAAACCACCGAACTTGTGATCTCAATAATGGTGTACAGTTTTCATACAGAGTTAGCATAAAACACTGTTTTAAACTATCACGGCTGTTCACTAAAGTTATATGATTATTTACGGGATATTTACCGTGGTAAGGTTGTGGAATGAGCTCTCGATATTTCGGCGCAGTTACATGCACCATGTTTACGGGAAGACTGAAGAATGCGGGTGGTTGGTCGAACAGTTAAAAAGTTAGGTGCAGGCATAACGATCTGCCCTATTTCTTAGTCTAATCCCATAAATAATCATAAAACTTTAGAGTTAGCATAGTAGCTACGCTCGTCTTATTGTAGAGATATTTAACTCGCAGTTTAATTGGATCCCAATATCTGGAGACATGGTAGAGCCGTAAATCAGCGCGCTCGGTAAGTGCTCGGGGTACGTGCCAAATGGAACAGATTGTTTATTTATGTGCAGCGGATAAGACGCTAGACTACATCGACGGGGATAGTACGCACTGAGATGGTTAGATAACTTTTTTGTGCGGGTTTTATAGAGACGTACATAAGTACTCTGGTGGATTATTTATTACCTGCTTAGATAAATACTTACTTCATATTGTAAGTACTTTGAGGCAAGTGTGTTTCAAAAAATGCAAGCTAACGTGAGAGTTTCACCACTATAAGCAAGTGTTGTAGTTACAATCTGGGTGTCTTCAAATCGATTTTTACGGAAAGAAAAATTAAGAATATTGCTTAGTTAGTGTTTATGTATTTTTTTTTTTATTTCTATTAATTTTTAATAGTGGATAATTTGCTGTAATAATATGGGTTACTAGCTGAACCCCGCGGTGCTACCCGCGATTTTCCAATTTTCCCGGATTTTCTGGGAGAATAAGTACCCTATGTCCGTCCATATGATTTACACCAACAAAAAAAAAATCGTTAAGATCGGCTTAGCGGTTTAGTCGTGAAAAGCGAACAAACATCCAGACAGAGAGACATAGTTACTTTCGCTTTTATAATATTAGAAAGGATTAAGCATGAAATAAATGAATTTTGAATTTAAATTTTCCAATTGCACAGAAAATTTGAAAATTTCTGAAAACTTAACGACGATTTTAACCTGCGGGTGAAACCGCGAGCACAGCTAGTTCTTTCATAATAATAATTAAAAAAAAACTGTCTCTGTCTAGCATATTATAAGTTATTTTTTCTATGAAGTTAGCCTTCACCTAGTACCTACTCTTATATTATCTCCTACTTCTACAACGTCATCCAGGATGATAATTTTTGCACTATTTTTCTAATGCAGTAGCATGCATATGTTTTCCATTTTCGTCGATATATTTTTATGCCATAATATATGTGGCCAACAAGCTAACAGGCCGCTTGATGGTAAGCGATCACCGTCGGTTATAAATACCTGTAACACCAGGGGCATCACAGATAGGTACGTTGCCGACAATGCCGACCATTGAAGTCACTATCAGCAGCTCTTTTAAGGATCCCTATGTTAAAGTTACTCGTAGGATCGCGCTTTCCACATCATCATCATCATCATCATTTCAACCATAGAACGTCCACTGCTGTTCATAGGTCTCCCCCATCGACCTCCAAAAAGGCCGGTTGGAAGCGGCCTGCGGTCTCTTTTAGGTCGTCTGTCCATCTTGTGGGTAGACGTCCTACGCTGCGCTTACCGGTCCGTGGTCTCCATTCCAGAACCTTTCGGCCCCATCGGCCATCTATTCTGCGTGATATGTGCCCTGCCCACTGCCACTTCAACTTGCTAATCCGGTGATCTTTCCATATATTGCAGGGTAATTGTTTTTATTAACACATCGAAAACTAAATACTACGTTTGGTTTCCCCTCTGTGGGTATTCCCAAGCTGAAGTAGCAAGCGTAAGCAAGCAGCTGCGGTCAGTTGTCTCGAGATAGCGTGACGGAGGTGCGACCCTGTGTCAGATAACATTTGGTTAGGTACATCCAATTTGAAACATTGATACTACGCTATGAACAGATACCTAACCAATTTGTGGGCAGATACGAATTATGTATAGTAAAGCTATAAATCTTTAGATCTCCTTGAGAGTGCATCGGATCTGCATGATCTAATTCCCGGCCCATTTTTCTATCAGACTGCCAGAGTATGGGCAAAAATCATCACCGCTTTATGGTTGATATTCCAAAAACCCGTACGAAGCTCTTTGATTCCACTTTTAGCAAACTGCTAGTCTGTGGAATGACAGTCATGTACAAAATAAGCTATTTTGACAATATTCTTATATTGTATTTTTTTACTTAAACAAATCTAATAATGATAAAAAACTTAATTTTTTTTACCTTTCCACTTGTTCGACCCTATATGCTACTTTGTATGTATTTGTTTTTGCACCTACCATGTTCTGACAAATAAATGATTTGATTTGATTTGAAAATCTTGAAAGTGAGTATTGAACGCGCTTTGTTTCAAGTTGAAGGTTAGTAAGCAAACCAAAATATGATTTTAACAATATTCTAACGGACATAGTTTAGTTTTTTTTTACTTTAGCATAAATAAATTTTGGTAATAAAAAAAAAACTAACTCAACATTTGTACGCTGTAACAGGCAAGGACATGAGATACGATCTATTGTTACGACTATGTTTGTTTACCTACCATGTTCTGACAAATAAATAATTTTAATTTGAGCTATCGACTTCTTATAATAAAACTTCACCTGATTTTTGCCCTCAAGACATCTAAAAGCATAAAAATAAAATCCGAATTCCTATTTCATCTTTATGGCCAGTTGGATTCGAAGATTATATCGTCGCATGGAGGCAATCTGGAAAAAACCGGTGACAGCGATATTTTGGAATGACATCGGCCTGAGGCGGTACCCGCGTCTCGCCGTACATAATGCGAGCTGAACAGTCGCCGCGAGCGAGAGGTGAGCACTAAACCTCAGATCAGAGAAACAATGGAGATATGGCAGTGTTTTTCAACCTACTTGAATACGCGACCCCCTTTACAAGTAAAAAAATCTGACGACCCCCAGGGCCATAATAAAATATGTCAGTGATTTTAAACTAGCAATTTAATTATATTTCCCTTGAGTCATAAATGTCGACCGAAAAACTTCACACTGAGTTTTTTTTAAATTGTAGTATGAGAAGGCCTACACTTGCCTTTTTCTGTTACCCGCTACCCCCCGTGGAAGGTTTTGCGCCCACAGGGTGAAAAGCACTGAGATATGGTATAATAGTAGTCTGTTTTAAAAAGTCACGCTTATGTGACTTATCAAAACAAACCACAACCGTAGTTCATCCACACAATAGATCAATGGAAATCGCACACTGTGCGATTCACACTACCTTTTTTGCCTCACATCTGCAAAATGTGGAATGAGCTACCTAACGTGGTGTTTTCGAGAAGCTACAACATGGGGTTCTTCAAAAGGCGAGTTAATAGAGTCCTTAAGGGTCGGCAACGTATTTGTAATGCCTCTGGTGTTACAAGTATCCATAGACGACGGTGACTGCTTACCATCAGGCGGCCTGTCTATTTGTTTGCCACCTATGGCATAAAAAAAAACACAAGGCATCTAAGCTCGATGGGTTTACTAGAGTTCCACTATCCACCTTCCTGCTTTCCAGAAATCACCAGATCAGCTTATTTTTTTATTGTTTTCCGAATTACATGCAAAGTTTCATCAATTCGATAATTAAAAGAAGGTTGAAATCGCAGATCAGACAAACAAGGGAGATACCTATTACTGTTAAATTCTTTACTACTTACTGATAAGGGCTATCCAACAAAGTAGTATGGAGCTAGTCTGGGTTGAATTGTCTATTGTTTCAAGTAAATTTCAAATAAGTAGGCAGGAAAGCGTGTTTTTGAAGTAAACGACGATATCCATAGACGATACAAGTCGCTTACCATCAGGCGGTCCGTTGGCTTGTTTGCCACCTTATGGCATGAAAAAACCTAAAGAAGCGCAGACTAATTCGCTTTAAAAAATGGTGTTTCAGCCTAGGTATTTTCTTTGAAAAAAAAGTGACTTCGACCCTTAGTAACGACTAAGGGACAGAATCTACCACCACTTAAACACATACATGCTTGTTTTAGAATAAATTCATAGGTATAGAGCTATAGAGACTTGGAGGTAGTAGAAATACTAGAAATTTAAGTAGGTAGATAACCTTAGTTACATAGCATTTTCCAAAATCGTACTCATGTAGGTACCTATCTAAGTAAAATACGTACTTGCCTAAGTGGTAAGTTCCAATAAGTTTCAAAAGCTACTTTTCAAGATACAAGCTGTCGATAGGGTGTTGCCTCAGGGCTAGAGCTGTGATTTCGAAAATCGCTGGCGATAGGCGGTCGCGAGGGAGTCCCAGGGTTGACGACCGAATATATCTGATGATCGCACACCAGTGTATGACACCCCTGGATCCGGCGCGCTCGTCAATGTAGGATTTTACGGTTATTGCCAATCTGATATGCACCTTTTACTTTTTCGGAAATTTGGTGTAATTTTACAAGAAAATACAGCTTGCTTGAATTTCAAACACGAACTGAACGATTTGTTTGCAATTCTATTTTTTGATAATTTTATGACTTAGTTTATCTACCAGCCTACAGCTACTGATGCGTGGCGCAAACCAATAATGAGCAATTGAACCGTAGTTATGAAAAGGGATCAACAGAGACTCGAGCAAGGGACTCGATTCAATCGAGATCTCGGCTCGGTAATCTAATTACGAGGCTGGGTCCACGTCTCTTTGTGCGCTCTCCGCCTGTTTGTTTATTTCCTTTGCTTCGCGAGCTGATATATTTTTTAATATTTTTTTTGGAGTTTGCGCGCGCTCAAAGGCGGAGTCGAGTTATGAAATTGTTCAAGCGTTAATTGTAGACGTCCAGTGGCGAATATTAAAGTGGTTCATGTGCGGCGAGGCTTGGATAGCTAGTTAACCTTCCCGCACACGGACGTGCTAATAACTAAGGAATGGAAACGTAGAGAAACATTTTGCGAGGAAAACATAATGTTTAATTTGCGGAGTTTTGTCTCGTGGATTGGTTCGTCCGAGTGTTCATTTTGGTGCTTAATTTCAACACAACACAACTTTCTAAAGCCTGACATTAAAAAGTGGCAAAATTAGCATTAGTTGCCGAGGAGTTTTACTTACCTTCTTACACTAAGTTATTACAATCAACATACCTGGTAAGCGCAGCGTAAGACGTCCACTCACAAAATGGACAGATGACCTAAAAGTGACCGCAAGAAAACGCTGGATGCAGGCCGCTACCAACCAGCCCTTTTGGAGATCGATGGGGGGGAGGCTTATGTCCGTCCAGCAGTGGACGTCCTATGGCTGAAATAATGACAAAGATGAAAATAAATATACAGAAAAAAACAAAAGAATAAATATGAGTGTATATCTATTTTTTTTTATCCTAACGTTACACCCCGCAGTATAATACTACCGGACGGTTCCGAGTGTTTTAGAAGATTTTGTTCCATGAACGAGTAGGTAGGTATATATAGGTAATTTAATAAAAACATCTTCCAGTGTGATGTCAGCCTAAGTAGGCAACTGAATTAAACGATTTTTATGATCGCCTGTTTATGAAGATAGGTAAGTAACTTATAACAAAAGAAAATCTTCAGCAAAAAACAATTGGCTCATTAAAAGACGCTGACAAACCGTCCATTGATCGCTCTAAAGAAGGCGTCGCCGCATCGGAACCTCGTATTTTTTCCCGTGATTGGTAATCGTCGAAGCCATTAGGAAAGCCACGCTTTGTTTTTTATCGGACGCGGGTAATGGCGCGAAAAATGTCGTTAGCGACCGACACGGTCAATAGGGGCTAAGACAAACAGGTGAATAGGTCAGAGAATATTTTATAGGTATAGATACTGTAACGCTCCTAGTTGATCTACCTACCTAGGCGTAGTAGGTAGTCAGTAAAACAACAGGAAGGTTAACAAAAAGAAATATATTTTTTAAAAAGACAAAAAGGGTAGTTACAAAATAAGTTATGTTTTGCAACCGGAGTAAAACATATGAAAGAAGGAGAATAGACCGGGTCGGGGTAAGTTTACGCCCATGAACCGAAATGCATTACGCGGCCTTTAAGACACACTGGCCTTGGATTTCCGAAACAGCGTCCACGGAGCGAAGTAGGTACTTGGAGCGAGTTGGGACCAGAGGGCAGTGCGGCGGTCTAGATCCACCGACCAGCGTCCACGGAGCGATGTGAGTCCTTGAAGCGAGTCAGGTCCACAGTGCAGTGCAGCGGTGTAGGTCCGAGCCAAGCGGCCGGATGTAGTAGTTAGCAGCGAGTACTAGTCGTGCGGGTGAACCCTGGAATTCCACATTTCGGGCGTCTTAGGAATGGTCCATATTTTAAGTTTGACTGCCACACTCGATGATGTTGCGGGAAGCGAAACCAAGCCGTGAAGTCTAATGCGATGAATAGAATCTAAGATGAGGCAGTCAAACTTGTAAATAATAATGTGAGAAGTAAAAGGTAAAGAATAATTTCCGGGAAAACAATAGGTATGTTCCTGGGAAAAAGTTTCCTTAACAATAAGAGATAATTATTTAAAAGACACAACCAAATAATATTTCCGTTAGGAAAATAATTTCCGAACGAAATTAGTTGTGTACCTTTTCTTGTGACCACTTTTCTAGTGACTAGGAAATTTAGTATTTAACACAAGACAGATGTAAAACAATACAATGCAAGGGAAATAATGATTAAAACTATTTAGGTACATTCAATTATGATTCCAGCACTGCGTGTAGAAAATATAACGGTTTCGTCAAGTATGTTAAAACCGTTATTGAAATTAAATTAGACACAAGTTAACTGCAAGGCATTTAAATCAATGTAAAATAATAATATCCGAAACGGTTGTTATTCTGCGGATCGAATAAAATATTAAAGCGGCTGTGTGACAAGATGGCCGTTAATATGAAAGCAGAATATAATTGAATGTACTCACGTCATGCTTGTAAGCTAAACTACAATGGAAAATAGTTAAAACACTCACCCAATTCGGGGTAAACACACACTTGAGTTTATATATAATATTATTTAGTTAGAAGTGAAAATCAAAGGCGACCAACGACGTTTAATATGGCGTACGTAGCTATGCCAAGAGGGAACGTATCGCGGGAGCTAGCGTAATGTCCACTGTCCAGTGCCGTTGGCCGTTGCTTGTGGGCTCCGAGGTCGCGCACTATTCGCAGCGTCAGGTGATTAGTACCACGCGTTAGACGGTCGCTCATTGGCTTAGACGCGCGACCGGTACGCAGACTATGCGTTTACGCAGAAAGTACTCGTATTACATAATAAATATTATAAGCTATTTTATTGATACGTATTTATGAGTTAGTAGAATTAATAATTGTTTAATTTTAAAATATTAGTGTGTTAGATAAAATAATTAAATAAATAACAATTTTATTGGCCTATTTAAATCAGGCAGGTAACGAACCGTTACATACCCCCCTTTTTAGTCTAGGATTTTTCCTAGGGAAAATCCAATGATCTACCTAAGTAAGCTTGAAATCTTTGACATGCCAGGTCCCTAAGTTACCACCTGCCATGTCTTCGAGATCGTAAACTAGTTTCGACCTCTTTGCTTTTATGCGACATTTAATGAACTTAGGAGCTAGTTTTTTTGAAAACCTGCTGTCCTTGTCGCTATGATAGAATGTCCGTTTCCAAATTATGTCACCTATATTAAAATCGACATTTTTGCGGCGCAAATTATAGTTGGTACTATTGCGTGAGTGTGCTTTAATGAGCGAGAGTTGCACTTTGTCAAAAATCTTTTGTAGTACTCCTAAATTTTCAGCGTAGCTGTCACGGGGGGCAAATATAATATGATTTCCCAGATCAGCGTCAATGTAGTGAGAGCCGTCACATGGTAGTTCCCTCCCGAATACGAGGAATGATGGGGTAAAGCCGGTGACCTCATTGACAGCGCTGTTTAAGGCAAATTGTATTTTGGGAATGTTGGTGTCCCAAGACCTATGGTCGTTTTCAATGAAAGTAGAAACAGCGGTCATTATAGTTTTATTATAACGTTCTACCGTATTGATCTGAGGTGTGTAGAGTGGGGTATAGTAGACGTTCGGGATGCTGTAGTGAGCAAATAAGGAACGCATCATGTTGCTAGTAAATTGTTTACCGTTATCCATAATGATTGTGCTAGGGATTCCATGAAGAAGGAAAACACTCTCTTCCAAGATTTTAGATATAATGTCTGATGTAGCTCGTCTAATAGGGAAAAGTAAGCAGAATTTTGAAAAGCAGCAAGTAATCACAAGTAGAAATGTATTTTGCTTTTTAGATGCCGGTAAAGGGCCGACAAGATCAATACTGATCATTTGAAAGGGGCGGCAGCAGTCCTTAGGCCTACCCATTGTTCCTAGAGTAGTGTGGTTTGGGTACTTATAGGAAAGGCAAGTTTCGCAGCTAGTTACGAAATTTACCACATCTTTATGTTGACTAGGCCAGAAGTATCTTAAGCTAAGGCGCTTATGCGTTTTAAAAATGCCAAAGTGCCCGGATGTAGGTTCTGAATGATTCTGAGCAATCACATCCTGTCGGTACTCCAACGGAATTACCTCCTTCCATTCAAATTCTCTGGTAAGAGGGTTTAGTGAGTTCATGTACCGGTACAGTTTTCCATCGGTGACGCGGTAGTTAACAAACGATGTTGGGGAACTTTGACAACCGTCGAAGATATTTAGGTACCACGAATCGTTGGTATTACGTGAAGGTTTGACTGGTGTAGCATCGATGGCTGAGACAGGAACTGAGCGACTTAAGCTGTCTGGTACAACATTTTCAGAGCCTTTTCTATGTTTTATCTCAAAATTGTACGCAGATAGACGTACACCCCATCGAGCCAGTCTTCCTGTTGGGTTATTTAGGTTTAAGAACCACTTGAGAGAGGAGTGGTCAGTATAAACGGTGAACTTGAGGCCATTTTCAAGATAGCAACGCCAGTGCTCGATAGCGATGAGCACAGCTAGCGCCTCGCGTTCCGTGGCGCTGTAGTTGCGCTCTGCATGAGACAAGGATTTGCTCATGTACGCTATGACTTTTTCCTGTCCATCTAGTGTCTGAGTTAGTACCGCGCCTATTCCATAATCACTTGCGTCAGTATGGACTTCAAATGATTTAGAGTAGTCTGGACAGGAAAGTATAGGTGCAGAGACAAGGCACTTTTTCAGTTCCTCGAATGCCTTGTTAGCTTCATAAGACCAAGTGAAAGGTAGGGCATTTTTGACTTGAGATGTTAGCTTGTTCAAAGGAGAAGACAGACTGCTGAAGTTAGGGATAAACCTTCTATACCACGACGCGGTTCCTATAAATCGCCTGACTTCTTTACGATTGGTAGGAGTTGGATAGTTCACAATAGACTTCACTTTTTCAGGGTCAGCGTGTAGGCCATTAGAATCCACAATATATCCGAGGTACTTAAGCTGTGGTCTAAAAAATTGACTTTTCTTGTAATTTATCGTGAGATTGGCTGTCTTCAATTTTTCCAGGACACGAAGCAGTAGTGAGATGTGCTGTTCAAAACTGTCGGACACTATTATGACGTCATCAATATAGACGAAGACCCTATGCTCAAATTCAGGCCCGTAGAATAGATCATCTACCAGTCTTTGCTGGGTGGCCGGTGCGTTAGTCAGTCCAAAGGGCATAGATTTAAATTGAAACGTGCCGCGGGTAGGTATGTAAAAAGCAGTCTTCTGCCTGTCTTCTTCTTTAATTAATATCTGCCAAAAGCTTTTAGAAAGGTCTACGCTTGACAGATATTTAGAGTCACGAAGATTGTCCAGGATCTCTGATATGTATGGCAGGCTGTACGCGTCTTTTTTAGTGATTGCGTTCAGTTTTCTACTGTCAAGGCAAAAACGTAGTTCTCCGTTTTTCTTTGGAGTCAATAGGACTGGAGATGACCATGGACTCTCGCATGGTTCCACAACATCTTCTTTCAACATCTCATCCAGTTGTTCAACCAGGACTCGTTGTTTTTCTGGTGACATTCGGTAGTAACGTTGACGAACGGGGGCAGCGTCCCCAGTGTCAATTGAATGCATAGTTAGAGAGGTACGACCCAGACCACGCTTTTCGTAGGATATATTGTGGAACTGTGATATTATGCCATCCGATACTAATTTCTGTTCTTTAGATAAGTGGTCATACGTAAGTAGTTTGTGTTTTTCGTTTTCCACTCCTGTCACAGAAACCCTTGTTGAATCTTTATAGAAAGCTATTTGATCTAGATTTTTGGGAAGTAGCCCAAAAAGTCGCCAGAAGTCCATGCCCAGAATCAAATCGTGTTTTACATTTGGCACTGCGTATGCTTGAAGTGTTATTGTCTTGTCTTGAAAAGTTACTGGGAGGTGTATTATTCCGATGGAATCTAGTTTTTCACCACCAGCCGCAAAAAAACGAGTAGAATCACCAATTTCTAGTTGAAATCCTGCTTTTAATAGACTTTCGTGACTTCCGTTACCTAGTATGGTTGCCGATGAACCGGTGTCTAGAAGTCCAGAAAGGGATTTATCTTTAACATTGACGGAGACATATAGTCTTGATTTATTAATATCACTATTATTATCGCGGATTGACGAGACAGTATTAAAGGTAAAGAATTTGGAAATAAAGCTTAACCACTCCTTCCACTCAGTTGTACTAGTTTTATTTTGAACCGGAAGGGATAATTCCGAAATACTGCCTTGGCAACCCTGTGTTATTAGTTTTTTGGCCTGGTAGCACCAAGATTGCAATCGGGGCATTCTATGGAACGAACACCCTTCTTGCCACATTTGAAACATATGAGAAAGCGCTTCTCATTACAAGTTCTGAGTGAATGGTTGTCTGTTCTGCATCTAGGACAGTACCTTGGTCTAGATTGTCTAGGAGTATCGCATGTCAAAGCTGTCACATCGATACTCTGGCTTGGGTTCGATTCACTGTTCTCACTTAAACAATTAATGTTAGGGCTATTTTTATAGTAAGTATGTGCATTAGAGTAAGCGTAAGTGGTTTTTTGATTATTCTTACTGTATTGGGGAATATTATTTGGTGGCGCATACGGTGCAGCTTGTTTGTACGCAAACTCTGGGGCTAGTGTAGAACTAGTTACCTTAGGGGGTTCGTGAAAGTGAGTGAAACGGCCCTGGATATTTTCGTAGTTACGACATACTGATTTCAGAGCATCAATCGTCTGAATTCCAGGTGACGAAGCCAATGAGCTCCCGTAGCAAGGACGAATATTGTGGAGCAAGATATCTAGTTTGTCCTCCTCTGATACAAACTTGCTAAGGCGAGAAAACATACCATGCATAATGGAAAGGTAGATGGTGATATTCTCATTCTCGCCTTGTGTACGTGATCGAATTTCAGCAGCAAGCCTGTAGTCGTAGTCACTACTGCTGAAATCTTCTTTTAATAAAGTGCACAGTTCTTGCCAAGTCTGAACCCTATCTTTGTTGCATCGGTACCAATGTAAAGCGTCGTCAACGAAAATTTCATAAGCCAGAGACAGAATTCTATCGTAGGTGATTCTTCTCGCTTGAACAAATTCGTCTACTTTCTGAATGAAAGAACGCACGCACGACTTGCCGGTAAATTTTAATTTAGTGATATCTGCAGTTAAGCTGCGTTCGCAAGTAACAGCTATTGCCATAGCTTCAGGATTAGTTTCGGTAGTAGCGGAAGTGGTAGCTCTGGTCTGGGTTTGCAATATTTGTGGTTTAAGGGCAGCAAGTTCTTTATATTGTGAGTTTAGGTTAGAAATGCATGCTTTATGCACTTCAGCGATCTCTGGAAGTATATTAATTCTATTTAGCCGGTGGTAAATGTGGTTTAGTAGGTTTTCAGCCCTGGTGGATATATTTTTATCAAATTTTGTTCTTAAGGTTGATAAATTACCCTGAGACTTAATTAAAGATTCTTTTACGCCCTTTAAGTCATCCGTAGGCTCCAAGTGTGATTCGAGAATGTCTTCTGATAGTAGCAACTGTGACAATTTAACTATTTGTTTTCGTAGTTCTTGAACAGATTCACCTACGCCACCGCGAAGTTCTACTTCGTACTCTAGTTCAGCCTTTTGTAGTGAAAGAAACTTAATGTTGTAAGTCATTTTGATGTTTGGGTGAGTGTTCTAATAGTACAATAATGAAAAAAAACAACAACTAAATACACAAATGAATTAAACTAAATTGTAGAAGCGTACTGCAACCAAGTCAAAAATCAGTAATCGGCTAATGGGTGGGGGTATTTGGAAAAGTTATAATATTTGAGGAAATATGTTATCAAAAAGTTAATAAACACGATAAGTATTAATAAAATTTAAATAGAGTAGTAGAAAACCACACATTAGTCGATTAGCACAAAATGAACCTTATAAATAATTGTGTAGCCAACACCAGAGAAAACTATTAAAAGCGAACAAGAAGGGTAACGCATTTCGGTCATGAATGTAACTTGTAGCTGGGCGCCATTGTAACGCTCCTAGTTGATCTACCTACCTAGGCGTAGTAGGTAGTCAGTAAAACAACAGGAAGGTTAACAAAAAGAAATATAATTTTTAAAAAGACAAAAAGGGTAGTTACAAAATAAGTTATGTTTTGCAACCGGAGTAAAACATATGAAAGAAGGAGAATAGACCGGGTCGGGGTAAGTTTACGCCCATGAACCGAAATGCATTACGCGGCCTTTAAGACACACTGGCCTTGGATTTCCGAAACAGCGTCCACGGAGCGAAGTAGGTACTTGGAGCGAGTTGGGACCAGAGGGCAGTGCGGCGGTCTAGATCCACCGACCAGCGTCCACGGAGCGATGTGAGTCCTTGAAGCGAGTCAGGTCCACAGTGCAGTGCAGCGGTGTAGGTCCGAGCCAAGCGGCCGGATGTAGTAGTTAGCAGCGAGTACTAGTCGTGCGGGTGAACCCTGGAATTCCACATTTCGGGCGTCTTAGGAATGGTCCATATTTTAAGTTTGACTGCCACACTCGATGATGTTGCGGGAAGCGAAACCAAGCCGTGAAGTCTAATGCGATGAATAGAATCTAAGATGAGGCAGTCAAACTTGTAAATAATAATGTGAGAAGTAAAAGGTAAAGAATAATTTCCGGGAAAACAATAGGTATGTTCCTGGGAAAAAGTTTCCTTAACAATAAGAGATAATTATTTAAAAGACACAACCAAATAATATTTCCGTTAGGAAAATAATTTCCGAACGAAATTAGTTGTGTACCTTTTCTTGTGACCACTTTTCTAGTGACTAGGAAATTTAGTATTTAACACAAGACAGATGTAAAACAATACAATGCAAGGGAAATAATGATTAAAACTATTTAGGTACATTCAATTATGATTCCAGCACTGCGTGTAGAAAATATAACGGTTTCGTCAAGTATGTTAAAACCGTTATTGAAATTAAATTAGACACAAGTTAACTGCAAGGCATTTAAATCAATGTAAAATAATAATATCCGAAACGGTTGTTATTCTGCGGATCGAATAAAATATTAAAGCGGCTGTGTGACAAGATGGCCGTTAATATGAAAGCAGAATATAATTGAATGTACTCACGTCATGCTTGTAAGCTAAACTACAATGGAAAATAGTTAAAACACTCACCCAATTCGGGGTAAACACACACTTGAGTTTATATATAATATTATTTAGTTAGAAGTGAAAATCAAAGGCGACCAACGACGTTTAATATGGCGTACGTAGCTATGCCAAGAGGGAACGTATCGCGGGAGCTAGCGTAATGTCCACTGTCCAGTGCCGTTGGCCGTTGCTTGTGGGCTCCGAGGTCGCGCACTATTCGCAGCGTCAGGTGATTAGTACCACGCGTTAGACGGTCGCTCATTGGCTTAGACGCGCGACCGGTACGCAGACTATGCGTTTACGCAGAAAGTACTCGTATTACATAATAAATATTATAAGCTATTTTATTGATACGTATTTATGAGTTAGTAGAATTAATAATTGTTTAATTTTAAAATATTAGTGTGTTAGATAAAATAATTAAATAAATAACAATTTTATTGGCCTATTTAAATCAGGCAGGTAACGAACCGTTACAATACCACAGAAAAGAGAAGTAAATAGAACTAAAACGAGAAGGAAAATCTGTCGCCAGGCATTATGACAGAATCTTGCTTGAAGAGCCTTAACCTTATTTATGTCATAGTGTCGAACTCCGCATCCAAAGGACTTGGACCTTGCCTTTTTGGGTTAGGTCTCAAAGTAATTTGTCCGCATCACAGTTGCTAACTGATTTCGAATGACTGACGTTTCGTTTATATGGGTGCAACTGGCTACAACACATTTCTTACAAAAATGCCTTGACAGCCGTTCTAATTTAATCAAAAAAATAATAATAGATGCCTTATACGTGGTAGATACCTTGACAATAAAAGTGATATCTTCCAGCGCGGACAGAAATAACATAAAAACAAAACTAAGTGAGCAGTTAGTCTAAGTTCGCATGGAACGAGTGTGAAGTGGCATGGCTTGGCCTACAATAAACGTGTCGTCCAATTCACGGAAGAGCTTTGCGGTCACCCATCTAAAGACTGACCGTATCGTCTGTTGATCGGTGATTGGTTAGAAACATCTTACTCGTGCCGAGATACGCAATGAGCGGCATAATAGGCTTGTGTTTGACCGCCAACTAGCCTGATGTTAAACGACGATGCGGTCTACGAAAAACTAAAAATTCCAAAATAAACTTTTTTTAAATAACTCCAGTAAAATACCTGGGCCATAATGTAGTTTAACACTTGAGAGTGATGGACATAATGTAATGGTCGAGCAGGATTTTAATGTTTTAAGTTATTTGTTATAACCGCGCAATTGGTCTGGGCTTTGCTTGTAGCTTTAACGTAGCTCATCAGTTGCATATTTTTATAAGATAAAGGTTGAAAGACTGATAGTCTTAATCCTATCTCAACTAGGTACATATTTCAATCTCCAAAATATTAAAGTAAGGTAATAAAACTCAACTGTGTGGTCCCGTGGTGGGCGAGTTTGTAACTGGTAGGCCGTTATACCATCACTCGACCCAATAAAACGAATTAAAACCTAATTAGAGGCCGCGATTTTTGAACATTAAAGAGGGGGAGGAATTAATTAGTGGAGGGCAGCGGCAATGATTCCAGTTCGGCGGGTAATTGCCGCGAGACCCGCGCTCAGGCCGCGCAGCGCGCTGGTATAAATCAAGACAAAGCACGGAGCAAAAGCGAAAGCGACACTTCAAATGGTGGAAGCATCGTCATAGAACTAAGCAGACGAATGTCGTGGCTATCGCGTTGATAACTATGTTGGCGCGTTCGCATGCTATGACGCAGAGTCAGGGTTCAAATCCCCACGAGATACAGTCTCTAAAGAAGGATAAATCTAGCAAAAAAGATAATCACGGTTGCCTGGAAGAGAACGCTTTAGTCAAAATAGCCGCCTCTTAAAATCCTAGATCATAGTTTTATGGTAGTAATGTAGCTTCTAATAACTTTTTAGTTATCGACTAACTAGTTACTCATAAGTTGAGGTAGGCACAGGTTCCGAATAGACCCATTTGAGAGTCAATTACCAATACAAGCTACGTGTTTTCAGCATTGACTTTGAATCATAGCGGTCTATGGCCAGTCTAATTCTTTTTGTAGTGTTAATTAGCTTGTATATTGTTTAGTTAATAATGGCACTAGCCAGTTTAAAAAAAATTTCATGTATTAACTAAGTGCGAGTTGTGAGAGTCGCGGGCATCCAGTGGATGCAAAAGGCAGGCTGTCGTTCAGTGTGGAGGTTAAAGGGGGAGGCCTATGTTCAGCAGTGGACGTCTTCTGGCTGATGATGATGATGATGAAGAATATAACATCAAGCGAGCTATCGTGAATTTATAATGTTCTTCAACGCCGTCAGTTATCAACGAAAATCAATGAGGCAATTCTCTTCTCTCAATTCTTCTTTATGACGTAGGTTACCATCTCTTTAGATAGCCCGTTGGTCCAGTTGGTAGTGAACCTACCCTCTCAGCCTGAGGGCGTGGGTTCGATTCCCACCTAGGACAAACATTTATGTGATGAACATGTGTTTGTTCTATATCTGGGTGTTACTATCTATTTAAGTATGTATTTAAAAACTATATATGTATGTATATCAGTCTCTGACAGCCATATCACAAGCTTTGCTTAGTTTGGGGTCAGATGACCGTGTGTGCAAAAATGTCCCAAAAAAATATATTATCTTAAATATATATATTATATTATCTTTATTTACTTAATTTGCTCAAGTGCTCCGCTGCCGCTTCTGTTTTGAATCATTTGAAGACGTCCAGGAAAAATCTGAGCGCACGGGATTCCAGATCCACTTTGAAGGGCGAAGAAGATTTTATTGAATCAACGGATGAATTATTCTGTTTGTCCAAGTTTTTAAACGTTCGCCTCCGGTTTCCCGCATAATTGTTTGCATTGTTTTTTTTAACCAACTCAAAAAAGTGGGTCCTCAATTTGGTATTATTTTTAAATGTTTGTTACGCCTCAGTACTCCGTTTTATCAACCGAAATTATTTTTTATTTAAAAAGATTATTCTTTCAAATTTGCACCGTATAAATTTCATCAAAATCGGTTTTATAGTTTCGTTATTAACGGCCGGTTATCCTAGTCGTGTAGGCAACAAAACGCTCCCTCAGCCCCCGCCAAGTTATAGCGACGATGTTTTTTGCCATGGTAGAGTCAGGACGCCCGCGGGGGGAGTGCAACGACAAAAACGAGCATAGGTCCGACCTCGATGACGCCTGGCGCGGCACTGAACGCGGCGCGCCAAAATTCTCGCGTCCTTTTTAGGATTTTAATTTCACTAGAAAACGACACTATCAAAAATCTATCCAAATAAAAAAATATTGAATAAAATTTCCTTTCAGTACATGCAACTTCCAGGTTGTTACGAGCTTTCATTAGAGCATAAAATGAAATAAAATAAACTAAGTCGACTTTGTTTCAATTTTTTTTTTGATCGAGGCAAGTTTATTCTATCGTGTTTTGAACCAAATCATAAACTCTAACAAAGATGTATCTGTGACATGTATTTTTTTCTAGCTGATATATTGTAATTAAACTGAATAAAATTGATTTAAAACGGTCAGATTTGGTATAAGAGGCTCAATTTTTTTTTTATCGCGGATAAATCCGCCTTTGACCACCAACTCGCCTGTTGGTAAGCGACGATGTGATCGAAGATGAAGCACGCAGACATAGACGATACCTTGACTTGAAACGACTTGAAAAGGCCCAGATTATATCTCTCAACTGGAAAAACAATGTCATCCAAGTAAACGAAACTACGCATTTACTAATTTTGAAATCGGTTTTTTTAAATTGATATTGCTGGCTAGCCGTTTGACCACAACTCACTTGATGTTAATGTGGTCGAAAATAGCAAACACACTTAAGCTGGAATGGAAACTACTAACTACTGTGGTGTAGTTAAACGCGAAAAAGTAACTTACCTAACTAATTACGATGATATTTTTAGGTTTTGTAAATTTCCATTAAGGTAATCAATCAGCTCGGCATATTTGGTTTAGTCTTTGGCAAGGTTAAAAAGTTTGGTGGCACTCGTAATCCTCGTCATGATCATCATCATAATCAGCCTATGTTAGTCCACTGCCCGACATAGGCCTCATCTAAGGCAGGCCATACGAAAGTCAGGAAATATAAGAAAAATGAAAAACTTTTCATACTGATAGCTCCCCACTAGGATTCCCTGTGTCAGAGATGCCATGAGACACACCACAGAAAAGATAAGATTTTTTAAAATTTTCTTTGGGACACTCAATAACAACCAGTCCCAGAGCAGATATATTCGTCCTGCCTGGCCGGGAGTTGAACCTGGGACCTCCTGCTTATGAAGCAGTCGTGCTACCACTGAGCCAAACTGGTAGTCAAATTGAAATACCTAACTATAGTAGATTAAAATATAGGATTTATATAGTAGGTTAGATTACAACAGAGCTGCAAATTTCAATTAAAGAGTTGAGCAAATCGCAACACCCCTTGTTATTAATCGAATTTCCAACAGTTTGGCGATTCATTTATTCTCATTAAATTAAATCAACTTTCTAATATCGGAGCCTTCCATAAACACCTTAATTCTCATTAAACGTCGGTCATTTGTAGGAAAACAAATTAACTGGAGATTGAACCTCCGCCATTCCGGTAATGGCGCCGGAACTTTGACAGCTCGGATGAAATGTCGCGCGATTTTTAGTAATTAAAGGGGTGGGCTTCCGATTGTTGGGAGATTCCAGCTGAGAGGTAATTCAGAAGGTGCCGGCTTGATTGTTATTATTATGAACGCTTCCTTGGGCAATGAGGTACGTAATTATTTTTTTACTAGGTACTTACCATTTGAGAATAATTTTCTGCGAGATTAGTTGCTCTAATTAGATAGCCCGTTGGTCCAGTTGGTAGTGAATCTGCCTTCTGCGCTTGGGGGCGTGGGTTCAATTCACACTTAGGATAAACATTCAAGTGACGAACATTTGTGTTTGTTCTATATATGGGTGTTAATATCTATTTCAGTATGTATAATTGTATACCAGTATGTATATCAGTATCTGGCAGCCATATCACAAGCTTTGCTTAGTTTGGGGTTTGATAACCGTGTGTGCAAAAATGTCCCAAATTTAAATTCCAGTTTAAAAAGTATTTCCTCGTAATATTTTAAAGTTATGCCTATTGGCCCAGTTCAGTTTCCTTGTATCGGTCTATTTTATTATCTATAAGATAATTATGAACACAAATAAAATCTGACTGCACATAACTAGTAATTAGTTATTTTGATTTAAAAAACAAACTACTAAACCGATTTTCGTGAAAATTCTATAGGACCAATTTGAAAGTACATATCTTATCCTATCCTTTCAATAAAAAAACAGGTTTCTAAATCGGTTCATAAACGACGGAGTTTTAAAGTACCTATACTTAACAAATTTCAAGATTTTTGGCTATCTTTAACGTTTAAGAGGTTAACATTTGCCAAATCGGTATTTTTAACCAATGATATAGGACAAACTACATATCCTAGCGACTTGAAAAAAATATCGCTCATGAGGGAAATTCAACTTGATTAATTATGTTAGCACAGAAGGTTTTTTTACTTGCTACATTTTGTATAAAAAATATTATTCTAAAGTCTATTTCATCACCATAGCCCGAGTTATCGCGATAACCACAAATGCGTTCCAGTTGATTCTTTCACCTGAACATAGGAAATTCGAAAACATGAATATTTAATTTTTAAATTATTTTTTTAGGCCCCTGGTACGTATGTTTAGTAATATTAAAAATAGACGCGCAGGAGATACCTAACCCACGTGACCAAAAAACACCCGCGGCCGCACGAGACGGGGGTTCGCCAGTCTGTTTCTGCGCTTTGCGACGTGCAGACCACGCGCGCCGTTACAAAAAATATTTTTTGAAATTTTTTATTCTTTTTCTAGTGTTTTGAATGAAACTGTTTGTATTTAGTTATTAGCTTATATTTAAGCTGAAATTTGAAAGGAAGCTGGACCTCTTCAGTGAAATAAGTGTAATTTATGTGTTAGTGTTTTTGTGTTTATCATCATAGACTGTCTCTGTGTAGAAAATACTTTTGAAATGGTGAAACAACAAAAACGGCAAACTCAGAAAAAATTGAAACTCAACTGGCGGCGTGGTGAGTACATACCTATCATAATATTATATTAAAACACAATACATAATAATTAAATAACCGTACTTACTTACTCGTTTTTAGGGTTCCGTAACCAAAGTGTGTAAACGGGACCCGGACTTATTCTACGCTGTCTGTCTGTCTGTATGTATGTCTGTCTGTCTGTCCTACCTTTTAGCTTTCGAATCGTGATAGGTAGATAGCCAGTTGAAATTTCCAAAGAATAATGTACCTACCTACCTAAATAATGGTACTAAGAAATATAATCTATACTATCTATACTTTTATTTAGTTATTTTAAGTTTTAGTTTATATTTTAAGTTTTAATTAATTTTCTGTTTTTTTAAGTAATAAAAATTTTAATATTAAAAAAATCTTTACTATCTATATCTATACTAATATTATAAAGAGGAAAGATTTGATTGTTTGTTTGCATTGAATAGGCTCCGAAACTACTGAACCGATTTGAAAAATTCTTTCACTGACGGGAAGCTACACTATCCCCGGGTGACATAGGCTATAGTCTATACCCGTGCGAAGCTGGGGCGGACCGATAGTTAGGTATAAAGTCAAAAAATAAAAATCGGACATGTTTGAGTAGGACTCGCACTTGTATGGCAGGCACAACTGGGAATTTACCTACGTAATACTAATATCAACTAGGTAAGTAGGTATATACCTACCTACGTACTACGTACGTAGTACCTACTGTAAGTCATATGTACCTACTGTGTACGGTATGGTACGGTAGGTATTTTGTTACTTTCTTTACCAAATTTTATCCAAATAGCGAATTCGAGTAAACAACAACACACATAATTACATACAAACATTCGTACAACGTTGTACGTACCTAAAGTGTGAATAGACTAAAATTATTATAGAATACCAGAGCTGTCCAATCCACGGCCTGCGTCTTACATTATACGACCCACCAAGTTCTTTTGAATTCTATATGTCAAATTATGCTTTTTAGGGTTCCGTAACCACATGGTAAAACCGGGGCCCTATTACTAAGCCTACGATGTCTGTCTGTCTGTCCTACCTATTAACGGTTGTATCTTTCGAACCGTAATAGATAGCCTGTTGAAATTTTCAAAGAATATGTAATGTTACGGCGGATTTACTTACAAATAATAAAAAAGTCAAAAAGCAAAAATGAAATGGGGGTCCCCACCCCATACAACAAACGTATTTTTGTATTAGCTCTAATGTAAAAACGGTAATACGTACAAGCTTCAAACTTGACATAATTATAGTACTCACTCTAAAGTATACCAAAAATAATGTCCAAGTGCGGGTCGGTGCCAAATTTCTGTTCACCACCAGTTTTCGTACTTTCACCAAAGTGAAGCAATGTTGGGCGCGGCCGGTATTTGGATGGGTGACCGCCTGGGCGTTGATGGGATGTTGTCTTTTTGCACTATTTTTTTTTGTACTTTAGTAGCTAACAAGTTATGTGGTGGTACGGAACTCTCAGTGCCCAACTCACACTTGGCCGGTTTTATTTCCTAATAGGACGTATTAAAGAGGTGAAGCGATATAAATCCTATATTTTTAAGTTACACACATTGGTTTTAAATAATTCATTTGTAATTCAAAATTTTGCGTATATTATATACTAGCGAGCTAGCGACCCGCCCGCCTGGCTTCGCACGGGTGTAATTTACGTGCGCAGTCGGGGCGGGTCGCTAGTTATATATATTGAAAGCTCGATGTAATCCTTAGTTGAATTATTAAAACACCTCTTGATTAATCAGCAAAGTATACAATTCTTTATTATAATAATTACAATTTAAAATTCACTATCAATGTTTACAAGTGTTTTCTTCTTTTCGTAGCCGTCAGCTGATTGTGTTGCCAGCCGTGGTTTTCTAAAAACCACCAAAACCCATATTTGACAAGTACTGCGGAATGATTTTTAAAGAGATTTTTATAAAATACGCTTCTGCTCTACTTTGTCTGAAGCGTACATTAAATTAAAGAAGTTTAACACAATAAACACTTCAAGACAATCAGATGGTGGCATTAAAATATCAATAATCCTAACAATATAAACCTTCCGTGAAAATGTATCTAACTGATGGTGAAAACCGCATCAAAATCCGTTGCGTGGTTTAGGAGGAGTTAGCAGCCATACTGACATACAGACAGACAGACAGACGCGGAAAGCCACTTTAATTTACACTATGTAGAGAAGAAGATAACGCATTGAGAAGGAGAAATGCGAGTTAGAATTGTAATGCATCATAATTTCTTATATGGAAAACTTATTTATTTCTATATTTTTTTCTACAGATACCTAGACTCCCTGGACGAACATCTGGAAACAACAGAAATAGAAACAATGTTGCCTTCGAATGAACAGGTGATCATTAACAATTTTTCAGTACCTTTTTTTGTTTCAGAATATAATTATTATTTCAAATAAGATGTTATGTAACTAAGTGCACAATTATATTTTATTTTTATATGCCTAAATGTATTTATGGGTAATATGTTAGTAAAGTAATTATTTGTTATTTCGTTCTAGGAGCAGCGACGTCTATTAAATATGCCGGATTTTACAGTTGAAGTACAAAAAGAACCAGAAGAACTGGAACGGAAGGTTATTGGCAGAAGCATAGTGGATATTTGTTACTTCTTTGAAAAAAATAAAGAAATATCAAGACACAGCGGATTTGGATGCGATATACATACAATGTTTAAATTTATTCGGAGAAAAACAAATAGGGTTTTCTTCAAAATTTACATACTTATGTGCAATACAAAGTTTTTTGTAAATTGTGATGGTGAGCATGAGCATTATTTTGACGTCACCAAAAAGGTCTACCAAATCTTAAGCTTCCAGCCGGTACTTAGCAGCTTTGTCGAATAGGTGGCAGCAGTATTTAACGGACTAGACTAACAAGATCGGACTTGTTCTTGATACACGTGAGCAACTGCCTCTGTGTGAAGTACCGCCTGCCAAGTTTTTTACTAGCCAGTTTAGCCAAACAAATTATTATTCTACCTTGATTTTAGTAAACTCACCAAACTATTTCTACCAAGTACCAACACAATACATTTACTTTTCACCAACATCTAACATTAGGATGCAATATACATTCCTATAATATTGTCTTTCCTATAATAATGTCCAAACTTTACGGTCTAAACTAAATACTTATTTCGTTTTAGTAATAAGTTTTGTATTTTTACATGATAGACATTAAACTATTTTGTATAATTATATTGTATCATGTTGTTGTTATAACAATGGCTGAAGCTCAGCAGTTTATTTCATAAAGTGTTTAGTCTATTTCTATTTTCTGGTAGAAGTATCGAGTAGCTCCCTAGTTATTTTATTTTGTAATCTGTTTTGTGTTTTTACTTTAACTGTTTCAATACTTACGAACTGTTTCTTGCTTTTTATCTATACCTTGTATCGTAATCACTGAATTAACTATCCTCTTTTTCTGGCTTGACGATAGACCAAAGCATTCAGATTAAAACCTGTAGCGCTTTTTTGCTTAGTTTTTTTTGTATAACGCCATTCCATGTACTCGCATTTTTATTAATAAATAAATATTAGGAACGTTTTGCACACACGGTCATCTGACCCTAAATTAAGCAAGGCTTGTAATATTATGCCATATGAATATAATATATATATGAATGATATGAATTATCACCGCATTCCGGACAAAAGCTTAAATTCCCGGACAAGCCCGAAAAATTCCGGACGTATGGCAACCCTAGTTTTAATTGGTACCTCAAATACGTTTCTCCGTCTAGCAGGCCGTGGCTTGACCAGCCCTGCTTCTATCACACTATCAACACACTAATATTATAAATGCGAAATTTTGTGTGTATGTTTGTTCCACGTTACTTAACTTCGTAGCAGCTGAATGGATTTGATGAAACTTTGTATGGAAATAGCTGTTACTCTGGAAGTCTGGTTTAAAACAACTTACTTTTTGTCCCGAAAATACAGGTTCCTGGGGCCTTACGGACAACAGCTAATTGCGGCACCTAATCCGCTCACATTTTGTAAATCACGCGAACGTGAACCTTATCGCGCCCAGATACGGTTTGCGGTCGCGTGATTTTCCAACTGAGCGGATTAGCTGCCGCTATTAGCAGTTGTACGTAAGGCCCCTGATATCGGATGAAATCATGAGACGCAGCTAGCATATAATATATTGCTTGTTTTCCAAAAAGAACTTGTATCTATGTTTAACAGGGGAAAAAGGGAATATGAATGATTGTTGTACGGCTAATACAGTGGCCGGCAAACAACTTGAGCCAAAGTTGACGTAGTGGGGGTAAGTTCACGCATGTCGTTCACGCATCGGCCAATCGCGTGGACGCGTGCCGTCGGAATGCCCCCGCGCACCTCTCTTTCCACCAACGATACCTTAAAATCGTCTATTGCGCACTCGAGGTCATGGCTCAAGTTGTGTGCCGGTTACTGTAATAATGCTTTCGATAAGGAATGATTTACACCGATGGCCCCAACGCGCGCCGTTAGGTGTGAATCGTCCCTATATAAGATGGGGATATGGGTGAGTATGAATTCCTACGGAATGTACCTAGACGTCCTGAAGGCGACTTCTTTTAACTATTGATAATTAGCTAAAGCGACCCCGCTTTACTATATTAATTGTACTTAATTCATCCGAGACAAAGCCACGTAAAAATATGTGTTAATCTATCTTTCTACCAAAAATCTTGCACATAGGATCAGTTATCATAAAGTTACGAGGAGCAACCACTTTTACTCAAGGAGGGAGCAACATAGTAGGTAAAGTTATTATCTTCGTCAGAATTCTGTTCTGTATAAATAGTCTATACTTAAGTTAGCTTTGCACGCAAGAAGTACGGACGTTGGACGCTAGATGGCGCTTATAATAAGTGTGCATCGTTTGGTCAAGGTCATTGGCGCATGTTAAATCCTTAAGGATAGATCACATTAGGACGGGCCGCAGCAGGCCGGGACGCATCGCATTTCCATGTTAGGTATATGAATATCCGCCCCGCTGCATAGTGTGCGATACTTCATATAAAATGTATGAAAGCGATTTTGCGATGCGCCCTGGCCCGCTGCGGCCCGATCTAATGTGCTCGATCCTTTATGATCATTAATAACATGCTTCCCTACCTATTCATTTAAATTTCTCTGTGAACCGCATTTGTGTCTGTGATTATCGCTTTACCTAACTGCTGTATTCGATATAGATAATAATTAGGTAGGTACTAAATAATTATCTAGACAGTCTAGACGGTAATGCCGGTAATGCCGGTCGTCATTCTAAATCAAAATACATTATGTTTATTAGCGAGAATTTTGTGTTACATTTTAGATGGAATCTACCTACAAGTATATATATTTCGTTCTTGAATGCACTCTCACGTGCTTATTTCCATCATAAATATGTTAACATCAACAGTAGCACGATGCCTTTCAGTACATGCAATTTCCAGGTTGTTACGAGCTTTCATTAAAGCATAAAATGAAAAAAATAAACTAAGACTTTGTTTCAATTTTTTTTTTGATTGAGGCAAGTTTATTCTATCTTGTTTTGAACCAAATCATAAATTCTAACACAGATGTATCTGTGACATGTATTTTTTTCCAGCTGAAATATTGTAATTCAACTGAATAAAATAAAAAGTATTTATTCAATAAAAATTACAAGTAAAATAAAAACTATCTTAAATTTAAATTTATAACTAAAACTAATCTAAAACTAAAATTAATCTAAAACTAAAACTAATCTTACAATCCGCTACCGGTGGGCAGCGTGCCCAAAATACTGGCAGCATTGCCACGTTGTATGGCAATGCTTATTCTGAATAAAATTGATTTAAAACCGTAGTAGTAGTAGTAGGAATAAGATTAAACTGAGACAAAAACTATATGGACGATATCTAGCGGAGCATTAAAATAACATAAAATTTGTATTCATGTAAAATTATAATATACTTTTTTTTTATTATGCTTTTTTTAAGTTGTTATAATATAGCTCGACCCCAAATAATTCCTGGCTACGGTCTAGTCTAGAGCGTGTATTTTTTTTTGTAGGTTAGGATCTAAATTACACAATATACACATTTACTTGTGACAGCGAGTCTTAAAAAAATTATCATAAACGTTATAAATAACACTTGTCAATAAAAAAAAAAAAAACAATTTACATTTTAGAGTATTAAAATTAAATTCCTATTTTTTTAAGTAAATGGTAAATCATAGCCATACAGTAAATAATAATTTGTTTGTATAACTAAATACAAAGTGACGCAAATCATACTAATATTCTAATGCGAAAGTGTGTTTGTTTGTCTGTTCCTCTTTCACGCAGCAACAGAGCAACGGATCGACTTGATTTTTTGCATGGGTATAGTTCAAGGATCGGATAGTGATATATTATGCTACTTTTCATCATCATCATCATCACCATTTTGCATCACTACGCGGGTGAAACCGCGATGCGTAGCTTGTATTTCAATATACCTAAGTAGATACTAATCAAAAACTGCCGCATGAGGCCGTGCCCTCTCATCATTTCAAAATTCCTCCGTCCCAGCGCTGATCCATCATTGACAACCCTTTTCCAGCCGTGCAATAGCGGAAGTTATTTTAATTTTTCACCCCTCACCGCCCCCACCGCTATGGATCGCGGCCGAGTGGCCGGATGGTGGAGGACTGTAGCACACCTAATTCGGCCCACAATCAAACTGCCGCCACTCGCCAAATTAGTTTTGATATTTAAATTAGTCCTGCCGTTGGCAATCGCGAAATTATCTTTATACTCGACGACTTTCTTTGCAAGTATAATGCTAAGATTTTTAATTATCTATAACAGAAGCGTTTTCCTCAGGAATAATTCTTTAATTATATTTATATACCTAGTTTGGGTTTGTCTTAAACCATAGAATACTATAGTAGAAGAACGAGCTAGTACTGAATGAAGGGGGGGGGGGGGGGGGTTTAAACACGTATTGCACACACTGACATATTCTTACTAGTTCTACAAACGCACACTTCAATATTGAGCGAGATGATCAAAATGTCATCTACATACTATAAGTACAAAATGGGAAACTGTAGGTATACATCAATACCATATAATTTTTCTGAAGGAATTATGGGACTAAATCTAGATACGACAGAATTATTTTAAAACGAAAGCTTGTAGTAATAAATAAAAAACATAGATTACATGCTATGCCTTGTTCTCTTATCCCCCTAAAGTTTAGGGCCTAAACTAACTATTGGGGGTCATAGCGGGGAAGAATAATTTTGTGAACAAGCGTATATATTAAAACTTTAAAAAATACTCATAACCAATTTGGAATAGAGCTTTTAAATCACTAGCATCGAGATATAAGCCATATAGAGTCACAATCGTGCCAAAAAATTACCGAACCAAAACTCGGCGCACGCTACGAATTGCGCAGACTTTTTGGTTAGTTACAAGGTAACCGCAATCCGAGTACAATGCCGCGTGATGCCATAGCTACGATGACATAGCGGACAACTAACATTGAACTCTATGCAAGCAATATAACGTCTAAATTGGAGTAAATGTGGCATTGTGAAGTATAAAATTGATAAAATGTATGTACAATGTCGTTTTTGACTTTTTTCACTGAGAGATTGTGACTCTATAGGAATTGTATCTCGATCTATGTCTAGTGATCAGACATAGATTTTGATCAAACAGAGGGTATCACCGCAATAAAATCTGCTTTCAAACTGCTACAGTCCTTTTACCGAAAATGGTAACACACTACTTTATAGCCAAAACATTTATATTTTTCCGTGCCGTCGTGGTTATTAAAATTGCTACAACTTATTGCTTCTGCAGCGACAGACGGATTATCTTTTTTATTCTGCTTATAATATCTACTAATGCAATGTTGTAAATGGGGCGAGATTGATTAAATTTCAGTATTATTACGAGTCATTATTTTAGCGATTTCCATCAATCAAGCATCATCATATCGTCAGCCAGTATACGTCCACTGCTGAACAAAGGCCTCCCTCTTACAGAGGGGCGTTACCATAATCCCCTCGCTTGGCAGGAGGCTTCGGGATCCCAGTAGTAATAGGATGCCGCTGCCCATCCTCCGGTGGTTCTGGTCGCAGTTTTAGAACATACCGGGGTTTATAAATCAAGCACATTTTTCTTAATACGAAATTCTCCGTGGTCGTATCGTAGCACTTAAAGCAGCCTACAGTCAGGTTTGGTTCAAAGATTGATTTCTCTTTCTCGGACAAGTCTGACTACAAGTTCTTCCCAACTGCCCCCCTCCCCTTCCCCACACCCGCTGGTGCCCGTTTGATCACGTTATTTCGCTAGATAAGTCCGTTAATTGCCTTTACAGGCAGGTTGCTCATTCTATTGCCAGATTATTGATCTTTCAAAGGAGTTTTTGTGTGTCTTCACAGGGAATTGTTAAACGGTTTTTGTTTTTAATTGAATTCTACTGTTCTTGGAAATGTTAATCAAAGTTTCTCTTTGGTTCTCTTCTACTTTAATACCTTTATTGAGGAGGTATAGGAAAAGCTCAAGGACGTTGCGAGATAATTTATTTAGAAATACTTTTTTTTTAATTTTATAGTCTATAATATAGACAATTCAAAAAATTACGACCGGCAGAATTCGAATCTGTGCCATCGGATATACACTCCGAAGGCTCTATCTACTAAGCCACGGCCTGCTTGCTACCTGATAGTAAATCTATAATATAGACAATTCAAAAAATGACGACCGTCAGAATTCGAATCTGTGCCATCGGATATACACTCCAAAGGCTCTATCTACTAAGCCACGGCCTGCTTGCTACCTGAAAGTAAATACTTACGTTTACAGGCTTTTTTTTACCAACTCGAATACAACACTTGAAAATAGAACAACTGTGTAACAATACTTCAAATGTATAGAAAAATACTTTTGGTATAGTTTTTGTAAAATAGCCAAACCACATAGAAACATGCATGTGCTGATAAAAAAAATCTACATACTCGTTAGTACTTAGTGATGAATTGTAATAATTAGTTACCTAAGTATTTCAATACAGAGTAGGTATACTGAGTTTAAAAAAGAACTGAAGAGAAAAACGATACTGAAACAAAAATAAAAAAAATATTACCGGAAATAATTATATTCCCAGGGGATCTGCGATCTTATAGCACCTACGTATAGATAGTAGTTAAATCACACATTAGCTTTTTAAAAACATACAGGCCGAATTGAGAACCATCCTCCTTTTTGAAGTCTGAAAAAGATATAGCATATATTAGTCACTTACTGAATGCACAAGAGTAAAATGTAACAGAAAGAAAAGCTAACAAGTGAATAAGGAAGAGCACCTTGAGACAAAGGTTCTTTGTGCGAAAGAACAAAGTGCTCTCGGCTGAAACGAGACCAAAACGACTAACAAGTTTCAATTCTTGCTACAGATCCACCTCCTTTTTATTTAACTCCAAAGTGAATAAGAAAATCTTCATTTCAGTCTTACCTACCTACTATGGCTGGAGTCTACCAGTTGCAAGTTTCTTTCTTTTAAAACCCGACTATACTACGATGCTATGGACTACGGTATTATAAGCAGATTATATTTAACTAGCGACCCGCCCGCCCGGCTTCGCACGGGTGTAATTTACGTGCGAAGCCGGGGCGGGTCGCTAGTTATACATATAAACCTTCCTCTTGAATCACTCCATCTATTAAAAAAAACAGCTTCAAAATCCGTTGCGTAGTTTTAAAGATTTAAGCATACATAGGGACGGACAGACAGCGACAACGACTTTGTTTTATACTATGTAGTGATTCGTTTACGGTATTCCTGAACAAATAAAACCGGCCAAGTGCGAGTCAGGCTCGCACACTGCGGGTTTCGTTCCACCACAAAATACAATACAAATAAAAATACAAAATTAGCAATTTAAAAAACCTTCAAAATTAGTAAAGTATGGAATTACAAATAACCGAATTACCAGTTATAACTTACTAATGAAATTAACAGAAATTTGTCACCGACTCGCACTTCGTCATTATTTATTAATTGTTGTTATACTTTAGAGTGTGTATATAATCATGCCAAGCTTGACGCATGTACGTATTACCGTTTTTACATTAGAGCGATTACAAAATTACGTTTGTTGTATAGGCTGGCCCATTCGTTTTTACTTTTCGACTTTTTTATTATATCTTACTTTATCCGCCATAACGTTACATATTATCTGAAAATTGCAAATGGCTATCTATTACGGTTCGAAAGAAACAGCCTTTAGGTTAAAAGTAAGACAGACAGACGGACAGACGGACGGACGGACAATGTAGGCTCAGTAATAGAGTCCTGTTTTTACCCGTTGGGTACGGAACTCAAAAAATTATGAATATATTGTTGTTACTCCCTCTTTACACGCATGCCACCTGCTATTTTGTATTGAATCATATTTCGTAGATCATGCTATATGTAGGCATTAGTATAAATCCTCATTAAATTTGATTTCTTTGTAGGTAATTCTGCGTATTTGTATGTTTTAGGTTTAATAATGGTTTTACGCGTATGTTTGATATACTCGTAGGTACTTATGTACCTGCTGACAAGCCCGCTACTGCCATTGAGTGGCTGCCTGGTACTGCTATTGAGTATGACCAACTATGAATCCCTAGTATGACGTTACCTAAGTTACAGAGTTTTTAATGTATCTAATTATAGTTCATCATCATATATGGCGCATCAAGGTCAATGAGACTAAGTCAGCCCATGTCACATTTACTTTACGGCGTAATACATGTCCACCAGTAGAAATGAATGGAAGTCAAATCCCACAAGTAGATGAAACTAAATATCTTGGCATACATCTAGATAGAAGACTCACCTGGCAAAAACATATTTTCTCAAAAAGAAAGCAACTTAGTCTGAAGCTACGTAAACACCAGTGGATGCTTGGAAAACAATCAAAACTATGTTTAGTGAACAAGCTACTTATATACAAAACTATCCTAAAACCTGTGTGGACTTATGGAATCGAGCTCTGGGGAACGGCTTCAAAAACCAACCTAAGCATTCTACAACGTTTTCAGTCAAAAGTGCTACGGATGATAACCAACGCTCCCTGGTATGTCACAAATGAGACGCTACACAAGGACCTGGAAATGCCCACAGTGGAAGAAGAAATAAGAAATAACTCCCTAACTTATCAAAAACGACTGCAAAATCATCCAAATGAACTAGCAAAGATGTTGATATCAAGAAGGCCTCCAAGGAGACTTAAAAGGAAGATACCCCAAGACCTAACAAAATAAGAAAAATTATGAGGATGGATGCGTCAATGGGCGTATTCCACACAAGACGCGTCACTTAAGACAACAGTTCAAAATAAAGCTTATTGTCTTCAAAAGACAAATTGCTTTAAAAAAAGGGATTTAAAAAAAAAAAAAAAAAAAAAAAACTCGGATACTTATTACTTGACCTAAGAGTTCAAATTTTGTAGTAAAATTTCTCATGTAGTGTAGATATCCTGAAAATTGAGTGACGGGAGACCAAAGGGGTCAAAACGGGATAAAAATTTACATAAAAGTCAACGCAAAAGTATGTAGTCGCGGGCAGTTTGTTCTCAGATAATTCATATTAAAATTGATGTCCTTGCAAAGTATTGTAATTAAAACCCTTATTATTTGCTCCCGATTGAAAATGTTGTGAGTATAAACTGCTTTAATCCAGTTATTGTCTCAGATTTCTCAATTCGCGATCGGGATTATCTCCCCTGCGTCGCGACTTGCTAGCGATTTCTTTTCCTAGCGATAATTTTTAATACAATTATGGCAACCCTTTACACGGAGTTTTTAAGGAAACCGTTTTATTGAATATTCTTAGTTATTATTGAATTAAAAGTTATTGTTTGTAGCCACAGAATAATAAAGGGTTTTCTCCCTAGGGAACGAAGTTTAATTTTTATCTAGAGCTGTTTTTAACATAATAATATTGTTCAAAAATTTATCAACCTCGCAAAATTTGTTCATACTTGGAGTTCGTTGATTTTGCGCTTTGTCCTGATTTAACGATACTTATTTAATTTAATAATTGAAATGGTAAGTGATTCTTGAACCCGGTCTAAGCTCAGCTTCGTATTGTGTCGGGATTGGAAAACTTTTCTCGTTTTCAACTAATTATATCGAGAGGAAGACGGAAATCTTTTGTAAATATTTACTGCTCTCGCGTGATCGATTACTTACCGACTTACTTACCAACCATTTTTTTTTGCTTTTAATTCATTTCATTTAAGCAAAAATAATAGTTTAATAAACAATTAGTAATAATAAGTAAGCAAAACTTAGGTATTAGGTAGAGGTAGGTAAATATGTATTTTATAATTTAACGGCATCTTATACCAAATTTGACGGTTTAAATCAATTTTATTCAGTTAAATTACAATATTTGAGTTAGAAAAAAAATACATGTCACAGATACATCTGTGTTTGAGTTTATGATTGGTTCAAAATACGATAGAATAAACTTTCCTTGAAAAAAAAATCTGTAACAAACTCGATTTAGTTTAGTTTTTTTTCGTTTTATGCTCTAATGAAAGCTCGTAACAACTTGGAATTTGCATGAACTGAAAGGCAATCTTATTCAACAGTTTTTGGTTTGGATAGATTTTTGATAGTGAATAGTTTCGTTTTTTAGTGAAATTAAAAGCGTAAAAGGTCGCGAGAATTTGCGCGTGCCGCGCTCAGTACCGCGCCGGGCGTCATCGAGGTCGGACCTATGTTCGTTTTAGTCGTTGCATTCCCCCCGCGGGTCTCCTGACTCTTGCGTGGCAAAATACATCGTCGCTATAACTTGGCGGGGGCTGAGGGAGCGTTTTGTTGCCTACGCGACTCGGATAACAGGCCGTTAACAGCTCCAGCCAGTGAGCGTTCAACCCTGCAGCTGTAGAGGTGAGAGCGCGGTCTCCTTGTTTTTAATTAATTTATTTTATTATTTCTGGAGCGGGACGCCGCCGTCTTGCCTTTATTGGCAGAATTTCTCGGGCAATTAGTCGTTTTATTGTTATATAATTTTTGCGTGGAAGGGTTGAGGTGCTCGCCGAGCCGCCAGATGGCGTTCTTCGTAATTAAACGACGCTTAGTAGCTCCAAGGTGAACGAAACTCTGAGAAAATGGATCTTTTTATTGTGAGTTTATTTTGCTATGAAAAATTAAGGTTTAAAATTTCTTGTTACAGGAGCGAATGATGAAATTACTTAGTGGAGTTAAGCTGTATGGTATAACTCGAATTTTAACCCCCTTCGCAAATAGAGGGGTGTAAAAAGTTCAACGTGTGTATATAAGTATCTGTGTGTATGCCAACGCTGTGGCATAATCAAAGAAAACAAGGTCTTTTACTCTGGCAGTTGTCCCAGAATTACGTCACTGTCCAGTTGCCACTTTAAACAATCAGCTGTTACGTGGTGTATCGTGTTCTCTCTCGAACCTGTTGTAAATTGACATCATGACATGCTATTAGTCTGTGGAATTCGCTGCCTGAATGGGTTTTGCCCCGTCAGTTACAATCTGGGTGTCTTCAAGTCGAGACTGAATCGGTTTCTTCTAGGCAAGCGTGCTCCATCGTAGACCGCATCGTCGCTTAACATCAGGCGAGATGGCGGCCAAGCGCAAGCCTATCTACTATAATTAAAAAAAAAAAAAACTGTTCAGCCATTTGAAGTTTTTATAGTTTTTATTAATTTTTATTTTATTTATACCTGATTCATTGAATAGCCTATATCTCGAGGAAGACCTCATTTAAATTTGTTATAGTTAAGTTACATATCAGTTAAAGAAAAATAATCAATTTATACTTGTTATAAGACACTACGATCTGTAAGACCCCGCAGGTAGGCCTATACGGAAGATTATTGGAATGGGAACTGGCTCTCAAGTGATGCTGCTGTTCAATCTGTAATAATCGAGAAAAATAAGAAATCTTCAGATCAATGCTGCAATGTATGTATATAGATATATAGGTATGTACCTACTCATGTAAGTTGTACTGCTGTGTTAGATGAGTTGCATTTTTTATCATTATCAGATTTAAAATATAAAATAAATTTGGTTTCTGTTTTATAAACAAACTGACCAATTAGGTAAGTAGGCGCTTTAGATCAAACAAACAAGGGAGATAATGGTAAGGTGAGGTTAATTGAGTATTGATGCTGTTAGTCGAACACACCCTGCAGACCACCTTGCCGGCCTTTTTTGCATGTGGGCTATTATTTGGTTTATCGGTGTAGTAGCAAGTTTCTAAGTGTAAATGAGTAAGTGAGCCGTACTTACAGTTTTTGCGTCAAGCGGTATAGTGAATAAACTTGGTGAAACATTGAGAGTCATTTGAACACGAACTATAATTGAACTGAAGTATAATTATTAAGACTGACTCTGACTTTGATTATTTGGACTTTTAGTGTGTTTTTGATGCTCTGATATTTGTAATTTTTAATTCATTGACTAGAATTATTCTAAATTTTTACTGACATTTGTAAAACTATTGATCTTTTTATACATGTATATTTTTTTGTGAGCTTGTACTTATTTGTAATTAATATATTTCCTTTATTATTTTTTATTTATATGCATAATTATTAATTTGTGAGACACTAATGTAATTGGCTTGACCGTGTTAAATCTCAATAAATACTATGAATTAAATTTTGTTCTAAGGCATATCTCCCTTGTTGGTCTGATCTGAGGTAGGCGCATTAAGCGAAGGTAGGCAAACAAGCGGCCCCTAGGTAATTAACGAATACAATCCGATTAGCTTGTTTATAAAAGTTGTTCTTTTCGGATCATTACGTAGAGTGGCTCTACTAAAGATTAAACTAGGTACATACCTACTTATACCTATAGCTATCCACTGAACCGTAAGATTTGAAACGAAATGAAATGAAAAATTTATTGTTAACAAAATGTCTTTTTAAAAATTGTAACACTTAGGTACATGGTTTCGTTACATATTAATATTCCTAGTGGAAGCATTGGTACCCATTTACCAAATATTTTTAAATAAATAATTAATTACTGTGATTTTATCAAATGTGCTAAACGTTTTATCCCATTAGCATTTTTAGATCGGGATGATTTCAATTAAATGCAAAATGTTAAATTTGGGGATGTTTCCGAAACACTTTTTTTTAATTTGTGTGTATTTATACGAGAGGTTGGCTCTAGAATAATAATCCGAAAAAAAATTGCCGTAAAAATTTAGTTCCGGGTCAGACCCTAACTTTCCTGGGCTAAAAACTAACTTTGAATTTAGACTTAGCATAGCATAGCATAATCAGTCTTTTAACGGTCCATTGCTGGATTTATGTCTACCCCTAAAAGGACGATTGGGCCATATCTACCACGTTGACCCAGTTGTGGGTTGGTGGATTCACATACGCCATTGAATTACTTCTGTGTACGTAGGTATATGCAGGTTTCCTCATGATATTTTCATTCACCGCAAAGCCTGTGGTATGAACAATATGAACATCCGTAAGTACATAAACTTTAAAGAGCTCATTGGTTCGGGCCCAGCGGGCCTAGCACGGGCCGTGGACAAATTGTCTTTCCACTGTTTTTATCCCGCGAGAAAAAGACAAACGTATCGGTATTCTAGCTTTGATAAAAACGGTGGAAAGACAATTTATCCACAGCCCATGCTAGGCCTGCAGGATTAGAACTCGCGACCTCACGCTTTTAAGTTTAGCGGTCTGCCTAATAGACTAGCTACCACGGATTTTAATTTAGACCTAAAGAAATAAAAGTTGCGATTAAAATCTATCCTATCAAGAATATTTTAAGCAGACAAATCTTACCCGCTAAAATGTGCCTGCCTACCTACCTAATATGACTTTTAAGGTTACTAGATTTCAACAGGGGCCTTACGGACAACAGCTAATTGCGGCACCTAATCCGCTCAGTTTGAAAATCACGCAATCGTGAACCTTATCGCGCCGCAGATACGGTTTGCGGTCGCGTGATTTTCCAACTGAGCGGATTAGGTGCCGCAATTAGCTGTTGTCCGTAAGGCCCCAGGTCTTGAATTGCCTATTAAAAATACAATTTATTTGCGAGTAGGTATAATTGTTTTACAGTTTAGATGGAATATAATGTGTGTCACAAATACTTAAATTAGTTCATGAAGTGTATTTAGGTCGCATTTGGGTAACCCGTCTCATGCCCCGAAGTATTTATTACAAGTATGTACGTAGTAATTCCGTCCCGCCCACCTGGCAGGTAACTGGGCGTGCCCCGTGCCAGGTGAGGCAGGTAGGCCAGGTGTCTGCGCAGTGCGCGGGGCGGAGCGCAGGTAGCCCCGCCCCACGCACCTGCCGCCCTACCTGGCGTGTGGCATTGTGTACGAAATGCTGTTTATATTTGTTTTCTTGTCTTCAGTTGAAGAGAAGGTTACATCCAGTGGTCGAATTGGACTTACGTACGAACCGGAATGCATTTTCCTTCAAACCTTACGAACTTTAAAACTTAAAAAAAAACTTTTAATAGGCTTGCGTTTGACCGCCAACTCGCCTGATGTAAAGCGACGATGTGGTCTACGATGGAGCACGCTTGCCTAGAAGAAACCGATTCACTCGTGATTTTAACCGACTGTCCAAGAAGAAGGGTAATGTTTTTGGGTTGTATGTACCTAAGTATATGTTTCTGGGTTCCTGTAGTACCTCCTGAAGCCTAAACGGCTTGAACGATTTTGACGAGTGAGGTGTCGTTGGATTCCTTTACGAAACGGAACGGTGGTTTCACAAACCGGAACGGCGTCCGGTGCGTTCCGGTCCGTTTCGAGCACTGGCTACATCGTAAGTCGCAACCAGTAGATATCATTTTTTTCTACGTATGGTTATATTAAAGTAGTGCTTAGGTCAGGTCTGCGTAGACAAGTATACCTAGGTCGTAGTTTAACAATGAATCAATTAAAACATATTTCTATTTATTGAGTCAGTGGCAGAATTCTCCCTTTTGTAAAAGAGCCTAGAAGCCATTGTGAATGTGAGCTTTGCATTACCTAAGTATTGCTTAATTGTGAGCTCGAGTTGTAGATTTTTTTTGTACTTAGCTTTTATTTCTCAATTATAAGACTAATAATAGTTTATTGCCATGTTTTTAATTCGTATCCTACGATGTTGCACACTTTATTCAGATGGCAACATTTGATTTATGATTTGATGGATATAGAACTTGAAATGTCAACGTCAGTAATACAAATTTGGTCAGTTGAAAAACATACAGTGAAAAGACAACATGTTGTTATTGAGATTAATTAATAAATCCTTATAAATCATACAAATCACGCTTTCATTTCTGAGATTGAGATATGATCTTACACAATTCAGCCATCATTTCAGCCATAGGACGTCCACTGCTGGACATTGGCAAATCAATTAATATGCTAGGTAAATTCCCTAACATTTCCATTGTCCTTAATGTTCGCAAAATTTTCTTCAGTCATTAAAATCCAGCGAACCTTATTTAAAACAAACGACCGAACCTTTACCTCCATTAATTCTTAACCCATAAATCGGGCAACAAAGAAACCCGCGGCGTGTCGTAGAGTACCTCTCGTGTCACCTTCGCGACATAAATTTTTTGCTCACTCACGGTATTGCCTGACCAATTCATCTGAAGCGTCGTGATGAGGGAGCCACCTACAAATTTTCTGAACAAAACCTTGTAGCGTTTTAGTTTCCTTATTTCGCCTACTCTAAAGATAAGTTAGTCAGTCTGCACCCTTGCTACCACTCGACACGGAAAAGGAGGCGCCATCTTACACGCGTCGCTGAAGGGTTGACCTGTTTGCGGTGACCTAGGGGTAGGCCTGTCCCTACGTTTTCGTTTTAGAGGCAAGTTATCCATATTATAAGTACTAGGTACATATTAGATAGCCCGTTGCTCTAGTTGATATAGTGAACCTGCCTTCTGCGCTTGCGGCGTGGGTTCGATTCCCACCTAGGACAAACATTTATGTGATGAACATTTGTGTTTGTTCTATATCTGGGTGTTAATATTTATTCAAGTCATCATCATCATCATCATCATCAGCCAGAAGACGTCCCCTGCTGAACATAGGCCTCCCCCTTTAACCTCCACACTGAACGACAGCCTGCATTTTGCATCCACTGGATGCCCGCGACTCAAGTATGTATTTAAAACTATATAATTTATGTATGTATGTATTTCAGTCTCTGGCAGTCATATCACAAGCTTTGATTAGTTTGAGGTCAGACGACTGTCTGTGTCTCGAATATTATTATACTTGGTTTGTACACTAAAAAAACCTGACTTTCCTTCTGAGTCTTGTCTTCCAACCAAAGCTGATTCAACAGCAAACAATAAACAACAAGATAACAGCAGATAAAAAATTGCTTAGTGTGTATTCTAATTTTGTAAAACTGTGGTAGTGGGGTAGTGCCAAATAATTTGTTATTGTAACAAATTTTAATGATCTCTTCATTTTCAATCAAATTTTAAGTGAGGCATTGTTTGATTGATTTAAATGTAAATTCGTATCCATAGTATGTAAGTACCAAATTTGCATGCCGAAAGGTAGTATAATGGCGAACCATCTTTCTACATGACACCTGTAACTTTGTAAACCCATTATACGCAAAAAATACCAATAAATACTAATAAATAAATAAAAAAACGATTCTCTTTTCTGTGCAATACGTTTAAAAAACTTTTGTTGCATCAAAATGGGTCCTATAGTTTAAATTTTTTGACTTTACTATTATTTTTATTTTTAGTAAATCCGCCGTATCCTGTTAAAATTTCAATTTGCTATCTACTTATTACGGTTCCATAGATACAGCCGTTAAAAGGAAGGACAGACGGATTGACATAAAAACAGACAGCGTAGGCTTAGTAATAGGGCCCCGTTTACACCCTTTGCTACGGAACTCTAAAAATGGCAACAGATAAACATACAAATTAACGCACACCACAACTTCTTACCCCAAAGCTTCTTCGTTCCATCGTCGGTAAAAATTGGGTTTGCTATATTATTATGTAAGTATCAAAATCCAGAGTTTTTTTTTAATTCCATAGGTGGCAAACAAGCAGACGGGCTGCCTGATGGTAAGCATGTTTTAAATGTTTATCGGGACTTATCACGTATTATTTAATATAGGTAAAAAATATGTACCTTTAAAACATGTGTTCAAATCGCGAAAGTTTAAAAATTACTGATGGTAAGCAGTCACCGTCGCCTATGGATACTTCAGTTCGAAGTTCGTGGAGTTCAATTAGAATTGACTCTAGGTATACTCTATGATGTACAAACTTTGTGCTCTTCTAAACGTTTTACGAGTGTTACTCTGCCCCACTTCTATTTAACATAAATCGTGAGCAAACCTTTTTGTTTCGATTCACTGAATATGATTTTAGGGTAGGTACTTTTTATTCGTCGTGGAGAGGGAAACGTTTTGTTTTATCCTCAGAAGGTTTTATCCGTGTTCGCATCGACGAGGTTTTTTTTTAACTTTTGACTTGTCTATTTAATTTAAGCAGTGTCACACAATTCATAGTCACACCCAAAGTTAAGCAAAGTATTACCTGGAGTGGAAAGCTGAGACCGCCATATTTGTTACACTGGTTTTTTGTTAGCCTTCTAGGCTAGTGAATTTTTTTTTCTTGATCAACGTGTTCTATCTACTATGACTATTACTACTATGTACTATGACTATGACTATCCTCGGCCACACTGTCGCTTACCAACAGGCAAGATGGTAGCCAAACGAAGAACAATTCAATATAAAAAAAAAATGTTTCTAGCGTTCCGTACTTTAATGGTGTTGATGAATTAAAACAAACTAGATTTCGAGAAGGTTCCTGGCAGCTATTGAAGAGTTCGACTATTGACCCCCCGACTCCATCATCAGACCCTTGTCACTAAGTGTAATGTATGAAACTCGTTCAAACAAACCAAAGGAGCCCAAAGTCGACAGGGGTTCAGTATATTATACACTAGTAGTCATTGAAGAGTATCTTCTATCTACCTTCTGACTCCATAATCCACATAAAAGAGAAGTAAATATAACGGAAATTAGATCGAAAATCTGTCGCCAGGCATTATGAGCCTTGATTGAACATTCTTATTTATGTCGACGCGTCGAACTCCGCATCCAAAGAACTTGAACCTTACCTTTTTGGGTTAGGTCTCAAAGTCGTCCATGTCTTACAAAAATGCCTTGACAGCCGTTCCAATAAAAAATAAAAAAAACTTTTTTGTGCCATAATCAGACCGGTTTGATGCTATCGATTTATTGTACTGTCTTTTTTACATAAAAAGAGCGGCATATAAGCATGCGGTCCGCCTGATGGTAAGCCGAAATCTGCAACACTAGCGGTGTTGACGGTGCTTTGCCAGCCTGGAGAGGTAGTTGTAGACACACTTTTTGAAACACTTCATGTTGATCAGCTCGGCGGGAAGATCTTTGGGGGAAGGATATTGCACACCTTGTAGGTACGCGCAATAAAGGAGCGGATAAATCAAACGGTGTGGGATAACGGACCGCGTAACCTAGTTTACAAATAAAAACGTGTTAAAAAGCTATTAAAGTTCTCGTAATGGCTATACGCAAACAGGCCTATAACTCCATCGACAATCGTTTTTAAATCCACGATTCAACACCTGCCCAATCACAGTTAACCACAGAGTACACAACGCATCGCGTCGCGTCACGTGTCGCCACAGTGGCGCCACACGTGTAATTAACGGAGCAACACGCGTAAACAAAGCCCAAAGCTGCCGGTAACGCGACACTGTTTGATTACGAGTGGGCGATCGTAGGGCGGGTAATTGTGGGGTACTTTGACATGACACGCCAAAAGCCAAGCACATCATAGCTTTGAAAAGCTAAGTCTTTATTAAGGTAAGAGGCCGTCCATTAATCACGTGATGCTTTTTTTAGCATTTTTTAACCCCCTCTCCCCTTGGTGATACTTGGTGAGGTTTAAGACTAACCCCCCCCGCCCCCACCAAAAATCACGTGTACTTTTAGTACCAACAAAGAATATTTTTTTTTTTATATTTTTTTAAATATAGGTGTAAAGTATAATAAAATTTTATTCTGAAATTAAGGAAAATGACAAAAATGTCTAGACAGAAAGATTGCAGGTTGTTTTTGATTGACAAGGTCACACTACACGCCGCTTTTCGGTTTACAAATTGCGCGTTTGACAAAAAAATAAATACACGTGATATCTTACTACACCCCCTCCCCCCTTGTGATATTTCGTGATTTTTGCAAATCCCCTCCCCCCCTTTCAAGCCTCACATGATTAATGGACGGTCCCTAAATAAATTGGTAGACTACCTACAGTTAATGTTTTAAATATTTATCGGGACTTACCACGTACCTATTATTTTATTTAGGTAATAATAGGTACCTTACAATCGACATTTCAACCATGTTTTTCACTGGCTGACTGAAAACTGCGGGTGAGTCCAGCGAGAAGAGCGGAAGTTTTGTTCTTCTACCCTCACTTGATCTTAAAAAAATCGCATGGTAGTCACTACGACACATAATTATGACAATGTGATAAGTCCCGATAAACATTTAAAACGTGTTCAAATCGCGAAAGTTTAAAAATTACTACCTACAGTTAATATTTATCAACCCAAACCCTTTGATAATTTGTTTAGTTTGTATCTGCCTTTAACTCGAGCTCGTACCGAAAAAAGTCTACTAAAAACTGAAGAGGGCGAGGTAAACACGTATTGCACACACTGACATATTCTTGCTAGTTCTACAAGCGCACTTTTCAATATTGAGCGGCACACAACTGCAAACGATATGCTCAAAATGTAATTAAATATACCAATTTGGAAGTGATAAAGGAGAAACTTTAGGTATAACGCTTCAAAAATTTCTTGTTTCTGAAACCCAAACCACAAACTTTTTGCTTTTTTTTCACGCATTCTTCAGTCTTCCCGTAAACATGGTGCATGTAACTGCGCCAAAATATCGGGAGCTCCAACCAAATTCTAATCATGGCAAATAATCAGAAATAATAATCATATAACTGTAGTGAAAAACTGTTTAAAACAGGGTTTTAATAAGTTGTTAGTTTTCAAAACAAGTTTCGAAGGACCAAACTTACCTTTATTTTTCTTTCAGAAAATCATTTTAGGGAGTATTAATACTATCAGAAATGCGAAACTTTTACTGTGTAGGTATACAAATCTGCAAGTGTATGTTTGTCCGCACTCAACTGCGTAACAGCTGAACAGATTTGAATGAAATTTAGAACTTATCGTACTATTTTTTATCCAGGAAATTTGTATAGATCCTATAGTGGCGAATCTACCTATGTTCGTCGGGGAGACAAAAGGTCACTGGACGGGGAATAACCATTTCGACAAACTACTCAGACAGATAAGCTAGACTGGCAAAATACAAGGAAAAATCAACGAACAATGCTTAGGTACGAAACAATGCCTTAAAAATTAACAAGCGTTTGAATTAAACACCGTCGCATTCGTCTTTTGTTTCCATTGAACAACGAACACCTTTCAACGCCACCCTCAAACGCGACGCGATACGATACGACGCGACGTCGCGTCCGCACCTGCTTCCATTAAAATTTCAATTACATTCGCCACTCGGGGATTAGTTGGCAAACATTGCGTTGTATTTATTTATTCTGCTGATGTACTGTACCTATGTTTGGTTTACATCTTCACGGTAGAGGATGTGGCGTGACGTGAGGTAGAAACCTTGGGGAGTGTTATTCTTAATTGACGAAAACTTTGTAACTATGTAAGTACGGGTAATAAAGTCGAATTTGACGCTTTCACACGATTTACGGAGAGACACTTCACATAAATTATTCCAACTTTTATATTCACTATGCATTAAAAACGGTGAAGGAAAACATCGTGAGGAAACCGGTATGTCCAAGAACCTCAAAAATTCAAAGCTATATAATAATTACCAACATGCACTGGGCCAGCATGGTGGATTAGGGTCAAACTCCTCTCTCTCTCTCTCTCTCTCTGTGAGAACGCCTTTATCCTAGCAGTGAGAACATGAAAAACTGATAATTATGATGAAATGCATTATAAGCTAATATTAAGTCTGTCTGATTTTAAACGATGATGCAGTGTACGATGGATCACGTTTGCCTAGAAGAAACAGATTCATTCGCGACTTGAAGAAACCCAGATTGTAAGCAGTGGGAACCTTTGTCTCACACCCTTTTATCTGAGTAGAACCACAGCACAGAACACTTATTAGTACAAGTAGTACAATACTAAATATGTATTTACAAACTTAATTTAAATACCGAGGCTACAGGAGCCAACCGATTCACACCAAGAAAAAAGTATTTTGCATAATTACCTATCTACGACTATCCTTATTTTCCTGGGAATTCTGCAGGAAAACCAAACACGTCTCTTAAATACTAAGGTACCTCTTTGTACAATTTAGATGAACTTATCTACCGCTTTCTTCCGAGCCATTACCAAAGCATCCCCGCCACACAAAGCCCACCTTCAATTACATTTGCCTTGCTGTATTGATGTTTGTATTCATTTCAATCAAGTCTTACGTTGGAAGCATTGTAAGGGAAAAGTGGCCGGCAGGCAAAGAACCTGGATTGAAGTGCAAATTGAGTCATTTCTACCAGCGAAGCTGCTACGGTGCCGTGGGGTGGTCACAGTGCAGAGATAACAGCAACAACACTTATATTTTTTAAATATTGCTACAAACATGACCTGCAAAGATAAAACATTATTTATTACCTACCTAAATGATAGGACCATCTGAACTGAACGTTAGTGCTAGTTTGTAAAAAATCTCATGGTCAATCATCTGAAGAAAAAACGGCCAGTTAAACTACGCCAATACCGTGGTACTGAAGCCATGAAATCTATTAGATTATTGGGCTAGCTAATTACGTAGCAGATTTTTTCATTTAGTTACTAACCTTAAATAAATTAGTATAATTATGTCAACTGCTTTCAAAAAGAGATTCTCATTAAAAAAATAAGGTGTATATTACCTGTTTTTTTTTAAATTAGGTATGTAATGGCTTGCCTTTGATCAACACCTTTTTTTATAGTAGATAGTCTTGCGCGTGGCCGCCAACTCGCCTGATGCTATAAGCGACGATGCGGTCTATGACAGAGCACGCTTGCCTAGAAGAAACCGATTCACTCTCGATTTGAAGACACCTAGATTAAAACTATCGGGGAAAAAGGAGAAGCATAGTTTGTAACTTTTTGTAAAAAAATATTATTTTGTTATTTTTCTGTGGCACATCAAAATCGTTTCGCGCGGTTGTTCAAGACGAACAAACATAAATTTGATTAGGGCAGGTTCCTGCAATCAACAACAGAACACGGTGTTTGCACGTGACGCCGGGCGGAGCTTGATTGAAACCGACGCGAGAAATGAAACCTCCCTATATTTTGATACTCGGTAGATAAACAGACGGAATTAAGATGTGAGGATGTTAGCTTGAGGTATCTATCTGAGGCCAGGAAACGAAGCAGGAAATGTGCAATATTAAATCTGCGTTATTAACAGACCAAACTTTGCATTGTGATTTCCAGTTGTCCTGGTTCACAATGGTTGCACGACTGATTTTCCTAGTGGCTGAAAATAACTGTAGGTACTCGTTTTAATTTCTTACAACCTTACCAGGTAAACATGGTTTAGCTAAAGTTAAACAATTTACTCAATTTCAAAATATTACACTTAACTAGTCAAGTTATAAACGCGGATATGAACGTAATTTTTAAAACTTGTCTTAGATGTGTTTAGTTTTTTGGAGTGACACGGTTACGGTTTGTAAGAAATATTAAAGTACCTAGGTAGAGTCCATTGTTTTCTAATCTATGGTTGAGTCCGATAACAATTTTCAACCTTGCTTCAATACCTAAAAGCTATAAAATAAAGCAAATATGAGTAAAATATACATCCACAATCATAGCAAGAAGATGTAAAGTTTGTGATTTTGTATGTTTGTAGGAGATTATCTCTGAAACTACTTGTACTATTCTTTTTTTACAGATGGAAATCTGCAATGTTACCCAGTGACATCTATACTAATATTATAAAGAGGAAAGATTTGTTTGTTTGTTTGTTTGCATTGAATAGGCTCCGAAACTACTAAACCGATTTGAAAAATTCTTTCACCGACGGGAAGCTACACTATCCCCGGGTGACATAGGATATAATCTATACCCATGCGAAGCTGGGGCGGACCGCTGGTAGAGTATATAAAATTAAACATAAATGAGGATATATACATAATGCTGCATACGTACACAACGCAGGCAAAAGGTAGCATTTAAAAAGGTCTAAAAAACACAATCTGAAATTGTCATCGTATACCCAACTAAGTGTACTTCGAATTCTGGCTTTGGCAATCTTTGTGATATCTTCTCGTCATTCTTTGCATAGTGCCTGAAGACGAAAGTCTCCTATCGGTAAGCAGAAATATGGACACTGACAGTAAAACTGGTCCATCGATTTAAAGTCGCTCAGCGAACTATGCTTGGAGTAATACGGATAACTGTTCTTATCGCTTTTCCCATGGTGAATACACGCAGCCTTATTTAATATCAGAATCGCTATCGACGCCGGCAGGTATCTGATGGGATTTTATGAAGGCTCATCAAATATTTGCGCACCTTCCCTTCGCCTTGTTACGTCGGAGTTTTATGACTTTGTTACGACTAAAATGCAATCATTTAGCTATCGGAAAAAATCAAAAGCCTGTAGAGGGAATTTTTTATGCTGTACCTACTTAATGTTCAGAGTTTTTTTCTATTCAAAAAATATTCATCACAAAAAAAAAATACGAAATTCAAAAGGGTCGGGAAAAACCTTGCCCATTAATTCATGCTGTATTAAGTAAACCCAGCGTCCCGAGTTTTTGTGCCTACTATGATGACACGAGAGCAATTGAGAAGTAGTTTCCATTCGCACAACCAGTTATTTTCGAATAGCTTTACAGTTTACAATGCCGCAATTTGACATTATTGTATTGACGTTTAACGTGCTACTGTGCCAAGACGACGGAGATCGAACCGAATTATGCGGCGTGCTGGTTGAAGTATTTACCCAACTTACGACAGGCCGCAGACACGCAGTGGGAAAATTTGCGCGGTCTATGCTGATAAAAACCTGTGATTAATTATGTAAAAAAAATATATCACCAGTCAAGATATCGAAACCCGGGTATGTCCTAAAACTGCGACCAGAACCACCGAACGATGGGCAGCAGCGTCCTGTTAGTACACGGTGAACGTACTGCGATCTCCAAGCCACCTGCCAAGCGTGGGGATTATCGCAACACCCCTTTCTAAGAGGGAGGCCTTGTTCAGCAGTGGACATTTAATGGCTGATAATGTAAGATATCGAAAACAAAATAATTATAATTTTTAGAAAAAAAAGAACCGACTTCATGACTATACATACCTACATTTACAAACTGAAACTAAAAAGTAGAAAATATTGTTTAATATTACGACTGAAATACTTTGTATCCATGGTCTTGAAAAATTTAACGAAAAACAACAGGGCCCGGTCGCCATGGAGACACTTTGTTTTTTTGAAGTTCTGTTGTAGGAACAGTTCCTCTATGTTTGCTGTTCAGTTGACAGCGTCGCTAGTGGAGAACAATGTATGAAATTCACCAAGAAATAACTGTAGTTCCAATTTTGCCCACTTTAACAGCTAAGTTGGTGGCACTGTGCAATGTACATTGAATTCGTTGCTTATCGTCATGTTTTTGTAGATTTTTCAAAAAGCGCTGATTAATGTCGATAAAAAAATTGTGGGACCACCTATGAGTTAAGACTTACCAACCAAAAAAAGAATCATCAAAAACGATTCTAAATTGGCGGAGTAATCGCGTAACAAACATACATAAAAAAACATACAGTCGAATTGATAATCGCCTCTTTTTGGAAGTGGGTTAAAAACAAAAACCATCGAAAAAAATTAAAAATGCTTCTTCGATGTCTCAACTGATTGCATAACACACCTAATTTAGAATGCAACCGATACCTATATTATATACGACGACTTCAAAGACAGTTCCTAGTTTCAATATAATTCAATAACGTACCTATTGGCTAGATTGGCAACCCCTTGCCCATAAGGCGACGCATTCAGACGCGAGCACACAATCTCGAGCAATCCATTTTAAGGTGCATTCAGACAGCCTGAGACGTTACGTGCTACGTCATCGTTAACGCCTGCGGAAAGATGAAATTCTATAAAAATGACATTAGCTTGAGATAACTTATCTCAAGCTAATGTCATTTTCATACAATTTCATCTTTCCGCAGGCGTTAACGCTAACAGAAAGTGGGTCTTGTCTAACCCCCCAGAGAGAGGGCACAAACTAACACGCTTAGTTCTTACGTCGCTCCGTGCGTGAACTGACTTGTCGTGATGTTTGAAATGACGCGACCTCTTTGCGAAGGGGCTTTCAAATCGTATTTTATTGTATTTTATGTTTGTTACCCCAGAACTCCGTCATTAATAAACATATTAAAAAAAAATGAAAGGACATTACAGGTAGGTACCTACTTTAAGATTGGTTTTATTTTATTTTATTTTATGTTTATTTAAGACCAACAGCACAAAAATATATACATAGTTTTAAATAATTATTTTAAATTACAGCCATTAATAGGTCTGTACTAGTGATATAAGTAACATTGTCATGGAAAATCACTTTTATAAACATTTAATTAAACCGGTTCAGTAGATTGGTTCTTAAATCAAAATAACTAGATAATTTATTTACTTGGATGACATAATTATTATTAGGTATGTTCAAAGGCGAACGAAATTGCGTATTTTACTAATTTTGTCGTTTTTTTTAAATAGATTATTATTTACATTTATTGTCATAGCCTGTTTGTTTGGAGTAACATAATAATCAGTTTTTTTTTTTTCGAAAAATTTTGTACAGTTTCTAGAAGAGATTCTGTGTCTATGACGCTTGCACACTCAACCCAAAAACATCCGGTCACACGCAACGTATTGCTCGCACTGAGGCGCTTGCGACGTGCGTTGCGGAGAATGCTCACAGTGAGCACTCCGTCCATACGTGCATTGTCTGGATGGACCTTTAGACTGTCGCGTCGCTGGTCGATCAGAACATAGACGGCCCTAATGAACTACAGTAACTAGTATTCAACTCAATAACGGCTCAGATGGACGGAGTGCAACTATACCTACTGTTCATTTGCTGATACTATATAGATACTGCTTTCCCAACTTTTTTGTGGTTCCGTACCTCAAAAGGAAAAAACGGAACCATTATAGGATCACTTTTTTGTCCGTATGTCCGCCTGTCCGTCTGTCAAGACCCATTTTTTCAAGAACGTGTAAAGATATCAAGTTGAAATTTATATCAAATACTCAAATCTAGTTTCTTACAGTTGTGAAAAAATAAAACTTGTAAAATTACGCGATCAAAAGATAATTGTAATTTATAATTGACTAGCGACCCGCCCGTCCGGCTTCGCACGGGTGTAATTTGTGTGCGAAGCCGGGGCGGGTCGCTAGTTATATATATATAAACCTTCCTTGAAAATGTATCTAACTGATGGTGAAAACTGCATCAAAATCCGTTGCGTGGTTTAGGAGGAGTTAGCGGCCATACAGACAGACAGACAGACGCGGAAAGCGACTTCAAAATTTATACTATGTAGAGATAATTGAAGATTTGTAGTTGGAATGTATGGAAGAACTTTATTGTCCACTACAAAGTTAAATTTGTCTTTAAATATATATTTTTTGTTTGGACTTTCTCTCTGAGGGTTCCATCTTACGGAACTCTCAGAGCACGAGTTCGACTCGTCCTTGTCCTGTTTTTTTTAAACTTATTTAAATGTACTGCGCATTCTAGTTTGTGGTGTCTACTCAAAACTTTTCTTCCCCGTCGGTTATCAGTATTTCGAGCGACGTGGCCTGCCCATTGCCACTCAAATTTAAAAAAAAATCTATAGCGAATATCCACGTTCCGGATTCTATCGCGCAAAGAAACTCTGGGCATAGCTCTCTCCGTTGCCTGCTGTGGGATTCTTGAGTTTTTCCAAAAAGTAAAAAGTTAAGGACCACGTCTCAGTACCATAATATGTCATTACTGGCAGCACACTGGGTAGGTACTCTTGGCTTTAGGCTGGTTAAAGGCTATTGTCTGTTGTTAATCTTATAAAACAGTTTGTACTCACAAGTAAAAGTAAATCTAAAAGTAGGTTTTTACCCGTGTTGACAGACATGGGTAAAGTAAGAAGGTACATCAAATGGCTTCCCGTAAAAGTTACCTCGTCCTGAAGTGCAGATTAAACTCGACCGCACGTCCGTGAGTGGACACGGCATGGACTACTGCTTACCCTGTGCTGAGAATCATTCATAGTGCAAGAGCTTGGTGTCTTCAAATCACGAGTGAATCGATCGTGCTTAATCGTAGACCGCACCATCGCATAACATCAGTCGAGGTGGCGGTCAAACGCAAGCCTACTAATCCTTATTACTATTTACTATGGAATCTACGGGAATGTACTGCGAGAGTTTTTTTTTACCTTTTAGGTATTTATCTGGAGACGATCTACGAAGCCATAAACACACTTTCCAGGTATTCATTGAGCGATCGTTCATCCAATTTAACGATGACTTTTCAATTGAGCACAATTTCTCTCAATTGTTATGATTCATTCCCCAGTTGTAGTTAGCAGCCAGCTAGTCTTTACTTGGTAGGTACCAACCTTCTATTAATAAAATGGTATGAGTGAATGAAGGTCACATATACGATACACATACATTACAAAGTCGAACCTCTGGCGTTGAATATTTTTCAACTGACAAAAATAAGGTTTTCAATTCAACTGATTTGTGTGTAGGTATGTCACGCGATTGCTTGCAATTAGAAAAAATACAAAAAAATTAGCATTTGGCTTATTCTGCAAAGAAAGCAAAAATCCTACAAAAATATTATCAGATCTTCGTTTTTTTCGCATAAACGTTACATAACTTACTTAGACTGCCCAAAACTCTTAACAAAGAGTGCTATTGACATATTTGCGCAAATCCTTAATTTAATTTGCTCCTTTGTACCGCAGAACAGTGTTAGGGTCCAACTCGCCTGTACCAAGAATACCTAAGTAATTTTATTAATGAATTTCAGCAAAATACAGATTTGGACAGTTTTGGAGACACAATGACAAAATTCAAAATTAAATAATATCTACTCTAGGTTGGCCGAAAGGGCCAATTAACTCTACTGTACAAATGGAATAAGATACCTATACTGGCAACTTTTTCATTGTTTATCAGGTTCTCGAATGGAAACAACAACTGGTAAGAGCCACCCACAAGATGGACAGACGACCTAAAAGAGACTGCAGGGAAACGCTAAATGCAGGCCCCTTCCAACCAGCCCTTTTGGAGATCGTTGGAGGAGGCCTATGTCAAGTAGTGGACGTCCTATAGCTGAAATGATGATGATGATTGGCAATTTTAACCCGTGCACTGTCTTGCCAATGAGGTTTTGTGTTTTTTTAATTCTTTCCGGTAATTTGGTTGCTTCGATACAGGCTTGCCAAGTGATCCCGGATACCAATTAGACAAGTGTTGTTTGATCCAAATTACTATATTCCTAAAATATTAATTTATAGAATTGTACTGTTGTTTCTTGCCGTAATTAAGATTATTTTTCTATCTCTATAAATAAATTAGGAAAAATATGACGTAAGTACATGAATAATTAAATTCGCCTCTACCTCTCGGCGTATTATCGTCCCGTGTTGGTCCACACGGGTCGAATTAAAAAGTTTCCGACAATTTCGGTGCGGGAAAACCACGCCGGGTGTACTTATACGCAGTAAGCATTATTTAATCTGTACTGATTGCTCGCCGTGCTACCGTGTCGGGGACTAGCCACAGTCTGCAGACCCTGGTCGGTATCTAATAAATGTTAGTGATTGTCATATTACACAATGCAGCTGTAATGTAATCGTTACACCAGCATGAAAGAGCAATATTATTATCATTCATTCATTCATCATCAGCCATTAAATGTCCACTGCTGAACAAGGCCTCCCTCTTAGGGAGGGGTGTTGCCATAATCCCCACGCTTGGCAGGCGGCTTGGAGATCGCAGTACGTTCACCGTGTACTAACAGGACGCTGCTGCCCATCCTCCGGTGGTCCTGGTCGCAGTTTTAGGACATACCCGGGTCCATATTATTATATTATTATCGCTTTTATCTAAATAAAAATAAAGTACATTTTTTGAATGAAAAGAACTCATACTAGACAATCAATACTACTAAATGTACAAACTTAACTAAAAAGTAGAAATATTACAGTTAAAACGTAGGTTAACGTCCTTATGCTGAATCCCAGAGAAAACAAATATTTTTTGGTAGGCAACCTCAAACCAAAACGCCATCTAAGTAAGATGTTTAAATATTTATGATTTTTATTGATTCTCTCAAAAAGACCGGAATCATTATCTATCAATAATGATCATATACATTATACACTGTTGAGAAGACTTAGGGTTTAAATTAGTTAGTCGGAATTAATTTTAGTATTGAAACTAACGTGGTTTTCACACATTTTGTTTATATGCATTATATGGGTATTACTCACGTAAGCTAAACGGCTTCTACTATAAAATACCATCGAATGCGGTTGAAACTACAGTCGGAATAACCGCCCTAATCTTTTGTGAGGAATTCCCGGGTAATATAAACAAATTACTATTGAATTAATGCTTAAAGGTAGACTAAGGAAACTTCGTCAGTGAAGTTTATTCTAGACTGTTAATAAAGCAATGGACAAAAGTACTTATCCTAATAAGTACTTTTTACACTAAACAAGAGGTGGTAAAGCCGTGGAGCGGATATAGTCCTAAGTCGTTAATTGGATTGCATCTAGTAAATAGGCACAGCGAGTCGATGTAACTCGAGCGTGGCTCGGCTAACGAAGATGCGCCTGCATGCCACACACGAGACGACCTACAAATAGGAGCTGGACAACTTTAATGCTCATAGGCCAGGAGCTACCACCGATTTGAACAATCGGCTAGTGCAGTCGTACCTACGCAAAGTGTGATCCGTAAAGCCCTGGGGCCTTTGATAGGGCTCGTAATCACCAAACCCCTAAAGAACGAAACACATTGTGTTATCACAAAGGTAGGTGACACGCAGCATAATAATTTTTTTTTTAATGTATTTATTTAAAGTATTTCCATCAAGTGAGATCGCGGTTATAAACGGTCCTAATAGGATGTAAAAAATAAAAGTTATGTTCTGTATGACTTCAAATAAATAAGTAATATGTAATTATATAAGTCTTGCTGAATTAAACCTGAATACTGAACTGAACTGGCCAATAACATTTATAGACGTGCATTTATGGTACTTATAAAGTTGCCAAAGCCATAATATATAACTGTGGTTAATATTGCTAGCATTTTGAACGATGCCTACGGGCAGTGGTTTATTAGATTAGTGTAGTTTAATATATTTTTATTTTGTTAAGTTTGTGTCTTTGGTTTAATTTAGGGAAATTGATTATGATTCCTAATATGTATACTTTCCTGCCGAAATAAAATTCACGCAGGTCACATTTATAAAAACATGAAATAATAATTATATTAAACCTTTAATTGTTTCTTTATAGAATCACAAGTTTAATAGAATCCTACTTTATATTATAAACGCGAAAGTTTGTATGTATGGATGTATGGATGTTTGTTTCTCTTTCACGCAAAAACTACCGAATGGATTTTAATGAAAGTTTACAATAATATGGCTTAAGTCATAAGTCATAAGTAATTTATTGATAAAATGACAATTTACACGTCAAATAACAAATGTTCACTTAAAGTGAGAAAAATTACAATAATAATTACTTAATTGATTAAATTAGACTATAAATTGCATTACAGAAATAATAAAACAAAAAATAATAATAATACATGTCTTACAATTCCTACCTATATGGTAAAGGTACATTCATATGTCAAATCTATAAAATTCGTCGAATCTGTAAAAAGACTGCTCGATGAGTCAAATTTTTAACCTATTTTTGGACGACTGCAGACTCGTGGCTGCAGTTATTTCATTCGGTAAGTGGTTGTAAACCGTCGGACCCATGACGTGCGTTAACTTGGAGGACTTCTCGAGAGAGCGCGGCACGGACAACAGTTTATGTCTGTTGCGGGTGAGGCACCTCTGCACTGAGCCCCGCTCTGCATACTCCGCTAGGTTTATCCTCACGTACACTGCCACTTGAAATATCAATATGGCAGGCAACGTAAGGATTCCCAGCTTCCTGAAATATTAATATAAATAAGGACGAGCCGGAGTATCCCATGGTACCCGCGCCACGCACCGCACTGCACGCTTTTGCATGCGGAACGCTCGCTCCCAGTCCTCGGCTCTAGCCCATATCTCAGCTCCGTACTGCAGCTGAGAGTGCACCGTTGCAAAGTAACACGCTCGTGCTACCTCGCCCAGCTTATACATTGGCATAACACATAGGCTATAACGGGTTGTAGTAGCGAGGCCGAAGGCCGAGCTCTACGCGTACGAAGTAGCGGGTTTCAGCTAGTATTAATATAATCCTGCATCAAAATTTCAAAAGTTATATTTTCTAGGGTCTGCCTCCTGGCACATTCTGAATAAGTCATAAGACGGTCGGTGGTCAGACGACGTATGCAAACTAATGGCAAGTAGAGTCCGAGTGGACAAACTTAGAGTTCCACACTTACTTCCACAGGCCGTGGAACTGTACCGGACTTCGACCACTCTTCGCTAATTGTGCTGGAACTTGGTCGCGATCGTCAAGTTTGAGACACACTGGAGTATGATGAAAATTGAATACTATAAATCATTAATTTAAAAATCCAACTTCAAAATGAGTAAACATGTTTACTTGGATGACATACTTTTTCCAGTTATTTTGATTTAGTACTAAACTACTGAACCGATTTTCATTACTATGGGACCAAACAATCCTTACAAATCCTATCCTACTTCCCACTAATGATATAAACGCGAAAGTTTGTATGTACGGATGTATGAATGTTTGTTCCTCTTTCACGCTGCAACGGAACAACGGATCGACCTGATTTTTTGCATGGGTATAGTTCAAGAGCCAGAAAGTGACAGGCTACTTTTCATCATCATCATCACAATTTTTCATCACTACGCGGGTGAAACCGCGGGGCGAGCTTAATGAGGATTACGATGGCATTCTTTAAAGCTATGAGAGAGACCTCGTTATTAGAGGTAAGTATTTATCTTGAGATATGGTTATTAAACCAAGCAGTCGGTGGAAAACGGTTGATGATGATGATGATGATGATAGTTCAAGGGACGGAGAGTGACATAGGCTACTTTTCATCATCATTATAATTTTTCATCACTACGCGGGTGACACCGCGGGGCGCAGCTAGTAAAAATATAATTCCAAGACCAAAATATTGACAGCAAGTAAATGAAACGCTGTAACCCAGTCCTAACACATAAACTTTTAGAACTGCTAAGAGGTCAGCAATTAGTCAAATTGCGAGCGGTTGACTTGTTTGACTTGGAGACAGCGGGACAGTCTTTGATTCGGCTTCGTTTAGCCCTTACATAATTACAAGGGGCAGGATCACCTGGATGAGTTGGTTAAACATTTGAAATCCCCGAAGTTGTTAATTGATTGAATAAATTTAATTTCACCAATTAAATGATGAGAAAACCTCGCCTTAATAGGCATGTACTTATCTATACTAATATTATAAAGAGGAAAGATTTGATTGTTTGTTTGTTTGCATTGAATTTAATACGGATAATAAAATATAATATATTACGGATTATATTTAGAAAAAACAGAGATTGAATAACTTCATCAAAGCTTTTGCTGTAAGGAACCACAAACCAAAACGTCATCTGTGTATATATTTTTGGTTTTTCCTTGACAAAAAGCACTAAATCAAATTCGATAAAATTTATAATAAACCCCTGAAACATTACATAAAAAAAAACATAATTGGCGGAGTAAACACGTAATAAACATACAAATATTCAGTCGAATTGATAACCCCCTCCTTTCGTCGGTTACTCCGGCAATATGAATTGATTTTGATGATTTTTGTGACGTAACGTGGTATATGAAAAGGATTTCATTTTTTTAATTTATTTATGACATGTTACATATATTACATGTTTACTGTCACCAAAAATCCTCGCAGATCTGGGTGAGACGTTTTCTGGCTCAACGCATAAGCACTGCCATTCAACGTGGCAATGCCGCCAGCATGCTGGGTACGCTGCCAACTGGTAGTGGCCTTGAGCATTTGGATTGTCTTTAGACCTTCAACGGTCTATGGGCAGTTTAACTGTATTTTAATATGGGCTAGCGCCTTTATTAACTAAGCAAAATACAAGCTAAAACTACAAATACAGTTAGACTGCCCATAGACCGTTGAAGGTCTAAAGACAATCCAAATGCTCAAGCCCACTACCAGTTGGCAGCGTACCCAGCATGCTGGCGGCATTACCACGTTGAATAGCAATGCTTATGTGTTGAGCCAGAAACACACCGGCATTTGTAGTTTTAGTTTTAGCTTGTATTTTAAAATTTTAATAAAGGCACTTGCCCAGTAAAAAAAAAAACATTAAGTAAACATTTTTTTTTATGCCATAGGTGGCAAACAAGCAGACGGGCTGCCTGATGGAAAGCAGTCACCGTCGCCTATGGATACTTGTAACACCCGAGGCATCACAAATACGTTACGACATAATCGCGAATGAGTGCAATTTACTAATATTTGTTGTTTGTAAGTATTTTCATTCTAGAAATATGCCCTGTATCTGGAGATCGCAAGACGCAGCTAGTATTAGCTTCCTCAAAAACCATACCATCCTACCTATTCAGAAGTTCACGTGTACCGACCATCCTGATAATCCACGAAGCAATCAAAGTTGCCTCATTCATAATGTATGAATGGACTGCCGCTTCGCTTCATACATACATAACCATGCGAGTTCAGAATGGTATCGATAAATCATTACGTACAATTAGGAGAGGAAAGCAAAACTAAAATTATGATTGTTAAGTATAATAGGTAATTAAGTAGGTAAGTAGCGTTTTTTATTTATTTATTTGATAACTAGCTACCCGCCCGGCTTCGCGCGGGTGTAATACGTGCGAAGCCGGGGCGGGTCGCTAGTTATATATATAAACCTTCCGTGAAAATGTATCTAAGTGATGGTGAAAACCGCATTAAAATCCGTTGCGTGGTTTAGGAGGAGTTAGCGGTCATACAGACTAACAGACAGGCAGGCACGGAAAGCGACTTTTATGTATACTATGTAGAGATAGAGAAGAGAACAGAAGAGAAGAGATAGAGATAGAGTTTGACCGCCAATTCACCTGATGTTAAGCGATGATGCGGTCTACGGTGGAGCTCGCTTGCCTAGAAGAAACCGATTCACTCGTGATTTCAAAAAAGTTGTTGTGAGTATGGTAACCTATTGTGTTATTATTTGTGGCAATGTACGCTTTCTTTCCGTGTAACCCTGGTTTAAACGAAGATATAAAACCAAAAGACGGACATTGCGTGCGTAGTCATAGTATAGGTATCCTTCCTTTGGGCTAGTACCACCGTTATTTGTAACCCTGTGTTAGGCATCTCATATAAATGATTTCACAACATTTTCGACAATTTTTGAACTTGAGAGTTGTGATTGCGCAATCTAGGAAATAAACCAGCCAAGTGCGAGTCGGGTTCGCGCACTGAGGGTTCCGTACCACCACAAAATGCAATAATTATCAATTATTCTGATAAGTCTGAAAAAATATCAGCTGCACATGTTGTCTAGTATGTGAATAATCGTTTTCTATGGAACAGCTGATATCTTTTTTACTGTTTCAGGGTTGGTCTCAAAGTAAAAGTTGTCCATAATGAGTATAACGAATACCTTTCGGTTTAGCATACTTTTTAGGGTTCCGTAGGGTGTCTGTCTGTCTGTTTGTCCGTCTGTCCGTCTGTCCGTCTGTCCGTTTGTCTGTCTGTCCGTCTGTCCGTCTGTCAGAGCTACCTTTTAACGGCTGTATCTTTCGAATCGTAATAGATGGTCAGTTGAAATTTTTACAGAATATGTAACGTTACGGCGGAATAACTAACAAATAATAAAAAAGTCAAAACGAAAGGATACAACAAACGTATTTTTTTAACGTATTTTTTATTAGCTCTAATGTAGTTCTCGTTCGATAACCGAAGTGAAGCAACGTCGAGCGCGGCCGGTACTTGGATGGGTGACCACCTGGGCGTTGACGGGATGTTGTCATTTTGTACAATTTTTTTGTACTTTAGAAGCTATTACATTATGCGGTGTTACGGAACCCTCGGTGCGCGAGCCCGATTTGTACTTGGCCGGATTTATCCCTTATTACCCTGTATAAGTAGACAGAATCACGCAGCGATCATTAGCGATGGTAGCAAACATCTATCAATCACATACAATAATAACCTGAATCCGTCTATACCAGGATTAATCCTTCATTTCGACATGTGTCTGGATGATTCCTACAAATAACCCTTTCGCCCAACTTTCACCTATTGTGCTTTTCGCGTTTGGTTTTTCGTAAAGCATTATTTGAAAAATAAATAAGTACATTATATTCATTAAAAGACTTGTTTTCAACGTAAGCTTACTGCGTATTCAGTAGATAATTTCCTTAAGTCCCTCTTTTCCGACTTTTAGCAGATGTTTTATCTAGGAACCCCCAAAGTTAATAAAATACCTATTTATTAAATTATGTCTGCGATATCTTAATATACAGATTAAACCGCAAACGTACCTACATTTTACAAAAAAACTATACTTTTCGCAAAATATGAAATTAACCTCAAAAAGTAGCGAAACGCACGATCTGTGTGTAATAAGCGTCATGGTTTTGTTCTAAACCAAACCTCATGGTCATCTGTAGTAATAAGCGTTTCTTAAAAGTGATAAAACCTCGCCTTCAAGATAAAACATTATAAAACAGACCGGGCTGCTGCATATATCGGCTTCATTCATAAATTGCCATATTTATTATATTTGCCCTAATTGGGTCATTATGTTTATATAAGTTTCACCTATTTAGCATAATGTGAAATAAATGAATTGACTTTGATTTTGTTAAACGACTTCTATAAAGCACGTTATCAATTCGGTTATATTTTTAATTGTGGTTTTTATGGTTGTATGTTACCGTCATTTATGAAAAGATATGAAAATTTATTGAAAGAAAAAAAATCTGATTGAGAATCCTTTTTTAAGTATTTTGAAAGGCGTTAAGCCTGAACATGTTATTCGGTTACGTGGACGACCTTATAATATTTTGTGGTTGTACGAAACCCTCAGTGCGCGAGCCCGACTCGCACTTGGCCGGTTTATTAATATTCATGTGACATATTAAACAAAAATTAATACACTGTTTTAAACTATCACGGTTGTTCACTAAAGTTATATGATCCCGTAAATAATAGATAATAATATAACTTTAGAAATGAATACCTTCCTAAGTTATGTATTCTTATTTAGTTGTATATAATTATATCATACGCAGTTATAACGCAAGTACGTTATGTAGGTATTGTTGGACAAACTAACAATTTATCACGTAAATACCAACATATGATGCAATTCTTACTGCAAATAGTTTCAGGTTTTTGTGGTTATAAAACCATAAATTGTAAACAAAAGATGTGTGGCAGTCTGTGACACAGAGCTTAGTCTTTTTTGCTACGCAAAACTGTGATGTCATCATTATCATCATCAGCAGCAGCAGCCAGAAGACGTCCACTGCTGAACATAGGCCTCCCCTTAGGGGGGGGGGGATTGCCATAATCCCCACGCTTGGCAGGCGGCTTGGAGATCGCAGGAGGATCCATCATTCAAGTAGGAGATGCTGCTGCCCATCCTCTAGTGGTTCTGGTCGTAGTTTTACGACATACCAGGGTTCCAGCTGTGATGTATAATTTATATATTTACTAACGCTTCTTAACGCGGGCCCGAAACAGCGCAGTGTTGACAATTACGCGAACGTGTACTTTAACGCGCCGAGATACGGTTTGCGGTCGCGAACTTTTCGCATCACCTAAACAGAATCGCTTAAAACAAGTAGCTGTAATTTCCCAGTTTAAAAAAAACGGACAAATGCTTGTCAGGGTTGCAAACTAAGGGTTCTGTACTACCACATAGCTTGTTAGCTACTAAAGTACAAAAAATTGTGCAAAAAGACAAAATCCCATCAACGCCCAGGCACGGACGGACAGACAGACAGATAGACATCGTAAAATTGCTATTCTAATTCTGTGAATAAGTTATGTCAGAATAAGTAAGGATACGCGGACTTTAAAAAAAAAGGATAAGTTTAACCTCAGAGCAGACCATACAAGATATGGTAAGGTGGCGTAGCGAGTGCTAGAATAAATCGAAATAATCGAGATACAGCATGAAACAAGTCAAAGGCATTAGGTGAGTAGCTACTTATATCTAAAAACAAGTTTTTACTGAAATGATGCTTATATTTTTTATTAAAATGTTGTATTTTTATTTTGGGGGCAATTTTGATAATATTTCAATGTTGGGTATCGTATATCGTATTGTCACCAGAACTAAAAAGGCGTCTGTCAAATTTCAGCAAAATCGGTTAGGAGGAACTAGTCTCATTCAGCTTATAAATCTGGTCTAATTCAGTTTAGAATCCCAAAGATTTGACCTAAAAAAAAAACCTTATAACAAGCGCGCTAAAGAAGCAGGCAAGAACTTCAGCCATGAAAGCAGTTATTACTTAAGGTGCGCACACACGTTCCAACGAGGCAGTTAAGTCGCGGCATCTACCGTGCAGTTAAGGGCAAGGTACGCGTAACGACGGCACAATGAGCCAAGTCCCATTCGAGATGTCTCCGCGATAATTGCTTCCTTCAGATGTAGCTACGTATGTCGAGGAGACAATTTTTAGGGGTGTCAAGTGCTTGAAGGGCCATTGTTATGGTAATCGGGCAAATTACCTCGCTCGGTTTTATGGTTATTTAAAAATGTACCAGATTCTGGGTCTTTATTTAGATTTTCGCAACGACATTTCAAGTTTTGACAGATTTGAAGACAGACCTAAAAACATCCTAGACTCTATAGATTAAAAATAAATTTCTCAAGATTCGTCATTATAAAAATTTAATTAATAATTAAATTAATTAACTAATTGTTTAGTTAGTTAGTTATTAATTAAGTCCAGTAGTTGTATTGTAATTGTAAGTCAGTTGGTGTGTGTTGTGTTTTGGAGCCAACGTAAAAAAACGTCTCTCCTCATTGTATTATTTTCCTAAAGTCGTATGTAATCATGTGTCGAGTATTAATGTGTAATAATGGTGTTTCTTTTTTTACTATGTATTAGTAGGAAAACATGCTGGATTGTGGGAAAGTGATACAATGAGGTAAAATATGCATTGTCATGTTGAAAGCCCCTAGTAAAATCACCCCCACTTTACTAATGACTTGGACTTGACTTCATTTTTTTGACTCTGATTGTGACTATGACTTGTTTGACGATATTTATTAAAACATGAAAATATTTCAATGCTTAACACTGGCAAATGCACAAGACCCGCGATGCCAACATCCTCTAATGAGGAAAGATTTGAAAAAGATTCTCCTTTGATTAATTTTGCAATACTGTTTAGTTTAGGTAGGTTTGTTTTCGTTCTGATTGGATTTTTCTTTAATTCCTCATAGATATTACCCTGATTTCATAAATTACGTTTAAGAGTCTTAAATATTAATTGTTTTTGCACAGTACTTACTTACATAATAATTATTATTACTACAAAACAAATTAGTGATTGTGAAGCCCCTGTAAATTTTTGCTTATTTTTAAAATAAGTAATAATTAGTTGTATAATTATTTTCTACTTGGATAATTCACATTCAATCAGAATTAAAACAACTAACTCTAATATTCTAAAGCTGTTCCAGCCCTAGTTTAGTGGAGGTGTTTGAGCAAATTTGCATAGAGTCGCCATAAAAATACCGCGAGAGAACGTCGCCTCATTAACGTAGAGGTGCACTTAACACCAGACACTAGGGGACTGGTAGTCTTAACAGTGGTACATCTGCTGTTGACGTCACGGAAGTTAGGAATATTGAACTGAGTTATATAATACAAGAGTTAGGTACAACATGAGGTCCTTTAAAGGCGTGTTAATAGGGTTTTAAAGGGACCGACCCGAACGTAGTTGTGTTGTGATGCCTCTGGTGTTACATGTATCCATAGGCGACGGTAACTGCTTAGGTAATATTAGGCAGCCTTTCAGCTTGTTTGCCACGTATAGTGCCACTTTTTTTACAAACTTTTGTTAATGTATTGGAAATGTAAAAATTCATGAACAGCGCCCGGACTTCGGCCCATACCTACTTTTTATACTTGCCCGATTTTGATGAAACGCTGTTCCTATATTCAAATTTGTTGGTAATATGTTTTTTTTTTGTTTTGAAAAACCTTATATTTTTAATTATACTTGAAAATATTTTTTTACATGTGTCATCAAAACCGGCAATGGTTTCCGAAAAACTAATATTTTTGTGTCAAAATAAATAAATGGCTTGTGCTCTGATCTCGCCTTAAGTGTATTAAAGTTGTCACCAAAATAAATATTTATCAAAGGTTACCGAAGAAAAACATTTAAATTCAAAAATTATAGGTTGTCATGCTTTTAAAAATAACCTGTGCGAAGATCGTTCAAGTAAATCCAAGAGTCTATTTTCAATTTAATTCTAACTGCCAAAATAATGAAACGGCTTCATAAACCCAAAGTACGAACATTCCAGAAGCATCCTACGACCGGACAGACCTAGAAGATACACGCAATAATCCGTTTACTTTTATCTCTGTACCCCTTATGTTTGACAAATGTATCCCTGATTTTGTTAACACTTTATGACATAGAGAATAGAGTTGAAAGTTTCGTGGTGTAACTGCAAGATGTTTTGTCAAGATGGTCCGTCAAAGAGGTTATTACCTGACAGATATAAGACAGTCCAGTAGGTACGAGGCAGAGGACGGCCCCGGGCGAATAAAATGCAAATATCGCGCTGTGTAGTGTGTGCCTTATCCAGCTAACGTAAGGATGGGACTTTTAGAGATGGGAAGATGTCAACGACATACAAGATTTTATGAAAACTGTAGGAAAAAGGCGTTAGCATTTACCAACTTAAAAAAAAATACTTTGTTGTTTTATGCCACCCCCGTAAGACAAACACAATTAATATTACCAAATTATAGACATAAATCACTTGCTTACATAATTTTCACAGCACTTGGCTTCCTCAGAAACTGGCGTAGCCAAAATGCCGTTACATAGACGGACATCATACATTCTGTAATGTCTATATAACAGATCCCGTCTCAAAGCCTCGTTCCGGACACACTCCCAATATTATTTGCCAATCTTATGCTAGAAATAATTATTTATCATGCACAATAACATATATAAGAATTATTTCTACAAAATTTTAGCCCTGCATTAAAAAGCAATTTTAATGCAGGCGCCCAACGTGGTATTGATCATAGAACTTTTCTGAAGTCCAAATCGTTACTAGGGAGATTTTCTAGGTTGTATAATTTTATGTTTGGTTGAAGGTAAATACATTCAGCGAGATTATTATGGATGTTCGTGATTTGGATTATGATTATGGTCGCGTGCCATCTCTCTCTCACGCGCATGATGCGAGTAACTAGATGCAAATGGGATGGCATGTAATCAGGATCACAATCAAACTTCTTTAATAAATTCGCACATCAGAGTTATAGCACAGGTAAGAAAGATCTTTTCAAAAACGTTCGCATGCTCTAAGAATGTGTCGGTCCCATCTCTAGAGCAGCAAACCGCTGATTCGGTGTAGCTTGTTGGTCGCGTTTACGAGGGTCGCTGTAAACTGTAAAAAGCGCAAACTGTTTGTTTATGCGCAGTAACGATTGAAAGCCACCGACGGCAGTGGGCGGCGAATTGAAAACTCCGTGCTCGTAGCTGTCCTCGTAAACGAACCTGCGCTTTTACTGCCGACTCCACGCGATGGACCGCCTTCGTTTCTTTCAGTTTAAAAAACGCTAGCTTCACTGTTTGGCTATCTGGGTTGCCTTCGAAGTTATAGAATATACCTACTCAGTTATATAAAAACTACTGTAGGTACTTCTTATTAGCCGACTTGAAAAAAAAAAAGGTTTCTTAATTAAAGGATATATTTTTTGAATCGGTCCCATAGAAATTTCATCAAAATCGGTTTACTTGTTTAGCTTTAAAATCTTAATAACTGGAAAATTCGGTTACTTGGATGACCATATTTGGAATTGCGTATTTTATTTTTGTGAAGTCGGTTTTTTAAATTGATATCGGCTAATTATAGAGAATTTTTTGCTCAGCGGCCAACTGAACCCTTTGGTGTGTCCATATCTTTACGGTGCATCGCTCTGTGCATTGGCCAAAAAGGGCGGTGGCGTAAGGCCTATTGCTATTGGTAGCGTCTTTCGCCGCTTGACTGCCAAATTAGCTTGCCGCGCCGTTAAGAATGAGATGGCTGGCTACCTGCAGCCTCACCAGTTGGGGTTCGGTACGCACTTGGGCTGTGAGGCGGCAATCCACGCTACGCGAACGTATGTAATGAATGCGGAAAATACGGGCTGCATCGTGCTGAAACTCGACATTCGCAACGCGTTCAATACTTTGGAAAGAGACGTTCTGCTGGGGGAGGTTAAGGAAAAAGTCGCATCTCTCTATCCCTTCCTCCACCAAATTTATCATTCTCCATCTAAGCTCTTCTTTAATAATAACCTCATTCCTTCTCAAGTGGGAGCCCAGCAGGGGGATCCACTCGGCCCACTCGTCTTTAGCTTGGCCATCCACAAGATCATTCTTGAGCTCAAATCTCCCTTGAACATCTGGTATCTCGACGATGGTACCATCGGAGGTAAACCGGAAGACGTATTTCAGGATCTAGAGACCCTTATTCCTCGTCTCAAAGATCTGGGCCTGGAGGTGAATCCCACTAAATGTGAATTTTTCCCCTGTAGTTGTGAGGCTCGTACACACTTTACTCGTTTCAGTGATATTTTACCTGGCCTTAGGGAACTTTCGACTTCGGATTTTTACCTCTTGGGATCTCCAATTTTTTTGGATGCAGTTCCTGAGGCCATCACATCGCGTACTCAGCTTCTCCTTACCACCCAGGAACGTCTCAAAGACCTTTCCGCGCACGTGGCGATTGTCCTGTTGCGTATGTGCTTTGCCCTACCAAAAATCACATACCTGCTACGGACTACCCCTACCTGGAATTGTCCAGAACAGGTATCTTCTTTTGACGAAGCCCTAAAATCGGTGGTCGAGTCCGTCCTGAACGTCTCCTTTGATGAGTCTCAGTGGTCTCAGGCGGCTCTTCCGATTCGGTATGGGGGTCTTGGGGTGCGATGCGCTCGTGAAGTTGGCTTGCCGGCTTTTTTGGCATCGGCGCATGGGGTTGCGGACCTCGTCACTACCATTCTTCGCTCCAATGGTGACGGGGACAGCATTCCCTATGTGTCGGATGCTTTGACAGCTTGGGTGGCCCTCAACTCGGGTGCGACGAGCCCAGAGGCGGTTAAGGTTCAGCGGGCGTGGGATGATGTCGGGGCTAAGCGGGTCCAAGGACTTTTGTTGGCACGTGCTACTGGAGCAGATATGGCTAGACTCCTGGCTGTGTCGCAGCCAGAATCCGGGGCATGGTTGCACGCGCTTCCTTCTCCTCACCTGGGCACCTTACTGGACGACGACTCTTTGCGTGTGGCGGTGGCCCTTCGCCTGGGCTGCAAGGTGTGTGAACCCCACAGATGCACCTGCGGTTCCATGGTGGAGGCCGATGGCTATCACGCGCTGGGTTGTCGTCGTTGCGCAGGGAGGTTTCCGCGTCACCATGCACTCAATGACATAGTCCGGAGAGCCTTTGTGTCGGCAAACGTCCCCTGCGTGCTGGAGCCTCCAGGGCTCTGCAGGTCTGATGGGAAGAGGCCGGACGGGCTGACTCTCGTGCCTTGGAAAAACGGGAAGTGCCTGATATGGGATGCTACTTGCGTCAGCACTGTCGCCGCCAGCCACCTGAGTCGCACCGTCCGCTCACCGTCAGCAGCGGCGGAATATGCCGCTGATAAAAAGAGAGAGAAGTACGCAGCGTTGGAGCCGCTTTACAATTTTGTGCCCGTTGCCGTGGAGACCATGGGTTGTTGGGGGACTGAGGCCAAGAAGCTCATTTCGGAGATAGGGCACAGGCTCAAGGAAAAGTGTGGTGACTCCCGCTCCGGCTCGTTCCTGGTGCAAAGGTTGGCCATTGCCATCCAACGCGGTAACGCAGCGAGTGTTTTGGGTACCTTTGCGCCGGGAACGGTCAGGGGTGGGTTATTTGAATAGTTATAAGTTTAATTGTAATTTGACTGACATTTTGAATAATAAATTTTTCTTACTGTATTAAAAAAAAAAAAAAAAATTATAGAGTACCTATCTTGTTTAAAGAGTGTCAAACTTAATTCGCATATTTTGTACCGAATCAACTGAAAGTAAATACCTAGCTTTTGTGTTTTTATAAATTATCCTCCAAATATAATTGAGGAGGTGAAGAACAAAACGTCACTTTTCCACTTTTGAAAATTTGATTTTTTTTTCTTTGGGCAAAAAATTATAAATTGAATGAAGCATGTAAGTAAAACCTTGTCAAAAACACCTCTTTTCCTATATAAAATTTCATTTGAAATCGAGAGTTTCGACACTTTTCCGTTGAAAAAGAGAAATTCCGTCGAGAAATTTTTATGTATTCTCTTAAATTTGAAAAACTGGAAATGTGAGGTTTTGTTCTTCACCTCCTCAATTATCCTACCCTGAGAGCACCTACTCACAATGATGACGCCCAAAATGGGTCTAAATGTAAATAATTTGAATTTACGACTAATATTTAGTGGTGGCCATAGATGTTTTATTAACCCAGTTCTGTGAATCTCGTTTTTCTTTTACCGCATTTAATGGCGGAGTATCAATCTTTGTGCCATGTCTATTAAATTAAGTGCCACCATAGAATTTGCGAAAATGCATGTAAATAGACAAAATAAGCGTGTTGAAGCCATGGTATAAAGTTATGATGGGACCATAAACACAGCAACGACGTGCTTCGCCGACTTGAAGAATAAATAGTTATGTACGAGTAAATATTGTTTTATTTTATGATGGTTTTTATGTCATTGGCGTAATTCGGACACTTGGACGGCGGCGCATACGAATGGGACAGATTGCCGCATTTGAGTACAAATTGCTTGATTTCTTAAAAAAACTGTAAGAATTTCATGAATACGATTACTTACTAAACATTTAGGAGCTTTTGCACAAATTAATAAAAAACAGTATACATTTTATAAAAATAGTAAAAATAATAGACAACGTAAACTTTTTGTAGACTTTTCTGATTATTGTGTTCTTGAGATGAAACATGAAAATACAACAGAAATGTCTACTCAGTTTGTCTTATAAGGAAAACAGTGTAATGTAGTGGCTTAATCCAATAAACTACTGATACGTCGCGATGGGGCTAAGCCTAAGATATCCGCGACCACTTAGCGAGCTCCTCTTATTCCTAGCATTGTGTATTCAGTGCGTGTGTTCTCCGCACAGGCAATCACTAGATTGGATCGCAGCCGCGCTTTCATTCAAATTGCTCTCCTTTTTAATACCCTCACTTTTATCCTTACCCTTACATCACACAACAACATGCGCAGAATACTGCCACAGCGTATCTTTTTCATATACAAAAAAATTTTCCTCTGGATATATGCTCTTGAATGTTGTTTGGAATTCGCAAAGCTGTGGTTAGTAAATATTTTTTTTATAAATGTAGGCTGTAGCATCAGTTTACGATCGTCCGAGTGACGTTTACTCCCGTTTTGATTTATGAAACTTTTACAAAATACTTTCCTTTGTCTGTTGATTATTCGAATGGTATCGAGTCACGGTGGGAAGGCCTCTGTGTTTTTTATTAGTGAAAGTTATTCGCATCGGCGAGTGTATTTTATCCGGTCCTATCTCGTTTTATCTGGATGGCACCGAAATGAGTTTTGTTTATGTTTTCACCCACAAATAACGACACGGCTTTGGACAATAAAATCGTAAAAGTTTAGGTCTATTTTTTGTCTAGACTCGTAATACTAGTTAGACGTTTTAACGCTGTTTTTGATTGATTCTCTGATATGTTTTCGGACAAAAGCCACAATAAACCATTGAGTATGTTAATTTAGTTTTTTTATTATTAAAATATAGGCTTACGTGTAACCGCCATCTCGCCTGATGACCCTGATGTTAAGCGAAGATCTAAGATGACTGCGTAGATGATTTACGATCATCTACGCGTGCCCACGCGTGGCTAAAAAATCGATTCTCTCTTTTTCTCTACTTCCGTACCTACCAATTGACTTGTTAATAAAATAGCTTGTTGCATGGCACTTATCCGTACATTCACTGCACCAACGGCGTCGTATTAAGTGTCGAAGTTATTCCGAAGGTTCAATACAGTTCTACTATCAGTTGCAACTTTCAAGTGGGTCTCGAGTGCGGTCGCCGAGGCAACATGTTGCTGTCGCCGGCGCTGATTTATCGCAATAAATTACTGATTCTGATTCCTATTTGCACTCTCGCACTATCATTATGAAGTCCATTCTGGTGAAAATTTATTGAGCGGGACTAAAAGTGTTGATACTCTTAGTAGCTATAAGTCCAAAATAAAAAGTTGCAAAAAGTAGTTTGCAAGTATAAACTTATATATGGAAATACATCTTCTTCTTCTTTTACATATAAAAGGCGATGTGTGTTTGTATGTATGTATGTTCTCTATGTATACTCCTAAACGGCTAGAGCGATTAAGACGGGACTTTCCTGGCAGATAGCTGATGTTATGAGGAGTAATCCACGCGGATGAAACCATGGGGTGCAGCTAGTTATTTTATAAAAATACTTAGAAACACTCCACAAAATGTATGAAGGTGCAGTTTCTTTTTTGGAATTATATAGTCTCATTTGTTGTTTCAAAATGACACCTTTACTTTGCAGTTACTTGAGAATCACCTGTATAATATTTGGGACGGAGTAAGGAATAGAGGCTAATTAAGGCTGTATCGGATGTGTCCGCGACGCGATGCGATACGGAACTCTATAGTGACTTGCGTTTTCCAAGGCGGATAGACTTTTTGGATACGGTATGATATTTTTTTCTAATACTGTAACGTGAAGATTTTCTTGCTTAGTCTATACAATACAACGGTTCTGACGCCTAGTCACATTACTATTTCGTCGCTATTCCATATAGGTCGTCAATAATAGGTACGTCACTTTGTGCATCCAGTAAGTTTTTTAACTCGTTCCAGCAGTCATGACTTTGTGAGTACTATTAGTGTATGAAACTTTACACAATTACAGCTTTAGTATAGTACAGGGGCCTTACGGACAACTGCTATTGCGGAAGCTAATCCGCTCAGTTAGAAAATCACGCGACCGCAAACCGTATCTGGGCGCGATAAGGTTCACGTTCGCGTGATTTTCCAACTGAGCGGATTAGGTGCCGCAATAGCAGTTGTCTATAAGGCCCCAGGTATTTCAATTTTAAAGGTGTACAATAATATAAGGGCTTTGGTGGCTGTGGTACTGCGAATGGAATGAAAGAATCAAGAATGTTATGTTTTTTTTATGAAAGATTCATAAAAAGTTTATGCTAAGTCAGGATGATACATAACTAGAATTTGGCTAAACCCACCGAGCTTAGTCTGTTAAATTTTTTCCATTAACACACACACCGTCATTGTCGTTGTTGTGGTCACATTTATATGTTTACAAGCTGCGCCCCGCGGTTTCATCCGCGTAGTGATGAAAAATTGTGATGATGATGATGATGAAAATTAGCCTTTGTTACTCTCCGGCCATTGAACTATACCCATGCAAAAAATCAGGTCGGTCCGTTGCTCTGTTGCTGAGTGAAAGAGGAACAAACAAACCAACAAACTTTTCGCATTTATAATATTAGTATTATTACAATCTACTGCAGCCATCAGAGCTACAAATAACTTGAATCGATTATAATATTTTGACTGGGTTAAATATGAAAAGCTTCAATATTTCTGCGAAATAAATATTTTAAATATTTGAATTTGAAGTTTTGAACTAGGTATGTAACGCTTGCATTTGTCCACGGTATGTTCTATGCAGAGTCACCGACATAGCTGTTAAAATTTGCAAGTTGAAGTGGCAATGGGCAGGCCACATCGCTCGAAGAACCGATAACCGATGGGGAAGAAAGGTTCTTGAGTGGAGAGCACGAACCGGAAGACGCAGCGTAGGTAGGCCTCCCACTAGATGGACCGACGACATAGTGAGAGTCGCTGGCATCCAGTGGATGCAAAAGGCAGGCTGTCGTTCAGTGTGGAGGTTAAAGGGGGAGGCCTATGTTCAGCAGTGGACGTCTTCTGGCTGATGATGATGATGTTCTATGCTGGAGACTTGGAGTTAAAAATCATTGTGTCTTAGTCTCATCTGTGGAAACTGGATACTGAGAGCTGAACAGTGAGTGACACACACATAGGGTACACCCACAGAAGAGAAAAAGAATTATGTGGGTACACCACTGAGATTGATAATCGTTAATGGACCAGTACGTTGTCGATAAAAAAGTATATTTTCATAGTTTAGTATCCATCATTTTATATAGTACTAGCTGACCTGACAGACGCTGTCCTGTCTTAGAACTGTCATACACGCAAAGTCAAAATAGTAAATATACAAAATATTTTTTTACACCTTGGTTTACATCATTGGAGTTTTAGTAAGGATCCCTATTTTTTTTTTGATAATATAATATAGCCTATGTCACCCGGGGATAGTGTAGCTTCCCCAACAGTGAAAGAATTTTTCAAATCGGTTCAGTAGTTTCGGAGCCTATTCAATGCAAATTAACAAACAAACAATCAAATCTTTCCTCTTTATAATATTATAGTATAGACATAGATAAACATAGGTATAGACTATATCTTATTTATAATATAATAAAATGTACAACAGACATCATCCTCGAAACACTACCTTATTAACAATTCCCCAGCATCACGTCTTGTCTTTATGTTTTTTCTTTAACCTGTCTTAAGCACCATACTTTCAACAACGGAACTTCACCCTTGTAACTTCAAAAATAAAAATGCTAGTCGCGTGTGCTAGATAGATTGTGAAAGTAAAATAGTAATGCTCAATAACCATCGTCATAAATAGTATTAACAACAATTGATATACATACAAATTGCTTTAGATAATATTGTTGCAAGGTACCGCATCCAAACTCCCCGTTTCGCAACTCCAAGTCACGTATCGTCTTGTCAGCTTCCATAAATAACGTATGGGTAATCCGATACGCGGTGATTTGTTGTCTTATTTACTTATTTGCGTAGCCCACTCTCCACGGCAGATGGAGATATCCTCTTATTAATATAACTTGTACGTAAATAAGGATAAATAGCCGAAAGGCTGAGATGGGATATCGAGGTTAATTAAATAATTCTATTGAAAATGGTTTTCGAGAAACGATATATTTTGCGAAGGTCTCTTTTAGGGTTCCGTACCCAAAGGGTGTAAACTAATAGGGTCCTATTACTACAATGGGTTTTTTAAAACGTATTTTTGTATTTGCTCTCAAGTAAAAAGGTAATAATTACGTCATCATCATCATCATTTCAGCTAAAGGACGTCTACTGCTGACATTGACCTCCCCCATCGATCTCCAAAAGGGCCGGTTGGAAGCGGCCTGCATCCAGCGTTTCCCTGCGGCCTCTTTTAGGTCGTCTGTCCATCTTGTGGGTGGACGTCCTACGCTGCGCTTACCGGTCCGTGGTCTCCATTCCAGTACCTTTCGGCCCCATCGGCCATCTGTTCTGCGTGATATGTGCCCTGCCCACTGCCACCTAAACTTGCTAATCCGGTGGGCTGAATCGGGGACTTTTGTTCGTCTACGGATCTTCGGAGATTCTGATTCGATCTCGTAAAGAAACCCCGAGCATAGCCCTCTCCATAGCTCGTTGTGAGACTGTGAGCTTGTTTATGAGGCCCATAGGGAGAGACCACGTTTTTGTGCCGTAAATCATCACTGGTAACACACACTGGTCGAAGACTTTCGTCTTAAGTGACTGAGGTTTTTTGTACCAGAAGAGGTTGCAAAGTTTTCCAAACGCTGCCCAGCCGAGTTGGATTCGCCGATTGCCCTCTTTCTTGAATTGGACCTACCTAGTTCGAATATTTGTCCTAGGTAGACGTACGCGTCAACAGCTTCAAGGACTGAGTTCCCAACTGATACTGGGGTGGGCACAAGATGGACATTTGACATGACCTTTGTCTTGTCCATGTTCATTTTAAGGCCCACCTGTTGGGAGACTCGATTGAGGCCTTTGAGCATCATATCGAGATCTTCCATCGATTTTGCTATGACCACAATATTGTTGGCAAACCGAAGGTGAGTGATGTACTCGCCGGTGATGCCGAGTCCTTGCCATTCCAGGAGCTTTATGGCGTCTTCCATTGTGGCAGTGAACAGTTTCGGTATGTCGAATATGTAGCCTAGAATGGGACCTGGCTTCATCTGACTTCGTCGAGCTGCAGTTAATACGTATAGTTAATTTCTTTGATTTTGAACCGAGATCAATAAAAAAGTTATTACGCTATCAATTCCATAACTTTATTTGATATCATTAATTTGATCGGAGTATTGATGCGCATACAATCTCCTATTACTGCCTAACGCCGATAAATTTTTATCATTATATCTTATTTATAATATAATAAAATGTACAACAGACATCATCCCCGAAACACTACCTTATTAACAATTCCCCAGCATCACGTCTTGTCTTGATGTTTTTTCTTTAACCTGTCTTAAGCACCATACTTTCAACAACGGAACTTCACCCTTGTAACTTCAAAAATAAAAGTGCTAGTCGCGTGTGCTAGATAGATAGATTGTGAAAGTAAAATAGTAATGCTCAATAACCATCGTCATAAATAGTATTAACAACAATTGATTTACATACAAATTGCTTTAGACAATATTGTTGACGGAATGGCGCGCGTGACGCGGACTCGTACCGCACATTTATTGGGCCATGGAAATAGTGATAAATGGGGTGACTTACATAGTATTTAGGTGCTTCTGCTTGCATACCTACAACATACTGAAAAGAAATTTTTATAATAGGCTTGCGTTTTAGAGCCCACTCGCCTGCTGCGGTCTACCATGGAGTGCACTTGCCTAGAAGTAACCGATTCACTCGTGATCTGAAGACACCCAGATTATAACTATCGATGAACACCCATTTGGGCAGCGCATTCCACAGAGTAACAGTTCGCAAAATAGAATTGGAATCAAAGCACTTCGTACAGGTTTTCGGAATATCAACCATAAAGCGGTGTTTTTTGTGCCGTCTCTGGCAGTCCGATAGATAAATGGGCAGGTGGGAATAAAATCATGCAGATCTGATGCACACTCTCCGAAATGTATCCGATAAAAACCGATAGACTAGCAACTTTGCGCTGATGTTCAAGATTAAGAAGCTTAGTCTGAACTAGCGATTCGTTGATGATGAGTATTTTAGCACTTTTATCAATACACCCCAACGTCTCAAGCTGATTAAATTTGTTGAGAGCGTAAAAGTAAGCAGCACCATGCTACAGTCGCTGAGTTCGTAGCCTGCTCCTGAAGCATATTACTTCGTCACCCTTACGGATTCATACACATGTATGTAAGTTGTATGTCTGTATGTGAAGAGCACCTGATTGCGCGTCTGATTGGGACTCAGTTTATTTTATTGAGTCTGCAGTGAAATTACCTTCCTCGCGGATGGGGACGCTGCAATTTGGTCCAGTAATGTAGCTATACGATGTTCATGTCGATATTGTTTTGATTCTTTTAAGAAAACCAAGAAAATCATTCACTTTTAATTTAGTTATGAATTTATTTAGTTTAGTTGATAGTTTGTTTTTTAAATAGTGTATTTAATAATTGTTTTTTTCTGCTGAAATATTGGTAAGCAATTATTAAATACACCATATAAAAATCACTAAATTAAGTACAGTAAAGATTAGTTTAGTTAAAGATTAGTATTTAATTACAGTAAAGATTGTTAGATTAGTTTTAGTTTTAGATTAGTTTTTAGTTATAAATTTAAATTTAAGATAGTTTTTATTATACTTGTAATTTTTATTGAATAAATTAATTGTATTTAAGTACAGTAAAGTAAACATTAAGGATTAGGTATTATAGGACAGATAAAGACGTATTTTGTATTTATTTATGGGCTTGCGTTTGACTGCCAACTCGCCTGATGTTAAGCGATGATGCAGTCTACGATGGAGACGTGGGCGACATATTATTGCCTACAAAATATTCTATTGGTGTTACACGAATAAAAAATATAAGCCACTTGTTTAATAATTACATTACTAAAGTGGTTTTTTATGTTCACAACAAACTCTAGGACGTGGAGTTTGTTGTAAAAAAAACGGATAATTTCGTAGATACCAACTATTATGTACCTAATCAATACAGAAAATGACAGATACGTTGTTAATAGGTGACACGGCAGATAATGCGAGTTATGCATGATGGCGGTCAAGTTCAAGCATCATCATCATCCACAGCCTTCGTAATGCCGCTGCTGAGTATAGGCCTCTCTCTTGCTATGCCATCTGCCTCAGTCCTGTGCTAATCGAGTCCAGGTTCGACCCGCGATAGTGACAATATTGTCAACCCATCTTGCAGCTGGACGACCAACGCTCCGCTTACCTTGTGGTTATAGTATAAAAATGTGTATAATTATGCAGCTCCCTTTCAACTTTTTTTGCTCTTGATAACTGTGTAGATATAGCTCCTTCTTTTAACCAAACCAATCTTGGTGTTGTTTATCAAAACCATAGAGACCAACGAGATAACATCTAAAATCAAGTGGTGCTACAATCGAGTGTAACTGCTAGATCGGCGAGTAGGTACATTGTAAGGGCCATAAAATTAAGTAGTTGTGGACAAATAAAGCAGTAAATATGAAGAGCGACCGCGGCCGGCGCTCTCTATGCAAATATTATAGGCTTTATCTGGGAGTCGAGAGATAGGTACGGGCGAGTTCGCGGGACACGCTCTAATAGGACGGACAGCAGAAATAACATTGGATTAGATCAGACAGTGAAAGATTTTGTGTTTTACAGTAGAGATCACGAATGGTGTTCTAAAGTGGACATCATAATTATGAATTTTATTCCAGAGAATGTGAATGTGTTCTAGAGTGGAGACCACGAATTATGTCCCAGAGTGGAGACCACAAATTATGTCCTAGAGTGGAGACCACAAATTGTTTTCTAGAGTGAAGACCACGAATTATGTTTTAAAGTGGAGACCACAAATTGTTTTCTAGGGTGAAGACCACGAATTATGTCCTAGAGTGGAGACCACAAATTGTTTTCTAGAGTAAAGACCACGAATGATGTCTTAGAGTGGAGACCATAAATTGTTTTCTAGAGTGACGACCACGAATTATGTTTTAGAGTGGAGACCACAAATTGTTTTGCAGGGTGAAGACCACGAATTATGTTTGGGAGTGGAGAAAACAAATAGTTTTATAGAGTGAAGACCATGAATTATGTCCTAGAGTGGAGACCACAAGTTGTTTTCTAGAGTGAAGACCACGACTTATGTTCTAAAGTGGAGACCACAAATTGTTTTCTAGAGTAAAGACCACGAATTCTCTTTTAGAGTGGAGATCACAATTGATAATTGATATTGGTTCCAAAATAAAAGTTGTTGATAAAGATAAGAACAATGACCTCTTTCAGATATGAAGCATCGTTCCTTAGAGCACTGATAATCAACTCTTTTTTAAATAAATGTTTTGTCTCAATGTCTCTGTCTTTGTGTTTGTCAGTGGTGTTGTAGAGCCTAAAGAAAAGGATTACAAATACAAAATAAATGGAATAATTATTCGATGGAAAGAGCTATCCAACAGGTAAAACTTTTCTTGACTTAACAACTTGTTATGTTTTTTACATTACTAACAAACTTAGATTGTTTTGACCATATTTTGTTTTGTGTGCCAATAAACTAAATAAAATAAAATAAAACTAAACAACTGTATTGTTTTTTTGCCGACCATACTGGCTATTACGCCTAAAATATTAACATACTTTTTTTAGTTATTATCCCAATCTGAAGTAGAAGTGAGCAAACGAAACAACATGGTTATAGGTATAAGCAATAAAAAATAACAGTACAATCTTGAACTCTAGTTGCTCTACCCAAGCTCTACTGTAATACAAGATACAAGTCTCTGCGTATATTTTCTTACTCTCCTAATGAAGTGAGTATACAAAACCACAAATAATAATGTTTAGGAGATATGGACTCTTATTTACAACAAGTGCTTTCTCTTTCCCAAATTAAACATTATGTTTTGTGTAGGCAAATATGCGTGATAAATATCACACAATAGAGTTTCTTGAGACATCTTAGTTTTGTATTTGCTGGACCGGAAGTCAAATTGGAGTTTACTTTTAGACAAACTTTTTTTCCTATTAGTCTTCATTAAGTTATGGGTCGCTGGCATCCAGTGGATGCAAAAGGCAGGCTGTCTGTTCAGTGTGGAGGTTAAAGGGGGAGGCCTATGTTCAGCAGTGGACGTCTTCTGGCTGATGATGATGATGATGATGATGAAGTTATGGGTACGTACACACAAGCATGTCATCAGCATATAGCCTTGTCAAAAAACATCAATCATCATCATCGTCAGCCTATCATATTTCCCCTGATAGGACACAGGCCCTCTCTCAGAGAGAGTATAGGCCCTAATCCACCATGCTGGCGCAGTAATGGTGATTGTCATATATCTTTGAACTTTTGAAGTTCTTGGACTTGTTTGGTTTTTCACGATATTTTTCTTCACCGTTTTGTGGTGAACAACGTGAAAATGGCATCAAAACAGCACATAAATTATTAAGGTACTAAATAAGTCATTGGTGCAGGGCCAAGCATCAAACCGGATGCCGACAGATTGTAAAGCGCACTGCTCGGCCACCACCGCTTTTCTGTTTTCTATTATACTAATGGGTGGCCTTATCAAAAATCTTTGTTATTGAACACTAGCTGTACCCTACAGTTTCACCCATGTGGACATTTCCTCAGAAACCCTCCATCTATCTCAATCAATAAAACTCAATCACGACGATCCGTTGCTGTTTTAAGAAGGAACAATAATAAAATAAAAAAGTAATAAATGCCCTTTTATTTCTACCACAATAGAGTTTTCGATTGGAATGTAATTTAAAAAATAAGCAGTTTCCATTGTCATAATTATGTAAAATGTCAAACTTTCAAATGAAAATTTAAAATGTCACAAAAATAATTATGTAGGCAAGTAATTACAATTATAGGAACAAGCACACGGACAAACAATCATACAGTCGCATTTATAATTTAAGTATTATTTCTTCAAATTTGATCAGTGAAGTATCAAAAAAGGAAAATAGCTGATAAACTATCAAATAAGGTCTAACTATAATCAAAAATTATTCTTACCAACCTCGAAAGAATCCAATGGCCATCAAAATATTTATAATTAACTACCAGTACAGATAAAAGACATAGAAAATGAAAATAAATTTACCAAAACCCTAAAAGACATATTGCTTTGCTTGCAATTGTTGTCATACGCATTAGCTTTATTATGTGCCACCCAAAGTAGATTTACCTGTAGTCTGTGGTGCTACCTAAGATCTGTATGTGAATTTCATAATATACAATAAATTAAGTATTGACTATTAAACAGTATTTTGTACCTTATCGCAATTTATTTTTAAATCGACAATCAAGATGACAAAATCCAAATGCTAATTAATTCCCAATAGAATTGCTCCCTCAACTATTCCCGCGTAACTTCATTCCTCGACGCTCGTAAAAAACAAAGCTTGTTCCTCCCCGAGTTTTTGCACAAATCAAGCGGTTCTCGTTATTTCATACTTTCCCCAATTAATTTGCATAATCCTTGTCAAATACAGGTTTCAAGGCACTCCACTGAGAAAAATCTTGGAAAAGTTTACCTATTTACTTTAGCTGTGGGCATAATCTGCGTCGCGCTTAGATTTCAGCCGCATTGTTTTTCTACATAAAAGTGTGATTACTCATGGTCTTCATTCCTGATTAATTTATCTAAATCAAAAAGAAATTTGTAGTCTTACTTAACCTTTGGAATGACGTCAGGATTGTTTTTTTTTAGTAATACAGTTATTTGGGATTTTCGAAGATGAATTATTCGAATTAACACATTGAATACTTCCTACCCCTCTCAAAAGTAAAAGTTGGATAATGCACTAAAGTATGTTTTCGAATCAAATAATTATTTTTATTGTTCCATGCGACAGGGATTTTCATCGAAAATGCCATCAAGGGACCACTCGCTTCCCATTTATTTCAAAAAATCACCTTATAGGTACGTACGCACTTACCTTGCTGTACGCACGTATGTTGTACGTACCTTGTTGTGGTTGAAATTTGAATTTACCGCCATAGGTGAAACGTGATACCTTAAAGTATATAATTGTTTCAACTTGTTGTGGAATTGTTAATGTGTTAATTATAAATTATATAATTGTTTCAACTTGTTGAAACAATTATATACTTTATCAATTATATGTTGAGTTTATTCCACTAAACCATCATCATCAGCCATAAAAGGACAACTGATTAACATAGGCCTCCCCCTTAGCCCGACGCATTGAACAAAAGTTTGCCATCTGCATCCACTGGATGGCCAAGACTATCACAATGTCGCATGTCCATCTTGTGGAAGGAATACCCACGCTGAGTCTTCCGGTTCCTTACCTCCACTCAATAACTTTTCTTATCCATCGGTTGTCGGTTCTTCGAGCAATGTGGCTTGCCCATTGCCACTTCAACTTGTAAATCTTGGCAACTATGTCTGACGTTAACTAGGTCTTCGGCGAATATCCTCGTTCCAGATTCTATCGTGCAAAAAAACTCCGAAGTATAATAGTTCTCACAATTGCCACAGCGCGACTCTTAGTTTTTCCCAAGAGTTAGCACTAAATCATCATTATGGTGTTAATGGTGTTTATATGGGTAGAGTAAGTACCCAACCATTCTACAGAAGAATGTTTGAAAGCCTGCTACGCCCGACATCCGTTCTACGGCGTAGCATTCTGTCACAAACAGACGTCTTCAAAAATTCTATCATTTAAGCTGCTTGTTTGTACAACTTGTAAACATTATTTAACACAAGTTAAGTTATGTTTATTTCTAACTAGCTTTTGCCCGCGACTTCGTCCGCGTAGAACTCGAAAATGGAACTAATAAAAAAAAATTTTTTTTTTACACTAAATTAAACTTTTGGGACAAACTAAAAGAAAACTTTAAGTATTATTCAAGGACGTTTAAATAAATAAGGTCCCTGGTATTATTATACACAACAAACGTCCCTATGAGCCCGTGTTCTAAAAGTGCATAATCTCTAACCTTCAAATGAGGTACTAATATAGTACGGTGACTTTCGAGACATTCCAATTTTAAAGAGTATTTGCTTATGTTTTTAAGTGAGTTCTACCTTTTTAAAATAAAATCGGATTGAGTTTTCAAACATGTCAAAATAAAATGTAATTTAAATCAAAACCACTAAGGAGTATGATAATTATCAACTTCCAAGCAAATCACCGCCAAAATAACTTTCTACCCCTTTTTAACCCCGTTAGGGGATGAATTTCAATAAAATACGAAACACGTCTTCTATCAATTGTGTTAAAAAAGGTTTATGCAAAATTTGAAGTAGATTGGACCAAGGAATCACGTTGTCCCATACAAACTTTTCCCCCCTTTTTCACCCCTTTAGGGGTAGAATATCGAAAAATCCTTTCTTATCGGATGCCTGCGTCATACAAAGAACACACCCTCCAAGTTTCAGGTCTCTACGATCAGCGGTTTAGGCTGTGCGTTGATCCATCAGTCAGTCATTCAGGACAAAGCCTTTTATATGTATAGATATAAATAAACATTTCACCAACCAGAAATGCAATTCCATGCAAAATGAACAAAACCTTGTTGCATGCCGCAAAAGAATAATGTGCAGAATGTAGTACAAGGTCCAAGGACCGGAACGAAACGAAACCGGCCCGGCCCGAGGTACAGACTAAAAACAGTTACTGCGTACAACGAGCACATTCGTATTTCGTGTTTTCTGGTTGTACGTAATTCTACAGGCGCGAATAAATACGAGAAATAGAGGCGCAATGCAGTTTTAATTTTCACTTTGGGTTAGTTCGGCTTCGGTGGACCTCTTGTTTAAAGTTAGACTTGTCCACAGTAAATGAGAACTTAGACTAGAGCTTTAGGAGTTGTAATTTTTATTCTTGTTTTTGATATTTACCAGACATCATTAGAATATAGGTAGATATTTGCACTTTGAAATCGACCTACATACTTTCAAACAGAATTTTATTAGTTAACCTTCAAAATTGAACAGTGAAATAATTCTGTGTAGAGAGAAATATTTGATTGTAACCGTGCGTAGCGTGCATTTATTTTCTTACAAAAATGTTTGATGAACGTTGGCAAAGACAAAAATTTAGGGGTCCTATTCACCTCCTTAGAGATGGAATATCGCAAATTATTCATAATGTTCTAGACTATATAAGGATTAATGGGTTCAAATGTCACGACTCTATTATTATTAGTTTGGTATGTGCATTTCAAATTTTTTGTGCGCAAATTCTGCATACGTCAAGCTCACTGAAAATAAAAGACCCGTATTTTCTGTTTAACAATTTTTGTTAAAAAATATATCAAAATAACTTAAGCTGAAACGCGTCCCCCTGCGTTGCTCCTCTCCTTTCTCTATCAGTGACCGGATCTGTACTATTATCTAGTATATGGCTGGACGAATGCAATGCAAAAGTATATAAAAAAAAAAATGATACGAATAAAGTTATCATTATCATTATGCAAGATATTTATGTTCCAATAAAAATACTGATTGCGTGACAAAAAAAATCTCTGTAAAAAAACCTGCATTTATAGATAGAATCAATTTAATAAAATACGTTCAACAAAATTATTATATTTAAGTACATATCTTTATAGCATATTTTTATTGCCACTAAGACTTATATGATGAGATCATGACGTAGAGCGACCGAAAAATTCAGAAGAGACTACAAAGAGAATATAAATACTACGTAAGAGACTAAACCAATCACGTAAATCTTCCTTTCTAAAAGAACAAACACTACCAAAAACATAGACCACCATAGAAAAAATCAAAGTTGCCAAAAACCTAAACAAGTTACCAAGTTTTACCAAGTTTAAAACCTTGCCAAATTAAAAATGTTAATGCACAACAAAAGGAAGAATTCTTCAACCTTCATGCGGGTAGTTGAACATTTGTTTCGGTCGCGTCCGATTTGGATGCATTGACAGTAGTTACTAGCATCGGCGGTTGAGAGTAATTAATAAAACCTTTGCTCTTGTACTGAGCACGGGATATTGGTTGATTTGTTTACGTAGAGTGCGAGTCTGTTAGGCAATGCGAACAAATTACCTACTTTTATGTTGGAAATTCCGGTGTTACACGATTTTTTTCTAATCATATCATCAATCAATATCAGTAAATCTATAGGTAAGTAGTATCATAGTTATTATATTTAGTAAATAAGTAGCCAGTCAGTTAGTAAAATATCAATAGATAAAAAATATTGTCTGGTTAAGATTTAAAAAGTGCCAACTACAAAAATTTATTTAGTTTGCATAAAAATTACAACTGACTTCATGCGTCAGAATGAAACCACGGATAGTGGCAAAATTTTGGTCTAAAAACTTAATATGAAAACAAAATAATAATCAACGAAACATCGACTCGAAAGATAAGATGCGTCGGAAGTTCAATAAAAAAGATTCATTTCCTAATTTTTCACCTTTAGAGGTGCATTATTTTTTTCAAATTTAAGAGGGACTACTTTCGATATACCCTATCAAATCCTTAAACAAATTAAATTCGGTTTACAATCGGCAGAGATATCATGTACATAAAAAACACAGTCGAATTCAGATTCTTATTTTTTTGTAGTAGGTTAAAAAAATACGACTTTTTACCCCCGACGCAAACAGAGGGGTGTTATAAGTTTAACGTGTCTGTGGCATCGTAACTCCAAAAACTGATTGAACTGATTATGATTTAGTTTTTTTTTGTTTGAAAGGTGACTTTTTTCGTGATCTAGATAGTTTTTAGTTATGATTCAAAAACATCTGTGAAATCGTTAAAAGATTATCAACTCTTTTATCGGGAGTAAAAAAAAAACTTGTTATCCAATTATTACTGATAATCTCAATGCCATCGCTCAAAAACGGCAACAGAAAACATCGCGAGGAAAGCGGTATGTCCAAGAACTTCAAAAGTTCAAAGAAATATGACATTCACGCTTGAACAAATTCTTATTTAGATCAACGCAACGAACTCCGCACCACAGTTTCTGATTTCGAATGACTGACGTTTTGTTTATATGGGTGCAACTGGCTTACACAAATGTCTTGACAGCCGTTCTAATTTAAACAAAAAACATATATTTCTGTGGTCCCAGCAGTGGGAAACATGATGGGCTAAAATGATGATGATGACTGATAATCTGATAATACGCTCTCATAATACCATAGAGTAGTACGAGTTATAGGGACAGAATACGTTGGTGTCGGTAGACGGTGACTCAAGCGGTCAAGCAGTGCGTGGAGACAGCGACTCGGGCGGGCGGCGCGGTGGGCGGACACTGTCCGCTCGCGCGAGTAACTGGCGTTGAAGTCGCGCGATTTATGGCCCCGCGTTAATTTATCGCCGCGCGTCGCAGCGACCTCCGCCGCAGATTAATGGAAACACTTATTCCTTACTTTAATGTTGTTTCATTACAATTTTATTCATTCACTTTGGAAATGGATAAAGGCTTAAATGTTTTGTTCAATTTGGTTGAATAAAAACAAATAAATACGACTTATCATATTATCTTAGGTGTTTGGATTGGGAAGTGTAAATATTTTTTTTATTAACTTATATATTTTCTACTGAAGAATGGTTTTAGACAAATATCGACTGCGTAGACCTTGCTTTTCATGATAGCCAGAATCAGTATTTCACTTTTAGGATACCATCGGTGTCGCCATCTTCTTATATATAATAGGTGACCTTCTTATAGGTATATAGTAGCTGGACCGATTTCGACGGGAATTTCACTGCAGATAGCTGATGATATAATATATATAAGGACTAATCCACGCGGGTGTAACCGTGGGGCGCAGCTAGTTCTAATATATTAAAAACATGTCTAAGTGTGTTTGTTTGTTGGTTTATTTGTTTCTCTTTCACGCAGCAGGTCAATAGATTGTGATTTGTTGCGTAGAAATAGTTGAGGACAGAATTGTGACACTATTGCCTACCACATCATGGCGACCTATTTTCCAATCGCAGCGTGAAAGAAAACATATAAACTAACGAACAAACATTACACGAAAAACTTACACATAACACACACTAAAACATTTATGCATTTACTCATTGCCTTTTACCCAGGAAAATATACAAATTAGTATACAATGAATGGAAAAGAAGTTCTTTCACTTTTTCTCCTGGTGTCTATTTTTTGATACCTTTTCACTAATAAATGGGTAAAACCAACTTGACCACATCTGGTAAAAAAATATCAAAGGAAAAAATTACATAAAAAAAGGATATCGGGTAAAACTACGGCTCGTAGTAAATAAGTTTTTTTTTTTACCAAATATAAAATCTTGAAATTACGAATCTTTATTCAAAATATAAAAGCATACCGTGAATTATGTAAACGGAGGCGGGCTGCCTCACAGGCCGCTGCCTCGGTAATATTCATGGAGAGATGTTTAATGTATTTCATACCTGATGCCTCCACTCGACTGCTCCACAGTGGCGCTGAACCGATTTACATTTTGGTTTTAACTGTAAAACAAATAATTTGATTAGTTTTCATCTAAAAGTCATCATCATCATCACTAAATCCTATCATGTTCACTTATAGCTTGTTTTAAAAAGTTTTTCAGAGTGATGTAATTTTATTTATCGTATTATTCTCAGCAAACCTAAAAGATTTTCATCCTAACCTTAGGATGGAAATCCTTTCCATACTAAGGTTGCCTGGAAGAGATCGCTTTTAGCGATAAGGCCGCTAGTTGTAACACTAGTTTTTTAAAGAGTTTTTTGTCCTCTGTATCAAATTTAATGGTGTGAACACGCAACGTGTTAGCATTGAAATACAACGCGGCAATGCGGCTAGCATGCGGGAAACGAAGCCTACGGGCAGTGGTTTATCAGATTTGTGTAGATTAATATTTTTAACCGATTTCAGGAGGAGGTTATCAACTCGAATGTTTTTTTTTTTTTAGTTTAATTTAGGTAAGTTTATTATGTTTCCATAAATAAATGGTATTGTCACAAGTAATAAAGATGCGTTTGCAAAAAAATCTGCAAAATTGTTTTGGAGGAACTGATTCTAACTCAGCGTTTTGAACTAAGCAAACAAGCGATCATACAAACATTGCAAGTTAAATTAAAGCTTGTAAATAGGTGATTCTAATTCATAAAGCTCCACTCGAGGCGCTGACGTGCGTTGGCGGTGGACAGCGGCCGATCACAGATGAAATAATGCTCGTATAATTAGAGATTAGCGTTGAATTGACAGCTCGCACTCGCATCCGGCGCCGGGCAGCGAAGACGTATCGATATGGAAGCGGCCATTGCCATAAAATATTTCGGTTCGGGTGTATGTTATATATTTTTTTGTTTTCGAGGGGGAAATGTCACAAAAATACCCGGCCGTATTGGGGTGCAGCAGGGTTATGTGGGATTATACCAATTTAAATCCGAAACGTGGATATTCGCCAAAGAACCAGAGTCACCGACATAGCTGTTAAAATTTGCAAGTTGAAGTAGCAATGGGCATGCCACATCGCTCGAAGAACCGATAACCGACGGGGAAGAAAGGTTCTGGAGTGGAGCCCATAAACCGGAAGACGCAGCGTAGGGAGGCCTTCCACTAGATGGACCGACGACATTGTAAGAGTCGCGGGCATCCAGTGGATGCAAAAGGCAGACTGTGGTTCAGTGTGGAGGTTAAAGGGAGAGGCCTATGTTCACCAGTAGACGTCTTCTGGCTGATGATGATGATGATGATACCCATTAAAATCCGGCGGTGACCAGCTTGAGAGCTCCGGGATCTTCAGATGAATGCAAAGGAGCACTCTGCACTGCGCTACGGCATTTCCCGAGACAACCGTGTTGTCTCAGCCCCTTCGCCCACGACAACGTTGGTCACCCAACATGGTGCATGTAACTGCGCCGAAATATCGGGAGCTCATTCCACAACCTTACCACGGTAAATATCTCGTAATTATTCATATAACTTTAGTGAACAACCGTGATAGTTTAAAACAGTGTTTTAAAGGATATCTCTTCCATTAGTTATTAGAGCGTACATTCGTACCAACGTATCGGCAATAGGATGGTTTATCTGCAGTTAGGCAAGCGTGACAAAGATCGCCGACAACAATTCACGTCAATTTGCGCGCTGACAAGGTGCGGTCGCGAGCGCACTGCACAGCACACGGCTTCTGTGGAGACGCGAGAAAATATTTTAATAACAATTACTTATTAAAAAGTGTAGGAAATACTTTAATGTTAATCACAATTAGAAAATATTATTGTATAAACTGTGTAGATGTCGTTCTTCATCACTACATAGTATAAAACAAAGTCGCTGTCGCTGTCTGTCCGTCCCTATGTATGCTTAAATCTTTAAAACTACGCAACTGATTTTGAAGCGGTTTTTTTATAGATAGAATGATTCAAGAGGAAGGTTTATATGTATAACTAGCGACCCGCCCCGGCTTCGCACGTAAATTACACCCGTGCGAAGCCGGGCGGGCAAGTCGCTAGTGTTAATTAAAGAAAGACGACGATACGAAAAAATACGATGGTAAAATACATTTAAACAAAAATGTGGGCCAAACTGGTTGAGAAAGAGTAGAGAGACAGAAATGCATGTAAAATATTGGCGGTGGCGTACGCTGAAGAAGCGACTACCACAAACTGACAAAGCTAAGCAGCTAAATGTTTAAATAATCTTAATAATAGTATAGTTAAAAAATATGCTTTTATATGTTTATAGTTCTGTTTTAATTATAAGTTAAGGATCATGTTGTCCAGAATAAAATAATTTTGATTTGATTTGATTAAACAACAGCGGCTTATAACATACAATCATCATTTCAGTATATAATATTTATTTATGACATTTAACTAAAACATTTGACATTTTAAATATGACAATAGTTCTTCGTATCCCCATGCTACGACACACACACAAAAACTAGGGGAATACCCAGACCTAGAGCAAAAATTCAAATCCATCATTTAAATATCTTTCCGACCGGGAATCGAATCCGGGATCTCATGTTGTTAAGGCCACGGAGACACACCGGTCGTCACAATGAAGTGCTATTAAATATTATTATGGGATTGTGTTACAGAATAAAAAAAAAAAACTCAACTACCTACTTAATGATATTATGAATGTCCACAAAGACCACATGAAAAAATTAAACGCACAGTTCGTCTCTACGCCTTCTTTGTCCGCGACTCACCAGTCAGGTTGGTTCCGTCACTAGTTTTGCACCGCTCGACTCTACAACGATCTCTATCGGCACTCTATGGGCTCCACGCGTGATTTGCACGTCATCTCTATTCGCAGAGCACCTATAGGTACTCACTGCGGTTTGTGAAGCACGTAGTTTAGGGGGTTAGAGGGAACGTAAAATGTTTAAAACAGTAATTTATTTTGATGACATTACTAAATCTTTCTAAATAATAGACACCTGCCAATACTATTAGGTACAATGAAAAGTTAGTTATAAGCATGGTATAATAATATACTTCGCCAGGTATAGCGCAAAATTCTTTATTTTTACCACTCTCAAGGATACAATATTTTTCATTGCAACACTTGATCAAACGTTAAAGTTAACGTAACTTGTGATTATTATGTCAATGGTACATTTTAAATCGAATATTTAATATTTTGAAGGGTTTATTTGTTTTTATAAAAAAAAAAAATATGATGATAATAACTTTTTAAACTTCAGTAATATAAAAACCGGTAAATACCAATAATCAATTTTGCATCTTGGTAAGCACTAGGCCAAAATGCTACGCTTTGGTGCTACGAACTTGACGGTGACGTCATTTCCGTAGACTTTTTTTTAAATTCAATAATAGGCTTGCGTTTGACCGCCAACTCGCCTGTTGTTAAGCGACGACTTTGAAAACACATTGAGATTTTGCATACTGAATGCCGATTCATCGCAAGTGAAGGGAGAAGCGAGCATATAGCTTCGGTGAGATGTGTTTTACAGAATCGTTCTGCTGGTCACAGTGTTTGTAAGTATGTATATATTTTGGTTAAACAGCATTGTGAATTTGTTAAAGTTCCTCATTTTAAAATAATTTATGAATAAATAAACAACGTGACAGAGAGAGAGAGAGAGAGAGAGAGAGAGAGAGAGAGAGAGAGAGAGAGAGAGAGTTATGACAAGCGCATATTAGTTGCGTCGTTTGATAATATGCACGTGCACCCTGGTCTCGCATGCCTTTGTTCTAAGTTCAAGGTACTGGTATCGTGTGTACTCAGATCAAATTAAAATACAGAGGGACTACCACGAACACGAAAAGTGAAGCCACTTTTTCAAACATGTGTGCGTAGTCGAAGTTCGTGTCGTGTAATTCATCAAAATAAGTAATATAAATACTTAAGTGTGGAAATATTCCATCCTTCTTCTTATTTACTTTTGTGTTGTTTTTACAGTTCTTAACAATGCAAGAGGTCATTGTTTCTTTTTAAAACGAATGTTTTCAGTACGACGTTCTGACGAGAAATTCACGTAGTTTTGGAAGCGATTTTGGCGTCACTTTGGCAGTGTGCCGTAGGGACTCTGTATTTTTATTTGCTCTGAGCGTGTGTACGAATTACTATAATTCATAATTGTGATTCGTCGTTTGTTTTGTAAAACAAGTGTCGACCGTACATAACGGTATCACTCCCCGAGGCGTGTTTTTATTAATTTAATGCGCGCTCTACACCAGTTAATGTGATAAGTTTTAATTGAAATTTGATCTCCGGCCGTTTGGACGACTGTCGCTGAATTATGTGAGCCGTTCATAAAGTTATGCAATTAAATGGGAAATAATTTAATTTCTTGATTATTCATATTGTAATAGCACCATCGTTGTCACCTCTCGGGAGATATGGTAAGGTTCTGTGGCAGAAAAAACGCATCTGGCCTAAATCAGCCTTGATGCCTTTAGTCGAACTCATGCAGCCAATGACAATTTATCTATCATTGCACACAGCAGACGACCTTGTCACCCTATCTTTGCTTGTGGACTAAGTTAGTTGATTGGTGTTTCTTAGTTTCGTAGTGTGCGTAAAAAAAAATTGTGCGTGCGTGTGTGTGTGTTTGCGTGTGTGTGTGTGTGTGTGTGTGTGTGTGTTAAAGTATAAGTATAAAAGTTTTCGTAGTTGTCTACGATAACTTTTGTAGGGTTGCTATAAGTTGCCGTTACTCGATTCACTGTTGCCTTCTACTTACAGTTCGCTGAGTTCGAAAATCCAGCCTTAATGTAACATATAGGTAATCTTCTGTGTGGTTCGGTTTAGGTGTAGTCGCAATTAGTGGGTATCCCGATAACCGTTTCATCTCAGCTGTTATTATCTGTGGCGGAAGGCGCGCGGCACGTCCGGTCGCGTCCGGTGTTTGCTCCTGATTAGCGGTAATAACCCTGATTGGGACTCCGCCAGTTACGAGCATTACTGGAGGATTAAAGAAGGATGTCTCAAGAAATCTACCATAAAGGAGAATATCGGTGACTTTTGTGTAGGTATTTACTTTCAGAATTACGATTATTTATTGTTGAAAATGTGCGAAAAAGATAGCTCTATCTAGAGAGCATAGCCTTAAGGTGGTTCGTTGCACAAATGGCGGGAAATTCAAATTTCAAACAGTTTTCTTGTCCTTGTAGCTAGGCCGGGTAATTATTGTAAACAACCATGATGTTTGCGCAAATTGATTGTTATTCTTTACAAAATCATGTAAAGCTATTTATCTCTAATGCCCATTATTACTTACATTTGTGAATAAACAAATTTTTGCTGTTTCAAACGGTTTATTCACAAATGTAAGTAATATGGTGCGTTACTGTTAAATAATTGTACATTATAATGTAAAGAACAGCCAACATTTTGCGCAAACACTGTGTTATTTAAAAATAATTACCTGGCCTGGCTACTAGGACCAAAAAACTGTTTAAAATTTAAATTTCCCGGCATAGGTGAATCGAACCACCTTAACAGACAAACCTGTCAGTCTGAAGGCGATTGCAGACGATGCGTAGTAGCTACTTGCAACTTGTACTTGCTACTTTTACTACGCCTTTAGGATGGGTGATTGCGAATATCACTGCCGTGACACGTTACATTTTAGGTTTAATTTAATGCCGACTGGTTCCAGGCGGCATTAAACAGCAGGCCATTTTTTTTCTTTTTTTAAAAGGAAAGCCTTTTAGAGGATTTTGGCGTCACACGTCTTGTAAATTTGCCAGTGTCGATTATTAAAATATTTTCAAGTTTTAATAAATATCTTCAAACAAGTCATGGTCGTCACAGTCAGAGTCAAACAAAGTAAGTCACGTTGAAGTCCAAGTCATATCCTAGTAAAGTATGGTGGTGAATTTACTAGGACATTCGAGAGAGATAGAGACGCTTCTTTGGTTTTCAAAAAAGTTTAGGCTTCAATGTAAGACGTTGATATTGTAGCTAGGTTAGGCGATTTAAAGGCCGAGGCCTACAAAAATACGAATAACACCTAACCAGTTTACGAGAGAACTTCGTTTACGGCAATGTCGCCGTCAATTTAACGTACTCAACTTTTATTTAATCTGTGGTTTAACGGCGGAGTGTAATCAGTGCCGTGGTTTATGTTATTGCGGCCTAAATTGATTCTTTTCACGATTTCGCCAGATTAGAATGTAATTCTAAGCAAGAGATGCTATAATGTGTTTTATTTTGTAAAACTAAAAGTATTGTGCCTGAGACAAAGGTGCAATTTTTTTTTCAGGATTTTAGCGTCACACGTCTTTTGCATTTGCCAGTGTCAAGTATTGAAATACTTTCAAGTTTTACTAAATATCGTCACAGTCAAAGTAAGCAAAGTAAATCCTGGTCCAGTTCACGTCATCAGTAAAGTGATGGAGACTTTACGATAGGCTTAAATGGAGAAACAATACTTCGGCTTCAAACAATCGGCTTCGGAAACAATACGACAAGATAAGTTTCACCTCGTTCTATCACGTGGCTACAGTTGTGCTCGTTCACGGACTCCTTAATAAATATTATTTCACCATTATAACACAAAAATGCAAAAGTATAGGTGAATAACTCAATGAGGCGATATGTTATTTTCACATTGGCGTCAAAAACTACAAGCTGTTTCAAACATTTTGTTAAGTGTAAATGTTATTTTTTAAACTATAGGGGTGTTATAAGTTAAACGTGTGATCGAGCGTGTTCTTAGCTATGATTCAAGATAATCTGTTCAGTCGTTTGAAGATTATCAGTTCATTTATGGAGGTTTAAAAAAAATACAATTTATACATGTTAACCGTTGAGTTTTTTCTCATGATTTCAAGGCCACGTACCTGTACGTTGTGGAATCGCTTACCACCTTTGGTTTTTCTTCCGAAGTATAATACTGCTTCAAACGAAGGGTGAATAGAGTCCTCAAAGGTAGGCAACGCACTGACAAAGCCCCGGGTATTGTAGGTGTCTGTAAGCAGCGGTGACCACTTAATACCATCAGGTGGCCCGTAGCTTGTTTGCCACTTGTTTTATAAAAAAAAAAGAAAAAGAAAAAAAGGTTAGTGCCATAGCACGTTGTTTAATATGATGATTACAATGACCTTCTAGAGAGACCTCGTTATTAGAAGTAAGTATTTATCTTGAGAAATGGTTGTGGATCATATGATATTTCGTCCCAATTAAACCTTTCATGCCACTTGTAATGTTTATTTCTCGAAAGATCTGGATAGTTGTCGGTATGAAAGGTGGCACTCTGATAACACAAACACACCGTTTGTTTGTTTGTACACGGCATTAGTGAAGAGTAGCAAATCTGTAGAGAAACAGATCTTAAGTCAAACTTCTACCGGGGAATCGAGGTGTGAAAATTTCAACTTTTCGGTTATCGCCAGGATTAAAATTACAATGTTACATTTATTGTGCGAACTGCTAGTCTGTGGAATTCGCTGCCTGAGTTGGTGTTCCCCGATAGTTACAATCTGGGTGTCTTCAAGTCGAGAGTGAATCGGTTTCTTCTAGACAAGCGTGCTCTATCGTAGACCGTATCATCGCTTGACAGCAGGCTAGTTAGCGGCCAAGTGCAAGCCTATTTATAATAATAAAAAAAGGGTTTATATAAAGAATTATTTTAATTAACCACAGACACCTCTTAATGGTAGCATTTTTAGATTGAAATACCGGTACTAAAACGTTATTCACTTTTATTAAAATGACGAGATGTTTTACTAAATATAAATTCCGGAACTAATTTATATTATCTAGAAAACTATATACCTAGCCTAGAAAAACGCTTTTGCGTCATGTGACCTATATTTTGTGAAAAAAGTTTTTCAAAATTCTCGGCGGATTGCGGATGCTCACCATCTGATAGGCCATGAAACAATAAAGCCGGTCGGAATTATTGATCTGCCGGGATGTTTTTTTTATTAGACAGGACGTTTTATTAGACATGATCGCTTGCTCCCACAGGACAGACCCAAATAACTCCCGTTTTAATTGTAGCATTAGCGCTGTCTTAGATACCTGAAATGATTGTACAAGAAGTCACAGACATAATTTATTTGTGGCTAAAACACAAGACAATGGAAAGTAAAATACGAAATTAAAAATAAAACTAAACTAGAGAACTTATTATATTTTTTTGTGACAAACCGACCCCACTCACAGAAGTAGTAGGCCTCCAGTTTTTTTTTATTTTTTTATTTATTTATTATAAATAGGCTTGCGCTTGGCCGCCAACTCGCCTGAAGTTAAGAGATGTTGCGGCCTACGATGGAGCACGCTTTGCTTGTTCTTGTAGGTAGTTTACACTTTTGTGCAGTCAGGAGCAGTTTCTTTGTGCATTTTGTACTCTATAGTCTTAGTAGCAGCCATTAGGTAATTGTTTAGAAGCGATAAAAGCTAATAGACGCATGTCTAATTACTTGTTTGTTTATAGGTGGATTAATGAGGTAGCTGGAAACTTTGGAAAGTGACGCGTAGGTAGATAGTGGTGTTTGATTTTGATTTAGTTATCGCTCTTGGTTACGGAGAAGTACATTAGTTATATATTTTCATCATCATTATCATCATGAACTAGAAGACGTCCACTGCTGAATATAGGCCTCTCCCTTTACCTACACTGAACGACAGCCTGCCTTTTCGTCAGTCCATCTATATCTATGCAGGCGGATATTTATAGTGCTTGTTTGCGACACATATATGATTTTTAGTAGTGATTTTCCATGACAATGTTACTTACTATCACTAGTATAGACCTATTAATGGCTGTAATTTAAAATAATTATTTAAAACTATGTATATATTTTTGTGCTGTTGGTCTTTAATAAACATAAAATAAAATAAAATAAAAATATTTTGTATGATATCCTGGTGTTCGCGATTAATACTTATACCTATCTATACCCTACATTTTACGTACTTTGAGTACATTTTGGGTAGAGTATCACAAGTACCATTTCGTAGAATGTTTTGTTAGCAAAACCACAGTATAAAAAATAATCCGGACCGTGAAAACCTAAAACTAATTGTATTTTTTTTTTGTTAGCGAACTCTGTGATAAAAAGTTAGGTAAAACCACGGGGCACCGTTCAAATTTTAATGACAGGTGAACATTTAATGCCATTCACGAAATTATTATAATCGTGGAAGTTTTTGTGGGAATATAATTGTGCGAACAAACACAAAGCTAAACTATTACTTATTACCGTAACAGCTTATCGGATTTTAATAAAATTTGGTATGGAGTTAGGTTTTATCCTAAATTAAAACGTAGGCTTATTTTATCAGAAAAAATAATAGATCCTGTAGGATAGCGGGCAAAACCGTGAGGCCCTGCTAGTTATAGTAGTAGGTAGTAATATATCGCATCATAGATCAACCCAAGAGGTAAAATAAAATATAGAGATAATAAACTTGATTATGAAATAATTCTTTCGATTTAAAATTTCAACCGAAGTCAAATTGAAATAAATTAATTTACGGAGCCCTTTGATTCCATTAATTTATTATGCGAACCGTTAGACTGTCGAATGCCTGAATGGGTGTTCCCCAGTAGTTACAATCTGGGACCATGTGAATCGTTTTCTTCTTAGGAAGCGTGTTCCATCGATTACAACATCATTGCCAGCATTGGAGAGATGGTGAGATGAAACGCAAAGCGATAAAAAAGTTCAAAACGACAACCAATAATCCATTCGCTACAATCAAACGGGTGATATAATCCAACCGCGTTAACGCACGAGCGAGCTAAAATGGCGTCGCGTCGTGTCGCCTGCGCACAATCGAACACATGTGCGCGTTAACATACACTGAATATCCCATTGTCAGCGATAATGCAGTTACCTGACTATCCAGCCCTTGTGCTCGAGCGCTTTATAACAGAGCTTTTGAAAGATTAACGCCTGGGCCACACCGCGAGTGGTATGTTTAGTAGTAAAAATGGAAAAAATACAAAATAAACACACTATATACTATGGAAAATTACGTTATGTAAAAACTAAATTTATGTCAAAATAAATTACTTTGTTTGTTTGTTTAGGACGGCTAAATGTATTTTTTTTATTATAAACTAGAGCCCTATAGCGCCCTGCGGTTTCATCCGTGTAGTGATGAAAAATAGCCTATATCCGTCTCCTGGTTTTAAGCTACCTAACCAATTTTCAGCCCAATCGGTTTAGCCGTTCTCGAGTTATAAATAGTGTAACTAACACGAATTTCTTTTATTTAAATAGAAGACAAGCTTGCGCTTGGCCGCCATCTCGCCTGATGTTAAGCGACAATGCGGTCTACGATGGAGCACGCTTGCCTAGAAGAAACCGATTCACTCTCGACTTGAAGACACCCAGATTGATTCGATATTATGTTTGTCACACTGAACAATAGACACATACATTACAAAAGTTAGATTTTATATACAGGGTGTAAGGGAAATGCTCTGGAAGCCGACTATCTAAACATAATTGAATACCAATTACCATATGCCATAAACTTATGGTATTAGTATTTTTCCAACCAGAAATGTAAAGCGTACAATACTCGGTGTGAATGCACCGCGTAGGTAAAAAGCGGACTTTGTGTGCCTGTGGAAGTCACTGACCTCTAGCGTAACTTGTATACAGATTTTCTAGATTTGTCAAATGAAATTGCATTGTTATGATTTTGAATTTTGAACGGCGCCGTCAAAATTTGGAGTCAAGCAAACAATGGTCAATGTGGCCACTACCGAGGCACCAAAACACCAAGCATAGTACCTATGTACGTACCTATTTATGTAGTGCTGATTTTTTTTAACTGGCAAGTGCGTTTATTAACTAAACAAAATAAAAGCTATAAAAAAAAGGTAAGAATGCTCATAGACCGTTGAAGGTCTACTACTAAAGATAATCCAAATACTCTAACCCACTATCAGTTGGCAGTGTACCCAGCATGCTGGCGGCATTACTACGCTGAATGGCAATGCTTATGCGTTGAGCCAGAAACACACCAGCGTTTTGGTCACGCGTCTCATCAACCAGGCACTCTGAAATATTTTAATTTTAAGATCTTAAATGTGTTGATTCACTTGTATGTGACACTGTGGCTCTGGCTTAAAACATACATCAAGCGCTTTAATAAACGTACCAAAGAGATTGGCGTTTTTTCGCAGCGCTGCGGTGTAAAGTTACCTGTAAGGGTGGAACGCCATCTGTCGCCACGCGGGACAATGCCCAGATTTATTGTTGCCAAATGCGCTTACCGAGCTTTTGTGGATTCGCTTTTTGTACGCTATCAAGTTTCCATTAGCTAATTTAGTATCGATTCGACGGTGAAAGTTCCGATTCAAAATTGATGGATCGTTTTTCATTTTCCAACTGTAAACTGAAGCGAAGTTTGCGAATTCAATTTTTATGAACACCGCGAATGGATAATTCAATTTCAGAAGTTTGGTTTGAGTACAATTTTATTTTACTTGCCTTGTGTTTTTATCGTTTGGTTTGGGTTTGGTTACTTTTGAATCATAGCTTTACAATAAAATATGTGGGTTCTTGCTACAGAATACCTGAATAATCACAGAACTCTCCGCATGATACTAAAATATTGATGACTATCCATAAAATCTGTTTCCAAACGGTTGCGTCTTAAACATTACATTTATATTAATCGAGAACCGTCTATCTAAATTGCTTCTGTCATCAATTCGAGGGCTTACATTTCTACAAAGGCCCCTTGTAGCCACTCGTACCTTGCCACCCCAACATCTGCATTATCTTACCTCCGACTCCCGACCCTCGCGAAATCAGTTACTGCACGACCGTTCGCTAAAGTGCATTTGCCATTACGTCCGTCAAACCTTACAATTATCTCTACACCACAACCGAAATTCATCTCTACTACTCACACTTAATGCCCTTATTAGCTTGCATCGTCACAGTCGTGTTAGAATCATGCATCACTAAACGATGATAACTTTCAATTTCACATATCACACCAATTCAAATCTTAGTCTCTTCGAATAAGGTTGCATTTGTGGTGTAGAGTGTTTTGGCCGGACCGTTTAAGCTAAGAGGGTAGTTCACATGTTGGCGATGCGATTTATCAAATTTTATACGTTGTCGGGCCGCGACATGTGCGCGCGGACAATTGCTTAGGTGAGAGGGGTGAAGGAGGGGATTGGAAATTAAATATGGAATGGAAAGGAATACGAGGTGGCTAATGGATTAGCAGATGAGGCCCGTGCGTCACCTTATGGCGCGCAATCAGGGCTGCAGATGTGGCTCTTAAATTGGATTCGTACGAGGTACTGCACGTCTCGCTGTGGTTGATTGCCATTTTAAAAGTGGAAAACGACTGAAGGGTTGGGTTCTAGAACGGAGGGAAATGTTACTTTTTTGAGTAACTTGCGTTTGACCGTCACCTTGCTTGATTTTAAGCGATGATGCGGTTTACGATGGGACACGTTAGTGAAAAAAGAGAAAATGGTCATTAAGCTATAACCAGGTGACATTCAGATTCAGATTTGGTCTCGTTTTCTAAACTATAAGAAGTTGACAGAGTACACTTATTTTTAACTGACTTCTGGAGGAGGTTATCAATTCGACTGTGTTTTTTTTTAGTTTAAATAGATGTACTGAATAAATATCCCGTAAATAATCATAATAACTTTAGATGTACTGAGTATTTTTTGTAAGGAAAATCAATCAATTAATATATACGAAAATCTATTGTTTGTTGGTTTATTTGTTTGTTTATTCAGCAACGGAGCAAGGGTTGTCGTGATTTTTGTACAGATAGTGTGATATAAGATACTTTTTCCCGGAAAATATTCCGGTTCTTGAGGAAATTACCATGCGGGTGCAACCGCGGGGCGACTTTACAAGGAGACGAAACTCTTGTCAAATGGAGCCTACAATATTTTTTTTTTTAAATTACTTCGCCATATAAATTTTAAACTGCGCAATTATTTTAAAAATATTTACGACTAGCTGCACTCTGCGGTTTCACCCGCGTTGTGATGAAAAATGGTGATGATGATGATGAAAAGCCTATGTCACTCTCTGGCTCTTGAACTATACCCATGCAAAAAATCAGGTCGATCCGTAGTTCCGTTGCAGCGTGAAAGAGGAACAAACATCCATACATATATACATACAAACTTTCGCGTTTATAATATTAGTAGGATTCTTTTAAACTACCCACATTTCGCTTAATATTTTTTATTGTGTTCATTGATCCGTATATCAAACACTAGTAACAAGGAGGTTAACACATAGTGACATAACGAAGAAAATAACCGGTACGAATATACTTGTACTTATTTTGTAAATGCCTTTACTTTCTCCAGAGCACAGGGTGATCGATGGTAGCGAAATTACGGTGATATTAGTAGGTGTCCTACAATGCCAAGCGTGTGGTGGACTGCACGTCTGTTCAATGTCACTGCTTGTGAGTACCGCTGGAAAGAGAAATTCAAATCATACCTCTATTTCCGCCGGAGCACACTATGATTAGCAGACGTATTCTGAACCAAATTGGAAAGATTCGATACTAGATCTTAACCACATTGGATAACGGAGAGTCGCTTGACGGTGACGGCCAGGTGGGTCAGTCGGTGGGTCAGTGGCTTGACAGTGAGTCGGTTGTGAGTGACGGTGACGACGATGAGTATGAAAATTGTAGATTGTACAACGAGTGTAGAAAACAATTTATTTTAGCCGAAACGGTTATAAGCCCGAGCCGAAGCTACAGTGCAAGTACCGTTCTTTATCGATCGTCGAATTCGATAAAATGCCATAGAATCGATCATAGTGACTATTAATCAAATGGCATTTTATCGAATTTGACGACCACAACTGTCAAATTTGACGATCGATAAAGAACGGTACTTGCACTGCTGAGGTGATAAAATGGGTTTAATGCACGAGCTTATACACTTGGCTTTTCACGTTAAGTAATTGCGATGAAATGGAACAGTGATGTTGTTAGTAATATCTTTTAATTTAAATTAATAATTTGAAAAAATAGACCCAGGCAAAATTTCTACACGAAAGTCTAAGCCTGAATTATATTAGGAACTGAATCTCTTTGAATAATTTCATAGACGTTAAAGTAATTTTTATGCACTAATGCACAAAAAGGCAGACTTTTATGCACTAGAGCGTAAAAATCAGATTTAGTTCTTTTACACCGGGCATAAACCAGAACTTTACGAACACGAGAAGTGAAAAGATAACTTTTTAACAGTTGATAGACTGTGCTTTTGACCACAGTGCAGCTAACTTTGTGTTAAGTGTATAATTATTATGTTAACCTGAAAATTGCCAATATACCTTTTTCTGCACATTTCTGCTGACGCTGCATCGGCCACCTTTCCGCGGGTGATGGATTGCGGCGTCGATTAGGGCGCCGCTGACCTGTTCTTTCATATCTCGCTAATGGCCGCGTTCCATGTAGAGGTATGTGTACCTATGAAAGGGAAGGTAGAGCCACTGGATCAGGCAAAATTATAAAAAGAGAAGGAAGACTCGATCAGACAAGTCGGTAGAGATTAATTTGGTAATGAAAAATATGTAAGGAACTGTATTAAAACAAATGGCATTCGTTATAGTTCTCTGTATTCTCCTTTTCTTCTTACACCTATTCATATTTAAATTATCTCTATCATACATATTCAAAGTTAGTTTATCATAAATGCGAAAGGTTGTTTGTTTGTTAGTTTGTTGATTTGTTTGTTCCTCTTTCACGCAGCAACAGAGCAACGGATCGACCTGATTATTGGCATGGGTATAGTTCAAGGGTCGGAGAGTGACAGGCTTTTCATCATCATCGTCATCATCATCATCACCATTCATCTCTACGTGAGTGAAACCGCGGGGCGCAGCTTGTAATTTCATATTTATACTTACTTCGCTTCTTTTTTTTTAAAATTTATTTAAAGGGCTTTGTCGCTTTGCGACCACATCGCCCAGTTATTCAACACAAATTAATTCTTATAAACAAACTAAATAATAACAAATACAAAACAAATTATTGTTCAAGGCCTAAATCTACTAGCTTATATAAAAATTTGGCATTGTCGGAATCGGGACAAGCTAAAACAGAGTTACGAAATCCGACATCAGTAATTGCATTTACATTGAAACATTGTTTTCTAAAAGATTCATTCCACACACACTCCATCAAAATGTGTAAAGTGTCCTCAAAAACGCTACAGTCAACACAATTGGGAGAAGACGATTTCTTCATAAGATATTTAAACTTATTTGATGGAATGTGTGCAGAACGAAGTCTGAGAGCTGTCACCAAAAGATTACGTGATAAAAGACTATTGCTAATCCACGGATGTTTAGGGATCTCGGGCTGGATAGTTTTGTACCAGATGCCCAACTCCTTGGATCTCTCATCAAAATATTCCTGCAAAATTGATCTACACTTGTTTTTAACCCACTGAGTGTAATCCGAAGACAGGGGAGTTACCCCTAACGGAATACCTTTTCACTAGGCATCTCTTTCACACCGTCCTTATGTTCCATTGTGTCCAATGATTTTCTATAACTAGATTTACCTAGTCTGTGATTTTGTCATAGTAAGTACCTATCTATACCAATACCCTGAATTAGCAGTAAGATAAGCCTACTTTCATCATTTTTTTTCGGGTCTTCTGCATCAAATTTAGGTACAGTAGTGCAGAAACGATGACTACGAAACTTAAAGAGGCTAGATAGTTTTTCCTGCACCTAACTTGAATATACTGAACTGTTCAACCAACCCAATTACATGGTCAGTCTTCCCGTGAACATGGTGACATAGTAGTAATCATATAACTGTAGTGAAACTAGTGAACAACCGTCATAGTTTAAAACAGTGTTTTAAATTAACGTTTATTTAGAAAATGCTGATAAACTATTTTATTATCGGAATCTGTTCCAGTTAATTCTAGTTCCATCGGGCACCTGTCGGGTCATGGCTGTCAAATGTACAAGGGTCATTACTTAGCCGATCGCTGCGTAATTAATATCGGTGCCGATCAGCTAAAGCTGCCCTCACGAGAGGTGGGCTGACGTGTATAACGAGTGCCGTACGTAGTTTTAGGGTATTTTATGGGTCTTTTCCAAAGATTTCGCACCACCTTTCGCCCCGTCTTGTACCTCTGGCTCATCGCCATTTTAAGGTTGCCTGGGAGAGGTTGCTTTTAACGATAAGGCCACCAATTGTTTTACTTGGGTTTTAAGGGCTGTATTAGTGGTGTGAATAATAAAGAGTTTATCTATCTTTAATACGAAAGGTGTTTTCAGGTAGAAATTGGTATTTGTATCACAGTATAAATTAAGCTCGATGCCTTTATTTGAAAACACCAAGAAGACTTTTTTTTAAATAGTAGATATTCTTGCGCTTGCTCTCGCCTGATGCTAAGCGACGATGCGGTCTACGATGGAGCTCGCTTGCCTAGAAGAAACCGATTCACTCTCGACTTGAAGACACCCAGATTGTAACTGACGAGGAAAACCCATTCAGGCAGCAAATTCCACAGACTAGCAGTTCGCACAATAAATGTGGAATCATAGCGCTTCGTACGGGTACTCGGAATATCAACCATAAAACGATGTCGTTTTTTTTTTCGATCGACGAAGACGTTCTTGTCGCCATTTTTTGCATGTGGACTATTAGTTTGTTCATTGGTGTCGCTGCATGTTACTTAGTGTGCGTGGAAAATTCGTATTTTATTTAGTGATAAAAATGGGTAAGACTTTTTGAACGCGAACAATAATTATTTAAGGCATATCTCCCTTATTTGCCATAGTCCGAGTTCTCAATATTGCACTATCATATATTTTGATAAGCGTGGATATTCGTCATAGAACCAGTGTCACCGACATATCTGTTAAAGTTTGCAAGTTGAAGTGGCAATGGGCAAGCCACATTGCTCCAAGAACCGATAACCGATGGGGAAGAAAAGTTTTTGAGTGGAAACCACGAACAGGAAGACGCAGCGTGGGTACGCCTCCCACTAGATGGACTGACGACATTGTGAGAGTCGCGGGCATCCAGTGGATGCAGATGGCAGGCTTTCGTTCAGTGTGGAGGTTAAAGGGAGAGGCCTTTGTTCAGCAGTGGACGTCTCCTGGCTAATGATTTGTTTGTGATATTGTATTGTTGGTACCCAGCCAAATACAGATAGTTCATAACTATACCTCAAATCCATGTAATTTCTTACTGTCCTCGTTCTACCAATTACCGCCCGGTCCTAATCTCGACCGCGTCCAGATTCTAATTCCACCTGTCCTCTGTAAATCAGTCAATGGCGTCAGTACCTGGGTCGCAGTTGTGCCATCAAACTGTAATTAATCTCACCCCCCTGGACATTCAGGGTGGCCCACCCCCCGGCGACGGCGCGGCGCCAGAGGTCACCTGACCGAGGTGTCGAGGGTAGTTTAACAACTCTCGATTGGAGTTATTACGCTGCGACTTAGGGTTGCTAGATGGAAAAATTAAAAGTCCGGAAAAAAATTCTGATTTTCATAGAAAAATCTTAATTTACAAATAATTAATATATCGAAGTGAATTTTCTCGCAAACGTAATATACAGCTTAGTGGAAAAAAAATAACTAATTATTATTGGTTTTGTGTACTTGAGGTCACGCGCCGCCTTCCATGCGACGCGCGACACGTGAGCGGGGTGAGTAGTTCGCCCCGAACGGTGACCTTGCAATCAATAAATCTTCGAAACTTTTTGCCCATATTTGAACTGAAAAAATTATAGTATTGAAATGAACTACTTGTCTACAAAGTTTCGTGAAGATACGTAAGTTGTCGTCAAACAAACAATGCATATAAATGCTGACTTGTACCATTAGCCATTAGTATCTGAAACCTCTCTTAGCTCGCTAAAAAAGATCTGAAAAATCTACTCTATTTTATTTAAAAAACTAAAAACCCTGAGATTTACAAAGTGCCGTCGTAATTCTAAAAAGAGCCTAAACTTCTGAAACAGGATTCAGGAACAGGAATCACAGGATTTGTTCTGAAATTTCAGGATTTTAGGCTCTTTTCAGGTCTACCTTATGGTAGCCCTAACTACTACTAACTTAGCTTTGCAGTTCAATGAGGAGCCACTATCGTGTATTCTGAATAAAACTAACAACTTCAGTAGAAGATTTTTAGTTTCCTTATTTAGCCAACTCTACTTATGAATTGATCGAGCTGCACTCCGGAATGAAGTTATTACTGAACTATGAATAGTCTTGCCGACATGAGTGTCTAGAAAATGCAATTTGGCAAGAAAACTAGTAGTTGTGAAGAAATAGCCGAGTTATGAAGGCTTTAGATCTTTTGTAACAATTAAAATTGCCCCTCTGTGCCAGAAGTTGACAATTTTTGTTGGCTACCTTCGGAGAATGTGACGTTAAAGTTAATAAAGCCGGGGATTGTTTAACCCCCAACGCAAAATGAGGGGTGTTATAAGTTTAACGTGTGTATCTGTGTATTTGTATATATTATTTATGTAGCTGTGTATCTGTCATCATCATCATAATCAGCCTTTTTTAACAGTCCACTGCTGGCCTATCCCCGAAAAGGTGATTTGACGCTGGCCCAGTGCGGGTTGATGGATTCACATATGCCATTGAATTCCTTCTCCGTATGTACGTTGTACGTATGCAGGTTTGATCACGATGTATTCCTTCACCGAAAAGCCGTGGTATGAAAAGTGGTATGTGTGTCTGTGTATTTGTTTATCTGTGGTATCGTAGCTCCCAACGGCTGAACCCATTTTGAGTTAGTTTTTATTTGTTTGGAAGGTGATTTGATTGAGTGTTCTTAGCTATGATCTATGAAAATCTATTCATCCGTTTGAAGATAAAAATATTTTTAGCAGGGGTTTAAAAAAAACTAATATTGCACTAGTTTATAGTTTTTTATAAAGTAACTCCATGGACACACGGATGTCCAGTAGCTTTAGCTGTAGCTTTTGTTATACTTAAAAAAAAATACGTAAGCTATACACACTTGTTTATAATTTGTCTGCTATAGTCTGTCGAATGCGCTGCCTGAATATGTACCCCCCCCCCCTAAAGTTACAATCTGGGTGTCTTCGAATCACGAGTGAATCGGTTTCTTCCAGGCAAGCGTGCTCCATCGTAGACCGCATCATCGCTCAACATCAGGCGAGATGGCGGTCAAATGCAAGCTTATCTATATCGGGTGTAGGGGGAACACTCTCGAAGCCAAAAGAAGGTAATTGTACTCATCATTATGAACCACTTTTAGTATGGGACCAACCATGAAATCGCGAAAAAAGTGTCAATGACCGTTTTCTATAGAACAGCTGATATTTTTTTCGTAATTTCCCTTTCCTTTTCAGGGCTGGTCCCATAGTAAAAGTTGTTCATAATGATGAGTACAATTACCTTCTTTTGCCTTCGAGAGTGTTCCCCCTACACTCCGTATATATAAAAAACAATTGTTTGTCTCGCTAAAACTCGAGAACTGACCTGATTTTGATCATTAAATATTTGTGGATGTTCAGGGAAGGTTTAAACGGTGAGTAAACCCTGGACCGATTTGGATGTAATTTTGTGTTCCTAGAGCAGGTCGTAGTAGGGAAAGCCGAAGGCCAAGCTATACGCGTACGAAGTAGCGGGTATCAGCTAGTTATTAATATATATCAAAAACTATTTTAGATGAACGGTGGTCCCGTATAGGTGCGTTGGATGCACCCACTCACGTGATGATAATATGTCGTAGGCGACGGAAGCCGCTAACGACGCACCTTGGACGGCGCGATTTATGGCCCATTAGTCACAATCATGGGCCAATGTACGCTCTTATTGCTCTTTACAATTTACAATCAGTATAGTTTAGAGTGTAGGAAAGTCAATTGATGGTTGAGAAACTTAAAGAGATATATAACCCAAATACTGCTCAAGCATCAAATGTATCGCGAAAGTTTACCATCAAATACAACATCAAATCCAAAAATTCAAAATTCTTTAATTGTCTGATTTTTATAATTTACAGGTGTTTGGTCTGTTAAGCTTTAACAACCTGTGTTAGGAGAGACCGTTCTTTCGTTGTTACGTCGTAATTTCACATTAATTTGTATAAAAAGTTTATATTATGTAGGTAGTTCTATACCTATAACACCTAAGAAAACACGCCCAAAATAACTTTCCACTTGTTTTGATAATCTCCTGCAATTACAGGATAATATTTGATTAATAATTATGAAAAATGTTATTTAATTATAGCTCTAAATTATTATTAGTTTTTTCTTTCTTTTTGTGTGAAGTGCCTTTATTTATCTAAACAAAATACAACCTAACACTACAAAAACAATTAGACTACCCATAGACCGTTGAAGGTCTTAAGGCAATCCAAATTCTCAATCAGTTGGCAGCATACCCAATATGCTGGCAGCATTACCAAGCTGAATGGCAATGCTTATGCGTTGAGCCAGAAACACGCCAGCATTTCGGTCATGCGTCACATTAACCTGGCACTCTGAAAGATTTTTGATAATGAGGTGAGCTTCCGGTCCCCGAGGGCCCAATATATCAACTCCAAATGTCTCAAATATGTAACCACTTCCGAGGTTAGCATATTTGCGCCGCTTGTGCTGCTCTGGCAAATTGGCAGCCGCACCAGCCCTACCTTGTATCTCAGGAAGATGTGACGGCGCCAAAGAATCAACACAAGCTTTTTTCTTTGGTACTTAGGTATCAATTGTGCGATTTTGTTTGGTATTATTAAATAAACTATGTGTAGTTTTGATGTCATCGCTCAAAAACGGTGAAGTAAAATATCGTAAGGAAACCAGTAAGTACCTATGACCAACAACCTTAAAAAGTTTAAAACGTCTGACATTCACTAACACGCACTGGGCTAGCATGGTGGATTAAGACCCATCCTCTCTCTGAGAGAAGGCCTGCATCCCAGCAGTGGGAACATGAAAGACTGTTAATGATGATTATCATGATGACGACTTATCTATTCAAACAACACAAAAATACAATAAGCATTGAAAAGTTATTTCATTGAATAATGTAACAATTGACAATACAATACGTAATTTGAAATTAATTAAGTAAATTTAATGAATGCAAACTATATGCATATGCATGCATGCAAGATAAATACATATAATGTAATGACGAATTCATTAATATTAAGTACAAAGAAAATACGATAAGCATCACAGGAAAGAAAAAAAAATCGTTTGCTTCTCTTTTCTGTGATAATTCAGATTCAGATTCAGATTATTTATTCACCAATATAACATGTTCGTCATATGAGGCAAGTCAGTTTACACGAGTGCTTATTTCTAGTGTTATTAGTGTAAGAAAGTATAACAATTTTGCCTTATCAATTATTACAATTATAAGTCACACGAATCTAGGACAGAGCTAAAAAAAAAAAAAAACGTCCACATAACATATATTTTTTTTTTTTTTTTACATAAAAATGAAAAAAATAGTCTATGCTATGTAAAAAATAAATTAAACATTAAATGTGTGATAAGCATGCTACGTATGTGTACTTTTGGTGTAGTTGAATAAAAGGTTAATTTAGTTTACTAAAATTCAACATGGCAATCTTCAAAAGGTGAGTCTGAAAGGGTCTGCAACGTATTTGTGACCTATGGGGTTAAAAGTATCCATGCCCGTCTGCTTCTTTGTCAACTGTGATTATTATTCAAGTGTTTTTGCAGAATAACGCAGATGAAGTAATAACATCCGATGCGATTTAATATTTGATTGCACCCATTGATTTGTAAACGCACGTGGATTTTGGGTCTTTTGCCGAATTCCCGAAAATTGTGTGTCCTAATAAATGTAGATTAAACAAACATAATTACTCAATAGGTAATATAGTTTTAATCTCCATTTAATATCATAACCAAAGTTAGGAGCAGTCAAAATATGAAGTCATACAAGGAAACTTGAACAAAACAGACGGACTTACTCACCTATCAGTCTTACAATAATTGTAGAACTAAATATGGCGCCTCTGACTCATCAGGGCGACCTAATGTCATAACAAGGCATTCCTTGTACAACGTGTAGGTGATGTCATGCCCAAAATAATTCAATTGATCATGCTCTATTTGTGCCCATTTCAATTACCTAAATTACCTTTATTTGTAAGGGTCTGTCTTCCATATATATGTCGGCGCGTTGAAGTTTCAGCACTCGGGTAGTTTTTAAGGCTTAGATTATGTAGGTAGGCGTCACCTAGATTTGTTTTGGTGGACTATAGTGATGGAGGTGGCGCCATCACGTGTAACGTGACGGTATATAATTATATATCGTATATATATATCAGATGTAACGCTGCAGTAACTTACTCTGCTGAAATTCTTTACGTTGTGAAGTTGTGTCGTTGACAACCAATCAGAGTTTAGCAAGTTGGCATACCGTCCGGCAGAGGCGCTATTGAGGGCACGCGGACACGCGAGGCTCGGTGGAGCTCAGTTTTGAATTGGGACTGTTGGATGCTCGGTGGAGCTCACTTTGCTTTGGTGGAGCTCACTTTGCTTTGGGTTGTGAATATGGACTGTTGGATGGAGGGTGGTAGAATTCGTTACGAGGCGGAACACCTTGTCCCCACGTAATTTGATATTGTAATTATTAATCATAGTGCTACGTAACAACAACTGTATCAATGTACGTGCGATGTATCATTCTTCTCGGCCGCTATACTTACGCCATAGAACAGAGATATTCTGATGCAGATCGGCCATCGTCCACCGGTGCCCCTGCCCCACGCGTCGAGGCTCCGTCATATAGTTTTTTTTTCTTTCTGGCAAGTGCCTATTATTACATGTATTGTACATAATTATCAATTAAAAAACCGATCAATTAGTTTTAGATTAGTTTTAGTTATAAATTTAAATTTAAGATAGTTTTTATTTTGCTTGTAATTTTTATTGAATAAACATTTTATTAATTATAAAAAATAAAAATAAAAACCTACTACACAAAATTACTGAAATTCGCAATTTCGGTTACTTGGATGAAAATTTAATAATATTATGTCTTTTAAGTAACCGAATTTTCCAGCTATTTGAATTTAAAAGCTAAACTACTGAACTGATTTTGATGAAATTTCTATGGGACCAACCTGACACTAACGTATCAATTTTTTTTTCACTTCGTTTCTGTCATAGATGAAGTAGTTCTATTACAAACATAAAATAAATAAACAAGCTAATTGAAAACACCTCATTTTTTGAAGTCAGTTAGTAATTACAATGTTTTTAAATATTTGCAATGTTATTTTAATGTTAACTCAAAATAATTTTTAATTAATTCCTGTTCAGTGATTTTTTACATGTCAAATATGAGTAAAATCGTTTTGGGGGTTGCGAGGTCACAGTTTGAAGCGATCAATTCGTTATTTTAGGTGCCTTTATTAACTAAACAAAATACAAGTATACAAAAACAGTTAGACTGCCCATAGACCGTTGAATGTCTAAAGACAATCCGAATGCTCAAGCCAACTACCAGTTAGCAGCGTACCCAGCATGCTGCCGGCATTACCATGCTGAATGGCAAATGAGCCAGAAACACGCCAGCATTTTGGTAACGCGTAGCATTAACCAGGCGCGCTGAAAGAGTGTTTTTAGATATAATTCAAGAAAATCTATCTGCATTAAGCAGGTGTTCTGTTTTGTTGTTGAAAATGAGTTGAGCTTTCGTCCCCAGGTACCCATTGTCTTGATCCCAGACGACTCAAACATGTAACTACTGCAGAGGTTGGCATATTTGCGCCGCTTGTGCACTGCCGAATTGGTAGCGACCCTACCTTGTTTCTCAGGAAGATGTGACGGCGCCAAAGTATCGACATAAGTCACGGCCTATACAAGGGGCTGCCCCAACTTCCCCCATTTAGGTTATTTTGGTTATTTTAAGCCACGTCTTAGCAATTATTGTTTTTAATAAGTTCAAGTTGGTAATTTTTCTTCGTTCCTTCAGGCTCTTATAGGTTGTCTTTATTATGTATTTCCCTCCTCCAATGCATTTATTTATTGTTTATTGCATAATAAGCTCTGAATAACAATGGGGGATCTGTGGTTATGTTTTATTGATAAGAAGTAGTTTATACTTACCTACCTTGTGGTAGACGCATCATACTCTTAATACCACATCTTACATAATACCTATACTATACATGGTTACAGGGATTTTTGCGCATTTGGTCGCGTCCATTATAAAATTTGTTTATAGAGATGAGTACAATGACCTCCTTTGAAGGTTGGCACCACTACGTGCAACCCTAGTATTTCACCGTAAGAGTAAGAGTTACCATGTTCGCAACCAATTTTTTTGGTTAATTGTTTATTGTTATGATATTGTGATGTGTTGTTTTGTTATAGTGCAAAATAAGGAAATATTTACAAGTTTTACTAGATATTATAAATACATTTTATTAATATAAAAAAAAAAACTTTTTAAAATCAAGCTTTTTTCGTATTCTTCTCAACAAACCTTATCATTTGATACCCATATTATGATGGCAGATAAAAACATTCTGTCCGCCATCTTGGGGCGTGAAGTGCAAAGTGCTTGGGAAGACAAACCCAACGAACCTAAACTCGACGGGTTACGTCGTTTCGTTTACGAGTTTCTATGGCCACATGTTGTCTCTATCATCAAACCAGCTCGATGGTACCATAACATTCCATTGTCACCGAACTTACACAAGTATGCCAAGTTTCAGCACAATCGGTTGAGGATAACCGGTCTAAAATTCAGTTGCTAGATTTGTCCCACATCTTGATCACCCGCGACTCTTACAATGTCGTCGGTCCATCGGGTATTACGCATTAATACTAGAAATGACACAATTTTAGGAAAATAATACAGTGAGGAGAATTTTTTTTTCATGTTGGCGCAAAATCTTTGTTTCCTTTTTTTTTTTTTTTTTTTTTTAATAAATAATAGACTTGTTTTTGACCACCATCACGCCTGATGTTAAGCGATGATGCGGTCTACGTTGGAGCACGCTTGCCTAGAAGGAACCGATTCACTCATGATTTGAAGACACCCAGATTGTAACCATCGGGGAACACCCATTCAGGCAGCGAATTCCACAGACTGGCAGTTCGCATAATAAATGTGGAATCAAAGCGCTTCGTACGGGTACCGGTTTACCGATGATGTTGGATAAGTAGTTTAACTTGTTAACATATCATCAGACACCTCAACACAATATTAATGGTATCAGTCAAATGAATTTATTGCTACCACATGCGTTCTCAACTCCTTTTAATTTCCATACCTACATAGCCCATCTTCGAAATAATGACTCTTATTCTAAAGCGACAAAGTTGAAAATCGTATTTGATTATTAAGGTGAGTACCTACATAATGTAAAAGGTAATTAAAAAGTATGTGAGTGGTCGCACCGGCCAATAAAAGAACGAGTGTGTACTCCGCACATGCGGTGCGTTCTCACGCCTCTACATAGATTGGAGGCAATTAAATCAGATGTGACACGATTGTTGAATACTTGCCTAATTGTTTCAACAGAATCAGCCTACGTGGAAAGTCATTACAACACTACGAGTTTGTAGGCACGTAGAAAGTTTACTGCAGAAATACCCGAGTTTATATACAACGGTAGCGCTGACTCTCACTTGCACACTATAGGGCGCTAACGAGGTCTATGCTTTGCGGAGCTCCACGCAGGCATGTACGCATGGCGCACGGAGCTCTGCCGCCGTGGACAATGTCCCGCACCGAGGGAGGTCGTAGTGTGGAAGTTCCACGCTCGCCGATCCATGTTGGAGGAGTGGAGGGAGCGGCTAGCCCAACCTAGGGCTGGCAGCTGGACCGTCGAGGCTGTCTGGCCTGTCCTCGAGGACTGGCTGGACAGGGCGCACGGGTCGTTTACCTTCCGTCTTGTGCAGGTGCTTTCCAGGCATGCATGCTTCGGCAAGTACCTGTGCCGTATAGCCAGGAGGGAACCGACGACCGCGTGCCACCACTGCAGCTGCGGCGAGGACACGGCGCAGCACAAGTTGGAGGAGTGCCCTGCATGGGCAACGTCGTAGTTGTAGGGAACGATCTCTCGAACGAACAATCGTGGGAGGTGGCAGTTTCCTTCTGTGAACAAGTCATGTTCCAGAAGGAAACGGCGGAGCGTGAGGTAGAGCCTCATGGAGCTCTCCATGCGCCACTGGAGAGCTGGGCGTCGGAGGAGGATCTTCCACGTCCTCCTCCGACCCCCATAACAAGGGCCTTGGGCGGCGGACTCGGGGGGGTCCACCGCCCGACAAGCGTAGCCCCTGAGGTGGCGCGCGCGGTGTTTCCACGCGCCCCCCAAGGAAAGTGAGGTGGAGGGTAGCAGCTGCACCTCTGATAGGGAAGGGTCCCAGGGGACCAGCGCTGCCGGGAACGGACGATTGCGAAAGCGCTTCCGTAGACCCGGCGTTCAGGCGCCAGGCAGAAACACCCCAGGGTACCACCCTGCATGCTCCCCCCTGGGGGTCGGTGGTATCCATTAAGGATTTTCCTTGAGAAAAGAAAAATAAAAAAAAGGTAAGGTAAGAGCGAGACTTGGAAAGGTAAATATAAAAAAAAAAAAACTAATATGTTTTTTTCCTTTGACACGATTTACTTCAGTAAAATATTAAAAGAAAATGTTCATGATGTTTTTACATAGAAATGTCTGTGTCAAATATTAGAGCATGAGTCGATATACTATTTATCCGCGAAAACCTTTAATTAGCTTCTGGATCTATTAAGATTGTTATACTTTTTTATGGCTGTTGGTCTTCCTTGGAAATAAATAAATAAATACTCTGTGCAACTCATATTCCTTCCTGTCCCGGAACCAAGCAAGTTGAATAAACATTATTATAATGTAAAAAATGGGTTTCATGGGCGATTCATACAGTGACCAATAATAATTAGGTAAGATCCACAAGGTTCTCAACCTCCTCGACTCTCTGCGAGGTTACTCCTCAATCCCCCTGTATCGAGGTCGCATATGCTCGCCTGTGATTCACATCGCACGGCGACCATCACCGTCTTAATGTATAGGTTACTTAAACAAGTAGGTATTCAGGGTTCTACACAACACAGTACTAAGCCGAAAGGAGGTCATTGCACTTATAATTATGAACTATTTTTACTATGGAATCAACAAAAAATGCAGTTTCATATTCATACTTGTAACACCAACTACGTTGCCGACCCTTTAAGGATCTATTAAATCGCCTTTTTTCTATTTCTAGGTCAGTTGGTCTCATTGTGCATTTTTTTAAATTTAATATGTAATAGGTGCGCGTTTGGCTGCCAATGCGCATGATGAGCGATGATGGAGCACGCTAGCCTAGAAGAAACCGACTTACTCTCGACTTGCAGAAACCCAGATCGTAACTATCGGGGATTCAACATTCTGGCAACGCATTCTACTAACTAGCAATTTGCACAATAAAAATGGAATCAAAGTGCTTCGTACGGGGTTTCGAAATATCAACCATAAAGCGGTGTTGATTTTTCGTGCCTGTTAGTTGTTGATAATGATGAGTAAAACGATCTCCTTTCGGTTTAGTAGCGCGGTTCCGTATAACCTTGTATTTGTGTAGGTACCGCTCTAACTTGGTGTGTGTAGGTGTGAGGACATCTGGCATAAATGTACGAGGCGGTGTTGCAATGGAATATGGTTTAAATCATTAGGAATATCTTTGAGAGAGACATTGAGAAAAATATATTTTTGCATAACTTTTTAGGGTTGTAGGATTGGGTTGATGTTTGAAATAATCTTGAAAGAAGGTTTTTAATAGCAGTAAAACCTATCAGCATGGTAAGTAAAAAGTTTATATATTTAATAGTTTAGAAAAGCAGGGGACCAACTTTTTGCCCCTTTGGCGGGACATATTGCACAAAATATACACTTTTAAAAAAATTGATGTCTGTACTTGTACGTACGTCTCCTTAATTTTTAAAGACTTATTTAATGATAACCCACAAAAGGGGGTGTAGCGAAAAAATATTCATCCCTATTTCACATGTACCAGAGCCACCCCTAAAACGCAAATTTATTTTCTTTTTTTACTTTTAAAGTTGAGATCTAAACTAAAACTGTAATTGTGCAGTTTCAAACACTTGCCTTAATAACTATAGAAGTTAGAAAGTTCTAAAAAATTAGGAAGGACGGACAGATGGACAGAACGAAATTATAAAGGTCCGTTGTCAGGCTACGGAACCCTAAAACAGCAACACGGTTCGTTTGTAAATGACTTCAATAAACATCTTAAGCAGCTCGATTAAAGCCCGTGAATGTAAATTGACGGCAATAAAGCACGATGGGTGCGACACCCACTTCAGACGGTCGGTGTAGCCAATTGAAGTGCCAACGACCGGCGCGCGCGCACACGCACCTTGCAACATGGCGGATGATACGCAGGGTTACACAACAGTTGTACCTACTAAACCGAAAGGAGATCATTGCACTTGTAGTATATGAGTCAGACATTATCTTAATTTGTATCAGGGTTACGCGGAAAGGGTGTACTAAGACGAAAAGGGTTTAAACTATCCATCATTATGAACCACTTTTGGGACAACAACTATGGGAGCAACTTTGTTTGTAAACAACTTGTTTTGTATAACTGCACTCGATCCTCAAGAAACAGGCCTCGCGCTTAGATGAGGCTCGCCAACAATTCTATTTAGACAATAAATATCTAGTGTTTGCTATTTCTAAGTTAAATTAAGGTTATGGTATATTACTTCTGGCAAAAAAACTCTAAAATTGTGAAAAAGATCTCCTGTTTAGTGTGGCGTGCTTCGGAAAAAGCCCAGAGGAGGACTAAGATAGGTTATGATGATGATGACATTTCATAAAGATTTCCTCGGCTGAAAAAAGCAGCAGTCATGAAAATGGTATAAAGAGCCAGAGATACAGTCAAAGAGATAGCTAGTGTGATCCTGTAAGTATCTTCTTCAACCAGTGACGAGACTCTATCAGTCGCGTACGCCGTCGTCGCCGGCGCACTGTCGTCCATCATATCGCGTGAGTCACTCGCGCTCCTGTTGTGCCATGCCCGTATCTGGCACGCAGAAACATGGAACATTTCATTAGAACAAGAAAAGATTGGAATGGCATTGTACATTATAGATTTTTAAGCAGACCGAGTGACATGGCTAAAATGAGGGTGATTTTCTTCATACTTAAAGTACTTCATTGCTGAAAGCAGGTGGAGTAGAGAGAGAGAGAGTGGTTATTGATAGCAAAAAAACTATATAGGAAGCAAATTTAGTAGACATACGACCAGGAGTTTGACGGGTTGACGAGATCAGAGCAATCGTGGGGGCGGTGGATTGGCCTGAGACAGGGGTGAAAGACACGAGAGAGAGAGAGCAGACCTATACCCATGTGGCTTGATGATAATTACTGAAAGCCGCATCTACTTTGAAATGGTTCTTCAATGTAGTCGTGTTTACTGTATTATTGATAGCTCCAGAGATGGACCGACCAGTCAGTTGTATTTGCTATGTCCATCTCGTCTGCCTGGGTATGTCCTTAAACTGCAACCAGAACCATCGGAAGATAGGCAGCAGCGTCCTATTAGTACACGGTGAAGGTACTGCGATCTCCAAGCCACCTGCCAAGCGTGGGGATTATGGCAACACCCTTCTCTAAGAGAGAAGCCTTTGTTCAGCATTGGACGTTTACTGGCTGATGATGATATATGTGATCTCGTAGAAGATCGACCGCGTGACGGAATGAAAGTGCACCTTTAACTCCAGCGCTATCTGTGGTTAGCAGCTCAACTTTTTCCCATCCTTTCTACGACCATGTAAAAGCTATCGTTGTGAACTCAGGCCGGCTTTTGGAAAAATACTGAATAGGATAGCAAGAAGTGGTATTGCTTGAGATATTGAGACTAATTTTGATTTTGGTCACTGCACTGATTACTCCATACCTACAACTGTATAGATTTCGTAAAAAATAATATAATAGAAGTGTTATACTTACAGTTTCCCCTTTAGTACTTAGCAAATGGTCGTCCATCATCTCGTTTGCAGTTGTGTGCCGCTCAATATTGAAGTGTGCGTGTGTAGAACTAGTAAGAATATAATTATGTGTTTGGGTGCGTAATGTGTGTGTGCGTGCAATACGTATGTTAACCTCACCCCCTGCAGTTTTGGCAGACGTTTTTCGGTACTAGGTCGAGTTTAAGGCAAATTAAAACCATATATTAAGTTTTTCGTTTTTTTCGACTCCACAGCTCTGTCTTTGTTAGGTGGTGGACAATTAACAGTTCGCGGGGTCAAGCAGAGCGGCGGGGCGACACAGATTAAATGGCAGCTACTACGGTAACCGGTCAATTTGAGCAATTGTACCGCGTGCCTTGTCGTGGGAAACTACAACAATGTGACTCACCTCATCAGTCGCATAGCACGGAGATATTGTCATAAACTGTAGAAGAATGTTTCAGACAATTGAGTTGCAGGATGAGCAAGTCGTTCATCTGATGGTGAGTGCTGCGTCTGTCTATGACAGTTGCAATGACATTTTGAACTTTAAATTCCAGTGTAGTATTGCGTTCTTCACCACGAGATATTAATTAATTTTAGGGAGCTGTAACTTCACTGCAATATTTAACAAGATTGCAATAATCTAAACACAAAACTATTGTCACAAATGCATATACTTATAACATTTACATACATACATAAAATAAATAAAATAAAATGCATTAAAAATATCCACAATCGAACTATTGACAATGTTACACTGGTAAGTAAAAATATGAGAAAATGCATTCACCTTATAAAACGAAACAATATAGTAGGTATATAGATAAATAACCGGAAGACGCAGCGTAGGGAGGCCTCCCACTAGATGGACCGACGACATTGTGAGAGTCGCGGGCATCCAGTGGATGCAAAAGGCAGGCTGTCGTTCAGTGTGGAGGTTAAAGGGGGAGGCCTATGTTCAGCAGTGGACGTCTTCTGGCTGATGATGATGATGATGATGATAGATAAATAAATAATATTTCATTATGACAACACCAATCTTCCCAAAATCATTTCACATTTGTCCTCTTTAAATCCATCAGCAATTTCACCAGCAATTGCTTTAAAAATCTCACCGTCCCCCTTCGCAATCTCTGAAAATAACGGTACAAAAAACCGGTACAAATTGCCTCCTTGATCTCCATGTCACAGGTATTCCTAACAAATTGGCTTAATAAAATACTCCTTCTAATTAACGAGCATCTTCCCGGTTGAATTCCCAGGGAAATAGACGGAAAGGAGAGGGGAGGGAAGTCTCGGGTGGCTTAGGAAAAATAACAAGAATCACCTCCTGAGATGGAAGCGATCTGCCTTAATTGCCCGGTGGAACTGAGGTTTTAATGCCGGCGGAAAAATGTGGTGTCTTATAATGGATCAATTTTACGGTGTTTTCTTGATTGGCGTTCATTATGACTTTGTCGGGTTGGATAAAACGACTTTTGAAATGAATATGCTTATTTGAATCTAACCGGTTGGTTAAGCCTAACGATTAAGAAAACGATAATTTATTTCCACAAAACACGAGTAAATCATACACACATTTAAAAACACACGCACAATTGATATTTTAACAATATTACTCACTTTGTATTATAATGTTTTGCTTAGTAAACGTACGTACACATCTAGAGAGACAAAAAAATACCGTAAATCCTTACAAATAATTATTATAAAAACGAAAGTCTCTCTGTTTGATTGCTTTTCACGGCTAAACGACTAGGCCGATCTTAACGAAATATGGCAGGACGATAGTGTACATCCTAACGGTGGACATTAGGTTATTTTTCCTCCAGAAAATGCGGTAAACTTAAAAAGAATTTTTGTTTTATCTAAAATATAGTACTCGTTTTAAGGTCCCTATTCGGCAGAGATAAAAGATTTCATACACATTTTACTGTGGTTCATTAAGGTGGTCTTAGGTAGGCAATTATGACGTCTGTTTTGTTCTCTACGATTTCTTACAGCCAATTCTTAGGATTTAGGAAATATTCTATTAGGTAAACTTTTTCTGTAGATACTACCTAGTTTTTTTAATTTTTATTTTTTATTTAATTTGTATAATTATTTATTGAGAATATAACCACTTATATCTCCTACTCTCACTTACTATCGCAATCAAGGTAAAAAGTGAAGAGCTACACTCTAAGGCCTCATATTCTGCAAAAGACCTTATTAAAGCCGCCTAGATTAGTTTGTCTGAGGCCAATTATCCACTTTCCCGAACTACGTCCTGGGTACGCAGCCCGTGAGTTTCAGAAGTGAAATAGATAATTATCAGAAGCCACCGGGGGAGGACGCAAGCATACATCACACGCGCTGACTGATAACCGTATTTACTGGACAACGGGTTACAAGCGACGGGTGAAGCGCGACTACAATAAACGATGTTGAATTGTTAATATATTGAAAGCGTTGGGCGTTACGATCCGCGGGATTCAGCTAGTTTTACAATCATACTTAATATTATAAATGCGAAAAGTTTGTTGGTTTGTTTGTTCCTCTTTCACGCAGCAACAGAGCAACGGATCGACCTGATTTTTTGCATGGGTATAGTTCATGGGCCGGAGAGTGTGAGTGCTTTTCATCATCATCATCTTCACCATTTTTCATTACTACGTGGGTGAAACTGCGGGGCGCAGTAAAAATGATTAAAAATAAAACACACGCATAAAAAATATTTTAATGTTACATGAAACAAGAAGTGACAAGCTAGAATAAGGAAACACTTAGGTACAAAAAATTACTTCCCCACAGTTCCAAGTTTTTGACTACTTCATTAAATATTTTTTATTCTGAACTTATTTTGGGGACTTTTGGCAACGTTGGCAAGTCATCAGGTGAGTTTGTGGTCAAAGTAAGCACAACTTTCCTCATTAATCTCTCACCTAAATATCTTTTAACTTCGACCACACCCTTCTTTAACCTAAAGGGCCGCCGGAAAAAGGCCCTCTTTACCTTCCACTAAAACTAGTAAATACTCGGATTAAGTCATCGTATAAATCACGCGTAACGGCGAGATTCCATCTCCACTGGTCAGTCGGATCGTAGGCAGAGCCGAGGGTATCTGATGAAAACTTTTATAGTTAGTCACCTGAAGTAATTGGTTATAAGATAAAAGGATTTTTTTTTTGTAGAATATGTGGCAAACAAGCGACGGGCCACCTGATGGTAAGTGGTCACCGCCGTCTATAGACACATACCATACCCGGGACATGTCAGTGTGTTGCCTACCTTTGAAGGCTCTATTCAGCCTTCGTTTGAAGCAGTCCAAATGTATATTATTTTGAGTATATAATTATAACTTCTCTACTTTTCACAGAAAAGCAAGTTGTGAACCCACCTTTTTTCTGTGTGCAAGAAAACGCAATTGAACACAGTAACTTTATTGGCTTTTTATTATGTGAACCGTTAGTCAGTGAAATGCGCTGCCTGAATAGTTGTTCCCCGATAGTTACAATCTGAGTGTCTTCAAATAGCGGGTGAATCGGTTTCTTCTAGGCAAGTGTGCTCCAACGTAGACCGCATCATCACTGAGATGGCGGTCAAACGCAAACCTATTAATCAATAAAAAATATTTTTAGGATATAAAAACAACTTTTTTTAATGCACGGGTCACCTTTCAGAACAGACAAACAAAGAAAAAGGAAAAGAGAGAAAGGAATAGAAACAGGGAGGTATGGTGAGGTTTAAGTAGGTTGTAGTGAGGTTAGGTGACATGGCATGTGCGAACGCATCTGGCCTAAATCAGGCTTGATGCCCTTAGTTAAAATCACCCTACAGACGACCTCCGTCTGTTTTTTATGTGGTTAGTTAGTTCATTGTTGTCGCAGCAAGTTTCTTAGCGTATGTGAAAATGAGTACCTAAGTGTACCGTACTTACAGTTTTTTTGTTTAATAGTTTAGCAGTATAGTAAAAAAAGTTAAAAAACATGGAGACATTTAAACACAAACGATGAACTAAGGTATATCTCTCCGTTGCCTGATCTGAAGGTCATTCCATAACCACTTATAAATACCTAAACCGTCTAAATCAAGCTTCGAATAAGCAAATATTCTCAAGTTTCTCTTACTATAAGTTCTAGTACACAGAAAAGTTAAAGTTTAAATTCGAACGGCTGTCAAGGCATTTTTGTTAGAAATTTGTTGTAGCCAGTTGCACCCATATAAACGAAACGTCAGTCATTCCAAATCAGTTAGCAACTGTGATAAGGACAAAGAACTTTGAGACCTAACCCAAAAAGGTTCTTTGGATGCGGAGTTCGAGGCGTTGATCTATATAAAAATGTTCTATCAAAGTTCACTCATAATGCCTGGCGACAGATTTTCCTTCACATTTCCGTTCTATTTACTTCTCTTTTCTGTGAGTATAACCACAAGGTAACTGCAATAATTAACCAACTTTGAAAAACCTGGCGTGGACACGAGAAATTAAATAACTTTTCAAAGAATACTGATTGATGACCCACAAATTGTTGTACAAAATTTGCATCTAAAGATGAAAACGGTACGGCATTCTCGCACCTATTAAATTACGGCACAATTATTCATAGCTAAGGGCGGCGTCAGAGCGGCGGCGCGCGGCGCGGTTAGGGCGCGCACACGTCGTGCAATAAAGCACGGGCGGGCGGCGTTATAGCGGCGTTATTAAACTACGCACTACATTCCTGCCTACATTATCTGTAAAACGTGGCAGCGACACCGCTATGAAGCGAACTGTAGGTATCGCTCATGCTCTACCAGTATTGCTTCTGACTTTTTATTTCAATTTCGTATTTTTTTAGGTCCCAACCAAATCCAATCTTACTCCGATTGTCCGGAGTATGTCCGATTATGATTATCGATAAATATCTTCTTTCAGTTTAGTACCATCGTTCTGTTTAATCCTCATAACATGGTGCTCGACATTATCATCATCATCATAATCAGCCTTTTAACAGTCTACTGTTGGACTTTTAGCATACCCCCAAAAGGGGGATTGGGATGACCGTGTGTGCAAAAATGTCCCGAGTGTCCCGAATATGTATATCTAATCATAATTATATATATTTTTTTTATAAATAATAGGCTTGCGTTTGACCACCATCACGGCGATGATGCGGTCTACGTTGGAGCACGCTTGCCTAGAAGAAACCGATACATTCGTGATTTGAAGACACCCAGATTGTAACCAACGGGGAACACCCATTCAGGCAGCGCATTCCACAGACTAGCAGTTCGCATAATAAATAAAACAAAATAAATAAAAATATGTAGAATCAAAGCGCTTCGTACGGGTTTTTGGAATATCAACCATAAAGCGGTGACGATTTTTCGTGCTCGCTCTGGCAGTCCGATAGAAAAATGGGCAGGAGGGAATATAAGACGAATTTACCAATGTTGAAGTAGTTTCACCTCGATACCAGCGCTACGTCTACTCGCGATCGCAAGATATACTACGCGGTACTGCAAGAACCGTGGTATTGCAAGTCCCGCGGTATTGCAGTATTGCAAGAGTCGAGCTATCGCAATATGTCGGCGGGAAGCATAAATCACCAGCTCTACTGACTAGATATGAAAACTGCTTTGCGTTTGAATTAGGTCAGAGACATCGTGAGAACTATGTAAGTTACTGCGAGTTTTAGGTGAAAAGGCAGCTCTTACAATCGGCATCCTTATTGTTTAACTTTCCTGGTAATGGCTTACGCTTTCATAAAGTTGGCTACATTTCTTTTTAAATGTAATAGTAGACAATCGCAGCGTAGGGAGGCCTCCCACTAGATGGACCGACGACATTGTGAGAGTCGCGGGCATCCAGTGGATGCAAAAGACAGGCTGTCGTTCGGTGTGGAGGTTAAAGGGGGAGGCCTATGTTCAGCAGTGGACGTCTTCTGGCTGATGATGATGATGATGAGTAGACAATCAAGCGACGGGCCACCTGTTGGTAAGTAGTCACCGTCGCCTATGGACATTTACAATACCCGGGCATTAGCGGTGCGTTGCCTATGTTTGAGGACTCTATTCACTCTTCGCTTGAAGCAATTGAGGTCATATTTTGGAGGAAAAACCGATGCCATTCTACAACTTACAGGTGCGTGGCAGGAACAATCGATCAAATCGAACAGTGCGAGACTTCCACGCATCTATAATATGTAAATGGTTTTCATGAAAGTGAAGAGGCTTTATGAAGCCCAGTGTAGATTTCTTGAAAGCAAAGCCATTACCAGTAAAGTTACGCAAGAAACCAGATGGAAGCTAACCACTGAGTAAACGGTTAACTGTGGACCTGGAACAAGAAACGTGTCCATGTACCTGTTCAAATGCTCATGATGCACTTAAACACATATTCTTCATGACTTATAATGCTTCATCTTATCTCACGTGATCGGTTAACATCAAGGATGTAGCAGTCGTCTATCGAACACAAGTCACTACTAAAAACTAAACTAAAAATCTCTATTATGCTTGCTACATTTTCAAGACCCAAAACAGATTTTAAGTCGTTTTATTTCAGCCGTGGTCGTCCCCTTGCAGGGAAAAGGCCACCCTTCTTTTTTATATTACTCTCTATTCTGTGCTATGGCGGAACAGTCTTCTGTATGGAAGTCAAGCTCGGTCCGCCATTTTTTTTGGGCCTTAAGAGGTCGTATGGATGCGGAAACCATTGGTTCTTGCCCACAGCTTATCTGATATTCTTCTTACGTGGCTGGCCTACTCCCACTTCAGTATATCGTCTTTATCCACAAATTTTTCCAAAGTTAATTTAGTTAGTGAATAGTTGCATAGAGAGTGAGAAGAAACAGTGTACATAGGGCAGTCAAAAAGCTATATAGCGCAGTGCACGTTCTATCACACCCCCAGTTCTCCCAGTACACCCCTATCGGCCAGCATTTCGGATTCGCGAATGTTTGATTGCGTTTGCGCCGTCCACCGCGTGCTCGTTTATTGGTTCCTTCATATTGAAACGTTTCCATTTCGCGCCGATTGCACTTGTGACGGTTACCGATGCGGTTTTAGAGTTGTAGTCAGATAGAAAAGTTGTTTTTGAACTTGGCTAGTTTAAGCGAGACAAGGTAAGGTAGACTTAGAAATAAAACTGAATTGTTATTAATTATGTTCGGAATACAGATTTTAACGCATACGCGTTGGATGATCGAGCCTTCTATGTACCTAATTATAAACGAACCAGCTTATAAACTATGCTAACCAAATAAATGATTAAATTGGCTTGTAAAATCAAAAGTGAGATTACGCAGCGTCTCTTCTCATCCCCCCAGTGCCCCAATTCTTGCAACTCTTCCACGGTCTATGTTCCTTTTTCAAATTCTCATTTTCCCTATACCTTTACGATCGAACAGTAATAAAGTTTGTTACATTTAGTCTTTGTACGAAACTAGTTCCTATCGTTAAGTAGCACGAAATTCGTTTTCCCATTCGGTTTTGTAGGCGGCCGAAAGTTTTTCCCCCAAGGGTTTAAAGTGGTTAAATATCAGTGACGTAGCTTGCCTTAGACGGACCCTGTATCAAAATTTGTTGGAGGGCCCAAATGAAGAATAAATATTTTTCCTTTGTTCCTGTTCGCAAAGGTCCCAGATCCGGGTCTAGTTCGGGGGCCCTGTAGCCTTAGAGCCCCATATTATTGATACGGTTGATACGGCCGTAGCTATGCCTCTGCTAAATATATATACCTATAATAATGTTTTATAATACTGTTTCCGCTAATCATTGTACTAAGTACTACATTTATCAGTATACATTTGGATTGACGACCCTACGACCTACGAGAAGGAACAATACAAAAAACAGAATCACCAATTTTAATTATTGTCTTAGTTTTTTAAATTATCGATAAGTAAAGTTTTAGGCCCAATCTATGTCAGCGTTTTCTTCCCAAGTACATATAACAGGATGATTTAGTTTTGTACTTTTACAACTTATCTGGGGCAAAATCCTAATTCTCTTTACCACGAGTACAGGCGTCCCAATGAATATGCTAATGCGGCATGATATAGAGGCTGGCGCGGTCCGGATTGCTCACTAATTACTCCCGTGTCTCGACTCTCGACCTGTGTCTCTTGATTGGCTTCAGATTAACTCACAAATGGACACGTGTATGCGTTGAGAAACTTACTACAGCTTTATAATTTTTATGAAATCTAGCGGTAACTACAATCGCTTTAGTTGTTGACGTATCCATATAAAGTTTATTTTCCTGACACATCGATTTTTGCTGATTGTCTTTAGACCTTCAACGTTCTATGGGCAGTCTAACTGTATTTGTAATGTTAGTATTAGCTTGTATCTTTGTTTAGTTAATAAAGGCACATGCCCTTTTACATTTTTTCCTGACGTATTCATGGGTTTTGATTACATTTTACAGCAATTGGGAAAGCCCGAAAGGCCTCCAATAACCTGGAGAAGTTAATTGAGACCGACAAAATGGAGGGAAAAGACTCAGGGGGTGCAGCCCAACAAGATGGACCGACCAAGTGTCAAAAAAGCAAGGCTCGAACATCTCTGACGTGATGTACCAGGCTGGAGACCGTCAGAGATGGAAGCAGATTTGTCACCAGATTAAAAATATCGGGAGCATCACGACGCTCAGCAGTGAGCAAACGGACCTATTGAATAAAATACTTTCTGAATTAAATGACATACCTAATTGGCGGAGATTTTGTGTAACATAAAATACATTTAATTGCGCCCAAGTTTTGCATTGCAAGCATTCAGCGTTGTAATACCGTCAGAATGTTGGGTACGTTGCTAACGGGCAGCGGGTTTGAGCATTTGGATTATATTTCGAACTTTAACCGTTTATGCATACCTAATCTAACAGTTTTTTTTTATAATACATTGAGTTGTAAAAAAAAACACACCTATACTCCTCCGAGTACCTATAGTTATGTTTTTTTTTTAGTTTTTTTTACCGGCTTAATCTTACGTGAGTAATTCCCGTGTAATATAAATAAAAAAAAACATGTTAGTTTGCTTGTATTTTGTTTTGTTAGTAAATGCACTTGCCAGTTAAGAAACATAAAAACGTTTAAAGACGTATTTACTAATGACTTACATAGAAGAAAAACCACATCTTTTAAAGTTGGTTGAAAAGATCCGTATTCTAATAGTCTTAAAGTTGAAATGAAAATATTTTTTTGTGAGTGAAAAGTACAGTCAATTACCTATCTCGCTATTATTATGCCATACGGGAATTTTCTGTGGTTTTGTAAAATAATAAACATAAACATAATATGGGTTATGTATTTTACAAACGAAGACAACAACAATTTTTTCTACAATGCCCACAATAATACTGATATAGGTCTAATTGTATAATATTTAGGTATGATACCCAAAAAATGTGCAAGAAAAATATTTTTGATGACGGATTTTTCTCGTGGCCAAAATACTGGCCTGTTGATGTTAGTCAAGGAAATAGCCTCACAATCCAGAGCGCAATGAGGCTAGCATTTTGGAGACGTGGTCTTAAATTATAAATCTTTTAAACTGTCTATAGGCCTTTGTTGCCTAAATATACCTACTATAAATAAAAGATATCTACTTTGTATTCGATTAAATGCTGGTTAAAATCGATGCCAACAATGTTTTACCCCTAAAATATCGGTGCTTAAAGTAGCTTTAATTAAGATTAACATAATAATTCAAGAGTCAAGACGATTCCTATTGATATTTCAATAGAGTAGAGTAACCTCATCCTAAAGTTCTGAAGCAGACCTCCTGAAAGCTCATTGTACCTTTGAAAGGCCCGTGGTTGGGCGGATACGACCAATCAAACTTAACTTCAATCAATTACTTAAGTCGAGTTTAAGCACCGCTCAGTGACCCTGAAAATAGCAAAAGTACCTAAAATTCTTTTAGAATTCAAATTAAGTTTGTTCCAATAACTGATGGGAAAGGAATGCTCTTGAGTGGAGACCACAAACTGGAAGACGCAGTGTAGATAGACTTTTCACTAGATGGACCGACGACATCGTGAGATTCGCGGGCATCTATTGGATGCAGATGGCAGGCTGTCTTTCAGTACGGCGTCAGTTTAGTTAGCCAGAAGACGTTCACTGCTGAACAAAGGCCTCCCCTATCTATCGATCTCCAAAAAGGCTGCTTGGAAGTGACCTGCATCCAGCATTTTCTTGCGGCCTCCTTTGGGTCATCTATCCATCTGTACCATGTGCTATCTGTACTACTTAACGAAAATAAAACGGGTGACAAAGTTTAGGTATATACTTTTACACAACAAACGCGTGTCAGTAGCAGCACACCAGATGAGCTGCTCTGTAACTGCACTGCTCACGTGGTGCTGATATATCTAGTGTACTTAATTGTTAGTGCCTTTATTAACTAAACAAAATACAAGCTAAAACTAAAACTACAAATACAGCTAGACTGCCCATAGACCGTTGAAGGTCTAAAGACAATCCAAATGCTCAAGCCCACTACCAGTTGGCAGCGTACCCAGCATGCTGGCGGCATTATCACGTTGAATGGCAATGCTTATGCGTTGAGCCAGAAACACGCCAGCATTTTGGTCACGCGTCGCATTAACCAGGCGCTCTGAAAGATTTGTGAAAATGAGGTTAGCTCCCGGTCCCCAAGGGCCCAATGTCTCGACCTAATTGTTAGTTGTTGTTTCATATACAATAGTTCCATATTTTAAAAACGCACGGGCCCGCGTTTAAGCTATGCTGCTACTGTTTTTATCTGTAAAATCCTTTAGATATCCAGAACGTTCCAGCGTTTAAACTACACGTCACCCGCCCCAGTGCGTGTACTGGTCAAAGGGCAAACACAGCGAATAGTTCCCCACAACCACTTGGTAGAAACTTGGACTAACTCGGATCTATTTGCGTGCTCTAATCCTATAGAATAAACTCCTTGATTCCGTTTCAACATATTGATTCAGTTTCTTAAGCTATTGTGGGATGTTTGTAAAGGGCTGCCTGAGTACGCTATTTTAGTTTATATAGTTGTGGTACTTACCTTATTTGAGAAGATAATATACAAGTATCTGAGACATTACCAGAAATCATATTAAAGTGGCAACTCACTCCCTAACATTAACGTGAATAAAATATCAGCTCTCTAATCGAGATTTGATAAAAAAAATACTGAACCTAAACTCGGCGCACGCTACGCATTGCGCTGACTATTTGGTTAGTTGTAAGGTTGTAAGGCAACCAAGATCCGACTACAACACCGCACGCTGCCAGTGCTACGATGGCATAGCAGACAAGCGACGTTGAACTCTATGCAAGCGACATAACATCTTAATTGTAGTAAATATGGCATTGCGAACTATATTGTTAGGGTTCCGTACCCAAAGGGTAAAAACGAGACCCTATTACTAAGCCTACGATGTTTGTCTGTCTGTCTGTCCGTCTGAATTTAAATAATGAATGTATTTTTGTATTAGCTCTAATTTTAAAGCGGTAATATGTACATGCGTCAAACTTGGCATGATTTAAGTAAACACTCTAAAGTATAACAACAAATAATAAATAATGACCAAGTGCGAGTCGGTGACAAATTTATGTTCATTACCAAGTTATAACTGGTAATTTCTTAATTGAATTTTTTGGTGGTACGGAACCCTCAGTGCGCAAACCCGACTCGCACTTGGCCGGTTTATTTTGTCAATGTGTCAGATAGCTTTCCATTATATTTTTTCTCAATTTCAGTGTTGGTCCCATATTAAAAAGAGGTTCATAATAATGAGTAATTCGGACCTCTTTGGGTATAGTGTATCTCTTCCCTAGTAACCCTCTTTAGTGTAAATCACCTACGTAATAATCATAGTAACAGTAATACCTAAAATTTTCCATCCTACTGAATGCCCGAACTCGCCAATATCAAGAACTTTAATCCAATCCAAGTAATTCCTTAATCCCCAAGTCGCAGGTTAAGTTAACGCTAACGTGAAACTTGCCCGTTTGGGCAGAATACTTGGCAGTTACAATGGCGATGCACATTGGGTGGTGGTTGGGCCATCGCGGCCAAAATTTAATTAATACTGAATAGTTACGAGCGAGTGGACACGCGGGCGGCAATATGTAGCATATGCCGTATATGCCGAGTAAAAGAAACGAGAAACTTAAATGTTGAGAAAATTTATTTACCGTGATGGATAGGAAAAAATACCCAAGTATTTAATCCATGTCACAGACACTCAAGGCTTAAAATTAAAATGACAGAATTTCCTTTTCAAACAAAGCCGTTATCACCATAATCAGCATATCTTAGTCTTTCTGGACACATGCCTTTGCCAATGCACGTTGCCCGTGCTAAGGCGTTTCGCTCCAGCCACTGCCAGTTGCCTTACGTATATCTTCACTCCATCGAGTCTCAGGGTGTCCTACGCTACGTTTAACGAAACATATCAATGGTTAATGTAACTGTTCTGCGACAGATGTGACCGACTCACTGCCACTTCAGCTTGCTAATACCGATAGCTATATCGGTGACTTTGATACTCTGGTGAATAGCTTCGTTCCGGATACGGTCCTTTAGACGAACGCCGAGCATGGCTCACTCCATAGGTCACTAAATAAACGGCAAAATAAGTCAAATATTTTTTTTTAACCTTTTTTCATCAATTATGATTATTTTCTTCATCTCCGTGGTGTCCAAGCCAATATATAATATACCTACATAAGGTATACCAATACCTGCATACGTACGGAGAAGAAATTCAATGGCGTATGTGAATTCACCAACTCGCACTGGGCCAGCGTGGTGGATATGGCCCAATCACCCTTTCGGGGGTAGGCTAAAAGTCCAGCAGTGGACTGTCAAAAAGGCTGATGATGATGATGATACCAATTTGAAGCTAATTTACCAAGTTTGTTTCAATAACCAAGGTATTCGATTGACAATGTCGCTAGTGGTTTAGGAAATACTTAGTTGTGACATTGTCCACCTACAAGCTTAGTTACTAAGTACATGCATTAGATATCTGAAACTCTTTAAAATTACTATCACTACAGTCATAGATTTTTGTTGTTGAACTAAGAAAGAGGGTAGATCGTTTTGTGTGCACCTAACTTTGAACTTTTCAGCCAAGCGGTTTATTCTTCAGTTTTTTCATGAACATGGTGCATGTAACGCGCCGAAACATCGAAAGCTTCATCCAGAACCTTATCACGGCAAAAATCCCGTTAATAATCAAAAATAACTATTATATAATATATTTTTTATTTAGCGTATTTAATTTAATTTAGTATTAGTTTTTAATTTTGTAAGTAGTTTTAGGTTTTATTTTTGTTTCTATTCTAATATGTGTAATTTTCTTGTTTACTGAATTAACTTTTAGATATCTGTCCCTTTTTCACTCAGAAAGATATGAGTATGATGGAATTGTAACATTGTCATTGCTCTAGTAGAATCAGCCCAGCCCAACTTAAGTCAGTTACACCAAGAATCTATTAAAATGTCAATTCCAGAAGAATCTCCATATAATCTCTCTTCGGGGAGACACTACCCCAAAACAATAGTTGACACGAGCACGTCGCTCTAAACTGGACGTTAATTTCTCGTAAGCGGCTAACTCCGAGTTACGGGCTATTAAGAAATTGTTCTCGGACCTTCTCCAGATAAGGGGGCAGAAGGGGGTTATGAGGGGGTGGTAGGGAGGGGTGGTTGTTTGGTTATTTGCGTAAAGTTTGCAACGCCGTGTGGAGTAACTGTTGTTTAAACTGTAACCGTGTGTGCTGCCCGAGATAGATTATGCAGAGGGGTGTTGGTTAAATTATTGTGAATAATTGTGAGATTAATTAAACAAGCATCATGATAATTGAACTTATAGATAAATGCCTGGGTTTTTTAGTCTTTATGAAATGAAATAAAACATAGCTGCTTCTGTAAGTCAGTATTCTCAGGTACGTACAAATATAAAATTAGAGGTAGAGAAGTCGAGTTCGTAGAATGCCTTCAGGGTAAAACGCTACTATGGCAAAATGAAGCAGTGTAAAAAAAACATTAATATGCAAATACTACAATTTTTTACCGAAGTATATTATTTTGGTTCTGTTGAAAAATTATAGGTACAATAATTTTTGCTCTCACATATTTCTGACCACATTTTTTAGTATCACATAGTTAGACATTGAAAAGGCTGTGTAGTATTTTTTTCAATTTTTTTAATCTATTATTTTTGTTTTAAATCAAAGTTTTTAATTTTTTTGTTACAATCTGGTTGTCTTCAAATCCAGAGTGAATCGGTTTCTTATAGGCAATCAAACGCAAGTATATTAGTTATAAAAAACATGTTCAGTGAAACTAGTGTGCAAACAAAATAAACCAAAAATGGTACACCTTTCGAGTTTTTCCGGAGTATGACATAGTAGACTGTAAAAATTATAGTGTAAGCGTATTGCACAAAGCTGTTAGCGAACTAATAAAAAAAATATTGTGTGAAAATTAGGCATTTATTAAGCCCTTAAAAACAATTAAGCTATTGATTTATTTAAGCCTTTTTTAACCCTTAATATAATTTATTTCCCAGTTTACAGGTTTTTAAATCACAAAACATATTTTTATAAGTCAAAGAACCGCACTCGGCAAAAAGCCTGTAGCCCTCCATCGCCGTACCAGGAGGGGGCTGTTTGTCAGACCCGCCGGAAGTGGTCCACGGGACCTGCGCGTATTGTTTGATTCCGGTCACTGAAATAAAAAAACTGTGTTATTTGAAGCAAACATTTTTTCAGTAATGTTTTCAAAATATAAACGTGGCGTTTGAAACACTGACGAGATATTAATAAAAATAATAAGTGCCTTTATTAACTACTAGCGGTCCGCCCCAGCTTCGCACGGGTATAGATTATAGCCTATGTCACCCGGGGATAGTGTAGCTTCATAACAGTGAAAGAATTTTTCAAATCGGTTCAGTAGTTTTGGAGCCTATTCAATGCAAACAAACAAACAATCAAATCTTTCCTCTTTATAATATTAGTATAGAAACAAAATGCAAGCTAACAGTAACACCATAAATACAAATAGACTGCCCATAGACCGTTGAAGGTCTAAAGACAATCTAAATGCTCAAGCTCACTATCAGTTGGCAGAGTACCCAGCATGCTGGCGGCGCTACCATGCTAAATTGCTAATTGAGCCAGAAAAAAGCCAAGATTTTGTAACGCGTCGCATTAACCAGTTTATTATTTTTGAAAATGAGGTGAGCTTCTGGTCCCCATGGACCCAATGTCTCGACCCCAAACGCATAATAAGTTATTAATCATATTTCATATACAGTACCTACCTATTCATTTATTTTATAAAAAGTGCGCCAAACAAGCATGTAGTCCGTCACGTCACGTCATCAGCCTGTAAACGTCCACTGCTGAACAAAGGCCTCCCTCGTAAAGAGGGGTGTTGCCATAATCCCCACGCTTGGCAGGCAGCTTGGAGATCGCAGTATGTTCACCGTGTACTAATAGGACGCTGCTGCCCATCCTACGGTGGCTCTGCATGTAGTCCGCCTGACGGTAAATAAAAACCGCCGCACATGGACACCTGCAGCACTATATACCTATATTATCTATATGAAACAAAGTTCATTGCCATCATTCTGCAGCAATTCTTCCCACTGCTAGGGTAGATAAGCTTTTTTCTCTCTTGTCACATTTACCTCGACTTTGTGCTTATTGAATTGAGAAACCAGATCGCAATCCGTATCTTATAAAACTTGAAATATATAAATTTGTATACCAGAAATAATCCTTACTAATATTATAAAAGCGAAAGTATGCCTGTCTATCTGTCTGTTTGTATGTTCGCTTTTTACGAATCAACGGCTGACCTTAACAAAATTTGGCAGGATGATAGTGTACATCGTAACGGAACATAACAGATACTTTTCCCTCCCAGAAAATGCGGAAAGCTGGAAAATTACGAGTAACAATGCGGGATTCAGATAGTATAATTATAGATTATGGCAAGACATACATTAATAGTTAAATAATGAGGTCTTTTCTGTCAATACACTAAACTAAACCAATCTGACAGTACTAAAATTATCTGCCTCTCTTTTATTTTAATACGTCAGAAAAGGATGGCAACAATTTTAGAGCTGTCAAATTTAGTTTAGTTTAAATAATGGTACAACAGAATTGGCACCATTATCACTATATTTTGATTTGAAGCTAAATACACGTTATATAAGGCCAGCTCTCCGCAATTTAATCAGCTTTCTTGCAAGAACTGTTCTTTTTCGAGTTATAACTTATGTTTTTTTAAATTATAAATAGGTTTGCGTTTGACCACCATCACGCCTGATGTTAACCGATGATGCGGTCTACGTCACGGTGTTTATCTAGTTTTGGTTCATCCAGATCCATTCATCCGTTACGCGGATGATGAACATACACGCATATACACACAAACTATCGCATTTATGGTATTGGTGTAGGCAATAAGTAAATAACATGTTTTACATTACATACCCACAGCTTATCTCGTGCCTTCATTAAAATATAAACAGTCATCACCCGAGCCGAGACTTGTCTTGGACGATTTCCGCCGAGTAACGTATGCCTCTGGCGAAACTCGCCTCGCCTGAAACAAGGGATAATGAACCTTAATGGCTTGTGTTAGGGGTGCAAGCGTAGGGTCAGTTGTTGTAATTAGACGGGGACAAAAGGCAGGTCAAAGGGACGGAAGCTGACCGGGCGGCGTGCGCACTTCCGCAGCGTGTCACGAGCGATGTCTTCGGTCGGAAAGACCCGGCAAGCCGTTTGAGGGTTCACTTTGTGCGCTCGTATTGTTAGACAGGGTTGTTTGGAGAAACATTATGTGCAAGTTTATCTACGGTCTAATTATTTACTTTAAACAATCACCGAAATACTATTTTAAATGTTTATCGGTACTTATCGCGTATTATTGTATTTAGGTAAAAATAGGTACCTTTCGCTCAACGTTACGACCATATCACATTGGCCGTAGTCACGATCTGACTACGTTTCGATAAACATTTAAAACATGAATTCAAATTGCGAAAGTTTCAAAGTTAAAATAATGTTTGTTATAAGTGGCGCCCAACGTGTGGCAGGTACCAATTTGGGCGCCATTATTAAAAATCCACTTAGATTAAAATAAAATCATTTTTTATTTTTTATGCCATAGTGGCAAACAAGCAGACAGGCTGCCTGATGGTAAGCAGTCAACGTTGCCAATAGATACTAGTAACATCAGACACATTACAACTACGTTGCCGATCCTTAAAAAATCTATTAACTCGCCTTTTGAAGAACCCAATGTTGTAGTTTCTTGGAAACACCATGGAAGGTAGCTCATTCAACATTTTCAAATGTGAGGCAAAAAAGATGTGCGCACAGTGTGCGATTTGTACTGATCTATGATTATGTGGATGATGTTTGTACCATTAACATATTCAAAATGATGTACCTGTTTATCAAAAACCACTATGATTTCAGATCCTACAGAGACATACCCCTTTGTCATTAAACTCACGAAAAATCGTTGAAATTCCAAATGAGTCATCTAAACCTTTCAAACAAGACTCTTGTTTTACGGTTGACAATCTCGTAAGAGCTAATAAGCAGCGTAAAGCAGGTGAGTGGTGGCAAGTGGTCGCGCGTCAGTGGACAAAGTTGAGGAGGATCAAAGCAGCCCTTCAATTAACTGGCTAATTGGCTTGACCGCAGTGTGTCTGTTTAGGGGGTGATAAGATGATGTTAATAATTTCGGTTTGGATGTTCTACTGTTCCACTCTTTAAATAATTTATTTTTACCCGCAAAAAGAGGAGTGTTATGAGCATAACGTACGTATCTGTGTATATTTGTATCTATGTATATGTGTAATTGTGTATATGTGTATCTGTGTTTTTGCAGCTCACAAACAGTTGAACCAATTTTGTTTAAAAAAATTGTTTGATTGTTGACAGACGAAAGTGTTCTTCAAGCTATGATAAAAAAAAAATCTGTTCAGTCGTTTGACGATTATCAGTCATTTCAATGATGGTTTAAAAAAAAATTGTGCGTGGAGTCCCTCCGCGCAGAAGAAGTGAAACTCTCGCTCTGTCTCTTTCTATTCCCCTTCCTTTCTATGGTAGCGTTAAACGTCTAACGCAACCTTGTTGGAAGTCGCATGTTCTGCCATCTATGCAAATATTAGTGAACTAATAAACTATAAGAAGGATGTACAAGTTTCAAAATTTCCTCATAGATGGCATCTAAAACTCTCGCTCTGTCTCTTTCTATTCCCCCTCCATGGTAGCGTTAAACGTTTAACGCAACCTTGTTGGAAGTCGCATAAGACGTTTTACTTCAAAAAACAATTTATAGTCTGAAAAATTATTATCTAATAACAGTAAATAAATAAATAAATATTCGGGACATTTTTCACACACGGTCACCAGACCCCAAACTAAGCAAAGCTTGTAATATGGCTGCCAGAGACTGATATACACGCATATATAGGTTTAAATACATACTTAAATAGATATTAACAACCAGATATAGAACAAACACAAATGTTCATTACATAAATGTTTGTCCTAGGTGGGAATCGAACCCACGCCCCCAAGCGCAGAAGGCAGGTTCACTACCAACTGGACCAACGGCCAGTGACAGTTTAGTTACGTTTCCAATAGGTTACCTAAGACCTTTTGTTTAGGGGTTTAAAAGTCTAAAGAACCATGCATCTTACCTGTCCAGCCACTGAGAGAATGCGTCTAACAGCTGCTATAACATTGTAAAAATCTGAATGTAATCAATTTATTTTAATATTGAAATGTAGTATATTGGCTAATAGCTACAATATTACGTTCAAAAAGATAGTAAATGTGATCAGCTTTTTACAATGTTATAGCAACTGTCAAACGCATTCTTTCAGCGGCGGTACTACATATAATTCAGACCCAATAATTTACAAAGAACTGTAGTTGTACGGTGACCTAATATTCCAATGAGATTATTATTTAATCCATGAGATTCGATGACAAATCGTCTCTAGCTCAAAAGCAAGATTATCTAAGAAGTGTTTTTTTTTTTTACTTATAAGAGCATAGAACATTAACCTTAGAAATTGATAAATTTTAGTTATTTTTAGTCAGTTACATTTTAGGCCCATCTCATTCCCTCAAAATTATAACGACTAAAATTTGCCACAGACAAAAACTCGATGGCAAAGTATCATCGGGGTATTTGTCTGAGCGCAGACGGGACGGTATAATTTTAATTGAGAGTCACTCGTGCCGACTCGTGGCTTGAGCTGCCACTGTCACGACACAACTTTATCTGGAAGCCAAGTTATTTTAAAATAATGAAGAGCTAAAAAGGTGACACTCTCATTAAAAAAAATCTTTAACTCAGGCGTCGTAGCTTTTGTAACGGCATAATTTTTTCAATATCACGTACTTAGGGCAAAGTTACCACAACTTAACAAGGTGATTGAAATATTTAACGTACCTATACTGTTTGACAACTCTTCTGTAAGTAGAATGTCAGTTAAATAATTAACCATAATGTTAAATTTTTGTTCAAATTCAAATGAATTTGAAATTTGAATTTTTGAACGAGGACCTTATAGTTCTCGAATTCAACATTTTATTTTAGAGAGGTTGAAACAAAAAAGGTTAAGTTAGCACTGTGATTGACATGGAAAGGTCAAATAGTTACAATACGAAAAAAAAAAAAAAAAACCCTATAATTACCGGATAATTACCGAATATTCCGGTGCATGCGTTACATGGGATAAGTCAAACTTCAGTTAAATTAATAACCGTAATGTTAACTTTTGTTAAACCTTAGTAGTTTTCACATTACATATAAAATTTCAGACTGGTAAAAACAAAAGTTAGCTTGACATTGCGATTAACACGGAAAAGTCAATTAGTTTATGTTTGTTCAACTCATAAGTTTATGGATAATGATCCAATAAGAATCGAAAAAAGGCTAAATGGTAAATGAATTATGTACCTACCTATTTGATTGACACTAAAGCTAGCCTATTGCCCATTGTATGCGAAGGGAAAAAAGAGAGAGTATCATAGATTTATGCAGCTGTCTTGTTATCTAATAGTTATCGAACAACAAACAACTTCCTAAGTGGTTAAGTTACCTCGCCAATCAAACTTTCTGATTGAGGGTATTAATAAAATATTTCTGCAATGCATCAAAACACTATTGTTACTTAACATAGTGGTATAGATCTTACGCCTTTGAAAGCTATAATCATTATCATCAGTAGCCAGAAGACGTCAACTGCTGAACATAGGCCTCCCCCTTAGAACTTTACACTGAACGACAGCCTGCCATCTGCATCCACTGGATTCCCGTGACTCTCAAGATGTCGTCGGTCTACCTAGTGGGAGGCCTACTTACGCTGCGTCTTCCGGTTCGTGGTCTCCGCTCAAGAACCTTTCTTCCCCGTCGGTTATCGGTATCGGTAGCCTGCTCATTGCCACTTTAAAGTGCATATCTGAGCGGTTTTGTCGGTTGAGTAGCTTTTAAAGGTATACAGCTGTTAATTTGGAATTCAATATGTTAACCCTTAAGTTTTAAACCCACATGATTTTATTATATTTCAATTATTCATCCGGAGTCAATTATACTTTTGAAATCAGATGCGGATCCCAGGTATTTCTCATGTCATAGACAAATTCTATAAGAGTTTTACGACAACTGTATACCTAAATACACACGGATAATACCTATAATATCTTTGCAAACCACTGTATTTGCCCACGTCTATCCGATGGGTGAGACATACCGTGTAAATAGTAATGACAGGATGACGCATCGTTTCCATGAGTGGAGGGGAGCTAGCAAATATGGGGATTGTTTTATGGAATATACGGACCACTTTGGGTAAATCACCTTTGATTTTTCTTACCTACTTTTATAATTGGCTCGGTTATAATGGCTTATGAATCTTACTAATATGACATATTTTCTGAAGTTTAGGTAGGTACTGGTACCTACCTACTAAAATTTTTGGGGTAAGAGATCTTAAAGAAAAAAATAACGAATTCCAGGGCAAGGAGACTATAACAAAAAACGCAGCATTATGAAGTATCTGATTTCTGACATTAGGTATATCTATCACATTAGCCCTGGCGCCGGGGCAATAGAATACGGCACCGGTAACCCCTGCCTGTAGTAAGAGGCTACTAAAAGGGGACCTCCGGGCTCGGGATGGTCAAAGTTGGGGCTCTGACCATCCACTTAAGCGTGCCCAGGGACAGAACGACAACGTTGTGTGACCAACGTTGTCGTGGGCGGAGGGGCTGAGACAACGCAGTTGTCTCGGGAGGAGCCGTAGCACAGTGCCGAGGGCGCCGGTGCGTTCTTCTAGAGATCTCGGAGCCCTTTTGACAAGCACTAAGGCTGGTCACCGAGGGGGTTTTAGTGGGTATAATCCCACATAACCTGGCTGCACCCCAATGCAGCCGGGTATCTTGGAAGATCTCCCCCTCGAAAAAAAAAAAAAAAAAGGTATATCTGTCACATAAAACGCCGCGCTGTAAAGAGTAAACAATACTTTTAAAGGCCTTGACAGACCATAAGCAGCAGTAGTAGAATATAACGCTGTATTTCTATTTACTCATAATATGAAACCTACAATCGACTACAAAGTATCGAAGATTGCAAAAGACATCCCAAAAACATTACGCAAAAATGATACATCCAAAAATTTCCATTAAAATAACACTGCCTCGGCAAGGGAACATAAACACCATTACTGTATTTCTATTAACCTGGGGGTCATTTCACTTTGTAAGCATTATACCTTTTGTCCGGGCGGTATGAATAATACATAGCTTGCGAGACGTTGAGATTTCGAGCTTCAGCTGACTTGAAAAGCGGACCGTCTTTTGTATCGCTTCAAATTTAAATGGGATTCTTTATGTTTCTTTTGATGGTGGAAATTCATTGCTGTCTAATTGTACAGTTTACATTTTTTTAATTTCCAGTTAAATATACGGACTGCATTTCTAGACGACGGACATACCTATTTAAGGACATTATTGTACTCATCATTATAAACAACTTTTGCTTTTAGACGAACACTAAAAATGCGAAAGTATCAAATATGTTTTTTTTTTTTACTTCATTCTTTGCTAACGTTTGACCGCAAATGTTTCATACCCTTTTTTTCTATGGAACAACTGATTTATCCGCAATATCAGGTTGGTTCAGAGGAAAAGTTGTTTATAATGATGAATACAATAATATCCTTAAATAGGTATGTCCATCGTCTGAAACAACACCCGTATATTTATCATCTTTTGTTTATTAGATCAACTTTTTTCCAGCCAAATGGATTGAAGAACCGCGAGAGGTATTTGACAGTTACAGGACTGGTAAAACCGAAATTCGCCTTTACCCAGATTCTACGATAGGGTCAGATAGTACGGTAAGGGATTAAAATAGACTGGACAAACTGTTGAACTTGCTTGCGTTGTCAAAGTAATTAAACAATTAAAATAAACTTGGTGAAAACATCATGAAGTTTGCATTATTTTTTTAGCTGCACAAAAATATTTAAATGTTTTAAAAGGTTAACTGCATACATCCAATGTATATTTGTCTAAAAAGAGCAAGCTAAAAATGAGGTTACCATTTTCTGCCACCATATGGGCGATGTTTACAGTAGAATGTTTCACACACCGGCAGATATATACTTGGTTTTGGAGAATACATCCCACATTGTGCAAACAAACAATGTCAAGCAAAGGTGTGTTATGATGAAAGGTCACTCGGTAAATGTTTGTTTGGTGCTTGTGTGGGATAGAAAAAGTTTGGAGAAGTTACATTTGGTAGAAGAGTGTTCGAGAACTTTGTAATGGCCCGTCGCTCTGTACTTGAATAGTTTGCCATATTATAAGTACGTTTTATAAGCGTACCCAGCATGCTGGTGGCATTACCACGATTAATGACAATGTTTATACGCTAAACCAGAAAAACACCAGCATTTTCGTCACGTCACGCGTTGCATTAACCAGGCGCTCTGAAAGATTTTTCATAAATTCTTGTAGGTAAGTACTAACCCAATACTCGTATCTATTTACAAAATATGTTGAAATGTCTCCTTCCAAAAATATAAATATTATATTGATATTTTTGATATGCCTTTTTTTAAAGTAGATAGGCTTGCGCTTGGCCGCCATCTCACCTGATGTTAAGCGACGATGCGGTCTACGATGGAGCACGCTTGCCTAGAAGAAACCGATTCACTCTCGACTTGAAGACACCCAGATTGTAACTAACGGGGAAAACCCATTCAGGCAGCGAATTCCACAGACTAGCAGTTCGCACAATAAACGTGGAATCATAGCGCTTCGTACGGGTTCTCGGAATATCAACCATAAAACTATGTCGATTTTTTGTGCCCCCCCTGGCGATCCGATAGAAAAAAGGTAGAGTAAGTAAAGTAAAGACTTGTTGTTCTTGACAGTGACTGTAGGTACAGAATGACATTGTATTTTTTTTCTTTCTAACTTTTGTATAAACCTAATGTAAGAAGTCATGTGAGGTAAACGAATCCGTAAACAAATAACTGGTAGTCCAAACAGTACTCACCTCACCCTCTGTAAGCGGACTGCGAGCAGGTGGACACAGCGGGCGGAACCGGGTGTTTACACTAGTTTACTGCCAAGTGTCGGCTGTAAACACTACGCACCTTGCTTTAGAGGTAGCCGACAGCAGAGGGGTTTTAAGTATTGACATTTTGTGCGTAGTTAGTAGAAATTTTGTAGAGGTTTGATAGATTTTTAGTCGATTTTAGATCTAAGTTCGAACCTATACTATTCTCTTGAACACCACGTGAGCGATATGCAATATATAGGTAGTGTGTAATAACGCCTAATATACAGGGTGTTTCTCTAGACGACGGATACATTTAATGATATCACTGTATACTCATCATTATAAACAGCTTCTACATTGAGACCAACACTGATATCGTCAAAAGAGTTGTTCCATAGAAAAATGTCATTACCACTCAATAAAGCGCTTTGATTCTACTTTTATTGTACAAACTTCTAGTCTGTGGAATGCACTGCATGAATGGGTGTTCCCCGATAGTTATAATCTGCGTGTCTTCAAATCCCGAGTGAATCGGCTTCTTCTAGGCAAGCGTGCTCCATCTTAGACCGCATCATCGCTTAACTTCAAGGAAGGTGGTGGTCGAACGCAAGCCTATTATATAATAAAAAAAACGAATGGAATTTTTTTAGGCGATTTCAGTGATGGTCCTAAAGTAAACGTTGTTTAGAATGATATTCTCGAATGTATCCTTTATCTAAATTAACACCCTGTATAGTCCATGTGGCCTCTACAAAGTTCAATACCTACATGTGTCAATTTACACGTACTCGTAGTCTCAAAAAGGTCATGTTCAATAGTAAACGTAATATTTATAAGTAAACCCTCCTGCTGAAACTACGAGATAAGACACGATTTTCAAAGGCACCTAACTTCAACTTCACAAAATCAAGAAAAACACGCGAGGTGCGTCTCACCCATAAATTTCAGTTTGCGCCGTCTCGGCTTAGGCCCATTCCAGACGTCGCGTATGATCCGCATTGCAAATGCCCAATTTAACAAGTTACTCATACTTTTCAGGCTGTGGACAGCCTTATAAGAGGAGATTTATAGCTGGAAGATAAAGCCTGGATTTGCGGACACCTTGCTTTGGGGCGATTACTGAGTTTGAATGGGATTGCTGTCTCGCTCATGCCAGCATACAAAATTAGTCATTTTTAAATAGTCTTTTAAAAAGTTTTTTTTGCAAAGCTCCATGTTAAATAAGTACATACTCGTATCGCTCAGTATATAGATATTAATAATAATAACATAAATGCATAACTAGTATCTAATAATATAACAACTAAAAACTACTTGAAAAATACATACAAACTACAAAACTAAACTAGTAAACTACTAGTAGTAGTAGTACTAGTAGTAGTATTAAACTAGTGCTAAAATATAAAGCTAAACTAATCGCTAATAACTAATCGCTCAGTTGGATATGCAACAAATTGTTACAAGATACAAGTAAAATAATCACTCCGTCAAATTGAAAGATATCTAAACAAAATTTTTTTTATGATACCAGTAATACTTGGTTATGTAACTTTTTGCAAAATTCACACTCCGTGATTTTTTTCACTAATGTAAAAATGTGCGATCGATAGCCCGTTGGTCCAGTTGGTAGTGAACCTGCCTTCTGAGCTTGGGGGCGTGAGTTCGATTCCCACCTAGGACAAACATTTATGTGATGAACATTTGTGTTTGTTCTATATCTGGTTGTTAATATCTATTTAAGTATGTATTTAAAACTATATATGTATGTATATCATGTATATCAGTCTCTGGCAGCCATATCACAAGCTTTGCTTAGTTTGGGGTCAGATGACCGTGTGAAAAAAATGTCCCGAATTATGGACGGAATGCAGTGCAAAGTTAGGCTGTATCCTTTGACAAATATACCTGTACCTGATCTAAATTAAGTAATAGGTAAACACAAGTCCTATTCACCTGCATCAAATTTTGGTTCGCCTCTTTGCTCATAAACCTGAGTGCGTGAATTTTAAGCCCAGAATTGTATTACACAGCATGCTAAAGTTGAGAGTTGTTAAAGTTGAGTTCTAGATGCGTCATTAACCACCAAAGCAAAGAATCCAACAGCCGAAAAGACATCATAAACATATTAAGCAGTCGAAATATTAATGACCGACGGGGACGCAATAAAAGCCTCCACTTCCAACCCTTAAGCGAAAAAAACCTATTTCGATTTCAATAATGTCTTACTTAACGCGTACAAAGGTGGTGAGTAAAGTACTCGACGCCATTATAACCCCTCATATTTTTCGCAGCCATTTTTATGAAGAGTTGAAACCACTATTACTGAGTAGAGAATTTTGAGATGTAGACCTCCAGAATAACAGTGTATAGACAATTTATCGCATGCGCGGATGTGTACGTGCAATAAATGCACATCCTCCATGCATTCTTAGTTGTGACTGGTTCCTAAAACGATAAATTTTGGTCTGTAAAAGTTTAATTATCATGAAAATGGAATACAGAATAATATGTCTTAAAATCTAACGAAACAGTCCATTTAGCAATAAATCGAGTAAATAATAATATATTAATCCAGGATCTGCAAAATTATTCGTCCATCTCATTCTGATTGACATAGGTGCGATGGAGACTACAACAATATTGCATGCTGAATAAATGCATTTGGAAATCGTTAACCCACAATAGATTGTTCATCATTATCATTTATATCCACTTCTGGACTAAGAAATCTTTAGCACACAATTTTTTCTGGTTCTTTGCCGATATTGCCCTGGTGACTAGTGGTGACATCTGTCTGACTGGTGGTGTACTTTCAATTGTAGTTCCTAAAAGTTTGCACTCTCAAACTATTTGCTGTTCCTCTCGTATTGTTCTACTCTGTGTCAGTATGCAAATCCAACGTTCCTTACACCACTATTAAACGTTATTTGTTGGCTAAATTAAAACATTAAAAACGAAATATTAAGGTCTTGCTCGCTGCAGACAATTGTAATGCAAAATAGGTGGTGCTTACACAGCGAGCCAAAAAAATGGCGCGCGAATTCACGCTTTCTCGCATCTGCAAATAAAAATTGTTTGGAGGTATTTATGAAATACTGTAGCGTTGGTTTTGTTTTTAATGTAGACCAGTCTATAGAAATAGGTTAAGATACTAATCAGTAGTCCTACATTCTTAGCACGCAGTCGTAAGAAAAATACATATTCACCATTCGTTGTTTCATTGGGTATTTTACAGTCGAAATCAGGATTTTCCGAAAAAAAAGAGAGAGAAATGCGACACGGTGGATTGAGAAATAAAAAAAGGACCAACCAGAAAAAGCTACACAGCAATGTGTTACATGATTCCATGATCCATCACGTCAATCTCATGTGTACCTAAGTAAGTAAAATAGGCATGCCGCTGGTTTACAAAATGCAGTAAACCTGAAAATTACAACTAAACACAAACAAACAATACAAAGTTTCGCTTCTAAAGTGTTTCAAGATTCATCAGTCAGAAGACGTGCACTTCTGAACATAAGCCTCCCCCTTAGACCTCCACATTGAATGACAGCGTTCCATCTGCATCCACTGGAATGCCCGCGATTCTCACGATGTCGTCGGCTCATGTAGTGGAAGGCCTATCTACGCTGCGTCTTCCGGTTCGTGGTCTCCACTCAAGAACCTTTCTTCCTCATCGGTTATCGGTCCTTCGAGTGATGTTGCCTGCCCATTGCCACTTCAGCTTGCAAATTTTAATAGCTGTCTTTGACTCTAGTTCTTTGACTAATATCCACGTTCCGGATTCGATCGCGCAAAAATAAAAAGAAAGTGTTTTTGATTACGCTACAATATACTAGAATTTTGTCACAAACTTCATCATCTTTTGTTAATTCGGTTTATGTATTTTAGACAACAAGTTATCTTGACCGAATAAACTTTAAATCTTTAATAATTTTATTCTATTAGGTCCAAATCTCTTCTAACACTGTCCCTAGATATCCTCGCGTTTAGTTTCATTGCACGATAGTACATAACCACTCGCATACATTTACATAAAGAAGTTTACACTAGAGTTACTCTGTAGAGTTTGTGGGGATATACATATTGTAGCGTAGTCTGAATAGGGTTTAAGAAATGAACTTTTTATTCCCGCTAAGTGTTGCTATAAAGGGCAGGAGCAAATGACGCAATACTGCGGGGTGAGGAATGGCTATATTTTTTACGTTAATTCGCGCGGTTACTGACGTCTTACGTGTACCGCCATTTCCACCTTTGGAAATAGGGCTGGGAGGTTGAATTTTGTTAATGGGCTATTTAATTTAATTTCGGTTTATTCATTGTAATAAACAATATGAAGGAAATAAATTTTATGTTGTCGTATATATACAAAACAGGGGCCTGCCTGTATATCTCTTTTTCATCATCAGCCAGAAGTGGTCCACTACTGAATAACCTCCACAAGTCCACACTGAACGAAAGCCTGCCATCTGCATCCACTGGATACCCGCGACTCTCACAATGTCGTCGGTCTATCTAGTGGAAGGCCTACCTACGCAGCTTCTATACCTCTTATAGCTATTAAAAAAAAACACTTACAGCCTTTTTCAGCGGTCCCGTTTTACTTTCTAAACAGACAACATGGCATTTTTGATTATTTTTTATACTCCAAAATCGCGATTCGTACGTTTGGGTCGTTGCTAGATAAAGGACGGACTGAGATCACTCAAGCGAATTAGCTTGTGTTTGTATTACCGCGCAGACCTCGGTAAAGCGTATCTACCTCAGTTTACATAATCAATGCAGCTTTATAAATAACTAGCGGTCCGCCCCAGCTTCGCGCGGGTATAGATTATAGCCTATGTCACCCGGGGATAGTGTAGCTTCCCGTCAGTGAAAGAATTTTTCAAATCGGTTCAGTAGTTTCGGAGCCTATTCAATGCAAACAAACAAACAATCAAATCTTTCCTCTTTATAATATTAGTATAGAAGTATAGACTGGCTGACCTGACAGACGTTGTCCTGTCTTAGAACTGTCAAACACGCAAAGTTAAAATTGAAAATCTAATTTTTTACACCTTGGGTTACATTATTGGAGTTTTAGTAAAGATCCCTACTTTTTTTGGAAATATAATATAGCCTATGTTACTAGGGGATAGTGTAGCTTCTCAACAGTGAAAGAATTTTTCAAATCGGTTCAGTAGTTTCGGAGCCTATTCAATGCAAACAAACAAACAACAGGTTTTTTTTTTTTTTTTAATTAATTTAATTCCTTTCTTAATTTTACTGATATGCATAATTGTTATTTTGTGAGAATTGTGAGATACTAATGTAATTGGCTTGACCGTGTTTAATCTCAATAAATACAATTTAATTTAATTCAATTTAATTAATCAAATCTTAGCGTAGCGTAGTCTAGCGTAGGTAGGCCTCCCACTAGATGGACCGACGACATAGTGAGAGTCGCTGGCATCCAGTGGATGCAAAAGGCAGGCTGTCGTTCAGTGTGGAGGTTAAAGGGGGAGGCCTATGTTCAGCAGTGGACGTCTTCTGGCTGATGATGATGATGATGAATCAAATCTTTCCTCTTTATAATATTAGTATAGAAGTATAGATAATAAAACACAGACAAATATATACAGACGTTTGTTGGGAGATGACTTGGAATTCTTCGAATTTCGAACTCATCTTCCTTAGCTCACGGCAACTCTACACGGGGTCGCAACAAAACGGAACTTTTTCACCAGTCACCGGCGTAATTGTGGCACTTTACATAATGTCTATTTTAGTGTCGGCACTCCAGCACTCGGCACTAATGAGCCGCGAACATTGGTGATGCGCCGGAACGCAGCGGAGACTTGGAGGCTTTCAGGGAGACCTCAACAGAGGTTTAATGTTAACAGTTTTGTATGAAGGGTAAAGTTAACAATCTTGTATTTATTTTTACACCATAAGTAGTTACCTACATCTATACATACAATATTATAAAGAGGAAAGATTTGTATGTATGTTTGTAACGAATTGGCTAAAAAAGTAACTGACCGATTTTAAAAGTTATTTCACCATTTGAATGCTATATTATCACTTATTAGTATAGGCTATAATAACTAAACCCGTGCGGTGCCGGGGTGGACCGCTAGTATACAATACTTTAGTAAGTAAAACATCATGGTGACCACTTACCATCAGGTGGCCCGTAGCTTGTTTGCCACTTAATCTATAAAAAAAAAAAAAAATCCATCAAAATAGTTTTGAAGTGAAATGTTCTTTAGCCGCATTGAGTGATTTTTGTAGGGACAAAACTTATGGGTCCGAGTCACCAAAATGCTAACATGACAGCGTCATCGACATGCTAATGTTTTTTAAGTTTTCACTTCTGCCGGCAGTCCCCACGACGGCCTATTTTTTTAAAGTCATTATGAAATTGTACCTACCTTTATTACGTATTATAACGTATTTTCCAGCATTAGATTTGTTTTCTCCAACCTCTTTAGATTTAGATAGCCCGTTGGTCCAAGATAGCCCGTTGGTCCAGTTGGTAGTGAACCTGCCTTCTGAGCTTGGAGGCGTGGGTTCGATTCCCACCTAGGACAAACATTTGTGTGATGAACATTTGTGTTTGTTATATATCTGGGTGTTAATATCTATTTAAGTATGTATTTAAAACTATATATGTATGTATATCAGTCTCTGGCAGCCATATCACAAGCTTTGCTTAGTTTGGGGTTAGATGACCGTGTGTGCAAAAATGTCCTGAATATATTTTTTTTTTCTTTTTGCCAGTTTATCGAACGTAGAAAAAATCAAATGATTGAAACCTATGAACGCTGAACGCTGTTGTGGAAACGTTGGAGGCAATAGCTGTTTAGTTGCGAAAAACATAGAAAACCTGCAAAATAGTATTTATTTATCGACTCATAAAATGCAGAAAACTATCACGTAATTTTTTAATTTCCTTCTTAAAATATCTTCTCACATATAGCTATTATAATCTTTTAACCAACAGTTCTAAAGTATTTCCATTCTATGTAAGCGCTCAACTAAGAGCAAAGGTGGTAAAATTTATGTTAGCGCTAAGTGAACACGAAAGCCTTCGACTTCCAATAAACCAATACGTGAAGGGGACAGGAGGGGGTAATTGTAGGAGGTGGGCATTTGAAGGTGGAAAATTAAGATTTAACTTATAGTGGGCGAGCTGTTATTTCTCTGAAACAAATAAATCAGGTAACATTAAGTGATTAGAAGAATTTGCAAAGTGAAGTTCGATGAAGTTTATATGAGTTGATTGATAGGAAGATACTACTTAGTATTATCTATTTCTTAATTTTCTTTTTTATTTGTGTGATTGTGTGACTTGCCCACTACAACAAAAATTAGAGTTTTGGGTCAACTAAATACTTATTACCTAGTTCTGTAAAGGTCTTTATCAGGAAGAAAAGAAAACGGTTTTTCAGTCTGCCTTTAAATGTTTCTTCAGCTAAAACAAAGAGTTTAAGTTTCACCTAGAATAACGATATCAACTAAAGGTATTCCTTAAAATATAATATCAAGAAAATACGCTTCTACATTCTTGAAAACTAATATTGGGTTACTGTATTATCTATTTCTTAGTTTTCTTTTTTATTTGTGTGATTGTGTGACTTGCCCACTACAACAAAAATTAGAGTTTTGGGTCAACTAAATACTTATTACCTAGTTCTGTAAAGGTCTTTATTATTAGGAAGAAAAAAAAAACGGTTTTTCAGTCTGCCTTTAAATGTTTCTTCAGCTAAAACAAAGAGTTTAAGTTTCACCTAGAATAACGATATCAACTAAAGGTGGAATACCTTAAAATATAATATCAAGAAAATACGCTTCTACATCCTTGAAAACTAATATTGGGTTACTTTTTTGGAACATGCAAATGTTGCATAATATTATGTCAAACTCATTGAAAACAAAAAGCCCTGTATTATTTTATTAAACCGTTTTTAGAACAAAAATTTCAAAATAATTTTACTTGAACCGCGCAGGCTGTAATTTATTCTGTAGCTGGACTCATAATAACACAAAAAATATCTCGGACTCAGATTATATTTATTGTTCAACTGTGTTACATGTCAGGTCTTAATTAATGCTTATAACACTGTAAGTAAATAGGGGGAAGATACGGGACGAAGTTCTTGACGTGGACCGTACAATATAGACTCCGGGACACAATCCACTTCAGTCACAATCGAACTGGCGTTTTGATAGCACGCGAATTACTTGTCAAAAATGTGTGAAACAAAGCAGCAAAAATTACTTCTTGCGTTTTCACAAGGTGCACCAACAGTTCGAAGACAAAAAACAAGTTTCACGGCATTACTTTTCACTCGTAATTACTTAAAAACAATTAACTTAATTTTCTTTAAATGTCACTTCTATGTCTAGTGTAGTGTCTAATGGAGCGGTGAAGTTGACGTTTACTATGTAGACGTCAACGTCGCCGCTGACTCGAGCCGAAACAGAGCCATATTTATTGGGTACAATGTTTGCATGTCACGCGTCTTCCCCCTTTTTAAAACAGTCATTGGCTTATAAGTAAAAAGTGTCGTGAAATATGTTCCAATAACAATGCTGATTGCGTAATAAAAAATTACGCACTCTAAAAAATACTCCGTATATGTTTGCGTAATCTAGACTAACAAAGTTCTGTAAAAAATCCCAAGTCCCAAGTTTGTAACCCCGAGGTGGCAAGTGAGATTTTCCCACAAAGTGGATTGGCCAAATCCCGCGACTCATCGCTAATGAGTTCGAAGCCGGCCGCGGGATAAATCATGCAGTTTTGTACTGAGAACACTTGAATGGTGCAAGTTACAAGCTACTATGTTTTGGAGATTTTCATAGGTGACATCTAAGTACCTATGTATTTATTATACAACTTATAACAGAAAACTAACGATAACTGAAATATAAACTCAAAACAAAAACTTCATCATGATCAGCCTTTTAACAGTCCACTGCTGGACTTTTAGCCTACCCCGAAAGGGTGATTGGGCCATATCCACCATGCTGGCCCAGTTGCGGGTTGGATTCACACACCCCATTGAATTTCTTCTCCGTACGTATGCAGGTTCCTCACGATGTTTTCCTTCACCGAAAAGCCAGTGGTATGAAAATCTGTACTCCAAACAAAAACTTACTTTCTCTAACTTAGCTAGGTATAGCTTTTTCTGTTGTGGAGGAAAAATACACTGCACGCATTTGGTATGGAAGAAAACTGATCTCGCCATATTCTTTACTTTACACCGTTACTCTCCCCGTGTTCGCTCCAAGATCGTTGTAAATCAAGCCACGTTGCTTCTCATAAACATATTTTGCGCGTCCGCTCTCTTTTAAAACGGCTTGTATCATACACACAGCCCTCTACTGTATTCAAAGGTACTATTATAAAATAGTAACTTGTGTGAAATTGTGTATGCAGCTGATGACTTTACTGTTAGGAATCTAGGCTTCAGAGATCTAATAGGATGAATAGATTTCTTCTAGATGAACGTGGTTTCATCCTCGGCCACATCGTCGCTTACCATCAGGAGAGTTGGGGGTCAAACGTAGATCTATTCTATAAAAAAAAACAAGAAACTTGAAGCTTGGTGCAAGTTTTTTTCTGTAAGATAAGAATGAAACAAAAAGGTGCATCGAGTTTGGATCACGATAAAAATCTCTTCTACAAACGTCCACTCTGGATATTATCATTTCGTGAACAATGTGTACAAAAATCTGTACTTCAGATCGTAGAGACTGGCAAATATCTTGTACAGTAACTTTAAAGTGGCTACTGGTAACATTATAATGATTAGCATCGTAACGTAACACGTTACGATGCCATCATCTGTGGGCGACGTACGAGTATTCGATAGGTACGTAAAATACGTATCAAAATTATTACAAATTTTGAATTTTGAAATTGAAAATTTTGTTGAATTTGTTGCGTATTTCATGCATCGAGTTAGTCAGTACAGCGAGACAAGTCCTTGTCGCTGAGATTTATCAGACGCCTCGTTCGCCGCGAATGTTACGTAACGAGAAAGAACACCGGTCAGTGGTCTCATTGGCGGACCGTAAAGTAAGTAAGACTCATACAAATACCTACTTGTACAATAATTACAGTGAAAAGCAGTTTGCACGTTTAAAATAAACCCAACAAAGTACCCCGATAGAAATTAAATTTATCCCAAGCCCTAAATAATCTGAAGTCTAAACAACTAAGTCGTACTATTAACTTAGAAACTACGAGAGGTGGCGACAGGTTAGGGGGGAGGGGAAGGTCCGAGAGGGGGGAGGGAGGGGTGAATTATTTGCCTTAATTATACAGTGCCAGCTTAACACGTGGTACCGTGGACACTTGGGCAGTGTGCTGACTAGGCGGCTTAGGCACACGATAAGTTTTAAAAACTCACGATTTTTCATTGTTTCACTGACAGCCTCAGTTAGGTGCTTGATCACAGCTTCTGTGACAATAACGGTGTGACTAAAAATCGTAACGGCTTACTCTGAAATAGAAACTGATAACCAAATGAAGCTGCTGATATAAGCTATTTTTGACATACGAAGAAAACAACAAATTTAAAAAAAAATGCGTGCGTGACAATTTCAAATAGCGTAGGTAGGCTCCCACTAGATGGACCAACGACATAGAGTCGCTGGCATCCAGTGGATGCAAAAAGCAGGATGTCATTGAAACTGACGTGGTTTTCACACATTTTGTTTATGTTACACGGGAATTACTCACGTAAGATTAAGCCGGTTACTCCGACTATAGTAATCTTACGTGAGTAATTCCCGTGTAACATAAATAAAAAGCAGGATGTCGTTCAGTGTGGAGGTTAAAGGGGGAGGCCTATGTTCAGCAGTGGACGTCTTCTGGCTGATGATGATGATGATGATGACAATTCCAAATAGGAAAAGCCCCTAAATTAAAATCCAACTAGTGAGAAAAATTAACACCGTGGTTTCAATGTTTGAAATTTGGTCAGACGTGACAAAAGCTCTAACAACCGATATATTTCAACAAAATCTCAAGTCACGATCCAGTACCCTAGTTCGCACCACAACCAACAACAACCCAAGACTTAGAAGTCACAACTTTTCACCCGACTCCGATTGTCCTCTTGGATTAAATTAACATTAGGTGAAACTATCCGAGGGTGGCATTGTACCCTTTGCAATGAGTCCAAGAAATAACCACTTAGAGCCGACATTGAAGTACAATTCATGTTTTATGCCTACAACCTAGTACTGCCACAGAGCTATCTAAATTAACTCGAACAAAAGATTAGTTCTAATCGATCATGCACCTTGATTTTAATATCATTTAATTTTGTTTGTTTTGGAATCCCACTGTTATGTTTTTTTTTATTGGCTTCTATCGCTGTGCGCTTTATTAGGATAATGTAAGGATTCTAACGATACCAGTCACATCAAAGTCGGTCCAGGTGTTTTCCAGTTATCTATAATTAAGAAACTCACGTACCTACATGAACCCATTAATCTAATACCACGCGCCTACGCTGAGTTGGGACCGGCTTGTGTAAGAAACTATTATTTTGTGTTTTTTTTTAATTCTGTACCTTTTGTTTCTGTAACAAATAAATAATTTTCTTTCTTTTTTAATACTAGTTTTTGGGGCAGTTGTATAAAAATATGGCACATATTCTCGTTCATTTTAGTTTCCATTTAAATCTAGTTATAGTCAGAAAATTCCACTTGGGTTAACTAAGAGGTGAAAATAGGGTGAGACTCGCTGTAGGTACTTATTTTCAGCATGTTAAAGAGATTCGCTTCTATAACTACTATTGTTTATTACTCTATGCCTTCGCCCACCGTCCTTAGCCCCAACTGGCGTCTTGACCCTGCGGTCTGAGGAATCCTAATTAAAATTACAGCATGTAAATTCGGACTTGGGCCTTCGCAAGATGTTTGTTTAAAAACAGCCGGTGCTTTGTTAGTGCGTGGTCAGAAGGAATACAGAGTGAGACCTTTGGGGAAGCAAACAAAATGGTCTGGAGATTTACGGTTCCTCATCATCATCAACCACAATTTGGTACTGCACTGCTGAGTATCAAGTCTCCTCTACTCCGCGCTATTTGTTAGCTCGTTTGATATAAAATGTATATGGGACCACCTCTAAAGTGTGACCTACGAAACAAAAAAAGAATAGTCGAAATCAATTAATAATTAGCGCAATTAATAATTTTATTGTTTATATTTTCAATTAGAAAAAAACATTCAGTCGAATTGATAACCTCCTCCTTTCGTCGGACGAGATTTTAGACTTTTGATAAAAATGCATAGGTATCGTACACAAATATTTAGGTCGTCATTTATGATACGTAGGGAACTCTATTCCGTCCATCTTCAAAGCTAGAGTGAAAAGATTTCTTCTAGATCAACGTGTTCCATCCTCGGCCACACCGTTGCTTACCATCTGATGAGTTGGTGGCTAAACCACGTCAAACTTAGATCTATTCTATAAGAAAATACTTATTAACTGCGCCCGCAGTTCCCTCAAAAACCGTTTTCTGTTTTGCATATTTCACTCTTCTATCTTTAGGCAAAAAATAACGTTGACCTGTTTCTTCGTGAAAGAGAAACAAAATTAGTATGATGCTTTTTATTACTGACTGTTAATAACCACGGGCCAAAAGCCTTCAAGAGTCCGTACTCTTGAAGGTAGGAACAGGCTGAAGGTTTATTTCTATTTCCATTCCATTCAACCACCTAGCTCTTTGATCCCTTATTTATCAGGCTTGGCACTGCATCTTAGCAAATCAGATTATTGGTCCGAGCACATGCGTCTCTTAGTTTAACCAAAACAAACCTCCGTACACATATCTCCTTAATTTAATAATTTCCGAGCATTTAGTTTGGGGTCCGCCATATTTGTCTTGGTCCAAAACCGTCCTAAGATTAATCCGGAATTTTGTTAACTGGGTCCCTTTGTCCGGGAACTATCCGGGATTGTCCGGCTAGTAATAGAAAGGGTGGTCACTGCACGTGTCGGTAGGGTGTCCACACGGCGTGGAAACACTTAGACATGGGCACGTCGACAGAAAATAGGTACAAGTATGGATACAATTTTACAGGTTCAGTCGGGTGAAGAGGGTTGTCATTTAAATATTTGATGAGATATATAAGTGAATGACAATAATTTAGATACTCAGCCATAGTTTTTGAACAAAAAAAATCTTCAAACTGAAAGTGAATTTGAATCAAAATTACAATAGTAAGAAATTTTATTTCGTCAATTTTACAAATTATATATAACTTCTATACATAGTGAAAAATAAAGGTGGTCCTTAACTGTTGGCCTTTTGGAAAAACTCGGAGTCACACAGCGGGCAATAGAGAAAAACTATGCTCGGAGTTTCTTTGCGCGATAGAATCCGAAACGTGGACATTCGCCAAAGAACCAGAGTCCGACATAGCTGTTAAAATTTGCAAGTTGAAGTGGCAATGGGCAGGCCACATCGCTCGAAGAACCGATAACCGATGGGGAAGAAAGGTTCTTGAGTGGACACCACGAACCGGAAGACGCAGCGTAGGTAGGCTTCCCACTAGATGGACCGACGACATCGTGAGAGTCGTTTGCGTCCAGTCGATGAAAAAGGCAGGCTGTCGTTCAGTGTGGAGGTTAAATGGTGAGGCCTATGTTTTCTTGTTCAATAAGGTCAACAACATCAAGTGATGGTCTTCGGGGTGAAAACAAAAGTAGAAAGTTGTATGTAGTTTTCACTTACGCGTAGAGATCGTAGTTTTCCTTGAAAACAACAGCCATTCAATGTATCTGCGACTCACTTAGCATAAGTGGCGAGTTTACCTGAATTACATCGCTATTAGCTTTACTGGAAGAGCTGTTTTTAGTTTTTGTTGACCGAACGAAGTGAGATCTAAGAGTTTACAGTAGGCAATCGGCGTTTAAACAAATATATGTTTGTATTAACAAACGTAGATCCCAATAAATAAAGAATTATTTTTTATTACCTCATCAAAAGCTGATCATAAATAGAGCCAGATCAGCGAAAACAAAATGAAATTTTGTACAAAAATATATAAGTATTTTAATTTCATACTAGCCAGAGAACGCCACTATAGCAAGTTATGGCGTCAACCTTGCGTGCTCCATACAAATGCTATACTGCAGTTATATGATTATTCACGGTACATTTACTGTGATAAGGTTAGGTGGTTGCACCTGTGGTTGTACGACCAACCACCCGCATTCTTCAGTCTGCCCGTGAATATGGTTCATGTGATCGCGCTGAAAATCGGACGTTTCATTCACAACCTTATCACGGTAAATATCACGGTTAATAATCATAATAACTGTAGTGCACAACTGTGATAGTTTAATATGCTATACAAACACATGTTTCGCGGGACAGAGCATCCCCTCTCAATCCCCACTAAAGTCATATATTATTATCTCAGAAATTCATCAGCCAATTTAAATTATTTTTTCAGTGGGTATGTACCTATGTACCCTTATGTATGTTGTATGTTGTGGGTATGTATCCTTTGCTAAGCTTGTTATTTGTAATAAATGAAACACCAGTCAACTAGCCCATTCAGAAAAACATAACTTTATTTAGCGCAGAAAATTCCGTTTCTTTTCAGCAAGGCACTCCAATTTTTTCCAACATCCTTGCCTAGAAGAGAACAACAGTCGTTACATAAATAATAATCTGGAGGGGACAACAAAACACGGTGTTTACCTCGATACCACCGCTCATAAAAATATATCGGACCGCGCATTATTCACCAGAACTACATACAACCTTGTCGCAGGAAATATACTACCTGGCGAAATCTCTTTCGCGAATCCATCTGAAGAAGGAAGATGCTGAGAAGTAACGAAGCTTTGTTTTGAACTATCACGGTTTTTCACTACAGTTTAAAAAAAAAATAAGTAATAGGCTTGCGTTTGACCACTATCTCGGCGGTGATATGGCCTACGTTGGAGCACGCTTGCCTAGAAGAAACCGATTCACTCGTGATTTGAAGACACTCAGATTGTAACCATCGGGAACACACATTCAGGCAGCGCATTCCACAGACTAGCAGTTCGCACAATAAATGTGGAATCGAAGCGCTTTGTACGCGTTTTCGAAATATTAACCATAAAGCGTTGACGATTTTTCGTGCCAGCTCTGGCAATCCGATAGAAACATGGGCAGGAGGGAATTAGATCGTGCTAATTCGATGCACTTTCAAGTCAAATAAAGTTACTACAAAAAAATTACTTTACGGGAAGTAGGTGAAATTCAAGAAACTTGATTCATCTCGTAATAGTCCACGCTTAGTAGCGGAATATTTTCTTCAAAATTTAATAAGTTCTCCCTTGAAATATATATAATCGAGTTCTTAAGGGTCGGCAACGTATTTGTGATGCCTCGGGTGTTACAAGTATCCATAGGCGACGGTGACTGCTTTCCATCAGGCAGCCCGTCTGCTTGTTTGCCACCTATGGCATGGAAAAAAAAAATATCCTTAATATCCTTAACAATAAAATACTTAATCATTAAAATAGGTTTATAATCGGCGAAGATAACGCGTAGGTAACACAATAAAACAGTCAAATTGAGACCCTCTTTTTTAAAGTCGGTTAAATACGGCTTTAACGACTATGATATTGCTTGTTATATTGAAATGATAAGATATGCTTATAATTTATACCAGAATCAAAGTTATTATCTCAAGGCACCGAGTACTGATCAGTGATTTTTGTTATTCAAAATTCTTAGTTTTTTCCAGCTCGGTAACTCTAGCCTTAACTCCGTTACTCTTTCGTATAAAAAAACTGCCTCGGTTCCTCAAAAAATATAATTCTTATTGTGACAAAGTCAAACGATGGCGAAGAGATGTGGTACTCCCATAGGTTAATGGCGGATTAGATACATATTCAGATGATACGAGATAAACAACTGGTTATGGCGTTTGGTTGTTTGTGATGGAGGTAATATTTTCAGCATTCGTTTCTGTAGATTGTATACGTAGGAGAGACTGTAGTAATTTCTTAGTTTACTTTTAATATAAGTAACTAACGGTCCACCCCGGCTCCGCACAGGTATAGTTATGTAGCCTATAAAAATAGCCAATATTAATCAGTGATAATGAAGCATTGACTGCCCCGGTGGCTCAGTTGGTAGTGAACCTATCTTCTGTCCTTGGGGGCGTGGGTTCGATTCCCATCTAGGACAAACATTTGTGTGATGAACATTTGTGTTTGTTCTATGTCTGGGTGTTAATATCTATTTAAGTATGTATTTAAAAATATATATGTACCTATATCAGTTTCTGGCAGCCATATTACAAGCTTTGCTTAGTTTGGGGTCAGATGACCGTGTGTGCAAAAATGTCCCAGATATTTATTATTATTATTTATTATTCAAATTATGAAAGAAATTTTAAAATCGGTCAATACTTTTTGAGCCAATCCGTTACAAACATACTTACATACAAATCTTTCCTCTTTATAATATTACCATAGACTAGCAACGCCTTGTGGTTTCATGTGCCGCCTACAGAAACAGTCTCTATAACTTTTCAGGATACTATATAGATATAGTACGACGCTGTAGTACGTAGACGTCACGTTGTTTATCGGGGTTTGTATCCACGGATCCCGGTATCGGTTTGATTAGCCAGGGATCCCGGCGAGTTGTATTCCAGGGTATGAGAGGCAAAGTGATGGCAATTGGACTAAAACGTTGATGGGTCGGTAGCCATGTCTGGCAAACGAGGAGTTGGACAACCAGCAGCTCGTTGCGTCGATGATAATTATAGTAAACATTGCGAGTCGAACCTGGCTAATTGGCTCAGGGCCGGACCAAGTGACGTATACAAGTCGAGAACACTGCAATGCACAGTCACATTGAAAATGATAATTATGATTAGTATCTTAGTGTCATCAGATAGTCAGACGACATCGTTAAGGTATCAGGGGGGTTAGATAAGACCTACTTTCTGTTAGCGTTAACGCCTGCGGAAAGATGAAATTGTATGAAAATGACATTGACAATGACATTAACTTGAGAGATGTTATCTCAAGCTAATGTCATTTTCATACAATTTCATCTTTCCGCAGGCGTTAATGCTAACAGAAAGTGGGTCTTGTGTAACCCCCCTGGTGCCTTTCGGCTAACTGCTTACGCGGTATCAAACTAACGTTAAAAACGTCCAGTACGGAAAGTCACGCGAACGTAAACCCAGATAAAAAAAAACATCAAATAAATTGGATCGCTTGAAACAGCTAGCCGTAAGGCCCCAGGAAAGCAGTGGACGAGACTGACGCAGGACTGGAACATATGGTGCGTTGAAGAAGATACATAAGCTTAGCAGCTATGTTCAGTAGTGGGTAGAAAACTGTTGATGACACTAATAAAGATAATCTTTAGTAAATAGGTTTGCATTTGACTACTACCTCATCTGTTGTTCAGCGAAGATGCGGTCTACTATGGAGCATGATTGCCTAGATGAAATCGAAGTTACTAAAGAAGTCAATTTAGGTTTTTTTATATTTAATTTAAAATAATGTATGTATAGCTCCGCAGAAGCCGTGGTAGCCTATTTGGGAGACCGATAGACTTTAAAGCGTGAGGTAGCGGGTTCAAACCTCGGGCCCGTACCAATGAGCTCTTTGGATTTTATGTACGGATTTTAATACCACTGGCTTTTCGGTGTAGGAAAACATCGTGAGGACGTGAGGAAACCTGCATACGTACGGATAAGGAATTCAATGGCGTATGTGAATCCACCAACCCGCAATTGGGCCAGTGTGGTGGATACGGCCCAATCACCCTTTCGGGGGTAGGCTAAAAGTCCAGCAGTGGACTGTTAAAAGGCTGTTTATGATGATGATGTCTAGCTCACACGCATTCGACGTCTTCCAAAGTAATTTCAAACACCAAGAATGAGTTTCTACTTTACCTTCAACAGCATAGAATAGGAATCAGTCTCGCCTCATAGCCCATCTTTACCATCTAAGCTCGTCTAAAAATACGCCGAACTCAAATATTTTCTTATAGAATCGAAGTGATCCAATAATCTGCATGGAGCCGAAGCGGGCATTCCTCGTGCGCGCAACTATGTTGAATATTTTTAATCAATACAAATTAGGTAGGAACGGCCTCGGGCGCTGGGGTGTATCTACGGCCGCACAGTGGGCTGGGAAGCTGGATCACGGGCGCAAAATTAGGATATCAAATAAATTGTGTCTAGCTTTTTATCATAAATATTTTTATACAAAACTGTATTTCTGACGTATCTCTAGAGCGTAGTGTAATTCCGCTTATACCGGAAAAAGCGAAAGGCACGCGGAGGAGGAAAACAGTTTTGGGAATGGACTTCTGCAAAGTGACGCCTGATTCAATCAATTTGGTATTTGGACTTTATGTAAATTTTATTTCGACGAATTTAATCTTAGTTGTAAAATTTTAAAGGATTAGTTAAGTAGAAAGACTTTAAAATCATATTTAAACCTATATTTTATAAATTGTGTTAAGAAATATATTTACATAAGTAATAATTGCTTTAAAAAATCGCTTATTGAGCGTTTATGAATATATACGTAAGTAAATTAATATGCTGCATATACGTAGTAGTATGAGGACCTAGTAAATTAAACATACAAATGAATATAAAAAACTTTCGCAGGCGCATTATTTATTATTTTAAAACATTTTATAGTACCATGATATAACTCAATAACAATACAATGCTAAAAGGTGCTCAAAAAAGTAAATCTATGCCAATATAAAATCTAAGCCTATGTATAACACGGAGAATTCTGTGGTGAATTAAACTTCTTATTTAATAAAATGTGAACTGAATCGCTAATAATAGCTTATATCTGTTTTGAGACGAACCTTTAGGTATTTGATACGATATTAAAGCGGAAATACAATAGAGATTCATCAATAAATATAGTTATGAAGATGAATTTCCGCTAAGTAACATCTGATTCAATCAGTAGCATATTTTTATACTGGATAAAAGCTCTATGATCTTAGTCCAGTAACTCTCCAACGTGAGCCCACAGTGCGGTTCGATGTGCATACGATACGGGCATCTCAAGATAAACTTAGTTAACAAGCTGATATTGATTTATTGCTCGCTCATCCCCCAGGTACTTGCTATGAATACGACTCGATACGCTGTGAATACGGGCCATATTTGTGCTTATTTGAGGAGTCAGCTAAGATTCCAGTTTTTTTTATTTTAAAATTAATAAATATTCGGGACATTTTTGCACACACGGTCATCTGACCCCAAACTAAGCAAAGCTTGTGATATGGCTGCCAGAGACTGATATATATAGGTTTATATAGGTTATATATATAGGTTTAAATACATGTATATATAGGTTTAAATACATACTTAAATAGATATTAACACCCAGATATAGAACAAATAGTGTGGAGGTTAAAGAGGGAGGCCTATGTTCAGCAGTGGACGTCTTCTGGCTGATGATGATGATGATGATGATGATAGAACAAACACAAATGTTCATCACACAAATGTTTGTCCTAGGTGGGAATCGAACCCACGCCCCCAAGCTCAGAAGGCAGGTTCACTACCAACTCGACCAACGGGCTATCTATTTTTTTCATCATCATTATAATAAGCCTGTATATTTTAGTCCATCTGAACATGTCTCTACCAAGTCACGCCACACAACTCGATCTTTGTCTTTTCGCTTCCAGTCACTGCCTAACGTATATCGTCTCTCCATCGAGTCTTAAGGCGTCCTACAATACGTTTGATAACTCGTGGTCTCCACTCAAGAACATCTGCCCCAATGGTTGGTGATTCTGCAATATAAATATAATGCGACCGGCACTTCAGTTGCCTAATACGCTGAGGTATGATGTGTTATTAGTTTTTTTCATTCGTTAAATTAAATCAATTGTTTTTAATCGATATCTTTTAGAAAAGCGAGCTCTATCGTAGACCGCACCATCGCTTAACATCAGTAGCAGCGATGGTGGCCGAGCGGTAGCATATGTGCGCTTTACAATCAGATGGCACCTGGTTCGATCCATGGCCCTCCACTAATTACTCATTTAGTACTTAGATAAATTACGTGTAGTTTCGACACCTTCGCTCAAAAATGGTGGAAGAAAACATCGTTATGATACCGGAATGTCCAAGAACCTCAAAAGTTCAAAGGCAAAATGACATTCACTAACATGCATTGGTGGACCAGGGCCCATCCTGTCTCTCTGAGGCCTGTGTCCCAGCAGTAGCACCAGCAGTAGGGCATGATAGGCTTATATTGATGATGATAATCTCAAAACAAAACCATTGGTTAACAATGTACATTAGCAAATAGGTTGCCATAAAAATCTCGTATCTACCTATTTCTTAGCGGTTGGCGAAGGCAATGGCGACGTAACAAATCTTAAAGTCGAGCGTGTGGCCAACACTTAAATGGCAATCTTATGTAGCACAGACAAAAGGAAAGTAACGGTGGTTTTACTTAGTTTTTTACTCGCTTGCCGGCTTTGAGACAGCTTTTTGCTGTTACTACGTGTAGGTGTAGATACTTTAGTTTTTGAAGTGGGGACTAAAAAGTTTACCTAGTACGGTTACGACCAAAGTTGAGCCTGAAAGTTTAATTGAAATAGTTAGTCTCATTTTTGATGTTTTTCTTAATATAAAATGTCTGTCTACTTTTATAAAATGTGCTTTAGGTAATTTTGCGTAGTTAACATCTGAAATATTTTAAACAAATTATTGTTTTAATATTTTTTTACCTATATGAAAATTTAAAATAAATAAAAAACATTAAATAAACAATTTTTCTCTTTTATTCTAATCATTATAAAAATATTTAAACTTAAATGTGTGCTAAAATGACTAAAGGACATATTTCAAAAGTAGACAGTAATTTTACAGTCATCGTAAAATTGATTTTTGCGTTCAGGGTAATTCAAATAATGGTCAAAATTTACTTAATTTCTCTTATGGCCTATTAAACATTGCTTCTGACCACTACAACCTTGAACGTTTTATAAGAAAACATAATGTTGCTATGATGTTGTATGCATACAGATAGGCAAGAACATGGGCCTTTATTAACTAAACAAAATACAAGCTAAAACTAAAACTACAAATAGAGTTAGACTGCCCATAGACCGTTGAAGGTCTAAAGACAATCCAAATGCTCAAGCCCACTACCAGTTGGCAGCGTACCCAGCATGCTGGCGGCATTACCACGATGAATGGCAATGCTTATGCGTTGAGCCAGAAACACGCCAGCATTTTGGTCACGCGTCGCATTAACCAGGCGCTCTGAAAGATGTTGAAGTTGTTGTCTTCAGCGTTTCTATCATATATTGACTACTTTGGATGCTTAAAACCTTAAAATAACACCCATATTCTGACTAACGTATCAGCCTATCATATTTCCACTGCTGGGACACAGGCTTTCTCTCAGAAATGATGGGTCTTATTCCACCATGGCCCTGTGCATGTTAGTGCAGTGGATATGTACGCAACATATAAATGTATTTGATGCCTATTCGATTCTTTTGCCTATCCTGATTGCTAAAATCAATTAGACGCTGACTGTACTTACCTCCCGGATATGTCCTAAAACTGCGACCAGAACCACCGGAGGATGAACAGCAGCGTCCTGTTAGTACACGGTGAACGTACTGCGATCTCCAAGCGCTCCAAGTACGCTGCCAAGCGTGGGGATTATGGCAACACCCCTCTCTAAGAGGGAGGCCTTGTTCAGCAGTGGAAATTTAATGGCTGTTGATGAGTGTACTTACCTCCGTGCCATTTTTTGCATTCTGCATTTCTTAGATGCGATAAACTTAACTGCATGTAAATAAAGACCACTTTAAATAACACACTAAACTCGTTACTGAACTTTATTAGAAACGTCTTTACGAACCAGTTCCTGTCTAAGTGAGATGTTAAGTTTAAGTTCGGTTTAAGTTGAGTTTAAGTAGAGGACAGTTCTGTGTACGCCTCCAGCGTTCTAACTTTATGTGCGATAGATTTAGGATTAGATACTTGAGACTGTACACGGTTTTTATTTTGTGTTGAATTTGGGAGATACTTATGTTATGGAGATACGTACTTTACTTATGTTCTTTATTTACCAAAGCTTTTTATGAAGTTAAAGAATTCGCGCTTAAATTGAAGATAATATTACTTCTACCCGGAATAGCAAATTCTAAAGTTTTTAAAGTTTAAGAGAAAAAAAAATTGTAAAAAGTATCAGTGCTTCTATTGGATTGTTTAATTCTCTAGAGCTCTAGACAATGCTATAACACGAACTAAGAAGATTTTTTTCGATTACCCTAAGCACTACCCCATTTGAATATCAACTTCAAAATAAGCGATAACTTGTCTCCGAAGCTTGAGTAATAAATTCGTTAGAAAACAGCGAGAGGGTGAAAACTACAAGTCATTATTGTACCTCCTAAAGGTGAGAACCCACTAAGATAAAATACGCAACGCATTGCGACATCATCTGTTACAGGATACATACCAATAGTTACCTGATGTTGAAATAAATTGTATATCAAACTTCCAAAATACAAATCGTTTCAATCACGGTCGTCAATTGACAACTTTACGATTAGCATCTGAGTAAAACAACGCTGGCGTATACGTAATTGGTATCATTGTAAATCTGATTTACTAATCGTTAGATTTATAATCGGTCCAAATTGTTGGCTTTGACAGCTGCGTACGTTATTAAATACAAGGAAAACCGAAAATTATTCTGACTACTTTACTAATTGAACATTTTACACCGGATTAGCAAGTTGAAGTGGCAGTGGGCAGGGCACATATCACGCAGAACAGATGGCCGATGGGGCCGAAAGGTTCTGGAATGGACACCACGGACTGGTAAGCGCAGCGTAGGACGTCCACCCACAAGATGGACAGACGACCTAAAAGAGACCGCATGGAAACGCTGGATGCAGGCCGCTTCCAACCGGCCCTTTTGGAGATCGATGGGGGAGGCCTATGTCCAGCAGTGGACGTCCTATGGCTGAAATGATGATGATGATTTTACATAGGTACTACACGAAACGAGTGACGATTGTTTTTTAACGTAAGATTTGTAGCTGTTGGTTGGTGGTGGTACTCCAGAGAAAATATTATAGGAAAATGTTTTCATACTCTTTTTTACAATGTTAGATATTGCGACTGTCAGGCTGGTTGGTGGTCCTTCGAACACCATGTAAAGTAGGCAGTTTCCATTTCTGACGCAATTTAACCCTAAATTCATACAAAATAATCATAAATTATTGTATACCAGTTGCTAGATTTACTCGTACGGTTATTTGGTCATTCAACATGATAAGTTCATTGTGAAAAAAAATCTGCCCACGATCGACGACGACTAACTTGGTGTCGATGAGTATTTACTGTATTTTTGTCGTGTCGCGTCGCATAACACCTTAGTGGTGATGAACCCTTATCCTAACGGCAGGGGCCCACGGTTGTTGTTCACCACTTGTTTATTCGATACTTTTTTATGGTAGCAATTGAAAGAGCAATGGAAAACTTGGAGAATTTAGTAAATACTTGGGGATTTGGAATTTATAATTCGGGGGCTGTATTTTGAGGGACATTTGATATTTTCAGCTTCATTTTTCTGTTGAAAATATTTAAAATCTTATGTAATTTTATATTTTTATCATATAACGTATAAATATATAAAGTTTAAACAGGTTATTATAGGTACTTTTAGTACCTACAGTAATTTCAATACCTATAATCAAATAATCAACTTTATATTTTGCTTTATGTATATTTCGAGGTTTTATCAAGTTTTAAGCTAAACCGTAACCAAACCCTGTTTAAATTGAATTAAAATATAATTATTAGTAAAAATATCACACTTTATAATATTTTTCATACCAACGAAGAAAAATCGTCTTATATTACTCGTAATACAATCAGTCTAGGATATATAAATTTTATGCATTCAACTATTTGGAAGCATTTTTTTGTGAAAACTTTTCTAGCCGCTTTGAGGGATTTTTGGTGAGGGCAAAACTTATGGGTTCGCGTCACCGACATGCTAATGTGTCGTATTAGTTTTCAATTCTGTCGGCAGACCCCATGACTGCCTATTTTTTGGGCCTTAAATTTAAATTTATTGCTAAAAACAAAAACATGCTTTTGAATAGTACGGTACTAAATTTAATTTAAATTTGAGACTACATTGCTATATATACATTTCTCTACGTCATCATTGTTAAGTGGCTATTTTCAAGTAACGAACCTACTCTAACAAAGCCTGAAGGTAATCGCGGCTACCGGAAGTCTAGGGGAGCATTAACAGCCGGAAGTGTGGGTAAGACATCCTGTGTGGATGCCGACCAACCGCCCGACTCTACTGTGCTCTAGTAGAGATGTAGAGAGAACGGACTTGACTATTACTTCTAGAATCGATAATGTCATGATAATCCTTATCCTTACTATCTATCTATATCTATATATATAAAAGCGAAATTTCATCTACTCACTCATTCACTCATTAAACACGAAATCTCGAAAACCACTAGACCTACGAAGCTGAAATTTGGCAGGTAGATTCCTTATGGGGTGTAAAGGTCCGTTAAGAAAGGATTTTACGAAAGGGCCGAATTAAGGATGTCAAAAGGGGATTGAAATTTTATATGAAAGTCTACGCGTACGAAGTCACGGGCAACAGCTAGTAATATTATAAAAGCGAAAGTAACTCTGTCTCTCTGTCTGGATGTTTGTTCGCTTTTCACGACTAAACCGCTAAGCCGATCTTAACGAATTTTGGCAGGATGATAGTAGTGGGTAGTTTTGATAGGATGATTATGGCCCTATGTCAGTTTTATTATATGAACGGACATAGGGTACTTATTCACCCAGAAAATGCGGGAAAATTGAAAATCGCAAGTAGTACCGTGGAATACAGCTAGTTCATAATTTCACCATTTTTAAAGATAATAAATTCGGGGTGGGAAAAATTCTGAGTGGGGTTCCCAAAAACCCTTTAGTTTTACATATTATTATAAGTTTTTTATTTTAAAATTCTTTATTATGGCAAAGAAGTTCTAAAAACACTTTTTTTTAGAACTCCTTATAGAGACAAATTCGTAACTAATATAATGTACTCAATAAATTAGCATTTTGTAATTAACTCAGTGCATTGTTTGCAATAGAATTTGGTGCAAGTTTTACAACACTTCAATGCCTCTGATAATTCATGCAGATTCTTATCTATTAGTCATGACAAATAAATGATTTTGATTATTTATAATATTTCCGCTTTTAACGATACCCAACCGAAAAAGTTCAAATTCAATGAAAAAGAAAAAAAAAGTTTTTCAGAAGAAGTTAAATTCAGTGTCCATCTGTCTCCCTTTAGTTTCTGGTAAAATAATTTTAAAACTATAATTTCTCTTTACATTTCAGTGAAATATAGAACGGCAGCGCTCGTTCGTTTATGGCTGCGCTCAAAGGATATTAAAAAACTTTAAAATAAAGTTTTTTTTTAATACTCTTCGCCATTCTGTAAAGCATTATCACGAAAATTGCATTATACTATTTGCAATGTTACTCTGAAGATACCCAGGGTTTTTTTTTAATTCTCACTCAATGATTTTTTACTTTAAGATACTTTGATTTGCGCAAGTGAGATGCGGGTCTTTAGCTGCCCAGTAATGTCGTTAACGCCGTTCGTGCGGGTAACGGCGCAACTTGCTCAATAACTATAACCGCGCTGTGTAAGGTGAGGCTAGAGACGGTAATAGAAACTTAGAGATTGGAATTAATGTCAGTTGATCACAGACTCTTGATTAAGGCAAGGTGAAGTCCCAAAATTAACAAGCAATACGTGTGGACAGAACATTGTAATATAGTTGACTTAAAGATTAATTACAAATGAGACAATTTCTTTTGTTTGAAAAATAGGCCCACCACAATCTAATACAGTTTAGTAATGAAACTCATGTCTATTTGTTCCTCATAATCTTTAGATTTAGTGGTAATATTAGCTATATCTGATCAAACTGGAATATTGACAAAAGCCGATTACTATGGCCACTGTTGTAAAATAGTTGATTAGTTTAGTTTAATATAATATATTTTTATTTAGCGTATTTAATTTAGTTTAGTATTAGTTTTTAATTTTGTAAGTAGTTTTAGGTTTTATTTTTGTTTCTATTCTAATATGTGTAATTTTCTTGTTTACTGAATAAATCCTATAATATAATGTAAAATATGGTCTATTTATTTTAGTATAAAAATTCCTAAGCATGCATCCTTTTTCGTATTAAAAACGTTCCGGTCAAGTGACTTTATAAGGGAAATGAATGAATTGTAACAAAAATCAAAACAACACATATTATTCTTTATATTATTATTCCGGTTTCATTTTTACCTTATCTTTCGTCCGAATGGTACAAAAAAAAACGATGAATTTTATAGTGTTATACCCATCAATATACGGTAAATTCGGTGGGCCTATAAAAAATTGTCTTCTTTAATACAAAATATTTGATTGTTTAGAAATATAGGTGCAGAGAGAAAATGTAATCCTGGTTGCTGCTCATATAAACTGCGTTGCAGCAGATAGTGTGTTCCCAAAAACAGGAACAATCAGTATAGTACCTAATTAATAATATACATGGAGGAACTAAATACAAAATAAAGGCTAGTAAAATAATTTGTCCGACTTATTTAGTATTATTCTGGCCGATAAGTACTAAATAAGTCATTGGTGCAGTGCTGAAAAGAACCAGGTGCCGTCAGTTTTTAAAGCGCAAACTCAGGAGTAAATATAATAAACCGGCCAAGTGCAAGTTGGGCTCGCGCACTGAGGGTTCCGTACCACCACAAAATTCAATAACGAAATTACCAGTTATAACTTGGTAATGAACAGAAACTCACTGACTTGCACTTGGCTATTTTTTATTATTTGTTGTTATACTTTAAAGTATGTACTATAATCATTTTAAGTTTGACGCTTGTAAATATGACAGTTTTTACATTATAATTAATACAAAAATACGTTAAAAAAAATACATTTGTTTATGGAGTTAGTTTTTACCCTTTAGTTCCCTTTAGTTTTTACTTTTTGACTGTTTTATTATTTTTAGTCAATCCGCCATAACATTACATATTCTGTGAAAATTTCAACTGGCTATCTATTACGGTTCGAAAGAAAGCCGTTAAAATGTAGGAAAAGGTCAAAAAGGGGAAAAGGAATAGGACAGACAGACAGATGGACAGACATCGTAGGCTTAGTAATAGGGTCCCGTTTTTACCCTTTGGTATGGAACCCTAAAAAAAGGAACATATATCCCAAAAATTAACAATTACTTAAACAACAATTTGTTTCTTGGTTGGTTACTGCATTATACTTTAATCGCTCGCTTACAGCTCGTCGCCTCCGGGTAACAGCGCAACTTGGACAGTTACCGGCAGATTAACAGCCACGCTTTACCGGGGTAAATACGTACTTACCTTCCCCGGGGAACTTGGGAGGTGAAACCGAGGTAAACAGGGAACAGTGCTTGAGATTGAAAATTAATACGGACGAGGTGAGTATTGGCGAAGTTTAAATAATACTGTTCCAGGATAGTAACCGTTAAACTCTTCGACCAAAATAACTTAAACGGACGGGCCATAACCATTGAACTTCCTCAGTAAAAACGTGGAAAAACCGTTGGACATATACTTCAACACCTAATTATAATCATGTACAGTTATAAATTTGTTACAAAAAATAGATAGCGGTTTTTTGATGTGTATTTACACTTCGGTAAAGCACACGAAGGCATAATTTTGTCAGATGTTTCGTTATCATGTAACAATAGACGCATGTCGCACTTTCTACGACTAGAGACCGACTGAAACGAAGTGAGTGCGGGCGCTCATTTTGTAATCTTTAAAAATGCACTTATTCCGGGCCCGTCTATTCATTTTATTTTGTCGAAGGTTAAACTCTATTATAAAGAGTTTATATATTTTTTATTGCGAATAAGTCTGCGTTTGATCACCAACTTGCCTATTGGTAAGCGACGATGTGGTCGAAGATGAAGCACGCATACTTAGAAGATAATGACATCGATTCTGATGTAGTCTAACCTAAACTAATATTGACAGCTCTAAAATTGTTGCCATCCTTCTCTCACATATTAAAATGAAAAGAGAGGCAGATAATTTTGGTCCTGTCAGATTGGTTTAGTTTAGTGACAGAATCGACGCCAATATATACCTATTCACTTTCAAGGCCAGAGCCTTGAAAAGGCCCAGAATATATTTCTCAGAAAACAAGGAAGCTGGCAGGTTGTTCTAATCTTTGGCCGTACGATTAGAAACGTAGACTCAAAACGTCTATCTATCTATCTATATTAACAAGTATGGTTTTTGGAAAACTGTGTTACTAAGATAACCTTTACGATTGTTTTTATTGTGAAAACTGCTAGACCTCGGAATACCTACCTACGCTGTTTGAATGGGTGTTTCCCGATAGTTACAATCTTGATGGTTTCGACTTGCGAGCGAATCAGTTCCATAAGTGATATAATAGCTCAGTGGTTATCGTGATTGAATTCCAAGCGGCAGGGTCTAGGTTTAAATCCCAACAATGAGCTAGAGCTGTCTGAGAGGAAACTACTTGGCATCACTTGAGAGCCAATTGCCATTCTAAGCTAGTATCGTCTACCATATTTATCCGTGCCATCACTTAACAGAAGGTGAACCAAGGGGAGGCAAAACTTTTAGCTGGTCAACAATTTAAAAAAAAAAATACAATAAACTCATTAGAAATTAATATAAAAATAAAATATGTACTGTATATGATAATAATTGCATTAATTGTCGATAAACCAATTTGAAAATTCAGTTCCTAAATGGATTAATTACTCGTAAATGCCATTACTCGGTGACGTTCCCATTTTTCCCTAATGTTTGCTTCTTGTTTGCGGCTACTATCGCTCATCCAAATCCTTGGTTACCCTCAAGATTACCGCAAATTGTCGCAGCCGCCATTTTTCTAACGATATCGGCAACAAAAGAAGACGGACACTTATAGGCAACGACACGACTAACGACCAAGACTGTAACCGCTACAGCAAATAAATAATGTTTCACAATCATAGCTTGGGAATATTAGTAGGGATTAAGATTCCTCGTGGATGCCAAAGAACACATACAATTTATCATTCAAATATCTGCCGGGTCGGGAATCGAACCTGGAAACTTTGTGTCATGAGGTAGACGACCTACCACTGAGCTAAACCTTTTTGAAGTGAAACTTCTTATGCGAATTCCAACGAGGTTGCGTTAAACCTTTAACGCTACCATGGAGGGGGAATAGAAAGAGACAGAGCGAGAGTTTCAATTCTTCCGCGCGGAGGGACTCCACGCACAATTTTTTTTAAATTGTGTCTTACGCTTTTGGACTCAGGCAGCCTCGACAGCTTGACCAGACTTGTTGGCAAACTTAGAGGGCATTGGGCTTAACTCGTTTTTGGTTTTTGGAGCGACTAGCTCAAGGGCACTTCGAAGGTACGAACTCCGAACCTCGGCTTGGGCCGTCGCCGGGTGAGCTAAACCGGTCATCGTAATGTGATATGACAGTCGATGTTTTCAATAATAATTACTTTTAATTTAATTAACTTCATTATCTTTGATTTCACCAGGCGGTAAAATTATAACTAATTACATATCAGTGTAACAACTGTATATCTCATCTACTGTCGTAATAAGCAGCTGTATGTTTTCCTTGTAAAATAAAATAAAGCAGAAAACTGCAAAAACTATTGCAGTCGTGGTCACCAGTCGTGTCGCAGTCGTCGAACGTAAAACAGTCCTCGGGTAATATTTCAAAGCAGCAATAAAAGAACAAGCAATTAGTAATGTTTTGTTTAGACGCGACAGTTTTTCACTTTTAATCTCGTCTGTCGCGACTATTGTTTATAAGTTTATGTTGATGACGTCACTGTCTTATCCAGCTTTATGGATGAAGGGCATTGAAAGGGAACTGTGAATCCGTTGTGTCTAAAAAAACTTCGTTGTTTTGTATCTGGATGAAGCTAATTGCGTGTTTGTTTTTGCTATTAATAAAATGTTCTTATCATTTCATTACTCGAGTTAAGAGATTAGTTACGCATATATATGGCGACGCGTTGACGTTTCAGCATTCGGGCGCAACTACCGTCGGATAGTTTTTAAGGCTTAGATTATGTAGGTAGGTGTCACCTAGCTTTGTTTTGGTGGACTAGTGATGGAGGTGGCGCCATCGCTGGTGTAACGCTGCAGTAACTTACTCTGCTGAAATTCTTAACGTTGTGAAGTTGTGTTGTTGACAACCAATCAGAGTTTAGCAAGTTGGTATACCGTCCGGCAGAGGCGCTAGTGAGGGCGCGCGGACACGCGAGGCTCGGTGGAGCTCAGTTTTGAATTGGGATTGTTGGGGGCTCGGTGGAGCTCACTTGACTTTGAGGTTGGAATTTGGATTGTTGGTTGGAGAGTGGTAGCGTTCGTTACAAGGCGGAACACCTTGTCCCCAAGTAATTTTCAAGTAATTTGCTATTGTAATTATTAATCATAGTGCTACGGAAATAAAACCTGAGTCAATATACGTGCGATCTCTCATTCTCCTAGGCCTCTGTACTCACGCCATAGAACCAAGATATTCTGATGAAGATTGGCCATCGACGACCGGCGCCCCCGCATCACGCATCGAGGCTCACTCCGACATACACATATACGCAGATACGCAAATACGCAGATACGTAGATACGCATATACGCAGATACGCATATACGTAGATACGCATATACGCAGATACGCATATACGTAGATACGCATATACGTAGATACGCATATACGTAGATACGCATATACGCATATACGTAGATACGCACATACGCAGACACGCATATACGCAGATACGCATATACGTAGATACGCATATACGTAGATACGCATATACGTAGATACGCAGATACGCATATACGTAGATACGCATATACGTAGATACGCATATACGCAGATACGCATATACCTAGGCAGATTCACAGATGCAAAGATATGCACATACGAATATACGCAGATACATAGATACACACGTCAAACTTATAACACTCCTCTTTTTGCGTCGGGGATTATAAAAATATTTTTTCCAAGTTCAGTTTAAAATAAACTCACTTCCCAAGGAACTTCCCACGCAGTCCTGCAGGTTGTCTCATCCATAAAAATGAGATTGCTCTTCGAAGTGTATAATTCAAAGAAACACCATCTTTAAAGTCCACGGACTTGTACTACTTCAATACTTATGTGAATAATAAATGGTGATATTTAACCGCGCATCAAAAAGTGGGTACTTTTTCTAACCAAAAATATTTCAGCAAAATGCTAACTGTACACTAAGATATTCAAACAAAAAAGTTTTTGTGTTAAAAGTATGTTTACTTTCTTGGTTCAAAGAAGAATCCTGCTCTACTTTCTAACCTCACCTGACTTTGCTTTGCTCCTGTCTTAACCTTTTATCTTACTGTCCAAAAATGTGTAAACAAATTAATTAGGGTATTGATTTTATTTAGGTTTAGTACAGAATTAACAAAAATAGTGTATCTATCGACAAACTTAAATATTTTATTCTCTGCCATGGTAGCAATAACTAATATAGCTTGAAATCATTTGTAGTGTAAAAAAAATAATTAAAAAAATACGTAATTTACTACAGGACAGATTTTTTTTGACCATATAATATTATAAAATATTTGTATAATTTGTAATTGAAATGTACCGATTGCTAAATATTTATTATATTGTTTTCGTTAGTTAATTTTTATATGTTTTGATTTATATTTAATGAATTGTATGGGTTAGTAATTTTTAAACGTGATAAGTCCCAATAAACATTAAAAAATTGTATGGGTTGTTTTGTTGCCTGAAATAAATTAATTTGAATAGGAATTTAGTCTTATTTTTAACATTTTACAGCCCTAATCCGATAATAATACCTCGATAGTTTTAATAGGTATCTTTCTATATGTTTATCCGATTTTAATCTGTAAAAATTTTTTTTTTTTTTAAATAAATATTCGGGACATTTTTGCACACACGGTCATCTGACCCCAAACTAAGCAAAGCTTGTGATATGGCTGCCAGAGACTAATATACATACATATATAGGTTTTAAATACATACTTAAATAGATATTAACACCCAGATATAGAACAAACACAAATGTTCATCACACAAATGTTTGTCCTAGGTGGGAATCGAACCCACGCCCAAAACTCACAAGGCAGGTTCACTACCAACTGGACCAACGGGCTATGTAAAAAGAACGTTGTAATTGATTAAGACATTTTGATGCACGGTAAGAATTTTAGTTACGCCATTAAATATTTCCCAATAAATTATCTAGAAAATCCAAGAACAGTCTAGAAAATAAAAGTGGAAAAACCATCTGCCATGAATAACGCTGTGATGCTAAAACGTTTGAACATATTATAAAAGCTGCATATAAATAGTCTCATTTTGTATACGAAAATACTTAAATTATAATACCAAGTGTTTGCTCGTGAAAATATGAGGCAGACTATTATGACGATGAGACTGAATGGAGATAACTTACTATGACCTTGGATTTGGGAGATAGATTTAAGAAAACATTGTGAAAAATTCGATGTAAAAACGTAACCGTTATTTTAACCTAATTCCCTCCTGTTAATTGTTCTATAGGCAACGTAAAGGTGACACCGTTTCAAGGTTGATATTCTGAAAGGCCGTATGAATCGCTTGATTCCACCTTTATTGTGAGAACCGTTAGACTAGAATGCGCTGTCTGAATGGGTGTTTCCCCATAATTACAATCTGTGCGTCTTCAAGTCGCAAGTAAATCGGTTTCATCCAGGCAACTGTGGTCCACAGTAGACAGCATCATCGTTTAACATCAGGCGAAGTGATGGTCAAGCGCAAGCCCACTAACCAATTTTTTTATACTGTTCCACTACTGGTTTTAATAATATGTATGGAATGGAAGCTTAATCTATAGAGGACGTTAGTTTTTGCTAGAATTAAGACAGTCTGGTACTTTTTATTTTCTGACAGCATTAAATAATGCATAGTAAAACATTTTTTTGCGATATTTGATGTTTCTAACGATCATAGAAACCAATTCAATAGCAGACGTTGGTTTTTGCTTAAAACAGGACAATCTAGCATTTTTTATTTATTTCTAACCTATGTATTCTGTGCTACTGGGCAAACATCTCCCACATTTTCTTCCATAAAACACGGATCTCCACCAACTCCTGCCAACCTCTCCCGAACAAGTCAAGATTGTCTCTTATGCCTTCCTTGTTTAATTGCTTGCTACCTATGGATCACCGTTAATCACTCTTAAGCACACCAGGTGAAATGGCGGTCAAACGTAAGCTTATTTACGAATAAAAACAATAAATATATAAATAAACATTTGATAATATGCATAGCTTCATTCTAGTAAATACTAAATACTTTTCAGTACGTAAATATTAGAAATTCTTAGCATCCGCATCTTTCAGTATTAAGTTACTCAATTCAAATAAAGGGATCAATCTTCTGAACGCCCCAAGGTTCTCAGACTAACGTATGCGCAGATGTAATAAATTGCGGAGAATATCATCCCGGTGGAGAAAACCCGGTGGAAATGCACCCGATAAAAATGTACCCGAGTGTTACCAGCAAACATGTAGAGATGCGATGTGAGATAGTACGAAAAATTGCAGTATGAGTAGTTGTTATTTGCACGTTATTCAATACTGGAAAATATAATAAAAATATAAACCGTTTTTTTACTAGTATTTTGCTTTATTACCAGAAAAAGTACAAGATAGATAGCACTACAAAAAGTTAGAATACGACCCAATCTCTTTTCAAAAAATAAAAATACCATTCTCAAAATAGATTCAGCCGTTTGGGATCTACACAAGGTTTTTATAGCAATAATAATTAATTAAAATTTTGTTGAACTGTGTTCTCTTTTGTTGTCTCCTAAGACTAAGTAACAAATTATATTATTAATATAACATTTTGTAGGTTAAAATCACCTTTTAACATTAAATATATATCTATATAATAAAAATCAATATAAATAAAATTTAAAAGCAAATTATAAAATACCTATTAAGTCGGAAATTGAGGGTATCCCGAGAAAAATATGAGCTTGCGATTACACACTACTTTGCTAGTTAGCTTGGCTATAAGAAGACATTACCTATATGTATACATAGTTTAAAATTTTGCTTGGCGTTGTGTTATAAAAAAAGAGAAAAAAACTTAGGTACTACTTATTAAAAAAACAACTATTAACGATTTGCTCGTCTCGTCACCCAGTTTATTTAAATTCAATAATTGGCTTAAAAAAGCAATAAAAATCAAAACATAGATTTATGACGACTGAGGAAACATCCGTACTGATATTACTCGCCGGGAGTGACGCCTCAGTCTCGGTGAAAAATTCCGCTTCCGTCCCGGGACGGGCAGGTAGTCTCAGTCTGTTTTCACGCTTTATACTCAGATGGTGAATAATTTGAGGGCTTTACACACTTTATCAATACACAGCTGAATCTACGAGTACGTAGTACATGCAGTTTTCAAATGGAATTTTGTTGGTGTGTACGTGTATATAACGTATTTTTTATGTAATAAATAGGCTTGATTTTGACCGTCAACTCGCCTGATGTTATGTATCGTTTATTTACAATGGATTAGTAGATTTATATGCCCATAGATTCTTTCACGTGAACATATTAGGAAACGCACATTCTTTGGGATAAAAAGCATCCTAGGTCAGTTTCCAGCCCTCTAGCCTGGTCCTTACCTAACTGTTGACCTTTTGGAAAAACTCAAAGATGCACAGCAGGCAATGGAGAGAGCCATGCTCGGAGTTTATTTGCGCGATAAAATCCAGAACGTGGATAGAACCAGAGTCATTGACAGAGCTATTAAAATTTGCAAGTTGAAGTGGCAATGGGCAGATCACATAGCTTGATGAACTGATAGCCGATGGGGAAGACAGGAGCTAGAGTGGACACCACGAACCAGAAGACGCAGCGTAGGTACGCCTCCCACTAAGTAAATGGACCGACGACATCGTTGCAACGCTCATGCAGAATAGGCGCTTATGTCTTAGTCTCAACATAATATTATGTATGAATTACCGAACTCTATATCAATCTTATTAGTATGTTGCACGTATACCAAGCAGTCCAGTTCCTGACTTCATTTGAAACTGTAACATGGTATCAGTGGCGTACGTTAGGTAACCAAAGACCCTTATGCAAAAAAGATTTGGGGCCCTGTCTGAGCTGGTTAGGTTTTATCAAGTATAAATACAAATGTATAGTAAAGCTACTTATTAGGTACATGTACCTATGTGTATGAATTATATTCTGAATGCGGGCAGTGCTCGAAACGGACCGGAACGCCGTTCCGGTTCGTGAAATCACCGTTTCGTTTTACAAAGGAATCCAACGACACCTTACTCGTCAAAATCGGTCAAGCTGTTTACTGTTTAAGCTTCAGGAGGTACTACAGGAACTTAGAAACATACTAACATGCTTACATGCAACCCAAAACGTTACCTCCTTCTTGGACAGTTGGTTAAAAGTTCTCAAGGTTTGAAGGGAAATGCGTTCGTGAGTAAATCCAATTCGACCACTGAATGTGGGAGAAATTTTTGCAAGTTCAGTTTGAGATTTACTGGTCAGGGTCCGAGGACTTCCTGAGCTTGAGGGCCCCAGTGCACTGCACCACCTAGCCCTCCGGTTGCTACGCCACTGCATGGTATACAAGAGTTGCTAAAATGAACAGCAGCTCCGCGCTATAGAAGGTCCGCATTCTATAATGTGTGATAATGTGCCGTACTTTACTGTTGCACGCAACGCATACGTTTATAATCACCGCATTGTATTTCAGCGGAGCGCTGAAGTGTTCCGTATTTCGGATTGTTTAAATTACCCCATAAATACATGTAAACGATTCGCAACAAAGAGACGTCGCACAGCGCCGACGCCGAACCGGGACATAAATCTGCGACGCGAACAAACAAGAAATAACTCTCACGGCTGAAAATATCAAATGTAAAATGTAAATTTAACTACCTAATACGGAGTTAAGCCGCACGAAAGTGCGCTTTAAAGCGCTGTTTATTCGAAATTTGAGTGGTGTTTTTATGTTTGTGTCGCGCACTGGCAAATAAAAACGTCTGGTTGCGCTGCACCGCCCGCCTCGTTATGAATGGCCTATGAGCTATACAGCAGCCGGCAAAGACAGAGCAAGCCTTATTAATGCAGATGTGATGGACCTGTGGTATTTTACCAATATTGCTCCAACATTACCTACAACCAACATATTTTACCAATATTATATTCTAACATAGACATAATTTCGTATTTTTAACAGGAACAAAAACTAATAAAAATATACGAGTATATAAAAAAACTAACTTTTGTACGCTGTAACAGGCAAGGCCATTAGATACGTCTTCATTCTTACGACCATGACTGTATGCTACTTTATAATTATGTATGTGTACCTACCATATTGTTCTGAGAAATAAATAATTTGAATTTGCATTGCTTTTTTTGTTTTTTTCTCCCTTTACTGGGCAGGCTCATGCCAATAACGCCATTTTACTGACAAATGTATGCCCCAGTAAAATAGTGGTAATTTTACTAGAGGCTTCTATGGAGTTTTGGAAACAGCATAACATTAACAATGCATGTTTCACTTTTACACTTTCCTGCGAATTTGTGTTGTATTCAAAAGTCCATAGAAGCATCTGGTAAAATATCTACCACTTTACTTGGGCATGATTTGGACTAAACCGTGACTTAATTTGCTGGGCTCTGGACTATAAATATGACCTGTTTGAGGAGCGGCCTCCATCCAGCGATTCCCTGCGGTTTCTTTTAGGTCATCTGTCCATCTTGTGGGTGGACGTCCTACGCTGCGCTTACCGGTCCGTGGTCTCCATTCGATAACCTTTCAGCCCCATCGGCAATCTGTTCTGCGTGATATGTGCCCTGCCCACTGCCACTTCAACTTGCTAATCCGTTGGGCTATGTCGGTAACTTTCGTTTGTCTACGGATCTCCTCATTTCTGATTCGATCTCGCAGAGAAACCCCGAGCATAGCCCTCTCCATAGCTCGTTGTGCGACTTTGATCTTGCTTATGAGGACCATAGTGAGAGACCACGTTTTACTGCCGTATGTCATCACTGGCAACAAACACTGACTGATTTGAAATTATAGCAAAGTAGAAAAAATGTTTTATGGAAAGTTTTTTTTACTGTATTTAATATATTTGTCCTAACAAGGACAAATATAGGACAGGACGTAAGGACAGCAGGAAAGCAGTGGACAAGGCTAGCACAGGACCGGAAAGGATGGCGCGCTGAAGAGGAGATCCAGCAGTGGGTGGAGAATGGTTGATGATGATGATGATGAATATATTTGTGAACAAACTGAAAAATAACTTAATAATTTTTCTGGTCCACGGCCAGAATGAAATACAAATGTATTTTAACCCTTGTCTCTTCTGCGTCGCTAGTCTTCCCGGAGTATCTTAGGTGGCAGTACAGTGAGGCAGTTTGTATGACGTAGAGCACGTCGTCAGCCGTTATTGCTGCAACCTACATTATAATTGTTGCTGGACACCAGCGTAAGGTGAGATCTCTACCGTCTTAAGGCGAGGTTTTCCCACTTGTAAGCAACGCTTATTACTATAGATGACCATAAAGCTTGAAGCGGAGCAAAGCAATTTTGTATTTGTGTTCAATTAGTACTGTTTGCGCCAATTACGCCATTGGGACAAATATTATTGTTACACAATATGATACTATGTTACACAATATGTTAGACTAATGATTATGCTACCTTTGTACAGTCAAAATACTGCAGCCCTTTAATTAAAAATCAGTGGGCAGATTAGACTTTAAATAAATTACAAAAAGACATGTTTTTGAACAGCAGGAAAGCAGTAGACAAGACTAGCACAGGACCGGAAAAGATGGCGCGCTGAAGAGGAGACCTATACCCAGCAGTGGGTGGAGAATGGTTGATGATGATGATGGTGATGAATATGATACTTAAAAGAAATTAAAATTAGAAAAAATAGTCAATGGATAATTAATGTCATTAAATAAGAAATCAGAAATAATTATATGTCAATAACAAGTCCGTCAATAATAATATTAAACCTAGATTATAATTATAATTACTGAATACTTGAAGCACGGCAGCACGTTGTCTCACAGAATTTCAAACATTCAGATAAAATCTCCTTCCAATCGTCAGCAAATATGTCAAATTTTTTTTGCCATCAAGAGTAGAGCCATGGAGAATAGCCATGGTGCTTACACACAGTCGTGCGTTTCGCAAAAACAAACTTTGCAAACTTTTTTGTAAGAAATTAATGACTACTGTTGTTTAGTAAATTTGGAATTTGAGGTCTAATTCAGAACAAGTTGACTCTGACCTCGCAAAGGCCCATGAAAGGTCCTTGAAACTTGCAGGGATGGTCAAGTGAAGGAACCAAAATTTTCCAATGTCAATAGGAATTACTATGATAGCTCGGCATTTAACCATAAAGAGACGAAGATACTTCACTTTGCTTAGGTATCTAGAGCTCAGCTTATACCAGCAACTGTAAAGGGTCCGCAGTAGTTAGCAAGGCCATGCACACGGGCAATTGAGTCGTCTCTAACTGCGGCGTAACTGCCGCGTTATTGCATTGCACTGGATGAAGGATTGTCGCCAGTTATTGCGGCAGTAATGGCACGGTAGCTTTAAATCGGGCATGAGTTGGCGACATTCGCGATGAAAAGGTTTGCTAGAAAAGATAATACATTAAGATTATGATATCAGCTGGTTTGCAACTTTTTAGACTTATTTTATTACTAGCTGCGCCCCGCAGTTTCACCCGCGTAGTGATGAAAAATGGGGATGATGATGAAAAGCCTTTGTCACGGTCTGGCTCTTGAACTATATACCCATGCAAAAAATCAGGTCGATCCGTTGTTCCGTTGCAGCGTGAAAGAGGAACAAACATCCATACATCTATACATACAAACTTTCGCGTTTATAATATTAACTAGCTGAAACCCACTACTTCATACGCGTAGAGCTCGGCCTTCGGTCTCGCTACTACAACCCGTTATAGCCTATGTGTTATTCTCATGTATAACCTATATTATTGTAAACTGTCATTAAAATCCATTCGGTAGTTTTTGCGTGAAAGAAGAACAAACATCCATACATACAAACTTTCGCGTTTATAATATTAGTAGGATAAAAAGTAGGCTGTAATTTTTTGTCATGGAAAATCAACTTAGGAAAATCTAGCTTATCGTGATTAAAGCCATGATGTGATGCAGTTGAATGCACAGATGCACACCGCGTGCAACAAGTCATTTTATGGATACCATCCTAATGCATTCATTACTAGATAGATACTTACCTGTTTCACGTTATCATAGCAGGTTAACAATATTAGCCTGTCATGTCCCCATTACTGGGAGGGGACACAGGCCATCTCTCATGCAGAGAGAGAGAGAGAGAGAATGGGACATAATCCACAATGTTGGCCCAGATCATGTTGGTGAATGTAATATTTCATGATTATTTACTGGGCATGTGCCTTTATTAACTAAACAAAATACGAGCTAAAACTACAAATGCAGTTAGACTGCCCATAGACCGTTGAAGGTCTAAAGACAATCCAAATGCTGGCAAGGCAGCGTATCCAGCAATACTTAGGACAATATTTCATTGAACTTTTGAGGTTCTTGGACATTTCAGTTTCCTCACGATGTTTTCCTTCACCATTCTTTCCAACACGCACTGGGCCAGCATGGTGGATTAGGGCCCACCCTAACTCTCTCAGAGAAGGCCTGAGTTTAGCAGTGGGATGCAGCACATGATAGGCTGAAACTATAATAAAAAAAGCCATTCAATATTGCTTGAAACAATTAGGATCATTAAATCAAACGAACTAAAATTTTACCATCTATCTATTTTATTTCTGTTGTGCACAATAAAGAGTTTCTATAATATATCTATTTAACATCCTATTTTGGTAATTGTTTAAGATCACCTCTATATCTAGCTACAGTTTCCAGTAAAAATTTCTCGTTTATAAAAGCAGTCAAGTCGCGCCAATAATACAGTAGGTACAAAGCTTGCCGGTGTCCCGCCGCGCGAGATTTAAATGTCCACTTTGTATACAGGCTGTTGTATGTTGTGCATAAGGGCAAAACATTATACTAACCATAATGAAATTGCAGACGTTATCGTGGAAATCAGTATTTAATAATAAAAACAAGTGTAATAACATTACTTTTTATTTATTTAATTCATACAGAAACACCAACAGTACACATATTAAATAATACAAATAACACTCATTTATGATTGATACAGTTCTGATATGTGCACCTTTAACAGGTGTTTACAACGTTCACAATTAAAAGTGGTAAGACAAAAATATGAGATTTTTAACTTTATTAATATTCGATAAAAAGCTGTTTATGTTCAAACAACTGAACAAATTTTCTTGAATCATGACTAGGAACACTCTAAATCAAATTGCTTTTTAAACAAACAAAAAAAAAACTAAATCAAAAATAATTTAATCACATTTAAAATTAAATCTCAAGCCCGGCGCAGAACCTTCTGGTCGCAGCAAGTCTTCTGGACACCGTGAGTAACTACTGCTTATACAGGATGTAAGGAAAACACTCTCGAAGCCAAAACAAGGTAATTGTACTCATCATTATGAACAACTTTTACTATGGGACCAGCCCTGAAATCGCGAAAAAAATATCAGCTGTTCTATAGAAAACGGTCATTGACACGCGACAAAATGTATGGAACAGCTGATTTTTTTTCGCTATTTCGGGGTTGGTGGGGTTGGGGTTGGTGCGGGGTTGGTGTTTAGAGAACGTTTTGATAAAAAATCATTGGTAGTACTTGAACCTAAATTATTTCATAACATTTCTTTAGACATCAGTCATCTAGTCTACCTTTCACCACGGATACTACAAAGTGTTCAAAATTTCAGGAATGAAAATAAAGTGAAATAATCGCAATAAAATCCGGTAAAAGTGTGATTGCATCCCTTGGGCAGTAGCGTAGGCAGTAAGATTTTTAGAAAACATACTGTAGCTACTGTAAACAATGAATTTATGCAAAAGGTCGACGCAGTGACGCGCGATAAACCGAAACGAAGTGGCCACTATTTCATATTCCACTGGCGAGGAGAGTAACTGGCGCGTTCAAACGCAGCAGGGTGGACGAAATAGAGTTTTTCGTTATTTTAAGGGAAGTTTTACAGTTTTTCGCATAATTTATTTGCAAATTATTGCCAAGTTTTCATATAGAGAGAGGGAAAGAGTGAGAGTGTTTGGTCTAACGGAGGCTAGTTACATAAATACTCATATAAGTAACATGTACTTAATTAATTTTGAGTACCTTGATAACAATTTAAAGCAAAAAATTGTGTTGATGCCTCGCTTTTTAAATTTTCCAATATTTATTAGACTGGTTTACAAACTGTAAATTTGTTGTCAGAGTACTTTCTTCACCTCTCAATACCGCAATTTCATTAAAATCGCAAACTTTCAGCTCACCAGCTTTTGTTTCTAAGGAAACCGATTAATTTTATTGCCCGAGCTAATTCTATCAAAGACTCGTTCGCTTTAATAGCGCACAACAAAATAAGACCCTTAAAAACTAATGTTCAGCCTTAAGACCACCGCAAATACCTCTTTGTGACTCGGAGCGATACGCCACCGCAGTCTTTGAGAAACCTGGCTATAACGAATTTTCTTCCATCATGCACTTACATTCAAAACGAATCTCTATCTAGCAAAACGTAGAGTCGATTCTCCAGTGGCTGCCATAAAAAACTTAAGGCGAACCAAGATACCGACCAGATTAAAAAGTTGGAGTTCGTTCTTGCGATGTCATTGTAAGTGGAAAATGAGTTAAATAAGGCAATACATTTTAATTAGGAAGGAAGGGTAGGTCCCTTTATTCGGAGCGCGATAACTCGCCGCTGAGTCTATTAATTGAATTTCATGTTTAATTAAGTCGAGACTCAGGACTGAAGATAATCCGACCGCTGATCTCGGTATTCCGATTCGAGACTCAATTTAAAGTTGCAGGCTTTACGATTGCCAAGTTTTTTGGGGAGGCCGCTGAAACAACATAGTATCGTTTCTTAGGCCTAGAGGGCGGCCTTACAAAAGATCGAATTAATTGGCATTCTGAAGTTAAAATACGTTCAAATCAACGTGCGCGGCGAGAACTTATCTATCTACCCGCAGTTTTACTTGCGTGGACATTTCCACAGGAACCGTACATTTTCCGAGATAAAACTCTCTTCGGCCCTCCAAATATGTTTCTGCAAAACATTACGTAAATCTGTTGTTTTAATGCTGCGTGAAAGAGACAAACCAGTACTTACTTTTAAATTTTTATTATTAGTATGATAGGTACTAGAACACCGTAAAAGGAGGTTATTATTCGAATGAAAGAATTACATATTTCAATTTGAAAATTTCTAGCAGCGGTTCCAAGTGTACCCTGTTTATCCTCTACTCTAATGCAAGCGGGCGCTTTGAAATTTTTACTTTTTGCATTGCATGTAGTTGTGAGATTTATCTATGGTTTAAAAACTTTACTTGACTACACATAAAGTATACTTAGTTCGCTGGCGCAACGACTCGAAGTGAGTCTTGGCCTCCGTCAAGAGAATGCTATCGGTCCGGGTCTCGCACTGGCTTCGCCACTCGCCATTTGGTGAGTTGTAGCTCTTGCAAGTCCAACTCTACGACATTTAGGCTGACTGATAGAAACTCCAAGCTATGTCTTCTTAAGATTGCGATCCTCTTCCATTCTCAGCAAGTGGCCTGTCCAGCTAAGTCTCTGGGTTTTGGTCTCTCCCATGATATTTGGCTCCGTGATAAGTTCCTCAATCTCCACATTTTTTCGAATTCTTAAACTCCTGTATTCTTTTTGGATTGGATCCAAAATCTTGCCCATAATTTCTTTCTTTGTTACTTAGAATATATTTTCCTATATAATGGACGTTTCTAAGCCTCACTTCCGTATATACATCAAAATCAGTACACGCACCGAATACCTGATATAAAAATTACCACATCAATAATTATTTAAGAATGGTAAAATTAGGTAACACTGGAGCAAAAATTTCTTTCCTTAAAATGGATTTGCTCTTTAAAACATAAGAAACCAAAGGCACGGTGTTGCGTTTAATGTAGTGAGGTAATCCCCCACTAAGTGGTTTGTGTAAGTCGCTCCCGATTGCTTAAGAGATTAAAAACTGAAGGGTCGTACCTTGGCTTATTGCTGAACGTCTTCTGAAACTTCGCTTGTTTAATTAAGTTTACCCATCGCCCATGAAATGTATTATAAAAACGCTCTATCGTTAATTAAATTCCTCGATCGGCGGCCAAAGTAACTAAATAATGTTTGAAATGCAAATCAAGTGCAGCAAAGTTATCTGCAAGTTTTCGACTTAAGGCATCAAGCCTGATTTAGGCCTGATCCGTTTGCATCCACCAGGCTTTCTTACTATAACACCATTTTTATAATTTGCTTCATCGGGTTTAAAGATACACCTTTGTACCTAACCAAGGATAAAACTTTTAAATAATGTAAAAATAAGTCGTATGCATTAACGTCGACTGTCTAAGAAAGAGCGTGGATCGTTATGTCTGCACCTAACTTTTTAACTGTTTGACCAACCACCCGCATTCTGCAGTCTTCCCGTGAACATGGTACATCATACTATGGTACATCGTATCATGGTACATTTCTGCGCCGAAATATCGGCAGCTCATTCCACAACCTTACCACGGTAAATATCCCGTAAATAATCATATAACTTTAGTGAACAACCGTGATAGTTTAAAAAAGTGTTTTAATATTATCTAGTTTTGAAAAAATAGTATACTTTGAACAGTTAACCAAATTCAATTTATAGGGTAATTTGGCTACCCAGTTACATACCTATCTTTTAACCATTTCTTGTCTTTGTAAAAACCCCCCCCTTCTTAAAATTTATTTTTTTATCTTTATTTGTTTTTAACCTTTATTATTTAACTTTTTATTATTTAACTGTTTTATTAAATGTTTTATATTTGGTTGCCTAAATATTAGCTGGGTATATTAAACCTATATTGGAGTATGACTATTATGTTATTCGTATCTTTAAAGTATTACAGTATAACTGCTACTCCCGATCGAGAAATCTGGAATCGTAAAAGTCCTACTAACACAGAACAAGTTACTTTATCTAATGTATGCCTACCTACTCGCGTTTTAATATTTACCTACAAGTTTCGTTTTGGCCAGGTGATTGTCTAGTGGAAGAACCCTACATTGTGATCATAGAACCCAAGTATACGAATAGGTATGAGCTGTGTGACGAGGTCCTAATCTAATATTATGATTAAAATGTTATTAGGTTTGCAATATCCGTACTACTGAATAAATTAATGAAGATGTAAGAATGTTGTAGAAAATGACCTAAAACGAGGGTAAGTAGATAATATTAGAAATAGAAGTAAAATAGATTATGTGTATATTAAATGCGGATACTAAGCATATTACTAAGATATTTGTTAAGTGAACTTTTGGTTAATATTTTATGTAACGTATATGTTAATTGAAACAAACTCGTATGGGGCTAAGGATCGGCGCCCCTCCTCCGCGTCGACCGATTGATTTCGTCATCCTTACTGGTCATCACCTCCCCCATACGAGTATAAATACTCGTTTAAATAAAGAACTCTAATAGTCAAAATTCGGAGTCAGTCTGTGTGTCTAACAAAAGGTGGGACAAGAGGGCATAATCTTTTAGCAACCCCAGCGAACCCCAGCAAAAGGGTCAAATAATGAGTTCCCAAGATTAGGAAATCAAGGTACTCTTTAGGCACACGCCCAACCCTACCTAAACCTGAAACAGAAGATCATCCTGAATAATGTTATCTTATTCTTATGTGACTGCATAACTTTATCATATTTGATGATGCAGACCTCGGAATAATTTACCGAATACTGATGAACTAGACAATCAAGTCATACACATTCTTAGTGTAATGAAGTTAATAACTTTTCCCGTTATCTCTTCAAATTGGCCATCTCAAACAGGACCTTCCTTCAAGTGAGATTATATTAATTAGGCCAGTATCACTAAATTCAGTGACATTAGTAAAAGGCGCCCTTTGTTGTTTTTTTATAACTAAAGGGGTAACCCAGAGACAATCGCTCCATGTATATTTCAGCTATACTTAGCCTAAGGTTCCTTCTATGGAAGCCATAATAAAGTGTGATGTTGAAGTAAGCCCATTATATTGACTTTCAACTCGAAGAGACAAATCAACTTCTTTCGTCATCGTCTCGGTTCTGAGAACTATATTTTCTCTTGATAGAACCTGTATGACCTGGCAGCCCAGCACAATCAGCTCAAAGCAGTTAAATGACTTTAATAATTAGTTACGGAACCTCTTTGTCCATTCGAACCTTTATTTATAAAACAAGTTGACCTTTGCAACTGAATTTACTTTATGTTAATATAAGAAAATAGCAATGACTATCGTCTGTAATTCGATTAGGAACATTTATCCATTCGAACTATAACCTCCTCTTTTTTAGAAGTCGGTTAACAATTACTTTATGTAAGTAAATAATATCAAATAATAAAATGGCTACATTGTCTGCAATTCGATTAGGAACATTTATCCATTCGAACCATAACCTCCTCTTTTTTAGAAGTCGGTTAACAATTACTCTATGCAAGTAAATAATATCAAATAATAAAATGGCTACATTGTCTGCAATTCGATTAGGAACATTTATCCATTCGAACCATAACCTCCTCTTTTTTAGAAGTCGGTTAACAATTACTTTATGTAAGTAAATAATATCAAATAATCAAAATAATTATAAAGCTTACAATTGGTCCTCGCGCCGGCTTCCACAGACATCGCCCCACTCTGCCCGGGACAACTGAAGCAACTCTGAATCCAGTTACGATGGTGACACAATGCATGATGTACCTTCCCGCAGCTCCAGGAAGATCGTCCCATCGCCATAGGAAAAGGAGTATACCCCCGAAGGTGACGAAGGCCAAAACCCTCAACGGAGTGAGCACATCGACCCCGGTGGCGTCACAATCCACCGACATATTTAAAACCCACAGGAAAAACGCAACACCACTCGGAGAGTGACTTTACGCCGGAACTTGGTCGCTTTGGGAACCACCATTCCTTAAACTGCAGATGTTGTGATCTCTAAGCCCTCCCTTCGCGATAAAAGTATCGTTTCAAATCCATTCCCCCGCAAAAGCCGGGACGGTGGTACTAGTCTACCACTATGGGTATGACCACCATCCCAATGGGTGTATACGACCAAGCGCACACCCAAACTTTTAACGAAAAAAAAGGATCCGAACCAACACTATAATCCAAAACGAGTTAAATGACTCTATAATCAAATACGGTTCCGTTCCCAGACATGCAACATAAGAAGGGAACCGAGGCTCACATAAATTCACTCTAAATCACTATTTACCCACAAAAAGATCCTAAAACGTTTTTAATTCGTTGTGTTCTCTAAGCCCTCCCTTCGCGATAAAGGTATCGTTTCAAATCCATTCCCCCGCAAAAGCCGGGACGGTGGCACTAGTCTACCACTAGGGGTATGACCACCATCCCAATGGGTGAATACGACCAAGCGCATACCCAAACTTTTAACGGAAAAAGGATCCGAATCAACACTATAATCCAAAACGAGTTAAATGACTCTATAATCAAATACGGTTCCGTTCCCAGACATGCAACATGAGAATGGAACCGATGCTCACATAAATTCACACTAAATCACTATTTACCCACAAAAAGATCCTAAAACGTTAAATTATTTCAGAGTTATTTGGTAGTACAAATTGACTGTCGAATAACTCCTTATAAAATTAAAACACGCGTGAATTTAAATCGCGGACATACAAAGGTACTCGAACGACACCGAAATTCGTAGACGCGTAACCATCTACAAATCTAGGCTAGTCCAGGCACTAAAATTTTATAAAATAAAATCAATTTTAATTTTAAAACGATTGAGCAAATATATGAACACAAGTCACTGAATTTACCTATCCAAAGTACTCGTCCGCTCTCGACCGATCCCCGAGAACGAATGCCCCTACGCTACTCTACGCCGCCCGTTTTTCACGCGAACAGCGCCTTCCCTTCCAACATGAATTTTTCCGAGAAATTGTCGTATGATCTCTTTTTAATTTTTCTACCTACCTCCAACTTATTATTATTCGTGCGCGTATTTGTTTTAGATAACCAATAAAATTACCGGTTGATGTAGGTACTTATTTGCAGTCTAACAAACTAAATCTAGAAAACCCCAGCCAAGCAATTAAGTGTTGAACCATTTGTCTTTAGTGATTTTGTTTATGAGATGAATTTCGCTGATATTTCCGATTAGTTCTATACAAAAGTATTACCTTAGATGTAGAAAATTCCGGGTTTTATTATTATTATAATATTTAGAACTAATTTATAGTAGTTAAGTTGTTTTAAAGCATTCTTTCTTAACGCCTGACTCAATGCAAACATCGGACAATGTGCATAACTTGCTGTACTGAAGGTTAACTAAAAGAATCCCTGTTCTCCATTTAGCTAGGCATGGAGTAAGGATACTATTAATCCTATTTTATTATCATGTAGTTACCAAAATCCTTTATAATATGAGACAGCATTTGATACTCAATCTTTATTTTAATTCCTGACCCTCTTTTCATTGCAAAACTTTGTTTTTATTTTTCCTTGGTTTTTTTAGATTCGCGTGATTTAGGTATTTGCCATGCACCATGTACAAATTAATAATGTGTTAGAATTTTAAACGAAACATCTATTTATTTAATTATTTATTTATGAACGATGAACTTGGTTCTGTTACATTCGACCCCATTAAATTTAAGAAGATGACCTAAATCGGAGTAAATTTAATAATATTAAATGAGTTCCCAAATAAATAATTTAATAAAGAAATTAAGAATTGAAATTTAACAACCCCAATGATATGTCTAATGTGCAAGATCTTTGTTGTCCACTTTCAAGTTTCAACAATAAAATTAAACGTGTAATAGAACTGTTTGTGTATGTGCCCTAATTATTATATGTGTAGTTTGTTTAAACCGGTCATGAAATAATCATCTTAGAAACTCAATCCGACAGCAAACCCGTGTATCATAAAAGAACTTTTTTCGTCCACATAGTATATTGACTTCTACGAGGAACCCGGTTGTGAGTCGAGTCGTTAGAAGAACAGAAAGATTGCTTTCCCCGCCAAATTCAACCTTTCAATCGAGGGGGTTTGCATTCATATCTCCTCGGTCCGCTCTCAACGTCCTGTGAACTACAAAAATCCACCTATGACCTCTCAGGGTCCTATAAGCTCTCGAAACCGAATTAAAAATCTGACTACCTCCGATCGGTGAATGTGAGTGTAGGAAATATTGCGGTTTACCCTTCGCATGAAGGCTGCGTGTGAGTATGAGCTCAATATAAACTCAATGTTTAATATTGACAGGGATAAGTGTCCTCCTGACTTAACCTAGCTCCAAGTTCCCCTTTTATATTGAGCCGGTTGTGTAGTGTTTTGCTAAACCTTGAAATCGACAACTCGCCTCTAGCCTTGGTGTCGCTACAACCCTGAAACCTCTAAACATACTTATAACTCAAAATTTCCAACATCCTTCCACAATTCATTCCTCATTCGTTTATTCTTATTATTCAGATACAGAGCATATCTTTCATTGCTGTTCAATCCATCCCAAGGAAGTATCGACACCTTTAAGAACTATTGGCGACCAAGTTTCTGCACGCCTATCCCTAGGTTCATAATCTCAAATAAAAGCAGTAACTTCTATCAAGATCAGATACTACTAACTTAGGAAACACTAAAACCCCCCAGCTACTAATGAACTACAACCCACCAAAATACTAAATATCTAGAAAACAGTATCAAAACCCGTTCACGTTCACATTGATATATAATTACATTGTTCACGTTAATATTTTTTTTTTTTTTTTTTTATCAAATATATATTTTTCCAAATTAATGACTGTTAAATAAATTTTTAATATAGTAAAATTTTATTGCTATACATTTTTCGAAGTGATTATTAAATACAATTACATTTTCCGAATAGTTAAACTATAAATAACCTAAACTTTTAACTACTCTGCATGAATTTATTCCGATTGCTTTTTATCCTTCAACATCTATTTATCGCGCCTATGATTAGATCTATTTAGCCGTTCTAAATCTTGCTATTTTACCAACTAATAATAAGTACCGTAGTTAGCTAGCTGTTATGGATTATTCAAGACTGTGAATCGACCCCAAAGTTTTAATTTACAGTTACTTCGCTATCAAATATTTAGAAACAAGAAAGTCAAATACTTAATTAGATGAAGTAATATCATTAGAATACCTTCTTCTAAAACGCACTACATTTTTTTTCATCCAAAAACGTTCTATTAATTTACTACATCCTTCTACTAGTCAAATTAATTGCCGTATCATTTAACAAATTAAATAAGTTTATTTTTACTATATGAGCTATATAATTATTTACGGGATAAGATAAGATAAGATAAGATAAGATAATTTATTCAGATAACGAACACTCCCACAATACCATTGCCTAAAAGCAATAATACCCATGTGGTGCACGCTATGTCTCGTCAAAAACAAAATACAATTCACTCAAATTCATATTAAAAATTGTTTCATATTCAAATTAATATGAAAAACTCAACACATTATATAATTATTAAACAACATAACAAAATTATATGTGTGCAAAATTATACTACTACGTCATAATAATATAACCCTACACACAAATATTTCTTTAGTAAACAACCGCGACAGCTTGAAACAGTGTTTTATTTTTTTCTAGTTTAGTTTTTAAAATACCTGGAAATAGAGAGTTTATTATGTGTTCTTTCAATTCTACCTTAAACAACCCGAACCCGTTTTAGTAAGCAATCATAACCCTTTTTCCAATTAAATAAACACCTAAACAATAGTAACAAAGTGAAAGTAAGTATAGTTGAAACTGATAGTTACAAAGCTTAAGAAATAATAATAATTATAAATTAATTGTTTTAAGATTTGACATGCGCGTCGTTTTCCCCCAAAGAATTATAGCACCTAAAAATATAATACACAAAATGATCGTAGGTGGCATTTTGTAGATTTAATTGTTACCCAAATACATTAGCAGCCACAATTTTCACGCCCCAATAACAACGACAAAAATTTACATAAATATAACAAATACTAAATTGTGAGAATCATAAACATAGATAGTATTTCACTAGCTACGTCTATGCACTTCATCAACTGTCTCCGTCTTATACACAGGTGCCTTACTTCCCGCTTACTATGTGAAGTAACTCAACCAACAAAAGATTATATCTGTACCATGTCTATGTTTGTATTAGAAACATTAATAGTTGCGCGTCTTACTTCACAGAACACTAAATTTAAAGCTACCGTCCCTATATTTTTAAACCGGCCTTATTCGTGAAAACCAAACCAGAATTATAATCGTAATTTTTAAACTTTCGCGATTTGAACACATGTTTTAAATGTTTATCGGGACTTATCACGTATTATTACAGAATTATAATATCGGTAACATCTGTCCTGGTGGTAAGATCAAAACAGACGTCACAATTGCCCACCTAAAACTACCCCAATGAACCTTAGTAAAATGTATATGCAACCTTTTCATCAATAATACTACCAAATCCGATAAATTCAAAATTCAAGCCTATTTAAGATAAAACTACACTTCTACTCGCGAAATGTCACATCAAAGTTAATGATTTTATAAATGACACATCATAGTTATAACGATAGTAGGTCAAACTGTTTACTTTGCAACTATAGACGTGTCCATCGATTAATTAATTATATTAAAACCATTTTCATTAATTATTGAAATTATTTCGAGTATTTAGTTTAATTTAAAAATATTTACATAAACAACACTAACGATACTTGTATGTCACCTCTATTATATCATTACTATTTTTATGTACACTTACTAACCGGGCTAACAAGACACAAAGTGACCAATATATCAACCGACCTATTGTGCAAATAAATTATCTTTGAAAATCCATAGATAAGACTTGGCATAAACTTAATATTTGTAGCAGTAGCATTCCAATGAAGATTTCTTTTCTTCTAAGAAATGCTTGTTCTATCGTAAAGACATCAACGAGATACCACGTGCCACAATCCCTATTTTAAAACCTATTGAGAACCTACTTAACCCTGATTAGTGACATGCTAACACACAATATTTTTAGTTGGCTATAGTGATAGGTTTTTAGACCTTACTTGTACGAAATTCACAATGTTTAATTTTACAACGTCATTTAACATCATTACAATACCCTACTAGAAAGATGTGTACAAAGATAAATAGCTACCTGTTAATTTAAGAGCATTTAAGAAATTTACTATAATTTAGATCAATCTGATTGTAACTTTAAATATTGCAGTTCCTAAAACCATTATGACTTTTGATTAGACTAAATATTGCATTATCAGGGTCAAAATTATGTCCTAGTTATAGAATAGTTTAAGATTTTACATTCCCTTTAATTTAACTTATTTGTTCATATTTCTACTAATCATTATATTAAAGTATTTCACACTGTGTGTTCAAGTTTTGATTTACCTATTACATTTAAATATGCATATTACTATCCAAGTTAACATTTTAGTTCCCTAGTCAGCCCATTTATATTTTCGTAATAATATTCGACATTTATTTGGAGCAAAATTTTCTAAAGTTTCTTACGATCCCGTTTCTTACGACCCCGTTTCTTACGACCCCGTTTCTTATGAGTATTTTTCAACCCCAGTGGAAACCCATAATATAAAACAATATTACACAACAATGGAAACACACGGATTATATACATTAGGTTTTCCCATTTTTACAAATATTTTCAAGCCAGCGTTAGCAATTTTTAGAACAAATTTGGAATCTATGATAAAGGATGTAATATATAAGATTAAATTCACATTTTCTATTATTTTTGAACCCATTTACCTTACCACATGCGTTACCCAACCTATTAACCTACTACGCTAGTACCGAATGTAAGAAATTCTAATGATTTAACCTTGATATTTTTGATGATGGTGATGAATATTTTTGCACAGCTCATACCAATTCTCGTCTCCTTTGCACGAACAACAAATTGTGTTCAAGCGAACTTGAACACTCTTAAATATAAACCCTTTCTAATAACTAATTTAATTCTAAACGACCCCATTTCTTATGACGGTTCTACGCGTTTAAGCAAAACAAATACTATACATAAATTCTAGTGAGAGTATTAAGAACCATCGATCCTGCATTGACCTATATGTACTAATGTAGTTAATCCTAACTGTTATCTACATAAACATCCTATTAGAAATTACCATCGTTGTACGCGTTTTTAATTACAAAGTCACTACAAAGTTAAAGTCTTGGCTGATGATGATGATGATGATGATGATGATAATGATCCTGGTCACTACGGCATACCATATTGTAAAAAACTGCCTTATTAATTATTTTATATCTTTTTAACTTTATTTGTTTTTAACCTTTATAATTTAACTTTTTATTATTTAACTGTTTTATTAAATGTTTTATATTTGGTTGCCTAAATATTAGCTGCGTATATTAAACCTATATTGGAGTATGACTATTATGTTATTCGTATCTTTAAAGTATTACAGTATAACTGCTACTCCCGATCGAGAAATCTGGAATCGTAAAAGTCCTACTAACACAGAACAAGTTACTTTATCTAATGTATGCCTACCTACTCGCGTTTTAATATTTACCTACAAGTTTCGTTTTGGCCAGGTGATTGTCTAGTGGAAGAACCCTACATTGTGATCATAGAACCCAAGTATACGAATAGGTATGAGCTGTGTGACGAGGTCCTAATCTAATATTATGATTAAAATGTTATTAGGTTTGCAATATCCGTACTACTGAATAAATTAATGAAGATGTAAGAATGTTGTAGAAAATGACCTAAAACGAGGGTAAGTAGATAATATTAGAAATAGAAGTAAAATAGATTATGTGTATATTAAATGCGGATACTAAGCATATTACTAAGATATTTGTTAAGTGAACTTTTGGTTAATATTTTATGTAACGTATATGTTAATTGAAACAAACTCGTATGGGGCTAAGGATCGGCGCCCCTCCTCCGCGTCGACCGATTGATTTCGTCATCCTTACTGGTCATCACCTCCCCCATACGAGTATAAATACTCGTTTAAATAAAGAACTCTAATAGTCAAAATTCGGAGTCAGTCTGTGTGTCTAACAAAAGGTGGGACAAGAGGGCATAATCTTTTAGCAACCCCAGCGAACCCCAGCAAAAGGGTCAAATAATGAGTTCCCAAGATTAGGAAATCAAGGTACTCTTTAGGCACACGCCCAACCCTACCTAAACCTGAAACAGAAGATCATCCTGAATAATGTTATCTTATTCTTATGTGACTGCATAACTTTATCATATTTGATGATGCAGACCTCGGAATAATTTACCGAATACTGATGAACTAGACAATCAAGTCATACACATTCTTAGTGTAATGAAGTTAATAACTTTTCCCGTTATCTCTTCAAATTGGCCATCTCAAACAGGACCTTCCTTCAAGTGAGATTATATTAATTAGGCCAGTATCACTAAATTCAGTGACATTAGTAAAAGGCGCCCTTTGTTGTTTTTTTATAACTAAAGGGGTAACCCAGAGACAATCGCTCCATGTATATTTCAGCTATACTTAGCCTAAGGTTCCTTCTATGGAAGCCATAATAAAGTGTGATGTTGAAGTAAGCCCATTATATTGACTTTCAACTCGAAGAGACAAATCAACTTCTTTCGTCATCGTCTCGGTTCTGAGAACTATATTTTCTCTTGATAGAACCTGTATGACCTGGCAGCCCAGCACAATCAGCTCAAAGCAATTAAATGACTTTAATAATTAGTTACGGAACCTCTTTGTCCATTCGAACCTTTATTTATAAAACAAGTTGACCTTTGCAACTGAATTTACTTTATGTTAATATAAGAAAATAGCAATGACTATCGTCTGTAATTCGATTAGGAACATTTATCCATTCGAACTATAACCTCCTCTTTTTTAGAAGTCGGTTAACAATTACTTTATGTAAGTAAATAATATCAAATAATAAAATGGCTACATTGTCTGCAATTCGATTAGGAACATTTATCCATTCGAACCATAACCTCCTCTTTTTTAGAAGTCGGTTAACAATTACTCTATGCAAGTAAATAATATCAAATAATAAAATGGCTACATTGTCTGCAATTCGATTAGGAACATTTATCCATTCGAACCATAACCTCCTCTTTTTTAGAAGTCGGTTAACAATTACTTTATGTAAGTAAATAATATCAAATAATCAAAATAATTATAAAGCTTACAATTGGTCCTCGCGCCGGCTTCCACAGACATCGCCCCACTCTGCCCGGGACAACTGAAGCAACTCTGAATCCAGTTACGATGGTGACACAATGCATGATGTACCTTCCCGCAGCTCCAGGAAGATCGTCCCATCGCCATAGGAAAAGGAGTATACCCCCGAAGGTGACGAAGGCCAAAACCCTCAACGGAGTGAGCACATCGACCCCGGTGGCGTCACAATCCACCGACATATTTAAAACCCACAGGAAAAACGCAACACCACTCGGAGAGTGACTTTACGCCGGAACTTGGTCGCTTTGGGAACCACCATTCCTTAAACTGCAGATGTTGTGATCTCTAAGCCCTCCCTTCGCGATAAAAGTATCGTTTCAAATCCATTCCCCCGCAAAAGCCGGGACGGTGGTACTAGTCTACCACTATGGGTATGACCACCATCCCAATGGGTGTATACGACCAAGCGCACACCCAAACTTTTAACGAAAAAAAAGGATCCGAACCAACACTATAATCCAAAACGAGTTAAATGACTCTATAATCAAATACGGTTCCGTTCCCAGACATGCAACATAAGAAGGGAACCGAGGCTCACATAAATTCACTCTAAATCACTATTTACCCACAAAAAGATCCTAAAACGTTTTTAATTCGTTGTGTTCTCTAAGCCCTCCCTTCGCGATAAAGGTATCGTTTCAAATCCATTCCCCCGCAAAAGCCGGGACGGTGGCACTAGTCTACCACTAGGGGTATGACCACCATCCCAATGGGTGAATACGACCAAGCGCATACCCAAACTTTTAACGGAAAAAGGATCCGAATCAACACTATAATCCAAAACGAGTTAAATGACTCTATAATCAAATACGGTTCCGTTCCCAGACATGCAACATGAGAATGGAACCGATGCTCACATAAATTCACACTAAATCACTATTTACCCACAAAAAGATCCTAAAACGTTAAATTATTTCAGAGTTATTTGGTAGTACAAATTGACTGTCGAATAACTCCTTATAAAATTAAAACACGCGTGAATTTAAATCGCGGACATACAAAGGTACTCGAACGACACCGAAATTCGTAGACGCGTAACCATCTACAAATCTAGGCTAGTCCAGGCACTAAAATTTTATAAAATAAAATCAATTTTAATTTTAAAACGATTGAGCAAATATATGAACACAAGTCACTGAATTTACCTATCCAAAGTACTCGTCCGCTCTCGACCGATCCCCGAGAACGAATGCCCCTACGCTACTCTACGCCGCCCGTTTTTCACGCGAACAGCGCCTTCCCTTCCAACATGAATTTTTCCGAGAAATTGTCGTATGATCTCTTTTTAATTTTTCTACCTACCTCCAACTTATTATTATTCGTGCGCGTATTTGTTTTAGATAACCAATAAAATTACCGGTTGATGTAGGTACTTATTTGCAGTCTAACAAACTAAATCTAGAAAACCCCAGCCAAGCAATTAAGTGTTGAACCATTTGTCTTTAGTGATTTTGTTTATGAGATGAATTTCGCTGATATTTCCGATTAGTTCTATACAAAAGTATTACCTTAGATGTAGAAAATTCCGGGTTTTATTATTATTATAATATTTAGAACTAATTTATAGTAGTTAAGTTGTTTTAAAGCATTCTTTCTTAACGCCTGACTCAATGCAAACATCGGACAATGTGCATAACTTGCTGTACTGAAGGTTAACTAAAAGAATCCCTGTTCTCCATTTAGCTAGGCATGGAGTAAGGATACTATTAATCCTATTTTATTATCATGTAGTTACCAAAATCCTTTATAATATGAGACAGCATTTGATACTCAATCTTTATTTTAATTCCTGACCCTCTTTTCATTGCAAAACTTTGTTTTTATTTTTCCTTGGTTTTTTTAGATTCGCGTGATTTAGGTATTTGCCATGCACCATGTACAAATTAATAATGTGTTAGAATTTTAAACGAAACATCTATTTATTTAATTATTTATTTATGAACGATGAACTTGGTTCTGTTACATCTTGACCTTATGCCTACTACGTAATTATTTCTTAGTTAGCCCTTTTAAGCTCTTCAGGTTTGTGCTCACGTAAATGATCTAAATATTTCGCACAAAACCACAGCGATATTACTTTAAGCTATAACTAACTAATCCACAATTAGTGCACATGAGATATCACTAAGCTATAATTTATATTTACTGCCTGTCGGGGCCAGGGGCTAGTGGCAATTACACCCTTAAGATGCGCGACCCTTAATAGTATCTACTCTGCGCAAATAAGATACAATAACCTTAACAAGTCAAATGTCATTTGAAACGTAGTTATAGGTTGCTTCGCTAAAACTTACAAAGTCACATTTATGATAATACTAGCTGTGCTCTGCGGTTTCACCCGCTATCCCACAGGAACCGTATATTTTTGAAATAGTAAGTATTTGTTAAATCAGGGCATCAAGCAGTCTCCATTCCAAATTTCATTCAAATCCATTCAGCCGTTTCACCGTGAAGAAGTAACGAACATACACTCAGAACAAACGTACGAACCCTAAACTTTGGGCCTGATCTCTGATAAACATAAACTATACGTTAGTACTTACTGCTAATTAGTAATGATGATACAATACGAATTGAATAATCTAACAAACTATAAATAAACACCTAAGTATTACCTACCACAAAAAAGTACCAAAAAAAAAATAAGTAGGTGAACAATATTTAATTTCTGATAGTAAAACACAATTTTCTCTTATGTCGGTGTTTGATGGATAATTGATTGTAAAAACTTACAATAATGAGGATTAAAATCAAGTATTAGTTATTAGCTGTAACTAACATAACATAACATAATCTTTATTCGCTAATAAACAATTACATAATAAATAGAAACTAATATAAGGCTACATGGTTGCTAAAAATAATTGAGTGGCTGCTGCCGAGCTAGGTGTTAAACCTGTCGTTCGGCATACAACTCCCCTATGATAGTATAATAGTTTGGCTAGCCTATAGACAAAGTCATTTGTGACAAAATAGTATGTATGGCAAATTTTATTTTAGAGATATAAAACACGTTTTAAGTTTAGTGTGGTTTTGTACCTCTCCGTGTGTAATGTAAGTGTATGTATAGGTCACCTTAGCGATTCACACGGCCTGCGAAGAGGGATCGCAGAGGTGATGTGTGTGTGTGTGTTATGTACTTGTGTGTATGTATGAGAGGGTGTGTGCTGTAGGTATATTATTATTTATTCCACAACTTTTAAAAGATTTTCCGTTTCCATGTAATTTAAAGTCTTGAGCCAACTTGTGATTTTAAATTTAGCCTCCGCTTTGGATGATCCATAGTAATTTAAAGTTTTGTTAATTTTGTTATATAAATAAGGTCCTAGAAATGATAAATATTTTTTGATGAAGGATGTTCTGACGTTTTTCGGCAACTTACACACTGAAGATTTAGAACGTTTTGTAATAATGTATTGAGCGTCATATTCAACCAGCGTGTGCTGTTTTAAAATGATGTTTTGAATAAAAAGTTGACGCACTGTGAGTACATCACAAGACTTATATAAAATTGTAGTAGGAAATAGAAATGGGCGACCTGAGGCAACCTTTAATATACCTCGTTGCGCTCTCTCTAGAACTAGTAAATTTGAACCGGGAGCACCACCCCAGGAAGAGATGCAGTAAGTAAGCAATGACTGACATATGCACAGGTATAGTTTTTTGATTAATATTTGATCTGCTATATGCCTTAACTTTTTAAAAATATACATTGTTTTACGGACTCGTCCACAAAGACTTTCTATATGGTTGGTAAAATTTAAAGTATTATCAATAATTATTCCTAAATACTTAATATTTTTAGTTTTTTCAATATTATAACATGAACAATTTCCTAGATGTTTTATGAGACAATTAATTTTGTGTGATTTTATCTGAAAATTTGGAATACATGGATTATTACGCATCGAAAACTGGATATACTTCGTTTTATCAGAGTTAAGGGACAACATATTATTGTATAGCCAAGTCGTAACTTTATCAAAACCTTCCTGTGCAGCATGAAAAGTATCCTCCCACGTATCTGCAGCAAAAATTAAGGCAGTGTCATCAGCATATGATATAAGCTTACCATTTGTTGGTTGGAATAAGCACAAGTCATTTAAATATACCAAAAACAAGGTCGGGCCTAATATGCTGCCTTGAGGCACGCCGTAGATAACTGGTAGTTTATTACTAGTATAAGAGCCCAGAGTGACACTTTGAAATCTACCGCTGAGGTAATCTTTGAGCAGCAAAAGTTGATTACCTCTGATTCCAATATTTTCTAACTTGGAAATAAGGATGGGGACAGAGACTGTGTCAAAAGCTTTTGCTATATCAAGGAAAATAGAAATGCATTTCTTACCTTTATCAAGATTAGTAGAGACAAAATTTGTTAAATCGAGAACTGCATCATCTGTGGACTTTCCACGTCGGAAGCCAAATTGATTGTTAGATAGTATTTTGTTGGTTTCTAAATATTCTATTAGCTGGTTGTTTATAATACGTTCTAGAATTTTGGAGATTGATGGGAGAATAGATATGGGTCTATAATTATTTATTAAGTCTCTGTCGCCATTCTTATAGATAGGTAGAATCCGTGATTTTTTTAGATCGGTTGGGAAAACACCTTTCTCAATACATAAGTTGAAGATATGGGTCAAAGGAGGCACAAGTATTTCTCGGTGATCTTTAAGAAATCTGTTTGAAATTAGATCAAGTCCTACAGAACACTCAGTCTTAAGATTTAGGATTAGTCGTTCTACTTCTTCATAATCTGTATTCAATAATACGAAAGAGTTTATTTTTGGGTTGGTTTGTAGAGAGTTTGAGGTCTGTGGTAAAGTAGAACCAATCTTCTCTGCAAGATTTCGACCTACATTTGAAAAAAAGTTATTAATTTCATTTGTTGATTCTTCAGGAGAACTTTTAATACTCAACAGTTCTTTTGGAATATCTTTGGTCTCACTTGTGCCAGTTATATCTCTAATTGCTTGCCATAATTTTTTACTGTTTTTTCCAGCTTTTTCGATTTTTTGTTTATCAAAAGACGTTCTGACTTTCTTAAGCAATGAATTACAGAAATTACGGTATCGGGTGTATGTCAATTTAAGCATTGTATTTTCTGGAGATTTGTTGCATTGTTTGTGCAGCTTATCTCTGTGACGAATACAACGTAGTAAACCAGCTGTCATCCATGGTTTGATGATCCTTTTCCGTCTAGATAATGTTTTAATTATAGTGTTATTTTTTATGGCAATATTTAAGCAGTTGATGAGATATGATATTGAGAAGTTAGGATCACATGAATCATAAATGGGTTTAAGGTCGATATTACATACATCTCGATTTAAATTGTCATGATCAATTTTAGTACTTTTTGTAAGAGCATATTGTCGTATTATCTTAAATTTAAGACCTAAAAGTGTTGACCGATGGTCAGTCAGACTAGAATGTGGTACCACAGTGACAGCCGGTAAGTTCGTCCTAAGCATCACATGACTAGTATTTGTTTAGCAGTCCATGATCATAGTGTGCTATGATTATATTAGTTACTAGTATTATTTTAATAGACCATGATAATAGTCTGCTAGAATATTATTAGTTATTAGTATTCTTTTATCAGACTATGATGCATGTCTGCTAGAATATTATCAGTTGCTAGTATTGGCCGAACATGGTCTGCTACACTAATATTATTTGAAATTCTCATAACTATACGTTTTTAGCAATCTGTAACAACCAAACACCAGCTCTTATAGAACATACAGTAGATAAAAATAATGTTTTTTAAAATAATCGGCTTGCGTTTGACCATTATCTAGCCTACTCTGAACATAGCATCCTTCCAAAAGCTTTACCTAGCCTGTGCGTCCTCCTATGCAGATTCAATTTAATCTGTTCTAGATTTTATATTAGTGTATAATTATTATTAATTTAAAAGTGCATATTACAGGCCGCATGCGCCTCATCGTCTTGACAGCTAACAACCAGACTGCACAGGACTTGACTGATTTACAACTCGAAAGAAATTAAAATTTTTACGTCTCACTTAATCGCTTCCTCAACGATAGCGGATCGTAAACCGTCACTCGGTCTCAAAAACAAAATGGCAGATTGACATTTAATGGGCCCGTCACAAAAAAAAGTTCATAAATTATTGAATAAACAGTATTTTATGTACGGATGAGAAAGAACAATATTGTGTTGGATGTATGCCATCAGGTGACTGTTTTAAAACTTGTCAGATATTTTATGTAGTCGAGACGGTCTCACAGACGCAGCAATCTACGCATCCACACTATCTACACTACCACTATCTAATACTATTATGAAGATGCAAAACTGTGTGTTTACAGAAATACAGAAATGTTTATTTTGCGATAATGAAATTTAAAGCTAAACAAAATAATCTAAATATAAGTAGGTACATGATCACAAAAACCGGCCCCAACTCAGCATGTTGCTGGTTGTACACAACCAGCGCTGGTATTCTGTTGGACCCGGCAAGTAACGTCACGCTCAATACCTGTGCGTGCGCGCGCGTAAAAATACATATAATATATATATATACAAATCGAATAAAACAACTAGAAAAAAAAAACTACAAACTAGTATTGCTATACAGCGGGGCAACTCGGGCCAGTGTTCTGGGAACCCTGCCGCACGGTGGTGATCTCGACGGCGTTTTTGTTTTGTAGTAGGGTACATGTTTGTATATTTTATACATTCATCTTTTAGTTTAATTGTAGCTTTTATTTAGTTATTTTAAGTTTTAGTTTTTAGTTAATATTTTAAGTTTTCATTAATTATCCTGTTACCTGATGGAATATTCCGCGGCAAAACCCGGATGCTTAGGTAAAGACAGTTTCGGACATTTTCTTCAAAGTTCTTATATCGCAGCATAATGAACTATCTTTTTAATTTCATTTCTAGAATTTCAAACGATTATGGAATTTCTCCCGCGTTTCGGACAAATGTCTGAATTCCTGGACTTATCCGGAAAATTCCGGACGTATGGCAACCCTATCTACGCGTGACGTAAGCTATGTTTTGTACACATCAAGCAAAACCGCGTGCGAAACAAGTAAGGAATATTCAACAGAATGTCATAAAAAATGACAAACAGTAACACGTATCTAATTTTTATGATATAAAAAGTAAATGCGAATTCTGATCGTCCTCCACACCATTCACCATGGTGAGAAACTAAAAATTTCAAACAAGGTCGGTCATGAGTCATCATCATCATCATCATCAGCCAGAAGACGTCCACTGCTGAACATAGGCCTCCCCCTTTAACCTCCACACTGAACGACAGCCTGCCTTTTGCATCCACTGGATGCCAGCGACTCTCACTATGTCGTCGGTCCATCTAGTGGGAGGCCTACCTACGCTGCGTCTTCCGGTTCGTGGTCTCCACTCAAGAACCTTTCTTCCCCATCGGTTATCGGTTCTTCGAGCGATGTGGCCTGCCCATTGCCACTTCAACTTGCAAATTTTAACAGCTATGTCGGTGACTCTGGTTCTTTGGCGAATATCCACGTTTCGGATTTTATCGCGCAAAGAAACTCCGAGCATAGCTCTCTCCATTGCCCGCATGATTGGTCATGAGTACAAAGTCGAAATATGGCTTGTAGTGGAGTTTATTTTTTAAATGGGGTTTTGTCATGAAATGACTATGCCACCCCGTAAAGCTAAAGTACACTATCATAATCACACAAACACTTAACTAACAACTTCCACACGGGCACTTATAATCTATGAATAAATGGTACATTTGCATCAACATCTTGGCTTCTCTGGAACCAGGTGATGCCAAGATACTGTTGCAATAACGTACATTATTGCCATAGGGCGACAATGCTCGCCGCTGGACTTCGTACCGCGCACATTCCGACAACACATGATGTACATATTGTACATCCTCCACCAACCCGCAGAAACAGCCTTGAAACTTACTGTTTTGCACCTAAATAAAATCGGGTGATAATACATAAAAATAAAAAAAATACTATCTTTAGGCAAAAACTATGTTTCCGCCCGGGATCGAACCGGGGGCCTTCTGCGTGTTAGGCAGATGTGATAACCGCTACACCACGGAAACTCTGATTGAGTCCGGTCAATAATGCGAATGATCGATTAAATCACCTTTCATAAATTGGCTGACTATTTATCCATGTCTTTGTACGTACCTACCTTATTCACTTTTAAGTTTGTGTTATAGAGATCTGCGTGGTAACTATGAAAGTTGACACTCGCTATCGTGTTTTCCCGCTCGCGTGCATGGTGGCAAATATAAATTACGTCCAATAAAAGAGCTGATATACAAACGGCTGTACAGATTATCTTGAATCATAGCTAACAAGACTCTCGTCATCACTAATTTAAACTATCACGGTTGTTCACTAAAGTTATATGATTATTTACGGGATATTTACCGTGGTAAGGTTGTGGAATTAGCTCTCGATATTTTGGCGCCGTTCCATGCACCATGTTTGCGGGAAGACTAAGAAAGAGGGTAGATCGTTATGTCTGCACCTAACTTTTTAACTGTTCGACCAACCACCCGCATTCTTCAGTCTTCCCGTGAGCATGGTGCATGTAACTGCGCCAACATATCGGGAGCTCATACCACAACCTTACCACGGTAAATATCTCGTAAATAATTATATAACTCACGATCAACTCACAATAAAAAAAACTAAATTGAATTCGGTCTAGCTGACGATACCACTGACACACACACAAATAAGTACACACATTGAACTTATAACACCTCTCTGTTTGAGGTGGAGGTTAGTAAAATAAATTTAAAACTGATGATCAAACTCAATTAAAAACCAGTACTAAGGCGTGCAAACCTTTTTTTTTTAACTAAAATCTACGTTAGGTTTCAACCAGTGCGTGTAGCAAAGAATACGCACCACGCTAGGACTACGCTTTACCTAGTCTGTAGGATGTGTATTGTGTAGCCAATGATAACATACGGCAATGGAACGTGGTCTCTCACTATGGGCATAAGCAAGCTCAAAGTCGCCTTCTCCTAGCGACTTTGAGCCCCTGAGCATCATAGCCTTATGATGCTCAAGGGTTCTCTACGAGATCGAATCAGAAATGAGGAGTTCCGGTAACGAACGAAAGTTACCGACATAGTCTACTGGATTAGGAAGTTGAAGAGGCAGTGGACAGGGCACATAACACGCAGACAGATGGCCAATGGGCCGAAAGATTCTCAAATAGAGACCACAGACCGGTAAGCGCAGCGTATACGACGTCCACCCACAAAATTGACAGACGACCTAAAAGAGAGGGCAGGAAAACACTGGATGCAGGCCACTTTCAACCGGCTCTTTTGGAGATCGATGGGAGAGGCCTATGTCCAGCAGTGGACGCCCTATGACTGAAATGATGATGATGATGAATCTATATTTATTTACATATATAGTCACCAACGCAGTACTCAGACATTGTATATTGATTGAAATATAAATCATGTTTTGGAACTGTCTGGAATCATGCTGATGCTTTATTTTAATGTCTATTTTTGTCTATATCCACACAACTTTGCTATTATTCTTCTATAAATGCCTCGATGAGCAGAACTTTAAGCAAAGAGAAACAGATTAGTCATTTCCCCCACCCCAGCGTGAAATTAAAAACAACAGTAAGTAAACATGGAACAAAGAGGACGGAACAAAGATCGACCCCTGCTTGGGCGTTAATTGATTACACGGTGAACTGAGTCCGTACCTCTGAGTGGGGATGATATTTTGCTTAAAATCACCTCTTTTAAAAACATTTTTACTTAATAAAAATATTTTGGCTCCACTTGTATCTACCTAGCTGTCTAACTAAAGATAATAATAACCACGTCTACTTAGGTTCAAGTTAAATCTTTTTCAAATACCGGTCACTGGACCGGTGTTACCGGATTACTGTGCTTACCGGTCCGTCGTCTCCATTCGAGAACCTAATCCCATCCTAATCTTCGGCCCCATCGGCCATCAGTTCTGCGTGCTATGTGCCCTGCCCACTGCCACTTCAATTTGCTAATCCGGAGAGCTATGTCGGTAACCTTCGTTCGTCGACGGATCTCCTCATTTCTGATTCGATCTCGTAGAGAAACCCCGAGCATAGCCCTCTCCATAGCTCGTTGTGCGACTTTGTGCTTGTTTATGAGGCTCATAGTGTAAAATACCCAAACACAGGTCATAAATAACTATGAAACTGGATTCCAATCTGAGTCCCAATCAAATAAAGCTAGATAATCAGCGTATTGCGTCCAAGTATCTCTGTCATTGAACATTGCCCAAGAACACGTCTCAAGGGGCCCATAGCACATAGCAAGTATTGCGTGATCTGTGGTATAGCCGCAGGCAAGGGTGACCAGTTGCCACTTTATCTGTAACCCGATCTGTACTGACCATGTCTTAGGGTAGTTGTACCTAGTTAGGCAAGAGATGGAAAGTACTTACATCCAAAAAGTTTGTGGTGTTTGTATGTCATACACAAAGAAGTTAAATAACAAGATACAATGGTGATAAGTGACTGGAGTGCTGACGCATATTTTACAAAAGAAAAGAAAAGAAATATTTTACAAAAGAAATTAAAAATAGACGAAACAGACGAAATCCTAAAAATTACATATCGCAGATATAGAAATTTCTGTAACAATCTAATAAAAAAACTGAAAATTAAATATGAAAAAGACCTCCTAGATAAGGCAAAAACAAATAATAAAACACTATGGAGCTGTATAAAAAATATAACTAACCTACAAAAGCACAAACAGTTGAATAATGAACTTCTCAATGTAAAAAAAACACCAATTGAATCAGCAGATTATATAAATAATCACTTCAATAATGTCGGTTTATCCTTAGCTGAACAAATTACACATAACACAAACTCTTTTTGATAACTATTTAGATTCACTTTCATCATGTCCTAACTCAATTGATGTCGTTCTACCAGACGCTTTTGAAGTAAATGCTATAATAACTAACCTGAAATCGGAATCTGCTGCTGGGTGGGATGGTATTCCTACAACTTTTATAAAAATGGCAAAAACAGAACTTGTTCCTATTTTCACTCATCTCAGTTCTTTGGTTTTTCAACACGGAACGTTTCCCCGACTTTTAAAGAGATCCATAATACACCCAGTTTTTAAGAATGGAAGCAGAGACGATATCAACAACTACAGGCCAATTTCAGTGCTACCGGTTATATCGAAATTTTTTGAAAAATTGATTAACACTCGTCTTATTAAATATCTAAATAAATACAAGATATTATCGGATTCACAATATGGTTTTCGTCAAGGTGTGAGCACAGAAGAGGCTATTCTTGATATCACTTAACATATAACTAAACATATCGAAGAGAAAAAGAAAACTCTGTGTGTCTTTCTCGATCTAAAAAAGGCATTTGATACCGTCTCTGTTTCTCTTCTTCTTCGCAAGATAGAAAGAATGGGAATAAGGGGCACCTTTTTAAAATTATTATCTAACTATCTTACCGATCGAACTCAACGTGTTAAGCTTGATAATAATGTTTTTAGTAACGACATTCCAATTACAAACTATGGCGTGCCACAGGGCAGCGTCCTTGGGCCTACCTTATTTCTCATGTTTATAAACGACCTTGCCTGTACTGTACTGTAACAACGAAAGAGCGGTCTCTCCTAACACAGGTTGTCAAAACTTAACAGGAGAGACCAAACACCTGTGTACTATAAAAATCTGTTAATAAAGAATTTTGAATTTTTGAATTTGAATTTTGAATTTGAATTTTGGACCAAAAACATTTCCATTAATCGTGGCCACTAATCACTAAGGGGTATAATAGCAGATTATGCACTAAGGAAATAAAGCAGTGTTTTACGAAGACAGGCTTTATTCAAGAGGAGCATACTCCAATTTTCACACCTACTGCGAGACAATAAAAAGCCAGGTTTCACTGAAAAATCACAGTACCAAACACCGTCTTTTGTTTCACATTCTTTGTAAACGCACCTTTTCCTTTTTTTCTGCTTATGGTGGCCAGTTCGATTTTCGAACAAACCTCTTTACAGTGATGGCACAAAATAATTATATTACGTGTTTTACTTTTTGCACGCCTCTCATCATCGTCGTGCCAATAAATATGCAATAAAATATAAATACAAATCCATTTAAAAATATAAAACTACTAAAGAAAATACCATTGTCACCGCAATCCAAATTTCAAACTATAAAGGATCCATTAATTCAACTGCATCTAAACGCAAGCAAACCCGGCTGCAGCTCTTCTATCTCCATAAATCGGCATGTATCTGCGTGTCTAATTATCCGTTAACTGCCAGTTTTACTGCCGGCCGGCCATTTGGGGTTATCTCTGTTAAGTTTAAACTACCCGCCATATGTAGCCATGTAAGAATTATTGGGAGATCCAATGTCCGAGTAGAGGGGTGGTCGTTTGATTGGGTAAGATGAGATAAGGACGGAGACATTGTTAATAATTTAGCCCAGTCGAATTAGCTAAAAAAAGGCTTGAGATTTACAAAAATTGGAAGCAGCAATTTTCCTTCGGAATTCGTCACTGGTAGTCTAAATTCAAAAAGTAGGGATACCAAAGTTGTTGCATCCGCCATCTTGATTTAAAGGGTTATTTCTTATACCTTGAATAACTCATTTATTTTCAATTTTACATGGAAAATAGTTATCATAAAAGTTGTTTAAAATTAAATTTCCTACAATTTTGGTTCTCATCAATTTTTTCATGGAATCGTTTTTTTCGATTTATACCCGAAGGGGGGTGAATTTTTGTTTATCGAACTCGTTTATTTTTTATTTTAAGCGAAATTTTTAATAAACAAATTTGTTCAGCCCCAACTCTTCTCAGGTATAAATCGAAAAATATCGATCCTACGAAAAAAAATATGGGAACCAAAATTGTAAGAAATTACCATGTTAAAATAAAAATATAAATTTTAACTTGTAAGACTTAATTTGCAAGTTAAAATCTATATAATAATATATTAAAATGAATCCTTATTTACGTTGGTCACGCAATAACTCGAGAACAACTTTACCGATTTCATTTATATATTTTTTTAAGTTTTCTAATGCTTTCTAGAAGGTTCTTACGGAAAGAAAAATTAAGAAAATTGCGCAGAAAACTGGAAAATTTCAGAAAACTTAACGACGTTTTTAGCTTTGTGCGTTTGACAATTCTAAGACAGGACAACGTCTGTCGGGTCAGCTATTTTTTTTAACTTGTAAGAAATATAGGGTAAATGCACAGATTATTTTAATAGTTTTCATGGTTATTCTACTTTTGGTATGAACATTATTTGAGCGCTGTCCCGATCCATGGTTAGGTATATTTAAACATCTTTGCCCATCCCATCCTAACAATATCCTGACCAAACTTTTCTTACAACATACTACATGAGTACTGATAAAATTATGGTACCACGGAACACTTAGCAATTTTATTTATATTACACGGGAATTACTCACGTAAGATTAAGCCACTCACTCTCACACGGTCACTCCGACTATAGTTTCAACCGCATTAGGCAGTCTTTTTCAAGATGAATGCATGCGCGCGGCTGCGTCTCGCTTGTCAAAGACTGCCTAATGCAGTTGAAACTATAGTCAGAGGGACCGGCTTAATCTTACGTAAGTAATTCCCGTGTAATATAAATAAAATGTGTGAAAATCACGTCAGTTTCTATGATAAAACTTAGCAATTACTTTTTATGCAGTTTTTAGTGTATTTTAGCTGCCATCCACTTTCTACACCTCTAATTCCATTTCCCTTTGTTTTATTTTCTCTCCAGTAAAGTCACGCAATTTTCGAAACGCATTATTCAAGTACCCGGAGCGGAGTAAATAGATGCAAATCGACGTATTTGTGAAATGAAGTCGTTTGCCGACAAAGAGCTTTTAATAACAACAAAAAAGGAGGTATGGGAGGGCTTTGAGTGACGGTGAGGTATTTTCCTCTTAATTTAATCAGATGGTGGAAAGCGTTGTGGAAATTTTGCGATTTGGAACAGAGGTTTATTTACTAGCTACGTACCACGGATTTTACCAGCTTTTTAAAAAGTTTCTGGGGTTACACAGTTAACGGGATATTTACCATGATTAGGTTCTGAATGGAGATTGAGGTGTTCTTCCACAGTTTAGTATTTACTATTTAAATGTATACAAGGTTACGCTAATAGACTGTACTAAGTCGATAGGAGGTCACTGTACTCGTCATCGTGAATCACATTTACTACGGGACCAAACCTAACATCGCAATAAAAATCTACTGTTCTATAGAAAACTGTCATTGACACTCGTCTCGTCAAATTATATGGAAAGCAGATTTTATTTTTGTGATTTCAGGGTTCATCATCATTTCAGCCATAGGACGTCCACTGCTTCAGATCACTGATCACTGTTCACTGCTGCTGATTTCAGGGTTGGTTCAATTAAATTTTGCTATGACACCTTTTTTTATTTTAAGCTAACCATGGAAGTAGACAAACGTAAACTAGAATGAATCGAGAGTGAATCGGCTTTTTCTAGGCAAGCGTGCTCCATCGTAGACCGCATCGTCACTTAAGATCAGGCGAAATGGCGGCCAAGCGCAAGTCTATCTACTTTTATTTTAAATTACCATAATTGCTAAAAGTCGGAAAATATGGCCTATGTGATCTAATATCTCCTCTCAACTCGGAGATATTAAAGTCCGCTAATATTATAATATATCAACTCATAAAGCATCATTAGCACCTCCCACCTCCCACCACCCTCCCCCTCTTGTTACCTCTGAGGAGCAAAGTTGGTAACTTTGGCGATAGTGAAGGTGTAAAGCAGATAATGTAGAATCACACCCTTCAAGATTAATATTATTGCGAAAATGACTGTGGTTCTCTCTGTTCGGGACGTTGTTACAGATTGCTGCTAGAAGGAACAAATGTTAATCTTTGATAAGTAGTCTGCATTTGAAAGTTCTGCACAAAATACAGAACATTCGATACCAACGAACGAGGATTGTCTTCCCGAAATACCGTTCTCTTCTCGAGCCACCGTTGTCTTCCCGGGGTACCGTTGCATTCCCGAGACGTGTTTGAATGGGAGGTCAGATCCCCAAAATATCAATATTAATCTACCTAGATAACATAAATATACATAGGTAAGCACATGGTATAATAATATACTCCGCCAGGTATAGCGCTCCGAGAAAAAATTCACGTGGGTGTCCCGCAATGATGTCATCAATGTCATGGATACACATGGTACACGTGCATAAGCCGTAGTAGCCTATTTGGGAGACCGCTAGACTAGAAAGCGTGAGGTCGTGGGTTCAAACCCCGGGCCCGTACCAATGAGCTCTTTGGAGCTTATGTACGGATTTTCATACCACTGGCTTTTCGGTGAAGGAAAACATCGTGAGGAAACCTGCATACGTACGGAGAAGGAATTCAATGGCGTATGTGAATCCACCAATCCGCACTGGGCCAGCGTGGTGGATATGACCCAATCACCCTTTCGGGGTAGGCTAAAAGTCCAGCAGTGGACTGTTAGAAGGCTGACTATGATGATGATGACGTGCATAAGCAAGAGCAGAATAAGTAATTTACAACAAGTTCGAGAGAAATGACGATACACCACGTAACAGCTGATTTTCTGTGTTAACAGTAGCGTGAAATTATACCTCCCCAATATCTTTATATTACCTTTGGGAATGCAATAAATCAATGTGGTTTTGATAAATATTGTGTTTAATATAATTTATTCAATTCGTGCTTAACTTGAATTGCTTTGCTTGAGCGGTCAAACCAAATGACAATAATTTCAATTATTGAAATGCTTTTTGTATTTTATTTATTAGATTATTAACTTTGTTTCCCAATATCTTTGTTTGTTACAATAAAGTGGCAACTGGAGAGTGACGTCATTGTGGGACAACTCCCCGAGCGCTAGACCTTGTTTTCTTGGATCATGGGTAACCATAAATGTTCTACAATCAAATGGATTAAAGTTCATGTATAGCCACTTTGATGATGAGGTATAATTATATATAGGTAGGTAGAGATCGGCAGGAATTATCAATATCATTCTACAAACATAAAGAAATATGGTGCTAAGAACTAGTTATCATGATCATAAATTAAGATACCTAATCAATATGCGTAATAAAAGTCGTCTTACCTTTCACCAGAGAATCTAGGTCAACGCGTACTGATTGTCACCCAAGCATTGTCAATGTGTGACCATTGCTTAATTTAGCAAGTAGCTACCATGGTTTCCGTGGTGTAGCGGTTATCACATCTGCCTAACACGCAGAAGGCCCCCGGTTCGATCCCGGGCGGAAACATAGTTTTTGTTGCATCTTGATTCACTTTTCTTTTTTCCGTCTTTATTATTTTTATTGCAAGGGATGTAAAACCGATGCATTAGATCAGTGGTTCATGAGAATCTGTAATTGGTTTTCTATAGTGGTTCTATTGTACATTTTTAGTGTAAAAACCTGTTGGTTATCCAACAAATAAATAAAGTACCTTATAGACGGTTTGGCGTAAATTCTGAGCCTACGATTGGCAGGAGAGACAGCGCAGAACCTGGATTTATAGAATTCTCTGCTGTTGGAGGCTAAGGTTCACTTTGGGTAGCTGTCGCTTCACCAGAAGAGTAATGTAGAGCTGCTTGAAAATTACTGTTTTGCATCTAAATAACGTTAGGTGAAAATAATCATAAATGAATCAAAAATAAAATATAAAACTATGTATTCTACCTGTGGCAAAACTATGTTTCCGCCCGGGATCGAACCGGGGGCCTTCTGCGTGTTAGGCAGATGTGATAACCGCTACACCACGGAAACTCTGATTGAGTCCGGTTAATAATGCAAATGATCGATTAAGTTATCTACCTTGCATTGGCTGCCTATTTATCAATTGTCTCTGTACGTACCTACCATGTACCTATATCAATTCTAACTTTATGCGGGGTTATTAAGAAAGCTGACACTCGCTATCGTATGAACAAAGTTTTTTTAATCCCTTGATAAAAGAGCTGAAATTCTTCTAACTGCCGAACAGTAGGTGTTAATTGAATCATAGCTTGCACTCTCGACCAAGACACCGTTCAAACAACAAAAAACCAGCCAATTGCGAGTCGGGTTCGAGCACTGAGGATTCCATACCACTACAAAATTCAATAACGAAATTACCAGTTATAACTTGGTAATGAACAGAAACTTGTCACCGACTCGCACTTGGCCATTATATATTCGTTGTTGTTATACATTAGAGTGTTTACTATAATCATGTTAGGTTTGACGCTTATAAGTATTACCTACTGTTTTTACATTAGAGCTAATAATACAAAAATACGTAAAAAAATATGTTTGTTGTATGTGCCCCTCTGTAGTATTTTTTTTTAAACTTTCGCGATTTGAAAGGCACATATTTTTACCTAAATTAAATAATACGTGATAAGTCCCGATAAACATTTAAAAGACCCCCCGTTAGTTTTTATTTTTTGACTTTTTTATTATTTGTTAGTCAATCCGCCGTAACATTGCGAATTCTGTGCAAATTTCAACTAGCTATCTATTACAATTCTAAAGATACAGCCGTTAATAGGTAGGACAGACAGACGGACGCACAGACATCGTAGGTTTAGTAATAGGGTCCAGTTTTTACCCTTTGGGTATGAAACCCTAAAAACTAACGGCTTAGACGTTTGGGACCTATCGATGTCACAGATAGACACATGTTAAACTTACAACACCCCTCTTGCGAAAACGGGAGACAGCTTTTACAATAACCACACGGTTTTGTCACATGGCCGCCTTTCATCTTGATACTTTCTTTCAAATATCAAGCATGTAGTATTTGCAATGGTGTCAGTAAAACCATAGAATCTCTAAAACTAAACCCACCAATCACAACTAAACCAAAGATGTAACAGAACTCAAAACAACACCAAACAAGAAGCCGGAAACAAGTCATGAGGAATAGTTCCCAATCCCAAAAGCATCCATTTAAACTGAAACTTGAAATAACAATCAACGGGCTGCTTCAGGTAGTCTTGTACAGTATAACAAGGTAATATATCAAAGTTTGCAAGTTAACCGAGTCGGAGGTGCGAGGGTATGAGTTATGTGACCGCATACCTCTGGTGATCTGGCGCAAGGGATAGGAGACAAGTCAGTAGAGGCATGAACCACTCGTGACAAAAAAAATACTAGCGGACGCATCCTTAAGCCATGGCTAAAGGACACGACAACAGAGAAGTTTTTTTTTAAATTAAATTTATATCACCCATAAAAACAAAACGTCAGTCATTGGAAATCAGTTAGCAACTGTGATGCGGACAAAGAACTTTGAGACCTAACCTAAAAAGGGAAGGTCCAAGTTCTTTGGATGCAGAATTCGGCGCGTTGACATAAATTGTTGGACATTCTTATTCATCATCTCAAGGGTACTCATCTTATTGAGGTTCTGTCATCTGACGCGTCATTGACTAGCAAAAACTTCTAGCGCGCCAGATGTCCATGCCAGGTGTTTGGGCGTCCGATTGCTCGACTTCGGCCCAAGATCGCGTCCGCTACTTATGAGCGCTAGTATGCACAGTATATGTATTTTGAACGTATTAGCTAGACTGCGTCCGTCAGCCGCGGCTTACGGACGCGTCCGATAATTTATTTGTAAGTTTTAGACGACCTTCGGTCCGGATTTCCTTTCGGTGGGTCACTACGAGTGAACATGTGACGTTTGCCAGATTCACTAACTGCAAGAACGCTCGTAACGTGGCTTTATTTCCTAGGGAATAGAGGGCAAATGTTTAAAGGTTAACTACAACTCGCCGTGTTTCGTGCGTATTTTAATGAGTGAGGGTTCTGGGACATCTCAGGTCCATCTTATAGATGCGACGATGTTGCGATGCAACCTGATAGATATTATGGTAAAGAAGCGTGCGGGTGCGAGGCTTGATGCCTATAGTGGAACTCACGCTACTGTCGCTCTTTCCACCCATTTTTTGCATGTGCAATGTTTCTTCGCTTTAACTTGTTACTTGCTCTGATTACTTACATTTATCGCAGCATGAGGTGTCGCAAGTAATTGAGTTACCGCTCGTGCCGGAACCGGAAACGGGTCGCTTGAGAGCAGCACTTCGGCTACCGCTGCAGTGTACGTTTGTTACTGTCCTAACTTCTTTATTTACTAAAGTCGACATGATTAGCTTTAGTAACTTCACCAGCGTATCATGTTGCTACTGCTGGGACATAGGCCTTCTCTCAGAGAGAGAGAGAGGATGGGCCCCAATCCATCATGCTGGTCCACTGCATGTTGGAATGTTATATGTCTTTGAACTTTTTTGAGGGATATACTCTTTTTATCACGATGTTTTCTTTCACCTATTTTGAGCAAGCGACGGCGTCAAAACTGCAAATAATTTACTGATGTATATACAGGTTATTGGTATTTATGTACTTAATAAACCAATCATCTAGTAAAGCGTACCATGTTACCGCTCGGCCATCTTTGCTTAGTTTTTTAATACCATAAGTGGCAAACAAGCAGACGGGCTGCCAGATGGTAAGAAGGCACTGTCTATGGATACTTGTAACACCAAGGTGGTGGTGGTGGTGGTGGTATGGTGTAGGTTGTTAGAGGCATCACTACTACGTTAGTTTTAAAATATCTTTAGGTAATATATTTTTATGGTAGTTACCATGATGTCTGTATACGCCAGTCCCAATCTTCAGCTTATCGCTTTTCATCACTACCCTACTACCTTGCGTATAAACTCCATCGAGTCAAAAACAAAAATAAAGCTTTTGATTTACATTGTTTTGTCTCGTGTTAAACTGCCCTCGATAAATAAACTCCTGTAGCATGTTTTTCAGCCCCCCGCGGCTCAGGAAGTGATACACGGACGGACACACGATAGTTATCAATACGGATTATCGGAGCACCCTGTGCACCTCTACAGGGGGTGCGGAAGAACTCGGACGTGACGTGGCATATTGATATGGCCGGTCCTGTCCTACAAAAGATTGTAGATCTTGATTATTTTTTACGAAAATCATCATCGTTTTAATCATCTCATTTCTAAAATGTTTATTTTATAGGAAATGTAGATTTGGTATTTTTTTACAAATCATACTGATATTAAAAATGCGAAAATGTGTTTGTTTGTTGGTTTGTTTGTTCCTCTTTCACGCAGCAACAAAGCAACAGATTGACCTGTTTTTTAGGGTTCCATACCCAAAGGGTAAAAACTGGACCCTATTACTAAGCCTACAATGTCTGTCTGTCTGTCCGTCCTACCTTTCAATGGCTGTATCTTGCAAACCGTAATAGATAGCCAGTTGAAACACTAAAAAAATTAATTTAAAAAAAAACCTTTTATTTGTATTTGCTCTAGTGTAAAAACGGTAATACGTACAAGCGTCGTCTTCTAAGCAAGCGTGTTCCATCGTAGACCTGATCATCAGGCAAGATGGTGGTCAAAGGCAAGCCTATTACTTATTTAAAAAAAAAATGACAGTCAAACGCAAGCCTATTATTAAATTTAAAAATTAAATTAACATTATACAAAATTCGTATCTGTTTTAGTACATACGACAAGCAAGGATGACAAACCTAGAATAGATTTACTATTATATATACATATAATTTATATAGTACTTCTTTATCATCGATTCACATCATCGGTGTGTCAATAAGCACCTCCCAAGGCAATCCTCGCAGCCAATCCATCAAGTCACTTGCGATTATTTCAGACCTAAAATATCATCAGCACCACCATTTCATGTAACACTGTAAACTTGTAAAGGTTACATACCTTCTTCAATTCAGTTCATAACCTCAAGTTATAAAGTTGATTGAATCAGGCGTTACTTTGCGGAAGTCCATCTTGTGGTTCAAATTAGAATCACAATTATCTATAGAGAAAATAGTTTAACCAAAATTCTTATTGTACTCGAAACGACGTAGAAGCGGAATTACACTAGAAATTCGACATATACAAATTCTCAAGTTATAACTTGTCAATAAACTTGACTAAACTTTCAATGTAACTCCAAAGCACTTTACAATAAGCCATTGCCGTCCAACTCTAATCATAGCCCCATAACTCAATATCCATAACCTGTTCTGGGAAAGATCAGAACAGTCGTAGGGCATTAACGACTTCTCGGTTATTAACTGGATCATTTACGACACCCTCTCCCCTCTTCCCCTCTGCCCCTTACCGGTAAGATGATCACGGCAACTATTGATTGATTTGTTTTTATGGACCATTTTGAAGGTAGTTTCGAAGATAAGTCACAGTGAAAGTTATGAAAATGATTTTTGAGTATTTCGCATCATTACAATTATGACAACTCTAAAGGTACGGACAGACGTGCTCATTACTAGCACAAAAGCATGCTTTTATTGAGCAAGTGTTCATTAGTAGCACGTGTGTAATGAGCATGCTTATTTAGAGCGTGCTCAAAAATCAAACGACGTTTGATTTTCGAGCATGCTACCTGAGGCGCGGGTAGGGGGGGGGGCGTGATCCGAGCACGTCTGAACATGTTTGCTCTTGCTTTGAGCATGCCTATTTAGGAGTATGCTTTAAAACAAGCATGCTTATTTCTGGCAAATGTGAACAGTTTGCAGAGCATGCTAATTTTAAGCAAGCTTATTAGCATGCTTTTTTTGAGCACGTCTGTCAGTACCTTTTTGGTAAGCTAGGTTGTGGTGGTTGGTGGTCAAACGCGGACCAAAAAAAACAAGTTGTTGAAATCTTGCCTGTCCGCCTGTCAATTATACCGCTAAGGCGTTAGCGGGGTGATATATTATATTATATATACCATCTCATAAAAATCAAGTTTATAATTTTAATGGCGAAACGCGTCTATTTTTCTTTTATTTTGTTAAGAACAGACTATTGCAAAATAAAATCCTTAGTGAATCTACATACATCCCATAAGGAATCTACCTGCCGAATTTAAGCTTCATTTTTTATTTTTTTATGTCAAGGTATATGTCAAGGTATTTTTCGAGATATCGTGATGAGCCAGAGAGCGAATGAATGAATGTATTTCGCTTTATAGATAAAAAATCTATTAGACATGACCTTCAACCATGCCTTTGACCCATAAATCTTATAACTCCTCTTCACGACACTAAATTCAATTAACATTACTCTCCAATTCAATTATTTTTTTAAATCTCCCTCGTAATGGATTCCAATTCCATTATCTTCCATTAATCACTTAATTTGACGACATCTGATTAAGTTCTTAGCCCTGCCATTACCGTAATCATATCGTTATGGCTTGAATAAAAACTTTTTATTGGCGCTCGGACAGATTGACACTTCCAGGGCATGTGGTTTGCTGAGAGTGTTTGGTTTTCCTTAAATTTATTTACGTATAACACAGAAATAAAATCTATTTCTTATAAAACAATAACTTTCTCGTTAAGGACTGAGATAATCAATAGGTATATCTAGTGTTTGGCACCTGTAAAGAAACGGAACCTAAACGACACATTTTCACACATTTTTAAGCCGCAAAACTCAAAATTTTACCTTGTTTTTGTTACTACCCGTTCCTTGTGAAAATTCCAAAAATGTATGCACAACGATTTGGGTTGTCATTTTATTGATACGTAATGCCCAAGAATGGAACTCCCTACCGTCCTCCTTGTTTCCTGAGAATTAAAACCTAGGCATCTTCCTTCAAGGCTAGTGTGAATAGATTTCTTCTAGATCATTGTGTTCCATCCTCGGCCATCTATTTTATCTAAAACTAGCAACGCACCCCAGCTTCGCACGGGTGTAAGTCTTATTTTTTTTTTCACTTTGGGTTACATTATTGGAGTTTTAGTAAGGATTCCTATTTTTTTTTTATATAATATAGCCTTTGTCACCCAGGGATAGTGTAGCTTCCCAACAGTGAAAGAATTTTTCAAATCGGTTCAGTAGTTTCGAACATGGTGTAATTTTTAATTTGACAGTTTTTCCAGTGTGGTGTCAAAGTTGTGTCAACATAAGCAAGCGCTTTAAAATAGTAGTTTTTTTTTGTTTTAAAATTGGCACAATGGGACTTTCTGGCCACACTTTATAAAGTGTCAATGTTCAAGTGTCATGACTTACCACCTGACTGCCTGCCTGGGAAGACTTTGCCTTACTTAAAGGTGACTGAGGCAAATCTTTTGTCTACAGTTGTTGTCAAAACTATAATTTGTCCCAAATCAAAATACTTAGCTTTTAAACCGACGTTGAACCTATGTATGTCTATAAGCAACTTGAACATTACCCAAATTGCCCAACCAAAGCTACAAATCGCATCACGTGTCCAAACCGACTCCATAAACCAATCAGCCTCACTCCACGTCTGATCAATCCGGCCTCTTCCTGCCCACTACACTGTCGCTAATGACTAATTATGCTTGTACAATCCCTGCACTACACTGTACTGCTTGTATCGACAATCCATCGGTGGAACCAAGCAAATTTGCACCGTAAAGCTGGAAAGCTTGGAGAGATTGTTCAGGAGTTGGTTGAGACGTTTTGATGTAAGTTGGATTCGAGGCACGCTCATTAGGTATTTAGTGCCATTGTCTGACGGTGACATAAGAATGTGAGCTGTCCGGTCTGGAGGGTAAGGTTTAGTTTGCACTGGGTGATATAGAAGGAGTTAAGTCCTAAGTCGTTTCTGGATAGGTGAAGCTTCCTGAGGAAAGATATCGCCACGTAATGAGTTGAGTGGCATTCAAAACATCATTATCTGTGTTCTCTACAGGAGCTCGCTTTTCATCGGAACTCTATTATGGTTCTGTCTGTACGGTATACCATCTGTAAAAGTTTCAGCTTTCTAATAGTTATTTCTTCAATGCTGCTTTGAATTGAATTGCAAGACTATGTATGTAGATTTATTAGTTCTTGTTTTTTTTTGTTATATCTTGTGGCAATATACAATTTAGCGTTTGATATTGATATAGGTTGATCTTTTTATGGCCATTGTGATTATTATCACGTAAGCTATACAGATAAATGATACGATAAAATTAGACGCTATGTATTCTAGACTTAGGGCTGAAAAGGTATAGTTTCCGTGGTGTAGCGGTTATCACATCTGCCTAACACGCAGAAGGCCCCCGGTTCGATCCCGGGCGGAAACATAGCTTTTGCTGCACTTTTTGGACTGATAAGTGTTTAAGAGATTTTCAGATAATCAACTGGCACTCTACTGGTACAGAAATCTTTAATTATTAATCTTTGGTTTTACTTCTGTTTTCGCGTTTTCTAGATATACACAGCGAGCATTGAAAAACGGGAAATGCCAAAACGCAATAATCCGCGACCCGGGTATGTCCTAAAACTGCGATCAAAACCACCGGAAGACGGTAGCAGCATCCTATTAGCACACGGTGAACGTACTACGATCCCCAAGCCGCCTGCTAAGAGTGGGCATTATGGAAAAACCCCTCTTTAACAGGGAGGCCTTTGTCCAACAGTGGACGTTTAATGGCTGCTGACGATGATGATGATGAATAATCCACGAGCATTTTTCTGACAGTTAGAGGGGGGAGAGGCATTGCATATACGTATTTACAAATAAACGCACATACCCACATGTAAAAATCCTTTTCATATAAAAGCGCACTACAATAAACGCACATCATCATCAGCCAGAAGATGTTCACTGCTAAACATAAGCCTTATACCTCCACACTGAACCACAGCCTGCCATCTACATCCACTGGATGTCCACACCACGACGATATACCCCTATGTAGAGGGTGTCTGGAGACTGATGAAACGGCCGCACATATGCTGCTGGAGTGCAGCAGCGTGGCAGAACAACGAAACACTATCTTCGGATCACCGAGGACACTCTGGGAAGCCTGCGCAGCCATAAGTGAGCTACTGACTTTCCCAGAGGAGACCGGGTGGCTGAATTAGCTGCGACCGGGTGACGCTAAATGGGCCTGTGAATGGCCTAGTTGCGGAAAATGCCCGCTACACAAGTAACAAGTAACACACCACGACTCTGACGATGTCGATGACGGCCACCTAGTGGGAGGCCTACTAACACATCGTCTTTCGGTTCGTGTCTCCTCCAAAGAACCTTTCTTCCCCATCGGTTATCGATCCTTCGAGTGATGTGGCCTGCTCATTGCCACTTCAACTTGAAAATTTTAATAGCTATGTAAAAAGCTATAAGCTAAGCTAAGCTTGTTAATAGCTATGTTGCTGTGTGTGTTGCTATGTTTGTTTTATTAGCTTGTTGTTGCTTGAACTCTGGTTCTTCGGCGAATATCTTCGTTTCGGTTCGCAAAGAATTTTCTAATTTTGAATTACAATTGATAGCCTAGGTATCATAGGTAATCACTAATAAGGCTGCCGCCAAGCCGGCCAAACTAGTGTAAAATTTATTATGTATGATAGTTTATGTATGTATGGTATTATATGTATGGTATGGTATGTATGGTATTATAAAGTTTATTATATACGGCCGTCCTAGATAAGACGTTGTGAAGACGCTTGCATGGGATGAAAGTGGTATTAACATCAATGGTGCCTACCTGTCGCACCTTAGGTTTGCAGATGACCTCGCATTGTTTGCCGAAAACTCTACTGACCTCCAGCGCAAGCTACAAGACCTGTATGACGCATCTCTGAAAGTTGGTCTCTGGATGAACATGTCCAAGACCAAAGTGATGTCAAACATCTCCAGAACTCGAAATGTAACCATCACGGTCGGTAACGAGAGTCTTGAGGTAGTTGACGATTACGTGTATCTTGGACATGTTCTTTCTTTTGACAATTAACCTCAGAACAAAGAGATCGCTAGGAGAATACTGCTTGGGTGGGCTGCGTTCGGGAAGCTGGAAGACATTCTCCGATCAAAAGAGATACCACAGTGCCTGAAGACTCGTCTCTATAACCAATGTGTCCTGTCCACCATGACGTGAGGTGCTGAGACATGGACGCTCACAGAGAAGACTGCGCACAAGATAGCCGTCGCACAGAGAGCCGTGGAGCGAGCCATGCTTGGCATCAAATTGCAGGACCGTATCCGAAACACTGAGTTACGAAATCGCACCAAAGCTGCAGACGTCGTAAAAAGGGTGAAGAAACTTAAGTGGAACTGGGCAGGACACATGACCAGACGTAATGATAGTAGGTGGTGTACAGCAGTAACTGCGTGGTGGCCGAGACTAGGTTGGCGGAACCCAGGCCGACCGAGGATGAGGTGGACTAACGACATCAGAAATACTGTCGAAAACCAGTGGATGCGAATAGCGAGAGACCGGGGAGAGTGGCATAAACAAAGAGAGGCCTATACCCAGCAGTGGGTCACTCAAGGCTGATGATGATGATGATAATGATGTATGGTAGTTGTTACGACACAATTAAACTCATAAGCTGGCGTGAAGCATAAACAGTTGAGCACTAATCGCGATTAATCCTATGCGTTTGAACTGAGTAACAAGTGGGTTTCAAACTAAGCCAGCGGCACTAATACGTCGCTCAACATGCACGCCTTCTAATTACTGATACGATTGCTAAGTGCTTTAATGATATACACATACGTAATTTACAGATGCTAATGAAGGAACGTGTAAGGTAACAGTCGGCAAAGTAGACTACCAAAAAAAGTTGCGGCCAGCATGATAGCTTTAAAATTTTCATCCCCTTACAACAATAGTAGCACGTAAGTGCTTATACATGAGAAGCATATTTTCAGTAATGACAAAACAGTAGTGCATGTACCGTTCTTTATCGATCGTCAAATTTGACAGTCAACGGTAAAATTTGATAAAATGCTTTTGACCAGCACTTGCTATAATCAACTCTATGGCATTTCGAATCTGACGATCGATAAAGAACGGTACTTGCACTGCGGGCTTTTAACAAGGACTGCGACTGTCTAAGTATTCACTAACCTAATCGATCTTATTGGAAAAATAATGAAGAAGTAATTTACGTTGGACATAGCTCGCCGAGCCTCAACCAACGCGAGCGCAGGCAAATTAATACAAGACAAGTATTGATTACTATGTATACACGTTGGTCAAGTTTAATCGAGCCAATGTCAACCAAGAAGTGCCTCTGATTTGTGCATAAACAAATTCAAACGTGGCGAGAGATCAAGTGGTGGCAAAGCAAGCCAAACACGTTGGCATTGGCCTGGGCTGGGGCTCAAATTTTGAATTGCTTGTATGATATGCTGCACCCAAATATCATTTCGAAAAAAGCTTGCTTCTATAATACTCTGCCAGCTAGGCGAGCGATGAGTAGCAATGGCGATTGGCGAGCAATAAAAAGTTAGCACCTGAAAGTAGCGTATTGCCTTTGCTTTTCCCAGCAATTTTTTTGCTAAAAATGTTTCCGCCCGGGATCGAACCGGGGGCCTTCTGCGTGTTAGGCAGATGTGATAACCGCTACACCACGGAAACTATGAATTTTACAGCCTAATAAGTCTTCATATTATTGTCTTTATCAATAGGACTTCAATATTATAAAATTAATAGGTGCAATAAATTGCTGTACATAATTATCCAATCGATTGATATGATAAAAATTACTACATCTTTTACTTCCAACTAGTGTAACAGAAAAATGGTGATCTAATCGGAATACCTTTGCAATTAGTTAATTTCTTAGTTAATTTAAGTTTAATGTTTAGTGTATAGGTAGGTGTTAAATGTTGTTGAATTTTAATCCTAGATTGTAAGAATACGTACAATCTTTTCCAATGAAGGACTAAGACAAGAAAGCACTTATCTTTGTAGGTGGAAAAATAGTTTTTTTATTATCTCCTCTACTTTTATGAATATCAACACAAAAATTGTTTTAGGTATACCATTCGCAATGTTATTCTAAAGATAATGTCTCATCATCATCATCATCCACAGCCTTCTTTATCCCACTGCTGGGTATAGGCCTCTCTCTTGCTATGCCATCTGCCTCGGTCCTGTGCTAATCTAGTCCAGGTTCGACCCGCGATAGTAATAATATCGTCGACCCATCTTGCAGCTGGACGACCAACGCTCCGCCTACCTTGCCTGGGCCACCAAAGATAATGTCTAGTAAATAAAAACTCAATGATTTTCAATCTCCAAAAATGTAGAAAATATTATGCGAACGAGATAACTCTGGCTGGTGACCGCGGCTTTAATAAACTGATTGGGAATTTCTGTATAACAGTATTAAATTAATTACCTTTGGCAGGAAAACTAAAAAAACTACTGTGAAACAAACAAGGAGTCAAAACGAGAACGGTTTACTGCTATTGAAGAGGTTCACTATATTCACCGGGCTCAATTTTTGCCGATTTTGGCAGGGCTTTAGTTACAAGTAAAGCTAAAAAAACGTGTTATTAAAAAAGATATTATAATAATTTTTCATGAAAAGTATTTATTTTTTATTTTTTATCGTGATTAAGTCCACGTTTGACCACCACCAACATAGGTTGGTGGTCAAAAGTTTGTGAAATCTGGTTGTTTTGGTGTATATTATATGTTTTTAGTTACCCTGTAGATACCCAGTGCTGGGATACAACATCTAAGATGTAATGCAGTTAGCTGGACTGCACTATCGAGTTAGGTGTTCGAAGCTTGGCACCAATCGAGTTACCCGGGTTACGGGCCGGGGAAACTTGGGAGACTCTGCATACCCACAATAGGTAATTGATAGCATTACGAATAAAAAAATATTTTAAAGTAAAATTTGTTTATTAGCTCTTTTTTAAATAAAATAATAAATATTCGGGACATTTTTGCACACACGGTCATCTGACCCCAAACTAAGCAAAGCTTGTGATATGGCTGCCAGAGACTGATATACATACATATATAGGTTTAAATACATACTTAAATAGATATTAACACCCAGATATAGAACAAACACAAATGTTCATCACACAAATGTTTGTCCTAGGTGGGAATTGAACCCACGCCCCTAAGCTCAGAAGGCAGGTTCACTACCAACTGGACCAACGGGCTATCTCTTGATATTGTTTTGGATTATGATGCAGAAATAGTACATTACTGCAGTGCAGTGCAGGTAACATAAGTTCCTAAGGATGAACGTGAAAATGTAGTAGGCATAGCTGAGGCCAATATAATGTGACTCCATAATTGCTCAGTTGATGCCTAGGCTTGTACAGTATTTTTCTCAAATATAGCGTTGAAATTGACGTAAAAAATATTCATGAATATTTTGGAGTAATATTCACTTTGATAAGACATTGCTTAGCCACAAAGTTCGCTTCTCTTTTCTGTGGTAATAGGTGTTCATGTTAGTGCAACATTTTCATTGTGTCAAAAAGCACTTAAAATAAAGATTTAAAAAAAAAGTACCTGCCTTATTCAGCTCCCAAAAATAATGCAAATCAATCGTCAACAGTACCCGGAGTGAGGCACGTAGAAAAAACACCAGATACTTTTATTGGCACATTTAAGGTGGATGAGTATAAACTGGATTTACCCGGATTATGTGGGAATGGTCTTCCAGCGGGGAGAGGGGGTTATATGGAAGGGAGGGGGAGAATATAGAGCCTTAATCTTTGCGAATGCCGTGAGCCTCGGAATTGAATTGGGTCTTATATGTAAATTGTCGCGTGCGAGTAAATAAATAAGTGAATCCATGATTTAGAAGCATTTGTGGAGGATCAGCGGAATGGCTACCTTGTACTTTTTGGGAACGAAATTGAAAACTATTTGCGTGGATTGAGATAGTGGCTGGAAATATGTAAAATGTGGCACTGGTTTAATAATGGTAAACGTTTTTTTGAGCGACGTAGTATCGAGTAAAGTTTGTTGATGGACAAAATGTTCTTTCAATAATGTCAAAAGTATTTCTAGAGCAGTAATTCAAAAACTATATTTCTGAGAAGTTATACCGCGATGAGGGTACTAGCAAAAAGTATCGGGATGAATAACTAGCAAAATGTAAGTAGGTCTATGAAAGGAAAATAAAACTAAATACTACTGCAGGTAAAGAAACAAAAATCTTAGGTGACAACTTAGTGAATTATTTCCACACATTTTGTTCCGGAAAAACTAAAAAGTAGATTATTAGCGTTTCGCCGTACTACAAGAACCTATAGTTTGTTTAGTTCGTTTTGCCCGCCGTCCATCTGTTTGTCTGTCTGTCTGTACGTCTGTCCGTCTGTCCGTCTGTGGGTCTGTCCGTCTGTCCGTCTGTGCGTCTGTCCGTCAGTCAGTCTGTCCGTCTGTCCGTCTGTCCTTCTGTCCGTCTGTCCGTCTGTCCGTCTGTCCGTCTGTCCGTCTGTCCGTCTGTCCGTCTGTCCGTCTGTCCGTCTGTCCGTCTGTCCGTCTGTCCGTTTGTCCGTCTGTGCATCTAAAACAACAACATAATCATATAGCTTTAGTGAACAGCCGTGATAGTTTAAGACTGTGAATTTCAGTTTTAGTATGGATCTTAAATGCAAAATTTTCGAATTAATTTCATTTTCCAAATATCCATGTCCATCATGAAATATAGAAACGTAATAAAATTCAATATGAATAGCTAATAGGCGCATTTAATGCGCTATTAAGGCGCTCGCACACTACGAATACATTACCGGGCGCAAACGATTCCCGATATTTAGGACTAAACACTTTACGGTGGTGATACGTATTTTTATTGACAGTTATTATTTAATATTTCTTCCTGAATTGCCTTACTTTGTTGATTGTAATGTTTGAATGTAACGGTTTTTGGGCAGAGGACGCGCGGACGGTACAATTTATGATTCAAGTAACAGAAAACTTGTTACTTGTCATATTATTTGAATTATTCTTAGCTAGCTGCACATCGCGGTTTCACGGTAACTTGGTATAATTGACTTGCGTTTCACCTGGGGCCTTACGGACAACTGCTATTACGGCACCTAATCCGCTCAGTTGGAAAATCACGCGAACGTGAACCTTAATGCGCCCAGATACGGTTTGCGGTCGCGTGATTTTCTAACCGTTGTCCGTAAGCAGTCTGTTGTACAGTTGTAGAAATAGAAACCGTAATTTGCTTTCGTTTTGTTTTTTTTGGTAGCTATCCAGGCTATAAATACCTTCATAGCTAAATTTTGGCGAAGTTGGGTGAGTTTGAGTGTGAAGAAACATAGACATTTAACTATACACTTGTCTTAAATTTTGCACTCGGTAAAATTTTAGTGTAAGTTATCAATAAAAAAATGTGTCCTTTTAAATTAGATTTTACTCAAATCAATTCATGAGAACACACAAAAAAACACTTAAGTAAAAACACGCGTGTGCAAATACACTTAAGTTATTTTTAACCTTAGCTGGCAAATAGGCCAGATAGGGGGAGGCCTATGTTCAGCAGTGGACGTCTTCTGGCTGATGATGATGATGATGATGGCAAATAAACTAACGGTCCGCCTGATGGTAAGCGATCACCATACCTGTAATAACACCACGGGCATCACAGATACGTTACCGACCTTTAAAGATCTATTAACAGCCTTTTGAAGAACCCTATGTTATAGTTATCCGGAAATGCCGCAGGAAATATAATGCAATATACATATTGTAAGAAAAGAAAAGAAGAAGAAAAAAAAAACATTTTATTCGACACCTATGTAAAAACTTATATCTAAAGGGTACAATCAGTGTAGTCTCGGCATTAATGCTGAAAGTCAAGGACAGATATTATGACGGTATATGTTTGCAGGTATGAGGCAAAAAAGATCGCGTAAAACGCAAAATGTGCGATTTCCGTAAACCCATACAATACAATACAATTCTTTATTAATAACTCCATAGTTACAAGTCAAACTTCTCCAGTACACTTTCTACATCGATGTATATAAACTTATATAAACAGTATATGTTAATAATATTATTATGTGTACATAATTTAAATTAAATAATCTTATTCAATTAAAAATATTATGAGCAAAAATGTATTACAATATATTATGTCAGTATTTCATATGTCAAATTAATTCATTAATAATTATTTTTAACGCAGCTATCTGAAATATTTGGATATATGTGGATGAGCTTTCAGGAGGTGGCGGTATATAATAATGTATGTTATGTACCACAAAGTTTGTTATATGAAGTTATCCAATAAGCAATCACTTTCTCGGAACCAAAAAAAAAACTGCCAAACTTCCCAAATCACCACTCAGTCTCGACTCTCCCTCGTAATATCCCGTTTTATAAGCAATCATTGCGTTCTTAATATTCAATTAGTACTAATTGGAGACGCGATGAGGACTGATACCGGATTAACGACGTATTATTCATTCCGGTAATGGAGTCCGGTTACGGCGACCGTTACGTTTTTACAGTGCGGTGTGGAGCCTGCTTTATTGGCCGGAGTTTTGCTGAGATGATTGGTGATGATATGGCGTATTTATTTGGATTTTATGGTGATGAAGAGAGGTTTCTGTTTTGTCATACTTAGGACTTAACTTAGATCATAGTGTGGACGCTGCAATGTAGGGATACTGGTAATCATAATCATCTTAAGGGCGGCCTCATCTAAATAAGCGAAAAAAAAATAAAGTCGTTCCTTACAAAAAAAAAAAAATTCTCTGTCGACAAAATACTTATTAAACAGCAGATAATTTTTCGCAAATGTTGATAAGTCAAGTTAAGTTTTTTTTTTGTACGTACTTATTGAGAAGATGCTAACTGATTACCAGTCATCATCATCATCATCATCATCAGCCAGAAGACGTCTACTGCTGAACATAGGCCTCCCCCTTTAACCTCCACACTGAACGACAGCCTGCCTTTTGCATCCACTGGATGCCCGCGACTCTCACAATGTCGTCGGTCCATATAGTGGGAGGCCTCCCTACGCTGCGTCTTCCGGTTCGTGGTCTCCGAACCACCACTGCATCAGCATTACTGATTACCAGTAATGCTCTATATTTTTTAAGCCCTCAATAATTTTAAAAAGAGTAAACAGTTTTTCTTCGAAAGTCACGATTCAAACAAAAAATAAATAAATTTTCCGTACATGGAGCTACGGTATAATGTTTCTAACCATAAACCTCAAAAACATTTGATTTACGTACTTTTTTTTTAAATATATTCAGGCCCTCAGGATCACAAATGGGTGCCTGGAAACGGACGAAGGAACCTAAGAAACGCTGACTTTGACCAGTGGTCAAATCTGGCGGGTAACGCACTGTCTGGAAAGATATAGGGGAGACCTTAGCCCAGGTGTGCCCCAGTATAGGTTTACTACAATTTGCGCGGACTCGTAGGTATCTCGTATGCAGCTGTACGATTCAAAGAACTGGAATGGTGATTAGGCAATTTTTGATATTATAAAGGGCCTTTAGTAAGTTGGCTTTACCAAGTTGGTAGAGTTACTTACTAATTCTAACGAAATTCTAACATTTGTTTGTTTTCTAGGTGCCAGTAAGAATTGACCGTCTCAATAAAAAACACATTTTTGTTCACTGGCCACTGACAAACAATAAAATGAACGAGAAATAAAACGCCTCCATACAAAAATTATTATCAGATTGAACGATACCTATCTCTGAGTGGACAAGCACAAAAGTGCTCATAACTCAGATACACAGATATTTATCACGGTAGACACCGCGTGTTCACCTACTTTTAAAGCGTTCTGAAACTTTTTATGGCAAATGTTTGTCAGAATATGGTTGGTTTTGGTATTTGTTAATATCTTCTTTCTGTGTTATTAACCTACTTTGCATGTAGTTATTGTTTGTGGCCGGTGCCTTATGTTGAACCAACGCTTCAATTTGCACACCGCATAATTCAGTTTGACCTCCGTCTTAGCTACTGCCACATCACGCACGCAAGTCAGACATCAATGCAAAAATGACAAATTGCGCCATAGTAAAGTAATTGGCCGTGCGAATAAAACTACAACTAAATTGCTCTTATGACATCTTAGAAGGTACAAAAAATACGGCATGTAGTCGGAACAGCACGGCATGCGGTTTTTATACATTTATTTAGATCACGGGGACCCAGTGACTGGTTCTATGTTGATATAGGTCTGTGCTCAAATATGAGTAGTATTTCGTATTTAGAAAATGGTAGGTCTATTTTGTTACAGAGAAAGTCTCGCTTAGTCAGTAGTCTTTGATGACGCTGTTAGTCTGTGACCTTCTTTTTACGTTCGTCCGTATAATGACATACGTCCATCCATAGCGCGTATTTACATAAATATGTAATAATAAAAAAGTCGTGTTGTCCGTCCGGCCCGTATGTCCACTGTTATCGTTGGCCCCGACTATTAACTTATGAAAATAAGCTACAATAACACTTTGTTTATTTTGCGTTATTCCTTGCCAGGGAAATATGCGATGGACGGAGGAAAGGGCTAGCCGATCTCAAACTTTCGTAGGGTTTTCATATTTTTGTGAGAATTTATTACTTTGTGCCAAATAATTTCTACCAAAAATACAGCTTTGTGTCAGAAAAACGTATGTAAAAATACTGACAAAATATTGATAGAACTTGCAGTAAAAACTTACTGCCTTACAAACGGTACTTATAAACGTTACTTAAGTTAAACAAAACCTAAAATTGTTCTGTCTCGTTTTCACCTGCGACAATTTCCGTCAACGAGAAGTTGGCAGCAATTTTAAGCATTGCTTAACTTTTAAGTAACGTTTATAAATAAGACCGTGAAAGTTTTTTTTGCAAAACTATGTTTCCGCCCGGGATCGAACCGGGGGCCTTCTGCGTGTTAGGCAGATGTGATAACCGCTACACCACGGAAACGCTGGCGAGAAGGTTGAAATACGCTAGTGGAACTTACGTCACACCTTTATGACGCATACGTTTCTGAGTGAAAGTAAACTACTTTGGATTACTGCCACTGATTGCGTATCTTAATTTATGGCATGATGATTAACTTGTCGTTTCATAAATATTGGTCACCGTTATTATTCGAAGTTATCATTGTACGCAATAAAGAATAAAGTAATAAATATCTAGCAATACCAACGTGTAAAGGGACATGCGTATTTATTTTTAAACAGCTTGTTCCTAAATTGGTAACATTACAAAGAAAAAAAAAAAAAAATTCAATATTGGTAATTACTTGGTAAAATATTGTTCTAGTTTTAACTGTTTTATTCACGTATTATTTTAATTACACAATAAAAAAAAACTATATTCTAAAACTACATACCTACTTAAAAATAAATTATAATAAACAGAAAACTAAACTAATAAAATAGACATTGACAGAAGTAAAAACTTTACGTCACATTAGCCTGTCGGTGACGCAAACCCACAAATTTTTCCACCGCCAAAAATCGCTAAACATGGCTAAAGATGTTTTCACTTCAAAAACTAATGATTAGAAAGAAAGAAAGAAAGAAAGAAAGAAAATAAATTTTTTTCGACACCTTTACAAAAAACTTATATCTAGAGAATACAATCAGTGAAGAGTAAAGAGTACATTTATCTAATAGAACTCTGCCCGCAGGCTTCGTTCCCAAAATGCTGGTCACATTGCCGCGTTGGATTGTAATACTGCAGTGCAAGTACCGTTCCTTATCGATCGTCGAGATTGTCAAATTGGATAAAATGCTATTAGATCAGTACTCGTTATGATCTATTGTATGGTGTTTTATCGAATTTGACGATCGATAAATAACGGTACTTGCACTGCTGATCCATTGCGCATGGTATATCCACAGGCCAGTTTTTTTTTGTCACGGGATGCTTCGACCGGACGTGTAGATATTTTGTTTTAAATATTTTAGCACCTGACCCAACGGTACTCAATACTCAATCATTTATTGCATAATTATTATGAAGTTCACATACAGATGTTAGGTAGCATGTTTAAATTAGGTAATACATAACAATAACCCTGATTGGGTATGGAAATATAGTGCGGAGCGGATCGATTTATTCCATAATTGATTTGTCTTCTAAATACTCGTTTAAGCTATAATAACATTTTGCTAGCAATATGTTTTTTAGGGTTTTGTCAAATTTATTTTCATTTTCTATATCCTTTATCTGTACTGGTAGTTTATTATATATTTTGTTGGCCATTGGATTTGGGCTGGAGCTATGCATTGCTAATTTAGATGTCGGTAAGATTAATTTATGTTTGTAGTTAGACCTTATTCGATAGTTTCGGTTTTCAACTAATTTTCTAAAAAAATGTAAGTACTTTCTAACAAATTTACAGTTTTCAAATATATATAGAGAGGCGACAGTTAAAATTTTATATTGAATAAAATATGGTCTATGGAAATTTGGTATACTGATGTCTGGGAGTTTGATATTGGCGAGGATACGGATGCATTTCTTCTGGACAACAAAGAGATCTGTGGCGTCTACACTATTGCCCCAGAGAGTGATGCCATAGAATGCCATATGATGGTACTAAAGTTTTGATCATAAAAGGCTCAAATATGTACCCACCGTCTAGGCTACTCTATTTGCACGATTTGCCTGCGTATTTAACCGCCACACTAGCTTTATTTTGCGTATATTCATGTGTTACATCCGACGAGTCACGATTTTATTTTAATTAATTAATGTATGTGGTGTTTTTACCATTAGAATCACTACGAAAGGTATATGTATAACTAGCGACCCGCCCCGGCTTCGCACGTAAATGACACCCGTGTGAAGCCGGGCGGGCGGGTCGCTAGTTAATAATAAATTATGAAAGTAAAGTTATGAAGGATAACTTACCTACATATATACATACTACTTATATTCGACTATAATTGTTAATAATCCTGAATAGATCTTGATAATATCAATTTTATATAGAAGAAAACTGATGGCCTTTTGGAAAAAACTCTGAGTCACGCAGCGGGTAATGGAGAGAGCTATGCTCGGAGTTTCTTAGCGCGATAGAACTATCCCAAAACGTGGATATTCGCCAAAGAACCAGCTTTGAGGTGGCAATGGGCAGGCCACATCGCTCGAAGAACTGATAACCGATGGGGAAGCAAGGTTCTTGAGTGGAGACAACGAACCGGAAGACGCAGCGTAGGTAGACTTCCCACTAGATGGACCGACGACATAGTGATGGTCGCGGGCATCCAGTGGATGCAGATGGCGGGCTGTCGTTCAATGTTAAAGGGGGAGGCCTATGTTCAGCAGTGGACGTCTTCTGGCTGATGATGATGATGATAGAAGAAAACAGTTGAACTGATAGTATCAGTCTACTCTAGGCCAAAACATCCGTGTAAGTGAACAGCGTCTTTTTGAAGGGGTCAATAGGCAATTTGTCTAAAGTTTGAGCACCACATCCTATAAGTTTTTGAAGGAATATGTTTAGAAAGCCCACGGCGTCGTACGGACGGACACGCCTAATGGATGTATAGAGTAAACACGGCACAATACCTACTGTTTTGATAGCGGGTTATCGGAATGAAATTATCTCGGGGGTTTATTCATGCCAGATAAATACGTAGGTACTAACGGTAGTAAATTATTATTTATTTCTTTTATTTTATTGATTGCACATTGCACAATGTTTCTTAGAACTTAGCTTAGTAACTTAATAAAAATAAAATAAAATAAATAATTATTCGGGACATTTTTGCACACACGGTCATCTGACCTCAAACTAAGCAAAGCTTGTGATATGGCTGCCAGAGACTGATATTTAAACCTATCATCATGATGATGATGATAGGTTTAAATACATACTTAAATAGATATTAACACCCAGATATAGAACAAACACAAATGTTCTTCACACAAATGTTTGTCCTAGGTGGGAATCGAACCCACGCCCCTAAGCTCAGAAGGCAGGTTCACTAACAACTGGACCAACGGGCTATCTGACTTAATGTAGCGCCACCAATGGATTGACTAATAGTCCACATGCAAATAAAAAACACCTGGCGCGTGTATTTTTATATTAAAATTGCTATCAAAAATATGCATAATAATATTACGATTTAAATAGCAGTATGAAAAATTTATCTTTAAAATAATACTACCTAAAGCCTTCGACCAAAATAAAATGAATGGAAGGGCCCAGAAGAAGCGCATTTTTGAAAATTACAAAATGAGCGCTGGCGCTCACTTCGTTTCAGTCGGTCTCTAGCCGTAAGAAGTGCGACACCAGTCTATTGTTACATGATAACGAAACATCTGACAAAATTATGCCTTCGTGTGGTTTCCTGAAGTGTAAATACACAACAAAAATCCGCTATCTATTTTTTGTAATAAATGTACATGGTTATAATTTGGTGTTGAAGTATATGTCCGACAGTTTTGACTCGTTTTTACTGAGCAAGTTCCATGGTTATGGCCTGTCTATTCATTTTATTTTGGCCGAAGCCTAAAGCCTAAATAAGGAATAACAAAATATGTACTTATATTTTTTTTTTTATATCTCGGTTTTTTTTTTAATGGGCAAGTGCCTTTATTAACTAAACAAAATACAAGCCAAAACTAACACTACAAATACAGTTAGACTGCCCATAGACCGTTAAAGGACTAAAGACAATCCAAATGCTGAAGCCCACTACCAGTAGGCAGCGTACCCAGCACACTGGCGGCATCACCATATATATTATGGTACAAGTTTTTTTTTTTTCAGGAAGTTTAAATCAGGACTACGCTTCCAAAAATAATAAGCTTCTTTCAAGCCTCAGAATGGAAACATCTCAATTTGAATTGACTCACCAATCAACTACGAATAAAAAAAGTCCTTGGAACACTGTAACCCTCACTTGCATACAATTACTTAATTCGCCACTTTCTTTCGTCGAGGGTCCTCACGCGACCCTCAATCTCACTTTGTAATCTTTTCCTCTCGGTAACCTTCAATTTGTGCCTGAGCTTATTGCGTGGACTTGCGTAGTTTTTAGATCTATACATAAATATACACAAATAAATAAAATTGAAGTTTCTGTTTTTAATGTCAAAATAATAGTTTTTTCTAAATGCAATAAATCATCATCATGCTCAGCAGCCAGAAGACGTCCACTGCTGAACATAGGCCTCCCCCTTTAACCTCCACACTGAACGACAGCCTGCCTTTTGCATCCACTGGATGCCAGCGACTCTAAACGACACTTTAAATGCATAATACATACAAATAAATAATTGAAGGTTTTTTTTAATAGGGTTGCGTTTGACCGCTAACTCGGCTGATGTAAAGCGATGATGCGGTCTACGATGGAGCACGCTTGTCTAGAAGAAACCAATTCACTCGTGATTAGAAGACACCCAGATTGTAACTTTCGGGGAAAACCCATTCAGGCAGTGCATTCCACAGACTAGCAGTTTGTTTAATAAAAGTGGGATCAAAGCGCTTCGTACGGGTTTTCGGAATATCAACCATAAGCTAATACATATACTTCAATATCTGATTGAAACCATGTACAGTACATTTGTTACAAAAAATAGATAGCGGTTTTTTGTTGTGTATTTACACTTCGGAAAAGCACACGAAGACATTATTTAGTCAGGTGTTTCGTTATCATGTAACAATAATCTTGTGTTGCACTTCCTACGGCTAGACACCGACTGAAACACAGAGAGCGCCGACGCTCATTTTGTAATCTTCAAAAATGCGCTTCTACTGGGCCCGTCCATTCATTTTATTTTGGTCGAAGGTTTAAATAAATAAATAAATAAATAAATATTCGGGACATTTTTGCACACACGGTCATCTGACCCCAAACTAAGCAAAGCTTGTAATATGGCTGTCTGAGACTGATATATATACATATATAGGTTTAAATACATACTTAAATAGAAATTAACACCCAGATATAGAACAAACACAAATGTTCATCACACAAATGTTTGTCCTAAGTGGGAATCGAACCCACGACCCCAAGCTCAGAAGGCAGGTTCACTACCAACTCGACCATCGGGCTATCGACTACGGGTCTGTGCTACCGTTTTGTGTAACCCTGTATAGTTGGCATTCTGATCAGCTCCGAATAGTAAACAATAGTAGGCACTAAGTGATGGGTATAGCCGTAGTTTGGCGTCGTGAGTTCATCACCATGATTAGCCAGCGCCAGCCATGATGGCTCCATGGCTGGCGATGGTTTACGGTGCTCGGATAATGTTCGCGGGCGCCGGCGGAGCGCTACGTGCGAAGATTACGCAGGGCCTCCTTACAGATGTAGGGCTTCAGAGGGCAGGGACGGTTTGGGTGAACATTCATGAAAATTTATCGGGTAAAAATCAAATTTGATTCTTGTATATATTTTTTCAATTCTACTTAAAGTATTTACTCATCTTAATATCTAACTATCAAACTAGGCAAATAGAGATTTTTTTAAATAAAAAAAACAAGCGCCTTTTGGTTTGACAATTTCTATACTTAATTTTGTTAGTGCACTTACTCATTTTAAAGCCTGTTTTTCTATACTAATATTATAAAGAGAAAAGATTTTATTGTTTGTTTGTTTGCATTGAATAGGCTCCAAAACTACTGAACCGATTTGAAAAATTCTTTCACTAACGGGAAGCTACACTATCCCCGGGTGACATAGGCTATAACCTATACCCGTTCGAAGCTGGGGCCGCTAGTCTTTTATAAATATGCACACGTAGGTATTATACAAACAAATAAATGTTATGATACAAATGCGAAATGTATTTATTATAACTTAAAAGAGTTACAAAGTACAACAATAAGAACGTTATAATTTATATCGTATCATTATCGTCATTATCGTATCGTGTAATTATGTTACTTGGTTAAGATATATTTTACAAGGTTTTTCCATTTTCCCTGAGTACGTCCCCGTGTGCCGCACCTCCTTTTCATTTCATTCCAGCCAGCGAAGGATAACCATAATGAATATCTTCGGCTCCTCCTCCTCCTCAATAGTTCTCAGCATCAGGGTTTTTATCCGCCAGTTAAGCAGATCTACATAATGCTGACTTACTGAGACGCAAACTTTTTCTGCGATTTTTTTGTGTTGAGCAATTTTAAGAAATTATAAAAAGGAAGCGCTCTATGTTCATCAGTATAGTTAGTAATAGTAGATTATACAACAAATGAAAAAAAGAGAATTTAATTTAAGGGACTAAGTTGGATCCCGAGCAACGAAGGATTCTAGAGGCTTTGGCTAACTAACGTTGGAGGGATATTTTTTTATTAATTTAAATTGGATAGCTAACTGGAATAGCTACATTCAGCCAGCCAGTAGGTAAGTTCAGGACGTTTTATTTATTTTTGGACATTATTTTGTGCTTGTCCAAATTCAAAATGTTTTTATTTACTCAGTGGCTAAAAAGAGTTTTATTCACTGTTATCGATGTTCTTTTTTGAGTGGAAATGGTAAAAACTTTTTATTGTTCAGACCTTGAATTGTTTATACCTGAAAAAGAAAGACATACGTAGGCGACAGTAAGTCAAAGGTGATAGTGTGATGAGCCGATGATGATGTAAAAAGTGCCATCTGAGAAAAAAACATTACCTTTAGAAAATTTGCTATGTTGTATTTTTAACCACCATTATTTATTATTTGTTGTTATACTTTAGAGTGTGTACTATAATTATACCAAGTTTGACGTTTGTACGTATTACCGTTTTTACATTAGAGCTAATACAAAACTACGTAAAAAAAAAGATGTTTGTTGTATGTCGTTTTTGTTTTTAGACATTTTTTATATTTTTTTTGTTAATCGCCGTAACCCGTAACATTACATACTCTGTGAAATTTTCAACTGTCTATCTATTACGGTTCTTAAGATAAAGCCGTTTAAAAGTAGGACAGACGGACGAATGGACAGACAGACAGACACAGACATCGTAGGCTTAGTAATAGGGTCCCGTTATTTCCCTATGGGTACGGAACCCTAAAAGCTATGTAAACAAATATTGACAATCAATTTTAACCTCTTCTTCTATTCTACTATCTACTTCTATTTTTTTAATGAATTAATTAAGAGCCTTTATTAACTAGGTAAGCAAATTTCTGATTGACGTATCAATTTGAAACTGCAAGTAAGTATAATTATGTAATCCGGTTGACAAATACAATAATTTGGTAATTCTACTTGATCTGACGATGGAGCCTGGAAGTAGATGGAGAATTCTTCAATAGCTACTAGTAAACCCCTCGAGTTGGGCTCATTTGGTTTGATGCCAAAAGCGCAACTTTTTTGCATTGTACCAAATTTAATTTGTATGTTCTCGAATACAATAAAATACCTAACAAATACATGCAAATGGTGACAAACAGGCGTATGCGTTCGAAACGCACAATATACTTTTATGGGTTCAGGAAAACTCCAAATCCGCCACTTTACGTTTGCTGATAAACTTTTCCAAATTCAACCTTATTAGATAGTATTTTCGACTCAACAAAAACTTTAACAAATTTTCCAATGATAAAAAGGTTACAGTTTTGAGTGTGCACTTTAAAAGTGGGAATGTGAATTGTATTTCAGTTCAATAAGGTTTTTAAGAAGGTATTTTATAAGATTGTCAAAGGAAGGTGTGTTGAAGATATTGTTTCACGTGTTTTATGAGGTGACTCGAGATGCCGCGGGGTTCCTGGGAGGCATTTTTGAGTGTTTCCCTTTATTATAGTGTGAGGTGGAGGTTGTGTTTGATTGTCTGTAAGTCATGACCTGCTGTTTTGTTTATGGTTTTGCGTTTTGTATTGTTTGTTTGGGAATTTTATTTCGCGATTCAGATATGGAAGAAATCATTGTTGGGGATCCATCCGAAATCCGTCGAAGAACAAAAGTCACGGATGTCAGAAAACCGTATCATGCGAGTCAAGTGGCACTGGGCAGGGCACGTGGCTAGGCGTGGTGATGGCAGGTGGAGTAGAGCCCTGACAGAGTGGTTACCAATAGTGGATAAGCGTTCCGTAGGCAGACAACCAGCCCGATGGGTCGATGACATCAGGCACATCGCAGGTCATACGTGGATGAGATTAGACCAAGACAGGGATCAATGGCGCAAGGGAGAGGAGGCCTATACCCAGCAGTGGGTTGATACAGGCTGACAATGATGATGATGATGATGATTGTTGTGGATATAGTATGATATTTTAAAAAGTATTTATTATATTTAAAGCGGATGATATTAATATTTACGTAATGACTAAATGATTTGTCAAGATCTGACTAGACGTCGTTTTGCTAAGCGCCCCTTAATCCGGTAGCCTCAAATAGTTACAACCTTAGTATATTTCCATGATAATGTTACTTACTATCACTAGTATATACCTATTAATGGCTGTAATTTAAAATAATTATTTAAAACTATGTATATATTTTTGTGCTGTTGGTCTTAAATAAACATAAAAAATAAAAAATAAAAATAAAAATAGTATTTTATTTTTATTAAATGTTACCATTCTTCGAACACACCGCCTCGACAAAACAGCTGTAGTTAAAGGATTAGGTTAAAAAGTCAGGAGTCAATAAAAAAAACTTGTTTTTTAAATAATAAAATATTTTAATAAAAATAAAATACTATTTTATTTTTATTTTTTATGTTTATTTAAGACCAACAGCACAAAAATATATACATAGTTTTAAATAATTATTTTCAAACAATACAAAACGAGTTTCAGTCAGATTCGTATTTCAACAACTAAGACAAAATGGGGGAAAAAATTTAAACCTAATTCACGGAGAGTGGGATTAAACCCCTATTTTTCCCACTGGAACATTTTCTTACTATAACAAAAATAATATTAATATTAATATAAAAATTATAATTATATATAATAATTACTTAATATTTTCAAATTTTTTTTTTTTTATTGGGATCACCTTTGAGATATAGGATTCAATAAAATACCCATCAAAATCGGTTCACATTCAGCGAAGATATCACAAAAAAATACAGTTGAATTCAGAATCATCATTTTTAAATCGGTAAAAAAAATATATTGATCTAATAAAATACAATTTTACAGTTGGGTTAGTCTCTGGCTCGTATTTTTGGCCTATAACCTCTAATAAAAGAGCTATGTAGGTATGCACCGAACATAGGCAACAAACGTAGGTAGATGTGCAAATTGCTAGTAGATGCGACTGCGACAGTTTCCAGTTCAAAACTCCGCGGCTGCCGTTGACACTGGCTCGTGTCCGGCACTGATAGAAACACAGTAGAACGGTAGAACTGACTGCAATTTTCAATAAACTAAACATAATTATGTAAGTGAATCATTGGGTCAAAACTACGGCACAGTGTATACTGTGCATGTGTAAAAACAAAAACACGCAGTCATTATCAAAGGTGTCAATCGGTATTTCTTAATTTAGATAAGATACACCAATACAACTTTTATATAGTATTAGCTTCGCCCGCGGTTTCACCCGCGTAGTGATGAAAATTGGCGATGATGCTGATGAAAACCTGTCTGTCTCCTGGTCTTAGCTACCTCCTCACCAATTTTCAGCTTAGTCGGTTCAGCCGTTCTTGAGTTATAAATAGTGTAACTAACACAACTTTCTTTTATATATATAGATAGATTAAGTCCCTGTTAGCATATTTTTTTTTGCTTAATAGGTGGTTTTCTGACAGCTGGGGGGGAACATAATTCTACAACCATCGATAGAAGGCGCTGATGACACGTGATTCACATTTTTTTCATATTTTCCAATGAAATAGCAAATGTTTGTTAGAAAAGAATAACCACAAAATACCTATTATACTTACTACGAAATAAAATAACACAAAAACAAGCATGACAGACAGTGTCAAACAGACAGATATATAATGGGGAGACACTGCTTATTTATCACGCCAGGTGGCGCATTATCGCTGGTGTTGTTTCACTGTCAATAGTGTCAAATATCAAACGATAATTTTAGTAATTACACAATAATATATCGCTATGTATTAAAACATGCCTCTGTGCAGTGCATTTCAGTGTAAAAATAAAGGTAAACACACCGTTTTCCTTCCGATGAGAAAAATAATATTGATAATTTTATTGCATACTTACTTTGCCACAAGATCAACTTTTTTACCAGCTAAGGAAGCATTTATTTTCTTAAATCTTTTTTTAATTTCGCCACTGTCATTAGAGAAAACTTTTTACTGTTTAAAAGCAAAGTTTGTTTTTATTGTTTCATTCAAAAGCAATGTTTATAACCTTTGAGGTTATATAAACCACAAAAGACAGTACCAGCGAAGGTGGCGCCATCTGAGATTAGTTTTGCCTATGGCTTCCCATTGGCGTCGATTCTGTCATACCGCTAACTAAACTTAACCAATCTGACAGGAATAAAATTATCAGCGTCTCTTTTCATTTCAGTATGTCAGAAAAGGATGAAACCCATTTTAGAGCTGTCCAACTTAGTTTAGTTTAGAGAATATAGAGTATAGAGAATAGTACATCAGAACCGACGTCATTGTCTGTCTATGAGAATAAGCAAGTTTTTTTTATGCGTCGCCACTGACACCATGTTCCGTGACTTTTATTATACACTAGCGGTCCGCCCCAGCTTCGCACGGTTATAGATTATAGCCTATGTCACCCGGGGATAGTGTAGCTTCCCAACAGTGAAAGAATTTTTCAAATCGGTTCAGTAGTTTCGGAGCCTATTCAATGCAAACAAACAAACAATCAAATATTTTCTCTTTATAATATTAGTTATATTTTATAGTTATATTATACATAAGTACAATAAAAATTTACTTTAAAAGTTTTTTGTATTAACCAATCTTCAGATCCATGTCTCGTTAACGCCATGTCTATGAGTCTTATTTCATTGTTGTCCTTTTCGAAGTTTAGTTTATTTGTGAAGTACACAAATAGTTGCCAGTGCAATTCTACTCTGTCGTAGGTCTGCGTCCACAAATGATTAGACATAGGTCGGGCGCGATCCACCGGACTGTAAAGAGATCTGTGGCTGACGTTACCGTTGCTACGTTGATTCTGATATGAGAGTTTAAGTAATAAAAATAATTAGGTATATTTACAATTTTCTAGCTTTTGGCCTCGACTTCTCCCAATTTGTGAATAAAACATAGCCTATGTCACTTAAGGAAAGTCTAGTTTTCCATAAGAAAAAAATAATCGGCATTCTATTTAAGGAATATAGTAATAACTTCTCAAACAAAGCGTCTAGTATATTATGTGGTAAACAGCATTAAATAGTACACACAATCAGATCAAAACAGCTTTTATATTGTTTAAACTAGTGATTATATATGGGGCAAATGTTGCCTTCAAACATTAAGACAAGTTAACTCAAAACAAGTTTTTTTTTAAATTATTTTATAAAAAAATTAGTAATATCTGAGTTAGCAGTTCCTTGAAGTCATCAAGCAAAGGATATAATTTTTTTTGTAAGTGTTTGTGAAGCGATATTTACGCAGACTGTGACCGAATTAAAAAGTTTTTTATTTTTATTTTAAGAAATATTCCACGTCTATGCGTACCCCGTTTATTTAATTTAACCCACACCCTGTGAAGTCGATTTTAATTATTGTTGTAATAATACTTTTTATATGAGTAGTTACAATAATGGAATATATAAGAGATTTTTTGTGTAAAATGCTGTTGGTTTTCCAATAAATAAATAAACTTTTATTGTGCACATTGCACAACTGTGGTAACAAAGATCTTGAAATAATTATAAATATCAATAGTCATTTATACGGACATACAATAAATATGTAAGTGCGTACCTACTTAATTAAAACAAATCTATACTAATAAAGTAGTAGTAGTAGTTTCTATCTATCTATCTAAAGAGGAAAGATTTGACTGTTTGTTTGTTTGCATTGAATAGGCTCCGAAACTACTGAACCGATTTAAAAAATTCTTTCACTGTTGGGAAACTACAATACCCCCGGGTGACATAGGCTATAATCTATACCCGTGCGAAGCAGGGGTGGACCGCTAGTATATTATAAAAAAATAGATAGGAACTATGGTAACAATACAGTCTAATATTTTGATCAGCAGTTTCACTAGCTATAGGTACCTAGCTGGGTAGCTAGGTTTACATTATAGTATACTAGCTGCGCCCCGCGGTTTCACCCGCGTAGTGATGAAAAATGGTGATGATGATGATGATGAAAAGTTAGGCTACTTTTCATCATCACCATCACCATTTTTCACTCTCTGGCTCTTGAACTATACCCATGCAAAAAAATCAGGTCGATCCGTTGCTCCGTTGCAGCGTGAAAGAGGAACAAACATCCATACATACAAACTTTCGCGTTTATAATATTTGTAGGATTTTGATAATAATCGTGCCTTCTACTCACACATGTCTAAATACATAGGTATGTCTAAACAATACATTTACGGACTGATAGAATCAGTCCTCCTCGCTTGTCAGCTTTAGAAACAAGAATCACTTCCCTCCACTATCAATTAAGACAGTATTCACTGAATTGGAATGTATGCCGGTGAATTTCCGAAAGCAGGGTTACACCCTCTTATTTTCCAAATTCTTAGGTCCGATTCTATTTTCTTTCCTACCATATTATATTCATAGGTCGAATTCATTTCATAAAAGGTCACGCTCATCAGCCAGGGGTCTTAAGGCTACCTGTTTTAAGCGATTCTGTTTAGGTGATGCGAAAAGTTGCACGACCGCAAACCGTATCTCGGCGCGTTCGCGTGATTTTCAGCACTGCGCTGTTTCGAGCCTGCGTTAAGAGATAGCCGTAAGTAAAGGACCCTTACTTAGCTTCTTTTCAACATTTTCTAGATAAAAACAACTAAGTGAAAAAACAAAAAATAACATTGTAAATATTATAAAGCAATTTTCTTGATAATAATTATTTTATAGGATGGCGGAAGAGATCGAAATAAATTTTAGTATTATTTCTCTTCCGCCAATATAAAACATATCAACATAGGTACTATATAATTTACTAAATAAAATAAATCATTTTTTAATACTGTATCATAGTATCTTTAGTTCGTTCAATTACCGTTTGGCGTCGTGATGCTCCCAATCATGACTGTAGTAGATCCGAAAAATCTGTATCCACATCTTTGAAGGTCCCCCCGCCTGATAAATTCCGTCATAGATATTCGTGCCGAACACTTTTGACACTAAACTTGTTTGGTCTATCTTCTTTTGTCTTTTTCCTTCCATTTGCTAATCGCTATTAGTTTCTGCAGATTGTCAGAGGGTTTTTGGGCAATGTGGCCGAAATAATGCAGCAAAGTTATGAAGACAAATTTTCGATAGTCTCTTTGTAATCTTTACTTTTGTACTAGATAGGAGAGCAAAAACGCAAGGCGCAGGGTCTATTGCTCCCGCCCGTCCCAACCATCTAATTGCCTGGTCACGTGTGCAGCTTGTCTAGTGACTTATGTGCTTCCTTCCGGCCACGTGCTTGCATTTGAGTATACATTTCCTAGGAGAATGTATACTCAAAGGTGGTTGCTAAAAACCAGACAAATATTTTGAGAGGCGCTAGAACTACCGGTGTAAAGTTGGCAACCAACTTAAGCTGTCATATATAATCCGACTAAATTAAAAGAAACAACCACATTCCACAGCGCACTGTTTCTTTCTAAAGAAATTTTATTTTGAGCCTTTGAAACTATGATGAACCAATGTAGTTTTATTACAGAAACAAAGATCATTTGCGACAAAAATTATTCTGTATAAGCGTAGACTATTATCTATTCAAGCAATCGACAACTAAAACATAAGAATTTGTTATGATTTAGGCGCTGAAAAGAGTGCCCCAGACGCTAATTTTGTCAAAATAATATTACTAAATAACGCTCAGGAGTTAGATGGATTAAGGGCCCACCCTCTCTCTCTGAGAGAAAACCGAAAATGTCCCAGCAGTAGGAACATAAAATAATAATGATAATGTAAACAAATATTGCTAAAGCTTCAGCAAAGCTGCAGCAGCAGAAGGTTAATAATGCACACAAGCATGAGGTTAGGACAGCAACAGAATTTAAATACCAACGCGTTGCTATACTTCCTTCTTAAGAAGGGTTTTATAAACTTAACACGCGACATCGAACTCTTCATCATTAGGCAAAAAAAAAACATTTAGTATGGCTTGAAAAATTTCTAGATCATTAAACATGATTAAATTAGAAATAACAAACTCAAAAATAATCCTGAGCTTATTTTGGTATCTGATTTCGAGGTAAAAGCAAAACTTGACATTGTTACAAAAATCAAAATAGAAAAAAAAAACAACAACGTCAAAACCAGAAAGTTTTTGATCCTATGTTTAAGGATGTTTGTGTTATAACGTGACTAAAAGAGCAAGACGATCACCTGATGGTAATGGTTATGTCTGCTCATAATATTGCGTAAAAAATTAAATGGCAAAACTATACGTATAATTGAATCAGGCAAAGGTTTACTTAACATGAATATTATTTCTAGTACAAAACTTAAAAAAAAGTGTGTTGAGTTTCCTATAAATACATTTCAGAAATAAGGACCTAGGATCATCAGGAGGAGAAATCAGGTGTTTCTCATAATAATCATCTCTAGTATACGACCACAAACTAGGTAAAGCTACTACGTAGCCCAGACTTGTAGTTACCATTATTTTCAATGGAAACAATTCGGTCAAATGTCTGAAGACCGGGGTGAGGAATTGGCAATTATTGCCGCATTATTTTTGCTAACCGACCCGATTCGGGTTTCCGGGCCGGGATATTTTTGCTACATCAACACGTAGCGCGGTTTTAAATATTTTTAATAGACAATTATAACACGAGCGCAGAAACGTAGACGGATCGCAAGCTTAGTCGGTACTGACGTGACACTCAGTGCCTTCAGGGGTCGTGTTTTTACATAAGACGTTTTCATCAGATGTAGTGACTGAACGTTCGCCCCTCAAAGCAAATAAAAATACAGAGGCAATACGGCGCACTGCCAAAGTGGCGCCAAAATCGCACTACGTGAATTTCCAATAAATACACGACTCACGCACACATACGCATTCAACACTACGTGAATTTCTCGTCAGAAAATTGTACTGGCAACACTTCGACTACGCACACATGTTTCAAAAAGTGGCTTCACTTTTCGTGTTCGCTGTAGTGACTCTGTATTTTTATTTGCTCTGAGTTTGCCCCACATTAAAAGTCTAGTTATAGAAAGTCTTTGTGTACGACGAACCGATACGCTAGAGATTCATGTAAGAAACCGATTTATAAATAACTAGCGACCCGCCCGCCCGACTTCACACGGGTGTAATTTACGTGCGAAGCCGGGGCGGGTCGCTAGTTATATATATAAACCTTCCTTGAAAATGTATCTAACTGATGGTGAAAACCGTATCAAAATCCGTTGCGTGGTTTAGAAGTAGTTAGCGGTCATACAGACATACAGACAGACAGACAGACGCGGAAAGCGACTTCAATTTATACTATGTAGAGATACTAGCGACCTACCTAAGCCTACTGTATGGTAACAAACTACTAAGTATTTATGGTATACTAGCGACCCGCCCGCCCGGCTTCGCATGGATGTAATTTACGTGCGAAGCCGAGGCGGGTCGCTTATTACATATATAAACCTTCCGTGAAAAAATATCTAACTGATGGTGAAAACCGCACTAAAATCCGTTGCGTGGTTTAGGAGGTTTAGCGGCCATACAGACAGTCAAATGCGGAAAGTGACTTTAATTTATACTATGTAGAGATATAGAGATATGCCTACAGATACGAGCACAAGTAAAAAAATATATCAGATATTTAGTTCGTTTTTTTTTTTTTTTTTTTTTTTTTTTAGGTCATAGTTGGCAAACAAGCAGACGGGCTGCCTGATGGAAACCAGTCACCGTCGCCTATGGATACTTGTAGCACCAGAGGCATCACAAATACGTTGCCGACCCTTAAGAACTCGATTAACTCGCCTTTTGAAGAACCCCATGTTGTAGCTTGGTATGATCCTGCGGAGCATAAATAAATAACGAATCACACTATGTGACTACCCATTGAACAATACGTAATGGCATGAAGGCACGTGAGTATGAAATCACATCACCCTAGGGAGGGAAGTCATGTCGAATGAAACGCCTTGTGTGGCAGTGACATTGGCATCGGTATGGCTAATCGACAGCAGCGAGGGGACAATGGCTATGAATGCTGGGAAGAAAAAATATCAGTTCGTTTATATAACTACTTAATACTTTTACATGGTTATTGATAACTGCGACCAGAACCACCGGAACTGGGCAGCAGCGTCCTATTATCCCGTTATCATATCGATAGCCCGTTGGTCTAGTTGGTAATGAACCTGCCTTCTGAGCTTGGGGGCGTGGGTTCGATTCCCACATAGGACAAACATTTATGTGATGAACATTTGTGTTTGTTCTATAGTTCTATATCTGGTTGTTAATATTTATTTAGGTATGTATTTAAAATTATATAGGTATGTATGTATATCAGTCTCTGGCAGCCATATCACAAGCTTTGCTTAGTTTGGGCTCAGATGGCCGTGTGTGCAAAAATAACCCGTTTTTTTTTTTTTTTTTTTTATTAGTACACAGTGAACTTACTGCGATCCTCAAGCTGCCTGCCAAGCGTGTGGATTATGGCAATATCCCTATCTAAGAGGGAAGCCTTTTTCAGCAGTGGACGTTTTCTGGCTGATGATGTGTGTGACGCGATTGATAGCTAAAGAAATAAAATATGATTATCAAATTAAAAAAAAGCCTAAATAGACCAAAATGCTGGCCGATATCTTGCACAACGTATTAGCATTACAATTCAACGCGGCATTGCGGCCAGCGTGTTGGGTACGATGCCTGCTGGCAGCGGTTCATTAGATTAGTTTAGTTTTATATTTATGTCTAATTTGTTCGTATTTTTTCAAGTTGTTTTCACAATTTTTTTCCGTCATAGGTCATTGAGGCGAACATTCCATCTTTACGTCGCAAACTTTAGTAAAGTCCGCACGCAGCGTTTCCAAAATTACTTCCTAATACGAACTGCACAGGAATGAAATGCGTTCCCTGCCTCGGTGTTCCCTGTAAGGTACAACCTGGGTCTCTTCAAGAATAGAGTGTATAGGCACCTCATGGGCAAGCGTGCCCCAGCTTAGACCGCATCGTCACTCACCATCAGGTGAGTTGTGGTCAAATGCTAGCCCATTTCATCATAAAGAAAATGCTTAATTTTTCTGTGCTTATATATTTCGATATTATCAATTAAAAAATTATCGAATGAAACATGTCGGAACTATCAGCGATCATATAAAAAAAAAACGGATTGAATTGGGAACCCCCGAATAGTAAATCATGAATGGTGTCAAATTGAACCGTTACTAGACGATGAATAAGATACCAAGTAACACCTTACCATCAATAATTCATAATGATAATACCTCCACGAGAGATTCATATCTACGATCCATTAATACATTTAACATTTGTCCGTCCGTCCGTGCGTCCATCCGACGGACTCAGGAAGCGTTGCTCTTGATTTATACTTTCAGCTCACCTATTTGTCGACGCCGCGTGATTCTACTAGTTTTGTTGGGGGCGTTTTGGTCAAGTGATTAATAGGTGAAATCACCTTTGCGGAAAATTATGCAATCTCTAGGTTCAAATAGATTGATGTTCTCGTAGGCCAAACACTGATAATACATAGAGGCTATACCGCTATACCTACAAAGCTATAGGATAAGGAAAACTGTCAATATGTATAATGGGACACACATTATCAGCCAGAAAACGTCCACTGCTGAAGATAGGGATATTGCCATAATCCACACGCTTGGCAGGCAGCTTGGGGATCGCATTAAGTTCACCGTGTACTAATAGGACGCTGGTCTTCCGGTGGTTCTGGTCGCAGTTATCAATAACCATGTAAAAGTATAAAGTAGTTATATTAACGAACTGATATTTTTTCTTCCCAACATTGATAGCCATTGTCCCCCTCGCTGCTGTCGATTAGCCATACCGATGCCAATGTCACTGCCACACAAGGCGTTTCATTCGACTGTGTGTATAGTGGGGTTTTCTAAACCACAAAAAAAAGGTTCGGGTTTAAATACTCTTGTGATAATTGCACTTCATGTTTTTTGATCGAAGTAATTGTACTAAAAAACAAGACTAAATTTCATTTAACCCCCTTTTTTAAAACACCCGATAGTCTTTAAACGTGAGTCGAATCGTGTCACCTTTCAAACAAAACACTTAATCAAAATTGGTTTAGCATTTTGGAGCTCTACGATGCCAAAAACAGCCACAAAGATACCCAGATGCACAGATACACACGTTAAATTAATATAATAATAATAAATTATTTATTTCAGGTACTTATAACCTATATACAACAAAACAGTAGACAGTAGCACGCCTTTTTTGCGTCTAGGGTTAGACACAGACGGCAGCTGAGGGCCTAGGTCTTGTGGTTAGGTAGTGGTAATTCTTGTAGGACTTTCGTTTTTTAGCTACCGCTTACTTTTAGAATGACCCGAGGGACTCGTTTGAGATTTTAGTGACATCTACGTAAAATTTTAAATTATCTGATCGTACCTTTTAATCATTTACTGAGAACAGATTAATCCTTGTTGGAAATTGATTATTACTTATCAGCCTATCATTTATTTATTTATTTATGAAATACATACCTTGAATGGGCATTACAGTTTCCCAATTCACCCATTCAAGGTTAACTAAAACTAAAAATAAAAACTACAGCACGAACTAAAAAAAACAGACCTAAATTAAAACATTGAACAAAATCTTAAATAAATACTAACAATTGTATAAAAACTACTATGACTTTAAACCCTATTATCTAAACTAAACCATACAATAATAATTTATAAGTACGCCAGCTTTGGACTGGTAATGACTAAAACCATTGCCGCTCTGTGAAACTCGTCATGTTCCCATTGCTGGAACGCGTGCCTTCTCTCAGAGAGGGAATAGACTCTTACCCACCATGCTGGCACTGGTGCGAATGATGAATTTTTGAGGTTCTTGGACATACCGGTTTCCTCACAATGTTTGCTTTCACCGTTTTCTAAGTCATCATTCATCATCATCATTTCAGCCACAGGACGTCCACTGCTGGACATAGGCCTCCCCCATCGATCTCCAAAAGGGCCGGTTGGAAGCGGCCTGCATCCAGCGTTTCCCTGCGGTCTCTTTTAGGTCGTCTGTCCATCTTGTGGGTGGACGTCCTACGCTGCGCTTACCAGTCCAGTTTTCTAAGTGATGCATTGAAACAGCGCATAATTTATCTTAGCTCTAAATAAATTACAACGCATTTAAAACGGGGAGTGCTCCGAAGAACTGTTTGATCGATGCCGGCGTCGCGGTTTTACGATCGCACTAGCCGCTACCGCCTGAAGGCTCATCCACACATCATAGATCAGTGGAAATCGCACACTGTGCGATTCACACAATCCTTCTTGTCTAATACCTGCAAAATATGGAATGGTAGCTAGCGAGAAGTTACAACATGGGGTTCTCAAATGGAGAGTTAATAGAGTCCTAAAGGGTCGGCAACGTATTTGTGATGCCTCTGGTGTTACAAGTATCCATATGCAACTGTGACTGCATACCATCAGGCAGCCCGTCTGCTTGTTTGCCACCTATGGCATTAAAAAAAATGGTGCAGGGTCTAAGATCGAACCGTGTGCTTACAGATTGTAAAGCACATGCCACCACTCGGCCATCATGGAAAACCCATCGGAAATCGAGTATAAAATCTAGAATGGCTTTATTTCCAACTGAAAGATCAATAGTAAAAGGTATTTGTTTAGTCAAGACTACTTTCTACAGCTCGCACAATATTGGCACGGAACCGGCACTAAATCAGAGATCCTTGTCGATTGCGCCATCCGCCATTACCTCTGTAAATACACGACCATTGATCAATCGTACTTTTTATTCAGCACTTAGCGCCACCTAAATACCTCTGTAATTAATGAGCAGTACTATCATATCAGTATTATAGCTTCGTAATTAGTCTGTGATTAGTCCTAATTAAAGTATGCTCTTGCTGATAATTACGGTTTATGAAATTCGGTATGCTAAAAAAAATTAACCCATGCCAATTCCGAAACCATTTCGAGATTTTTTGTTACAAACCCTTATTTTTCTACTCTGACCTTTTAAAACCGTTATAACATTTTATTATCTGTGCTTTTTAAGAATAAAAAAATATAATACATTTGACCATGATACCTACTATCCAAAGGGACGGAACGCTTCAAACAGAAAAAACGAGCAGAGCGAGAGGTACCACGATTAGCCATTTGTCCCTTTCTAGTGTTGACATAATCACTGATACTAATTCCTCATTACTTTTCATACTTTTTTATATTTTTATACAGAATAGATCTACGTTTGGCCACTAACTTGCCTGATGGTAAGCAACGGTGTGGCCGAGGATGGAACACGTTGATCTAGAAGAAATCTATTCATTCTAGCCTTGAAGATGCCTAGATTGTAGTTCTCAGGAAACAAGGAGGACAGCAGGGAGTTCCATTCTTGGACAATACGTATTATAAAAGACAACCCAAATCGTAGTGTACGAATTTTTGGAATTTCCACGAGGAAGGGGTGATAGTGTGCTGTCCTTCTACTTGTCCTGTAGTAAAAGGGGGAGGGTGGAATAAGGTCATGAAGCTTTTGCTGACACTCACCAAAATATATCCGGTAGAAAATAGACAGACAAGCTACTTTACGGCAGTGCTCAAGGCTTTGTAATTTATTGGCAACTAGCTTGCTGTCACCAATCAGCCTCATAGCACGCCGGTCTACGGAATCTAAAGCTTCCAGTTGGTACTTGGCTGCTCCGTCGAATAGGTGGAAGCAGTACTCAACACACGTACATACTAATTTATTCCTTATTTATATCACTACAATAATAATCGGATGCAGCCTAAATAACCATGAGAGTTTTCTTTTAGATATTATGTTTCACAAATAAAAATATAAATAATTAAAAATGATGCTGATAAAATCATGTACGGACTAACCAAATTAATACCAAATTTACGGTTACAATATTTTTCCAAAAGTGGCAACACCACACACTAATATGTGTTCATGAATGTCATTGTATATAAGACATGTAGTGTGAAAGGGACAAATGGCTAAACGTGGTACCTCTCGCTCTGCTCGTTTTTTCTGTTTGAAGCGTTCCGTCCCTTTGGGTAGTAGGTATCATGCATTTGACACACTGTTCGTCACACAGAAAATATTTTTCTTTCATATCTGTGGTTTTACAGTCTAGTTCTTTTCAGAGTTGCCAACATGGGGTGTTTTTCCCTAAGCGTAGGGAAAAATCATGTGAAATGGTTTTTTCGGGGAAATAAATATCTGATTTAGAACGTTTTTACTGGAAGCACCTAGTTAATAGAAAAAAAATTCACCACGTCAGATTAATTTGTTTTTATTATGGGTGGTACTCACAACGATATATAATGTTAAACATATTTTAATATGTCATTTGATGTATGATTAATAATTTATATTCAAACATGATGTCTCAACCTAAGAATAAAAAACACAGAACCTTAATAATCGAACAAATAAAATACTAACATCAATAAAATATTGTTGTTTGCAAATCAGTGAGTTAGTAACCCTAGGGTTTCCATAAACAAACAAGCAGACATTAGATGTCATTGTCACTGTCAAAGTATGTTCTAATGTCTTTTTATTTTTACTTGCGTGCTTTTTTGGCTTCTCAACGCAACTACATATTTGTGCAAAAAAGTGACGTCATAGATTTCAAATTTTCAAAAAAATATTATAAAATAACTACTGGATATAAAACAAAAATATTGAAATAAGTTTCTTATAATTACCTAATCTACGAAATAAAAATATAAAAAAAATACCAAAAAAAAACTTTACATACCGAATTGGATGAACAGAAGAAATGAAACTTGGTATATGTTTCCAAGTCTAGTGTATCAAGTTACCAAAATCCTGATAAAATGAGAATAGATGCAAAATTTTCTCAACCATTATTATGTTATCCATTATAACCAAAAAAATTCAAAAATCTTTCAGAGCGCCTGGTTAATGCGACGCGTGGCCTAAATGCTGGCGTATTTCTGGCTCAACGCATAAGCATTGTCATTCAACGTGGTAATGCCGCCACCATGCTGGGTACGCTGCCAACTGGCAGTGGGCTTGAGCATTTGGATTGTCTTTAGATCTTCAACGGTCTATGGGCTGTCTAACTGTGTTTGTATTGTTAGTATTAGCTTGTATTTTGTTTAGTTAATTAAGGCACTTGCCCAGTAAAAAAAATTATAACCATATAATCATATAAATTTTCCCTACTATTGGAAATAAATATTTGAGGTGTATTTCTAGACGACCAAACCAAACATCATGGAGTGACCCAGAAACTCCTGCTGAGGATGGGAGAGGATCGCAATTTCAAAAAGGCATATCTTGGAGTATGATGGGTGATGAGTGGCCGTAGATGATGATGATGATGATGATATCTTGGAGTTCCTAATGGTCTAGATATTTTGCTGGAAAGATGCCATAGATTCGGACTTGCGCGAGCTTCTAATCTCCGACTGATGAGAGAGCGTCAGACCGGGACCGATGGCATTCTTTTACGTTGGAGGAGAAGACCCACTTTGGGTCGCTGCGCCAGCGGAGTAAGTGAGTTAGTATCTCTAGATGACGGGTATATTAGAGGATATCATTGTACTTATTACAAACAACTTTTACTACGAGACTGCAGTCTAATCTAAGGTAGCCTGTTGGTCCAGTTGGTAGTGAACCTACCTTCTGAACTTGGGGGCGTGGGTACGATTCCCACCTAGGACAAACATTTGTGTTTGTTATATATCTCGGTGTTAGTATCTATTTAAGTATGTATTTAAAACTATATATGCATGTATATCAGCATCTGGCAGCCATATCACAAGCTTTGCTTAGTTTGGGTCAGATGACCGTGTGTGAAAAATGTCCCGAAATATTTATATATTTATTTAATCTGCAGTCCATAAGAAGAAAAAACCTATGGAATAGCTGTTTATTAAACTAAATTTTGTACTGAGAATGTTTTTTCTATCATTGTACGAGTACGTCTTACCGGAAAAATTTACGATTCCGAGGAAATGTCCACGCTGGTAAAACGCAAGGCGCAGCTAGTAATCTATAACAGCACTTATTCTAGAAATTATTATAAACACATACAAACTGCATTTATAACCCCAAATCCATTCTCACCTGCGCGTGCGCACTAAACATCACCCACGACCTGAGTTATATGTACAAAATGTTGCATCTAATATACTGTCTGTGAAACCTACAGCGATGATAGTGGGAGATGAGCGATGTGTTTCCTTGAAATCAGTCTGTGCGCTTGCGCAACTATAAATCAACCGTGTCATCCGAGAATAAACGCGGACTGCGCCTGCGACGTTTTGTTGCCGATTTAGATACTGTTTTAATTGAAATAGATAAGTGGGTGGATAAGAATGCAGACGAAATTCTGTGAAGGATTCTTCAGACTATGCTATAATTACACTTGTATGATTATTAACGGGATATTTACCGTGATAAGGTTGTGGATGGAGCTCTCGATACTTCGGCGCAGTTACATGCACCATAGTCAAGAGGGTAGATAGTTTTGTCTATACCTAACTTTTAATTTTTCTACCAACCACCCGCATTTTCAAACTTCCCGTGAACATGGTGCATGTAACAACGCCGATATATCGGTAGCTGCATCCACAAGATATAACGGTAAATAAATCCCGTTATAATAATCATACAACCGTGATGGTTTAAAACAGTGGTATGCTATAATTGTGCATCTTACTAATATTATTATGTGATTTTTTTCATTTCAAGTGGCTCATTTAAATGAAATTTGGTATGAAGGCAGCGCATACTCTGAATTAACACATAAGATAAAAAGGTCCAAGAAATTAAACAGATCCTTTAGGATAGCAACTGCAGTGGAAACTGCGAGATGCTGTTAGTGTTGCCATGAAGGTTTATAGGTTTCCTATCACTGCCTCTCAGTAAAGCTATGTATTCAAGTGAAATTCTCGTGATAAAGCAATCGAAAAAAAAAAATTGGTCGAAGGCTACAGAAAATAATGTGGGTGGCATATATTTTGTATGAACACGTTCAGATTTAACGATATGTTGTGCTAAAATCGCGGAGCAGGCGCAGGCGGGTGAACTTTATGATGCGATAATAAAGGCATTGTAACGTAGTCTGAAAAGATCTTAAACTCATTTCTTTTTTTCCTTTCTGGGGCCTTACCGACAACAGCTATTGCGACACCTATTCCGCTCAGTTGGAAAATCACGCGACCGCAAACCGTATCTGGGTGCGATAAGGTTCACGTTCGCGTGTTTTTCCAACTGAGCGGAATAGGTGCCGCAATAGCTGTTGCCCGTAAGGCCCCAGGAGTTGAATGTAACATCTAGAATATTAGAGTTTGATGTATTTTATTGATGTTCAGACAACCTTAGCTGAAAATTAAAACAAAACTAAATTACAACTTTAAATGTTCACAAGGATGACTTTTCTTCTACCTTCGTGTTCCCGTCTTAACTTTTATTTCTTGTTGTATCTCGTTGAGGGCTGATACGACAATCATCATCATCATCATCATCATCATCATCAGCCAGAGGACGTCCACTGCTGAACATAGGCCTCCCCCTTTAACCTCCACACTGAACGACAGCCTGCCTTTTGCATCCACTGGATGCCCGCGACTCTCACAATGTCGTCGGTCCATCTAGTGGGAGGCCTCCCTACGCTGCGTCTTCCGGTTCGTGGTCTCCACTCCAGAACCTTTCTTCCCCATCGGTTATCGGTTCTTCGAGCGATGTGGCCTGCCCATTGCCACTTCAACTTGCTAATTTTAACAGCTATGTCGGTGACTCTGGTTCTTTGGCGAATATCCACGTTTCGGATTTTATCGCGCAAAGAAACTCCGAGCATAGCTCTCTCCATTGCCCGCTGTGTGACTCTGAGTTTTTCCAAAAGGCCAACAGTTAAGGACCACGTCTCAGTACCATATGTCATCTGGTCTGTCACTGGCAACACACACTGGTCAAAGACCTTCGTCTTGAGGCACTGTGGTATCTTGGACGAGAAGATGTCACGTAATTTCCCGAACGCTGCCCATCCGAGTTGGATTCTTCGGGCGACCTCTTTCCGACAATCCATCAGCCTAATTGTTCGCGTCATCTCTCATCTGCTGCACCGAAACATGTGATTAGCTCGTTAAGACGGACGGAGGAATTGGCTTTATGACCAGTTGACCAATGTTTCTTGGAAGATACCAAAGGACCCGCCAAAATGTACAGAACGGTGCTTTACTTAGAAATTGTGACAACATGTTGCATTTTTTTTTTTATAAACTAACTAGCGACCCGCCCGCCCGGCTTCGCACGGGTTTAATTTACGTGCGAAGCCGGGGCGGGTCACTAGTTATACATATAAATCTTCCTCTTGAATCACTCTATTTAAAAAAACCGCTTCAAAATCCGTTACGTGGTTTTAAAGATTTAAGCATAAATAGGGACGGACAGACAGCGATAGCGACTTTGTTTTATACTATGTAGTGATAGTGATAACTTTGTAAAATAATAATTGTTGTCATAACTTTTTTATTATTTTACTCTGTGTTTTGGCATTTAGTTAGTAATATCTAATAGAAGAGGCCATTGGCTCCCGAAACACGGTATTTATTACTAGTTCGGAGTCAATGGGTTCACATGATTATTATTTTGTAAATTTTTATACTGCCCAATAAATTAATTTGTATTTGTATTAAGAATCTGCTAGAATTGGTGAAAATTAGACCTGTTTGTTACTGCGCAGGTAAAAATTAGCTTTTTTCACTATTTCTTTTAAGAGGATTTTGACGTAACACGTCTTGTGCATTTGCCATTGTCAAGTACTGAAATAATATTTTTTATACTTTAGAAATTGAGATCTATACAAAAACTGCAATTGTGCATTGTTTCATGCATTTCTCGTATTAACTATAAAAGTAAGAAGGTTTTAATGGTTAGGATAGACGGACGGAGAGAATGAACTTATAAGCAGCAGGGTTCCTTGCTTATTAGCGAGGTTCTTGTAGTATTACGGAACCCTACAAATTTGCAAGCCTATAAATAAAAAAAATCCTTCCTGTCACTGGTTACGAAGTTGGTTAAAAAAGTTGCAAAAATATCGCTTCGGCCACCTACGTTACCACAGTTTCGTAACCGTTACAATCGAAGCGAAATTATGCTTTGTTCGATACTAGTTACGAGCGATGACATATTCCTGTGTACGAAACCAGCGGCCAACATAACTGCAAGTTCGTAACCTGAGACGAGGAAGGAATTAAAACAATGTTTTGAATACACTGTTTTATTATGGTTAAAAATTTCGTTTGCTGAGCGAGACTCAATGGTTCTTACTTACTTACAATAAAAAAAAAAAATGTGCACTAGTCGACTAGACGAGTCCATAATAGGAGAATTTGTAGTATATATTTTTTTATAAAAATTATTATGAATGAGACTTTATGATAATAAATGATATTCTATTGTTTGAGGAAGAAATTAATTTCCTTTATGTGTAACACCTATATTTATAACCTCTTTATTCATTTCCTTGTCGTTGTATTGTCAAAGTATAATATATTATTATGAAAGTTATAAATTAACCGTGCAAAATACCCAGATTAAGTTATAATTCACTGAAGGTGTCCACACGAAAATCCGTCAAACCGTAAGCCTTTATCTGCCGCAACCAACACGTACCGTAATCGCACCGGAAACGGAAAGTCCACCATATTGTATGAAATCAGCTTGTCTGGCCTTCCGCGCTGTTGCACCTGTATTCACTTGTACATACCATCTTACAAGACAAAATAAACCGTATTAGTTAAGCGATAAAGTAGAAATTTCCATTATATAAAGAACATTTTCAGACACAACTTGCAGTTTCAGAGTTCAAAGTGAAATGAAATTAATACCATCAAGTTTAGGTCCAAATTGAGTTGCATCCCAATTCAGGTGACAATTTGAATTGTGTTCCATTTACAAAACCGTTTGGAGAGATCATCTTTTCAGTGACTCGCAATCCAAATTTAATTTTGTCGCCATGAATTTACAGTTGATTTTCATTTTGTTTGCAATAGAAATTTAAGCGGTTAAATTGATGGGGAGAATTTGACTTTATGGCAAAGATTTTAAAGTTGTATTTAGGTAGAAAGCATGTAGGTGTAAATCCGCGTGTAAAATCCGCGGACAGGTTTCCGTTCGGGGCTATTGTTTGTGCGTCCGAATATGAATTAATAGGGATTTTCAGGTAAATCGCAGAGGGCTATGGCTATTGTTCTGACAGTTTGCGTTGTTGGAGCCCGCTGTGGTGGAAGTGGTGGATTTATTTGGTAGTTTTTGGTAGTTATATAAACGGATTTGTGCTGTTACACAATGACAATTTTGGCATCAGTAAATCCTAGCATGCATTATCTCTCTTTTTGACCACCGAGCGAAGAGAGGTCTCAGATTCTAATGGCTAATGAGACAAGTTGCCATTTTGGCGTGCATGGTTTTTTCGACACTAACTTGTGTATCGTTGATCCGATCTTTATGAAACTTTGTAAGGAAGTAGTTAATTTCAATATTACTATCCGGAATTGAAACACGAACTGGAAGACTGATGTTAAGTGATGATGCGGTTTACGTTGGAGCACGCTTGCCTAGAAGAAACCGATTCACTCGGGATTTGAAGACATAGATTGTAAACGTCAGGGATCGCAGTTCGCATAATAAATGTGGAATCAAAGCGCTTTGTACGGGTTTTCGGAATATCAACCATAAAGCGGTGACGATTTTTCGTGCCCGCTCTAGCAGTCCGATAGAAAAATGGGCAGGAGGGAATTAGATCGTGCAGATCCGATGCACACTCTCCGAAATGTATCCGATAAAAACCGATAGACTAGCAACATTACGTCGATGCTCGAGACTAAGAAGCTTAGCCCGAACTAAGGATTCATTGCTGATGAGCTTCTTGGCCCGTTTCTCTATAGATTCCAATGTCTCAAGCTGGTACTTAGCTGATCCATCCCTTGAGCCATGATATTCCGAAAACCCGTAGTTTTCGGAATATCAAGGCTTATGGTCTTCTGGCTGATGATGATGATGATGACTTGTTAAGTGAGTCATAAGCTAAGCTACAGCCAATTCACGTTCGGCTTTAAGATAAAAAACCTGCGTCGTCACTCCAGCACAGTTTCCAGTCATTGTTCACCTGACAGTGTGACGTAATTAATTATATCCCACCCCAGCAGGCCCCGTCCCACCACACGCCACCCGACGCCACCCCACGTCACTCACTGGATGCCACCACGCCGTGTTGTGTCAAGGTGATGCTATTGTTTTGGAGGCCGATGGTACCGTAGGATTAACTGATGGTTCATGATTTCGAAAATGACACTATAGTGTAGTTACCTACTGAGTGCGTACATTTTATTGCCAGGAAATAGTTGTATAAAAAATGAGGCACTAAATATGCCACTTGACTTAAACTGTAATTTTTTTATTTAATAACAGGCTTGCGTTTGCCCGACAACTTGCCTGATGTAAAGCGAAGATGCGGTCTACGGTGGAGCACGCTTGTCTAGAAGAAACATATGTTTTTTTGAAAGTATTAAAAATATGTTAAAACAGAAAGTGTTTGTAGATTGCGTTTTTGTGTACCTATACTGCTAATTGAAAACAGTGAAATTATTATAGATACATTAAATAACTATAATTATTTTAATTTCGGGAAAATTTAATCGGCTGTCATACAGTACAGTTTTTGTATGAAAATGTATTTTACAAGCTTTTATTTAACTTGCTATGTATGTATGTTTGTTCGGGTGGAATGTTGCAACTCAATTTTATAGCAGATATTTTTAACCGATTGTGCTGAAATTTGGCATACCTATGCAAGTTCGGTGACAATACAATGTTATGGTACATTTGAGCTGATCTGCTCAAATTTTGGATTTTGCTGGTCTGATGATGGAGACAGAAGATTGCCTTTCGAACTCCTAAGCGATGTAACCCCGTCGAGTTTGGGTTCATTGGATTTGTATTCCCAAGCACTTTGGTCCTAGATGATAAATTAAATATGGCGGACACCCCAAAATGGCGGAGAAAATATTCATATCACGATATGGGCATCAAATAAAAGGGTTTACTGAGAAGAATACAAAAAAGCTTGTGTTTTAAAAGTTTTTTTTATTATTAAAGCTTATCTTAATCTAAAATCTGGCAAATGGGAAAAGGTGCATGTGTTTAAATAGCATACCTACTTGTTGTTTTGTTCCAATAGCTTATCTAACATATTTTTAACTGACGTAAAATGCAGGAGATAGTCAAGTCGACACGTATAGATAAACTAGCTGCACCCTGCGGTTTCACCCACGTAGTGATGAAAAATGGTTATGATGATGACGAAAAGTAGCCTATGTCATTCTCTGGCTCTTGGACTATACCCATGCAAAAAATCAGGTCGATCTGTTGTTCCGTTGCGGCGTGAAAGAGGAACAAACATCCATACATCTATACATACAAACTGTCGCTTTTATAATATTAGTAGGATATTTTTATGTATGACCATGAATAACTTTGTTATAGGTATTACCAGTTCTCAAATAATTGCAGGTTGCAATTGCAAATAGCAAAATCAACACTCCAGACACCGTTCGTTTAAGTTTAAGCAATGCCGCATCGGTTAGCATGGTGGAGCCGGCCCTGGAAGGTGAGCGGTGTCGTTGATTAACGATGGCCGAGACGTGTTTATTGTCACGCTGCGAGTCACCCAGCCACGGAGTCACGCTGTTATTAAGTTATTTCGTTTAGAAAATGCTGCTGGGAAACATACTTCCGACCTCAAAGAGGGTCTAGACAAGAGCCACACACTGTTAGCGTTCACGCCTGCGGAAAGATGAAATTGTATAACATCTCTCATGCTATGCATTGATGCATTGATAGCCAGTAGTTGGTTCGGTTGGTAGTGAACCTACCTTCTGAGCTTGGGGACGTTGGTTCGATTCCCACCTAGGACAAACATTTATGTGATGAACATTTTGTGTTTGTTCTATATCTGGTTGTATGTATATCAGTCTCTGGCATATCACAGATCGTCAGATGACCGTCTGTGCAAATTTTTTCCAAATATCAAAAAAATTTCATTGTCAATGTAATTTTTATACAAATTTCATCTTTCCACAGGCGTGAACGCTAACAGTGCGTGGCTCTTGTCTAGACCCCTAGATCAGACAAACAAGGGAGATATGGTAAGGTGGCGTTGCGGGTGCGAACGCATCTGTACTAAATCAGGCTTGACTCCTTTAGGCGAACTTACTCAGCAGACGACCTTACCACCCTTTTTTGCATCATCATCATCATCATCATTTCAGCCATAGGACGTCCACATAGGCCTCCCCATCGATCTTCAAAGGGGCTGGTTAGAAGCGGCCTGCATCCAGCGTTTCCCTGCGGTCTCTTTTAGGTCGTCTGTCCATCTAGTGGGTGGACGTCCTACGCTGCGCTTACCGGTCCGTGATCTCCATTCTAGAACCTTTCGGCCCCATCGGCCATCTGTTCTGCGTGATTGTGCCCTACCCACTGCCACTTCAACTTGCTAATCTGTTGGGGTATGTCGGTGACTTTCGATCGTCTACGGATCTTCATAGTCATAGTCATAGTCATTTTATTTATAAAGCCAATTTACACGTCCAATTATAAAAAATAATAGTAAAATAATACAATAATAATTAATTTAAAATACTACTTAGTAAGTAAAAATTAACATAACAATTTGTAAAATTCATGATAATTGTAGAATGCTTGCTCAACAAGCCAACGTTGTAAGCGTGATTTGACACATTGCAGACTAGGAGCTGCCGTGACATGTTCTGGGAGGTGGTTGTACACGTCGGGGCCCATGACATGAGTAAGCTTGTCCGACTTGGTCAGCGTTCGCCTGATGCCGGCGAGATGACCAGCAGTGCTTGTGGAGTAGTTATGGTACTTACCACGCAACTCGTAAGAGCTTAGGTTTATTCTGACGAATGTTGCCACCTGCTGTTCTCATTTCTGATTCGCTCTCCTTGAGAAACTCCGAGCATAATAGCCCTTTCCATAGCTCGTTGTGCGACTTTGAGCTTGATTATGAGGCCCATAGTGAGAGAGCACGTTTTAGTGCCGTATCACGTATGTCATCACTGGTAACACACTGGTCGAAGACTTTCCTCTTAAGGCACTCAGGTACTTTGGATATTTTTTTGCATGTGGACTTTCAATTAGTTCATTGGTGTTGCTGCAAGTTTCTTTGTGCGCGTAAATATAGAGTAAGGGAGCCGTACTTACAGTTTTTGCGAAGTGGTTTAGCGGTATAGTAAAAAAATATATGAAAAATGGAAACGTTATAACACGAACGATAAATTGAACTAAGGCATATCTCCCTCGTATACTTAAATAAATATTAGCACACAAATATAGAACAAACACAAAAGTTCATCACATGAATGTTTGTCCTAGGTGGGAACCGAACTCACGCCCCCAAGCACAGAAAGCAGGTTCACTACCAACTGGGCCACCGGGGCAGTCAGTATTGACAAGAAATCTCACTATTTGACAAATTTTACTGCCTTCGCCTTTCCATCGTCTCAAAAGTTAGTCAGTTAGTTCTACGCTAATGAAGAACGATCAAAATCAGGTGACAGAGTTCCTAAACTACGTGCATCAGTTACCTCAGCCCGCGGAAGTTGTCTCTAACGAGGTGGCTCATCGGCGTCTCCTGTACTTCCGGCAGAAGCCGCGAGGATCCGGAATCTTACGAAATGAACCACGTATGATCACAGAATAGACGCAAGTTCAGTAAAGTATACCTAGACTTAGAGGTTCACAGATAGACCAGCGTAAGACGTCCATCCACAAGATGGACTGACGACCTCAAAGAGACCGCAGGGAAAGGTTGCATGCAGGCTGCTTCCAACTGGCCCTTTTGGAGATCGATGGGGGAGGACTATGTCCAGCAGTGGACGTCCTACGGCTGAAATGATGATGATGTATGTAATTCAAAACTTCATAAATAATGACAATACATTAATTTGATACTATTGAGCTGAAGTCAGGGTGTGAATAATGGAATTCTAGTAAACCCATGTTTTAAATGTTTATCGGGACTTATCACGTATTATTTAATTTAGGTAAAAATATGTACCTTTCGCTTTAAAACATGTGTTCAAATCGCGAAAGTTTAAAAATTTCTAGTAAGCCCCTCGAATTTGGGTTATTTTGTTGGGTTTTAACGAGTCACAGAAACACATTTTTGTGTTTTTTATACCATAATAATTATTTTAGTTTATGTTATGTCAACAGTGTGGACACGTGCTTGATTAAACTTATTAGCGTGTAGAGCAGAACACATTATAATGACAAAAAAGTATGTTAAAATCGACTTTCATGATTAGTTTACATAGTTAAAAGCAAAAGAAAATCCCCTAGAGGTAGGAATGCAAATGAAACAACTGCTACAACATGGAATCCAATTTGAGAAAGAAGCAGAAGTATGTTACCGTCCGTAAATTGCTCGGCCGAGGCGAGGTTGGATGGAACAATTAAACCTTTCGGACAAAACTATGCGAGTAGCGGTCTTAAGACGGAGGCCAGCGAACAAGCGAACTGAACGGTATATCTTGTTATAACTACATTTTTTCACACAAATTTTAATCTTTTTCGCAATTTACACTACAAAATATTTAGCGTACATCTCTTTAATGGCTGAATTCATGGCATTTGTTTATAGATAGGTAAGTAATTGTGTATCTATATACAACTAAGTTTCCACTCTAGAACAGTCAATGCTATCAGTTCGCATAAATGAACTAAATGATTCTAGTTTTATAAAAAACTAGCTGAAACCCGCGATTTTCCAATTTTCCTGCATTTTCTGGGAGAATAAGTACCCTATGTCCGTCCATATGATGTACACTATCATCCTGCCAAAATTCGTTAAGTTCTACTTAGCGGTTTAGTCGTGAAAAGTGAATAAATATCGAGACAGAGAGACAGAGCTACTTTCGCTTTTATAATATTAGTAAGGATATTTACAGACACATTTACGTCAATCGCCTAGATAGGCCTCCCACTAGAATTCACTAGATGGACCGACGACATAGTGAGAGTCGCTGGCATCCAGTGGATGCAAAAGGCAGGTTGTCGTTCAGTGTGGAGGTTAAAGGGGGAGGCCTATGCTCAGCAGTGGATGTCTTCTAGCTGATGATGATGATGATTACGTCAATCAGGTGACTATTCAGAGTTCAGTATCTTTATTTCAAGCACAGGTACATTTTAGCCTATTCCTCATCTCGTCCAGTTACTTATATATAAAAAATATATTTATAATACTTGTAATGATAATTATGTTTTCTGTGATTATACTAACTCTCACTTAGTAATTTGAAATACAAAAATAAATTAAGATGTGTGTTATTAAACAAATTAAAAAAAGAATGGTTCTCAATGCAACCCGTCGAATGAAACGTTTCATAGTAAAAAAAGTCTCAAAAGTTTGTCAACGTAAACGACCATTATAAAACTCCTAGGAAACGTAGAAACTCGTATGTGAATATGATATTTATTTTAAAGTTTTTCAGTTAACTGTAGTTGATTTTCGAATAAATCACTTCAAAAATGCTAATCCCTAAATAGTAACTTCTGGAAAAGTATTTGGTACCTCTCTCCCTATCTTCCTGGGGATCGTATATCTAGCAAACAAGTTGCAAGTGAAATGTTCCACGTCTGTGATTCCATCTCAGCAATCAAGACGATCCTTTGTTTTATAACCTGCTACGGAAGCGTCTTCCGCCATTTCGCTGGCCCTACACCAGCCTACATCCAAACGTAACTTCTGGCAAGGTATTCGGTACCCTCCCTGGGGGTCGCACATTACGCACCGACATATTTAGTTGCGAACTTAGTGAGTTCAACTTACTTGGGAGGTATAACGGCGCATTAGATTCTCATTATTGTCTATAATGTGTATCCGAGTTTAGGGGGTTTGTTGGGAGGTGGGGGCGGTACTTTTAGGTAAAAGTGTACCTTCACCACAGATTATGTTTGATATTACATAATTTTGTAGTAAAGAGACATTCTTTTCATCCAATGGTTGCCTGGAAGAGATCGCTTTTAGCGATAAGGCCGCCACTTGTGACACTAGCTCGTAAGTGTTTTCTATCGTGTTGTAATTTTTATTTCTGGTGTACACAATAAAGAGTTTCTATCTATCTATCATCATCATCATCATTTCAGCCAAAGGACGTCCACTGCTGGACATAGGCCTTCTCCATCGATCTCCAAAAGGGTCGGTTGGAAGCGGCCTGCATCCAGCGTTTCCCTGCGGTCTCTTTTAGGTCGTCTGTCCATCTTGTGGGTGGACGTCCTACGCTGCGCTTACCGGTTCGTGGTCTCCATTCCAGAACTCTTCGTCCTCATCGGCTATCTGTTCTGCGTGATATGTGCCCTGACCACAGCCACTTCAACTTGTTAATCCGAGAAAACTTACAATACTATACTTACGAAAGAGATATTAATCAAGGGTTTTGCTTCTTCTCTATACAAGCTTTTATTTTGTTTCAACAGTCCCGGTGTCTGTCTGCCTGTAATCAAATCTTGCAAGTAAAATTTGACCCTTCCCGGTGTTCGATTGAGCTGAAATTTGGCATACTTGTCAAGTTCTGATGACAAAACAATAATATGGTGACAGCGAGCTGATTTGACGATGGACAACGGCACTCCTCGACGGATAATATTAGACTGGCAGTGTTTAGGCTCATTTTGATCAGCACACCAAATCCGATCACAAATTTCATAAAATTTTGGTCAGAAAAAGATATTTTTAAATAAAAAACTTGTTTCTTAATTAAAATGGCATAACAATCGCAAGGCAACTAGTTTATTTTCCGCATAATTACAATTTTAAGAATTATTTAAGGACCTTAGGGGTTAGACAAGACCCACTTTATGTTAGCACTTAATTTTTAACGCCTACGGTAAGATGAAATTGTATGAAAATGACATTAGCTTGAGAGAACATCTCTCAAGCTAATGTCATTGTCAATGCCCTCACGCGGTCTCAAAATAACGTTGAAACTGCGCAAAATAACGCAAACGTGAACCTTAACGCGCCCAGATACAGTTTGCGGTTGCTCAACATTTTTTCATCACCTAAACTGGAATGATTTACTCAGCTAGGCGTAAGGGTCCTGGCCAAATGTTGTGGCGACTGGTGTTTGAATGCCGTCGACGCCAACATTGGGCAAAAAAATCTAGCTTATAAGCTGATACGTTATTACTAGTCATACCCACATAAATAGGTAATTTTAAATACTACAAAACTTGTCTTGCTTGACCTCAGATCTCAAGATATCTTGTATACGAGCATACCGCTAATAATGTAATAATAATATCCCCTCAGCACCACCTCTGGAGTGATGTTTTCAATCAGGGTGTGATTTTTCCCATAATACAAGCATCTTTCTGGTTCGTATCCACTAATTGAATTCAGTAGAAGGGGTTGGGCCCTTGCAATAATAGAACCGCACCTTTGTTCTAAGGAACTAATATTGTGGTGCAGTTTTGGGAAACATGGTCATATTTGGCTTTACGGTGATTTTAACAGTTCTATCGTTCTATCAAACGATAGTAAGCAGCTGACAGTATTTGTCATGTTTTTATTAGATAATAAACATGATTAATAATATAAACTATTTTACAATGCATTTACTATTAAATTCTATAAATATTTTTTATAATAACAAAACTAAATTTTTAAGAACTGAGTGAAATTCAATAAACGGAATTCATTCCCCATGTATCGAGCTTGGGGGATACATGGACCCGGGTACGTCCTAAAACTGCGACCAGAACCACCGGAGGATGGGCAGCAGCGTCCTGTTAGTACACGGTGAACGTACTGCGATCTCCAAGCCGCCTGCCAAGCGTGGGGATTATGGCAACACCCCTCTCTAAGAGGGAGGCCTTGTTCAGCAGTGGACATTTAATGGCTGATGATGTGTGTATCGACCTTTAGAACTGGAATATTTTCTTTTAAATGAAACCACTTCAAGATATAGAAAAATTTCAATGTATAAAAAAACGACTCTCAGTTGGCGAAGATAAATAAATATACACACTAAAAATACGGTAGAATTGAGAACCTTCCCTTGTTTGAAATGAGATAAAATTACAGCCGATTTTTTTAAAATTAAATCTGTTGTAAAACAACTTATTTCTGGAGCATATTAGTGTTTTAAACATTGGGAATTTGTGAATTTAAATGTGTTGATTGTGTAGTGCAAAATAGATAATGCCCCAAAAAACTAAAATAAAATAAAAAGAGTTTAGATACGAGTAGTTTAAAAATAAATACCATATTATCTAGTCATACATTTTTTAGGTCTTTGGGCGGAGTAATATCTCTTACACTAGAGCTGGTCACACAACCTACTCAAACGTACTTAATTCATTCATCAAATTAACTAAACCAATCCAAATAACCCGCAAATCCAACCTCAGCAAATACCGTATAATGTAACGCGCCGTTGTGTAACGCTAAGTTACGCGCGTTCACGTATAACGCGAGTAATAACAGTTACATTATGCGAGCGATGAATAGGTATGCGTTTGTTTCTTTGTGATCTACCTTTATTGGGGTGTTCACTTCAGGGTGACTTGGGGATTATGGAGATATTGTGTTATAAGAAAATGTATAAAAGTTAAAGGAATTTTTATATTTGAAGTATTGTTCTACACTCTAGGATTAAATATATAAATTTCTAAAGTTTTTTTTTAAACTACGCTTCATATATACCTCATCGTCATCATCATCAGCAGAAGACGTCCACTGCTGAACATAGGCCTCCTCTTAGACCTCCACACTGAACGACAGCCTGCCATCTGCATCGTCTACACTGGATGCCCGCGGCTCTCACGATGTCGTCGGTCCACCTCACAGACTTATATAGGTCTGTAGTCCACCTAGTGGGAGGCCTACCTACGTAGCCCTATCGGTCTCCAAAAGGGCCAGTTGGAAGCGGCCTGCATCCAGCGTTTCACTGCGGTCTCTGCGGTTGTCTGTCCATCTTGTGGGTGGACGTCCTACGCTACGCTTACCAGTCCGTGTACTGTTTTACTAATTACATACTTATAGTGCAGCCACTGAAAGAATACGCCTGACAGATGCAATAACATTTAAAAAATCGTAAGGAATACAGTAAATTCTGATCACTTTACTAACTTTTTGTTCGTAACATTATAGCTGGTAGCTATAAGAAAAAGTTCATTCGTATATTTTTTTTTACAATGTTATTGCAGCTGTTAAACGTATTTTCACAGCGGCCGGACTGTAGCGTGGGGCTTGTAGCCATTATTAAATGTACGGCAGTATTGTAAAGCGATATAAGGCACGTATCACACGGCGCGCTCGTAACTAACGCGCCGTCTGCGTCCTCCATATTTGAACACGGCTTTATTAATTCAGGTACGTTATGTCTACGTTTGTATTGTTTGAAAACTTACAGTTTATCGGCCTGTCCTTATTAGGGTCCCGTACACAAAGCGTAAAAATGGAACCCTATTACTAAGCCCACGATGTCTGTATGTCCGTCCGTCCATCTGTCGTAAAAGTTAAAAATTAAAACTGGCTATATATCCATTACGGTTCGAAAGATACAGCCGTTAAAAGGTAGGACAGAAATACGGGCAAACAGACAGATAGACATAGAGAGACATAGAGAGTGTTGGCTTAGAAATAGGGTCCCGTTTTCACCCTTTGAGTACGGAACCCTAAAAATCAATTGTGTGTGTGTTATATTATCGTCTAACTATAGTTGGAGCATTCACCCAACTTAAAACCTGTTACAGACATAGTATGCAAAGTAGGTAAACTCGCATCTATATTTTATTTGAATCTGTGCTTCGACCAAAATAAAATGAATGGACGGGCCCAGAAGAAGCGCATTTTTGAAGATTACAAAATGAGTGCCGGCGCTCACTTCGTTTCAGTCGGTCTCTAGCCGTAGGAAGTGCGACACGCGTCTATTGTTACATAATAACGAACCATCTGACAAAATTGTGCCTTCGTGTGCTTTCCCGAAGTGTAAATACACAACAAAAAACCACTATACATTTTTTGTAAGAAATGTACTGTACATGTTATAAGTAGTCGTTGAAGTAATATATCCGACGGTTTTGACTCGTTTTTACTGAGCAAGTTCATTTTTTTTTTTTTTTTTTTAATAATAGGCTTGCGCTTGACCGCCAACTCGCCTGATGTTAAGCGATGATGCGGTCTACGGTGGAGCACGCTTGCCTAGAAGAAACCGATTAACTCGTGATTTGAAGACACCCAGATTGTATTTATCTATTTTGATCAAAGTATCTAGCAGCATACCCTATAACCTCAAAAGTCAAATTTGTGTCTACAATCTACATGCAATCTACATACTATGTACGTGTGTGTATTTAGCAAAAGTTATTAGTTTCACCACTTTCACCTGAGGGGCGCAGGATGTATTCTCGCTGTTTGCCTGTCAAACAATAGATTCGAGATTGTTATGAACCCTCTCGTGCATGCAAATATACCTATGCTTACCTACACAAAACTGTCTCAAACTACAACCTACGTGTAGCAAACTACACCCTTCAAAGTTACCACTGCAAAAGTTTCGGACACACAGAATCTTATGTTGTACGTGTCTACATGTCATAACACTGTCTCAATATAGACCCGACGTACAGTGCACCACACCTTTCGATGTTACAACTGCTCACGTTTCGGACATGCTAGAACTTTTGTTTGTATGGGTTATGTAAATAATGATACGTTGATGTGCGTTACTTGTAAGGTGCTCGATGTTTGATGTTGGGTATCAATTAAAATTATGATAGTAGGGTGAGGTTGAGTGAAATCATAATTTTCTTATGCCATATTGTTATGGCGTACCGAAAATTACCGGAAGTTCTAGTAACAAAAACCAGACAAGTATGAGAAGGACTCACACTTTAAGGGGTTCCGTTGGATGGAATCCATAGAGCGCGAGACAAAAAAATACGACAATAAAGTTAAAATATTGAAAAACAAACTTAACTTTGTAGTGGACAATAAGGTTCTTCAATACATTCCAACTAGAAAATGTAAGTTTGTAATAGCAAAACAATAATTTTTAACTGATATAACTTCATATTTATAACCTTCGGATATATTCCTTTATGTGTGCTGTAGGACCTTGCCTCATACCAAATTTTATGATTCTAGGTCAACGGGAAGTACCCTATAGGTTTTGATTCCCTTGTGAGATCGCAAAATATGCGAAAATATGGGACATAAACGGTCATATCTTTTGATCGCGTAGACTCACAAGTAAAATTTTTTCACAGCTAAAAGAAATCATAGATATAAGTATTTGATATAAATTTCAACTTGATATCTTTACGCGTTCTTGAGAAAAAGGGTCTTGACACACGGACAGACGGATCGACGGATAGACGGACAGATGGACAGACGGACAGACGGACAACAAAAGTGATCCTATAAGGGCTCCGTTTTTTTTCTTTTGAGGTACGGAACCCTAAAAATTACAAGCGTAAGAGCTTTTTCGTAAATGCGTAACAATATTTTGACAATTGATTAGCTAGCCTCTGTTAATATTTCCAAAAAAACTGAAAAAAAATATTGTTTTTTGTTGCTTTCACACGTGTGGTCATAGCAGGCAGTACAGGACATAGTAACCTTTATGTGGTACAAACTGGAGTACCTATTTTGTATTATAATTTGCAGCACTTAACTTAAAAACCCCAAAGCCTACTGGGTATCATTTGTGGCACGAACATTTGGAACTCGAGAGGGGTAAACGTCCCAGGGATCAATTTCCATTACCTATTGTATTATTTTAATATACTACACCTAGCTGTTTCCCGCAACCTTGTACAATATAGGTAAACGTTCATGTAAACTTTTTGATTTCCATATAGCCCTTCCACAAAATTTCTGTCTTAGCGGTTCTCGGAATCTACAAATTAAAGTTTCGTAGGATAAGTAGTTTTGGAGATTTCAAGACGAATCGGAATGAGTGTATTATATAGATCGTAATTTACCTTGTAAAGTAACTTCATAATCTCCCAAATTATTTCCCTTAATCCGCACGTAGGATCAAATATCAATATATTCAGCGCACGTTACCGGAATTACCTTCGAACGAGCAAACAACCGCTCCATTGTGAGGAGGTTATTAAAACATCGCCCATCGACATACCGTTAATTACTTAAGCCGAAATTGGTCACAGTGTAGTCAAATCAGTAGGATAGATTGTCTAATATATAGAACGATAATCATCATTATCATCATCATCATCATCATCCTTTTTGATGTTCATCCACTGCTGTACGTCCAGCAATGGACGTACAGCAAGAACGGACTGTCTTCAAGAACGCCACAGGCCACGATCTTCTGCTTTTCGCATCCACTTTCCACCAGCTACCTTCCGCCTTCGTCACTCTACCTGGCTGCAGGGCGTATTACTCTACGTTTGCCGATACGTGGTCTCCACTCTAGAACCCATCTACTCCAGCGGTTGTCAGTTCTTCTACAGATATGACCAGCTCTTTGCCACTTCAGCTTGCTGATCCTTTGAGCTATGTCGGTTACTTTAGTTACCGTTTTCACATTACAACTAACACAAAAATACGTTTAAAATACCGTTGTTGTATAGTAGGGAACCCTATCGTTTTTTATTATTATTTCTTAGTTAATCCGTCGTAACATTACATATTCTGTGAAAATTCCAACTAGATACCTATATTACGGTTCGAAAGAAACAGTCGTACAGACGGATGGACAGATAGACATCGTAGGCTTAGTAATAGGGTCCCGTTTTTATCCTTTGGGTACGGAACCCTAAAAACGAAGTTACCATCGCTGGTGTCAACCAGATCTTCTGCTCATTTTATTCTGTATCCCGTATGTTTGCTGCGGGTCAGGAAGAGCCAGTGATTAATAAATTTAACCCGTGTTTGAGTTGAACAGTTTGAAGGTAAATGGGCTGGGGTCATCGTTGCCGTGTTCTACCGGATGTATTATGTACCCGTGCTTCAGTGATTAGGAAAATCGTTTTTGTGTTTTCGTTTTCGGTTTTGTTTGGAGGCTGATATTAAAAGAATTTGCAAATTAGAGCTCTCAAATTAGGTCTCTGTGTGTTTTTGCCAAATCAAACACAAGTAGAATGATGATAACTAAATAAATAAGTAAATTACCTAAAATTCGCTTTGACATTATTAAAGAAGATAAAATGATGGGTATTTTTCATATAATCGCAAAGTAAAGACGTTAAGGCAAAGCATCATATTTTGACGACGAAAACCTAGCAACTAGGTTTTTTTTTTGTAATAGCACTCTTAATAGATATCTGAGAAGAATGTAGTTACATCTGTTATTCTCGACAACTCAAAGCAAAATACAGTATATTGCGTTTAGGGTGTATTTATAGATCCTTATAAAATGTTCTCATCTATATATAGCCTTAGCCTTAACCTCAACAGATTTTGATAAATAAGGTGTCGGTAGATTCCTCCAAGTTTAAGGATGGTGAATGGGGAAGTGATGTTATCATAAATATTTAGTAGGTACATGATGGCGACGTGTAAAGTGGGAATGAAAAATTAAATTTAACTGTTCTCTCTCTCTCATGTGGCATGTAACTGAATAGGTCTTTCAAACTTAAGGTGAGGTTTGGTACGTATTTTTACCGAGAAAAAAGGAGGAGGTTTTCTAGTAATCATCTCTATTTTTATACAATTATAATAGTCTAGTATTTATTTTTGAAATTATTTCTTTATCTTCGTTTTAATAATCTTCTTCTTCTTCTTCTTAATCCGTGGTCAACTATGCTGGTATTTCAACAAATCTATTTTTCTGTATTTTCTTCGTAAGCAAACGTCCAATCATCGCCAAAGAAGCGATCGCAGTCAAGAGCAAGAAGCCAAAATTTGCATAAAATTACATGCAACCTCTTTTTGTTTTTAGCTTGTTTTGTAAGAAAGGTTCCAGTAAAAAATCACCACGTAATTTAAATAACTCAACCTAGAAGTTTTAGCACTATTATCTCTAGGCGGAATCTCTGTCAGACAACTGCACAGGAATGGGATAGAAAATTGCATGTAGATTGTTTAATGACCTTCTTTTTCCCTTGCTTAAACCCTCTCTTCAAATAGGCATTGAAATAATGGAAGATGAAGTGGTGCGACTTAGAAGTGTGACAGATTCAAAGTATGTGGTCTTAAAGTATTGAAGAGATAAGGATAAAGATGATTTATTTGCGCAAAACACGAGTAAATCATATACACTGTTATAAACTATCGCTGTTGTTCACTAAAGTTATATGATTATTTACGGGATATTTACCTTACCACGGTAAATATCCCGTAAATAACCATATAACTTTAATAAATCATATACACATTTAAAAACGCATGCACAAATAGGGGGGTTAAAATATTTGTCACTTTGTATCATGTTTTGCCTATTTTGTAGGCGTACAAATCTAGAGAGATGGTATAAAAATACCGAAAATATTATTTACATAAAAAAGTATTAATTAAATTATTTGTCGAAACAATTTCAATATTTATGTTATTAATTTAAATAGTTAACAGACAGATATTAATATAATTGTATGAAAAACAAAAAGAGGTAGAGGTAAGCCGAAGAAAAAGCTGAGTGGCGTGCCTTGGTAGAGGCCTATCTCCAGCAGTGGACTAGTATAGGCTGATGATGATGATGATGAAGTATACCTCTACATTACCGCCTCAACGTGTGTAATAATACCTAGGGGTTCTTTATTAACGTCAATTGATACTTCATGCGGGCTGCAATGGAGAGTGTTCAGATCCAGAGATACGCTGCAGTTGAACAGTTGGTGGACTTTTTTTGGCAAGTTTTTTCAATTGGATGTTGACTCACTGCCGCGGCGGTCTCAGTATTATTAGAGTCTACTAGCTACGCCCAGCGGTTTTACCCGGGTAGACTTTTCATCGATGAGCGATGGTGGCTGATGTGCGCTTTACAGTCTGACGGCACCCGGTTCGATCCTCGGCCCTGTATCACTTATTTGGTACTCAAATAAATTATATGCAGTTTCGATGCCATTGCTCAATAACGCTGATGAGTCGCTGGCATCCCGTGGAAGCAAAAGGCAGGCTGTCGTTCAGTGTGGAGGTTATAGAGGGAAGCCTATGTTCAGCAGTGGACGTATTCTGGCTGATGATGATGATGACGATGGATGCTCAATAACGGTGAAGGAAAACATCGTGAGAAAGCCAGTGTGTCCAGGAACTACAAAAGTTTAAAGACATAATAATATATGACATTCATCAACATGCACTGGGCCAGCATGGTGGATTAGGGCCCAACCTCTATCTTTGAGAGAAGGCCTGTATCCCAGCAGGAGGAGCACGATAGGCTGATGATGATAATGAAATATTTCATCAGGAACTGTAATTTTATTGGGGAAAAAATATCTTATTTTTATTTTATTTTATGTTTATTTAAGACCAACAGCACAAAAATATATACATAGTTTTAAATAATTATTTTAAATTACAGCCATTAATAGGTCTATACTAGTGATATAAGTAACATTGTCATGGAAAATCACTACTAAAAATCATATATGTATTGCAAACAAGCGCTAAAAAGCTAAGCTTCACAAGTTAATACAAAAGGTAATTAACAAACAAAATTAAGCACAATTATAATTATGAATTACTTTAAAATTAAATTAGGCAAGCATTGATGCATTTGCACCAATGACAATATACCCATTGACAATATTCACTGCTCATTCTTTACCCCACGTGAGGCAAAGGTTCTAACATGTCAACCTAAATTATTTCGAGCGGGGCCAATCCTAGGCGCCAATTTAATGAATGACTTTTGATTGTCCAATCACAAGCGTCGACTCGCTTCGAGTCTCCAATCACAAGCTGCCCCCTGCGACCGACATGGCATCATTTTGCAAAAGGGAATTTTGACTACATGCGTGATCAAGTGGTTATAAATTATTATCTTTGGTTCCGACCTGCCACGCTACCTTTTCTTATCTTCCTAGTTTGTCTGATCTAAGGGTAATTCACTCAATTTATGTAGCACGTGAGCAAGGTGCTGACAATTGAATACGTAACAGAATACAACAATAGTTACCATGATAAAAATTGCTACTATTGTCACAAGTTACAATAATAGTTACTTTGCTATTGCTACACTATGACATCGTCATAGATGATAATAGTAGTTACTACGGCTATTACTTGATTGAAACACGCGCCCATACCTGCGCCTGTAACTGCCTCTCAATTGACTCTGATGTTCTGATGTGGGTCAGCAGAACAGAAATGTGTGGAGAAGTTATTGAAACAATAAATATTTTTTATGCCATTGTTGGCAAACAAGCAGACGAACCGCCTCATGGTAAGTCACCGTCTATGGTGTAACACCAGAGGCATCACAAAATAAGATCAGAAATTATATAGTTACATACAGAAGGTTCTTTTAAGCTTAACATAATAATTAAGTACGTTGATGAATTAACGTAAGAAGAACGGAATAACACTAATCAAAAATACCCTGTTTAATAAAATTTTAATTATAAATATTCAGAATCTTACCTTCATAAAAATACAAGTTTGATAACCTAATCTTTTCTGTAAATAATTTTGTTCTGCTTTCACGTGTGACACTTCTCGTTTGTGTAAAGTTGACATTATCGTGTTATAGCATATAATTATTATATTTTAACGTGCGAACGTTAATGCATAAGCAGGTAAATATTTACCCCGCTGTAAAATGACAATTGACATCTCGTGACCCAAATGCTGACCGATATCTTGCACTAGCAATTTAACGCAGATATGCAGCCAGCATTTTGAGTACGATGCCTGCTGGCAACGGTTTATTAGATTACTTTAGCTTTATTTTAGTACTGGTTTGTATTTTTTCAAGTTGTTTTCGTATTATTTAGTATAATTTTCTGCTGTGAAATTGGTACTTGAGAAAAAAAAATTAGGAAGTTACCTAATAAACCATTATCTGTGCAATATCGTTTTCGCCCGCTGCAGTGCTTATTTCCTTCATCGTAACCTAGTTCTACCTGACATCCAAGTTAGACTTGTCTTTCCCAATAGTTTATCAATTTAGATGAAACAAAAAGTGGTTACCAAAAAATTTATACTAACTTTTATAGGCTTAAAAGTTGCACTTTCATCTTTTTTCTGGCTATTCCATCCTCAATTTTGCTTATAATTTTCCAAAGCAACAGCATCTCCACCCCTCGTTCTGTTCTCACGTGTATTCTATTAAGTAAATTGTACCGTTGAGTCACAGGCCACCTGGCGCGCTATCACCTTAACTGCCAATTGAGATTATTTGATGATACATCTGCGCTGCGTCAGTGTAACTGCCTACAAAACACGTGGAAATTGGAGGATAGTGGGTGTATTTGTAAGAAATAATAATCATCGGGCCTGGGAAGTTTCTAACTTGTGAACGTGAATTAGTATGTTCTAAAATGTTAGATCTATGAGCTGCGGCCTTATTATAGAAGTTTGATCGTGATCGAGATTGTATGCCGTCCCGTTCGCATCTATTTACTCGCACCACGTGCGTAAGTGAGATGGCACGCGATCGCAATCACGATCCGAATCATCCATAATAAGGCATCAGAACGTGCATTTCAATGGCAAACCTGAGGCTTGAAAACCTTGGAAGGTGCTTTCTTGTTTATAATAGGACTTAGTTGGATATGTTGATTTATTGTTTTCACCACATTTCATGGGCCGTCCAACTGGTATTGAATTATGGCTGAGGTGATCTAAAACTCAGCCTATAAAAGAAAAGACAGTCATGAATAATGTGACGGCGTCAAGAATTATTGTGCTACTTACTATAACAGTGGTACAAACTAAACAATTGTTGGCAGCAAATTTCATTACCATTGCAAGTCCTTTTATTCTTATGTGACGTCATTTCAAAATAATCGTTCTCAATGACCAACGCAACAATACATTAAAATTCCCTCGAAATAAGTGATAATACCTTCCAATTAAGAAACAAAGGGCTGAGGTCCGGCTATCGCCACACCATGCGGGTAACGTCGGAAATTATTAATTTGGACTATTAAAATTACCTACACAGCAATTGAGAAAGGAGACGGGCACAAAAAGGTCCCCCAGTGTGACGACCGAGAATAAATCCTTGCAGAGGTATTACTCCCAAGGTCGCAAAACTTTACTAGTTGTTTCACGCTGTGTATCTTTTATTTGCAAGAGCATTTCACGCACATTAGTAAGTACTCACGTAAGAAAAAAAAAACATGACAATTAACAGTGTACGGAGACTGCAGACAGAAATATCGGTGAATTTTATAATGCTGGTATCAATACTTGGGCTTGTGTTGCGCCACAGAATACATATAAGATTGCCATGACCCAATCAATCAGTGTAACGCCAAATTGAGTACGTATTTTAAAGTTTTTTTGTCTCACTCATATGCTCCTCTGATTAATGGGGCAATGCTGAATAACTGTTTGCATAGTGGAAAGTTCCATTTTTGACACGTTTTTCCCATCATTCACAGTCTTCTTCACAGAAAAGAGAAGTAAATAGAACGGAAATGAGAAGGAAAATCTGTTATTAGGCAATATGAGTGAACCTTGATTGAACATTCCTTTTTATGTCAACTCGTTGAGCTCCGCATCCTAAGAACTTGAACCTTACCTTTTTGGGTTATGTTTCTTTGTCCGCATCACAGTTGCTAACTGATTTCGAATGTCTGACGTTTCGTTTATATGGGTGCAATTGGCTATAGCAAATTTCTTGCTAAATTAAAAAAAAAACAAACAAATCTTTTCAGTGGTCTTCTTTACTGGGTATAATAAGCTTATTTCTTGCTTATACCATTTGATTTGGTTTGAACAAAATCGTAGGTCCATCTCGCTGCCGGATGACCAATGCTCTGCTTACCCTACCTTGCGTCAACTTTGTTACTGTCTTATTTCAACGTGGCATTACTCTACTCATACCCAGCTTTTTTTAACCCGTCTGGTCCCATCTTGATCTTAAAGTTTAACAGGCTTATCTTCAAGGGTGTCTCTGCAACTCTGATTTAATTGACAGCCTCATGCTAATTTCTCGCACATCACTGGTTTATTCTAATTTTCCCCAAGATCGGGCCACTCTTAATTATGTTTTCCATGAGTTGTTTACACTATTTCTTATACTGATATCGGAGCTATTCCTCTGTGAGATAGTCTACTGCTCAGTATGACGTTACCTTTTAAATGGTAAAATGACTGCAGGGAATATGGCAAGGGCTTTGTCTTTGACATCGTGAATGATGAGTTTTAGGAGGTTTACCTTTAGTGTGTAGAGATTAGTATGTGGAGGTTGGAGATGATTAATGTTTAGATTTAGCAAGTTTTGTGCGTGCCCACTGCAAATTGTGGGATTTTTTGTACTGAGTTTATTCAAAATTGTAGCTGTATATCGATACAAAGCAGAGCTTTGCTTAGAGTTTTGCCGCATATTGTTTTTTGCCTTTTCTTTTTATAAAAATTGCACACTAATCCAATATTGCCCTTCTTTATGATATACATTATACATACTATTTCTTTCATACAATCCAGTATTAACTCCGCCAGTCATTAAATTTAAAGGTTACCAGATAAACAAATATAATAAATTTGACATTGGTTCTGCTTTTTAAGTTTTAACCTGTTCTTATATTATGATTCGGTCCTGATGTCTAGACTCACCGATATAACTGTTAAAATTTTCAAGTTGAAGTGGCAATGTGTATTTTGTAAGCCATTATCGCTCGAAGGACCAGTAACCGAATAGGAAGAAAGGTTCTTGAGCGGAGACCACGAACCGGAAGACGCAATGTAGGTAGGCCTCCCACTAGATGTACCGACGACATCATGAGATTCGCGGGCATCCAGTGGATGCAGATAGCAGACTGTCATTCAGTAGAGAGCTATAAGAGGGAGGCCTATTTTCAGCAGTGGACGTCTTCTGGCTGATGATGATGATTCATGTCACTACGAGTACCTACCTAGTACCTACATTACAAAACTGCTATTTCAAGGGTCCTGTCAGGGAGATAACTAAGACCTCCCTCACGAGGGCATTTTTACCTTTTGATGTGAAAACCTAACTATCAGAGGATAAAGTTACCGAACATGCGATGCGGGTCTACTGTACCCAGTGTAGTGATGGGGAAATACGAATAAAATATTTCGAATAATTCTATGAAGTGTCTATAATCATTTGAATGAAAAGTATCATTCTGTAATAACGGAAAAAATACCTTTTCTGTAATAAGCAATGTGTGTGTTTAGTGTGTCTATTATGTAATAAACAATTGAATCGATTGAATCAACAGATTGTGAGCACTCAATTGAAGCAATACTGGTAAAGCTCTGAGTAATATTTGTAGGTACAATAAAAAAAAATATATATTTAAACAAGCCGAAATAAATTCATTGGTTTAATCAACTAGGTGGTAGGCCAAACGCAAGCTAATAAAGCGCAATAATTTTATAAAAAACCTAAATTGTAAAAAAACATTTAACGTAACATTGTAGTTGGTAGCTTATATACCATAATAATCGTCACTAAACGCCATTAAACGTCCACTGCTAAACAAAGGCCTCCTTCTTAGAGAGCGGTGATGCCTTAATCCCCACGCTTGGCAGGCGTCTTGGGGACCACAGTACGTTCACCGTTTACTAATATAATGCTGCTCCCCATCCTCCGTTGGTTCTGGTCGCAGTTTTAGAACATACCGGGGTCGAATATTAAAGTTGATAAATGATGATGAAAAGAAGCATTTTTTTCTCTCCTTATAACATTAGCTATCTGAGAGTGAAAATTCCGTCAAAATCGGTTCTGCCGTTTTGGAGTCTATACGGAAATCATCATCATCATCAGTTATTTTTCGTTATTATTTAAATTTAATTATTTACATAACAACGTACTGGTACTGATTTGAATTCTTTAAGTACTTTTCCCGTCTCGATGTTTCGTAATAAAGAATTTTTTAATCGAATAATTTAATATATTTTCACATCACTCATCCGGTCTACCCAGAGCACTGCGGGCGACACCTTTACAAAGTGCTTTTATTTAATTTTACACTACGTTTTAAGTTACACTTTGAACGTTAACTTGCAGTGGACAAAGGATTCGAAAGGGTATAACTAGTTAAGGTACGGGTTGGTTTTGTAGGGGCTAACTATTTTAGAGTAAAAATACCTACGTAAGTGAGAACAATATGGATTTTAAAAAAACATGGGCACTAAACAAAATACAAGCTAAAACTAATACTACAAATACAGTTAGACTGCCCATAGACCGTTGAAGGTCTAAAGACAATCCAAATGCTCAAGCCCACTACCAGTTGCCAGCATGCTGGCGGCATTACCACGTTAAATGGCAATGCCGAACAGAAACACCAGCATTTTGGTCACGCGTCGCATTAACCAGGCGCTCTAAAAGATTTTTGAAAATAAGGTGAGCTCCCCAAGGGCCCAATGTCTCGACCCCAAAAATAATAGATAAAATTAACAAGGTATTTGTTTAAAAATAATTTTAGGTAAGTGAATCAAATAGCATGGGGAAGAAAGGTTCTTGACTGGAGACCACGAACTAGAAGACGCAGCGTAAGTAGGACTCCCACTAGATGGACCGACGACATAGTGAGTGTCACTGGCATCCAGTGGATGCAAAAGGCAGGCTGTCGTTCAGTGTGGAGCTTAAAGGGGGAGGCCTATGTTCAGCAGTGAACGTCTTCTGGCTGGCTTTAAAAATATTAGTTAATAGGCTTGCGCTTGACCGCCACCTCGCCTGATGCTAAGCGATGATGTGGTTTACGATGGAACACGCTTGCCTAGAAGAAACCGATTCACTCGCAACTTGAAGACTCCCAGATTGTAGCCATCAGGGATCACCCCTATCAGTGTATTCCACAGTCTAGGGAATTGCGCAATAAAATGGGATTGAAGGCCTTCATTTGGGTTTTTGGGAAAATTAAACATTAAACGGTGTCGCCCTTGGCAAACTTATAGAAAAATGGGCAGAAGGGAATAAGTTCGTGCAGATTCCATGCACACTTTCCGAAATATATCCACAAAAATAAGCAGTTATTACACTAGTTTTTGGGAGTTTTTTGTCCTCTGTATCAAATTTTATGGTGTGAACAATAAAGAGTTAATCTATCAATCAGCAGACTAGCAACTTTGCGCCAATTTTCAAGACATAATTATTATGTTGAAAGGATCTTATATTCGAGTCGGGAGATATTTCAATATCGGATTAACTATGACCAACTGATACACACATTTGACGCGCCCTGGAGCTCCACCTAGCTAGGGTGACAACAATGCCACCATTCGGCGTGGACTCCGACCGTTACACAATAGTTACAAAAAGCCCCCACTTTTACACCTACTATAAATCCCGAATGATTTTTACTCCGTGTGACACATTCGAATGATTTACAACGACTGAACAATACGAACCGGTTACGGTTATGAAATCCGTATTATGGTTATAGTTCACTACACAAACTCGACATCAAAACGTCTAGGACTTATATAAAAAAAATATTTAAAATATAAATTAATAAAACATATTTTATTTATATTACACGGGAATTACTCACGTAAGATTAAGCCGGTTACTCCGACTATAGTTTCAACCGCATTAGACGGCCTTTTTCAAGCACGCACAGACGCAGCCGCGCGCGCGCATTCTCCTTGAAAAAGGCCGTCTAATGCGGTTGAAACTATAGTTGGAGTAACCGGCTTAATCTTACGTGAGTATTTCTCGTGTAATATAAATAAAATGTGTGAAAACCACGTCAGTTTCAATAGTAATAAAACATAATTATATGTTTCTAAAAATATCAGATCATTATGCCACGATATTATTGTGCGTAATATGCCACACGTCTTAACATTCAAAGCAATCAAGTCGAAATCACAATGACATAATTGAGCACCTGTCCTAAGAACAAAGCTCCATCGTGTCACGTACCTGAATTTCAAATGTTAAGTAAACTAAAACACTGTTTTAGTTTACGTGGTTTTCATTTCATTACCTCACCACGGTAAATATCCCGTAAATAATCTTATAACTTTAGTGATACGTAAACTATACGACAAGCGAAATATTTATAGTAAAAAAAACTAAAAAACACCCTTCTACTTGATACGCTAACCTATTAACGAAGGCGCAAGCCTATTAACTAATATTTATTTTTAAATATATTATTACATCTAATTATATTATCTTATAGGTACCTACAATCTTTAGAACAAGTAACTTACATACAACCAAGCGTAGCTCGATCGTAGGAGAACAGAAATAGTATTTTTTTTAATATGAGCCCAAACTCGAGAGATATACTAGAAGTCATTAAAAAGTTCCACTATACTAACACCCGGTTTCTGAAAGGCTTATCAACATGAAAATTTACTAACACGTTGTTAAATCTCATGTCAACTGACGTGATTGGTTGAACGATCAGCCAATTAAGTCACTTGACAATAGATTAAATTCAACAGGCTTTCAAAAACTGGGTGTAAATCTTACTTCCTGGCTCCATGACCAATCAGTTATTTTATTGTAATCCGGACTACATAATTATATGCACTTGCAAATTTTCAAATCGATAAGACTTCCAATATTTGTCTATATACTGAACTAGCTGCGCCCCACGATTACCCGCGTAGTGATGAAAAATTATGATGATGATGATGGTGATGAAAAAGTAGCCTTCACTCTCCAGCCCTTGAACTATACCCATGCAAAAAATCAGGTCGACCCGTTGCTCTGTTGCAACGTGAAAGAGGAACAAACAAACCAACAAACTTTTCGCATTTATAATATTAAAATACTGATACTGAATACTGAATTACAAGTGAAGCTAATATAATCGTGTTAAATAAACCGCCCAAGTGCGAGTCGGGCTTGCGCACTGAGGGTTACGTACAACCACAAAATACATTAATTATTTTAAAAAAATTTACTTCAAAATTAGTAAAAGATGGCATTTCGATTCGGTAAATTGATAATTTTCGGTGCTTTCCTTTTATTTTGGACCAATGTCGAGTCGATGCAGTTTGCATCCGTATTCGGTGCGTTACATAGTAACTGCTGTTTAATCTGTAATGTTACTATGAAAGCGCGTTGTTTCCAAAAGCACGAATAGTAATTATTGCTTTAACATACGGTACAATGTTGCTTTTATTGTTTTCGGCTATTCAGAACGTGATGTTCGCCGGTGTTATGCTGAAATGTAGAGCTGTGATTCTGTGACCTGAATTAACAATGGCTTAATCGGTAGTCGTATATGGAAAATAGAGAAGTACTACCCACCTATGCTGCAAAGTTGCTTTTCTATCGGTTTTTTATCGGATACATTTCGGAGAGTGTGCATCGGACCTGCATGATCTAATTCCCTCCTGCCTATTTTCTATCGGACTGCCAGAGCGGGCACAAAAAATCGTCACCCCTTTATGGTTGATATTCCGAAAACCCTTACGAAGTGCTTTGATTCCACTTTTATATTGCGTACGGTTAGTCTGTGGAATGCGGTGCCTGAATGGGTGTTCCCCCATAGTTACAATCTGGGTGTCTTCAAATCACGAGTGAATCGGTTTCTTCTAGGCAAGCGTGTTCAATCGTAGACCGCATCCGCGAGTTGGAGGTCAAACGCAAGTCTATTATTTAAAAAATACCAAAATATCAGCTACGAGCTACGCCCCACGGTTTCACATGAGTGGACATTGCTTCATAGAAAGCGATATTTTTTTCCGGGATTAATCTTATCTTACCGTCTAGTTTTCCTGTCTATATGCAAAAAACTATCGATACGCTTCGTGAACGAAGATCAAAAAACAAGAAAACAAACACATTTTCTGCCATTACTTTAAGCTTTAACCTGTATAACCCACATTTTTGAAATTTTCTGATATCAAGGCATTATTAATGAGAACTTTCCGACAACTTAAATATACTACTAGGTGCTAGTCTAAGGGCATTGAAAGTGCAATACTCGATCAAAAAAGTTTTCATTCAGCATTTATTTTCTTTCCTCTTGTGAGGATTTTGGCATTGCACTTCTTAAACATTTGCCGGTGTAAGCATAGTAATATTTTCAAGTTTTTTTAGATATCATGACACAAAATTAAGCAAAGTGAGTAGGATCATTGTCATAACAGTTCTGCACTCAAGCACATACACAAACACCTAATAAATAATAACACTATGCATTAACACTCGAATTACAAGTTAAAATTATAGAATGAGGCGCCGACATGTTTATTCCACATTGCCGCCAAATTCTTATTCAGCCCTTTAACTATATTATAAACAGCAGTCAGAGCAAAAAAAAACTTTAACTAACCTTCTTTCTCTTGCGTTGATTTTCCCTGTAACGCTAGTGGTTCGATTTACTTATGGCGGGAAATTCAAATTTTAAACAGTTTTTTGGTCCTAGTAGCCAGGCCAGGTAATTATTTTTAAATCAGTGTTTGCGCAAAATGTTGGCTGTTCTTTACATTATAATGTACAATTATTTAACAGTAACGCACCATATTACTTACATTTGTGAATAAACCGTTTGAAACAGCAAAAATTTATTTATTCACAAATGTAAGTAATAATGGGCATTACATGATTTTGTAAAGAATAATAATCAATCTGCGCAAACATCATGGTTGTTTACAATAATTACCCGGCCTAGCTACAAGGACAAGAAAACTGTTTGAAATTTGAATTTCCCGCCATTTGTGCAACGAACCACCTTAATAGTTAAACCTAACCTAACCTAAAAATATCCAGTGACTGACATATTAATCAAAGATAAATGCATCAATTCAAATGTATCTAACCAAAATGTTCAAGCCAACTTCACATACTCATCTCAAAATCTGCAAATAACATTTTTGTTTCAGCAACAAAAACAAAAATATTCGTCGCAGATAAGAAATCATCATTACCGTCCCGAGGGGATTCAAAAATCCGTTCTCATCATTACTCTCGCGACATTGACTCTCAGCGTGCTCAATAAAAACACGCGGGACCTCCTGCTTGGATGTTTATTTTGTCACACCGGAGTCCGGAGCCACCCCTTGCCTTGCCAAGGTATTATAATTAAGCTCATTTGTTATTTCTGGCGGTGCAGTTGTTTTTGGGAACTTTGTCAAAGTAATTATTGGATGTGTTGTTTAAATTTAGGTGAAAACCAATCTTTCTTACACTTTAGAAGATGGCTATGGGATGATATTGAGGACTATGATGATCAATATCATGATCCTACTAATATTATAAACGCGAAAGTTTGGATGTGTAGATGTATGGGTGTTTGTTGCTCTTTCACGCTGCAACGGAACAACGCATCGTCCTGATTTTTGGCATGGGTATAACTTCAAGAGCCAGAAAGTGACATAGGCTACTTTTCATCATCATCATCACCATTTTTCATCACTACGTACCCGCGTAGTGATGAAACGCACCCCGCGGTTTCACCCGAAACCGCAGGGCGCAGCTAGTATGGATATAAGTATAATCATGTGCATAGAGTTAGCTAAACTGTTAATTATATAACTGTTAACTAATTATTAAAAAACTGGCTCGTTGAAAGAACTTTTTACACGATTGACGACTTTTTAAAAAGCGAAAAGAAATTTTATTTAAATAACTACTAACGCAATGTAGTATAATCTTTAATTTATGAATTAATTAATAAATTGAAAATATTGACAATTTTTTTTTTTAAATTCATGACTGACATAACTATGCACACTGTTATCAATAAAATTGTTTATCTGTTTGACAAAATCACAAAAATTTATCGATGATGGTGGTTGACGCTATTGGTAGCCAACAATGAGCATGAAGTTTTTTTAAGGAAAACATGAAGAGAGCATATGCTTTAAAAATACCAGGTAAGAAAATTTGTTGGCTTGATTCCAACACACAATGCACTGTGACCTCAAATATTTGACGTCATTTCATATCAAAGATGTACCTGCTCAATATTTGAACGGCTTCCCTAAAAATAAAGTAATGTTGTATTTCCTTTAAGACTTTGAAAATTCTACAATTTGAAAGCATTCTTAAATATTTTGATTGAGACAAAGTACGTACAGCCAGTACAGTGACTTTGTAGCTGACAGGGAAAAGAGAAGGGCGCAGGCGCGATAAGCCGGCCGACTATAGGTGCGTCATTAGAGCGTTTTTTGTGCGCACGCGACGACTGCCCGCATTATCTTTTTATCGTTGCAACCCCATGCAAACGGATTACTGCGGCAGGGGTCGTCAACATAATTTAAGTTGTACAAATTTAAACTTAGTGAAAAGTATGAGAGTATTTTTTTGTTTATTTTTCACGTAGAATTTTAGAAAAATTGTGTTTCTGTAATTGCGGAAAACGTATCTTTGTGTATACTACCTCCATGAAGCAATCTCTTTGGTAGCAATAGCAACCTCTATTGACTACGATGCCATTTATTTTTTCTATGTATACTTAGTAATTAAAAAAATACACATTTAGTCACAGATCTACCACTATCAAGGGTCCCTTTAGGGTATAATTATATAAGTTCTTTGACTACCATATCTGTGTTTTTAGTGGTTGCTATGGCAGGAAAAAGGAAATCTATACTATATAATAATATAATATTATAAAGAGGAAAGATTTAATTTTTTGTTTGTTTGCATTGAATAGGCTCCGAAACTACTGAACCGATTTGAAAAATTCTTTCTTTAACGGGAAGCTACACTATCCCCGGGTGACATAGGCTATAATATATACCCGTGCGAAGCTGCGGCGGACCGCTAGTGTTAAATAAAGATGATATTTATCTCGTGTCGTTGAATAGGTCTTGAATGAAAATAAGGTTTTATACATAATTTTTCATATTTTTTCCGTTTGCGGGAATTATGCCTTTTTTTTTGCCCAAGTAGGAATTAAAACAATTTGTGAGCAACTATAGTGTCACAACAGAGTTCTAGATTTCTAGTAATTCGTTGTTTGTTTGTCGTGTACCTATACACTTTAGAATCAGAGATTTTGGGTGGTTTGAGGCCCTTTTACATATGTTTTACCAATTACACGCCTACTTAAACTAACTAATACGTTTAAGTAAAAAACGTCTGAAAATTTTGTTTTTTTTAGGTACTCCAGCATCTAAAGTTCACTACTTCTGCCCATAGGTGCACAATAGGACACGTCGCGTGTCACCCGTGTGTCGCCGAACAAATATTGCATTACCCCTGCCCCTTTCCCCTGCCTCTGTTCCCTCGCCACGTGACACGGCATTGTCTGTCCCCCAGTTCCCGGTGACGCTGCCGGCATGGACACCCTACTCGCTAATCCCGCGGAAATTGTATTGTAAGTGCCACTGATTTTTTTTTCGTTAATTTTAGTACGTTATTTTAAATCCAGTGATGGCTTTGAATACGTATGGCTTCGAGGTAAAAAAAAAATGCATAACTGATAATATACCATTTTTTTAAATTAAAACGATGTTTTACGACGATGTCGTGAGACAGCCTGTACCAATGAGCTCTTTGGAGTTTCCAGATTTTCATACCACTGGCTTTTCGGTGAAGGAAAACATTGTAAGGAAACCTACATCCGCATGGAGAAGAAATTCAGTGGCGTATGTGAATCCACCAACCCGCAACTTGGCAAGCGTGGTGGATATGCCCTTCGGCCGCCCTTTCGGGGATAGGCCAAGTCCAACAGTGGACTAGGCTGATTATGTTTACGTATGATGTTTTCTAATACTCGTAGCTATACAGATGTAGCGGTACATTTTCTGTTCTATCCGTTGTGAAAATAACCCGGATCGATTTGTTCCAAGCGGAACACTCGCCAAAGAGCGAAGAGAAACAGTATGTAAAACTCAGATACCTACTTTTTGTCGCGTTGATATTCTGTGGGTTCCCTACATCCTTTATTTGCAACATCATCATCATCATCAGCCAGAAGACGTCCACTGCTGAACATAGGCCTCCCCCTTTAACCTCCACACTGAACAACAGCCTGCCTTTTGCATCCACTGGCATTCGGCATTAAATGCGGGTTTTAAAAGCATTTATTGTGGTAGTTTTTAACTATGTTTGATAAACATCTGTTCAGTCGTTTGAGTTATAGGCTTTTTCCGAATCATCATTATCATTATTATAAGCCTATATGTTCCCACTGTTGGGCCACAGGCCTCCTCTAAGAGAAAGAAAGAGCGATTATGTGCCATAAAACACCATGGACCATGACCCAGTTGCGGGTTGCTAGATTCACATACGCCATTGAATTTCTTCACCGTACGTATAGATTCCTCACGATGTTTTGCTTCACCGAAAAGCCAGTGGTATGAAAATCCGTACATAAACCCCAAAGACCTCATTGATACGGGCCCGAGTTTGAACCTGCGACCTCACGCTTTCAAGTCTAGCGGTCTCCCAAATAGGGTACCACGGCTTTTATCTCTCATCATCATCAGCCAGAATACGTCTACTGCTGAACATAGGCCTCCCCCTTTAACCTCCACACTAAACGACAGCCTGCCTTTTGCATCCACTGGATGCCCGCGACTCTCACAGTGTCGTCGGTACATCTAGTGGGAGGCCTCCCTACGCTGCGTCTTCCGGTTCGCTTCTATCCCTATTAATATTTTATTCTTACTATTTTCCCTCCATCATCACAATACGTCTTCTAATTATGCTTTCACCGTCCCATTAACGCTGCACATACTCACATTTACCAGACAATAATTTGATTACAATTTCAATTTTACCGCGGCATGGGAGTGGCCCAAGGATCGCCATAACGTTGAGTATAATATTTGCAGAGAAAAAGATCCAAGAACAACTGAAGGTACTTCACTACACGCGCAGCGATGTGTGGGTATAGAACCGACGGGTTTACGTATACCCAAGAGTCTAGACTTGACTTTACTTCTACAGAAGGTATTTGAGACAAATATGATAACGGATCGCTATAACAGCGGCAAGCGTGGATTTAAGCAGATATGATAGATAGCCCGTCGGTCCAGTTGGTAGTGAACTTGCTTTCTGAGCTTGGGGGGGCGTTGGTTCGATTCCCACCTAGGACAAACATTTGTGTTCGTTCTATATCTGGTTGTTAATATCTATTTACGTATGTATTTAAATCTATATAATTATGTATGTTTATCAGTCTCTGGCAGTTTTTCTTAGTTTGGGGTCAGATGGCCGTGTGTGTAAAAATATCCCGAATTGTCTCGAATATCAGCTAGCAGCTAATTTAGATATTTTTGTATCCACGTAATAATGCTTATGTTGTGATCTTTGATGTTACAATAATTTCTAAAATTAGCTTAAATTTGGTAATAGTTTTTTTTTTATAATGGTGTAGCGTAGACGATTCTTCTTCTTTTTGATTCAGTGATTTAATTGGTTAGTATTTAAATATTATGCCACAAAAACTTGAAAATAATAATAAAACAAGTTAAATAAGGGGATTAAATGCTTATTATAAATATTTAAATGGGCCATTATTATAGCCATAAAACGTTTTTTTGCTAATGATTTATAAATTTTGAGTTAGTTAACCAATTATAGTGATTATATCATTATCATGTTCTTGATTAAGTAACACTAGTAAGATAACCAAAAAATAAATGAAAATGCTTTTTTGGCGCATTGAATACGCCTTGAATACGCCTTGAATACGCGCATATTCCTGTGTTTGTAAAAGTAAGTACGTCAGTTCTTTTAAGCTATTCGTCTGTCAGTTTTCTAATCGGTGGTCATATCGCCGTAGTATTAATCAGAGTAGGGTAACAAGGTTTGTATGTAATCGGCTGGACGCAGCGGGAGGACACTGAATTAGATTGTCGCCCTAACCTGCCACAGGAATGGTGATTTTTTAATGTTTATCTTGATTATAAGTTTATTGTTGTTTATAGACAGAACAAAAATGTATATTTTTGGACTGGTGAAATAGGTTCATAAGGAAAGAAAACTAGATGGAAAATTATTCTGGTTAGGAGAAAAAAGTTATATGGGGACCCCTATAACTTTCAATATTCCCATAAACTATCTTCCACCTACAGCTGCTTCTGCAGAGTATGCTTGGAACTCCTCTTCAGCATGCCATCTTTTCCGGTTCTAGTCTCGTCCCATCGAACAACTACCCCTGGGAAAATCTCGCCCAAAGCTTTCCTGCCACCATAGCTATATCGTCTTCCTGATGGTCACTTCTTATTCGCAGCCACTATTCCGTGATTTCCGAAGACGCAGCGTAGGTAAGCCTCCGACTAGATGGACCAACGACATAGTGAGAATTGCTGGCATCCAGTGGATGCAAAAGGCAGGCTGTCGTTCAGTGTGGAGGTTAAAGGGGGAGGCCTATGTTCAGCAGTGGACGTGATGATGATTCCGTGATTGATTTGGTCTACTATCCATCTTCCCTTTTGACCAAGGTGTTTCGCCCATCTCCACTTGAGTCTCGTGATTCGTTTAACCACTTCTTCGACTTTCGTTCGTCATCGTTTCAAACTTGCAGAAAACAGTACAGAACTTAAACTCAATAATTTCTCTAGAATAGTAACGTGATTCAAATGATTAGCTCTATGGAATTTTTTGTCAAAGATGACATTAAAATATTTTAAACGTAAAACGGCGCTGCTTTGAGATTCTGTCATGAAATCATGTGATCTTAGATTATACGTTGTATAAGTATGATATCTTCGCATGTGATCGTTAAACATATACCAACAGAAAAAGTTTTTTTTTTTATATTAGCTAAGAACAAAATTGGGTTAAGGCTTTTCAATAAATATGAGAGAAAATCTAAATTTAACGCAACTGCTTATCTACCATGCTTTACTTTGGTAAATACAGACTTCTTAATACACGAGTATAAGCCCAATGATCGAGTGCAGGTAGCAAAATGCGTTGGCAAAATGTTTAATATTTTTAGATAATTTTGCGTTTATAAAACTGCTAATCATGTATATTCTATTATATACGGGGTGTAAGGGGAACACTCTCGAAGCTGAAAGAAGGTAATTGTACTCATCATTATGAACAAATTTAACCATGGGACCAGCCCTGAAATCGCGAAAAAAATATCAGCTGTTCTATAGAAAACGGTCATTGACACTCGACAAAATGTATGGAACAGCTTATTTTTTTTCGCGATTTCAGGGTTGGTCACATAGTAAAAGTTGTTCATAATGATGAGTACAACTACTTTCTTTTGGCTTCGAGAGTGTTTCTTTTACACCCTGTATGTACATAAATTTAAATTTTCTCAGTAAGTACTTATTTTCTGTAGTTATTACCAAACATCCATAAAATTTTCAGTAAAACACGCTATTTATAGACAATAGACAATAGACAATTTTTTATTTATGGAAGAAAATAAAACATTTTAAAGAATTAATAGAAATAAATACACACATTACAAATTGTTTTCCTCCACAAACCGGTTCCAACTCAGCATAATGCTGGTTGCGAACAACCAGCGCTGGTCTTCCGTTGGAGCCGCCGGTGACATCACCCATGGCCAACATTACACGACAAATTGAATAATAATATAAGAACAACAACACATAATACATAACAAACTAACATTTAATATAAACAACCATAACATAAATACATAATACTAATAAGGTAATTCGCACTATCTCAATAAAAAAATAAATATGATACTAATTAAAAGAAGAAATTTAGACATTTACTTGGACATGAAATAAAAAACACAAATATTTGAAAATGTCACACCCTACAAACAAAACTCAAAGCAGTAAACTATCAATAAGAATCAAAGCTCCGAGCTTTACAGCTCGTAAAATCGTTGTAACATGCTAAACACACCTCGGAGGTAGTCCTCAGTAGACATAGATGATTCCATGGAACATAGAAATGTTGGAATGGCTATCTTACGTATTTTTTTGATTTTTTGCTAATTATGTTGCTTTGCCACATAATAGGTATGGTATAAAAAGTTTCTATGGCCTGAACAATTCCACAACCTCTTAGAGATATTAAGAAACTGTCTAGTTTAATTTTTATTTTTCTTAAGGAACCCCCTTAATTTAAATTAAAAGCTAGTCTGATCTTAGATTTGTAAGTAATTTAATTTACGACGTGGAAAGCGACTTTATTTTATACTAGCGACCCGCCCGCCCGGCTTCGCACGGGTGTAATTTACGTGCGAAGCCGGGGCGGGTCGCAAGTCATATATATAAACCTTCCTTGAAAAAGTATTAAACTGATGGTGAAAACGGCATCAAAATCCGTTGCGTGGTTTAGGAGGAGTTAGCGGCCATACAGACAGACAGACGCGGAAAGCGACTTCAATTTATACAATGTAGAGATAGAGATAGAGATAGAGTAGAGATAGAGAAGACTATGTAGAGAAGAAGAGAGAGAGATGTAAGTAACCTAATCATCATTAATGAGTTCTTGGAATATGACAGTTCCCAGGATAACTCGGGTTCATCCAGTAGCAACACACGTGGCTTTTCGAACAAAACTAATGTTCCCTGGCTGTAGGTTGTAACTTAGACATACGCAGTCATAAATTGCACAAGGTTGTACAATTGGCGAGTCATTCATGGGTCGAAAGTAGTCATGTGGCAACATAGGAGACTGATGGCAGTAGAATTAGCATGATGGTGGTTTTTACGAGTGCTCGCGTACCATGAAAGAGGATTACGAGTCTCGCGGAAATGAAATTTGCTACTCAGTGAAATCAATCAAATAGACGGTACTTATAGTGGTCATAATATATTTGAGCCATTTGAGGTGGAGGCATTGGATTATTGGGGACAGGAGCACCTGGTTAATGTAATGCTCAACTGCCATAGGCTATATCTTTTTTTTTACATTTTTGGTGGAGAGGAGATAAAAAAAAGAAATTAACTTTAAAAAAAAGTATGTATAATTTAGGTGCTAAATAAATCATTGGTGCAGGACCGAGGATCAAACCAGGTGCCGACAGATTGAAAAGCACACATGCTACCGTTCAGCCACTATCACTCAGATAAGAGTATGAAAAACACATTATACAAAAATACATAACTGCTCGTACTGCTAGATATTTATAGACTGTGGTCGAGCATCGGTTCTATTTACCTACACTGCTATACCTAAACTACTCATTTGAATATTCGAAATGAGGATTTTTTTGCAATAATGTATCGATGTTTTTTTTTTCGACAACTTTTTTCCTCTCTCTCTTAATTAATTTGGTTGTTTTTATCTAAATGATCTAAATAATTTTATTGTTTCCAAAATGTATATTACATATTACAGGTGTGATGCAAAAAACGATCCCGTAAAACGCATACTGTGCCATTTCCGCACATAATGATTCCGCAGATAAGCTAGTCAAACGCTTGGCTTATCAACCATAAAAAAAAATTGTCTAGAGAATATCCACATTTCTATAGGTATATAACACTAGTTCTGAATTATATCGATATTGCTACCCCATCACTACGCCCGGTGAAGGAGTGTGCGTGGCAGGCCGAGTTTGCATAAAAGCATCGTTTGTCACAGCACTAATGCCGTCCTGTGCAGCCCCTCGCGACGATATGAGTGACGTCACACGGACCGTTAGCTACCACCTACCACTAATGATTTCAAGGGATGTTCTTGTTACCATATTTTTTATGACCTACAAATATTTTTCCTAATCGTCATTAATTTGCTACTCAGAACCTATGCTATGAGATCCGTATCTACCTTTTTCGGCATAGGTGGCAAAAAAGGTGACAGGCCACCTGATAGTAAGCAATCACCATCGCCTATGGATACCTGTAACACCAGTGGCATCACAGATACGTCGTCGACTAGACCGACGACAAGACTACAAGTTTATTAACAGACACATTGAAGAACCTTATGTTATAGTTACTCGGAAATGCTCATTCCACAATTTTCAGGTTTGAGGCAAAAAAGATTGCGTATAACGCACCGTGTGCTATTTCCACCTATCTATGATATGTGGATGAACCTTCAGGCGGTGGCTGGTTCGGTGATAAAACCACGATGCTGGCATCAATCGTTAACTGATTTCAACATAAAGGGATTCAAGACATATCCAAATTAAATGATAATATATGAATATATAAATGATAATATATGAACAAATTAAATGAAAATATATAGGATATATTATGATACATTTTATTCCAGTGAGTAAAATCCCTCACATTTCACCTCTAAACAAATCAATCTCCATTCAATACATAACAAATCTAATAAAATCGTGTTTTCACTCCAGTAGCACAAAATTCAATCAGCACACATTCGAGAGCATCTTTCGTAGCAAGGTAACACCACCTTCAAAGGATTAAACATTTCTCCAAGATAAAGGCCCTAACACATTTATTCGAGCATTCATCGAATAACAACGTTACCCTCGCAAAGGGATGGAATATCGCAAATTAACGGTTTCCAAGAGATAGATCCGTCTTCTCGATTTGATTCGCGAGTGCTCACTGCTCGTTCGTGTTTATGTTAATTTAATATTTTGTAGGGGGATTGGATGTTTAGGAGCGGGCCGGAGTCATCTCCTTGCTTTACTCCCGGTGAACAATGTAAGTTACAATAGTGTTTACCTGTTAGTGTTGAAATTTGTAATCGCAAATGTATTCTCGTTATGTTAACAACATGCATTATAAAATTAAAATTTAATTGTGAATAAAACATTGAATCTTACTAATATTATAATAAAGCTATGAAATCTAATGCGTGTCATGAATCTTTTGTCAATTTAATGGAAAGATGGCCTGATTTTTCATTCATGTCAGAACTTATACTAGGTACTAAGGCACATACTAATACATAATTTTTAAATAATATTTACTGCTTGAATAAAATTATTTCCATTCTACGCAGACATCACAATCGATATTATCACGACCTAATTAAACGAATGACACCTTAAGTATTATTACATTCATTGCCTCCCATCATTTTGATGTCCCATTCCTCGCATCCATAAAGATTATTATCAACAAACGATTAATAAAAATTTCATAAGGGTCAGGAAACGTGCGTTTTTGTGGTCATGTTAAATTTAATGCATATTATTCAAGTATTCAAGTATTATCATAAACCTTTAAGTAGGTACTTGCTGTAGCGCAAATAATGTTTATGCGTGTTTGTTATAAAAGATGCCCAAGTATTGTTTTTTTTCACCATTTAACTTATTGGTAAATATTTTTGTCATTACACCTTTACTTATAATAATATGTTTATCATCATGTGTCATTGCTATTGTATCATTGCATAACTTGCCATATAGAACCAATATTTTATCTTGAAATCCGTACTTTTTAAGTTATACGATTGAAAATTTATATGCATACAAGCATCTCTTTCACGTTAATTTTATTATTAGTCACACATCACACTATAAACATACTGAAATGTAGTTACTAAAATCTCTCACCTACCAATATTTCCCCTTACTAGATGCAGCTAACAAAATAGTCAAATCGAACTTTATTGATGAAATAAAAGTGCATATAAATTTTATGAAGTATAAACGAGACATTTCTGAGTTTATGGGGCGCGCACTTGAAGGGGCCTAAGTACCTAAACTATGGTCGGCCATCTTTCTAAATTATACACGTTTATAGCTCCACTATTCACTTATCATTCCATGGCTGCGTCTATGAGATCAAACTCCCTAAGTTTGAAAACAATCCGGCAATGGTTGATGATGTTTTCCAAAGTGATCGTTATAAGGGCGGTCTAAGGTTATGGTGACCATAAATTCAAGTTAAATTGGAGACGTATCTTTTAATGTGCATTTATTGAAGTGTTTATGCGTAGGTCTTCAACGTCGGTGATCGTTTTGTTTAATGGATTGTTTATATCTATTACGGCAGTGTATAGGTACTATTAAGTGTAAATTGGCGCCACAATCACAAGCAAAATAAGTTTTAGTACCAAATGTCATCAGTTTCTGGTATAAAAATTATAACGTCTGTAAGATACACAAATTCAACACGAACTTTTTATTTCAAGATTTTGTAGGAGCTCTACAACACATTACTAGGTGTTAGGAAGTAAAGTGGTGTTATAGTATTTATCAGGTTCACTGCAATACAATTCAAATTAGGCGGTGGTATTCAAATCCTACCAATATAATGCAACGTTTATAACGTTTTAACGTCTCAAGGAAGCAATTCTGGAAAAAATATGAAAAAATGTACAGGGTAATTTTTTTAATGTATTAAATTTTAATGTAGAAAATATTTCTCACTGGCAGCTTGTGTATTTAACAAATTCCATGTCTATAAAAAATTCTTATCTTTTTCCTTCCATACAATAACAAAAAATACCTATTAACGTTAAAGCAATAAATGGCAATCATTTTACTCGGCTTTAAATTACGAGAAACGTTGGGCCCAAACAAAACTTAAGGAGTTTTTTGGGAGCCAACTTGTGCACCCATAAAATAAACGAAAAGTATTTATTTAATTAAAAAAATTGCGAATCTATTAATCCTTGTGGAAAATCATGCAAATAATATTGTTAATTATGATAATAATATAGAGAAGCTACACGCGGAAGATTTTGATAAATTTAAAATAACCCTGTATATAAGTTTATTCTTACAAAAATCAAACGATCCAGAATCGTCATCGGTAAATCAAAATCATAAACAACTAACCGGTCACTTTCCCCCTGTTACCTAGGGGTGGCAGGGATGCTGTGGGGTGCAAACAGAAGGGTGACAGCAGCACTGGGCACAGATTTTGCACGCATCGCAGAAATCGATGGGAATAAATATAATTAAAGGTATAGTAGAGTCAGTGATTAAGTTAGATTCGTAATGATGAATGAATTTTAATAGTTTATTTACTAATGATGAGATAAATGCAGTTTCCAAGACATTTTACTACAATGAGATATACCTACAGAGTTATTGGTTATCATTACGAGTGGATCGGCTTCTTCTCTCAGAGCAAATAAAAATAAAGAGGGACTACCGCGAACACGAAAAGTGAAGCCACTTTTTGAAACGTGAGCGTAGTCGAAGTTTATTTACTTTTGTGTTGTTTTTACAGTTCTTAACACTGCAAGAAGTCATTGTTTCTTTTTAAAACGGATGTTTTCAGTACGACGTTCTGGCAAGAAATTCACGTAGTTTTTAATGCGTATGTGTGCGTGAGTCGTGTATTTATTGGGAATTAACGTAGTTTTGGAAGCGATTTTAGCGTCACTTTGGCAGTGCGCCGTAGGGACTCTGTATTTTTATATGCTCTGAGGCTTCTTCTAGACAAGTGTGCTCCATCGTAGACCGTATCATCGCTTAACATCAGGCGAGTTGGCGGGCAAACGCAAGCCAACCATTATATAAAAAAACAAAAAACCACTAGCAGTCAGTTTCTCTATATCATACCCAGCAGTTTTAGTTATTATAATTCGGCTTTTTTTCTTACCAAAAATTAAGAATATTGAATTTAGGGTGCTTAACGACAATTCAAATTCATTTATTTCGACCACTTTGATCATATAAAAAAAAAAAAAAAAAAAAACAATAGTTTAGCAATTTCAAATGGAAATGAACACGACGCCCGACAATAACCGACTTTAGTCCTTTGTTTATTTTCTTTTAGTCTTTTATAAGGTGTTTTTGATGCACGCCTACGTACCATTTGTTCCAACTTAGTGGATGACTGGTAGTTTTTTTTAGCATTAAGTCCTCCATTTGTACATGTCTACATATACCTATCCTGCTATGATCCTATCACATACCTGTGTTTTTACATAATCTGTCATAAAATCTAATGATTTGCATATAATCATCATCATCATCATCATCATTTCACTCTATCATATTCTCACTGCTGGGACACAGGCCTTCTCTCAAAGGGGGAAGATGGGCCCTAATCCACCATGCTGCCCACCATGCTGCCCACCATGTTGGTGAATGGTATATGTCTTTGAACTATTGAGGTTTTTGAACATGCTGGTTTTCCTACGATGTTTTCCTTTACCGTTCTTGATGGCATCGAAACTTCACAATTTATTTAAGTACTAAATAAGTCATTGGTGCGGGGCCAAGAATCGAACCGGGTGCCGTCAGATTGTAAAGCGCACATGTTACCTCTTGGCCACTATCGCTCTTCTTCATCTTTGACTGTGTCCAGATGCATAAAAAAAAACATTAATATAGTTTGAACATATCAGTGTTTTTTTTTATTAGTGTTCTTCCACACTTTAGGAGTTAATATTATCTATATATCTATATATTAAAAATTAATCCCTATTTATTCACGCCATAACTTCAGAACGACTTTACCGATTTCATTCATCTGACAAAAAAACATGAAAAACGTTATCCCACATACAGCAAAAAGTTTGCTTTTCAATAACAATACTGACTGATTCCATACAATCGCCTCTCACCTCGGCACACCGCATCAGAAATCAGGGGAGAACAACAAAGGCAAGGTGCACACGAGTCGTCCGATCGCACGCTTCTAATCACAGATTAAACAACAGTTACTATGTCATATCGCCATTGTCGCATCGCGTCACCCTCGGTATCGTGCGACAGTTAAATATTATTATTAGAAGATTTATCGCGCGGAAAATTGCACTTATTGTTGCAGCGACTGCTATATTTCATGTGATTATGATTTTTATGTTAATTATGCATGTGTGACTGTAACGTGTAGGTAGGGGTGGTAATGGGTAACGGTCATAGTTTTTCTCACAATTCATTGACACGCGTTAAAGGTATTTTATTTTATAATGTAGTCGTATTCGTGCTGGATTTAAATTGATTGATCTAAGATTATGTAAGTGTACAACTAAGTCAACATGAACTACAAGGCATACAACTCATCAACTATCAACATCGCAGTTTGAATGATTCGCAATAACACACACACCGCAGTTCTGTTCTTTCGAAGCTCTAGATATAATTCCACAAATAATCAATTTACATTACAAAATATTTTTTTACGTTACGTAGTACAAATAATTCTATAAATGTATTCATCCGTCCCAGTCTGTCACAGAATCGTAACTTCTTCAATTATAAACATAAGGTCGTATTATAAAATAACAGATAAATATATATCAACTTTAACTAAATAAATATTATAACTCATAATGTAAGACTACCGCATGATCGATATTATTGAACAGACATATTTACATGAAGCCATGTTTTCATACAATACTTCTTGTGGTATGTATTGTTTATGAGATGTTATGCCTTGTCAAAGTAGCTTACGATGTGTCCACCACACTGTTATTTTTAAACCATTTAACGTTAAAAGTTTTTACTTTCCGCATTGCATGATTAGGGTAAAAATCTTCCTAAATTATTTAAACAGTGTGGAAAAAGAACTTAACGTTAAAAATTGCTTAACGTTCTCTTAGAAGAGATTATTTATACTTTAAAAGCAAAGAAAGCCCATCAATAAGTTTTTTTAAACTTGAGTGTTTTTTGGCATTTCATAAATGCCGCATTAAAGCGCATGCCTCATCTGTATTAACTATAGGTAAATCCACCCTTCAAATTCCTAAAGCAAATCAAACAACTTATTCATTTTCGAATACCCTCCACAATAACAAGCTTTTTTAATCGGTCGCGTTCCTAAATGAGAAGCGGTGAGCATCGGTCCAGCTTTACTGTCGTCCCCCGTTTTAGCCAAAACCTTTAACAATAGCGACTGTGAGTGACACGCAGATTCGCACGCGCGAACGATTCGCGACAGTCAGTGCAGCCCTCGCTTTAGCTCACGCAAAGGTGTGGGCTTAAAAAGGTTTTAAGATTGATTTTAATGCACTTATAAATTTCACACACGATCTTAATGTGTAATAAATACTAATAATTTAGCGTTAATCAAATAATAATACAAAAAGATTTTGACAACTTTTATTGATTAATCTTAATCAATAAAACCTGGTAGCATACTAAATCTGCAAAATATTTAGATATTTATCAAAAACAAATTTATGCATTTATGAATTAGGATTGAGGAACTATTGATTATAAGATGATAAAGATAAAGATAATTTATTTCCACAAAACACGAGTAAATCATACACACATTTTAAAACGCATGCACAATAGGTGGGTTAAAAAATTTGTCACTTTGTATCATGTTTTGCCTAGTTTGTAGACTTACAAATCTAGAGAGATGGTTTAAAAAATACCGTAAATATTATTTATGTTAAAAAGTATTAATTAAATTAACTGTCGTATCAATTTCAATACTTAAGATATGATGTTATTAATTTAAATAGTTAACAGATAGACATTACTATAATAATTTATTGTATGTTAAACAAAAATGTGAAGAACTGTTCTGAGTATATTTTTTCCAAAATTATTGACATAAGCCCTTCCCTTTCTACATGGATCAAACAATACTCTAGGTTAGGGGAACACCGGGAATAATCGCCTTTTGAGCCACGCGCACCCGAATTACATACGCTTTTATTAATATCAGGATGTTGCTCTTTCACGTGGCTTCATTTGATGCGAGTCACTAGGTTAGAATACATTTTTGAGAATGACTAGAATGTTTTTATACATTGTTGCAGATTCTATTGCAAACTGTATTTTTGAGTTTTAATTTGATTGAGGCGTAGGTTTGGTAACCTTATTATTTTTGCACTAACCACAAGTTTTGTCTGTGAATTCGGAGTTGAAACTAATCCATTATTCATAATTTAGTGCAGCTATTTTGAATAAGGCGTTACTTTGCGGAAGTTCATTTTAAAAATATGTCGTTTTTTATCTATACTAATATTATAAAGAGGAAAGATTTGATTGTTTGTTTGTTTGTTTGCATTGAATAGGCTCCGAAACTACTGAACCGATTTGAAAAATTCTTTCGCTGACGGGAAGCTATACTATCACTAGGTGACATAGGCTATAATCTATACCCGTGCAAAGCTGGGGCGGACCGCTAGTCATTTATAAAATTTAACGCTTGTCTAGTGTATTTCCACTTTTAAGCGGATTCGTCAATAAACAGCAACAGTTAAGCACCCCCCATACAACAATTGTGTGTATTTTTAAACGTATTTTTGTATTCCTTTGATATAAGACCGTAACGAGACCACGAACCGGAAGACTCAGCGTAGGTAACCCTTCCACTAGATGGACCGAAAACGAGTCGCGGGCATCCAGTGGATTCAGATGGCAGGCTGTCGTTCAGTGTGGACATTGGCGAATCCATGGGGGGCATGGGGGCCATGACACCTAGCAATTCCATACATTCGACTCAATTTTTCGATTTGATTCCTTCGAATCCTACCTTGTTCCATTCTACCTTGTCAGAATGCCCCCCCCCCCCCTCCCCCCAATGAAATCCTGGATCCGCCCCTGAGTGTGGAGGTTAAAGGGGGAGGACTATGTTCAACAGTGGACGTCTTCTGGCTGATGATAATGAAATGCGAGTCGGTGACAAATTTCTGTTCACCACTAAGCGCGATCAGTACCTATATACTTGGATGGGTACCGCCTGGGCGTGATGTAGTAATTTTGCACGACTTTTTGTATTTTGTGGTAGTGCGGAACCTTCAGTGCGAAAGTCCGACTCGCACTTGGCCGGTTTTTTTTATTTATGCAACACGACAAGATGAGCAAGTCACTCGCCAGATGGTAAGCGTTACGCATGATCATTAAAATTCAGCGCTGCCTATAATTTATTCAACAGTTCAAACCCTACCTATTGCACTGAGGTCGTCTCCAGATATTGGATGCTAAATCTCTTTACGTCCAGTAATTTACTTTCAGTCCGCGAAACAGCAATCATCCGGCAAAGCTGTAAGAACATTATCCTAATTTGAACGGTACCTAAATCTATGCTTTTACCAATTTCATAAGTACCTATACTTACAAAGTATCTACATAGGTAAGTTTGTGAATTTATAAACAGTACAAAATGATAATACACTGTGAGTGGAGACAGATTGTGGGCAATTGAGAGCGCATTTGTCAAATGTAGTAGTAAGTTCTCAACAGAGTTCCTGTCGTTGATTGCTATCATTGGTGAAACAATGATACCAATCACGGACATTGGACCCCTTTACTTTGTTTCAAATTTATACAATTTCAAATTAACTGAAACTAAAACCTAAAACTAGGTAGGTACATAAAAACAAATATAGGTATTTAAACTTATAAAAAAATATAGCCCCTTGGTGGAAGGAAGTGACCAGTATACTGGCAGTATTGCCACGTTGAATGGCAATGCTAAATTTTTGGCAGTCAGTCACCTTGCCTCTACCAACCGATCAGTTCATATGCGTGTTTAGTTTAGTGATAATTATATTTGTTTTTAAGTAGTTTTAGTTTATTTAAAATTGTACATAATTATGTTTGGAACACTAATAATCTTTTTTTTAAATAAATTTAATGGTAAAACGATTGATCAGCTACCTTGATGGTAAGTTACTGTTGTCACCGCCACCTATAGAAAGCCATTTTAAAATCAATTTTTTAAAGCCATAGAATATGTTCCCTTTTGTAGTACAGTACCTTCTATATGAGTCCCATAATCTGAAGCAGGGATCTTTTCATTAAGGTTATCACCCGATTGAATCTCAAAAACGCCAGGCGGACCGTGTGTTAGAGTAGTTTGGTACACAATCAGTGACATTAGATTGCTGCCATTTCACGAGTTCAGTTAACAACTGGCCAAGAGCGTGTCGAGACATGATTATGAATTTGGTTACGAAACCTTACCAGGATTACCAGGCAAATAATTTAAGTCTTTGGAATGCGCTGTCTGAGTAGGTGTTCTCCGATATTTACGATCTAGCTGTCTTCTAGGCAAGCTTTCTTCATTGTAGACCACATCATCGCTTAACATTAGGCGCGTTGGTAACCAAACGCAAGGATATAAAAAAAAAAAAAGAGAAATTGGCGGTTATAGGTTATAGAACAATTCTAGCGAGTGTAGCTTAGTGGAATTAGCCAATTTTCAGAGATGTGTCATGCCTAGATTACTACATATCCTACTATAATATTATAAACGCGAAAGTTTGTATGGATGTTTGTTCCTCTTTCACGCTGCAACGGAACAACGGATAGACCTGATTTTTTGCATGGGTTCTGGTTCAAGAGCCAGAGAGTGACATAGGCTACTTTTTATCATCATCATCATCATCACCATTTTTCATCACTACGCGGGTGAAACCGCGGACGCAGCTAGTATTTTTAACCGAGTTCAGGAGGTGGTTATCAATTCGACGGTATGTTTTTTTTTGTATGTATGTTACGCGATTTCTCTGCCAATATAGAGTTGTTTTTAATGATTCGTTTTTAATTAGGTAGGCCATAAATCATAGGTGTTACCATATTTTTTTATACATATATTTTGTGTACATAGGTAAGTATAGCTTGGGACGCTGACTATTTGGAATCTAACGATGAAATTGCGTTCCCTCAAATCAACATTCAAGAAAACAAGATAAGATCAGAATGTGCATTAATTGCGCGTTCTCACGGGCAGTCGAGTAGAAGAATAGGGTGAACTGTTAGAGACCGTAATTAATAATCGGCCGCACAGTACGCAGAGAAAGGTTTTTTAATTTGCAGAACACGTGCGCGTCGAATAGGTGCGCGTGCGAGCAGTACTCAGGGGCGCTCGTGAATGGATGGCGCACTCTGTTACCTCAATGTGTGCTTAACTAATTGTAAATTTTAGGCGTATAATCGAACACTGGACTAAATTAGCTTGGGTATTGTAAACCGTTTGAGTTTTTTCATTGTCATTAGAAAATGTACTTACGACTTTTATTTAAATACATTTATCTAGAGTTTTTTACCACCAAAATGTCATTTTGTTTATAGTTCAGTTTTTGAATTGTAATTTTAAAATGTCGTCTTTTGTTTTATATAAATAAGCTGGGCTCCGCGGTTTTACCTGCGTTATATCCGGGATTAAAATAGCCTAAGTTACTCCGTGTAACATCAACTATCAGCCAGTTAAAGATAAAAACAATGTAACCTCCTTGAAGCAACCTCCTCGGTAGCGACAGCAACATCCTTTGACTTAGATGTTTTTTCTTTTTATTATGTACTAGTAGGCCGCCCCTGCTTCGCACGGGCGAAGCCGGGATATATAGCCTATGTCAACCAGGGATAGTGCAGCATCCCAACAGTGAAAGAATTTTTCAAATCGGTTCAGTAGTTTCGGAGCCTATTCAATGCAAACAAACAAACAATCAAATCTTTCCTCTTTATAATATTAGTAAAGATAAAATCTCATTGTATAATATAATAAGGGAGACCAGCACAAAACCGTATACTGAAAATAATTCAAATTCAATTCTTATTTGTGTTTTGCAGGCAAAATATTAAAACACTAAAATAAAAATCTGTTACACAGGATCACAGCTGGGCTAATCTGAAGATTGCTTAAACATTTCATAAAAATTGGTCCAGCCGTTTCGTAGTCCATAGGAAATGTACATACACACATCGCCTTTTATACAGACAAGCAACGCACCCCAGCTTCGCACGGTTATTTTTTTACACCTTGGGTTACATTATTGTAGTTGTAGTAAGGATCCCTATTTTTTTTGAAAATATGATATAGCCTACGTCATCCAGAGATAGTGTAGATTCCCAACAATGAAAGAAATTCACAAATTGGTTCAGTGGTTTCGGAGCCTATTCAATGCAAACAATCAAACAAACAACCAAATTTTTCCTCTTTATAATATTACTAGCCGTCCGCTCCGGCTTCGCACGGGTATAGATTATAGTCTATGTCACCCGGGAATAGTGTAGCTTCCCAAAAGTGAAAGAATTATTCAAATCGGTTCAATAGTTTCGGAGCCTATTCAATGCAAACAAACAAACAATCAAATATTTCCTCTTTATAATATTAGTATAGATATTATAATGCTTGCTCTATTTGAATATTTTGCTTTAGTGCCGAAATAACTTTTCTCAAGTCAATCCGCAGTATCTTTCGAAAAAGTTATCTCCGATTTGGCAGTATTTCAACCGCGAGTGTTTACATGAAGCGACAAACACCCACTGACCGTCGCACGTTGTGTCGCTTTTATCAATGTTCGCTTTTCAAATCCAACAAACTGTCAACTGGCCAGTTGACTCGCAGCTTTTTTCCGCCAATAGAGGCACTTCCGGTCCGGCCGGAAGTGGCCCGGTTACGCGGACGGGCCACAACAGGAGCGCTTACCTTAGTTTTTTATTTGTACTCGTGATTTATGTTCTGATTTTGTTCGGTTCTAGCGCCAAAATGCTTTCGACGGTCGCAGGAAATCTGGTGGCGTTTTTTGGTGCTGTTCTCTAAGGCGGGGCTGGGAAGGAAAAGTTTGTTTGGGAGTGCTTGTTGTACAGATTTTTGGAAGCATTGTTGTAGATCTCACTCACGCTTTAGTAGATGTACATTAGAAGATATAACCTCAGATCAGACAAATAAGGGATATATGGTAAGGCAGCGTAGCGAGTGCGAATGCATCAGGCCTATATCGGGCTTGATGACCTTAATCAAACTCACCCTGCAGACGGCCTTGCCGCCCTTGAATGTGGCCTATAGTCTATTAGTTATGAAGATAGCCCGTTGGTCCAGTTGGCAGAGAACCTGCCTTCTGAGCTTAGAACATTTGTGTTTGTTCTATATCTGGTTGTTAATATCTATTTAAGTATGTGTATTTAAAAGTATATATGTTGTGACTGTATGTATATCAGTCTCTGGCAGCCATATCACAAGCTTCGCTTAGTTTGGGGTCAGATGACCGTGTGTGAAAAAAATGTCCCGAATATTATACTGACAATTAAAGTACAGTTGCAGCACTGATCGAGTGACGAAGTTAATACAAATATTATATAATAATAATAGTAAAAAAACCTACTTGTATATTTCGCTTTACTGCAAAAGATACTTAGTTTTAACTAGCCTACAGAGAATATTGAAAACTTTTTGTTAATAAACCCAACACGTTTCATTATATCCTTTAATATTATTCCATCAAACCTCAGAAGCACAATGGGACTAGAACCACTTGAAAAAGGACAACAATACTGTATTTTTCATTAGGGCATCCAAACAAGAGAGAGAGGAGAATGGGCCCGTCAAAAGACAGACTACAAAATGTACAGAGTAACAACTTGCAAACTTAGAATACTCCTACTTGAAAAATATCTAATGCGGATAATGGAATAATGGAAACAAAATTTGTGAAAACAGCGTCAGATTGCATAATAAAACTGAGGGTAGTTTACTATATGCGTAAGTATGTGGATGCGAATAATTTTGCATTTTTTGGATATGCCCATAAGTATCACAGTCAAGACGTATTATGTTTCTCCCAAGACCGTTGCCCAAGGAGAATGTTAGACACTAGTGGACGCAAAACGCTGGTACACGTCGCTAAATAAACAAAAAAGTATTGTAATATCCATTTAACACCTTCGTCTCTGGTTCGTTCAACGAACGTGGCGTACAAATTACATATCGCTGTGCAGTAATGAAATATTGCCATCTTTAGTTATTTTCATAGCTGTTTCTCTGGTATTTTTTTACTCCATGCTCGTACCTTTCCCGGATTACTCGCCACCACTCCGCTCAAAGGAATAATATGTCTTTATAAGGATCCAAAGGCTTTCCCTGCCTTACTTCTTACACATTTTTCAGTGAAATGCGAGAGCGCCTTTACTTTTTCTTTTATACACCCCCAAACAACTCCCACCCTTATTTCTACCGTCCTAGAGTTTAAATTCAAACAGAGATTGTGGGTTAGGTTTTCAGAATAGATTGCATTGTCTTGAAACGTAAATCATTGTAGAGTAAGAAAGACGTGTCGTTTCAACCACTTGAATTTCAGACTTCATTTTAAAGTGGTAGAGTCACGCTTACATTGTAACATCTGGAAATGTAAAACGTTGCGAGGTTAGTAGTAGTTTTGAAAGGTGTAGTTTAGTATTTTCAAGTGATTGACTAACTAGGTGTCACCCTTACTTGGTCGAAATGCCATTTATTCGCACCAAGTGTTTTGACTCCTCTTTCTTAATTAGAACAGCAAAACAATGGAACGCCTTGCCCCTGTCTGTGTTTCCGCAGCATTGCAATATTGGAGTGTTCAAGTCTAGGGTTTATAGGTTATTACTGGGCAAACGTGCTCCATATTCGACCGCATAATCGCTTTCCATCAGGCGAGATCGCGGTCAAACGTTAGCCTGGTCCGATGTAAAAAAAAACAACTAAAACCTCAGTCGTGTAAAGTCGTAGATATGACCATGACGTGAACAAATTCAAGCTTAGTCACAGATCTATCTGTGAGCTTAGTCTTAGGCATGGTAGGTAGGAATACTATGGAGTGGCTGTTGCTATTTTTATATGGGGTTGACAGCTGTCAAGGGTAGCCATTTTGCAGCTATTTTGGAGGTTGTCGCGTGGATTGCGGGTAGGCTAAAACTATTTGGACATCACTGACTTGAAAACTCTTCACCCGAGTTTATTACTAGCCAATAATGGCCACCTACTATGGTACCAGGCAATATTGATTCTATCATCTGTCACTATTTATGACATTTATTTGAGTTATGAAGCTTAAAATTCCTGTTAATTTTGTTTTTGTGTTTATTTTTATTTTGTTTAACTATATATACCTGTTTGAAATTCATTGAAGTCTAATCTCTACATAGTATAAATTAAAGTCACTTTGCGCGTCTGTTTGTCTGTCTGTCTCTATGTCTGTATGGCCACTAACTCCTTCTAAACCACACAACGGATTTTGATGAAGTTTTCGCCATCAGATAGATACATTTTCACGAAAGGTTTATATAATTATGTAACTAGTGAGTCGCTCTGGCTTCGTGCGTAAAGTAGCCGGGCGGGCGGGTCGCTAGTTAATGATAAAATAAAAAAAAATGTATCTGGGAGGGGGGGTTGTTAATATTAAAGTCTACGCTCAAGAAGTATCTGGTAATTTATGATTATCTTTTTCACAAACTTAGGTACGAATTTGAAACTATCTAGTTAACAATAACTATCAAGTAACTTCCATTTAGAGCCCGCACAGACAGACTACAAAAAATACCAATAGAAACTTGCAAGTTATATTCGCAAAGGGAATAAACCCGTAATTTTATTAGGCCCGCCGACCACAACACCTTACTATAAACCTACTATAAACATAATCTTTCATTTGGCCGAATTGTTTACGACGCTTGTCCCATTTACGGTGCCCTTTTCGTTTGCGGTTACCTTTTTTCTTGTGCCTAGAGATATTGGTGTAAAATGTGTTTGTATGTTTTTTGCTAAAAGTTTTTTTATTGCAGATAGATTTGCGTTAGACTATAAGACCGTAGCCATAATAATTCGTGTTATAGCATCTATAGTTTTTTTTTCTGTGTACAGGTCCCTGGAGCACCCTAGAGTCGCAAGTTTTAGGCTGTTTGGTGGTTTTTACTTTGAAGTAATATTACAATTCTCGTTCAAAAACAAATACATATCAAGCATGTTATAACATTGTTTAAAACTATCGTGAATGTTTACTATACGGGGTGTAAGGGGAACACTCTCGAAGCCAAAAGAAGGTAATTGTACTCATCATTATGAACAACTTTTACTATGGGACCAACCCTGAAATCGCGAAAAAAATATCAGCTGTTCTATAGAAAACGGTCATTGATACTCGCCAAAATGTATGGACGCGATTTCATGGTTGATCCCATACTAGAAGTGGTTCATAATTATGAGTACAATTATCTTCTTTTGGCTTATAGAGTGTTCCCCTTACACCCTGATATAATAGTTTAATAGTTTATTATTATCCACAGCATTATCACGCATTTTTTTTTTATTTCAGGGACATTTTTGCACACATGGTCATCTGACCCCAAACTACGCAAAACTTGTGATATGGCTGCCAGAGACTGATATACATACATAGGTACATATATATTTTTGAATAAATACTTTAGATATTAACACCCAGAAATAGAACAAACACAAATGTTTGTCCCAGGTGGGAATCGAACCCACGCCCCCAAGCGTAGAAGGCAGGTTCACTACCAATTGGCTATCTAACGGCTATAAACTGACCTAACCAAACATTGTCACAAAACTAACTTTTTTCCCAGCTGCTTTAGAAGGAAGGTTCTGCTGTTTTTTTTTTTGTATTGGCTGATGCTTTCAATAAAACGTTTGCAAGCACATCCATAAAACAGCACTAGTCAACAAAGGTGCAGTAACCTTGTTTCCCTTTACAAATGATGATTGGTTCGCGACCGGATCGTAGGTGGCGTGTACACACGAATTCACTTAACGGGAATCGTGTTGTGGCGTATTTTCACTTATTGGCATAACGCGGTCGCGTATAGTGGACAGGGGGCTTAATAAATGTTGATTGTGTTTTATTTTTACCTGTCTTAAGCTTGATCACATTATTAGTTGTTTTTTTAAAGTTGGCGTAGACTATGTTTGTGATGTGTTTATGTAGAAAAAAAAAGCCGTGGTAGCCCATTTGGGAGACCGCTAGACCAACCCCGGGCGCGTGCCAATGAGCTCTATGGAGCTTAGGTACGGATTTTTATACCACTGGCTTTTCGGTGAAGGAAAACATCGTTAGGAAACCTGCAAACGTACGGAGAAGGAATTCAATGGCGTATGTGAATCCACCAATCCGCACTGGGCCAGCGTGGTGGATATGGCCCAATCACCCTTTCGGGGATAGGCTAAAAGTCCAGCAGTGGACTGTTAAAAGGCTGATTATGATGATGATGATTAGCTTCATCATCATCACCATTTCGGCCTATCATGTTTACTCTGCTGGGACACAGGCCTTCTCTCGGAGAGGAGATAATAAGCTTTAAAACATGTACATATCATCAATATGATGAGAAAATATTTGGTTTGATCACTTTTAACCCCCGACGCAAAAAGTGAGGTGTTAAATTTTAGCGTGTGTATATGTATGTATGTGTATCTGTGTATATGTGGTTCTGTGTATTTGTATATCTGTACGTCCGTGTGTCTGCCTGGGGCATCGTACCTCCCAAACGGCTTAATCAACTCTAATTTAGTTTTTTTTTGTTTAAAAGTAGACTCATAGTATTATCTTTACTAATATTATAAAGAGGAAAAATTTGATTGTTTGTTTGTTTGCATTGAATAGGCTCCGAAACTACTGAACCGTTTTGAAAAATTCTTTCACTGACGGGAAGCTACACTATCCCCGGGTGACATAGGCTATAATCTATACCCGTGCGAAGCTGGAGCGGACCGCTAGTATTTTATTATAGCTTAGATAGCCCGTTGGTCCAGTTGGTAGTGAACCTACCTCCTAAGCTTGGGGGCGTGGGTTCGATTCCCACCTAGGACAAACATTTATGTGATGAACATTTGTGTTTGTTCTATATCTGGTTGTTAATATCAATTTAAGTATGTATTTAAACCTATATATATATCAGTCTCTGGCATCCATATTACTAGCTTTGCTTAGTTTGGGGTCAGATGACCGTGTGTGCAAAAATGTCCCGAATATATTTATTTATCTTTTATTATATCTTAGTGTAGCTAATTAGACCCGGGTATGTCCTAAAACTGCGACCAGAACCACCGGAGGATGGGCAGCAGCGTCCTGTTAGTACACGGTGAACGTACTGCGATCTCCAAGCCGCCTCCAAGCGTGGGGATTATGGCAACACGCCTCTCTAAGAGGGAGGCCTTGTTCAGCAGTGGACATTTAATGGCTGATGATGTGTGATGTGTAGCTAATTAGTATTCATAGAATAATCCCAATAGAAATAACTCGAACTAGACGCTATTATGAAGTCTATGATGGACACGCCTGTAGACCAATTCACTCGCAACTTGACATCCAGATTGTAACTATCGGAGGACATGATAATAAAACATTTACTGCAATGCTTACTCTCTGAAAAAATCATTGAAGCGTTATACCTACAGTTCTCCCTTTAGCACTGACACCCCCCCCCCACCTTTTTTCGTCATTATTTGATGACATTTTGATTATCTCGTTTGCAGTGTTTCATATGTCAATGTGTGCAATACCTACGTGTTAACGGGCGGTTAACCGTGTCGCGTAGGCAAAAAAACGCTCCCTCAGCCCCCACCAAGTTATAGCGACGATGTTTTTTCCCATGCTAGAGTCTGGACGCCCGCGGGGGGAGTGCAACGACAAAAACGAGCATAGGTCCGACCTCGATGACGCCTGGCGCGGCACTGAACGCGGCGCGCCAAAATTCTCGCGTCCTTTTTACGCTTTTAATTTCACTAAAAAACGACACTATTCACTATCAAAAATATATCCAAATAAAAAAATGTTGAATAAAATTGCCTTTCAGTACATGCAATTTCCAGGTTGTTACAAGCTTTCATTTGAGCATAAAATGAAAAAAATAAATTAAGTCGACTTTGTTTAAAATTATTTTTTGATCATGGCAAGTTTATTCTATCGTGTTTTGAACCGAATCATAAACTCTAACACAGATGTATCTGTGACATGTATTTTTTTCCAGCTGAAATATTGTAATTCAACTGAATAAAATTGATTTAAAACCGTCAAATTTGGTATAAGAAGCTTTTAACCTCGACCCCTTTAGTTTTAGATACTAGAACTTTTTTCGGTACTAGCTCGAGTTTAAGGCATATCCAAACTATAAAATATACCCATACCTGTGTATATTACTTATATTTGGATTATTATGTGTGGTTTTAAATTTCACGCAAAATAAACATACCTGTATTTTTCTTCTGTATTGCTTACTATCAGATATGTAAATTTAACGGGGCAAGTGCCTTTATTAACTAAACCGAATACAAGCTAATATACTAACACTACTAATACAGTTAGACCGTTGAAGGTCTAAAGACAATCCAAATGCTCCGACCCACTAACCAGTTGGCAGCGTACCCAGCATACTGGCGGCATTGCCATGCTGAATAGCAATGCTTATGCGCTGAGCCAGAAACATGGCAGCATTTTGGTCACGCGTCGCAAACTTACCCGGGGCCCCGGGTATGTCCTAAAACTGCGACCAGAACCACCGGAGGATGGGCAGCAGCATCCTGTTAGTACACGGTGAACGTACTGCGATCTCCAAGCTGCCTGCCAAGCGTGGGGATTATGGCAACATCCCTCTCTAAGAGGGAGGCCTTGTTCAGCAGTGGACATTTAATGGCTGATGATGTGTGTCGCAAACTTAACTGCTTAGTACATACGTCAATACAGCCTGCTCAATAAGGAGCCGTCACACGAAACCACTCCATCTGTTTTTATAGGCATTAACACAAAACCTGATGAATATTTATTATTATGCCTCCATAGAAGCGCCCTAATAGCGCGTGTCGGTTCACACACATGATATAACGTACAATAATTTATACACGATTTGTATGGATTCATAGCAATCTCGCGTCATTACCTTTCTATAGATTTGTTTTTGTGGAATAATATTTTCATTTAATGTTGAGACGTCAAGAGTTTCTATTGGCAGCTTTTCTTGGTATTGAAAAGGAAAATAATAAAAGATTCTAGATGTTTACGTTAGGTCGATTGTGTAACGCGTTGTAAGTGGAACTTACTTAATTTTTTTTTACTTTAACAAAAACTAAGTGACAAATTTAAATAAAAATACTAAAATTTACATACCGTACCTGGACCGGTAACCGTCTCATATTTAAGAGGGGTCATGGTCAGGGTTTTGTCCATACAAACGTATTCTCGTGTTTCCTCCCTGGATAATACCGCTAGAACTGTAATTTTTTTTAAATCAAATTTATCTCTATTGTTGGCATGCTTATATCATTTATTTTTTCTAATAAGTTAACTACAATAAGAAATATGAGCCGTTAAATATCCCTTAAATTCTTTTTTTTTTACCGCCATGTTCAGACGTCTATCAAACATATTTGACGAGTTTATAAAACAAAAATAAATGATAGAAGCATAAGTTCAATCCTTTAATTTACAACTATTAATTTAAAAAATAATGAAAACGGCCTAGTTTTGAATGAGGAAACAGAAAAATACGAGAAGATGATTTTATACTTTTCGTAGGTATAATCGATCTGAGCTTCAGTTGTCCCTGTTGCACTCTACGGGGAAAGGCTTGCGGTTAGGGGACAGCAATAGATTTGGTAAATACCTATTCATCAAATTTCTTGGCCGTGGTATGCCCTCTTAACCGTCTCGTAAGGATTTGAGATACGTTTCCATTTTTACGACCATGTATGCTATTTTATATTATGAACGTATATGTACCTACCATGTTATGACAAATAAATAATTTGATTTGATTTAAGGTGATCTCTATGTTGAAAGCTTTATGAAAATATACTTACTAATGTTTCACAGGCATCGGGATACAATTTCTAGAGTCACAATCTCTCAGTGAAAATAGTCAAAAAACGTCCAGCGTTATTGTACATACATTGTATTTTTTTTAAATAAATAATAGGATTGCGTTTGACCACCATCACTCCTGATGTTAAGCGATGATGCGGTCTACGTTGTATCAATCATAATATAGTTTACAATGCCACATTTACTCCAATTTAGACGTTAAGTCGCTATCATAGTGTTCAACGTTAGTTGCCCCTATGTCATCGTAACTCTGGCATCCTGGCATCACGCGGCGTTGTAGCCGGATCGTGGTTACCATGTAACTAACCAAAAGTCGGCGCAATTCGTAGCGTGCGCCGAGTTTTGGTTCGGTTTTTTTTTTGCACGATTGTGACTATTATGTCTTGTATCTTAATGCTCACAGGTTTATTTTTATAGGGCAATTGCCTTTTACAACATACAAGCTAACATTACAAAAACAGTCTGCCCATAAGGTCGTTGTTGTTTTTTAGGTAAGTTTATAATTCAATGATGAAGAGTAAAAAAAAATGGTGTTGTTGTTATTTATTGTTTTTTTCAATTGCATTACAAAATATTATAAAAAAAAGTTAACCCTTTTCACATGACATGCCTTGGTGGTTATACCATAGACAAAAGGCTATTCCTTTGTCTATGGTTATACGGAACAGTGTACTAAGCCGAAATAACCTCACCTTATCACTGGAGTTTTGGCGCCAACGTGGAAAAAACATGTCGGCTCGTTGGATTATTTTCATAAACTTGTGTATTTTCGAGTGTTAAATGTGTACTAAATGGTGAATTAATATTCATTAAGTGCTCGTAAACGTGCTCGAGTGTGGGTAAGTGATATAACGAGGTGAAACGTGTCTTTTCGTGTTGATTCCAAAACTCCATTGGAGCCTCTTGTAAAGTCTTCACCACTTTACAGGGGCATGAGTTTGACTTGACCGTGACTTACTTAGCTTGACTTTGACTGTGACTATGACTTGTTAGGCGCTATTAAGACAATAAAAAAATATGGTGCAAAAAAATTAAGATAAGAGACTGATGAATAGGCGGTATGGCCTTGGAGGCTTTAGCCCGCCCAATGGGCAAAAAAAAAAAACACCTTATCACTGTGCTTATCAAAATTAACAAGTTTTACCATGTGACCAACCTAGATATCGCGAAAAAAAAACCCAGATATTCCATAGAAAAATGTTATTGACACTCAATGACTTGTACAGAACAGCTGATTTCTTCCCACGATTTCAGGGTTGCTTCCATATTTCATGACGTGCGTAGTGGTATTATAATTAGTGTAATTTATGTGCTTACCCGCGGTGTTGACATTTTTTCTGGCATGATTCCCGTCACAAATAATTATGCTGCATTGACCGGTAAAGATTTCTTGTTAGGTGTCAACAGGTTTATAATAATCCTAATGTTTTAATGGGGAGACGCACTGCTTATTTATCTCGCCAGGTGGCGCATTATCGCTGGTTTTGTTTCATTGTCCAAAGTGTCAAATATCAATAGATATTTTAGTAATAACACAATAAATATCGTCTGGTATTAAAACATGCCTCTGTGTAGTGCATTTCAGTGTAAAAATAAACGTACACACAGTTTTTCTTCCGATAAGAAAAAATAATATTGATTATTTTATTGCATACCTTGCCACAATCCGCTTTTTTACCAGCTAAGTAAGCATTTCTTTTCTTTAATAAATTCTTTTTTGAGATTCGCCAATGTCATAAGAGAAAACATTTTACTGTTTAAAAGAGCAAAGTTTATTTTCATTGTTTCATTCAAAAGCAATGTTTATAACCTCAAATAAACCACAAATGACAAGCACCAGCGAAGATGGCGCCATCTGAGATTAGTTTTGCCTGTGGCTTCTCATTGATGATAATCGCTGATTTCTTGGTGTCAGTGGAAATTATGTCGCTAGCAATTAGACTTTTTTGAAATAATGAAATATTTTGTATATTTTTTTTATTATGTATAGGGTTGCGTTTGACCGCCATCTCGCCTGATGTTAAGCGATGATTGTGGTCTACGATGAAGCACGCTTGCCTAAAAGAAATCGATAAGACACCCAGATTGCAACAATCAGGGAACGGATTCAGGCAGTGCATGCCAAAGACTTTCTTTGCGCGATAAAATCCGAAACGTGGATATTCGCCAAAGAACCAGAGTCACCGACATAGCTGTTAAAATTTGCAAGTTGAAGTGGCAATGGGCAGGCCACATCGGTCGAAGAACTGATAACCGATGGGGAAGAAAGGTTCTTGAGTGGAGACCACGAACCGGAAGACGCAGCGTAGGTAGGCCTCCCACTAGATGGACCGACGACATAGTGAGAGTCGCTGGCATCCAGTGGATGCAAAAGGCAGGCTGTCGTTCAGTGTGAAGGTTAAAGGGGGAGGCCTATGTTCAGCAGTGGACGTCTTCTGGCTGATGATGATGATGATGATGCCAAAGACTAGAAATTCGCACAATAAAAGTGGAATCAAACGATTTGTACGGGCTTTTGGAATATCAACCATTAAGCGGTTCTAACTTTTTGTGCTTGCTCTGGCAGTCCGATAGAAAAATGGGCAGGAGGGAATTAGATCATGCAGATCCGATGCACACTCTCCGAAATATATTCGATAAAAAAACCGATAGACAACTTTACTCCGATGCTCAAGATCATTATTGTGGATAAAGTAAAATATAGTGAAATTGTCGGTTACCAACAGGCAAGTTCGTAGTCTAACGCAGATATTGATTTTAGTGTAATAGTTTTTTTTCCTCGAAATGTTGAAAGACTAAGTCATTTTATTCCGAACAAAAATGCCTATTAAATCGTTCTCACAACAAAATTTGAACAATTAATTCATCCATTTCATTACCACTCGAGTGCGGAAAATGGCTGGCTGTTCCGGCACGCGCCCGCGACTCGGCGAAAGATGCCCGTGAATAGCGTGCCTAATTGTCAACTACGCTGACACGTGTGTGATGCGCTTTACTGATACCCCAATAAATGTTATACGCCACTAAGTGATAATTTCCTCGCAAAGGAATTTAAAACTTACAGTCAAGGTCTAGGGTTTGTTTTGGGGTGAATGGTTAAGGTTTTTACGATGTTTGGTTATAAATAGGTGAAAGGAAACTGTGACAAATGAACGTGAGTTTGAACTTTGAAACGCAATTTTATATTGTCTCTAAACGCGATTTATTTTGCAGTAATTGCGAATTTGTTTTGAATTGGAGATTTGCTCAAAAGTTTTTATTATGTTGCTTCTTTTTTAAGTTCTATTGAATAGTTAACATTTTGACAATTAACTTTAAATAAGTATCTCAAGGTTTCTCTACGAAATCCAATCCGAAATGAGGAGATCCGTAGACGACCGAAAGTCACCGACAGCCCACCGGATTAGCAAGTTGAAGTGGTAGTGGGCAGGGCACATATCACGCAGAACAGATGGCCGATGGGGTCGAAAGATTCTGGAATGGAGACCGCGGACTGGTAAGCGCAGCGTAGGACGTCCACCCACAAGATGGACAGACGACCTAAAAGAGACCGCAGGGAAACGCTGGATGCAGGCCGCTTCCAACCGGCCCTTTTGGAGATCGATGGGGGAGGCCTATGTCCAGCAGTGGACGTCCTATGGCTGAAATGATGATGATGATGATGACCTAACGGTGCAAGAAAATATCGTGAGGAAACCGGTATGCATGTATATTTGTCAAAGCCTGTATAAATAATTATGTCAATCAATCAAGCATTTATTTTATCAATTTGGTACAGTTATGTACACTTTTGAAAATCAAAAGCTATATACAATGCAAATGATTTGTAATAAAAATTTATGAATAATAAATATCATAAATAATTATGTCATATAAATTATACTTAATTCAATTTAATACAATGTCAATAAATTATCTATAGTCAAAGATTTCCAAGCCCGTTTGTCCTCTAAAAAGTCATTAATAGTATAGTATGCAAAGAGTATGCTTTTTGGATTAGATTTTTTTTAATTGTTGTTTTAAAATATTTGTCATTTAAACTTGTCAAACATTCGGGTAATAAATTATAAAAACGCACACAGTTAATTCTAAATGACTTGTCAATCTAGTCTAGTCTTGTGCTAGGAATTATAAATTTAGACTTATATCTGGAGTTGAAACTATATTGATCACTTTTTTTTACATATTCACTACAATATTTCCTAGCGTACATTAAATTCAAGAAAATGTATTGTCCAAGAATCTCAAAATGTCATGCGCAATGGTTGTATATTTAATTACGTTTTTTTAATTATTTTAATTAATTTAGTTCATATATTATGCGCTGCCTGAATAGAAAGGAAAATATAAATGGTCGCATTAGTATTTATATGATAGTTCGTTTTAAAGAGACTACTTCTTTTAGAAGAAAGAGGGTAGATCGTTTTTTCTGCACCTAAACTTTTTAACTGTTCGACCAACCAACCGCATTCTTCAGTTTTCCTGTGAACATGGTGCATGTAACTGCGCCGAAATATCGGGAGCTCATTCCACAACCTTACCATGGTAAATATCCCGGAAATAATCATATAACTTTAGTTAACAACCGTGATAGTTTAAAACAGAGTTATACTTCTTTTAGTTCCTTAGGGTAATTTCCCTTTAGCATACACAGCCTTTATCTCGTCTTTTCACTTAGTCAGGTAGCAATCAATCATACTACCTTCATTTCCTACCCACCTGTCTACAAAACCCTACGACACCCAAATGCAATATACACGAGTTAAAAAAGGAATCCCATCATACACCAATTCAGAACTATCGACACATCACTAAAGTACACTTTAGTCCTCTATGATAGAACATATTTTTGCTCACGTTTGTTGGTTTACTTTTCAGGTATTAGAAAGTGAGTGATTTGGAACTGTGTGCCTAAGCTAATAAAGTTGAGTTTTGGTTGAAAAGGAAAACACTGCCCGTAAAAGCAATGTCCAGCAAAATGAGCTGCAGAAGATGTATGAGACGTAGGATTAAAAATATTTGCACGCCCCATTATACATGGTGTAATGAAAGAGCTAACGTGCCTCTTTATTAACCATACAGGGTGGTTTTAATTGAAGCTCCGGGTTTCAATATACTGACCCTTGCCTGATGGAGGTTTGACGTAATGTGTTGATCAAAAGATTTAAAATTGTAATTAGAAAGGATTTGACGGTTTTTTGGGGTATTAGAGTTGGTAATCTTGGGTCGGTGTTTTGAGGTATTACTGAGGTACTAAGTAGGTATGTACACATCCAACTAATTTTATAAATGGGAAAGTTTGTGTGTTATCAATTGAAGTGCGCACTCAACTCCCTATCGAATAAATAGGTTAGGAAAAAAATACGGTTCCTAAAGGATTGGGTGCAACAGCGCGACGCTGCTAGCATAATAAAATGACAGAAATAATTACAATGCTGTACCTATCAAAAATATCTTGACCTGTAAGTTTTTCATTGTTGGTGAGATTCTTTTTACAAGCTTTTATTTAGTTTCACCTGTCCCGGTGTCTGTGTCTGTACCTAATCAAATCCGGCGTCACGGTTTTATCATCGTACTAGCACACATCATAGATCAGTGGAAATCGCACACTGTGCGATCCACATGATCTTTATTCACACACAACTGCAAAATATGGAATGAGCTACCTACCGCGGTGTTTCCGAGAAGCTACAACATGGGGTTCTTCAAAAGGCGAGTTAATAGAGTCCTTAATAGTTAATAAGGTGATGCCTCTGGTGTTACAAGTATCAATAGGCGACGGTGACTGCTTACCATCAGGCAGCCCGCCTGCTTATTTGGCACCTATGGCATAAAAAAAACTTCCAAGTAAAATTTGACCCACTTCCCGGTGTTCGAATGAGCTGAAATTTGGCATACTTGTCAAGTTCCGATGACAATACAATATTATGGTGACAGCGAGCTTATTTGATGATGGTGATGGTGGACAAAGGCACCCCTCGATGGATAATAGGGCAGTTTTTGGACTCACTTTGAACAGCACCATTTCAATCACAAATATCTTAAAAGCTTGGTCTGAAAATATATTTTTTCAATGAAATAAAAACTTCTGTTCTATTTTCATATTTACCTATTTACATGCTCTGAAAAAACTTTTTTAGCCTTAACAATTTTTTTTTAAATTAGCAATTAAATAATACATAGTTAGGTACCCAATTACATATTTATGCTAGTAAGTTTCTTTGCGCGATAGAATCCAAAACGTGGACGTTCGCCAAAGAACCAGAGTCACCGACATAGCTGTTATAATTTGCAAGTTGAAGTGGCAATGGGCAGAACACATCGCTCGAAGAACCGATAACTGTTGGGGAAGAAAGGTTCTTGCAGGTGCAGAGTATGCTTAGAACTCCTCTTCAGCATGCCATCTTTTCCGGTTCTAGTCTCGTCCCATCGAACAACTACCCCTGGGAAAATCTCGCCCAAAGCTTTCCTGCCACCATAGCTATATCGTTTTCCTGATGGTCACTTCTTATTCGCAGCCACTATTCCGTGATTTCCGAAGACGCAGCGTAGGTAGGCCTCCCACTAGATGGACCGACGACATAGTGAGAGTCGCTGGCATTCAGTGGATGCAAAAGGCAGGCTGTCGTTCAGTGTGGAGGTTAAAGGGGGAGGCCTATGTTCAGCAGTCAACGTCTTCTGGCTGATGATGATAATGATGATGAAGTAAGTAGGTACCTACTTAATACAAAAGCAAAGTGGCGTTTGGAGTCAAATTGAAAGCTTCTAAACAGTTAAACCAAAGTTAAGTCTAATTATTATCCACACAAAAAAGCGCACTATACCTACAGGCTGTTCACAAAGCGCGCTGTATATGGAAGCACCCTGTATACTCGTTCCGTGCTCAGGCATTCATTACGCGCCGTAATGAGCTGCACCCGTCATAGAGTAGAAACGTTTAGTTGAACAGTTGGGGTATTCATTTGAATTCTCTCTTCATCTTCTTCAGAAATCTGGTCCCTGTGACTAATAGACCACCGCAAAATTGACGCCTTGGAGATGTGGTGATGGAGGCGCCTCCTAAAGATCTTATGGACCACATTCCACACCAATGTTTCAATATTAAAGGAGCTCGATATTTAGAGACTTTCGTCAACTGAACAATTACGAATATTGAAGTTCTTCGGGCACATCTCCAGGAACGAAGAGTCAATGGAAAGACTAGTAGTCGAAAGTCAAGTAGAAGAAAAAAGAGGTCGAGGCAGATCTCTTACACACTGGACGGACCTCATTAAGACAGCAACTAAGTCTACCATAACAGAGTGTTCACGTAATGCGACGAACCGAGTAAAATAAAGAAGCATTGCAAAATCAGTGATCGCCGCCGAGAAGACCGACGACGTTGAAGACCCACCGTGTACCACTGTCTTACCAACCACGACCACTCTGCCTAGAGTATTAGACATAGAAAAAGAAGTAAGACAGAAAACATATCTAACACGAGCCACGTTCCGCGGTTTTCAATTTTTCCCGCAACATTTCGGGACAAAAATTTAGTTTCTTTCGTCCGTCTGTCCTCATGATACATACCTAGATACCTACTTATTTTCATGACAAATATCATCAAAATAGTTCTAGCCGTATAAAGACGAAAAGACAGAGAAACAGACAGAGACAAAATTACCTTTTATGGGTCATAGGAAACATTAATCCCAGAATAATGCAAATATACTAGAAAAAAGGTATTTACTTTTGTTTTTTTAGTTAAGGCCACATTTTTTTATATAATTCCTTTCCGTGTACGGTTGCCTGGAAGAGATCGCTTTAAGCGATAAGGCCGCCTGTTAAAAGCCTAGATAATATTTTTATTGTAATGTTTATGTTATTCTTGTTTTGTGGTATTTTAATAAAGTCATTGTATTGTACTAGGTACAGCGTAGGGCCTACCAGCGCTGTTCCTATTACAATGCAATGGAAAATCCCACTAGATGGACCGACGACATTGTGAGAGTCGCTGGCATCCAGTGGATACAAAAGGCAGGCTGTCCTTCAGTGTGGAGGTTAAAGGGGGAGGTCTATTTTCACCAGTGGACGTCTTCTGGCTGATGATGATGATGATGACTAGAAAATAGATGAATTATTCGAAAACCATTGTAATAAAATATTTTGACGCATTTATTATTTAGAGTAACCTCGCTGTTCTTTGCCTCGGATGAATACATCGGCACCTTTCAAGGCTTTTAACGGCTCTCAGGGCTAATCAGGAGCCCGAGGCACTCGCAGATTACCGCGCCACGACTGCGACTGTACCTTCTGTTTGTTTATTCTACTCTTTGCATTATGTTGTTCTTTTTAGAGTTCTGTACCCACAGGGTAAAACGGGACCCTATTACTAAGCCTACACTGTCTGTCTGTCTGTATGTCCGTCTCTCTGTCTGTCTGTCCTACATATTAACGGCTGTATCTATCTTTATCTATATCTTTTTGTAATGTATATATAGAAAGTTGAAATTTTCACAGAATATATGTAACGTTACGGCGGATTAACAAAGAAATAATAAAAAAGTCAAGAAAATTAAATTAAAGGGAGGTACACAACAAATGATTTTTTTAACGTATTTTTGTGTTAGCTCTAATGTAAAAATGATAATACGTCCAAGCGTCAAACTTGGCATGATTATAGTACACACTCTAGGATTAGTATAACAACAAATAATAAATAATGGCTAAATGCAAGTCGGTGACAAATTTTTGTTCACTACCAAGTTATAACTGGTAATTTCGTTACTTGGAGGACCTTATCATTCAAACCTAGATCTTATAATTTCACCAAATCGAAATGCAATATTTTACTCTTTTTGAAGTCGGTTTATTAAATCGATAATGATTGTATTTTGTGGTGGTACGGAATCCTCAGTGCGCTAGCCCGATTTGCACTTGGCCGGTTTATTTAAATAGATATAGTCGAAGGGCAGCTGCAGCAGTATGACACGATTTTATCCCGAGAAAAATACGGTTCTTGAGTAAATATTCAGGCGGTTAAAACCGCGGGGCGTAGCTAGTGTGTGAAAATAACTGTTCGTCTATTTAACTTGTTTCACAACTAAACGGCTAGATTAAGGCGGTGGTTTGCATTTCGAGAGCGAACATTATTTGTTCCAATAATTAGAAAAAAATTAAATAAAACTGAAATCCGCGCGACGCAGTTAGTTTTGACTAAAATCGTCAACGCTCAACGAGTGACGCGCGACCGTATGACGTCAAAAGGTGCCTTCCAAAAAGTTCTTCAGGTCAGGATATTCTAAAATAAACTCAATAATTTTCACAAATGAGCTCTAATTGCGCGTGAGAGCGTATGCTTTACGGCGACTATTTCTGGTGGACTAATTTGACGGAAACACCTACAACTTGCGCTGGCGCCGCCGGTCAAATTAAATCGGCTGCTGTTAATTATTTACCTACCTTATTTCGTTTTACTTTATTATTCTGACCAGATTATTTAGAGCAAGACAAGAAAACCGAAGAAAGAGACCAAAAATTTGGATTTTTAGTTTCTTTGTCTTGGGTCTTCTTCGTTTTAGCTTAGCTTTTGGTTCGTTTTCACCCGTAGACTTAGACCCGTAGAAAAGATATCGTCTTTGTCCTGAAATAAAATAAAATATGGAGGTGAAACTGCATGCCGCATCTATAATGGAAATTTATGTATAAATAGCAATAAGTTACGCACAAAATAATAGTTCAATCAACACATAAGTCAACACCAATCAGATATCCCACGGCCCACAAAAAATATTGCCTGTTCAAGTCATAAACCATTTCACTGGCGAATTAAATTTATCGAACACTGTCACGAATTTTAATTTACTGTTCCTAATATAACACTTCGATAATAAATATTTTAACGAAATTTTCACCTAAGAATCTCGGCTTTTCGGCATCAAAGTACCGGATGCGATATTTTAGAATTAACAGACAGACACACGGTCAAACTAAAACGTATTCAGTGTCTGGAATATTAAGGAAGTAACTGATTGGGGTTTTCTATTAGCTAACCTTGCGGCCGTGTTACTTCTTTCAAATATTTAATTCAAATAAATCATTTCTCTGTTTTAGATTAGTAAAATTATTGCGCAGTTTTCTATGCCATTTATTTGTGTCAAGCTATTTTGGTTTTTATTTAAACTCAAGTTTTAATTTTTAGTTATGATTTCCACCTGCTTTTTTACGTCACGCATAAATTATTTTCAAGAAAGCAGACGCCCGTATTCTGGTATGCATCTGGTGTTCCATGGTAACTCTATACTGAAATACCTAATTATGCTAAAATCACAGAAAAAATATTAAAGGGAATACTAAATTCTTCAGACCGCATTCTTCAGTCTTCCCATGAACATGGTGCAACCTAACTGCGCCGAAATATCAGAAGCTCCATCCACAATCTTACCACAGTAAATATCCCGATAACAAACATGTAACTGTAGTACTTGAATAATTGGTAAAAAAATATTTTAATAACTAGCAGTGAACCACGGTTTCAACCGCTAGTTAATCCAGGGTATAAGCTACCTCCGTTTAAAATTTAATTTAAATATGTTTTGATGTTATGGAGTTGGGGGGGGGGGGGGGCAAATATCATCATCATCAGCCAACAGACGGGCGTCTCCCCCTTAGAACGACAATGGAAGTGAGGGGGGGGGGGTGCAATACACACTTGCGATAGTGTGATTGTATTTACCATGCACTGTAGGAGAACGCTCTCATCATCATCATCAGCCAGAAGACGTGCACTGCTGAACATAGGCCTCCCCCTTTAACCTCCACACTGAACGACAGCCTGCCTTTTGCATACACTGGATGCCCGCGACTCTCACAATGTCGTCGGTCCATCTAGTGGGAGGCCTCCCTACGCTGCGTCTTCCGGGTCGTGGTCTCCACTCCAGAACCTTTCATCCCCATCGGTTATCGGTTCTTCGAGCGATGTGGCCTTCAATGTAAAATTCAATGTAAGGTTAATATAAGAATATTTTTGTGATTATGGTAACCCTGGTGGTTAAGTATGGTGGTCACAGTTTTAGGACATACCCAGGATATCTATACAACCGGTATAAACATATATTTTTTACCTACTCACTCATAATATAAGAGCGTGTTTTTTTTTCACGACAATACATCGGACTAGGCTAACGTAAAGTTTGACAGTGATCTCACCTGAATAAATAAATAAATAAATATTCGGGACATTTTTGCACACACGGTCATCTGACCCCAAACTAAGCAAAGCTTGTGATATGGCTGCCAGAGACTGATATACATACATATATAGTTTTAAATACATACTTAAATAGATAGTAACACCCAGAACTAGAACAAACACAAATGTTCATCACATAAATGTTTGTCCTAGGTCGGAATCGAACCCACGCCCTCAGGCTCAGAAGGTAGGTTCACTACCAACTGGACCAACGGGCTATCAAAAAGAAAGAAAAGCAAAAAAGCATTAGTATGGTCGAAGCTGAAGCCCTTTTGTTAACCCTAGGGTTAACAAACGTGAGCACTTTTTTTAACAAAAGTGCTTGAGATGAACATCGATCCCTTCCATCATAGACCACATCATCATCTGCAAGAGTTATTACCTCAATATGCTTGGTCGAGCATTCAACAAAAACTGGACATATTGAACGTTGGAATGTAATAACGGTGGGTAACGCCCGAGGCAAGGGTATATAAGGCAAAGGTACCTGTGGGGTCGGATCCGATGTTCATATTTTTTTAAGGATGGATAAAAAAAAAATAACGGGCTATTCTCTACACAAAACTAGCCGGCCTGTTAAACAAAACACAGTTGGATTGCCCATATACCGTTTTAGGCATCGAGATATAATACCTATAGAGTCAAAGTTATAGGTGAACAGTCAAAGTCACCCAAGCGTCGCTATACATACCTATATAGACATCAATTATACGGGGTGTCAGGGGAACAATTTCGAAGCCAAAAGAAGGTAATTGTACTCATCATTATGAACAACTTTTACTATGGGACCAACCCTGAAATCGCGATAAAAATATCGGCTGTTCTATACAAAACGGTCATTGACACTCGACAAAATGTATGGAACAGCTGATTTTTTTCGCGATTTGAGGGTTGATCCTATACTATAAGTGGTTCATAATGATGAGTAAAATTACCTTCTTTTGGCTTCGAGAGTGAACACTCTCGAAGCCAAAAGAAACCCCTTACACACTGTATAGTTCGCAATACCACATATTACTGCAATTTAAACGTCATGTTGCTTGCATAGTGTTTCAAAGTCGCTTGTCTGCTATGTTATCGTAGCACTGGCATCGCGTGGCGTTGTAGGCGGATCGCTGCATAGGCTAAGTATGTGCTTTTTCCCTCTACGGATCGCGGCTGTCTTACAACTAACCAAAGAGTTTTGTTTGGTTGGTTAAAATTTGTTTTATCATCATCATCAGCCAGAAGACGTCCACTTTGCGGAGCACCTTACCTGAGCGAATATTCACACGAGCGAAACGTGGAGCTCAGTTAGTCTATAATAAAAACATCGTTCGGAACAAATCAAGCTCTATATCGCCAACACTGAGACCCCTCACAAATGTAAATGCTGTACACATTAGCGGCCACTTTTCTCGGAAAAATAGCGCTATTATCGCTTTATTATACTTGACAATTAGCGGCGACTGTTCCGTACATGGACTGATGAGAACTGGAGGTTTCATAGTAGGACTATCATTTTGGTAGAGCATAATCATAATATATAAATCCACTATGAAAGCGCAGACTCCTAAGTATATCACAGGTTTTTAACCTAGCAAAGGCATATGAGAGATAATGTATCCATGAGTGTACATGAAAATAATAGGCATGATGACAAATATTTATTTATTCCAAATAATCGGCTTAGCAATTAATATAACTAAATACATTACACATACTGAAAAAATAATTTAAATTGACTGATAAATCTCTGAGATATGAGTGTTTAAAGTTTTAGGTGGGGATAGAGAGGGGATGCTCTATCTCTTTCTCGCAAAGCGTGAATTAGTATAGCATTTGTATGGCGCTACTGAGCCGTGACGTCACGGCTCAGTATAGTGCTCTCTTTGTCTAGCATGAAATTAAAATGCTTATATCTTATTTATTTTTGATCAAATTTTAATTTTGTTTTCGTTGATGTGTTCTATTTATGATCAGCTTTTTTATGAGGCAATAAAAAAATATTAGTCATCATGCCTATTGTATTGATCGTCAATAAACAAATTTTATTTGGAGTCGCTGGCATCCAGTGGATGCAACAGGCAGGCTGTCGTTCAGTGTGTCAGTTAAAGGGGGAGGCCTATGTTCAGCAGTGGACGTCTTTCGGCTGATGAATAGAGATATACTAAGGCATCTGGCAGTGACTGGAAATGAAAAGCAGAGGATCGGGCTGAATGGCGTGCATTGGGAGAGGCCTAATATGTCCAGCTGTGGGCTAGTATATGATGATGATGATGACTTGAAATCAAATCAAAGTAATATCTAAAACGGAAACACCTATTCCATAACCAATGCGTAAGTATCATCACACTCCTCGTTTGAAACTCCATTATTTTTATAGGTCAGCGCAGACGGCAAACATTTTAACTCTGCAAACAGCGCGAGTGGTGACCTGCAAACATTGAGTGCTAGGTAAACTTAACAGGTTTGAGGGGTTACTAGCCCCACCAGATTGTACCCTCAGAGTCTCATTTATTCTTGGCGTGATTTTAGCGTTCCGGGTGGACAAAAAAATTGTCATCATCATCATCATCAGCCAGAAGACGAAAAAAATAGTACGCAGTTTAAAAAGCAATTTTTTGTGACAATCCAAAGATATTAGCCATAATAGACCTTAGCACCACTGTTACCAATATCTGTGTAAGATGTCAAGTTAAACATTTTTGTTTTCAAATACAACGTTCAGTTCAATGTATGGTACTACAATAGTAAAAAAAATCTAAATAGGCCAATAAAAAAAAAGCGGTATACGGGCAGATAAAGATTATTTATTTGCACAAAACACGAGTAAATCGTACACACATTTAAAAACGCATGCACAATAGGTGCGGGTTAAAATATTAGTCACTTTGTATCATGTTTTGCCTAGTTTGTAGGCGTACAAATCTAGAGAGATGGTATAAAAATACCGCAAAAATTATTTATATAAAAAAGTATTAATTAAAATAACTGTCGAAATAATTTCAAAAGTTCAGGTATGATGTGTTTTTTTTTTTTTTTTTTTTTTTTCCTGGGCTAGCTCCTTTATTAACTAAACAAAATACAAGCTAAAACTAAAACTACAAATACAGTTAGACTGCCCATAGACCGTTGAAGGTCTAAAGACAATCCAAATGCTCAAGCCCACTACCAGTTGGCAGCGCACCCAGCCTGATGTTATTAATTTAAAAGTCAACAGATAGACATTCCTATAATTTTATTGTATGATAAACAAATTGACCTACTGCAGTCATTACTAAAATTTATCATTTATAAAATCACTAACTTTGTAATAACATTTCTCGACTAAAAGTTTTTTTTAGTTTTGTTTTAAATTGATTATATTTTAGATCCCTTATTGAAATCGGTATATAATTGTAGATAGTCGGTCCCATACACATTATACTGTGGTTCATTAAGGTGGTTTTAGATGGGCGATTACGACATCTGTTTTGGTCTCTACGATTTCTTACCGCTAAGTCAGATATTGCCGGGAATAATTCTGGATTAGTTTTAACGAATAAGGCAGTCTAACTGTTAATAAACAGTGGTAATGTTAGTGTATCTGCTTGTATTTTTAGCCCCCGATGCAAAAAGAGGGGTGTTATAAGCTTAGTGTGTGTATTTGTGTTTTTGTGTACGTATATCTGTTTGCGGCATCGAAGCTCCCAGTCGGATGAACTGAATTTGATTTAGTTTTTTTTGTTCTTTGAAAATTCTCGAGAGTATTTTTAGCTATGATTCAAGAAACTGTGTTCAGCCGTTTGAAGATTATCAGCTCTTTTAAACGTTAAACTTTTTTTTTCTAACGGGGTTAAAAAACACCTATACATATTCGGGCCATTTTTGCACACACGGTCATCTGACCCCAAACTAAGCAAAGCTTGTAATAAGGCTGCCAGAGACTGATATACATACATATATATTTTTAAATACATACATACTTTAATCGATATTTACACCCAGATATAGAACAAACACAAATGTTCATCACATAAATATTTGTCCTACGTGGGAATCGAACCCACGCCCCCAAGCCCAAACGAATGTTAATATGCCACTAATAAAAAATCGTCACTAGACTTAAAAATTTAATGATGTCGTTGAAAAGTATAATCTTTGAAATTAAATTGCCAAGCCACCTATCGCACCAGCATTACGTTACCACTCAATCTTCTTTCATAATTAAAGTGGCTTTTACCACCTCCCTCCCACTCCAACGCTCACCAGCTTACCTCCCCCCATCCCACGGTCCTTTGAGCCCGCTCTCATTACCTAGGACTTAGGTATAGGTACGATTTAGTGCTTTTAGTGCTTAATTAGGTGGGGGCGACGGGTTTTAGTGTTGTAGTAAAAAACGCCGTGTGTTTTTTGGACTGGGTTTCAAGGGTTTAAGGTGTTTGAAAATGGGTTTCAGATGATAATTCGTTTTAATTAATACTAGCTGCACCCTGCAGTTTCACCAGCGTGGTGATTAAAAACGATGATGATGAAAAGTAGACTATATGTTAATCGATCTTGAGCGATCAAGTAGTGCCAAGCGAGACGCAGCCGCGCGCGTGCATTCACCTTGAAAAAGACTGCCTAATTCAGTTGAAACTATAGTCGGAGTGACTGGCTTAATCTTACGTGAGTAATTCCCGTGTAATATAAATAAAATAATCTATCTATATTCAAAATTTCATTCAAATCCGTCCAGCTGTTTCTGCGTCAGGGATAAAATATATATATCTATATAATAAAATGTACTTAAGTAAGTACCTAGCGTTTTAGAACGTGTCATGTAGGTAGGTAGGTACCTACTTAGGTCCGCCTAAAGTCTAAAGATGTTGCATAGCAGTACGTACTTAAGTAAAATCATAAAAATAATATTCTCCAACATAAAAACTTATGCTACAGTAATTGTAATACTCACAGGTCCTCCAGCCTCCTCCCTCCGCAACCTCTCGACCTCCAAGGCCGCACCCGCCACCGCGCTAAATTTAGCACACCTCAAGAAAACATCAATCGCCCAACACATGCGCACAAAACACACCTTTACAACACCTTTTTACAACAAAAAACACGTGCACACACCTTCGCAACCGTTAAAAGACTGTTTTGAATTTGGAATGTGTAGGTGCACGTCGCACCTGTAGCTCTGGCAGGTATACCTGTGGTGTGGACCAATCGGCGCGCAGCCCACCTGCGCAGCTCGATAAAGCGGGGCGGGGTCTTTGCGAGGCGTACACCTGCGCGCGGTTAGTACCTGCGCCTACCTTGCGTCACCTGGCAGGTGTTATTGGTCGCCAGCGGCCCAATGGCAGCTTGCTTCTAGCCAGGTGAGAGATTGGCGAACACTGAACAGGTATGTACCAGGTGGGCTATGTAGGTCGTTGTAAATAGGTCACGGGACCGTTGACTCGGCTCTCAGAGCGGGCTATGTAGAGCTGTATACATACGTACTTACAGCTGTTTAGTCCTGGGTTTATGTGCCGCGTTTTAGAGTGGCGCATTTCGGTGGAATTGCGTATTTCTTGAAGATATCGGCAGAAGTATACGTACCTACTGCATTTACCTGAGTGGTAAATTTAACACACGGTTTCAAAACAATGAGGTGCCTAGTCTTTATTACTTAGACTTGTAAAAAAGACTAGGTAGACTAGGTGCACATGTGGATAATTAATCCTTAATAAATATAATTGTAAAAAAAACACTAACTTCACGTCAAGTACCTAGGTGAAATTCAATAAACGGGTTTCATGACCAAATTTTCTACCCTAAGGGGTAGATTAAAAATAAAATTAAATCACAACCTGTTTCATAAAAAATATCATAAAATCAGTATGCAATCGGCAAAGGTATCGTATATAATAAAACAAAAGCAGTCCAATTGAATATATTTTATTGGAAGTCGGTTAAAATATAACTTTTGCTTATAAGTAGGTAAATAGTTACCTAAGACAACAAAATAAACTTTTAATTATCTACTGAACCATTTCTACTTATAAGTAAATAGGTAGTAGGTATTTACTTATCTTACATAGGAGATAGATAGGTACTTAGGATATATACTTAGTTAGGATCTTAATAAATATACCTACAAATATTCATAACATCAGCAAACAGATCTTCTTGAACCCTTTTGCATACCTAGGTCCGTAAAAAAAGGCCTTTTCAAAAAGCTTATTCAGAAAGGCTTCATGACAAACAACCTTTCTTTGCCCTTCTCGTAAATCCAAGACCCAAAGTATTACAGGCATTTCTACCTAAAATACAAACTTTACCTCACTATCACCTAAGGCCGTACATAAGCCCAAGGGAGCTGAAATCCTGATTACGCTGGGTGGCTCCCCCACTGCCCCCCCTTCTCAGGTCGCAAGTTTGAAGACAAATTGTGTAGCGGAGTGAGGAGGGGGGCTAAAAAAATGGCGGCGAAATGACGTCTCAGGTCGGAGTTTAAAAAGAAATATAATGGAAAAACCGAATGGAACTTTAACAAAATTTTCATGCGAGTTTGTAACTAATGAGAGAGTAACGAACTCGAAGGTTACCTTTTGGGATCCAGACTTATCCAGAGAAAACTAGATTGGTATGTTTTACAGTCTCAGTTGAAATGTGCATACAAAAGAGTTTTAACTGAATAAATTTTCAAGTAGATGGACGTGGAGTTTAGTTATATAATTATAGCACTGAGACGTGGTCCTTAACTGCTGGCCTTTTGGAAAAATTCAGAGTTACACAGCGGGCAAAGAAGAGAGCTATGTTAGGAGTTTTATTCAGCGATAAAATCCGATATGAATGTATTCACCGAAGAACCACACACCGACATAGCTGCTCAGATTTGCAGTTGAAGTAGCAATGGGTAGGCCACGTCGCTCGAATAACCGATGACTGATAGGAAAGAAAGAGTGGAGACCACGAATCCGAAGACGCAGCGTAGGTAAGCCTCCTACTAGATGGAACGAAGACATCGTGAGAATTGCGGGCATCCAGTGGATGCAGATGGCAGGCTGTCGTTCAGTATGGAGTTCTAAGTACGAGGTCTATGCCCAGTAGAGGACATCTTCTGACTGATGATTTTTTTAAATATAAATAACAGGCTTTCGTTAGACCCCCATCACGCCTGATTTTTTTATTTCTGAGGTACGGAACCTTGAAAATGTAATTGAGGCCATTGCGATCTAAAAGAGCTTTTCAGGGCCTTTCTTATAGCAAGCTTAATTAAGGTGGCTAGGTAACTCAATTCAACTAGCGGTACAGTCTAAGAAATAACAGAGGCATCGGTAAAAGAAACAGAAGGTTCAATTTTCTTTGGCACCATCTCGCCTAATGTTAAGCGATGATGCGGTCTACATTGGAGCACGCTTGCCTAGAAGAAACCGATTCACTCGTGATTTGAAGACACCCAGATTGTAACCATCGGGGAACACCCATGATGATTATAATGATTGGCTAAAGTGGAGACGGAATGGTGGCCGTGGAACGGATGCCACCACCTGGTAGACCACCAGCCCGCAGACGAGATCATTGACCACGAAAGCAGTGGGCGAAACTAACACAGGACTGGAAAAGATGGCACGCCGAAAAGAAAGTCTATAGCAGTCATCATCAACATTTCAGTAATAGGACGTCCACAGCTGGACATAGGCCTCCCCCATAGTTAGCAACACCTAGTGGAAAATGTTAAATGACGATGATGAAAAACATTTTCACAAACCTTGTTGCTAGTTTAACGGCCTCTTCTAGCAAATTTGACGGTTTTAAATCAATTTTATTCAGTTAAATTACAATATTTGAGCTGGAAAAAAAAAATGTCATAGATACATCTGTGTTTATATACATTTTTATTTTAAAATTGCATGTAAAGGCAATTTTATTAAATTTGGATAGAATTTTGTAGAATAGTTTTGTTTTTTAGTGAAATTAACAGCGTAAAAAGGTCGCGATTTGCGCGCACTGCGTTCAGTACCGCGCCAAGCGTCATCGAGGTCGGACCTATGTTCGTTTTTGTCGTTGCACTCCCACCGCGGGCGTCCTGACTCTTGGGTGGCAAAATACATCGTCGCTATAACTTGGCGGGGGCTGAGGGAGCCTTTTGTTGCTTACGCGACTCGGATAATAGGCCGTTAAGCAGTAGGTTTAATAATATTTTTCCCCGATCGTAAAACTAAAATGCAAAATATCGGGCATCATCCGGACGGGCAAGTTCAAAGCTGAGTAGGTACACTTGTGGGCACGATAGAGCAATGAACCTTGGTAAGGTTACCATTTTGAGGTCTCGAGTAGGTTATTTTTTGTTGACTTTTATGACTTTTAGTTGAGGGATGCAATAATATGTATACCTATGCAAATAGTTTACACAATGTATTCCATAAGAAACATAGAAACAGAACTTTTACTTACTAGATAGCGATGTCGAAAAGTATTCCGAGAACCCGTACGAAGGGCTTTGATTCCACATTTATTGTGCGATCTGCTAGTTTGTGCAGGTGAATTGGCGGCCAAACGCAAGCCTATTTATACTTTAAAAACACTGGCTGAATTGGTTTTCCCCGTCAAGTTACAATCTGGGTGTTTCCGAGATCCGAGAGTGAATCGGTTTCTTCTAGGCAAGCATGCTCCATCGCATCGTCGCTTAACATCAGGCGAGATGGCGGCCAAGCGCAAGCCTATCTACTATATAAAAAAAAACCTACCTATATTCCTAGGTAACCATGCTTATCCATAATATTTATTTCTATGTATTCATAACGTAAGCTTTTATTAACTTTATTACCTTTATTGAAATCGGTATATCTGCTTGGGAGCTATGAAGAAGCCACAAACTGAAATACAGACAAGGGCGTAAAATTTACAACACACCTTCTTTTTTAACATCGGTGATATTCGATCCATGGTCGTCAAGTTTTTAACAACTAATAAAATTAGTTATTAACCCATTATTAACTTAGTCGCAATTTGCATCCTTCAAGCGCCTTGCAACCTAGGTAAGCTAAGCTAAGTATTTCCGTAGACTTCAAACTCGCAATTCTTCGTCACAAAGCAACTTTTATTTTCGCTCCGCTCACGCCTCGTTATAACTTCGCTCACTTCGCTCCCACATCCGCTCTATGGAGCGTCCCGTTATACCGTTGCTCCGTTATTGTTGGCTCGGCGGTGCTGTTTACCTTTAGTATTAACAACGTGCTTAACTGCTGTGTTAAGGCTTTTCAGGAAATTGTGAAGTTTTACTTCAATGTTTAGGTTACGTAGATCAAAATTGTGTAAGCCCTATTTTGTACTGTTAATAGTAAGCTTTAAAACATGTATGACATAAGTAGATAAACAAGTTAGAGAGGTAAACAATCACCTATAATTAATATATATATATGGTTGCCTATAATTTTCACTTGTAACAATCAAAACTTGTAAAAATAAGTCTAAAAATCATATTAGTTACAAGCGAATACATCATGCATTAATGTAGAGTGATTTTTGTTCAAACATTATTTAATTACCTAAGCCTTAAATATGATTAAACAAAAATAAAAACCAAGTAATAAAATTAAATGTATAGGTACCTAGTATACGGTACGAAAGTCATCGACCACTGGATTAGCAAGTTGAAGTGGCAGTGGGCACATATCACGCAGAACAGATGGCCGATGGGGCCGAAAGGTTCTTGAATGGAGACCACGGACCGGTAAACGCAGCGTAGGACGTCCACCTACAAGATTGACATACGACCTAAAAGAGACCGCAGGGAAACGCTGGATGCAGGCCGCTTCCAACTGACCTTTTTGGAAATCGATGGGGGAGGCTTATGTCCAGCAGTGGACGTCCTATGGCTGAAATGATGATGAGGATGATGATAATTATGATAACTTAGTAGACAGATAGATAATGTATAGATGTAGATAAAATTTATTTTTGTCGTCTTTTTCAGTTTACATAGAAACCACTTACCTATAGGTAGGTACAGAGATATTGAACTATCAAGACGTTAATTACAATATCTAGAACAAAAATTTTAATTTCCCAAACTTCACTCGAACTGTATACTTATTCAGTAGGTATCCCTATTTTAGCATTTCGCTACAAAAATACAAACCACTCTATCTTGCAAAGCATCCCGTATCTCAAAGAATACATTTGCTAGGTGGATGGTAGTGTAGATAGATAGGTACAGGGTGTATACGTCCCACGGGCAAGGAACAATCTGCGCGGGCAAAACCGGAAAATTAGACATAGCGCAGTCCCGGACGCGGGTTAATAAGCTTCTGCAGGATAGTGGCTTGTGGTGAAATGTTGTAGGTCTCACTTTCTATGCAATACTCTGCATGTTTAGCTCGCTACTTTATTTTGTTTTTGTATTACTTTTGTAGGGCTAATAACGTGGCTACATAAATAGCTTTTCTGGATCGATCATGGAAGCTTTTAGATAGGTGACCATGAGTAGTAATTAAAAATGATAGAGTTAATATATTTTGGATTTAATGTTAAATATAAGATAACCACCTAAAGGAAGAAAAGAATCGATAATGAAATAATTAAAAAAATTTGAAAAAAAATAGAACCGACTTCATGACTATACATACCTACATTTACAAACTGAAGCTAAAAAGTAGAAAATATTGTTTAATATTACGACTGAAATACTTTGTATCCATGGTCTTGAAAAATGTAACGAAAAACAACAGGGCCCGGTCGCCATGGAGACACTTTGTTTTTTTGAAGTTCTGTTGTAGGAACAGTTCCTCTATGTTTGTTGTTCAGTTGACAGCGTCGCTAGTGGATAACAAAGTATGAAATTCACCAAGAAATAACTGTAGTTCCAATTTTGCCCACTTTAACAGCTAAGTTGCTGGCACTGTGCAATGTACATTGAATTCGTTTCTTATCGTCATGTTTAGGAGATTTTTCAAAAAGCGCTCAATCAATGTCGATAAAAAAATTATGGAACCACCTATGAGATAAGACCTACCAACCAAAAAAGAATCATCAAAAACAATTCTAAATTGGCGAAGTAATCGCGTAACAAACATACATAAAAAAACATACAATCGAATTGATAACCGCCACTTTTTGGAAGTCGGTTAAAAATAACGTTGTCGACGTTCATTTAAATTTTAATCGACTAAAATTTATTGTTCAGTAATTGCGAAAAAGGTACTATTTGTTTTATTGGTAGAACAAAAGAGGACTACCCTTTTTTTTCAGGACTGGAATCTTTTACATAGTGGCCTAAAAAGTAGTAGGTACTGTGGTGCATTAATCTCTAAATCGTTCTTATCGAATAATAACCTTACATTGACTTTTGTCTCGCTGTCTCGACTAATGAGAGAGCAAGACAAAATTCAATGTGAGGCTCATAACAGTGTTTATGAGATTATGGTAACCCACCTACCTGGTAACGCAACCTTCGCAAAAATATTATACAAAAACATGGCAATCAATGAAAAAGACTTAAAAAGAATTGGCAATAAAGTGCCAAAAAATTGTCCAAACTAGCTAAACACCTTCTTGCAATACCGGGCTGGCCAAAGCCGCAGTCACACTGGCAGCATAAATTGGAGGACAACACGGCCCGCCACCTCGCAATACCCGAAACTGTGACTTTTTCACCAACACAGGGACTTTTTCTCTTAGAAAATTATAGTATGGGACACGGAACGTTTGAAAAAAAAAGTGCGTGGAGTCCCTCCGCGCGGAAGAAGTTATACTTCAACAAGGAACCCTAAAATTATAACTAGGGCAAAAATATCAACAATTTAAAAACATGCTTTTCTCGAGATTCGAACCTAGCTCCTTAGGCTTCTCAATCCATTAGCGACACCATTACACTACCGAATCTGCTATTCGCAGTGCGAAAAAAGGATACGCATTTCGCAACCATACGAGAGATAAAAATTCCTCCTCCATAGTAGCGTTAAACGTTTAACGCAACCTTGTCGCAAGTCGCATAAGAAGTATAACTTCGAAAATAAAAGAAAAATCATGTAATTCGCAGTTTTTGTGTATTTTAAGCCCCCAAATAGTGAGACTTAAAATACTCAGAACAAATTAAATTGAAAAAACCATTATTTCTGAGCAACTTGGGGCCTACTTTGAGGTTTTAAGCTTTGGCTTTGTGGGCCTGAGGGGGGAATTCGGGCCTGGCCACTTTAAAATTACTTCATAATATGTATAGAATGTACAACACGTAACTGCGAGGTGGCCAAGACTAGGTTGGCGGAACCCAGGCCGACCGAGGATGAGGTGGGCTGACGACATCAAAAGTAGTAGAATAAGTAGAACTGACTAGCGAGAGACCGGGGAGACTGGTATAAACTGAAGGAGGCCTATACCCAGCAGTGGGTCAGCCAGGGCTGACGCTGATGTATAGAATGAAGCCCCCGCTTGCAGGCGTTTAGATTTAAATGTTGAAAATAAAACCTAAGCAAATAGCTTTTAGTCTGGGTACCTATTAGTTTTGAGTGTGTGTTTCACGGCTTCCTCAAAACAAGGAACTCTAGTGGTAAGCTAGGAGTATAAAACTTTGTTTACCGACCGTGTTGGAGGTTACCAAGTATATCGGAACAAATCAGCGTTTGTATATTCGGGGGGCTAACAACAATATGTATCTTATTTCCTAAAGCGACATGTCCATACGTTTATTTGTCAACCTTTCCGTCGACTGCAGCGTGAATTCATTTCAACTTGTCCGCCGAAAAACTGGTGAACACCTTTTTTCTGTGCCGAACTGAATATGAAATCGCGGGTAAAGTTACGACGAAAATATTCCACGATGTGGACGATGTTTTAGTAAAGCTGAAACGAGACGGTTTGTTTGACATTTTGAGATGTACTTTAAAAATTATGATATTCCTCTTATATCGGGTGACTTTTACCGGAACGGAAAAATTTGCAATAACAGGTCTTACCTACAAAGCCTATGGCATAATTGTTGTTTCACAAATTTTTAGTGTTTGAAATTTTCTAATAAATCATAATAATAATGGCAGATTGACTAAGTCATGCCACTTCTCGGAAAAAAACGTAAGTGTTATACCTGCAGAGCCTATATACCACTACTAGCTTTTGCCCGCGACTTCGTTCGCGTAGAAGTCAAAAATGGTCTAATAGGATTTTTAAATAGTTTAAATAGTTAAGTCGGATTGAGATTTCAAACATGTGTCAAAATAAAATGTACTTTAAATCAAACGGCACTAAGAAGTATTGATATCAACTTCGAAGCAAATCACTGCCAAAATAACTTTCTACCCGTTTTTACCTCGATAGGGGATGAATTTCAATAAAATACGAAACACGTCTTCCATCAATTCTGTTAAAAAAGGTTTATGCAAAATTTGAAGTAGATTGGACCAAGGAATCACGTATTCCCATACAAACTTTGCCTCCCCTTTTCACCCCCTTAGGGGTAGAATTTCGAAAAATCCTTTCTTATCGGATGCCTACGTCATACAAAGAATACACACACCAAGTTTCAGGTCTCTACAATCAGCGGTTTAGGCTGTGCGTTGATCCGTCAGTCAGTCATTCAGGACAAAGCCTTTTATATGTATAGATACTTACCCTCTTGATAGACCATTTGCTCGTTTGAGCAGTTGTGTGTGCTACTCAATATTGAAGTGTGCGTTTGCAGAACCAGTAAAAATATTATGTGATTGTGTGCAATACGTGTTTGACTCGCCTCATTTAGTTTTTGGCAGACTTTTTTCGGCAATAGCTCGAGGCAAATCCAAACTTTAAATGATCAAAGTGCTACTTTATTTTTTGCCATAGGAACAGTAAATGGACTCGAAGTTATACTATTGTATGAGTACTTACATAATTTGTATGACAAACTTTTCCGCCCTGGGGGGTTAAACAAGGCCCACTTTCTTTTAGCGTTAACGCCTGCGAAAAGATGAAATTGTATGAAAATGACAGTAGCTTGAGATAATATCTCTCAACCTAATGTCATTGTCAATGTCATTTTCATACAATTTCATCTCTTCGCAGGCGTTAATGCTAACAAAAAGTGGATCTTGCCTAACCCCCCAGAGCTATTTTAGCTTACAATCTCTATCGCCAAAACCCCCTTCTTGACACACCAATGCACTTACAAACTAAGTGTACCTTTTAGCCTCGAGCTTCTGTTGACCTCATTCCGGAGACATTGACTAAATTTACCACTGTGACTACTATCTTCTCTGTGTCCGGAGTGGCTCATGGAGGCTAACGCGCCGTGACGTCATCAAAGCGGGGCGTGTGACGTCACGAAGTGGGCTAATGACGTGTCCTGTTGCCGTAATTGACCGTGACTGACTCCTGGGAGCTCCACATAGGAGATTGCTTAATGAAGTTAGATATTCCGTTTGAAGTGGGATGAGATTTGCTTTTAGGTATATTTGAAAATATTTACTTTACCTAAAAATATGCTTATGTGGCGTAAACCCCAACCAAATGAGCTCAACCTCAAGACATTTTCTAGTCATTAAATCATTTGGGTGGCCGCTAGATTTGAAAGCGTGAGTTCGCGGGTTCAAACCCCGTGCCCGTACCAATGAACTCTTTGGAGCTTATGTACGGATTTTCATACCACTGGCTTTTCGGTGAAGGAAAACATAGTGAGGAAACCTGCATACGTACGGAGAAGGAATTCAATGGCGTATGTGAATCCACCAACCCGCACTGGGCCAGCGTGTGGGATATCGCCCAATCACCCTTTCGGAGGTAGGCTAAAAGTCCAGCAGTGGACTGTTAAAAGGCTGATTATGATGATCTTGAAATTTTTTGTTATGGCTCCATAAGATCCCCCTTACGAATGCTCCTTATGGTTTTTATTACTTCAGTCCAATTGTACCAAATGATTGTATTGTCATCCAGTTTTTTTTTATGGCAACCGAACGTTTCTCCGCCTGATGGTAAGTGTTCTCCACTGCCTATGGACACCCACAATTCCCAGGGCCAAAGAGTATAGTAATATACCGGGAACCCGGGGTATTGTCAGTGCGTTGCCTACATTTGAGTACTCTATTCTCCGCCCAAATTATATACTGGCAGGGCTGGCGCGGCTGCCAGTTCGACAGAGCATCACAAACGACGCAAATATGCTAACCTCGGCAGTGGTTACATATTTGAGGCGTTTGGGGTCGAGACATTGGGCCCTTGGGGACCGGGACCTCACCTCATTTTCAAAAATCTTTCAGAGCGCCTGGTTAATGCGATGCGTGACCAAAATGCTGGCGTGTTTCTGGCTCAACGCATTAGCATTGCCATTCAACGTGGTAATGCCGCCAACATGCTGGGTACGCTGCCAACTGGTAGTGGGCTTGAGCATTTGGATTGTCTTTAGACCTTCAACGGTCTATGGGCAGTCTAACTGTATTAAATTTGTAGTTTTAGCTTGTATTTTGTTTAGTTAATAAAGGCGCTTGCCCAGGAAAAAAAATACTATATTACATGTACTTGCAAAGTTTTAAATCAATACAACGTTTAGAATAAGGTTAAAATCTAATTCCAAGATTTGTTTAGATATTTAGTTAGTTACAAAATATGAAGCTAATAATGAGCGATGGTTACCAAGTGGTTGCATGTGTGCTTTAAAATCCGACGGCACTCTGTTCAGTTCTCGGTCCTGCACCAATGACTTATTTAGTATATAAGTAAAAAAAAAATTAAAAAAATGTAAATTATGTGTTGTATTTAAGTAAATTAGGATGCCACCGCTCGAAAAAAACGGTGAAGTAACCCGGTATGTCCAAGAACCTCAAAAAGTTAAGACATGACATTCACCAGCTTGCACTGGACTAGCATAGTGCATGGTTTAAAGCTCATTATCTCCTCTCCGAGAGAAGGCTTGTGTCCCAGCAGAGTAAACATGATAGGCCGAAATGGTGATGATGATGAAGCTAATCATCATCATCATAATCAGCCTTTTAACAGTCCACTGCTGGACTTATAGCCTACCCCCAAAAGGGTGATTGGGCCATATTCACCACGCTGGCCCAGTGCGGATAGGCGGATGAAGCTAATAAAACGTGTTAAAAACCATGTATTTACCGTAATTACGTATGTATTTACAGTATTTACCGTTCCAATTCGAACCCCAGAAAAGTCACGCCAATTCTCTCGCGCCAATTTCATTAATACTTTCGCACAAACACCTAAATCAAGTAGGTGGCGATCTGTATGTAAATCCTCAACATATCTCGTATACAACGCACTCAATCGAATTACCACATTACCGCGTATCGCACTACATCTTACAGATGAAATGTGGACGAGGAAACGTCGTGAGGTATTCTCTGCGTCGTAAAAAACTGCCTCATGAATTGTTAGCATTCGCTCTTAGGATGTCTTTTACAATAAAGAAACAAGAAAAGAAAAGGAAGAAAAAAAAAAAGAAAGGGAAAGAAGGAAGGGAAGAAAATTAGAGAAATTTTTAAATATTTTTTTTATGACAGGCGGCAAACAAGCAGACGGGCCCCCTGATGGTAAGCAGTCACCGTTATGGATACTTGTAACGCCAGAGGCATTACAAATACGTAGTTTTAAGAAATAGCAAGAAATATTTACGTAAATGTAATAGAGAATTCAGAACAAAACAGGATTCAAACCTGCGCTATCCGAGTTTACGTCCTATAGGCTATATATATAGGCTGTGGCTAAAGTGGGACGTGAACCAGGATGATGCAAGTTCGAATCCTGCCGGTCTACAAATTTTTGAATTGCTTATAATTTTTAAAGAAGGTAGTAGGAAAGCAAGAAACAGAATAAGACTGCAAGAGAATCAGAACAGATGGCGCGCAGAAGACATCTACAGGTTGTAAGGGGAACCAAAAAATGGTAATTGTACTCATCATTATGAACCACTTTTAGTATGCGACCAACCATGAAATCGCGAAAAAAAAAACAGGTGTTCCATACATTTTGTCGAGTGTCAATGACCGTTTTCTATAGAACAGCTGATATTTTTTTCGCGATTTCAGGGCCGGTCCCATAGTAAAAGTTGTTCATAATGATAAGTACAATTACCTTCTTTTGGCTTCGAGAGTGTTCCCTTTACACCCCGTATAGCCAGGGGGTAGAAAAGAAAATTATCGATAATGGTCACTACAATGTAGACACAAACTTAGACCAAAACTAAGTCCACCACTGACTAAACTAACTTATGATCATTACCCGCCGAAGGTGACTCGCCAACAAATCCAAACGTCCCAACTTCTCGAGCCATAAACGGATAGTTCCAAGATCTGCGAGCTCCAAGTTTTCCAATCTCGTCGGCCGACACTGTCATATTATTTTCTAACTATTTTACCACTGGACTGAGTACAAAATGTTTAAAGATACAACTGCCAAAAGCAGAAAACAAAGAATAGGATGGAGAGACGTTAGACTTCACTAGGTACATGTAAATCGATGTGTACGTGCATGCTATGGATGACTATTTATTCCTTGTGCATCAGAAACCTCGTCTGCAAGCTCTTCTTACTCATCATCAGCCAGAAGACGTCCACCGCTGAACATAGGCCTCCCCATTTAACCTCCACACTGAACGACAGCCTGCCTTTTGCATCCACTGGATGCCAGCGACTCTCACTATGTCGTCGGTCCATCTAGTGGGAGGCCTACCTACGCTGCGTCTTCCGGTTCGTGGTCACCCTACTGATATTATAAACGCGAAACTTTGTATGTTTGTTCCTCTTTCACGCAAAAACTACCGAATGGATTTAAATGAGAGTTTACAACAATAATATACATTAGAATAACACATAGGCTATAACGGGTTGTAGTAGCGAGGCCGAAGGCCGAGCTTTACGCGTACAAAGTAGCGGGTTTTAGTATTATTATACAAAAAATGGACAAAAAATGTATAATAATTATACAACGAAGTGTAAAGTTAGACAAACGTTGTTGATTGATTATGTTAGAATAAGTTATCTTAAAATAACTTGACACCGCTTTGATTGACGCACGCTGCTTACAAGCGGCCGTGAGAAAGTCGACTCCTTACGCTATGTTTGAAATTGTACATTATCTGAGAGAGATTAAACAGTATAAGCGTGGCAGACGGGTAACGCGTCGCGGAAGCACGGCTCGTCAACTTTGAATCTACGGAAAACCGGGTAGAGTAACTTATGCAGTCAGTGTTGCACGCACAGATTGTAGGATGTTTCTTTACACATTTCCTACTCGGAGTCTTTACTGCAGGCTGCAATCTCTCGCTGGAAAATAACTTAGTTATAACAGTCGCGTGCGCTACAATGTCACCTAGAGAAAGTTCTAGAGTCGTAAAATCGGCTGTTCGAATATTGAAAGGATGGCGGTTACTTGTGAGGTATTGTGAGATCTTGTGAGGCTGGTTTATGTAGAGATGAAATATGTATGATGTAATGAAGGCGTTAGGTATCCTGTGATTTCGGGTGACATCAGAAAAAAGCTAAAGAAGAAACTTCTTAGAAGAAACTTCTTAGTTTTTTGTTTGAAAGATTGTTCAATTGCTCAACTTTGTCCCTCAAGTGTGCTTGGCGACAGGTTTTCATCTTGAGGGTGAAGGTGGTCAACGAAGCGCTTAGCAGGCATATGAGTCTGTAATATTTAGGGTTCCATACCCAAAGGGTAAAAACGGGACCCTATTCCTAAGCGTACGATGTCTGTCTGTCTGTCTGTCTATCTGCCTGTCTGTCCATCCATCTGTCCTACCTATTAACGGCTGTATCTTTCAAACCATAATATAGCCAGTTGAAATTTTTACACAACGGAAATTTTTAAACGGACAGACAGACAATGTAGCTTAATGATAGGGTCCCATTTTTACCCCTTGTGTTATCATAATCATCAGCCAGAAGACGTACACTGCCTAGCATCCCTCTTTAACCTCCACACTGAACGACAGCCTGCCTTTTGCATCCACCGGATGCCAGCGACTCTCACTGTCGTCGGTCCATCTAGTGGGAGGCCTGCCTATGCTGCGCCTTCCGAATCGTGGTCTCTACTCAAGAACCTCCCCCCCGCAGTACCTCTTGTGTACGGAACTCTAAAAACATCAATCCAACCAATCTTCGACCACATCGTCGTTTACCGAGTTGATGGTTAAACGCAGACTTATAAGCATTAAAAGGGCGACTTTCTGTGAGATAGCTATAGCTAGTGGAAATCTAATAAGTATCTACTTACAGATACGTACTCGTAATATCAGACGAGCTCCCAGCGAGGTATGTCCCACACGTGTGGCCGCACAAAAAACGCGCCTTAATAAAACGAGCCAGGGGCGAAAATAGGGACGTTCACCTCGCGACGATATGAATTTAATACTTTGAGTTATTGAACGACGATCAGAACGATTGCAATTCGAGAAAAGTAAGAGAGAAATTCACACGTAGAATTTATGATTTGCTAAAGAAAAATAACAGTATCTTATTTAACTATATTATTGTAAAATAACGTTGTCTAATTTTTCAAATAATAGATATATAGTAACTGTTTATTGTGTACACCAGAAATACAATTTACAAACTGATAGAAAACACTTTCGAGCTAGTGCAAATAATAACAGACTCGTGCACATAAACTAGTAGAAAAAAAATTACTACTTAGAAAGTCATTTAAAAAAAAATTGTACAACCCATAAACAACTATTAAAAACTGTATTACCAACACTAATAAGTCTGAGGCGCTAAGTTATCGACAATATTGACTAATAATTATCTGAATTAGTAAAAAAAAATACATTTTTAGTGCGGATAATATGAATGCAAAATTATAGGTAGTACAAGCACAAACACTCAATGTTTTTAAAACGAATGTTATAATCAAGATAAAATTAATACATTAATAGGTAGTACCATTAATTAAAATACATAAAGTATCTCTCACTGACTTTTATTGTAGTATACAAGCCACTGCGAGTTTTTCCCATTTTAAGTTAGATCAATGCTACAATTTATTCAATTTATTCAGTTCGATTTCCGACTTCTTGGCAGTAGCACGTCTGACGCGACAATACAAAAAATTCGAATTGCTGTATAGTTATCTATAAAAACTCTTCGAAAGCAGTTGTTCGTGCGAATAGAGTTAGTTTACAAGTAAACTACTCTTGTGCAAATTACTGTTGTATTTATTTATTTATTTATTTATTATATACACAACACAAATTACAATCTTACAAAACATTATATCTATTATCGGTCCAGATCTGGATTGTAACTTAAAAATATGTGTAAACATAAAAACAAAATGAGCAGACATGAATGAGGTTAGTGTTTAATATATACAATCTGTGCATAAACCTGCAGAGCGCACACTACCGCTACAAGTGTCGCGGGTGTGCGTACTAGACAGTATAGTTACAAAAACTGAGGCACGTCCTTTTTTATTTTTAAGTACTTGTAAGATCTATTTTGATAAAGATCTTTGGTACCAGCCTTTATAATATATTACTGTGTCTTAACACTCAGATGCCTAAATTTATTGTCAGTATTGACAAGTGGAACTGGCATAATTAATTATAGCATTTCCGTTTCAAAAATCAATTTAAATTATCTTTATTGTACTGACTCATGTCGCAGTTGGTTGTACCTTATTTTATCTACCCCAAAGTTCATCGTTCTACGCGTCATTTTATCGACAATGTCACCTCCCTAGCGGGCTTAATTACACGCGGGCGACAGGTTGTCGGGTGACGTCATCGCACGCCTTTAGGTGTTTATATGACCTGTGTATGTGTTGTGTACACACCTATAATTGTTTATGTAGATATAATCTACATTATGTAGAGTATCCTTATCGTAGGAAATGTGGCAATGTAACACTTTGTAAATGCTTGTAAAAGCAATCCAATTAGGTATAGAGCAGTTCATATCACGTAGCTAGACTAGGAGTTAGGCTCAAGTAGAGTTGTGAAAAAACATTGCAAATAGTGAAGAGCTTCTTTCGTATCGATATTAAGTTCTAAAGACAATCCAAACGCTCAAGCCCACTACCAGTTGGCAGCGTTTAAAAATAAACTTTACAATTACGTCGAATAAGTTCTATCGAACACTAAAGCAAACCAATCTGACAGTACTAAAATTATCTGTCTTTTTAATATCAATATACGAGAAAATGATGGCTACAATTTTAGAACTGCAAAATGTTACCAGAGAATTGACGTCACTGACTTTATAGTATCTATGTTATCTTAAACAAACTTTTTTCCAAAGCCCATTTCCGTAACTGCCCCCGGCCGTCTCGTAAAACCAAAGCAAGCTGCATTTAATTTAAAGTAGGCAATTAAACAAAACTATCGTCTACAAAGTGCGCGTTGTTCTTAGCAGTTAATACCTCGTTAAAACGCAGACGTGGGCGATAAGGTTTTATTTGTATATGAGTGAATATGTACAAGAAACATGATAACATAATAATATGAACATTATGTACTTCATCATCATCATCATTTCGGCCAGAGGACGTTCACTGCTGGATATAGGCCTACCTCATCGATCTTCTAAAGGGCCAGTTGGAAGTGGCCTGCATCCAGAGTTTCCCTGCGGTTTTTTTGCTGTCCATCTTGTGGGTGGACGTCCTACGCTGCGCTTACTGGTCCGTGGTCTCCATTCCAGAACCTTTCGGCCCCATCGGCCATCTGTTCTGCGTGATGTGTGATAACAAGTAGTACAAATTAATGAATCACATTCTTATAAGTCACTCAGCGGGCAATGGAAAGAGTTATCCTCGGAGTTTCTTTGCGCGATAAATTCCGAAACGTGGATATTCACCAAAGAACCAGAGTCACCGACATAGCTGTTAAAATTTGCCACCATTTGACCACGAACCGGAAGACGCAGCGTAGGTAGGCCTCCCACTAGATGAACCGACGACATAGTGAGAGTCGCTGGCATCCAGTGGATGCAAAAAGCAGGCTTTCGTTCAGTGTGGAGGTTAAAGGGGGAGGCCTATGTTCAGCAGTGGACGTCTTCTGGCTGTTGATGATGATGATGATGATTCTTATAAGTAGGTAGGTAATTATTTATCATGTTTAACACTCACCACTGAAACAATTCCTTTGATAATCACGTGTTAATTTACTCAAGTTGACAAAGTAACACCTCTAACATTGTACGTTGAGAGGTTTCAAGCAATCACGCAGATTGGAAAAATACCTTACATTGCATTTTAATACGGCTTCTCAAGCTTTGTGGAGTTACTTGAAGGGTTTCCAGTTTTATCTACGCATTTTATGTCTGAAACATAACAAAAAGGCTCTTATTATACGTATACATTTTTGATATTCTTAAAGGTATTGAAAAATGGACGTAACTGATTTCATTATGTAATTCCCTCCTGCTCATTTTTCTATCGGATTGCCAGAGCGGAGACAAAAAATTGACACCGCTTCATGGTTGATATTCAGAAAACCCGACGTACGAAGCCCTTTGAATCCACTTTTACTGTGCGAACTGCCACCTCGAACCGGAAGACGCGGTGTAGGTAGGCCTCCCATCCCACTAAATGGACCGACGATATTGTAAGAGTCGCTGGCATCCAGTGGATGCAGATGGCAGGCTGGCGTTCAGAGTGGAGGTTACAGGGAGGCCTATGTTCAGCAGTGGACGTCTTCTGGCTGATGATGATGTGCGAACTAGTCTGTGGAATGCACTGCCTGGTGTTGGGTGTTCCCCGGTAGTCACAGTCTGGGTTTCTTCAAATCACGAGTAATCGGTTTCTTCTAGGCAAGCGTGCTCCTTCGTACTCCGCATCATCGCTTAACATCAGGCGAGTTGGTGGTGAAATGCAAGCCTATTAAAAAAACTATGCTCTACATACTATATTATATTATATATACTTCCTATATAAAATATATATATATATATATCTCTACATATTATAAATTAAAGTCGCTTTTCGCGTCTGTCTGTCTGTTTGTCTCTATGGCCGCTAATTCCTCCTAAGCCACGCAACGGATTTTGATGCGGTTTTCACCATCATTTAGATACATTTTCACGGAAGGTTTATATATATAACTAGCGACCCGCCCCAGTTTCGCACGTAAGTTACACCCGTGCGAAGCCAGGCGGGTGGGTCGCTGGTTATCCTACTAATATTATAAACGCGACAGTTTGTATGTATGGATGTATGGATGTTTGTTCGTCTTTCACGCTGCAACGAAACAACGAATCGACCTGATTTTTTGCATGGGTACCTAATAGTTCAAAAGCCAGACAGTGACATAGGCTACTTTTCATCATCATCATCACCATTTTTTATCACTACGCGGGTGAAACCGTGGGGCGCAGCTAGTATTATATATATGACTAAACTCTCTCATAAGCATAAGCCTTACTATATTGTTCATTTGGTGTACCTATCTTATTCAAGTCTATGTTTATGTTAATAAATATATTTTTCATTTTCATTTTTTTTTTCAGATACATGTATAGATTATACTATGAACTATATTTAGAAAATTAATATTTTTGTAGTCGGTAAACGTGATGAAATTCATAGTAACACACTTTACCCTTTACAATGTACACCAAGAGAGCACAGATAACAGCGTACGTCATTGCGATATCAGCTTATCAGCGACGTCAAAACTATTTAGTGAAGGCGTGACCCTAGATATCAAGCGATATAATGTACACCTTCTGTGTATAATAAAGCTTATCTATATAACTTTATGTATAATATTGTACTAAAAAAAAGTGTAAACAATTTTTTTATTGCTTAAAAGTAATACTTTAAAAATTTACTATTGTTTGACACTAGGATAAAGCATGGCACGTGGGGGACGAATTAACAAAAATTACATACTTATATCCTACGAAACTACGACGAGAGCTCACAAATAACAAAAAACTAGGTTAAACAAAACAAAAAACATAACATTAAGAAATAATTTTAAGAAACTTTTCAGTATCATCATAAAATAAGGATAGAAGCCATTTTTGAACCGCTTTGCCTGGTTAACCGAAAAGTATTTGAAATCTAGCGTTTTTATAATTTTGTTGTAAATAAATGGTATAAGAAAGTTGGGAAGTTTTTGAGCGAATTTGGTACGAACAATGGAATGGGGAGTTCTGAAAGTGCGATTTTTTTGTTTCTCGAGGTAGTCCGGAGAGATAATAAAAAAGAAGAGACAGAATAGAAACCGGAGATGTAGTTAAAGTGCCAATTAAGGGTCCTGTATACCCTCTGCAGCTTTCTCTCTCGCACATTTTCACATTATTGAAGATATAAAATCAATGAGTGTGAATTTCCAAAAAGTAACAAAATCATGTCATGGTGTCTATCGTAACATTACAAACTAAGAAATTGTCAATTTGATATATTTTAATTTGATTTGACACAGTAAAATGGTAACAAGTGATTTTTATTTCTCGTGTCATTTTATTCCGTCAAATTACAAGATATCGAAGCAAAGATTTCTTTGTTTGTAATGTTACGATAGACACCAAGACATGATTTTATTAATTTTTGGAAATTCACACTCATTGATTTTATATCTTCAATAATGTGAAAATGTGCAAGCGAGAGAGCTGCAGAGGCTATACAGGACCCTTAAGTGTTTAGTAGGATACCTCCATGGTTTCTCGCACATGAACTCACTTCGGAACATATGAACTCACTTCGGAACAGCTCTGTTCCGAAGTGAGTTCATGTGCGAGAAACCATGGAGGTATCCTACTAAAGCTCTCCAGTGAGGGCAGTTTGGTAACGCCTGTGCCGCCTTCACACAACATTCAATTATTATTTTGATATGACGCTATTTTTACAATTATAATTTTAAGCGAACCATGGTAGTAGATAGTGAAACTAAAACTAGAATGGCCAAAATTCCTGAAAGTGGGAACAGAGGGCTTTAAGCTATTTATCACCCGTGAAGACAGCGCCTTATTCATTATTTCACAAAATATAAATTACCTTCATTATTTTACTAAATATTAGGTAGGTACAGAAGATAACCGTAACTACGTATGAGGTAGTTCGATCAAACGGAGCAGAGTCAGAGGTTATCCATTATATTCCGTTGTTGAGGTACTATTTAAAAATAATCATACCTAATTATTTGTTCAAAATTGTAGTTATTATAAGCTTTTATTTAACTTGGCCATACTAATATGGGTCAAATCTTGCAACTGAATTTTAAAACAGTTTTTTTTTTATCACTTCACTATCACTATCATCACTACATAGTATAAAACAAAGTCGCTGTCGCTGTCTGTCCGTCCCTATGTATGCTTAAATCTTTAAAACTACGCAACGGATTTTGAAACGGCTTTTTTAATAGATAGAAGAATTCAAGAGGAAGGTTTATATGTATAACTAGCGACCCGCCCCGGCTTCGCACGTAAATTACACCCGTGCGAAGCTGGACGGGCGGGTCGCTAGTAATTAATAATTAGTAGTTACGTAAGAACTATAAAGGATATCCTCCATCTTAGTCTTAGTTCTAAAGATTGTTCAGACGCAGCAGCTGTGTTGCGTCTGAATAGTCCATCTCATGTTTAGTTATTTTTGTTCTTTTGTTTTAGTTTTTAGTAAAATGTTTTGCCATCTTGGAGGTCCCATCAGCAAGCTCATTGCTATGCGGATGGGTACTTTCATCACGTTTGTAAATTTTTTTTTTGTATACTCATATTTTGGGCGACAATCCAGTTCAGATTTATTTAAGGAATCAATTAATTGTCATCTGTTTTGTGTATCTAAATTTAAAAAAAAAACACTGTTTTAAACTATCACGGTTGTTCACTAAAGTTATATGATTATTAACGGGATATTTACCGTGGTAAGGTTGTGGAATGAGCTCCCGATATTTCGGCGCAGTTACATGCACCATGTTCACGGGAAGACTGAAGAATGCGGGTGGTTGGTCGAAAAGTTAAAAAGTTAGGTGCAGACATAACGATCTACCCTCTTTCTTAGTCTTTTGCTACGGTTATCACTAGAACTCGAACTTGATCCTAAATCCGGACAAACTTTTTTTACGTGTTTTGTATACTCAACTTATTTACGTGTTTTGTATACTCAAATTATTTTACGTGTTTTGTATACTCAACTTATTTTACGTGTTTTGTATACTCAACTTATTTTATGTGTTTTGTAAGTTACACCATGCAATTAAACCTGCAACCGGCGATATTTTCTTTTGAACTGCTTACATTTTGTTTTCAATTTAAATAGAATTCTTACTTATACATATACCGTCAAATGACGTAAGTCCCACACCTCGGCTCAGCAGCGGTGAGATGCGATAACCCTCGACCTTTCTTCCTCGAACCGAACTAAGAGATAATTATATTGTGCCTTTAAATACCAATAACAAACTATACTTCTTGCGTAGGATGGTTATCTCTTCTTATCATAGTAGAATAGTAACTAGCTGAACGCTCTATATTACTTACTAGCGGTCCGCCCCGGCTCCGCACGGGTATAGTTATATAGCCTATTAAAATAACCTATATTAATCAGTGATAATGTAGCATTCAAATGGTCAAAGAATTTTTAAAATCGGTCCAGTACTTTTTGAGTCAATTCGTTACAAACATACATACAAATCTTTCCTCTTTATAATATTGTATAGATAGATGTATAGATGTATAGACTAGCTGGCCAGACAGACGTTGTCCAGTCTTAGAACTGTCAAACACGCAAAGTTAAAATTATAAATCTTATTTTTCTACATCTTGGGTTACATTATTGGAGTTTTAGTTAGGATCCCTATTTTTTTTAATATAATATAGCCTATGTTACCCGGGGATAGTGTAGCTTCCCAACAGTGAAAGAATTTTTCAAATCGGTTCAGTAGTTTTGGAGCCTATTCAATGCAAACAAACAATCAAACAATCAAATCTTTCCTATTTATAATATTATTATAGTATAGTTAGATTATAGTTAAGCCTATTTCAGACGATGCACAGAGTAAAAGATGCGCAAGTATTTTTGCAGACTTTGCACTTTGATGCAAACGCATTTTTACGAAGACGTTAAAAATAGGAATATTATATTAGTAATTTTTCTCTTTTATTTTCTTAGAAAGATTTTTTATAAATTTAAGGTCCCCTCTACCTTCCTGTCATGGTTATAAAATATCAAATATCTCAAAAAAAACGACTCATTCAAAAGAACCTGCCGCCATTATTTTTGTAACATAAACCAAATGGTCTCCACATGGCCACACCTTTATCAGGTAGGTAATCGTATTTTATATCTTCACTTGAGTTCACACAAAACTGAATCTTAAAAGTAAATACTAAAACACATTTTCGAAGTCATGTCTTCCTCAGGTAATCTTAATTTTTTACCTTCGTAGTGAATCATACAAAATTGATACTTATTGTTTAGTATTAAAGTTTATTTTTGTGTGCAAGTGGTTAAACAGAGCAATCATTGTCATGGCCACATGTGCCGGTTCCTGGAATTAGTAATTATTGATTAAAATGTTAACAATGTGTAGGAGTTTCTCAGAAATGGGAATAAAATATTTCAAGGAGGTAAATATTTCCAGCAGGTAAAACGGACGCAAGTGTTTTTTACCTGAGTAGTTAGATTCGAAAATCTTTATTAATATCACGCGATATTCTTTAGTCAATGAATTATAACTAGTAATTTGTGGCCAGTGGGTATTTTTAAGACGTTGGAGAACAACATAAATTCTATCTAATATTTATTAAATACAAGCGAAAGTAACTCTGTCTCTATGTTTGTTTGCTTTTCACGACCTAGAAAATCTTATAACGAAATTAGGTAGGATGTAAGTGTACCTATATCATAAAGATGGACATACTAATGAAATTCGAAATATGAATTCCGCGGTGGGTTAAATTCTGTAAGCATTCAGATTTTTAGCTATGTTATCAGCTAAAAATGTATGATTTTAACTTAGCATAATATACCTATTTAGATTTATTATAAGGTTCCTATACTTGACGGGTGAAACCGTAGTGCATATTATGTTACTTACCTACTTTAACATTTATCTCATTTAGAAACTCCAAAAGTTAGAAGCAAATTAGGTATAAAATTATCAAGATCTGGAAAAGTAATTCTTTTTCTAGTTATTCATAATTTAAAATAGTATCGTCTACTATTATTAAATTATTATTGTTATTGAAGTAAAGCTTTTAATTTAGACAATAATGACACACACATTATTTTATGAGTGTGTTAAGAATTTATAACCATAGAAGTACAGCTAGCGCCATCTAGCGGGTAGTAGAATTACTAAACTTAGCCGCGACGAAAAATAATGGTGAATATTGTTCCCACTTCTCATGATGTTTTTACAGGTAATAATAATAATTTCATTTACAATTACCCTGTTTTATAATTTTTGGTTACATTTTATCATGCAAAACTTTAAAATAGAAAGTTAAGGAAAACTTAAAATATTAACTAATAAGTTAAAATAACTAAATTAAAAGATCATTAGTGTAGGGAAAGGTGCTGCCCAAAATGCTGATTCAATTACATGATTTTTTCAAATTAAGTATAGATACAGACTTTTGGTGGATAGAACTCGGTCGTGGCATGCAATTGGCCTACGACAATTATATAGACTAACCAACGTCAGTAGAGTTCTTTATTACAACATAAGTATAAATAATTAACGGGGAAAATCCAAATACAACATACTGCAGCTCAGATGGAAACATCAGGCGAGTTGGCGGTCAAGCGCAAGCCCATTAATAATCAAAAAAATATATATCGCATGGGAAACTTCAGAGACCTAAACACACGGTGGTCTATTCAGGTGTCCCATTCTTGGAGCAGGCAACACATTCGATAATATATCAAAACATCGTTAGTACACGTCGGTGTGTTACGAGTGCTTATGAGAGAGAATTCCAGGAGCTTACTTATCCTGGTGATTATTCTGGAAAATCAGATGCGGAAATTTATAACTCGGTAATGAACAGAACTACGATTAGACACTAGAGCAATACGGCACTAGAAGATGGGCATCCTCCTACTTGAATTGTGGAACCTCCTGCGATACACAAGCCGCCTGCCAAGCGTGGAGATTATGGCACCCCCCCCCCCTCCGCTTAGGGGGAGGCCTATGTTCAGCAGTGGACGTCTTCTGGCTGATGATGATGAATGAACAAATCTTTTCACATACTTGCATTTAGCCGTTATTTATTATTTGTTTTTATACTTTAGAGTGTGTACTATACTTAATCATTCGAAATTTGACGCTTGTACTTAAGTATTACCGTTTTTCCATTAGAACTAATACAAAAATACATTTGTTGTATGAGGAGTTCCTTTTGTTTTTGCTTTTTGACTTTTTTATTATTTCTTAGTTAATCCGCCGTAACATTACATATTCTGTGAAAATTTCAACTGGCTATCTATTACGGTTCGAAAGATAGAGCTGTTTAAAGGTAGGACGGTTAGACAGAAATACAGACGGACAAACAGACAATGTAGGCTCAGTAATAGGATCCCGTTTTTACCCTTAGGATACGGAACCCTAAAAAAGGCTGATTCTAGTAATCTACGTTATTCATTTACCTAGTCTTTTATTTATCTCAATGTCGGCGTTAGTCCCGCTCCTGATTCAGATCTGAATCCTCGCTTCCAGAATTTAGTCCTATCTGATGCTGTACTGGATAAATGGTCGTGCATTAGTTCACACGTCTATGTCTATTAATTACAACGCGCCGGCGTATTTTATCATCGGAAGTGCTTGGAAAATAAAGCGAACATAAGGAGTTGTCTTCACGAGCGTGTACCCTACAGATACCGTGAATATCGATAGCGTTATTATTGAAACTGACGTGGTTTTCACGCATTTTATTTATATTACACGGGAATTACTCACGTAAGATTAAGCCGGTTACTCGCACGCATTCACCTTGAAAAAGAACGTCTAATGCGGTTGAAACTATAGTCGAAGTAACCGGCTTAATCTTACGTGAGTAATTCCCGTGTAATATAAATAAAATTGATAGCGTTATTCAACAAAATGTTAGTTAAAAGAAGCTAAATCGCTGCCTGAAATGTTCCCCGTTAGTAATAATCTGGGTGTCTTCAAGTCAAGAGTGAATTGGTTTCTTCTAGGTAAGCGTGCGCCATCGTAGACCGCAAGTTGGCAGCCAAGCAAGCCAATTAAAAAAAAAAAAATAAAAAAATTAGGACATTTTTTGCACTTACCGTTATCTGACCCCAAACTAAGCAAAGCTAGTACTGTGGCTGCCAGAGACTTTTTTTATGCCATAGTTGGCAAACAAGCAGACGGGCTGCCTGATGGAAAGCAGTCACCGTCGCCTATGGATACTTGTAACACCAGAGGCATCACAAATACGTTGACGACCCTTTAGAACTCGATTAACTCGCCTTTTGAAGAACCCCATGTTGTAGCTTCTCGAAAACACCGAAGAAGGCAAAAGAAGGCGAAGAAGACTGAAATACATACAAACATACATAATTATATATTTTTAATACATAATTAACTAGATATTTAAACACCCAGTTTAGAACAAACATAAATGTTCATCACATGAATGTTTGCCCTAGGTGGGAATCGAACCCACGCCCCCAAGCGCAGAAGGCAGGTCCACTACCAACCAGACCAAAACGGGGCTATCAACTGGGTTCAGGGGCCTTACGGCCAACTGCTATAACTCGGTATCAAACTGACGGTCAATCCGCTCAGTTGGAAAATCACTCGACCGCAAACCGTATCTGCGCGAGTTAAGGTTCAGGTTCGCGTGATTTTCCAACTGAGCGGATTTAACGTTAGTTTGATACCGCGTTAGCAGTTGGCCGTAAGGCAAACAAAGCAACGCATAAGCATTGCCATTCAGCGTGGTAATGCCACCAGCCAAACTGGTAGTGGACTTGAGCATTTAGATTGTCTTTAGACCTTCAACGGTATTATGGACAGACTAACAGCTTTTGTTGTGTTAGCTAGTATTTTTAACCGACTTCATAAAAAGGATGTCTCTCAATTCGGTTGTAATTTTTTTAATATTTATTTCCTTAAAATTCCATCAATTCTGAACCGATTTGAAAAAAAAATTGAAAGAACATACTTTTAGATTCTATAGGTTTCATCATAATAGGTTCACTAGTTTGGTTTTCAAATCATTATCATCATCATCAGCCAGAAAACGTCCACTGCTGAACATAGGCCTCCCCCTTTAACCTCCACACTGAACGACAGCCTGCCTTTTGCATCCACTAATGCCCGCGACTCTCACAATGTCGTCGGTCCATCTAGTGGGAGGCCTCCCTACGCTGCGTCTTCCGGTTCGTGGTCTCCACTCCAGAACCTTTCTTCCCCATCGGTTATCGGTTCTTCGAGCGATGTGGCCTGCCCATTGCCACTTCAACTTGCAAATTTTAACAGCTATGTCGATGACTCTGGTTCGTTGGAGAATATCCACGTTTCGGATTTTATCGCGTAAAGAAACTCCGAGCATAGCTCTCTCCATTGCCCGCTGAGTGACTCTGAGTTTTTCCAAAAGGCCAACAGTTAAGGACCACGTCTCAGTACCATATGTCATCACTGGCAACACACACTGGTCAAAGACCTTCGTCTTGAGGTACTGTGGTATCTTGGACGAGAATATGTCACGCAATTTCCCGAATGCTGCCCATCCGAGTTGGATTCTCAAAATCGATTGGAGTTGGTTTTCAAATAGAAGTTTCCAAATTGGTTCAGTTCAATGACGAAGTTAGTAAGTTAGTTGAGTTATGAGGTAACAATTTTATTATTCATATACTATTTTATTCATCTCCATATCTTCGGCGCGTTAGTCCCGCTCGTGTAAATAGTGCTTTAGTAGGCATGAACTTAGTCTAGCGAAATTAATCATTAGATTAGATTTTGATATGTTTTTTACGTAAAACCATGTCGGAATGGAAGGTCATTTTGGTAGTAATAGATTTTAGACAAACATACATCTTTCTAAGACACGCCTACTGACCGAATTCTCATAAAGATCACATTTTAATGAAGATTTATTAATATTCATTTGAAATTATGATATCGGTGAATAAAATTAGTTTTGTAGAAAACAGCTTTAGGAACTTTTGTTACAGTTTAAATATGACTAGCGATCCGCCCGGCTCCGCACGGGTCTAGTTATATAGCCTATTAAAATAGCCTATATTAATCAGTGATAATGTGGCATTCGAATGGTGAAAGAGTTTAAAATAATTAATGTGTTTGTCCTTAATAGAAATAATTTTTTTGTACCTAATTAATTAACTCTTTGTTTTGATAATGTTGGCTTGCTGTGCGCGTTGGCTTCGCTGTAAGCACAGCAAGCAGTTGAACTTAAATAAAATAAAATAAAATAAAATCGGTCCAGTTCTTTTTAAGCCAATTCGTTACAAACATACATACAAATCTTTCCTCTTTATAATATTGTATAGATATAGATTATTACCGAGATATTTACCGTGGTAAGGTTGTGGAAGGAAGAAGCACCCAATATTTCGGCGCAGTTACATGCACCATAGCATAGCATGCAAGACGCAGCGTAGGGAGGCCTCCCACTAGATGGACCGACGACATTGTAAGAGTCGCGGGCATCCAGTGGATGCAAAAGGCAGGCTGTCGTTCAGTGTGGAGGTTAAAGGGGGAGGCCTATGTTCAGCAGTGGACGTCTTCTGGCTGATGATGATGATGACATGCACCATGTTTAAACAGTGTTTAATTATTGGTATGTTATTAAACATGTACAAGTTCAGTGTTTAGTTAAAATTCAAGTAAATAATAAAAATAAAAATAACGTTCTTTAAGTGAGAATCGATTATAAACTCAATAGAAAAATCTAATTCAGACGCTCACGCTAAATTATAACTATATATTTATACGGTTATTTAAATACTCACGACTGCCCCGGTGGCTCAGTTGGTAGTGAACCTACCTTCTGTGCTTGGGGCGTGGGTTCGATTCCCATCTAGGACAAACATTTTGTGTGATGAACATTTGTGTTTGTTCTATGTCTGGGTGTTAATATCTATTTAAGTATGTATTTAAAAATATATATGTACGTATATCAGTTTCTGGCAGCCATATCACAAGCTTTGCTTAGTTTGGGGTCAGATGACCGTGTGTGCAAAAATGTCCCAGATATTTATTATTATTATTTATTACTCAATGATCGTAAAAATGACCGTTATTTTCTGAGCCACTACCAAATTATACTACTAGTACTTTAATAATTATAAGTCGCTTAAAATCAGGCGAGATGGTGGTCAAACGCAAGCCAATTACTCACGCGGTTTTTTGTTGTGTATTTACATTTCGGCAAAGCACACGAAGGCATAATCTTGTCAGATGTTTCGTTATCATGTAACATTAGACTCGTGTCGCGCTTCCTACGGCTAGGGACCGACTGAAACGAAGTGAGCGCCGGTGCTCATTTTGTAATCTTCAAAAATGCGCTTCTTCTAGGCCCGTCCATTCATGGCATTTTGGTCGAAGGTCACAGCAGTAGAAACATGATAGACTGACATGATGATGAATATAATGATTTTTTCTTTTCTATATTCCTATTACTAAGTACATAGATTCATTTTAAAGATAGATAGAAACTATTTATTGTCTACACCAGAAATAAAAATTACAACACGATAGAAAACACTTACGAGCTAGTGCCGCAAGTGGCGGCCTTATCGCTAAAAACGATCTTTTCCAGGCAATCATTGGATGGAAAGAATTAAAGAATAAGATGTAAGTCTTAGCATTTTATAAGACGACATTCGAGCACAGCCAACTACGAAAACATCAGAGGAAGTTAGAATAGCTTTTACTATTAATGAGCGAACTTGAGAAATTTATTTCTAGTGTAAGCTTTTTCACCCACCCGAAATTTTCGAACGCCGTATCTATTATAGAACCGACCTAGGACAACATTCCTTACTCTTCCCACTAAATTCAAAGCACATTTAAAAGAATTTCAGCGCAAAACCCAAACGCAATCTTAACTCACCTCTCGAATAAGATTAGTCAACGTCAAATAATTACTGTAACAAGACTGTAAAGACCCGAGACGTTCCAACGTTGCAGATCAAAACAACGACGCTGTAAAGTGCACGTGCGTCGCAACAAATTAGTGGTGACGAAATTCTTTCAGGAGTACACGAGAGTGCTTTGTAAAATTAATATGAAAACTCGTGAATACGATATTGGTCGAAATGCCATTTATTTGCACCAAGCGTTTTGACAACTCTTTCTTTATTAGAACCTCAGATCAAATAAAAATACAGAGTCCCTACAGCGCACTGCCAAAGTGACGCCAAAATCGCTTCCCTTTTACGTGAATTCCCTATAAATACACGACTCACGCACACATACGCATTCAAAACTACGTGAACTTCTTGTCAGAACGTCGTACTTAAAACATTCGTTTTAAAAAGAAACAATGACTTCTTGCAGTATTAAGAACTGTAAAAACAACACAAAAGTAAATAAGAAGAAGGATGTAATATTTCCAGACTTAAGTATTTATATTATCACTTATTTAGATGAATTACACGACACGAACTTCGACTACGCACACTTGTTTCAAAAAGTGGCTTCACTTTTCTTGTTCGCGGTAGTCCCTCTGTATTTTTATTTGCTCTGAGATTACAACAGCAAAACAATGGAACGCCTTGCCCCTGTCTGTGTTTCCGCAGCATAACAATTTTGGAGTGCTCAAGTCTAGGGTTAATAGGTTATTACTGGGCAAACGTGCTCCATCTTCGACCGCATCATCGCTTACCGTCAAGCGAGATGGCGGTCAAACGTTAGCCTAGTTCGATGTAAAATAATAATAATAATAATATCGTAAGTGAATAATTTAGTCATAGGACGTCCATTAATGAACATAAGCCTCCTCCATCGATCTCCGAAAGGGCCGGTTGGAAGTGGCCAACATTGGGCGTTTTCCTGCTGTATTTTTAGTTCGTCTGTCCATCTTGTGGGTGGATATCCTTTGCTGCGCTTACCGGTCCGTGGTCTCCATTCAAGAACCTTCCGGCCCCATCGGCCATCTCGCTACGCTCGTGATTCAATCATCATGAATTCAGTCGTTAGAATTCTTCAATTGCTCGCGATTCATCTATGGTCCTCGCTTTAAACCTGTCCTTTATTCACTAATTGCATAGTACACTATTTATTAAAGTTATATGATTATTTACGGGATATTTACCGTGGTAAGGTTGTGCATGGTGCATGTAACTGCACCGAAATATCGGGAGCTCATTCCACAACCTTACCACGGTAAATATCCCGTAAATAATCATATAACTTTAGTGAACAACCGTGATAGTTTAAAACAGTGTTTTACTATTTATTAGTTAATCTAGAAAACACAAAAATCTGAGTACTTTCCGTATTAGGCCACCGTTCGATTGTATTCTCTATATTCAGTCACATAAATACCAAAGAATTTCCTGATCAGCTCCCGAAGGCATCTGTTCTCACCTCGCCTGACCGGGAATGGCAGAACGGTCGAATTTTTGTCCAAGATTTATCGCATGCATAGAAATAAACGTTGCATTCCCGAGGTGAAAAAAAAAAACAAAAAAAATTGGCACAGAACTATCACCCAGGTATAATAAATTAAGAGGAATAAATAACAGGGGATAAATAACGTTTGGGCTTTCACAACGACGAATGTTGCTATTAAAAAAGTGCAAAACGTAGAAAGCACAGAATGAGAAGGAAAACCTGTAACCAGGCATTATAAGCGAACCTTAATTGAACATTCTTATTTAGTTCAACGCGTTGAACTCCGCATCGCAGTTGCTAACTGATTTCGAATGACTGAAGTTTCGTTTATATGGGTGCAACAACAAATTTCTAAAAAAAATGCCTTGACAGCCGTTCTAAATTAAACAAAAAAAAATCTTTGCTATCGTAGGAAGGTATATATTTGGAAAAAACTGTGAGTAAAGTTGCCAGCCGTCGGTCAGTAGGTATGTTCCGGTCGCCTTTCCAAGCCAGAAGTAGGTACTCACCGCATCTTCAACCACAAGTATGGTCAAATGCTTATTCTATCAAACATACAATAAAAGTCAGGTCGATATCGAGGCGCTATACAATGCAGGATGTTTTGGGTCGATGCGCTACCCTCATCTTTGAGTAAATAGGCATTGGCACTTTGATAACTTAAATGCAAACGCGCAAACCTATTATATCATAGCTATAAGTTGTGACTAAAAAAGTACTTTTATCCATAAGAAACGCGAATTGTGCGTAGGTGATGTTTTGGTGTTTGTTACCCTTCTTTGAGAGGGAGGCCTTTGTCCAGTAGTGGACGTTTGATGGCTGCTGATGTGTGTGTGTGATGTGATGTTTTGGTCACCAAAATGTTCGTTTGTATTTCACGAAAATTTGTTCAATTTCACATTAGCAGTTTTGAATGCCCAACGTCGAAACGTATTTAGTTGTTTACCTTTATAGCTATTCAGTCGCAGGCGCATTCCTTCACGGACGAGAGAAGTTAGGGGATTCTTTCGGTCTCGGTGGTTAATCGAAATAAATTGCTTTGACATAGTTAATCCTATGATCTTGGAGGACAAAGTATAGTTGAGAGGAAGCTGAGAAGTCTGGATTTAGACTCGATTGTCATGTTTTGTGGATAAGTGTGCTTACCCCAGGTTCGTGGCCCCAGATTATTGGCCTATGGTCAGTATCAGATTTTGTCTGCGGGTACTAGTTGTAATCACTTAATCCAGAAGCTTTTTACCTAAAGGGTAAATACGGGACCCTATTACTAAGCCTACGATGTCTGTCTGTCTGTTTGTTTGTCTGTCTGTCTGTTTGTCTGTCTGTCCGTCTGTCCGTCTGTCCGTCTGTCCTACCTATACGGCTGTATCTTTCGAATCGTAATAGATAACCAGTTGACATTTTTACATAATATTATGTAGTGTTACGGCGGATTAACTAAGAAATACTAAAAAAGTCAAAATGTAAAAACAAAAGGGTACCATACCATACAACATACCAGTTTTTTTATATTCATATTCATATTCATTTATTTGGTAAATATTATTTACATGTCAAAAAATTATAATAATAGTACTAATTACAAAAAATAAAAATGGTATAATAACAATTGTATTAATTATTAATATTGTATTACTTATTCTATATCATTCATTGTATTACCAATATTGTACGCTATATTAAATTATATTATATTTTGAATTCAAGGAACTCCTTGAAACTGTAGAACGTCTGATCGACGAGCCAGCGCTTTAACCGATATTTAAAGCGCACCAGGTTGGAAGCGGTAATGACGTCACTTGGCAGTTTGTTGTAAATCGTCGGTCCCATAACATTTTACGTATTTTTGTATGTTTTTTTAATTATAAATTGGTTTGCGAATGGCCGCCCACTGGCCTGATATCAAACGATGATGCGGTCTACGATGGAGCACGCTTGCCTAGACGAAACTGATTCTCTCTCGACTTGAAGACACCCAGAAGGTTTGTCACACTTACCCGGTGTTTGCTGGTATCTACAAAATTTAGAAAGAGATCTGTCAGGGAGCGAGCTACTAGCTAGTTTTCATTCTCTCATGATCCGTGACCTTGGTTTACTTGAGCCAGCTGATGTTGAGCCACACATGTCATGCGTACAGTGGTTCGTTGTCCGATGTAGGACGCGTCTATATATCGAATGATTCCGCGAATCTGTCCGTCCGTCCGGTGCGCTAATTCCTCTGCGCCGAACTGTCCGGTATTAAACTTTCTATTACAATAATTATAATATGACACTGATGTAAAGTAATTGAATTAGTTGGTCTTATCTTTAGTTCGGACGAACAAGGGAGATGTGCCTTAGTACAAGTTATCTTTCATTTTCATCATCATTATAATCAGCCTTTTAACAGTCCATTGCTGGACTTTTACCCTACCCTCGAAAGGGTGATTGGGCAATATCCACCACGCTGGCCCGGTGCGGATTGTTGAATTCACATACGCTATTGAATTCCTTCTCCGTACGTATGCAGGTTTCCTCACGATGTTTTCCTTCACCGAAAAGCCAGTGATATGAAAATTTGTACATAAGCTCCAAATAGTTCATTGGTACGTCCCGGGGTTTGAACCCGCGACCTCATTTTTTTCACAATACTTCACGGTAAGGCAAAACCTGTAATAACAGCTCCACCATCTTGAGTTTTTTTTATATAGTAAGGCGTTCGTTGGCGTAAGGCGTGATGTTAAGCGTTGATGCGGTCTACGATGGAGCACGCTTGCCTAGAAGAAACCGATTCTCTCGTGATTTGAAGACATAGATTGTATCTATTGGAGTAGGTACACACCCATTCAGGCAGCGCATTCCACAGACTAGCAGCTCGCACAATAAAGGTGGAATCAAAGCATTTTGTACCGGTTTTCTGAATATCAAAATATATAGGTACTTAATTACGGATAGAGATAGAAAATCAGAGAATTGGGCAATATTGGCTTGCTTTGGAAGAGGCATATGTCCATCAGTGGACTGATTTCGGCTAATAATGATGTTGTGAATGCTAAACCTGATCTGCCAGGTCCCAGGATGCTCGCATCCGGTCGCACCGGACGCGATACAACGGTCCTCTGTACCAGGGAGATTAGACATACGATATGATACGAGTCTTAATAACCTTCTCATGACGAAGGTATCTCAAACAAAATTAGCGGAAAAGCAAGCTTTTTTTGTACTTAACGAATCTCCTGACTAAGTCAGTAGCTAGGTAGGGCCATTGTACTATTTGTCTAAAAAGACAACGTGAGGAAGACTACATCTGAAATGCTTCAACCTTTTTTTGGAACTCTGCGTTCATGGTCCACGCTGCTCATCCATACAACAGGCTAGATGAACCATTGGAGGAGCCTAGATTTTTAAATTCATCATCATCTTTTCAATCATAGGACGTCCTGCTGGACATAAGCCTCCCCCATCGAAAGAGAATCCCCTCGAGAAATCCCCATTCTCCAAAAGGGCCGGTTGAAAGGGGCCTGCATCCGGCGTTTCCCTGCAGTCTCTTTTAGGTCAGCAATATCGGCCATCTGTTCTGCGTGATATGTGCCCTGCCCACTGCCACTTCAACTTGCTAATCCGGTGGGCTATGTCGGTAACTTTTGTTCGTCTACGGATCTCCTCATTTTTGATTCGATGTTGTAGAGAAACCCCTCTCCATAGTTCGTTGTGGGACTTTTAGCTTGCTTATGAGGCCCATAGTGACAGACTACGTTTCAATTTTGACTGCCCCGGTGGCTCAGTTGGTAGGGAACCTATCTTCTGTGCTTGGGGGCGTGGGTTCGATTCCCATCTAGGACAAACATTTGTGTGATGAACATTTGTGTTTGTTCTATGTCTGGGTGTTAATATCTATTTAAGTATGTATTTAAAAATATATATGTACGTATATCAGTTTCTGGCAGCCATATTACAAGCTTTGCTTAGTTTGGGGTCAGATGACCGTGTGTGCAAAAATGTCCCAGACATTTATTTATTTAAAAAAAAAAAAAAATTAATTCGATTTTTTAATTTCATTTTGTTAATTTTTGAATGAATTTTTTGAAATATTAAATCGCTGATAGTTTTTTCTTATTTCCAGTAGTTGTCACTTAATAAAAGTTGTTTATAATGATACAGTGACCTTCTTGGGGCTTAATATCTACGATTCATGTAACCCTGTTTTATATCTAGACAAAATCAATCTTTTCCACAATCTGGTAAAAGAATACTAAAATTATGTGGGTAAAACCAGGCGAAGCTACTTTTTCACGAAAATCGCGCTAATATTGTGTCTGTTACTACGTCTAAATAAATAAAATGATTTATTCACTGTATGTGTTTCTCACCCAGCAATCTTTGTAATTTATCTAAGTAGTGTTGATAAATATCTACGCTAATAAACGCAAAGAAACAATAAATCTTTCTGCTACATTGTGATAATGCAGTAAAATAATAGAATATTCACAGTTTTTTTTTTCTTGTTCTTTTTTTTTCCTTTAGTCTGTTTTGTATTTCCATGGCACACAAAAAATCCTATTATTCTAATCGCAATATGTAACTTTTTTTTAAATCAATTACTGATATGAAGAAAACTTAAGTAATTAAGTAAAGTAAATTTAAGTTAACAAAACTAATTTAATATAACTAAAAATATCTGAGTTTGTTTAAGAATAAAAAAACGACAAAACTAGCACTTTTTTCCCCGATGGTACCGGTGAGATGTGAAAGTTGTATCAGGCGAGGTAGGGGAAGTGCGGGGATGGGCGGCAATTGACGCTGATTGCCGTCAATTGGTCGCAATCGAGCTGCAGAGGTACAGCTAATGGTATCTGGACGCAATATTTTATACTCGAAAGATTTTAGATCTTATAATAGGTATTAACTTATCACGCAGAACAGATGGCTGATGGGACCGAAAGGTTCTGGAATGTAAACCTCAGACCGGTTAGCGCAGCGTAGGACATCTACCCACAAGATGGACAGACGACTTAAAAGAGACCGCAGGGAAACGCTGGATGCAGGCCGATTCCAACCGGCCCTTTTGGAGATCGATGGGGGAGGCCTATGTCCAGCAGTGGACGTCCTATAGCTGAAATGATGATGATGATGGTGAATATTACCTATGAACTAAAAGAGAAGGCAAATGTCATGTCATGCAGAAAAACAAAATGCTGGCAGTAACCTTGAAGCCTGGAGGTTATATATTATTATACGCCTCAGGCAAGCCGTACGCTCTGATATGATGATTAAATGAACTATGAACTAGCTTTTCCAGAAGGTCTTCTCGTTGAGCTTCAACATGAAGAGTTTCAAAAAATATGTCTAGAACTACCTCTCCGGGCTAGCAAAGCACTCTCAACACCGCTAGTGTTCCAGGAGTCCATAGGCGGCAGTTTTTGTCTCCAAAAAACTTCATATAGGTTTACACGGAAAGGGTGTACTAAGCCAAAAGTGGACGATAGTACCTATCATTATGAATAACTTTTACTCTGTAGTAAAAGTTGTTCATAATGATACTAACCCTTTTTTTATTAACCTATACTGTCCCACTCCTCCCCCATCTCTTTCCAGACAGTGCGATCACCCGCCATACTTGACCACTGTATCTGGAACTTGTCGAGGTCATCGCGCCAGCATTTTCTCGGCCTGCGTTGGCCTTTTCGTCCGTTTTCAGGCACCCACTGTGTAATCCTCTGGGCCCATCTATCAGGGTGCATCCGGGCCACGTGTCCCGCCCAACCCCACTTTAATTTGGCAGCTTTGACACCAACATCAGCAATACCCGTGGTTTAGCGCAGCGTCGTGTTTCGGACTCAGCATGTCTAACTGTTCTATACATTCTGTAGAGTGCGAATGACCTTTTTGTATGGAACATCTGTTTTTTTTCGCGATTTCAGAGTTGGACATAATGATGGGTACTATTAACCCTTTTCAGCTCAGTACAAACCATTTCCGCGTAACCCAATATTTTGCAGTTCATTTTTATAGTAGGTAACCTAAAATCTACGCGTACGTACTTTTCTCTCCCACTCATTACACCTTTCTACCCACAATTGGATAATGGAGGTCGAGGACCTCGCCGGATGAAGCCAATTGGCTCAGCGATAAAGGTGCGCTGCCCCATGACCTGCCTTGAACTTCGCTGGGTGTGGGGCTCAGCTACACTGTCGTGTATTTAGCTCTTAAAAGTGTTTTATCAATACCCTTTTGTATCCATAAACAAAAAGTAACCGAAAATGTAAGACAACAAAACAAAAACAAAATATAATATTATGATGTTATAAGTAGATAGATAGCCCGTTGGTCTAGTTGGTAGTGAACCTGCCTTCTGAGCTTGGGGCGTGGGTTCGATTCCCACCTAAGACAAACATTTATGTGATAAACATTTGTGTTTGTTCTATATCTGGTTGTTAATATATATTTAAGTATGAATGTAAAACTATATTTATGTATGTATATCAATATCTGGCAGCCATTTATCACAAGCTATGCTTAGTTTGGGGTCAGATGACCGTATGTGCAAAAATGTCCCGAAAAAAAAATGCCAAGACATTTTCTAGAGCTCGTCTGGCTGGCTACCTTCAAGTGGAAATCTGTTGCCAAAAAGCTCTTTTTGTTTCTCTTTTTTTTAAGAGATTTAAGGATTTAAAGACTATAACTACATGTACAAACTGAAACTAAAAAGTTGAAATAAGACAGCTAAAACAGAGATTGAAAGGCCTCCATCATCAGTGTACCTACATATTTTTGGTTTCTGTTGATTTTTTCAAAAACGCTGCACCAATGTCGCTAAAATTTATATGGGACCACTTCTGAAGTATGACCTACCAAAAAATATCAAAATCAATTCTTAATTGGCGGAGTAATAGCTTTACAAACATTAAAAAAACCGCCTCCTTTTGTCGGTTATAATATAGTATTACGTGGTGGAGTAGAGAAGCTGGATCAAAAAGTGTAATTCACCAGAAAATTTTGTGATGGAAGTGAAATAGTTATGTAGTATTTGTTTTTATTGTTTGTACTTCTTCAGGTGTTGATGGTTTCTGGTGCGACATGAACGATAGGTCGAAGATTGCGAATCAAAATCAGAATCAGAATCCGAAAATATTTATTGTATCTATAATCTGTGTATATGGATGGTAAAGTAAGTAGTTCCAACACTTTTGTCCATCACGAACATAAAATATTATTAAGTACCTAACAGCCGCACGAGACGTTACTTAAGTTAAGGAATATTTAAAATTGCTCTGTCTCGTATTCATGTGTGACAATTTCCGTCAACGAGAATTTGACAGAGCAATTTTAAGTATTCCTTAACTTAAGTAACGTCTCTGAGTGCGGCTGTAAGTCTTTTAGCTAGGTAATCTTAGTGACAGGTAGGGAGTATTTACCTATGTAGATGCAATTTAAAATCTGTTTTTGGTATATGGTATTCTTCTTTACAGTTTTAGTGTACGACAGTACCAATCAACAAGACAGGTCTACCACCTTTTATTGTCGCTTTCATATCTCCCGGTGTCCGGTTGCCATCCGTGCTCTACAATTGTCTCTGCAGAGCCATAATGGCATACCATCCATTTTCACCACGCTGTTTCCATCCTTATTTTGTTGCATGTTGAGGGTAGTTTTGAATGAATTTGTAATGGAATCGGTAAGGTCAGTTACAGTTGCTATAAATTCAGAGAATTGATCAAGTACGTGAACGGTTGTTGTTACCTTTGTTTTGTGATTTGCGGGAGGAACAATTTTGTCAAGCAATTTGAGATATCTACTTGGGTGTAAGATTGTATTCGTAGCTTCTAGATTATTGCTTATATACGAGGAACTTGCAGGGAACTCAACAATAGGTATTATTTTACAATTTTTATTTATTTTTTCCGTAATGCAAAATATTTCATTATATCATAGAAAAAAATTGACAGATATATGCAATTTAAAAAAAATAGTAGATAGGGTTTTGCTTGGCCGCCATCTCGCCTGATGTTAAGCGACGATGCGGTCTACGATGGAGTACGCTTGCCTATAAGAAACCGATTCACTCTCGACTTGAAGACACCCAGATTGTAACTGACGGGGAAAATCCATTCAGGCAGCGAATTCCACAGACTAGCAGTTCGCACAATAAATGTGGAATCAAAGCGCTTCGTACGGGTTCTCGGAATACCAACCACAAAACAATGTCGTTTTTTTTGTGTGATGAAATATGATGCAAAGATAAGAGGGATTATAAAAGTGTTTAAAAAAATGGTTCGAAGCAATGAGAAAATATTTAGTACATATTTTCTCAATGGTTCGAAGCGAATATTGGGTACCGACGATCGTATAACATACAAAAAACTTAACTATTCTCCCAATGTACCAAGACATGTTTTCTAAGTTTTTTTTATTTATTTCTACCTTGCTTGGCTCGGAGAACGCTTTCAGAAGAGTTTATTCTGCAATGTAATAAAAACTTAACTTTGTTTTCAAAATTGTTGTTCCAAGCAAAAAAGGAAAGTTTTTATAACTAACTAAACAAAAATTAATCCAGTAATGTGGTCAATTTTCACCATGTATCATCAGGAAGGCTGGAATGGACCACAACTTTCCCTATTACCGAGACTTTGGAAAATGTGTACTACGAGTTGATGTTTTAGCATTTACGTAACATGTTTTCATCCAATTGTCAAAAAAGAGAGTAATGTTTTTCGGACGTATTTATGGATATATTATGATTATTTACGGGATATTATTATAGAAACGGACCAACCCTGATATCGTCAAAAGAGTTGTTCGATAGAAAAATTTCATTACCACTCAATGAAGCGTTTTGATTCTACTTTCATTGTGCAAACTTCGCAGCCGCAGCCACGCGCGTGCATTCACCTTGAAAAATACTGCCTTATACGGTTGAAACTATAGTCGGAGTGACCGGCTTAATCTTATATGAGTAATTCCCGTGTAATATCAATAAAACATTTACGGGATATTTACCGTGTTAAAGTTATGGAATGAGCTCTCGATATGTCGGCGCAGTTACTTGCACCATGCTTACGGGAAAATTGGGAGCTCATCCCACAACCTTACCACGGTAAATATTCCGTAAATAATCATATCACTTTATTGAACAACCGTGATAATTTATAACAGTGTATGTATGTATGTATGTGTGTATTTTTTAAAGTTTCTTTATTACCTTCTATAGTCTAAACTAAACGGCTTTACTGCCTGATGAGTGAGGTGTCATTAGATTCCTCTTCAAGGTTTTCGAATAGAGACCACGGACCGGTACGCGCAAGATGGACACACGACCTAAAAATACCGAAGGCAATCGCTGGATGCAGGCCGCTTCCAACCGGCCCTTTTGGAGATCGATGGGGGAGGCCTATATCCAGCAGTGGACGTCCTACGGCTGAAATGATGATGATGACTTTTGATGACTAGGTAGGAAGCCAATTTTCTTAAGGACCAATAATTTCTGAAATTCAATTTTTTTTTATCATAAGTGAGTATGCCTTAGATTTACCGCAACGGTAAAACCAGTTATATATACCTTTTTCCGAAAAACCTTCTTGTTGTAATTCCTGAGCAACACACACTTGCAGCGTTTGTACGGTTTTTCCATTATTCTAAAACATCCTGAATATCACCCCCGGCGCAAATCTCTTGGAGATCAGCGATGCGGCGCGACCGGAAATTAAGACGCTCTGACCCCCCGCGTTTCCGTTTCCGTTCGGACATCACCTTGCACGGTGATGATTATCGCTCGAGGTGATCTATCTGCTTCGGATTGAGGTGAAATGTAACAAAGGCTTTGTGTGTCGGAATTTTCATTTTGCTAAGAAAATCCGGTAAGTCTACATTTTTTTACCAATCTAAGTCAAAGTTAGTTTTATTTGCTGGTCAGTAGGTATAGGTACAAGGTCTTTAAAAAACTTCCGAGCGTCATTATAAATATTCGGGACATTCGGGACATTTTTGCACACACGGTCATCTGACCCCAAACTAAGCAAAGCTTGTGATATTATACATACAATGTATCAATTATATAATTCACAATGCCACATTTACTCAATTTAGACGTTATGTCACTTGCATAGTGTCCAACGTTAGTTGTCCGCTATGTCATCGTATTAGCTCTGGGCATAGCGCGGCGTTGTATTCCGATCACGGTTACGTTGTAATTAACCAAAAAGTCTGCGCAATTCATAGCGTGCGCCGAATTTTGGTTCGGTTATTTTTTTTGCACGATTTTGACTCTATATGTATTGTATCTCGATGTAAAATTCTTATAAAGAAATAGATGTATTGTGTCAAATATATATATTGTAAATATAGACTCAATTCAAATTAAAGAACAGTACAATAGATCGTTGAGTTGAACGTAGGCACGAAATTAGTTTGTACCCGGCGCTGCGTTCGTCTCCCAAGACACCTTCCAATATCCTCAACGCATCAAGTCCAGCGGGTGTCCATTTTACGACGTCAGAAAGGAACCCTAATCTTGCGGACCCACCTTTGCTTACGTACTAACTATCATGCAATCTTTGCCTTGATGGTATAATACCGTCACGTGGACGAACGTCGTAAAAATTATCTGATGACCCTTGGGGGTTATGATTGCCTGGTACCTGGTGCGGTGTCTGTGAAGAATAGGTGCATCAAAAGAGAAATTGATTTCACATCAAAACTTCTCCATCAATTATTAATCCAAAAAGGATTTTTGCTGAGATATTTAGTTTTTGTAGATTTTTCTTACGTATACGATTGAATAGTATCCAAGATAAAGTTGGAAAAAACGCCTCAAAAAGTTACCATTTTAGCCCCCAGAACAATAGTAACATTGTTTTGGTAACATTTTTAATATTCAAAACACCTAGTCTAGCCAACCTCTTTGCACTTAGAAGTATTGTACCCCATTCTAATATTTTGTAGGTATGTTAGAGCAGATAAAATTTGGGCCGCCAATAACTTACCGAAAGGTCAACACCTTAAAATTAAATTTTCGCCATTGTGTGGTCTTCAAACAATGGACACATTAAATGCTATGTTTACGAAAAATATTGTATCTCTAATAGTGCTAACAGACGCTCGAACGCGGCTGACGGACCGCCGTCCAACAAACGGGAGAGAAAGAGTGAGAATTTCATATCTCCCTCTCTTTCTCTCCCAATGTCTCTCTTTCTGTTTCTCTCTCACTGTTAGTAGTAAGCGTTAATTTTGTTACTTACTTTAGTATCCTCTGTTAATTCGGTGTATGTATTTAGTCACTAAGTTATATTGAACTAATAAACTTTTTATTATTATTTTAATGGTCAGACGGTGGTTGAGGTCAGCCGCGTTTGAGCGTCTGTTGGCACTATTAGGGCTGAAACCGTATCAACTATTAGAAATCAGAACCATCAGTGGTGGTCATCAATAAGCCCAAAAACACAACTCATAAAAACTGTAGGTATACCTAACTCCCAACAAAAAGTCCCGTATTTTTTTAGTATCCAGGACCGCATGACGGAACAAGTTGGGGTAATAAATGCGGCCAGGGCCGGATCGGTGCGCCGAAACATATAAAATATATAAAGTTTGACCGGCGGCGATGTCATGCGACCACCTACGGGAAAGTTTGGCTTGTATGGCGCTTATGGCAAAATTTGAAATAAAGTAGCTATTTAGCTTTGAGTCTGGAACTTAAACTTTAGTAAAGTTTCATATAATTTTAAACAAAAAGCTTCCAAACACAGACTAGATAAAGCTACTACGTAGCCAGTCTTTGCTTCCAAGGTATATAAATAATTATTTTCTACATTGAAAGCTTACTATAAAACAAATGCCTATATTAACTAAACAAAATCCAAGCTAAAACTAACACTACAAATACATTTAGACTGCCCATAGACCGTTGAAGGTCTAAAGACAATTAAAGACAATCCAAATTCTCAAGCCCACTACCAATTGGCAGCGTACCCAGCATGCTGGCGGCATTACCACGTTGAATGGCAATGCTTATGATGCGTTGAGCCGGAAACACGCCAGCATTTTGGTCACGCGTCGCACTCTGTTTTTTTTTTTGTAAATGAGGTGAGCTTCCGTTCCCTAAGGGCCCAATGTCTCGATTCCAAACGCCTAAAACAAGTAGATACAAAAAGAAAGAACTAATGGTATATTTGGAACTTATGGTGTACGGTATAGTGCTAGGACTCAGTTACCTGAATCAGTTACCCTATGCTAAAGTATGCTATTAGTAGGACTTCTTTGCTAAATTAGCCTGTAAATTTACACCTTTGTTAGTTACAAAGCAGCAAAACAATAAAGTACATGTTAATGTATTACAGTCTATAGGAAATTTTTGCCAATAAAGTCATTTTGCCCGAAGAAATAAAACGGTGTATTGCCTCTAGGATTTCAGAGCCAAATCATTTTGAACTGTTAACATTTTACAATGCAACTGTAATCAGAATTCTCTCTTCTTCTTCTTAGTCGGACACTCTTGGCAGAGTGGTCGTGGTTGCTAAGACGGTGGTACACGGTAGGTCTTCAACGTCGTCGGTCTTCTCGGCGGTGATCAATGATTTTGCAATGCTTCTCCATTTTACTCGGTTCGTCGCATTACGTGAACACTCTGTTATGGTGGACTTAGTCGAGGTCCGTCCAGCGTGTAGAGATATGCCTCGACATCTCTTTCCTTCTACTTGAACTTGGATTACTAGTATTTCCATTGACACTTCGTTCGAAATAAGAATTATAGCAACAAAAGACAAGATACATTACTAAACGCCATGTAAGCCCACCGCGACCTAACCAATATTGTATCAAGTAGAAGTGTCCACGTAGAGACGTGTTTGTATGAAAAATATTCCAATATCCCTGACCACCTCCACACTCCATAACCGCGGGGTGGACCGAGATAATATTGTGGCTATAGACAGTTTGAACCACTCGTCTGTCTGTCAATACAATACAATTTACGTAAATAGAGATTATTAGAGGTTATTATAGAAATTGACGTGGTTTTCACAAATTTTATTTATATAACACGGAAATTACTCACGTAAGATTAAGCCACTCTGGCTTTTCGCTTTTTTGGCTTTGGCTTTTTTGGCTTTGGCTTTTTTTTTTTTTTTTTTTATAGGTTTTTTACTCCGACTATAGTTCAACCGCATTAGGTGGTGTTTTTCAAGGTGAATAAACGTGCGCGGCCGCGTCTCGCTTTGCTGTGAGTAATTCCCGAATAATATAAATCAAATTTTATTAGATGTTCATTTGCTTATATAGATGTAAATACTATAATTTCAATATTTTTAATTATTACTTTATTTTATAATTTTATCATGATTTTTACCATCATCAACAGATAAAATATATTGTAGCCATTATGCTTCTTCCTTTTTCCCTGCTTCTGTGTCAGTCTTGGACGGAACTTATTTATTTATTTATTTCCAAGGAAGGCCAACAGCCATAAAAAAGTATAACAATCTTAATAGATACAGAAGCTAATTAAAGACTTGTCAGAATGATGATAGAACATAATAATAAATCAGAAATTTTCTTGAAGAGATATTACAAAATAATTCCACCAACCTTTGTCTATTGCAATGTGATTTGACTATCATGAAATCCTGAAAAAATATGTTGGAGCATAGTCACATGAAAATCTAGTATAGCACACAAGGTGATCGCAACAAGATGGCCTTTTTGAGGGCTTAAGGTCGGTCTCTTGTCAAATTATATGTTTTCATTCGGCAAAGGACGGGTATGATATACAGCCGGACGGTCAACGATATTGTACCTATTGAGGCGGATTCAGACGATTGTGAGAACTGATCTCTTTTAGGGTTTATCTAGGCGTAAAATTTATGGTCTAGGTTTTGATTTCAACGATTTTAGCAGAGGTATATCATGACTTTTTGACAGCTTAATATATATATCTTTAGGGGATGTGAATACGAGGAATGATGATGATTTGGGTGAAAGATGACTCTCCTGAAATATATAAATAATGTATGGTAATAAATTATGCGAAATCTTGAAAGAACGGACTATTAACTATTGTAAGATCATGACCGTCTTTGAACAAAAATCACAGAAAAATAATATTGGAACACTGAAGATTTAATTAAAAGATGCAGAACCTCACAAATTGAATAGATGAAACGACACTATTACAAAAACAAAGATTGTCCAACTACACAAAAGGCGAATAAACTCGAAAACAAACGACTTAAAATTCAACACATACAATTTGCCAAAACGCAATTTTTCCTTCTATCAACTCGCGGCAATCCAATTTAGAATAAATACGCAATCAAATCCAAGCAGGGGAAGGTGGGCGAACGTGGACATACCAATAAAAGTAATAAAACCGACGGACGGCGCTACTGGCGACATGTGGTCGACCACTTGCATTTTTTAAAAATAAAATTTGCATACGTTTAGGGTCCCGCACGGTCGCTTCTGGACTCTGCGCGCTGGATGAGACATTTTTAAACAATATTACGGACGTACGGGCAAGGAGTGTATGAAACGCTCCCTTTATAAGTTTATACACCGATGGTCCACGGCTAAGGGCCCTCTAATGAAATTGTTTGCCGGCGGTGCGCGCTGCTGTAAAGTTTTATTAGGATTACACGGAATTTTTATTCCAGTTAAAATGGTTTTGTGAGACAGGAATTTAAATTGTATGGAATAAGAATATCACAGGAACGAACCAATTTTAAAATGGCAGATTTTGCTTAGACCAGGTATAATGAAAAGCGATAACCAAACACATACCACAAAGTTATTGAAGACTATAAAAAAAAACAACTATTACTCCACTTATATTTAAAACACTACTATTACATATCTATACTTCTACACTTAATTATATTATAAAGAGGAAAGATTTGTATGTAAGCATGTTTGTAACGAATTGGCTCAAAAAGTATCAGACCGATTTTAAAATTTTTTTCACCGTTTGAATGCTTCGTTATCACTGATTAATATAGGCTATTTTAATAGGCTATATAACTAAACCCGTGCGGAGCCGGGGCGGATCGCTAGACAGATTATAAGCAGAAAACCGTTAGTATATTTTTGACCTTTTTTCAGAATCATTTCATAGATATAAAGACTCTTTTACGTCATATTATAATTCACTAGATGGGAGATGAGCGATAGTGATGAAGCAGTTGCATGTGCGCGTCACAATCCAACGGCACCCAGTTCAATACTGCACCAATGACTTATTTAGAGTTTAAATAACATAATTATGTTCAAAAACGGCGAAGGACGAGAACATCGAAAGTTCAAATACATAATGACATTCATCAACATGCGTTGCGCCAGTATGGTGAATTAGGGCCCATCTTCTCTCTCTAAAAGAAGGCCTTTGTCCAAGCAGCGGAAACATTGTAGGCTGATAATTATCATCATCATCATCATCATTTCAGCCATAGGACGTCCACTGCTGGACATAGGCCTCCCCCATCGATCTCCAAAAGGGCCGGTTGGAAGCGGCCTGCATCCAGCGTTTCCCTGCGGTCTCTTTTAGGTCGTCTGTCAATCTTGTAATAGGCTGATAATTATGATGATAAGGAATGAACAAAAAGTAACAGTTTAAAAAAAAATAATATGATTACGAATATTTATGTACCAGTTTGGCAAATTAATTTTTTCATTAGGTATCAGCCTATCATGTTCCCACTGCTGGGACACAGGTCTTCACTCAGAGAGAGAGAGAGAGAGAGAGAGAGAGAGAGAGAGAGAGAGAGAGAAGTTGGCCACTAATCCGCCATGCTGGCCCAGTGCATGTTGGTGAATGTGATAATGTCTTTGAATATTTGAGGTTCTTGAATATTTGAGGTTCAGCCACCATTGCTTACCAGTTTGGCCCAACCACAGCCAATAAAGATTATACATATTATCAAACCTGGCCGAAGATTGATTTGATTTTCGTTATAAGCCTTCAAGCAGATCTGTTTCATCACCGGCTTTAAATTAAAGCACGGTAAAAATACGGTCAGCCATTATACACTTCGAAAACATTTTCATCGACTTCCTTTTCAAGTTCTAACACAACACAATCATGTCCTTCAATACCTCCATCCCCTTTTAACGTGTCAAAAGCATTCATCTCAAGCGTGTATCTGTGGGACTACTTAACTGGCTATTTTCAGCCAATCTCCGTTTTAATAACCGAATTAAAAGGCCCATTTACAACCGCCTGTGAAAGCGCCACTGCTGTGTTCACACGTCTGTCACTTCACAGCGTCATTACGTTTCACTTTAAAAACAAAACCACCTCAAGATTGATTAAAATCGTTACAAATGTCAACCTTCTGGCTTTGCTCATAAGGTGTATTAGATCTTTCGGTAGGGTTATCGTTCATGTCCGTTTCTACATCTCCCACGGTGTTGTATCTATTTGCGTTAGTGTGTGTCACCGTGTGCATGTCATTATGATTACAGGAATGCTTCCAATATTTCAATGTTATACGTCATTGATTAAAATAATAATTAACTTAGTACAAACATTATTTGCATTATAGCGACGTTTTAAAACAACTACATAATAGGATTTTGACATTGGACGTCTTATACATTTACCAGTGTCAAGTTTGTTTTAAATGTTACTGGACTTATCAAGTTTTTTTTTTCAAGCATGTTATATACAGGATGTAAGGGGAACACTCTCGAATCCAAATGAAGATAATTGTACTCATCATTATGAACCACTTTTAGTATGGGACCAACCCTGAAATCGTGCAAAAAATCAGCTGTTCCATACAGTCATTTTGTCGAATGTCAATGACCGTTTTCTATAGAACAGCTGATATTTTTTTCACGATTTTAGGGCTGGTACCATAGTAAAAGTTGTTCATAATGATGAGAACAATTACCTTCCTTTGGCTTCGAGAGTGTTCCCCTTACACCCCGTATACCTAGAACATCCTTGTTTTATTTAGGTAGAAATAGGTAAGTCAGTGTCAAGTACTAAAATTTTCAAGTTTTTTTTATTATCGTCAAACAAGATTCGTGGTCACAGTCAAATTTATGCAAAGTAAATCATGGTCAATTCCAATTCATGCTCTAGTAAAGTGCTGAAGACTTAACTATAGGTTCTATAGAGTTCTGGAAACAGCATGAAATTACACATTCACTAAAATTTTATAAATAATATATTACCGTTATTTCACATTGACACGCAAAAACTACACAAGTTTGACATGATTTTTTTCACATTGGCGCCAAGAATATTTTTATCTGGCTTAGTAAGTATTTTTTATTTTTTAAACCATATTAAATAATATTTTGGTGTATCTACGAATACATATTTATCAAGTTACAAAATGTGTTTTATTTGCTTGGTGGATCTTAAGTGATGTACCAAATCTGTATTTAGACCAGCCATCGACCATTCACCTCGCGCTTCGTCCCAAAGTTCGTTATTATCGTCTTTTAAAAAAAAAAAAAAAAAAAAAAATTGTTTTAATTTCGCAGGCGGTACACATGTGGTGCCTTTACCCTTCCCACGTCACCTTTGCGGGGTTCTGGCACCTAGTATTACAGTTCCTTACATGCTTAACTTTAAAGCTTTAAAGTTTAGTTTTGTTCGATTCGATTGTTTTATAATTATTTGTGAGATGTTTATAAGCGTTAAATTAACATGAGTTAAGCGCAGACACGTTTATGGAATAACGTCCTAAACACCTGGGCTTATATGCAACTAACGTATTTATTTGATTTCGGGGAAGGGGATCGTTTGTTTTTGGTCTTTCAGAGTATTTGGATCATTAGGGACTAAGGGCCATGTTTTTTGGCTGCAAAGATTGTTCTTGGTAAATGTATAGGATTTTTGTTTCTTTTGATATGACCTTGTAAACCACATTTGGTCACGTTTTTGATTCAATAATTTTTGGTGTATTTTGTTACCACGTGCTTCATTGGGCCTTTTTGCATGAAAAGATACATACCTACAGAATACATAGAGTTCAAATTAAAAAAAATAACTAACTGTTTGGCTCATTCCCAGTGTCCTTTCTGACGTCCCCATCAGTGGGAAGAGGACGTTGGGGTTTTAAATTTCCTAAGTCCCCACTATTATAGGGTTCCGTACCCAAAGGGTAAAAACGGGACCCTATTACTAAGCCTACGATGTCTGTCTGTCTGTCTGTTTGTCTGTCTATCCGTCCGTCCGTCCATCCGTCCGTCCGTCCGTCCATCCGTCCATCCGTCCATCCGTCCATCCGTCCATCCGTCCATCCGTCCATCCGTCCATCCGTCCATCCGTCCGTCCGTCCGTCCGTCCGTCCGTCCGTCCGTCTGTCCTACATTTAAACGGATGTATCTTTCAAACCGTACCGGATAGCCAGTTGAAATTTTCACAGAATATGTAATGTTACGGCGGATTAACTGACAAAGTCAAAAAGTAAAAACAAACAATACGTTTCTTGCATGGGCCATGCAACAAACGTATTTTTTTACGTATTTTTGTATTAGCTCTAATGTAAAAATGGTAATACAAACAATCGTCAAACTTGGTACGATTATAGTACAGACCCTAAAGTATAACTAAAAATAATAAGTAATGGCCAAGTGCGAGTTGATGAGAAGTTTCTGTTCATTACCAAGTTATAACTGGTAATTACGTTATTGAATTTTGTGGTGGTACGGAACCCTCAGTGCGTGAGCTCGGCTCGCATTTGGCCGGTTTATTATTAGTGGAGAGCAGCATAAATGGAGTTTAATGTACTCATCATTATGAATAATGTTGATAACGGAACCGAAATTAAAATCGCCAAATTTTTTGCAAAAAATACCTTTGACACAAATGTTTGGAACAAACTATATTTATTTCGCGATTTTAAAGTTTACCTAAAGCATGGCAAAATTATTCATGATGAGAAAGATTACTTCCTTTTGACTGGCCACCGTGACCGTGTGTACGATAATAAATAAAAAATGCAAGATGTCACGTATACACCTATATATAGTACCTATACACTTCATCAGAACTCGCGTGAGGATTCAATATAAACTATTACAAAACGGTTTAGACTCCGTAGCAGCAAGACATTTGAACACGAACGATAACTGTACAAAGGCATATCTCCCTTGTTTGTCTGCTCTGAGGTGTTAAATACTTTTTTTTATCTATTAATAGGCTTGCGTTTGACCGCCAACTCGCCTGATGCAAAGCGACAATGCGGTCTATGCGGAGCACGCTTGCCTAGAAGAAACCGATTCACTCGTGATTTGAAGACACCCTGATTGTAACTATGGAGGAACACCCATTCAGGCAGCGTATTCCACAGACTAGCAGAACGCATAATAAAAGTGGATTCAAAGCGCTTCGTTTTCGGAATTCGGTGTCTATTTTTATTGCTCGCTCTGGCATTACATACTTTTGATTCGAAAATTTCTGGACGCTGGCTTCATATCCATAGTTGGTGGCGTGTGTCTTTGTGTCCCTAACTATACGGTCCTGAGACGGTGTACAGCCGGGCAACAATTAACACTAGACGCTGCTAATGATCTCAACAGTCACAGATTCAGTATGTCCGTCGGTACGTCCGTATAGCAATAAATCAAGGCGCGATGACAACCCGCTAATGTGCGTGGACGAGTCGCCTGAGGAAACAGCGGCCGACGTGCGGCGAGGTGAGAGATACAACATAATATGAAAAGTAACTTTAAAACTTACATATAAACACAAATGTTTTACATGTCTATTGGAAATTATCGCGCATTTTTTTTTGTGAAACTTCTTATGCGACTTCCAACACGACTGCGTTAAACGGTTAACGCTACCATGGAGGGGGAATAGAAAGAGACAGCGAGAGTTTTAGATGCCATCTATGAGGAAATTTTGAAACTTCTACATCCTTCTCATAGTTTATTAGTTCACTAATATTTGCATAGATGGAAGAACATGCGACTTCCAACAAGGTTGCGTTAAACGTTTAACGCTACCATGGAGGGGAATAGAAAGAGACAAAGCGAGAGTTTCACTTCTTCCGCACGGAGGGACTCCACGCACTATTTTTTTACTTGTATTGTGCAAAGGAGTTAAAATAAATACCTTTCGCTCGACGTTAGAAAATATCGCAATTTTAACCGGGACGATGGATAGAAGTTAGCGTCGTGGAATCCCATAGTTAACATGTGTACAAACCACGGTGTAGGTACTAGGACATTTACCAATACAGTCAGTTTTGTGTCTCGTAGTGACAACCCTGCTATTTTTCAAGATCAAGTGAGGGTAGGAGGACAAACATGCGCTCTTCTCGCCGGACTCACCCGCAGTTGTTCAGTCAGCTCGTGACCACGGCCATTGTTACATGGTTGAAACATCGAGCTAAAGGTATCTATTTTTACATAAATAATACGCGATAAATTAAGTCCCGATAGAATTTTAAAACACGAGCTCTAATCATGATTTATCAACTATAAAAATAAAAATAAGTAAAAAAACTTGACTCATTTCGGAGAGGTTGACAAAAGGTGAAGGAGGACCGCGATTTATGGAAGAAAATTGGGGAGATCTTTTCTCAGGAGTGGGACAGTAAACTGGGAAAGTAATAGGTAAAAAAATAAATTTATTTATTTCAGGAAACAAAACAACTATCGTCTAAGTAATTAAACTTTGTTATAATTTCATTTGACTAACTTCAGACTTTAGCTGTTACAGAGTATAAGTAGTCAGTGCTCGAAATGCAGGAACGTCAGCGGCGGCGCTGGGGTCGCCCGATCCGACTGCTCCTAGCAATAGGAAATATTCAGTTTTTGGTACAGGCGTCGGTTACCAGAGGCACACACACACACAGCGATCCCGCCGGCGGGATCGTAGACCCTCGGGATCTGTTAGAAGATCGGTTAGATTCTCTACAAATAATCATTCAGTTCAACAAACCGCTAGGGCTTCAGGGCACACCCCTTCTGGGGTGCCTGGGCAAGTTTGATTCCCACCCCCGGCGACGGCCCAAGCCGAGGTTCGTACCTTCGAGGTGCCCTTGTGCCAGTCGCCCAAAAACTTAAACCATCAAGTTATGCCGAACGCACCCTGCGTTCGCTAACTAGTCCGGTCCATCTGTAGAGGCCAAAAGGCCAACATTACAAGTCAATATCAAAAAAAAAATATGCAGGAACGCCGTTCCAGTTCGTGAAACCACCGTTCCGTTTAGTAAAGCAATTCAACGACACCTCACTCGTCAAAATCGGTCTAGCCGTTTAGGCTACAGGAGTTACTACAGGAACCCAGAAACATACTTACATGTTTACATACAACCCAAAAACATTACCCTCCTTCTTGGACAGGCGGTCAAAATTTTGCAAGGTTTTTTTTTTTTTTTTTTCGGTACATTTTTTCACACACGGTCATCTGACCCCAAACTAAGCAAAGCTTGTGATATGGCTGCCAGAGACTGATATACATACATATATAGTTTTTAAATACATACTTAAATAGATATTAACAACCAGATATAGAACAAACACAAATGTTCATCGCATAAATGTTTGTCCTAGATGGGAATCGAACCTACGCCCCCAAGCTCAGAAGGCAGGTTCACTACCAACTGCACCAACGGGCTATCATATATAACGGGTTTGAAGGGAAATGCGTTCTAGTTCGTGAGTAAGTCCAATTCGACCACTGCTTACAGTTGCATACAAACTCTAATTTTTTTCTTGTATCCACGGATACCGGTATCAGCAGGTAAAATGAAAATTGTTTTTTTTTTATAACGGATCCTGGTATTGGTGGCTAATTCAAACCGATACCGGGATCCGTACATACAAACCCCTAATTTAGGTTAACCTACGTGTTATATTTCGAATAAATAAATCGCTTACGATTTCCAAATTCAAACAAAAACCGAACAGCTTTAGAAGTAATCCGGAAACACCGACAACAGAAGAAATAGACATCAACAAGCACCGATATGTAGGTGCGTCCAAAAATACGCGTTTTTCCAGAACACGAGACATGGATACGACAGGTGTGGACACGGAGAACGAACTAGGAGCGTGGATCGCGTCAGGGAATTCATCACTGTCAGTCTGTCGGCCCTTGGTCTTCGGAGATTCGATTCCTTTATACGTCTAGACATCTACTTCATCATCAAAACTGTTTCTTTGAAGAATCTTTATAGTCACCGCGTTACCAACTGAGTCGTAGGGCCACAAACGTCATACCATAAGACCTGTAAGTGCGAGCGAGATAGACAGAATATCACATGTGGGTGCGAGCGAGATAGACAGACAATGATTTATGACCTGACGACTCAGATGGTAATGCGTTTACTATAGTATATTCCAGCTGTAACGTCGTATTAAGTACAAGTACCTGAGTGACCAAGCTTAGCTCGGTATTTAAAACCTTATCTGAATACAAAATGTCATCCAAAACGCTAGAGCCGTTTCCAATATAGACGAAATTTTATTTACAAGAATGCCTCGATACGAGAAGGTTCTCGAATGGAGACCACAGACCGGTAACTAGGCTTAGTTCCCTAACGTATGCTCAGTATTGGATGTCTTCTGGCTGACGATGATGATGATGGCCTAAAACTTAGTTTTTAAGGTAAGGCATATTCTGTTCTTACAAAAAATTTAAAATGTACTATGGCCTAGCTGTTTATTTGCTTTGAATACATCTTTGCTAAGAATTTATTATTTTAACCATAGCGCAAGGTATTTGCTCGGATGAAAAAAGAATTTTAAAAATCATTTTACTGTTGGAATGCTACACTAACCCCGGGTGACAGGCTATATTATATTTTCAAAATAAATTAGGGATCCTTACTAAAACTCCAATAATGAAAGACAAGGTGTAAAAAAAATACGTGAAGGTTTTAAATACCCGGGGCGGGCCGCTAGTAAGCTATAAAGATGAATGTACACAAATGACACGTGTCATTTACTTAGAAGATCACTCAAGTATTGCTTCAACGCTGAAACTTGATGTGTTTTGGTATGGTGTAAACATGCACTTTCGTTTACTTTTCTTTTGATGTAGAGTAGACCAGATATAGAGAAAACATGTCTACGAGGACAAACTGCAGGGACATTAGCACAAATTATGTACAAATAATATTATAAGCATGGCATCACATGCTTATGTATCTGGTATTACAGGTATCCATAGGCGACAGTGAATGCTTACCAACAGGCTGCCCGTCTGCTTGTTTGCCATCTACAGCATACAAAAATCTACTTTCCTATAAAAGCACTCTGCTCTCTCTAAAAAAATCCACTCTGAATGGAGACCACGAACCGGTAAGCGCAGCGTAGGATGCGCGGACGTCCACCCACAAGATGGACAGACGACCTAAAAGAGGCCGCAGGGAACCCTGGATGCTGGCCGCTAACAACTAGCCCTTTGTTAAACGTTGTATGTTATATTTCATTATTATACAACAACGTATTTTTTTTTTACTTTTGTCGTCTCTCTAGATTTGATTACAAGCAGAATATAATTGACTTTCATGATTTGCATAACTACAGTAGGTTCTCACTAGTCCGACACTTTACTACGTTGGCACGTCCAGTAGTCCGGCACTCTACGCCTACAGCCTCTGATTTCTTCGCCCGCGCCTTCCCCTTTCCTCAGCTGCTACCTACACCTACTAGCGCTTTTTCTTCCCCGTAATATTTTTGTCATAAAGAAATTTGTAATCTATATAATATATCTGTATACATACTACCTACATATACTGCCCCGGTGGCTCAGTTGGTAGTGAACCTATCTTCTGTGCTTGGCTTCTCTATCGAACCCACGCCGGGTTCGATTCCCATCTAGGACAAACATTTGTGTGATGAACATTTGTGTTTGTTCTATGTCTGGGTGTTAATATCTATTTAAGTATGTATTTAAAAATATAGATGTACGTATATCAGTTTCTGGCAGCTATATCACAAGCTTTGCTTAGTTTGGGGTCAGTTGACCGTGTGTGCAAAAATGTCCCAGATATTTATTTTTATTTATATGCAATGCTTTATTTTATTCTTGAATTTTCCTACACAATCCAGTAATCTGCATATTCCAATAAATCCGGCACCTCCCAATATTTAATAGTGCCGGATTAGTAAGACTCTACTGTAGTTAGTTAATAAGTTACAAGAGAAGCTAATAAAAGCGTAGTAGTTAGAACTGAAAGTAATTTTACTATAGTAAAATCTAAAGAAAGTACTCTAATATTAAACCTGCTGTCTCTGAATACACATTGATCTACAATTTTGGTAAACATAAAGGTTATTTCACACTGAGCAGTCAACAGTCATGCATTAGCCAGTCACTTGCGACCAGTGTGAGCCAACCTTAATCAATCTTAATCATTTTACAGCTAGATTGGCTTCAGGATTATTTATCGGATCAAAGTGTTTCTATTAACCCGGCGCCATTGACGCTGGGTCATATTGACCCGAGGCGATTTAAAACGGACATTTATACCGTACCCACAATTTGAAAGTTTGTGTATCTGAAAATTTGGTCTCCCTCACTCCAAACAGTCGATTTTGTTAGAGTAATGTCACTGCGCAGCGAGATACATATGATTTAAGTCCAAATGGGTATATTTGACCCAGCGTCATCGCTGACGGTGTATTTTCTTGACCTACCTTAATTTCATTCTTCATTTTGCAGGTAATTATTTTTTAAGCTAATTCAGAAATCACTTTTATTTTGTTTGTGAACACTGAGTCAGGACCACTTAGCCTTGATAAATTTTGCCAGCGCTTACGGCATTTCTAATAGCGAAAGAATTGGCGTGGACGTAGAGTCCCTTGGCAATAAAGTGGAGCTACTATAAGTACGATGTCAATATAATTTTGTGGGTTTCTCCGTGGACCCACTAGTGGGACTACGGGGATTTTTTTCACCCGTGGACTCACCACGCTAGTGATGTAAATTATATACATACTTACAAATTTTATTGACTAAAACAATAAAATTCAATTCATGCTAAAATGATTTTACATAGAATTTTTGGGGAGTCTAAACAGTAGAAGTTAGCAACATTCCGTCGAATGACTGTAGCGATGTATGATAAGAAACATCACTAAACTAACTAAATATACGACACACAAAATAGGCTGCAAGGCGTCTGCAAGATGAGTATGACTTAAGGCAGAAACTCGCATCAAAACAAGACGTTTTTTTGTTACATAACTGACTTATGTTTGACCGTGCTATCTACGATGGATCACGTTTGCCTAGAAGAAACCGATTCACTTGCGACTTGAAGATGACTTGATTCAGATGATGCGTTCACACCGCCACATCACCTTACCATTTCTCCATTGTTTGTCTGATTTGAGGACACAACAGTGATGGCGAACGAACGTGCGGTATCTAGCGGTCATCATCATCATCAGCCCATTATGAACAGCTTCCTCAAACATTTTATTTATATTACACGGGAATTACTCACGTAAGATTAAGCCGGTACTACACTGGACAAAATGTATGGAACACCTCCTTGTTTTGCTATTATTATCTGGGGTGGTCCATTAGTAAAAGTTGTTACAATAGTGAGTATAACGGACACCTTTCGGCTTATTACACCCTCTCCGCATAACCTTGTACAATCTGATAGCTTAACCAATAATCTAATTTCATCGTAGAAAACTTTCACGATTCCAAAATACAACCAATACCAGTATAATACCGCCGCTAATAAAACTTTTATTAATCTGAACCAAGAAAACGTAGCGTAAGCACATTTTAGAATATACCTATCCAATATCCAGCATATTCGACGTACAACAATAAACAGACGAACCGACGGTATATTTGTTTAGTGTATTTGTTTTGTTAACATATATTTTTTATACGGAACACGTGTACACGATATCGTTAGCCGAAATGTGTGTGTTTACGTGAATTTTTCCAAATTTATTGTATTAGGGGTTTTGAGGAGTTATTGTGTGAAGGTTAGAATATCACATAACTCTTGATGTAAACAAAATTGTAATTGAGATTGAATACCTTCAGGAACTGTGTATTTTTGTTCTTATGAAGAGTTGATGTTTATGTTCATGTTTTTGTTTGGATTTGAGGCAATTTATAGATTTTTATCTGTTCTCATTTACCTGTTGCTAAGATGTTAATGCTATAGTTACATATTCTTCTCTAAAGTTATACGATTATTTACGGGATATTTACCGTGGTAAGGTTGTGGAATGAGCTCCCGATATTTCGGCGCAGTTACATGCACCATGTTCACGGGAAGACTGAAGAATGCGGGTGGTTGGTCGAACAGTTAAAAAGTTAGGTGCAGACATAACGATCTACCCTCTTTCTTAGTCTTAACAGTGTCATATTCTTCTCGTTGCTTTCTAGATCATCATCATCATCATCAGCCAGAAGACGTCCACTGCTGAACATAGGCCTCCCCCTTTAACCTCCACACTGAACGACAGCCTGCCTTTTGCATCCACTGGATGCCCGCGACTCTCACAATGTCGTCGGTCCATCTAGTGGGAGGCCTCCCTACGCTGCGTCTTCCGGTTCGTGGTCTCCACTCCAGAACCTTTCTTCCCCATCGGTTATCCGCTTTCTAGGTCATAAATAATTATGTCTTAAGCGGGAAATTGAGATTGTTGGCCTTTTGGAAAAACTCAGTCACACAGCGGGCAATGGAGAGAGCTATGCTCGGAGTATCTTTGCGCAATAGAATCCGAAACGTGATTATTCGCCATAGAACCAGAGTCACCGACATAGCTGTTAAAATTTGCAAGTTGAAGTGGCAATGGGCAGGCCACATCGTCTTCTGGCTGATGATGATGATGAAGCGGGAAATATTTAAGATAAGAGTATTTTTTTAAACCCCCGATAAAAGAGCTGATAATTTTGACAGAGCCTAGCAACCACACATAGAAAAAAAAAAAACGTTTTGTCCGTGGCCTATAATTTGAGCCAATCACAGGATACCATTTGAGAATGGAACGCCTTCCGCGAATTATCACTTCATTTGGCTGCAAAGGCATCCTACTCGAAGTTTGCTGCAATCTTCACACTAGAACTTGTCTACATCAACGGTTATCGGTTCTTCTAGAGATATGAGAAGCCCATTGGCACTTTAGCTTGATAATCCTTTGATATATATCGGTAAATTTTGTGCTCTGTCTGATAATCTCATTTCCGATCTTTATCCCAAAGAAACCCCGAGCTTAGCTCGCTAAAATTTTATCTACTTAAGTGGTTAAGTTTGCAAGTTTGACTTTATATGTTTGTAGGAGAAAATATCTGGAACTGCATCACCGATTCTAAAAATTCATTGCCTATTACTGAGTGTCAAATGTTCAATCACAATGTGGTCCAAGCCTTGGGTAGCGCTAGTATTGTATAGTAGTTCCCCGCGGTTTCACCCGAGTTATATCCGGGATAAAAGTGGCCTAAGTTACACCTTAAAAAATCAGCTATCTGCCAGTGAAAACAACACAATCTCCTTTAAGCAACCTCAGTGGTAGCGACAGCAATCGCCTTGGACTTAGATGACAAAAAAGAAGATAGAAAATAGATAGGTAGATAGAAGATAGATAGATAAATATTGCAGGTCGCACAACGAGCAATGGACAGGGCTATGCTTGGGGTTTCTCTACGAGATCGTATCATAAATGAAGAGATCCGTAGACGAACGAAAGTCACCGAAATAGCCCACTTAATTAGCAAGTTGAAGTGGTAGTGGGCAGTACATATAGCTCGCAGAACAGATGACCAATGGGGCCGAAAGGTTCTGGAATGGAGACCACGGCCCGGTAAGCGCAGCGTACGAAGTCCACCCACAAGATGGATGGGCGATCTAAGGAGACCGCAGGGCAACGCTGGATGCAGGTCGCTTCCAACCGGAGCGATTTTTTGGAGATCGATGTGGGAGGCTTATTCCGAGCAGTGGACGTCCTATGGCTGAAATAATGATGATTATTCGAGGTATATAACTGGATGCGAATACCACAACAAAGGTTACCCTAAAGGTATGAAAATCCATCTCCCAAATCAAATATCAGGCCGCTTCTGTACTTTCGCCGCGGCAGATTGTCAGAATAACAATAGAGGATGGACAATGCGGCCGGTGGTCGAAACAACCGCGCTCTTTGTTAGGCAGGAAGGGCAGAGAATAAGGAGTAGAGAAGACGATGCTGTAAATTGCAAGGTATCAAGGCCTATTTTTAAACATTGGCGGCCTATAAACGTTACTTTAGCTAAGCAATTAAAATTGCTGTTTCGTTTTCATGTGTGACAATTTCTGCCAGCGAGAAGTTAATAGAAAGTAAGCACATTTTTTAAACATAAAAAAAAGGAAAAAAAAGGAGAAGAGTAAAAAAAGGAGAAAAGGAAAAGGTGGGACGGGGGGAAAAGGAGGTTGTTTTGGCACAATTCTGAACATAAAATAAATTTCATAAGGCCATTCATCTGGATTTTCAGACACACATCATCAGCTATTAAATGTCCACTGCTGAACAAGGCCTCCCTCTGAGAGAGGAGTGTTGCCATAATCCCCACGCTTGGCAGGCGGCTTGGGGATCGCAGTACGTTCACCGTGTACTAACAGGACGCTGCTGCCCATCCTCCGGTGGTTCTGGTCGCAGTTTTAGGACATACCCGGGTCCTATTAATCCATACGATAAAAAAAAACTGTATTAATCATGACGTAAATAAATCAAGTAAAATATAAGATTTAAATGTGTGATTAAATAGACCAACCGCTACAAAATTTATTCAATAAAAATTAAAAATAAGTATTTTTTTTTAAATTAAAATATAATAAAAGTACATACACGTTAAAATTGTATATTTCATGTCATTAATTTAACGAAATCCAAAAACTACGTTTGTGAATTGGAGGGAATATGTTGACAAATTTGTCCAAAATTTGAAGTCCTTATTTTTAATAAAAAAATATTATATTTTTTTACAGAAATTGAATTGTATTATATAAAATCTTTCTATTTGATAGCATTAGAACGCCAAAAACCAGTTTTCGTTGCTTTTACCATATAATTTTTTTTTAGAGGGCTCTAAATAAGTTTAGAGTTTAATTCTAGAGTCTCTTCTGTATAATAGGGTTCATCTATTCTATGACATAAGTCGGGCATGCCTGAAAGGTGCTACGGTGCGAACGAAACATACCTTTCACACAATGCTGATTCAATAGTACGATTCACCCCTGTTTATACCATTGATAATGCAATCTAAAAGGATTCTTGATAACTCTACAATAAAGTGTAATTTCCATGTAAAAGTTACTGTGATTGATAAATATCACTTTAATGTTATTAAGATTTCCATGACAATAGATCATCTTTGTTGTGAATCTGTTCGAAATTAATTAATGAAAGCTAAATTGTAGTTTTTAAACATAATTTAAATTATTTAAAGGAGGTTTATGATTCGACTGTATTTTTTGTGTGTATATTACGAAATATTTTCCCCAATTGTAAATCAATTCTAATGATTATTTTTGTTTGAATCAGGATAAAAAGAGCCTGTGCGTTAATACAGTAGGGCAGAAGCTACCTCCAAATCTTCATCATCATCATCGTTTCAGCTGTAGGACGTCCATTGCTCGACATAGGCCTCTCCCATCGATCTCCAAAAGGGCCGGGTGGAAGCGGCCTGCATCCAGCGTTACCCTGCGATCTATTTCAGGTCATCTGTCCATCTTGTGGGTGGACGTCCTACGTTGTGCTTACTGGCCCGTTATCTCTATTCGACAACTTTATATCCATATTGTGTTTGATCCAAATCCGTTCAGCCGTTACGGAATAGAGTGGATACAAACATTCGCACAAACACATATTCTTTCCGTCGTTTTTATCAATGTAGGTGATAAGTGCGATCAGTTATTACAAAGACTAGTTGTTTTACTTAAGAAAATTAAAACAATAAAACACAAACTCTCAAATAATACCTGAAATAATGCCACCCTAGTCCTAACGTAACTACCACACGTCAAATCTTACGTGGACTTAAAAGCGGACATCGGTTTACGAGCAATAAATTATAACAGCGCTTAAAGCGGGCGGTAAATAAAAGTATCGTTTCGGTCAGGTGATGTCTCGCCTGAGATGAGTTTATGAGTAAAGCGCTGTAGCTGCTAAATGGCCCGTGACTGGGTGGCTTCATTTGCAAGCTATTTTGGGAGGATGTTACTCCTAGATACTAAGTCGTATGATGGAGGTACTTCACACTTCGAGTATTGTTAAACCTATAATTACAATGGAGCACTACAAAACTACGACTGAAATCTGATTACCTTTTTTGGCTCTATATAGTATGGATTTGTTTTGTAAATATATTCAAAATATTGACTTTTAAGGCGCTTGCAAACAATGCGTAGTAGCTTGTAAGTACAGGCAGTGGAAGTAGAGAGTACAAGTAGGCATTCAAACGTAAAGTAGCCACACGTGGTGACGCGCGCAACTCGCTTGTGAGTACGTACTCGCACGAGTGTTCGAATGAGACGAGCGATGCGCAGTGGATGTCGCATGAGTAGCGCGGAGAAACGTTGTTGTTATACTTTAGAGTGCGTACTATAATCATGCCAAGTTTGACGCTTATACTTTAGGTATTACTGTTTTTACATTAGAACTAATACAAAAATACGTAAAAAAATACGTTTGTTGCATGGGCCGGTTTCGTTTTTACTTTTTGACTTTTTATTACTTGTTACTTAATCCGCCATAACGTTACATATTCTGTGAAAATTCAACTGGCTATCTATTAAAAAAAGTTACAGGTAAAGAAACCCTGTTCCGTTTTTACTTTTTGACTTTTTTATTATTTCTTACGTAACATTACATATTCTGTGAAAATTTCAACTGGCCATCTATTACGGTTCGAAAGATACCTACAGCCGTTTAAAGGTCGGACCCGTAATAATAGGGTAATAGGGTCCCGTTTTTACCCTTAGGGCACGGAACCTTAAAACATACTCAAAAGTCACAAGAATAAAACTACAAATTAAAAAAAAAACCATTTTAAAATTAAACCTTTGTCCCACTTGCACGACCGATTTAAATCTCAATTAAGCAAAATTCAAATGTCAAATTATATGGAAAATTTTGTAAAATCCAGATTCAAGCCAGATTGAATTTGTTGTGTAAGCTAACCTAATTTAGGTACTCTGTATGGTCTATGTATATGTCAGTGACGTTTGTCGCTCGAGACGAACGTCACTGACTACTACTCGGCTATTATTTATTATTTCACTCGTTTATACAGTGTGTAAATCAACCGTTTTGTTGACGTTGCTTGCGACAACTGAGCGACAAAGTTGTGTCCAGTATCGCTAGGGCTGGCAGAAGAAAACCACCAATGGCCTAGGACAAAATTATCGTCTACTTAAAGTTTTTTTTTAGATAGGCTTACGCTGGCCGCCATCTCGCCTGATGTTAAGCGACGATGCGGTCTACGATGGAGCACGCTTGCCTAGAAGAAACCAATTCACTCTCGACTTGAAGACCTGGGTGTCTTCAAGTCGAGAGTGAATTGGTTTCTTTGTAACTAACGAGGAAAACCCATTCAGGCAGCGAATTCCACAGACTAGCAGTTCGCACAATAAATGTGGAATCATAGCGCTTCGTACGGGTTCTCGGAATATAATCACCATAAAACGATGTCGATTTTTTATAATTAGTGTATAGTGTAGGTTAAACAAATGTTATGTAAATTTTTGGAAATAAATATATTTGTTTTCGTTTATGCTTCAGTTAGACTTAATAAAATAAAACCGGCCAAGTGCAAATCTTGCATGCGTACTGAGGGTTCCGTATCACCACATAACTTGTAAGCTACTAAAGTGAATAAAAGCAGTGCAAAAGACAACATCCCATCAACGCCCAGGTGGTCACCCAAGTACCGGCCACGCCCGTTGCTTCACTTCGGTGATCGTACGAGAAGAGGTGGTGAACAAAAACTTGACACTGACTCGCACTTGGTCATTATTTATTTATTGTTTTAGTTTAAAGTGTGAACTATAATCATGCCAAGTTTGACGCTTGTATATATTACAGTTTTTACATTAGAACTAATACAAAAATACGTAAAAAAATACGTTTGTTGTATGGGGCCCCCTTTCTTTTTTACTTTTTGACTATATTTTATTATTTTTTAGTTAATCCGTCGTAACAATACATATTCTGTAAAAATTTCAACTGGCTATCTAAGTATTACGGTTCGAAAGATACAGCTATTTAAAGGTACAGGACGGACAGACGGACGGACGGACAGACAGAGAAACAGCGTAGGCTTAGTAATAGGGTCCTGTTTTTACCCATTGGGTACGGAACCCTAAAAACTTAACCGCTTCAAAATGTTGTCAGCTGTTTTCTGAGTTCAACGATATCTGACAAAAAGCAGTAACCCTACTCTGTCCCAAAATACCCCCGTCCCAGTACCGCGTGATTTATTCTGTGTACAACACCAGGTTAATTGACACACTGCAGAATAAATTTGAAACGGCGAATTCGAGTGTAGTGCCGCTGTCACATGGAGTTTAGGAAATAATTAGTTACGAGCTTGCTGCTAGATTTACAGCACTAGCACTTAGTCTAAATGGTACAAATGGTCCAGCAGGCCTAACAGGGATTAAATTTTGTCCAGACAAAGCTAGAATAACGAAAAAAGTCATGGTAGCCTATTTGGGAGGCGCTACAGGTGAACAAAATTCAATGGCATATGTGAATCCACCAACCCGCAACTGGGACAACTTGGTGGATGTATGGCCCAATCGCCTTTTCGGGGGGTGGTGGAGGGAGGGGTAGGCATTAGTCCAGCAGTGGACTCTTAAAATGCTGATTATGTTAAGTTATGCTAGAATATGGATACGTTTGTCTTCTTGCGGAAGAAAATGAGTGGATTGAATCATACCGCGGCTTGCGTTATCACTTACTAACACCTCCAATCATTACAATAAAGTCGACGGAGTCTTTTGATATAAAATGTATTACAAAAAGTCAAACCAAAGCCGGCACAAAATACGGTCTTTTGTTTATAGGACACGGAAATTACTCATGTATGATTAAGCCAGTTACTCCAAAAAAAATTTTCAACCTTACGTAAATCATACGTGAGTAATTCTTGTGTCAAATAAACAAAATGTAGGTATGAAAAATAATTTTTAATAATATAATACAATCCTATCGCTGAGTCGATTCGATGTTTCGTAAACAATTTATTTTACTACAAATTTGGTTTTTGGATCAAAATTTTGCCACCCCAATGGCACTCTGTTCCGGAGAACGGCGTCATTCAGGTCGACTAGAGTGCAGATTGCACGCTGTACAGTCCAGTGTAACTTAAAGTTTATACCACAAAGACATTGCTAATATAAAGCGAGGAAGGTTTTAAAAAAGGCGAGTTGGTGGTCAAACGCGGACTTATCAGCGTTAAAAAAAAAAAAAAAAAAAAAAAAAAAAAATCCAGTGATAAACTAGGTGGAGTAAGTAGTTTCATTTATATTACACGGAGCCTCTTATACCATAATTGGCGGTTTTAAATCAATTTTTTTCAGTTAAATTACAATATTTGAGCTGGAAAAAAATACATGTCACAGATAGATCTGTGTTTGAGTTTATGATTTGGTTCAAAACATGATGGAATAAACTCTGAAACAAAGTCGACTTAGTTTATTTTTTCATTTTTTTGCTCTAATGAAATCTCGTAACAACCTGGAAACTACATGTACTGAAAGGCAATTTTATTCAACATTCTTTTATTTGGATTGGTTTTTGATAGAAAATAGCTTCGTTTTTTAGTGAAATTAAAAGCGTAAAAAGGACGCGAGAATTTTAGCGCCGCGTTCAGTGCCGCACCAGGCGTCATCGAGGTCGGACCTATGCTCGTTTTTGTCGTTGCACTCCCCCCGCGGGCGTCCTGACTCTAGCATGGCGTCGCTATAACTTGGCGGGGGCTGAGGGAGCGTTTTGTTGCCTACGCGACTCGGATAACCGCCCGTTAAGACGTTTTTTTTTTTAAATTAAAAGACCGGCTAATGCGTTTGAAACTATAGTCGGAGTAACCGGCTTAATCTTAAGTGAGTAATTCCCGTGTAATATAAATAAAATGTGTAAAAACCATGTCAGTTTCCATAGTAAGTATAGTTTATCTGGAACACTGCTACATAAAAATTATGGCATCTGTGTAAACCCACAACAGTGCCATCATTTTTAAACTAACCTACATCGACCAGCCAATATGTCTGAACAATAGCCCGTGCCCTCTGTATATTGGTCCATAGATCTACTGTCAGCACATTCGGACTCGCGCGGAAAATTTGTCGTTGTCACGTGTACATTGAGAAAACTTATAGACGAGATTCAAATATATTTATTTACAAGTATATTTTTTTAAACCCCTTTTAAAAGAGATGATAGAAATCTTGAAATGGCTGAATAGTTTTTCATGAATATAGCTAAAACAGTCATGATCAAGACACTTTTCAAATAAAGTAAAATAAATCGAAACCGGTTCAGCCTTAAGGAGCTTCGATGCCAGAAATAGACATACAGATGGGTTACACATGTTAAAAGTATAACACCGCTCCTTTTGCGTCGGGGGTTATACGCGATGGATATTGAGACAGTGCTAAATAATTTAAGAACTAAAAGTAAACTAAACTACCTACCTATTAAGTTAATCTGTACATATTTAGTCCACATTTTGTTGCAAACTAATTAGACGTTGTTGTAACAACATAGTATTTTAAATACTTTTACAGTCTTTTTAGAATGCATCTAAATTTATTAAGGGTTACGCCAAAAGGGTGTACTAAGCCGAAAGGGGTCCGTTATTCTATTTCAGGGTTGGCCCCATAGTAAAAGTTGTTCATAATGATGAGTGTTATTAATCCTGTATAAATTTAGAAATGTTTTAGACATGTTGCTCTAACAATGTCTAATTTAGATTGCAACAAAAAGTGCAGATCAAATATTTGTAAGTACGGTGTTAAGTATATTATGTTTTACAAGTTTTTGGTCGTTGACCCGATTACCAAAATTGTAATATCATTGGCAATATGTTGTTTAAGTTCTATTATTGGCGTATAAAGTAGTGGTTAAAATATAAATTATGTACTATGTATATCAGACTCTGATAGCCATAGTACAAGCTTTGTTTAGTTTGGGGTCAGATGACCGTGTGTGCAAAAATGTCCCGATTTTTTATTTATTTAGTTGTAGCTTTTAAATTATACGTTCTAAAACTTATTCGTTTTTTTAAATAATAAAATGTGCTAGCGTATACCATAACTCTCCTGATGGTAAGTGACGATGCGGTCTAAGATGGGGCACGCTTGCCCATGAGGTGCTTATTCACTCTTGAAGAGACCCAGGTTGTACCTTATAGGGAACACCGAGGCAGGGAGCGTATTCCATTCCTGTGCAGTTCGTATTAGGAAGGAATTTTGGAAACGCTGCGTGCGAACTTTACCAAAGTTCACGACGTAAACTGCTCGATAACCTATGGCGGAAATTAGTTGACGGGACGATTGACTGATTGGTTTCCTTCGAAGTAGTAGATTTTAGTGAAATACCTAGATATTAAATAATAATAGCGATTGTTGAAACTACCACAAACTTTATAGTAACAGTCAAAAGCTAATAAAACATCGCCATTTTCAGAGCACAAACTACTATTCGTGGAAAGCTGAAAGTTCTAACACCTGGCGATTCAGCTCGTTAATATTTTCATAGCTATCGCGTGTGGTTTTGAAGAAATCGATTTTTGGACGGAAATGATCTCATTTTGATAAGTCTGCTCCGTTGTTTTTGTTGAGTTGCAAAATGTTTTGTGTTTTACTAACAATGGATTAATAAGAGGCTACATTATGGAGTCGGGTATTTTTTTTTCTTCTTGTTTATCTACGTGTAATGGTTACCTGTAGAGGCTGAAGAGATTGCTTTAGCGATAAGGCCATAATTTGTGGTACTAGCTCGTAACTGTTTTCTTTCTGTTTATAATTTTGATTAATGGTGTACAAAATAAAGAGTTTCTATAAATATAGAAAATATTTATACGATTTTTAGATATTTTTAGATACCAATCTAAAAACGATCGACAAAATGTTTTTTGAAAGTTTACAATAATATAGCTTATATATTAGAATAACACACAGGTTGTAGTAGCGAGGCCGAAAGCCGAGCTTTACGCGTACGAAGTGTCGGGTTTCAGCTATACAAACATTAATACAATTATTAAATTCATACTTATAAACATAAAGCGAAAGCATAACGAACGAATAATTAACTCATGAGTAATCAGAATAAATCTTTGAGCTAGAGGTAGGTCAGCTGGATTATATCATTCAGCTCGGCTACATTCAGATTTAACAGCGTACTAAATACCCGAGATTCACCTGTCTCCTAAACATGGCTTAGAGCGAAGATGGATCTTATTTCTGCGAAACGCACCTGGTACTCGTATCTGGCCCCTGTCGTCGTAAATATTCAGCCAAGTCGAGATCAAAGAATGAAGTGTATGTAGCCAAAATGTTGTCTTCATTTTGTAGTTGGGTAAATTGTTACTGTTATTTTGAGGTGATGGAATTGTGCATTTCATTCATTCATTGAGTTGGGTAATGTGAAACCACAGAAAAGAAAAAGAAAAGAAAAAATTAGAATGGCAGTCAAGGCATTTTGTAGGAAATTTGTTGTAGCCAGTTGCACCCATATAAACGAAACGTCAGTCATTCAAAATCAGTTAGCAACTGTAATGCGGAGTTCGACGTGTTGATCTAAATAAAAATGTTCAATCAAGGTTCACTGATAATGCATGGTAACAGATTTTCCTTCTCATTTCCGTTCTATTTACTTCTCTTTTATGTGCGTGAAACTATCACGTTTCTTTTGATTGTAATTTTTGAAACAGATTTTATTATCTGTATTAACAGTTGTAACAGCTGATATTTCTTTCGCGATTTAAAGGCTGGACCCATAGTTAAAGTTGTTCATAATGATGAGTAAAATTACCTTCTTTTGACTTCGAGAGTGTTCCCCTTACACCCTGTATAGATTCTCATGAGATATAATACCAATAATACTCCTGCTTGTAGTAGGTACCTTATTAACAAAAAAACAGTTGTCCACCGCCACATGTCGCGCGGCGCTTCAAACGAATTCCCATAATTTAAGGCGACACCAATCATTCAACAAACTGGGTTTATCGAGCTATAAATCATAATAATTTACCTTTTTTACTGATATTTGCTGAACAAAACTATGCTTTATAACTAGGCAATAAGGTCGGAAAGATGCAGTATGTGTTTGGTAGTAAAACACTTGACATCAAAGCATCGATTAGGATTGAGACATGTGTATCACAGACGGTCTATTGGCCGGATTATGATTAGCTGGAGCTGGTGTAATTAATATTAGTGTTCTTAGGTTTGCTATATGTTTATACATGCAATAGCTAAAAAAAAAAAGGGACAAGTACGAGTAGGACTCGCGCTCCGAGGGTTCCGAAGGACCAACAGAAAGTAAGTCCAAAAAAAATAATGAAATATTGAAAGACAAATTTAACTTTGTAGTGCATAAGGTGCTTCGATACATACCAAATACAAAAAATAAGTTTGTAATCACAAAACTTAAAAAAAAAAACTTATAGATATAAATATCCTCAATTTAACAACATTCAGATTTTTTTCTTTATAATGTGCTTTACGGTCTTGCATCTTGCCAAATTTCATGATTCTAGGTCAACGGAAAGTACCCTATAGGTTTTGATTCCCTTGTAAAATCGCAAAATAAGCGACATAAACGGTACCATACCTTTTGATTGCGTCGACTTACAAATTTGATTTTTTCACGGCTGAAAGAAACCGTTGCTTCGAGTATTTGATATAAATTTCAACTTTACGCATTCCTGAGAAAAAGCGTCTTGACAGACGGACAGACAAACAAAAACCAACAAAAAATTGAAATATTGAAAGACAAACTTAAAACTTTGTAGTGGACTCTTCCATACATTCCTACTCGTACTTGTCTGTTTTTTTTGTCTATAACGTTTAAATAAATAGGCAAATATTACGCATATAGACTGTACTATGCCGAAAGAAGGTTACTGTACTCACCCTTATCAACAACTTTTAGTACGGGACCAACTCTGTAATCGCGAAAAAAAACCCAGCTATTCCATAGAAAACGGTCATTGACACTCGACAAAAAGTATGGATCCTGAGACAACAAAACGTTTTACAGCTAGCTGCGCTCTGCGGTTTCACCTATGTACGTCTGTAACGGTCTGAACCATACGGGAGAAACCAACAACAATAAATAAAATAATCACGCTATATTGCACATTTGAGTCTATCAAAAACAGACCAGCAACTAATCAAAACTCTTTGATACAAAATCACCTATTAAAATACCGTGTCTACGAAAAACTTTTTGACGGAATAGAAGCAGTTATCTAAAACTTATAGCCCATTTTCACCCACATAACTATTCTATATATTACACCATAATTACTCATCAGTCATTTCTTAACGAGCTTATTTACTTTTCAAATGGTTTCGGAATTCCCTTTATTGCGTTGAGGTACGGTTTGAAAAATCTGATGTTTACATAAATAATTTGTAGGTAGAGCTAAAAAATGTGGATTATTAGTCAAATTATTTATGGCTAGCAATGTCCCGCGGTTTCATTCGCTATCCCACAGGATTCTTATTACTACCTATTTGTATTACACGCATCAAAACCTTAGGCTGTGTTTTATCTGTCACTAAATGAATCCATAAATTTAAGATTTTTATAAAGTAGATAGTTTTTTACTGATAACTAAATAGACCTGCCCGCGGTTTCACCCGCGGTATATACTTCTATGTAGCAACCTCCTTGGTATATAGTGACAGCAACCTTCTTTGACTTAGTAGACTTCTTTGGTTTGTGTATTTGTTTTTGTTTTCCATGACGTGACTTCAATTCTTGCTGTTCCATACAATCTTCTTCTTTTTTTATTACTATATAAAAATAAGTCGGGTTTTCCTTCCTGACGCTATAACTCCAGAACGCACGAACCGATTTCCACGGTTTTGCATTCGTTGGAAAGGTCTCGGGCTCCGTGAGGTTTATAGCAAAGAAAATTCTGGAAAAATTTGAAAAGAAAAGCGGGAAAATCTTTTTTCACATACATACCCGTGCGAAGCCGGGGCGGGCCGCTAGTATACATATAAAATGAATTTTCTTCATAATATTTTTTTGTGAATTTCCTAATAATTTAATACTTATTCTGCTATTCGGGGTGTAGATAAATCCTACAAACCAAAGATCATGAAAATCATTCCAGCCATTCTTGAGTTACAAATGGTATAACTAATCCGATTTTGTTTTCTTTAGTTGACATACTTACTTTACTTTGGCCCGTCATTTTGATTTATTTTCTAATATTATTCATCGTCAGTATAATAATTATATTAAAATTTAGCTCAGTTTTGCAGTTGAATGAAATACATTAATATATTAAGAACCGAAATCAGGCCTATGTACTTGAGATTTTTTCTGTCTATTTTGTCTATTCAAATACAAATTAATTTATTGGGCATTATAAAAATTTACAAAATAATATATGAACCCATTGGCTTCGAACTAGTAATAAATACTGTGTTTCGGGAGCCAATGGCCTCTCCCATTAAATGTTACTAACTAAATGCCTAAACAGACTAAAATAATAAGAAAAGTTATGACAATAAATTTACAAAAGATATTAATTTATACAAAACAAAATAAAAAATTATATATATAATTATATAGATACAGGCAAATTTAAATATCAAATACATACACTTAATAAGGCGATAGTGTAATATATCTAATAATCAAACAATAAAAGTATTAAAACAATGTCATATCTATGTACGCATTTATGTGCCATCTCAATACACAAGAAGTCACAGGAGTATGTGCACAGGGAGGGGGGTGGGGGTGGTTGTCTGTGTGTGGGTGGGTGTGTGAGTGTATGGGTGAGTGTGTGTGGATGTGGGTGGGTGTGTGTATGGGTGTGTGTGTGTGGCTGGGTGTAGGTGTGTTTGTGGGTGGGTGTGTGTATGGGTGTGTGGGTAGGTGTGTGTGTGGGTGTGTGTGTGGGCGGGTGGGTGTGTGTTTGTGTGTGTGTGTGTATGTATGTGATGTGCAAGTGTTTTATGAGACATCCAAATCAGTTAGCATATGCTCAATGCCATCATAATCAAATGTATCTAGCCAGGACCGTATAACTTTCTTAATAATAATAAATTAACTTGATTTTAGCGATACACTATTGTAAATCTCTTGAAATCCACATAGTTGTTAATCCATAACTAAGGATTAACGTTACATTAACATTAATGATAGTATTAACGCGTTTTCCATCGTGTTAACAATGTCATTAAATTCACAAAGCTCCCATAACATAACTTTTTATACCAAGAAATAAACTGTTTTTAATTTTAAATTGAATTTTATAAATTCGTACCAAAGTTAGGGATTTTAAATAATGCTGGTTGAATATGAACTCTATACGACTGACGTTACGACATACTTTTATTATACTGCCAGATTTTGTATAAAGTTTAAGTTGTATTTTGTTTGGTGTATTAAAGTGATATTATATTGTATTGTTATGGTTTTGAATCCAAGGTGTAATTACTGAACCCAAAGGAGAAGCTGTGTTTTTTTCAGCCGTATTTTGTCATAAAAATGTTAACTTTGTCTCTCCACCGTTTTTATCTTGCGAGAAAAAGACAAATGTATACAAATTCTAGCTTTGTCGCGTTTACGTGCGGACAAAAACGGTGGAACGACAATTTGTCCACGACGCGTGCTAGGTCCACGGGCCATGCTAGGCTTGCTGGCCTAGCAGTGGCTGTATCTCTAGTGCCTATAGCAGTATCAGCTGGCAGTGATAACTTGACTATGTTTTATTCACAGCAAGGGGGCCGCGGGCAAAAGCCAGTAGTGAATTATATGGATCTTCGACGTGCTCCACTTCCATCCACCGCAATAATGGTTACTATTTACGATCTATTAAAAAAACAATTAAACATATATTTACTCTATTTTCCTAAAATATTTATGGTATAAATATACGTAGTTACCAAACTTACGTAACTGACCAAAATTAGGCTAACATCACGGATCGAACTCCCTAATCCCTTTTGAAAATTAAAAATGTGGAGCACAAATCCGCTGCAGAGTAAATTGGCAATTTGTTGGGAAGTTACGAGCCGGGAAGTGAACCCGCATCACGCACGTTCTCGATAAACAAAGTTAATCTGCGCTCTACATATTGGGTGTTAGATTGTGAACGATTTAGTTTTTTATCTGTAGTGTTTCCTAATTCAAAACCCGATATTGGCGAAACATGTTTTATGAAAAACAAATTCACCATTTTTCAGAACAAAATCTAGTTGTATCTTACACAAATTACTATCCAATCTTCAAATAAGGTCCTGTAAATAAATGAAGTATAATTTTGAATCTAAAGCTTTCATCAAATAGAAAGCGTACCGCGTTTGATGTGACATCTAGAGGCTTTCAGAACACCTGGTTAATGCGACGCGTGACCAAAATGCTGGCGTGTTTCTGGCTCGACGCATAAGCATTGCCATTCAGCGTGCTAATGCCGCCAGCATGCTGGGTACGCAGGGGCGGATCCAGGATTTCATTTTAGGGGGGGGGGCATTCTGACAAGCATATGTACCTATGAGTATGCTGTGTAAAAGTGCACCTGAATCAAATCGAAAAACTGAGTCGAATGTATAGAATTGCTAGGGCCATGGCCCCCATGCCCCCCCCCCCTGGATCCGCCAATGTGGGTACGCTGACAACTGGTAGTGGCCTTGAGCTTTGGATTGTCTTTAGATCTTCAACGGTCTATGCATGGGCAGTCTAACTGTATTTGCAGTGTTAGTATTAGCTTGTATTTTGTTTATAAACTCAGATTCGTATATTTATAATTTTAGATGTGCCTCCTTACATGAGACACGGTAATTCGCTTTCATCACGAGAACATCTTAAGCGATCCGCTAAGGTTATCAGCGGCCGGAAGCGGAAACTCACAAGAGCGCTGCCGTTGCATCCACCAACCATCCGTCCGCCCAACGTCCGTCCAAGCCCAACTTCCGGTCAAGTTTACGCGTCTTGGGAAACTTTACACAAAGTGTTTAGATAGTGTGGTATATTTAAGTTAATTTCGTAGAATGTAATTAAATCGGTAAATTCAGAAAAATTGATTAATTTTACATAGGATTCGATGTTTTGGCAGCTTCTTCCGAGATATAGATAAGATATATAAATCACTTCACTATCACTACATAGTATAAAACAAAGTCGCTGTCGCTGTCTGTCCGTCCCTATGTATGCTTAAATCTTTAAAATTATGCAACGGATTTTGAAGCGTTTTTTTTTTAATAGATAGAGTGATTCAACAGGAAGGTTTATATGAATAACTAGCCACCCGCCCCGGCTTCGCACGTAAATTACACCCGTGCGAAGCCGGGCGGGCGGGTCGCTAGTTTAATATAAAAGAGAATACTATCTTTTCGTTATATCTTATCGCCAATTCAGCGATAGTTCGAACGCCTTTTTGGTAACTGTTAAAGGACCCGGATTAAGCTACCCAGCAGGTCTAGCACAGGCCGTGTACAAATTGTCTTTTCACTTCTCATGCTCGTAAAGTTCTTGTTTAGGCCCGGTGCGGTAAGCAGACTAAAACTGATTTTTATGCACTAGTAATAGTGCATAAAATTTTAACTTTTGTGCACTAGAGCATAACAGTAAACAGAACCTCATTAAAGTTCTTCAAAGAGGTGCAGTTTGTAATACAGTTTGTTTCAGTCTCTACCAGTAATAACAGGATGTTTATTTAAGACCCAGACATAACTTTTGTCGAATAAAAAGAGATTTTGGCGCTAACTTTGGTTTAAATGGCGTTAGCCTGCCCAATAATGAGCGATAAAAATAAGTGAAAATAGAACATTGTAATATTTCGATGTTTTGCTTTTGGCGCCAACATGGAAAAAGTATGTCGCCTCATTGTATAATTTTCCTAAAATTGTGTATTTTATATTGCTAATATAGTAAAATTATTTATAGTAATAGTGGATTATTATTTATTAAGTGTTAGTGATTGTGCTCGAGTGTGGGCATGTGATCTAAGATGTAAAACCTAATGGTAAAATATGTACTTTCATGTTGTTTCCAAAAGTTTATAGAAGCCTCTAGTAAAGTTTTTCTATAAATTTAAATAGGTATTTCTTACAATAAATTATTGTTTCATTTTCTCGCAAATAAAGTAAAAAGGCGAGTGTGTTCGACAACCTCGACTTTAATATCCGCCCTTGTGATAACAGACTGACAAACGTCTGTGCTAAAAATACTTGTTTTAATCACTCGTACAATCTACTAAGTATTTCATTGTTTTTAGTCTGGTTTACCTGTTTCTTTTTTAGTATACAAAACTTTCATTAATATAAGCATTCTAAGGATACCCTTAAAATCAACATTGGTCCAGGTTTTTACCAATAAGTATGGTAAAATTAAGAAATGAACCTTTAAAAACAAAACACTTTTTTAGACACTTGTGCAAAAATGATAACAATTTTCAAAACATCATTTTCAATGTCACTTTCGTCTGAGACGTAATAGAATAGTTACTACGAAGTATTTCTTTCGGCAAATTGTATAATGCAAATGATATTGTAATGACTTGTTCGCACTTGGCATACTGCAGTAGGAATGCACTGTTTTTATGCATGTTTATATGAAAATATTAGATGCTTCATTAATCAAATTAGTGTCAAAACATTAAACAGGGTAGCACGAGACGGAGGTTATAAGCTGAAAGGAGGTGACTGTGACTCGTCAATATGAATAACTTTTACTTGATTAGCAACCCTGAACTAGCAAAAAATAACAGCTCATTCATCATACAAAAATGTTATTCTAACAAGCATTCGTTTCAACCAGCCCTTGGATAAGATACCATCTATAACTGAGGACTTTCTGCCGTATTTGTTTTTTTTTTTTTTTTTTTTATAGTAGATAGGCTTGCGCTTGGCCGCCAAATTTACTGAAAGTAGCTTGAGATAGTATGGATACATGATGCGCAGAGATTATGACCATGCCGTTCAAGTGGCGTAGGAGTTGCCAGAGAGAAAGCAGGGAAGATGTGGCCACAGTCACCTGGTGGTCAAGTATGACCCAAATTGTAAATAAAACCGGCCAAGTGCGGGTCAAGCTTGTGCACTGAGGGTTCCGTACCACCACATAAATTGTTGGCTACTAAACTACATAAAATTGTGCAAAAAGACAACATCCCATCAACGCCCAGGCGGTCGCGCCCAACCTTGCTTCATTTCGGTGATCGTACGAGAACTGGTGGTGAACAGAAATTTGACACCGACTCGCACTTGGCCATTATTTTTATTTGTTGTTATTCTTTAGAGTGTGTACTATAATCATGCCAAATTTAACGCTTGTAAATTTTTACATTAGAATTAATAAAAAAAGTACGTTTGTTGGCCCCATTCGTTTTTACTTATTGACTTTTTTATTATTTCTTAATTAATCCGCCGCACACCGTATTACATATTCTGTGAAAATTTCAACTGGCTATCTATTACGGATCGAAAGATACATCCGTTAATAGGTAGAACAGATAGACCGACAGTTTTTTTTTTTTTTTTTTTTTTAATAGTAAATAGGCTTGCGCTTGGCCGCCATCTCACCTGAAGTTAAGCGACGATGCGGTCTACGATGGAGCACGCTTGCCTAGAAGAAACCGATTCACTCTCGACTTGAAGACACCCAGATTGTAACTAACGGGGAAAACCCATTCAGACAGCGTATCAGTATGACATACAGACATACAGACAGATAGTCTGCTAATTGCTTCAAGTTCATCATTCAAATAAAGTTCTATATACTATAAAATTGAAAACAACTACTCTAGCAACATCAGACAAAGTGGCGTGGTATCCCTATAAAACACAACACAATATTGCTAACAATAAAAAAAAACCACAATTTTAGAAAATAAATCTCGCCAAATGGCCTGGCATAATGCCTAACTAAACGTAATTATGCCAGTTAAAAAAAAAAACACTCGGCGAAATTCTCACCTGAAATATCTGCAAAAACGATGGCATTGAACTGTCGAAAATACACCGAAAACTTCGATCGTGAAGTATTAAGAGCGCCGTTGAAAAGTTTATTCGGTGGAGATGGGATTTATTGTGTTTCCAATGGAGATTTACAAAAAATGTTCAGATCTCAGGTAAATCTGTCAGAGGTTGTAAACATTTTCCGTAGCTTTTATCACTACAGAACGATATAGCTTCAGAGCTCAGTCTCTAAACGAATGACGCCTTTTTGAGAAGTGGGTTATTTGCCTGAAGTTTCAGGTGACAAATTTCTGTTCACCGTGGTTGAGTAACGTCCGGTGCGTTCGGTACTTGGATGGGTGACGTGACCTTGTCTTATTGCACTACTTTTTAGGGTTCCGTACCCAAAGCGTGAAAACGGGACCCTATTACTAAAAAAAAAAAAAAGGTCTTGTCAACCGAGGTTGGCAAGAAATTTCAGGGCTTTATTTTTTCAGATTTAGCGACTGTGGAAGCTTTTTCTGCATACCAGTCGCTTGAATATATCTGGATTCTTAAATGGTATTGTTTGTAGAGCTAGGGAAAGTCTCTACATCTGTTTTTCGTATTTCCTTAAATATCTTAGTTTTTGACAGATTTCCGCTCATTAGTGTTTGTTTGTTTCCATGTCAACGCCGTCCGGCGAGTCGGCGCACACCGAGCGACGTCACCGCCTGACGTCTCGAGGCCGTCACTAGATAGGAAATAGGAATACTAAGCTTGCAGATAAGCCCTATTTTGTTATCATGCCACTTTCCACCCCTTCTGGACGAGGTGCGGCATCAGAAATTAACTTTGTGTCGCAGACAAACCTGATACGGTGCCCGGAGTGTCCCCAGGCCCGTTACTTCAAAGGTCAAAAAGGTCTGAATATTCACAATACTAGGTGTCACAAAATTAGTCTTTCGGCTCCAATTTCGGGCTCGTACGTACAGAGTAGCAGTTCCACGAGCGCTGCTACTCCTTCCAAACCGTTTTGGGAGGTTCTAAGCTCATATAAAAATTCTTTTCCGATTTTAAAACGCATCCCGCGTGGTGCTCGTATTTCGGTTGCTCTTTGTTTATCATCGGCAATTAGGAATGCTATTTCTATAAATTCTAAGCACGCCTGGGAACATCTCCTTACTTTTCCATACAGTGTGCTTTACGTACATTTTGACCCCTCCAACAAAAAGTCCCTTACTACTAGAGTAAAGGAAAACTGCGTAAAGTACAAAGTATTGGAGGGTAACCCTTTAGATCTTGCAAACATTGTTCCGCCCAAAAGTCGGAATAATTTAAATTCCAAAACAACTGACGTTTTGACTAATTTCAAAATAGTAGAGAACAAAATTAGTGATGGCGATATCAAAGGCGCCGCACGTGTCTTGTTTTCTAGCGACACAATCGCCCCCTATACACCAGTTACGGTTCAGTCACTACGTGACAAACATCCACCTGCAGCGGCAAATCTCCACCTCCCTGATCCACCACAACCAGATGACGTTGTCATTGAAGCCACATGCCAGGAGGTTGCAGCGGCTGTTGCATCTTTTCAGAGTGGCTCAGCTGGAGGCCTAGATGGTCTGACGCCTCAACACCTAAAAGATCTTCTATCTTTTAGTTGCGGTGAGGCTAGCGAGTCCCTCTTAAAAGACCTAACGGCTTTGGTAAACCTCATGTTATCTGGACGGGTCAGTGATGACGTCATTGAAATTTTGTATGGCGCTAATTTATGCGCACTTATCAAAAAAGACGGTGGTATCAGACCTATTGCGGTTGGCACCACATATCGTCGCCTTGCGGCCAAGGCAGGCTGTAGGAAAAAGGTCACTCTTTTGAGTAACCTTTTTCAACCAATACAGCTTGGTTTTGGTTCGCGAGGTGGATGTGAGGCTGCTGTTCACTCTGTCCGAACTTTTCTCGATCAAAATTGTGGAGAGGTGCTGCTAAAGGTGGATGTCAAAAACGCTTTTAATTCGGTTGATCGCGGTGCCCTGTTGACACAAGTAAAAGATAAAATTCCTGATCTTTTCAATTTTCTCTGGCAATGCTATGGCAGTCCCACCAAATTGACATACCAAAACAATGTTTTGTTATCATCTGTCGGTTGTCAACAGGGTGATCCTTTCGGTCCCGCCATTTTCAGCCTGGCTATTCACCCAATTATTCAACGTCTCCAGTCCAAACTTAATGTTTGGTACTTGGATGACGGAACCCTAGGAGGCGACGTTGACACTGTTCTGAGTGATTTAAAAATTCTTATAGACGAATTTCGTCATATTGGTTTGGAACTAAATTTTTCGAAATGCGAACTTTTTGTTTGCGATTCATGTCCGGATAAAAATGTGGTTATTGAAAAATTCAATGATTTAGCTCCCAATATAAAATCATTAGACAGGTGTTCGCTCCGACTCCTGGGTTCACCGATATTAGATGAGTCCTTTTCACCTTTTGTTGAGGAAAAAATTCAAAATTTTATGGGTTCTTCCGACAGGTTACTAAAAATTAACGCCCATATGGCGTTTACAATTATCAGATACTGTTTGTTTGTTCCTAAATTTATGTACACTTTACGATGTAGTCCACTGTGGAAACACGGTGAGCTCCTTTCGAGCTTAGACAATGTCGTAAAGGAAACTCTAATATCGGTTTTGAATGTTGATTTGAGTGACAGGACATGGTCACAAGCCTCACTACCTGTAAGGTTAGGAGGCTTAGGGGTCCGCCAAATTTCAAGTGTTGCGTTACCGGCATTCTTGTCCTCATTTCATAGTACTCATAAATTAATAGAAAAAATCCTTGCACCCTCTTTAGGCCCTTCCGAAGTAGTTGTATCTCATTCGAAAGAGGCAATGAATGCTTGGAGGCTTGCTTGTCCAAATACCGATTTTCCCAGGAAGTTGTCTTCCCAGAGACTGTGGGATCGGCCGATCTGCGAACTAGCACGGAAATCGCTACTAGATACGTGTCCTAGTGTTGCAGATCGCGCTCGTATTCTTGCTGTCTCTGTTTGGGAATCGGGACTTTGGTTGCAAGCTATGCCCTCTTTTAACACGGGTAGCCTTTTAGATCCAACCGCATTTCGTCTAGCTGTCAGCTTACGCTTGGGTGCAAGGTGCTGTGAGGCCCATCGCTGTCAGTGTGGTACTGCTGTTGACCAGCTCGGTCACCATGGTCTCTCTTGCTCGAGAAGCGCTGGTCGTATTGGCCGACACGCTAGCCTGAACGACATCATACGCAGGGCTCTTTCCACCGCCAATGTCGCAGCTGTGCTCGAACCGAGTGGTCTTGCGCGCGACGATGGAAGGAGGCCTGACGGTATGACACTTGTGCCCTGGAGGTTGGGGCGGCCCCTTGTATGGGACGCAACTTGTGTCGATACTTTGGCGCCGTCACATCTTCCTGAGACACAGGGTAGGGCTGGCGCGGCTGCCAATTCGGCAGAGCAGCACAAGCGACGCAAATATGCTAACCTCGGCAGTGGTTATATATTTGAGGCGTTTGGGGTCGAGACATTGGGCCCTTGGGGACCGGGAGCTCACCTCATTTTCAAAAATCTTTCAGAGCGCCTGGTTAATGCGACGCGTGACCAAAATGCTGGCGTGTTTCTGGCTCAACGCATAAGCATTGCCATTCAACGTGGTAATGCCGCCAGCATGCTGGGTACGCTGCCAACTGGTAGTGGGCTTGAGCATTTAGATTGTCTTTAGACCTTCAACGGTCTATGGGCAGTCTAACTGTATTTGTAGTTTTAGTTATAGCTTGTATTATGTTTAGTTAATAAAGGCACTTGCCCAGAAAAAAAAATTACTAAGCCTACGATGTATGTCTGTCCGTCCGTCCATCCGTCCATCTATCCCACCTATAAACGGCTGTATCTTTCGAATCGCAATAGATAGCCAGTTGAAATTTTCACAGAATATGTAATGTTACGGCGAATTACCTAACATATAATAAGAAAGTCTAAAAGTAAAAACATAACTCAAACAATACAACAATCGTATTTTTTTACATATTTTTATAATAGCTCTAATGTAAAAATGGTATTACATGCAAGCACCAAACTTGACCTGATTATAGTACACACTCACAAGTATAACAACAAATAATAATAAAGGCCAAGTGCGAGTCGTTGAAAAGTGTTCATTACCAAGTTGTGTCTGGTAATTTCGTTATTGAATTTTGTCGTGGTACGGAACCCTCAGTGAGCGAGCCCGACTCGCACTTGGCCGGTTTATAATTTGTACATCTCGTAGATGTCCGTGTAGAGAGCGTATATATAATTTGTATATAATATATTATTATTTTCCCTACTCAAAGAAATATAGAAATCCAACAACGCTACTACAGGATATTGAGCTAAATAAACAAGGAAATACCTTGTTAAGTACAACACTTTATTATAAAAATAATGATGCGCTTGCGCAGACGTTCATATTTCAAAAATAATATTTTAATAATTCGGGTAAAATAAACATTTCAAAACATCAACGCGTATGAAAAATTCTTTGTTCAAAACACTTTAATGCTAATTGCAATGAGAAATATTGCTTTTATAAAAAAGAAACATTTATATTTTGTCATGATATTGAAATTTATTTACGTTTTCCAATTTAATTTTGTGAATAGTCAGTTCGTTATAGAGTTTAATATTTGAGAGCATTTTAATAATTGCATAATGTTTTCATACTTTTATAAGAACGCGATGCTACCTACAGACACTGTATATTTTATCCACGTTAAAAGGTAACAAACTACCTCCATAAAAAATCATCCATAAATATACGGTTGACCATCCATAAATAATAATAAATAATTATGTTACAGCGGATTGACTAACAAATAATAAAAAAGCCAAAAAGTAAAAACTATAGTTTTCCTCCTTTAGTTTTTACTTTTTGACTTTTTTATTATTTTAAACTATCACGGTTGTTCACTAAAGCTCGGGAGCTCATTCCACAACCTTACCACGGTAAATATCCCGTAAACAATCATATAACTTTTTGTTATTTGTTAGTCAATCCACTATAACATCACATATTCTGTGAAAATTTCAACTCAATCATCAATTACGGTTCGAAAGATACAGCCGTTAATAGGTAGGATAGACGGACAGACAGACAGACATCGTAGGTTTAGTAATAGGGTCCAGTTTTTACCCTTTGGGTACGGAACCATAAAAAAGATAAAAATAAGAATATTTAGAGAAATTTATATTCATTAAAATTATTGGGGTTTATTTAAAATTTTAATCCAATTACCTAATAATCAGCTATTACGGTAAGCTACCTATTTCAAGTCGTCAATTATCATAAAGTACATCTCTAATCTCGTAGTTTGTAAATTAACTGTTATTGTCATCGTCCCAGGGTTCCAAATGGCTCAGAGCTCACGTTTTGACATCTATTAGTGTCATCATTATCGAATGTTATTTTAACAAACTACCTTCGTATTTTTACCGTGGTTTTTTTTACCTACATTCTTACAATATTTTTAAATGAGTTTGACAGTAATATAATGTTAGGTAGTAGTTTTTTTTTCTCAAAAATTCAGTTCACACATTTTTAATAAAAAATAATTTGGCCAATCATCATCATCATCAGCGTATTTGATATTCGTCCACTGCTGGACGTAGGCCTCTCCTAAAGAACGCCACAAGGCACGATCTTCTGCTTTTCGCATCCACTTGCCACCAGCCGCCTTTCGCAGGTCGTCACTCCACCTGGCTGCAGGGCGTCCTACTCTACAAATTCAAAAATTCAAATTCAAAATTCTTTATTAACAGATTTTTATAGTACACAGGTGATTGGTCTCTCCTGTTAAGTTTTGACAACCTGTGTTAGGAGAGACCGCTCTTTCTTTGTTACAGTAATTTCACATGTATATATATAACAGTTTATAATTATGTAGATAATAGGTAGTTTGATCTACGTTTGCCGATACGCGGTCTCCACTCTAGAACCCGTCTACCCCAGCGGTTGTCAGTTCTTCTACAGATATGGCCAGCCCATTGCCACTTCAGCTTGCTAATTCTTTGAGCTATGTCGGTTACTTTAGTTCTTTGTCGGATAATCTCATTTCTGATTCTATCCCTCAAAGAAACGCCAAGCATAGCTCGCTCCATAGCTCGCTGAGCGACTTTGAATCGATGGACTAGCTTCACTGTCAGTGTCCACGTTTCGGCTCCGTATATTAGTACAGGTAGGACGCACTGATTGAAGACTTTAGTCTTCAGGCATTGTGGAATGGACGACGAAAAGACATGACAAAGAATGCCAAACGCTGCCCAGCCAATATCTAATAATAAATAAATTCTAACTGGCCAAAGTTCGCACGAAAAAACGATGGTTGCATATCATTGTTCATACGAGCTTACAACAAAATTTAGTGATACAAAGCATATTTTGTGTCTTTTTTTAGCTACCACATTTTTATATGTATATCGGGACTTATCTAGCATTATTTTATTTAGGACCACGTGACGGCCATTGTAATAATTATGGTCAAAATGTCGAGCGAAATTAACGTTTTGTACCTAAATGAAATAATATGTGATTTAATTTAATTTAATGGTTACAATCTGGGTGTCTTCAAATCACGAGTGAATCGATTTCTTCTAGGCAAGCGTGCTCCAACGTAGACCGCATCATCGCTTAACATCAGGCGAGATGGTGCGAAAGAAATTTTACCTTCTGTTTCTTCTTGCCTCTGTTATTTCTTGGACTGTACCGAAGCTTGCCAGAAGAAAGGTCCTGAAAAGCTCTTTTAGAACACAATCACCTCAATTACATTTTTAAGGTTCCGAACCTCAGAAATGAAAAACGAAACCCTTATAGGACTGCTCAAATTCAAAATTCAAATTCAATTTATTGAGCCCGTGAGCCTTGGTTCGTCTGTGTATCAGAAGTCTTGAGAAAGAGGGTCTTGACTCAAGACCCCTTTTCTAAGAAACGCGTACAGGTATCAAGTTGAAATACATAAATAAGAATTATTCTGGACATTTTTGCACACACGATCTTCTGACCCCAAACTAAGCAAAGCTTGTGGTATGGCTGCCAGAGACGGATATACTAATTACAACAGGGAGAGTTCTAAAGAACTGTTTGATCTGTTGCTGGCGTCATGGTTTTATCAACGCACTATAGCCGCTACCGCCTGAAAGCCAATTTCTGGACTAATATTGTAACCTTACCATAATTACCATAATTATATAAATTTGGGTATGGAAAACGGAACCCTACCATATGGATGTCTCGACACGCTCTTGGCCAGTTTTTATATTATACTGGTGTCTAACACTTGTTATACAATTATTAATTGCACCTAATAAAACTATTATTATAATAATAACACGTGTAACAAGGATCACAATTAATTCGCGGCAGGAGGTGGGTTGAGCCACAGTATATAATAAAACAGTAGAACAACTAATAACTAAATTTTACACCAAAATACTAATCAATTTAGAAGTGGATGTTTGTGCGTTTGGCCTTTAAATAATGAAGATAATAAGCAGCAGGTGGCGCGTAGTATACTTTGCATGTTTTATTTAATTTTTTATACTTTTTTGTTTGGTAAATGGATTAGGTATATAAATGTTATAGACAATTCCAAAATTTGACGGCCGGCGGGATTCGTACCTGCTCAATCTGGGGAATCGCCTCGAGCCCTCTAACCACTAAGCTACGGCTGTAAAGAAACGAAGAAGAGAAAGAAGTACTGGTTGGGAAGATGGACTAATTTAAGGTGGTATTTTTCATATAATGGGTATGGGATTTCGTTTTTTTCTACAATTTATGCCATAACGTAGGTTTCTCATGTCCCGGACCCGGGTATGTCCTAAAACTGCGACCAGAAACACCGGAAGATGGGCACCAGCGTCCTATTAGTACACGGTGAACGTACTGCGATCCCCAGGCTGCCTGCCAAGCGCTCTCTAAGAGGGAGGCCTTTGTTCAGCAGTGGACGTTTACGTGGACGGCTTCTACTAAAATTAATAACCTGAATTTTCTGTTTTAGTAGTATGTTAGGTTCGGTGTTTGTTTCCATTCCACACAGCCAAAGAATGGAAACCTACCAGCGCCCATGTTTCCGAAGAGATATAATCTGGGCCTTTTCAAGGCAGAGTGAATGGGTATCTTCTCAGTCTGTATACTTCATCTTCGACCACATCCTCGCTTACCAACAGGCGAGTTGGTAATCAAACGTACCCACGCGATAAAAAAAACAGTTTTCGCATACAATCAGGCAGAATGTCGTGAAAGGATAAATTAAGAGGTTTTTCTATATGATAGGTCTCTTTCAACAATCAACTATGACATTAACTTATTTCCATTCATAAGCATAAGAATTTCCATTCAGCGTGGTAATGCCGCTAGCGTGCTGGGTACGATGCCAACTGGTAGTGGGCTTGATCATTTGGATTGTCTTTAGACCTTCAACGGTCTATGGGGCAGTCTAACTGTTTTTGTAGTGTTACTGTTAGCTTATATTTTGTTGTTAATAAAGACATTTGTCATTTAAAAATAAAACTTATTTCCACCCTATATAATACCTACATATAAGTTGATAAAAGGTCAAAATTTATTAATTTTGTCTGAACTGGTAAAGTTTGAAACGTTTTATGTGAAAATAGACAAATACTAACTACTACTTAATTTGAATAATACTTTGTTATATCTATGATGGATAACAGTCTATGAAAGAATTTGATCTACTGCCACAAAGTATACTGTGCGTTAAAAAATTCGTTTACATCCATAAATTGTATCAAAAATAGCTCTGCTCACCGGTGACCGGCACGTGGGACCGCTACTGCTTTAATAATAACATCATAATAATGTTTATTGCATTACAATAATAAAACTTTATTATATTACAATAATAATGTGGGGTATTTTAATACTCGAGAATTATTTAGATTTTCTTTCTTTCAGAAAAAAGATGTAAGTAGGTAAGTTTTTAATAGTTGTAGTCACAGAAAAGAGAAATAAATAGAACGGAAATGAGAATGGAAATCTGTTACCAGGCATTATGAGTGAACCTTGAATGAACATTCTTATTTAGATCATCGCGTCTAACTCCGCATCACAGTTGCTAACTGATTTCGAATGACTGACGTTTCGTTTGTAGGGATGTACAACAAATTTCTTACAAAAATGCCTTGACAGCCGTACTAATTTTAACAGAAAAAAACTGGTTTTATTAAATAAACTCGGTGCGATAACTTGAGATAAGGCAAGTATGTACAAGACTAAGGTACAAGACCAATGTTGGGTCTCGCTCGCTTCGTATTATCCCTCGCTAGTTGATTGAATCACGCGTTACTTCACGGAAGTTCATCTTTAAAACTGTTTTGAGAATCTATCGGGTCTAATCAGGGTGTCTTCAAATCACGAGTGAATCGGTTTCTTCTAGGCAAGCGTGCTCCTTCGTAGACCGCATCGTCGCTTTGCATCAGGCGAGTTGGCGGTCAAACGCAAGCCTATTAATAGATTTAAAAAAAAACAAAAAAAAAACTATACTGTACTTACTTCCGCTTCAACGTCACATTAAGTACAATACATGATAATACATGTTACCTACTACCCAAAATACCCTACTACTTTGGGTAGTAGGTATCATGGTACAATACGACACACACGTGTTGACAAAACGTGTCAATAAAGTGCTCTAAGGAAACAGATTCAATTGTTTATTTCATTTACAATTAAATTAATTTCTATTTATAGTCATTACACCTTGCATTGGAATCCTAAGAGTCGACAATTTTACGAATGTACAGTTTCGCGGTCACATTGCGAGTAAGGCCAAGCTCGCCTCTAAGAAAATTAGTGCGCTCAACAAGGCGAAGCGGTACTTCACGTCAAATACTTTTGCTTTATAAAGCGCAAGTCCGACCTCACATGGAATACTGCTCTCATCTTTGGAACGGAGCACCCAAGTATCAGCTTGACCCACTTGATGCATTACAGCGTAGAGCTGTCAGAATTGTCGATGATCCCAAGCTCACTGAACATCAAAAACCGCTCAGCATGCGCAGAGACGTTGGCCCTCCTTGCGTCTTTTATCACATTTACAACAGGAATTTTCTGAAAAACTGTTCGATCTGATGCCAGCATCGCGGTTTTATCAGCAGCTGCCACTGCCTGAAAGTTCATTTCCATATAATAGATCGGTGGAAATTGCACACGGCGCGTTTTACGCGATCTTTTTTGCTCACACCTTCAATTTGTGGAATGAGCCTGCGGCATTTCCAAGTAACTATAACATGGGGTTCTTCAAAAGGGCTGTTAATAGAGTCATAAAGGGTCGGCAACGTATCTGTGACGCCCCTGGTGTTGCAGATATCCATAGGCGACGGTAATCGCTTACTATCAGGTGGCCCGTCAGCTTGTTTGCTACGTATGGCATTAAAAAAACCCATTTATTACTGATCTGTATCAAATACATATATAAAAAACTAGCGGTCCGCCCCAGCTTTGCACGGGTATAGATTATAGCCTATGTCACCCGGGGATAGTGTAGCTTCCCGTCAGTGAAAGAATTTTTCAAATCGGTTCAGTAGTTTCGGAGCCTATTCAATGCAAACAAACAAACAAACAATCAAATCTTTCCCCTTTATAATATTAGTATAGAAATACAAATTAATTACAAGTAGGTATAACAAATTTGGTTTCAGAATTAATAATTTTTGTTTCAGGTTAGGATTTGTAACATTACCAAGGTTATTAAATTACGGGCTAATTTTATCTATTAGCATTTTTATTTCAGACTAGTAGGCCGCCCCTGCTTCGCACGGGCGAAGCCGGGATATATAGCCTATGTCAACCGGGGATAGTGCAGCATCCCAACAGTGAAATAATTTTTCAAATCGGTTCAGTAGTTTCGGAGCCTATTCAATGCAAACAAACAAACAAACAATCAAATCTTTCCTCTTTATAATATTAGTATAGATTAGGCTAAATTAGCATCATTAACAAATTTCAGTAAAGTAAAATAATTGATCCCAAATTCCTTATTGTAGGTACTTATTGCGACGTTGGAGTGGAAATATTCTAGAGAATCGTCAAAAACAGTTTTTTTTATTGCCTCGTTCGCTTTTGGGCGAGAGATCGAAGAGTATTTAGGCCGTCTGAAAGCCACGTCTGTCATTGAGACGGTGCGCATAGGTCCCGTGAAACTGTAATAATTATGTAAATCACCCCTAACCAAGTATTTGAAATGACGTCATTGAATTTCTTGGGCGACGGCCAATTTTGACTGAACTCTCTATAGCCCCTGTGGCCTAATGGATAAGGCATCGGCCTCCTAAGCCGGGGATTGTGGGTTCGAGTCCCACCAGGGGTAACTAATATTTCTTTTGGTTACTTTTTATTTCTACAGGGAGACGATAAGACAAAAAATTGCAGGTGCTGAATTTTATTGCCAATTAGATTTCAGAATCCTGATAAAAATATTATGTTACGATAGATACTCATATAATATTCTGTACATCAGAAAAAAATAATTATAAACGGATAGAAAACACTTACGAGCTAGTGTTACAAGTGTCGGCCTCATCGCTAAAAGCAATCTCTTCCAACAATATCCAGGATGAAATACATAAAACGTATTTAGTAGCGTCCTAAAATAAAGCTTTTTGCTGAGAACTTCATAAGTTATCCTTAGAACAACGCGGGCAAAGCCGCGGGCGGAAGCTAGTGTATTATAAATTAAATAAGTCTTGGAACAAAGTTTTTATTATAATCGGCTTTCTTTAGTCACATTATTTCAGATATCTTTAATTTTAGTTTCAGGTTAGGTTAAAAGCATCATTGACAAATTTCTGTAGAGTAAAACAAAAATAATTAATTCCAAATTCCTTGTTCATCATCATCGGCCATTAAATGTCCACTGCTAAACAAAAGCCTTCCTCTTAGAGTGGAATGTTGCCATAATCCCCACGCTTGGCAGACAGCTTGGGGGTTGCAGTACGTTTACCGTGTACTAAGACGCTGCTGCCCATCCTCTGGTGGTTTTGGTCGCAGTTTTAGGACATACCCGGGTCCTTATTGTAGGTACCTATACTTCATGCGGATGAGGATATCCGTAGACGAACGAAAGTTACCGACATACCGTATTAGCAAGTTGAAGTTGCAGTGGGCAGGGAACATATCACGCAGAACAGATGGCCGATGGGGCCGAAAGGTTCTCGAATGGAGACCACGGACCGGTAAGCGTGGGTGGACGTCCACCCACTAGATAGACAGACGACCTAAAAGAGACCGCAGGGAAACGCTGAATGCAGGCCGCTCCCAACCGGCCCTTTTGGAGATCGATGGGGGAGGCCTATGGCCAGCAGTGGACGTCCTATGGCTGAAATGATGATGATGAAGATGATGATTATGATACTTTATGCGACGTCAAAGCGGAAATACACTAGAGATGCGACCAAGAAACAGTTTTGAAGATGAACTTCCGCAGAGTAACGCGTGATTCAATCAACTTTTGTCTAGCGTTGGTTAGCAATGTTGGCTTGCAATGTTGAGTCTCGGATACCAAAACACATTCTTCAGATACATTGTTTCTGTATGTTTTAACGTCTCAATCATTCTATTTACCTAGTAAAATAATATTCAAAGTATCTGCGGCGGATACACTCCCAATAAAACGTTAGTTCAAAGCATTCTAAGTGGTTTATAGTCCAGTATGACCGTCGCTTTAATGATAGAAGTGCTGATACTAAAATATTATGTACCTTGTTTATTATGTGGGCTGATTCCGTTGGAAACGTCGGAATTACCACGAAGCTACAAAATACATAATCCACGCAAAGATGTTTAAAAATATGGATATCTTTGTAAATTAATTAGTTTGAAAAATACTATTAATTTTCATTTAAATATTTAGATTTTTGTTTTGGCGGCCATTTTAAAAATATTACTCATCATAATTTTTTTTCATCATTTCAGCCACAGGACGTCCACTGCTGGACATAGGCCTCTTCCATCGATCTCCAAAAGGGCCGGTTGGAAGCGGCCTGCATCCAGCGTTTCCCTGCGGTCTCTCTTAGGTCGTCTGTCCATCTTGTGGGTGGACGTCCTACGCTGCGTTTACCAGTCCATGGTCTCCATTCCAGAACCTTTCGGCCCCATCGGCCATCTGTTCTGCGTGATATGTGCCCTGCCCACTGCCACTTCAACTTGCTAATCCGGTGGGCTAAAATATTACTATATTGGGTAAAATTTAATTTTAGTACATAACTAATACAAAATAACTGTTTGAATACAAAATGGTTGATTTTATAATATATAAAAAATACAGTCCAGTGATCCGATCCTATGCCCAAACTATAGATAAAAAAACTGCATTAAGATCGCTGTCTTCGGGTAAAGCCCAAAGACTTAGTTTTATGTTAAAAAAATAAATGTTGTTTTATGTTGTTGTTGTTGTATGTTTTATGAAGTAGTATTATGTTGTTGTAAAAACCGTGGTAGTCCATTTGGGATACCGCTAGACTTGAAAGCGTGAGGTCGCGGGTTCAAACCCCGGGCCCGTACCAATGAGCTCTTTGGAGCTAATGTACGGATTTTCATACCACTGGCTTTTCGGTGAAGGAAAACATCGTGAGGAAACCTGCACACTCACGGAGAAGGAATTCAATGGTGTATGTGAAACCACCAATACTGGGCCAGCGTGGTGGATATGGTCCAATCACCCTTTCGGGGGTAGGCTAAAAGTCTAGCAGTGGACTGTTAAAAGGCTGACTATGATGACATATACTTTCATATCAGAAAACCTTGGATTAATACTTAACACATACACTTTCATTTCAGAAAACCTTAGACTAACACTTAACTCATAGACTTTCATATCAGAAAACCTTGGATTAATACATAGCACATAGACTTTCATATCAGAAAACCTTGGATTAATACATAACACATACACTTTCATATCAGAAAACCTTGGACTAACACTTAACTCATAGACTTTCATATCAGAAAACCTTGGATTAATACATAGCACATAGACTTTCATATCAGAAAACCTTGGATTAACACTTAACTCATAGACTTTCATATCAGAAAACCTTGGAGTAATACTTAACACAAACACTTTCATATCAGAAAACCTTGGACTAACACTTAACTCATAGACTTTCATATCAGAAAACCTTGGACTAACACTTAACTCATAGACTTTCATATCAGAAAACTTTGGGTTAACACTTAACACATGCTTTTATACCAGATGTTTTTGGATTAACAGATAGGTTTTTATATCAGAAAACCATGGATTATCACAAAATATACGCTTTTATATCAGAAAATCCGGGATTAACACATAGATTTTTATATCAGAAAACCCTCGATTATCACTTAACATGCATACGCTTTTATATAAAAAAATCCTCGATCAACACATATAGGCTTATACCTATATCAGACTACGTGTTAATCTGGAATGGGCTACCTCCATAAACAATTTTATTCAAATCCGTTCAGCTGTTACTGGGTTGAGTGCAAACAAATATACACACATGTCATACACAAAAACTTAAGCAATTACAATATTTGTGTGATTACGTAAATGCACTAACAGAATTCTTCATAAAATATGCAATTCACTTGTTTTTGATGCAAGTAAAAGTAAGTGGTAGCTAATTAAATTTACTGTGATAAGGCACAGTTAGCAAAGAAATTTACTGTGAATAATAAACCCAGCCTGAAATTGGTTAATTAGGCATCATAGGTATTATAGAAGATATTTTATGGAGTTGTAAAAACAAATCGCGCTTGAAAAGTTGGCAGGTTACATGTTTCTATATATAAACAGGCGTTGCGAAATATTGTCTTGTCTCTATCGAAGTTTACGAGCAGCTATTTAAAAATAATAGAAGTACTAATTTTTGTAGAAATATCTATATACCTAATCAATAATTATTTAAGAGGCTTTACGGTGACGTTCAGAGTCAAAGTTTATGTTAAAGTATCCCAAACCACAAAAAAACATTTTTGTAATGTAAAATGTGCACCTACACTATTTCAATTCGTTTATTTCTTCTCACAACTACAAAAAAATTGTAAAAAGCTAAATTAAAACAGTTTTTAAATACTCCACTGAAGTAGTTAAATCGCGTACCTGCTACAGTCACTACCTTAAAAACCTAGTGATCAAGTTTACAGTTATAAAACACATTAAAGGACACTGTTTTAACAAAGAATATTTCTTAAGTAATTTTCTTTTTGATTAAACCAAAGTATATTATGTTATGTTGGTATAATCTAGTATAGTATATTTATCTGTGGTATAATACACCTCTGAAATTTGGCTAAGTCCACATACTTAGCTTTATTCTTTCGAACTTTTCTGTGACCACTTATTTTCTGAACTATGATGATTGTGACTAAACTAATTATATGACTTTAATTACGAAAAACAGAACCTTACCATATGCAAAGAGAACCCTACCTACAAAGAGTTAGATTCAAAGAAAATTGACAAAGAATTTTTTCAAAGAATATTTGCTCCTATTTAGCTATATATACCTTGTATATTTGCATATAACCTACTGAAACCGTTAGTAATAACACCAGGGGCCTTACGGACAACTGCTATTGCGGCACCAAACTAACGTTAAATCAGCTCAGTTGGAAAATCACGCGAACGTGAACCTTAACGGGCTTAGATACGGTTTGCGATCGCGTGATTTTCCAACTGAGCAGATTTAACGTTAGTTTGGTGCCGCAGTACGCTCCCTTTCATTTTAGTATGTTTTATCTATTGCAACCTTCAACCAAAATAAAATTAACAGGCGGGTCCAGTAGAAGCGCATTTTTGAAGATTACAAAATGAGCGCCGGCGCTCACTTCGCTTCAGTTGGTCTCTAGCCGTAGGAAGTGCGACACGCGTCTGTAGTTACATGATAAGGAAACATCTGACATAATTATGCCTTCGTGTGCTTTCCCGAAGGGTAAATACACAAATAACACCGGTATCTATTTTTTGTAACAAATATACTGTATATTTTTATAATTATGTGTTGAAGTATAAGTCCGACAGTTTTGACTCGTTTTTACTGATCAAGTTCAATTGTTAGGGCCCGTCCATTCATTTTATTTTGGTCGAAGATTGCAAAAAATCTAGCAAAAATTATAATAATTCTACCACCAACTTACATTACCGCCGCCCTCAGGTGCGTTCGTACCGCCCTGTGATCGATCGTGCAGGTGTGGCCGCTCTGATTGGTCGAGAGCTAAGGTGAGACAGGTGTTTCCAGAATTGACCAATAAGAGACGAGCGTTAAGAGCAGGTAGATAAAGCCTTCACGCCTCTTGTAGTGTAAAAGTAAATAAAGGAACTAACAACGGTGATACGGGTTTTAGCGCTGACGTGAAAAATGTGTGTAATAATTTTCCGAAACTTGTGCTTTTTTATCATAATCATTTTATTGGTGATGTTTTTGTGTTGTGTATTTGAAATTTTAAGTGATTTAACTGAGCTGTCAATGAGCGGTTTCCAAAGTATAATTTTAGCATTATTTATCTCTCTCTAGATGGCGTTAGCGACAGTCTTGGTAACAATAAGTTTCAGTTTTCCACTTTTTTTAAACTCTCCATGACGTGACATGACAGACAAATTTCTGTCATTCATTTTTCTACTACACGACTGAATGAAAAGTTTGGTTGGATGGAAATGAATGTACCTACGTAAATATTAGAAAATACCTAACTATTGCAAAATCTGTAATTATTTAATATTTTATTTTTCTTCATAATTTTACATCCTTTTTTTACTATTCTGGCTGAACAAAGTCTCCATATGAGAGAACTATACTGTCAATGACTAATTGGAAATTGCTCATTGTTTACCTATTTAACGAGTTACATAAGTGTAAAGCACTGACATACGTAGTATAAATAAAAAAACCTTTGAAAGTTTTGTTTTAAACTATCACGGTTGTTCACAAAAGGTTTATGATAAATCGGGAGCTCATTCCACAACCTTAGCACGGTAAATAAGTAAATGATCATAAAACTTTACATAAGTGTGTTTTTTTATAACTATTTAAATTATCATCTTACAAGTTTTCATGTTACATTTTTATGATGATATTATCTACACGTGACGGTCCCTGAAACCATAAAATACACACATACATACATAAATAAATATTCAGAAAAAAAAATCACACTGCCACCTGACCCAAAAGTAAGCAAAGCTTGTACGTACCTATTATGGCTGCCAGAGACTGATATACATACATATATTTTTAATTACATACTTAAATATCATCGAGTAACTAACCCCTGGTTTACAATTGCTCGAAGTTAAATAGATATATAACACCTAGTTATAGAACAAACAGAAATGTTCATTATATGAATGTTTTGCCCTAGGTGGGAATCGAACCACGCCCCCTAGCGCAGAAGGCAGATTCACTACCAACTGGGCCACCGGGGCAATCAACGGGCAACATGATGTTGGCCACAAAGCAATGACGATTTATACAGTTATCTATGTGACGCAGTGATGCACCCAGTCGTCCTATGTCAGCTCTCTAACTAAAATACCCTTCTTTTGGCTTTGCGCTGTCTGATAAATTTTTTATTTTATATTGCGTTAATTCACTGACATGATTATAATTTCTTGCTAGTTAGTCAAGTACTTTGCTATTTTTCGTTTCAGAGCAGGAACCATCACCCAATTATAACTAACATAAATCATAATAAATACGTATGTTTTATCACTCCCGTGTCATTTGGCAGCATTTTTATCTCACCTCTTGTTATTACACGGTGTTCCAGGGCGGATATCCGGCGCGTAACGAGCGGTAACGACATGCGGAGTGGCGACGGCTTACCTGTGTCGTTAGCGTAGGGATGTGCTGTCGATAAAGTTAAACATCGAAATATCGATACTTATTTTCATCTATAAAAGTCGACGTCCTTACAACTCTAGCGATTATAAATAAATTTTTTCATTGGTTATGATACTAAGCACACTACTGAAAATACAAAAGCCTTTATTATTCCTTTTATTAGGCGAACATCGGACAAAAAGCGAATTTTCAATATTCAACCCCTAAAGGGGTGAAATGGGGTGATGAGTTTTGTGTTCATTTGATAAAGTTGCAACTTTAATGCACTATTTTTTGTCACGGGATCGATCATACCTCACTAAGTTCTCTGATGTGTTTTGTTATAAATGGTTAAAAAAACAATGTATTCGTTTGTGTTAGACAATTCAAAAGTTCCACGATCGGATTTGAACCGGCGCCAGCGCAACAACGCAACAAACTCATTGCTCTAAACCACTGAGATACGGTCAATTTATAGGCTCCCAATTCTTTAATGGTCTTATTGCAATCAATATAAATGTTTTCCAACTTCTTTTAAGAGTTAGTCTTTCATTTTAATTTGGCACAATTACTCTCACTTCTTCTGCTTGTTGAAAAGTTGTGTTTTTATAAGGTCCTAAATAGAAAATTTAATATAGGGCTGTTTCGGAAATCTGGCTTTTATTATGGGCTTATGAAGAGTATCGTTAAAGTGGTGTGAACTGATGTTAAGCGCGTGTATGCGTATAAAAACTTTTCTTAATATATATATATATATATATATATATAAATAATTACTAGTTGAATCCCGCGTTGTTACGCGAGCTTTTCTAAAAAAAAAATAGTGTGGGTGTACCCTATGTCCGTTTTCATGATGCACACTATCTCCATACCAAATGTTGTAAGGCCCGGCTTAGCCGTTTAGTCCTGAAAAGCGACCAAACATCCAGACAAAGAGACAGAGTTACTTTCGCTTTTATAATATCAGTAAGGATATATATTTACTCACAAATATTTACAATTACGTAGATTTCTTGTGTCTTGCCCAGTACATTTTTACGGGGTTACAAAAAGATTTACACCTGCCTTCATAGCTTTTATACGACATCTCTTAGGCTGAGGTATTTCTGTGTCAATAGCCAACAGTTTAAAAAGCAATTTCTCTATTGCCTCACTAATGTCATCCAACAGTCTACCTACGATAGAACCATCAAATAAGATGCTTTAGACCATTTTTCACCGATTTTATTTCGAACTAGAATCATTACCGGTGTATTTTAAAGACTATCAGCAAGCAAATTAAAGTTTTGACGTCCATTTTGTAAGTCGTATATTTTGTTCAGAATGAACGTTAATTAATCGTAAAATTTGTAGTTGTCTGTCTGTCTCTCAAACTCTCTCTCGGCGAGTTTTTTCAGTGAAAATTCGGACAGGTGTTGTGTTACACCCGTTTGGAATGGTAGGGCGGTGCCAAGACAAACCATCGATAATAATAGTGCGACGTGTCGCATCTCTACTTGAGGCGCCATTGCCAAAACGATGAAGGTATCTTTGACAGCTACCGGAGAGCTCACGCGTGAAGATACTGAAGACTCAAAATAAAATGCGACCACTTAAGAACCTTTTCTCAATGAAATCACGAAAGATATTTTTAAAAATCGAAACAGACTAACAACATTGTTATAGCGATAGAGTTCTTAGTAGATTTCAGTGTTATGTTCGTAGAAATGCACCGAAGTAGTGACGTTTTAGAGTTGGCGTTTTCTTGGCACTGCGTTCGAGGAAACCGCAAGTCGAGCGTGATATTGTCGTTTTTACACGTGTTATAATTGACGGTGAGATTTGTTGTATGTCTGGTAATTAGTCTTGATATTACGAGGCAGGTGGGTCATTTGGAAGAATAATGTTTTTTTTCTCACTCAAAGTCCTAATAAAAACGACCGGCCAAGCTTGATTGATAATGTGTCTTCTGAATAGAAGGCCTCAGGTTCGACCCCCAACCGAGCATTTCAATGATTTAATTTCTGTGTTTAAGTTGTCCATGTTATATCCCTGATATAGATAGTGTAAAAAACATAAAAAAAGATACAAATGCAAAGTTATTTCTCTGATTATATGATTACGGAAGCTAACAGTTTTTACAATTTACTATGGTATATTTTGACATATTTTTGTTTGTATTGGCGTCTGTTATGCTACTGCCAAGACGACGGAGATCGAACTGAACTAAGATGGATCATTGATCCAACTTATGACAGGCCACAGACACGCAAAGTAGGTGAACTTGCGGCATCTTCCCAAGCCAACCAACTCCGAAGTCGAGGAAAAAATCAACTGTTCGATACATTTTGTCGAGTGTCACTAACGGTTTTCTGTAGAACAGTTGTTATTTTTTTCGATATTTTCAGGTTTGGTCCCATAGATGAACAATGATTATAACACGAACAAATAAAAATGTGTTCATAATGCTGAGTACAATGACCTCTTTTCGGCTTAATAAGTACAGTTTATATGCGTAACCCTGTATAATAATAATGTTAACATTTCTACAACTTACGTTTATCTTGTAAAGGTATAAATACGTATTATTTTTAGAAAAGCGAAACGACACTACCCCCGCACGTTAGCTACCGCTTCTCTCAGGGGTGTTGTATTTTTCATCGGTACCCCAATTTTCCGGTAAATTGCTATCCGATAGCCAGTTTACGGGTTCCGTACGGTGGGACCACTTTAAAGCTGAAGGTGGATTTATTTTTAGCTAGAGATTGTAAGCAATATCATGGGTTTAAGTATGTGTCTACAAGTTTATGATCAAATGGTATTAACGATATCTTTTTAAATATAAATTTTATATCAATTTCATCTGTTTAAATATCAATCTCATACTTTTAATGTTTGATTTTTAGATTAGCTTAGGTTATTTCAGGTATGGTTGCGTAGTAAAAATTTACATAATAATGAATATTGAACCCCGTTCGGCTTAGCGTACCTTTTCCTTAAAACCCTGTGTGTGTGGGCAAGCATCAGTTTGTCTGCATTATATCGGATTCCGACGAATTATCAACTAACTACTTACTAATCTGTGACAAATTTCCACAGATTAATAAGTAGGTACACCAATTTCGACGCGATTCGACCCGACTAATGTAGACAAGGATACGACTTACGGGATTTTTAGCAATGATTAGTACCATGAAGAAGTAAAAAATTAAATAGAGTGCGGTGAAAGTAAACAAAAATATTTTTTGCTGATACTTCATTTTGTTAGTTGATAAAGCATCCATGAATGTAGTAAGTCATAACAAATTAATTTTCCCTAAAGAAACACGGTTTTACGACCTACTTCGCTTCAAAAGACTCACCTTCAGAAATAAGAAAAATTGTAAACACAAGACGTTTCTCCGAGGCTCTTTACACTAACTATAATGGCATTCTTCTCATTTCATTGCGAAATTAAAGAGAAAAAGCTAAATAAATCTCTGTTCGAACAGCTGTTGTCTGTAAGCCACATTACCTGAGAAATATCGTTATGAAAAAACTAAGTTGACTGCCAAAAAATGTTTGGCACACGCGACTAAGGTGTTTAGAACGCATTCCCTGAAATAGTGTGCGCTCTATAATATACGTCGACGAAAATATACAGACGAATAACAACCCTGTCACAATAAACATAAGCAGAAACTTTCTTTATTATAACTACTTCATTATCCATACATTTAAAGCGAAAAAGGTTTATGTTAAAGCTATTGCAGTGAACTTCGTTCGTTCCGGCTTAATGACCGTGATCTATGGTAATGATGTATCAAAATTAAAAGTTTCTAACGATTGCGATAACTTGCTTCAATCGTTCGTTCTTTTCGGTCAATTTGTTTTGAATGTTTATGGTGCATTCGACTGGAGAGAGTGCGTCTTGTTTTGATATTTTCTTGCATCATCTCTATTTCTACAAAGTATAAACTAAAGTCGCTCTCCGCGTCTGTCTGTCTGCATATCCGCTAACTCCTCCTAAATCATGCAACGGATTTTGATGCGGTTTTCACCATGGGTTCGATTCAATTAAATTTATTTATTTCCTTAAAGAATCATCATCATCATCATCATTTCAGCCATAGGGCGTCCACTGCTGGACATAGGCCTCCCCCATCGATCTCCAAAAGGGCCGGTTGGAAGCGGCCTGCAGCGTTTCCCTGCGGTATCTTTTAGGTCGTCTGTCCATCTTGTGGGTGGACGTCCTACGCTGCGCTTACCAGTCCTTGGTCCTTAAAGAATATACAATGGATACTTACAAACATTTAATTAATATCTTCCTATGACGAGTTAGTAATTATTAAGCTAACTAGCTTCCACCCGCGGCTTCGCCCGCGTTGTTTGAGGGAAAAATTATGGAGTTTATTGCAAAAACTTTTATTTTAGAATATAGATAACAAACAGAGTTATCTATATTCCTCACAGCTTTGTGAAAGTACCCAAAAAGTTTTACGGTTTTTTTTTTACGAAAGGTTAATGCAATAATTATATACCTACCTATTTGTAAAAACGAATCCTTATTTAACTTGGTCACGCCATAACTTGAGAACGACTATATCGATTTCATTTTTTTTTTTTTAAGTTTTATGAAAGAAAAAATTTGAGTGTACCTACTCGTAGCTTTCTCTATTCTGTTATAATATATTTTATTACCATCGAGATACAATTCCTACAGAGTCACAATCTCTCAGTGAAAACAGTTAAAAAACGTCCGAGCGTCATTGTACATACATTGTATCAATTATATGCTTCACAATGCCACATTTACTCCAATTTAGACGTTATTTCGCTTGCATAGTATTCAATGTTAGTTGTCTGCTTTGTCATCGTAGCTCTGGCATCGCGCGGCGTTGTAGTTGGATCGCAGTTACATTGTAACTAACCAAAAAGTCTGCGCAATTCTTAGCATATGCCGAATTTTGGTTTGGAAATTTTTATTGGCACGATTGAGACTCTATTTGTATTGTATCTTGATGATCTTACACACTTTAAAAATACCGCTAAATGTGATTCACTCTATAGTTGTAGTAACTGCTGGCTTAGATAATCTTACGTGAGTAAATCTCGTATAATACAACGTTACGTGGAAATAGAGGTCTGTTATATAAATCATCATGGACCACTTTTACTATGAAACCAACCCTAAAATCACAAAAACAAAAAAAAAGCTGTTCCATAGAAAACCATTCATTCACACTCGACAAAGTGAATTGGAATAGCTGATCTTTTTCGCGATTTCAGGGTTGGTCCTATAGTAAAAGTTGAACATAATAATTAGTATACCCCCCTTTCGGCTTACTACATCTTTCCACGTTACCCAGTGTAAACAAAATGTACCTGAAAACTTTAAAAAAATAACACTGTATTTTAATAGCTACGAAAATAAAGTGCACAACAGTGCTTTATGTACGGTAAGACGTTTTTTCCAACATTCCGCGCCAATTTTTACGTAGATGCACCTCATTCATCAAAACCCACGTGAATTGAAACATGAGTGCGTCCAATTATAATAACTTCTTTTTATATTGCATCCGTACACTGTGAGACGTGAAATTAATGCTAAGACATTTTTTATTAAACTTTAATATTATTATTGGCGACGAAATATTTAAAAGAAAGCCCGTTGAAAAGAAACATAAAATATTGTTCAAAACATCTATTAGAATAAAACATGTATTCAAATTCAAAATATTTTATTTAGGACAACTAAAAATCTAAAAGACCAAAATGGCGTGTTTCTGGCTCAACGCATAAGCATTGCCATTCAGCGTGGCAATGCCGCCAGCATGCTGGATACGCTACCAACTGGTAGTGGGCTTGACCATTTGAATTGTCTTTAGACCTTCAACGATCAATGGGGAGTCTAACTGTATTTGTATGTAGTTTTAGTATTTTGTTTTTGTTTAGTTAATAAATGCACGAGCCCATTCAAAAAAAAACGATTAATACAAACAAAATTAAAAACGACACATTGTTAGATTAAAAATAAAAAAATGCATACAAAAATGGAATTCTAAACACGACTTATTGCACGAGTAGATAATATTATAATTTATTTGTCCACAGTATAAATTGCAAATTAGATTTATTATACTTTTGAATCAAAAGAATGTAAGAAAATACAATCATGTACTCTACCACAAAGCTCTGTAATTATAACACCAAACACCGTGACTTTTTAATCCAGCAGGTGTGTCAGCGTGACAGTTGACAGCTGTCAGTTGTCAGGTGACAGCGGCGCCGCCGTGACAGATTGGGGCGGCGGCCGCCCGCGGACGCAACACTGCTCTTTTGTTTCCTCGTACCTGTTTTATTTTCTTTTGTTCTTTGGAATTTGGAGGGATCGTAGATGGGCGCGCTGTGATTTTTCCTGTATTTTTATCTCCTTGACGAGATACATTATCTAAGTTTTATCACACGTTTTAGAGATGATCATGACGGTGTACACATTTTAAAATGCCTCCCATTAGCTTAACTTGTAACTATAATATATGTAAACAAATCTAGGAAGACGATTTTAATTGTACCTAGGATAAAATCAATGGTGGACGTGGAAACCGACCTGGTTATCACACATTTTCGTGGTTTTTACCGGCCTATTACGCAAGTTATTCCCATGTAATATAAATAAAATAATACGTCATATACTAATATTTTTTTTTTTCAATTGAAACTCAAGTCTTAACTTTTTACAGAACATTATTATTTGCTTTGACAACCCTCGCGTACGGTTGCACGTAGGTTATTAACATCAAGGTAAGCCAAAGCTGGCCTTCTGTGCCTATTTATTTTGTGGTTTCGCGTATGAAACTAAATCAGATCCCATGACATGCCACTAAAATGAAAATATAATGCGTTTTACATAAATCATACACACATAATAATAATAATGAATACTTGAACTAGGCCCAAGCTAACCACCGGTAGCTTGGGCCCTGCCCCGCTGCCGGCGGCACTCTAGGTTTAGGTTTTTTTTATAATATTTTGTTTTTATATTTTATTGTAAAAAAAACTTAAATTTAAGAATGAAAATAAATATATGTGCATAATAAATACCTTCTTATTTTACATACCTTGAGCTAAAATAAAATTCATCATCAACACAGACAACTAAAGTCCTTTATAATTAAGAAATCAAGGCCTTCCCTAATTTATAATACTGAAAAGCCCACGAAAATCGTCAAAGGGTATAATAATTTTGAGAATGAATGACGTCACTCAATCCTAATCAAACCCCTTGTTTCGTCACTAATGGCCACCTACAAAGTAAAGCCTCTTATTTGCGCCATCTTTGGTTTTCTAACGTGAATTTACGTAAAATGGACATGGCATTTTTTTCTCAAACGTGGTATGTGTATACTATTTTAAGAAGACACTTCGATGAAAATTAAAATTAAGGTTTTGTCTTCTTCTTATCGCCTTGACCGCAAAGTAATAAGCAATGCTATTTTGTTTCCTTCAATATCTTTTTTGTATTATTCAGTATAATCCAGATGATATTGTAGATAGAAGGTGAAACTTTTCAATGGCTGCTAATAAACTTTTCGAATTTAGGCTCATTTGGTTGGTTTAAACGAGCTCCATAAAACATGCATACATACACACACACGAACGCGCGCGCACACACACACACACACACACACACACACACACACACACACATACACACACAAGAACGCGCGCGCGCACACACACACGCACACACACTACACACACACATAGGTGACGATGGTTTAATGAAGGAGCCAGGAGATACACAGTGAGACTCTGTAATAGCGACCAGCAAACCTCTAGACTTTGGGGTCTTTGGTTTATTTTAACGAATCATTAATGCGTGTGTTGCTTTTACTATACCGATTTTAAGTAAACGCAGCCGAAGCCAAAACGCCTCTAATATACAATCCAAACACAATCTAATACCAATAACCATTTGCCTTATACTTGTTATTTTAGTGTTGTTTTTGTGATTTAGAATTTTACAAACCAGCAATGTAAAGCGTACAAGGAATAAGCCAAAGCGTGCGCGCGGAGCAGCGCGGCGCAGGTGATTTGAAACGTAAGCTGATATTTTATTTGCGTACATTTTTTACTTTAGTAAAACAGCATTTTTTTGTGCCCCAGCTCTAACCACTAGTCTATGTTTTCAGAAGCGTTTCCCTTGAGCCCGTTATAACAATGATTACCTACAATGTTATTATAGCTCTTGGAAATTAAAAAAAAAGGTTAATTAACAGATAGAAACTCTTTATTATTGTAATGTTTTTTTTTTTTTTTTTTTTTTTTTTTTTTTTTATATGAATATGCTTGCGCTTGGCCGCCAACTCGCCTGATGTTAAGTGATGATGCGGCCTACGATGGAGCACGCTTGCCTAGAAGAAACCTATTCACTCTCGACTTGAAGACACCCATATTGTAACTATCGGGGAACACCCACACAGGCAGCGAATTCCACAGTTCGCATAATAAATGTGGAATCAAAGCGCTTCGTACGAGTTCTCGGAATATCAACCATAAAGCGGTGTCAATTCTTCGTACCCACTCTGGCAGTCCGATAGAAAAATGGGCAGGAGGGAATCAAATCATGCAGATCTGTAGCACGCTCTCCGAAATGTATCCGATAAAAAACCGATAGACTAGCAACCTTGCGCCGATGCTCAAGACTAAGAAGCTTAGTCTGAACCAAGGATTCATTGCTGATGAGCCTCTTGGCACGTTTCTCAATAGACTCCAACGCCTCAAGCTGGTACTTAGCTGATCCATCCCAAAGGTGAGAGCAGTGCAGTCCATGCACGACAGAACTTGATTTATTATTTTAAGTTTAACTGCTTTAACTTAACTTAACTAAGTAACAGTTTACATTTAACTTAATTAGCAGTTTAATTTAAATAATTTTCAGCCATTCTCAACTTTCCTTGATCATTGTATGTTGTAATACCTGCGCGATGACGAATCTTCCGCAATAACTCATCCACGGCTCGGCTTCATTAGCGGCCATATTGGGAAACCGCTAATTACTCTATAGGACGCTGTTTGTAATCTGACATCAGATTTTATATTTTCTGCTCCTTGTAGCTATATAACAACAAAGACCAGCGTACCCAGCATGCCGCCAGCATGCTGGGTACGCTGCCAACTGGTAGTGGGCTTGAGCATTTGGATTGTCTTTAGACCTTCAACGGTCTATGGGCAGTCTAACTGTATTTGTAGTTTTAGTTTTAGCTTGTATTTTGTTTAGTTAATAAAGGCGCTAGCCCAGTAAAAAAAAAAAAAAAGAAAAAAAAGACCATAATATTATACACAAAATACTGGCATAGTGCTAGTGGTTACTGATAAATCAACCACCAACTCTGTGGAGACAAAACCAACTTTTTTATTTAAAAAAACAATGTAAGGATGCATAGGTAATTATTATTATTATACTAGTAGGCCGCACCTGCTTCGCGCGGGCGAAGCCGGGATATATAGCCTATGTCAACCGGGGATAGTGCAGCATCCCAACAGTGAAAGAATTTTTCAAATCGGTTCAGTAGTTTCGGAGCCTATTCAATGCAAACAAACAATCAAATCTTTCCTCTTTATAATATTAGTATAGATAACTAGCGACCCGCCCGCCCGGCTGTGCACGGGTGTAATTTACGTGCTTAGCTAGAGCGGGTTCCTAGTTATACATATATATATTATTTCACCTTCCGTGAAAATGAATCTAACTGATGGTGAAAACTGAAAATGATCAAAATCCGTTGCGTAGCTTAGGAGTTAGCGGCCATACAGACAGACGCGGAAAGCGACTTCAATTTATACTATGTAGAGATAGAGATAGAGAAGAGATAGAGATAGAGAAGAGATAGAGAAGAAGAGATATCTGGCTGACGCTAGAGGTCAACGAACGACCTCCGCACAGTCGACGCTGCGCGCACGCCCTTATACACGCGCTTATGTACCTACGTGGTTCAATGGTGATGAAGAAGGAGAAGGAGTTCAATGGCGTATGTAAATTCAACAATCCGCACTGGGCCAGTGTGGTGGATATGGCCCAATCACTCTTTCGGGGGTAGAAAAGTCCAGCAGTGGACTGTTAAAAGGCTGATTATGATGATACATATTTATTGAATTAAGAACCTACCTTCTTTTTGAAGTCGGTTAAAAAGATATAATTAAAGAAAATATTTTCCGCAGTTTCTAATATGCCGTCACACAATTTAAGTGTCCATTACCTATGATGTATGGTAAACGATGCGTAGTGTCGTTCCGTTATTAAGGGCCGTATCAAAGAAAACTATAAACTTTGAAGATAATTGGCACTTGTTTTCAAGGCTGGCAGTTACAGCTTGTGTGTGGACACAAGGAATATAATTATAATGAAGTATAGAAGCGACTCTTTATTTTATTTTTGTGTCTTTTTGTCGTATACGGGGTTTAAGGGGAACACTCTCGAAGCCAAAAGAAGGTAATTGTGCTCATCATTATGAACAACTTTTTTTAGTATGGGACCAGCCCTGAAATTGCGAAAAAAATATCAGCTGTTCTATAGAAAAAGGTCATTGACACTCGACAAAATGTATGGAAGAGCTGATTTTTTTGTCGCGATTTCACATAGTAATAGTTGTTCATAATGATGAGTAGGTACAATTACCTTCTTTTGGCTTCGAGAGTGTTCCCCTTACACTCTGTATAGTCTTACACAGTTTTATATAATAGTCTTGCATTTGTCCACATCATGCAAAGACGCGAACTAATAATAAGAAATAACACAATTATTTTTTGCGTCAACTTTAGATGTCACTGAAATTAAACTTTCCACAAATTTTGTGAGTATAGATTCTCTAAACTCTGCTAGGCCACAGGTAAAATCTGTACCTTCTGAGAACAGATTGAGCAACGTCAAAGCCCGTGACTCCAGAGATAATAGATAGATAGATATAAACTCTTTATTGTGTTGATATGTGTAGGATATTTCTAAATGAAAACTTTTTTTTTAATTTTTTTTATGCCATAGATGGCAAACAAGCAGACGGGCTGCCTGATAGAAAGCAGTCACCGTCGCCTATGGATACTTGTAACACCAGAGGCATTACAAATACGTTACCGACCCTTTAGAACTCGATTAACTCGCCTTTTGAAGAATCCCATGTTGTAGCTTCTCGGAAACACCGTAGAAGGTAGCTCATTCCACATTTTGCAGGTACGAGGCAAGAAGGATCGTGTGAAACGCACAGTGTGCGATTTCCACTGATCTATTATGTGTGGATGAGCCTTCAGGCGGTGGCGGCTAGTGCGATGGTTTATCTATGTGTGTTTGACTCTGTGTTTATCGTTAAATCACTCTTTATTTAATTATGTTTAATATTAGCACAAGGTGCAAGAAATGGCCGTGGCCGCTAACGTTCTAAGAAGGAAGCTACAAAAAAATGTTGCCAGCTCCCCAATAACAGTCACAGACAATGTATGCTCATGCCGACACGATCAAGCTAGCTTGATCAAGCTGGATTGATCGAGTCGACCTGAACAATATGAAAAGATAATGAAAGCAAGCAAAAAGTTCTTCCTCAAACAACACGAAGATTTTGAACAGAGGTCAGGCATAGATAAAATTTAACGGTCACTCCACCATTAGCAGTGCTTGTCACTGTATCCGCTCACTTCAAACGTTATTAAATTATAAACTGGTAGGTAACTACCTGCCTTTGATCTGGCGATGGTGGTAAACAGATTGATAATGGCTTAATGGCTAATGGTAGAGTCCTGTTGATACTTATGTTTAGGTAAACATGCCCGTGGCCATGCAATGTTTATCGTTTTCCTTAATTAACTAATGTAAAGTAAAATTACGTAATAGATATAAATATACTAATTAAAAACTTGCAATCAAAAATATTACAAAATTTACTTTATTGGCTACTCAATTCGTAACTTAAAGATACAACTGATTAAGAGCCATATTACAAAATGCAATCGATCAGTTCTAGGTATCTGGATTTGCGGGGATAAAATGAGAAAATAAAACAGTAATTGTCAAGACGAATATAAAACAAGTAGGTAAACACCATTACATAAAATTTTGTTATAAGACGATTTTTTTTTTATTGTCTCATTAATGTTTTTGTTTTAGCTGTAAGAATTTGAAACTTTTTAATAAAATAAACCAAATCCCCCACAAGATGGACAGACGATCTAAAATAGACCGCAGGGAAACGTTGGATGCAGGCCGCTTCCAACCGACCCATTTGGAGATCGATGGGGAGGCCTATGTCCAGCAGCCAGAAGACGTCCACTGCTGAAAATAGGCCTCCTTTTTTAATCTCCACACTGAACGAATGCCTGTCATCTGCATCCGCTGAATGCCCGCAACTCTCACAATGACGTCGGTCTATCTAGTGGGGGAGGCCTACCTACGCTGCGTCTTCCGGTTCGTGGTCTCCATTCAAAAATAAGGTTCTCCATCAGTTATCGATTCTTCGAGCGAGGCCTGCCCATCATAACTTCAACTTGCAAACTTGCATCCATAGAGGATGGTGACTGCTTACCATCAGGCGGCCCGTCTGCTTGTTTGCCACCTATGTCAAAAAAACACAATTATAATAAGTAAGTAAATCAAATATTTTGTAAAACACCGTTTTAAAATATCACGGTTCTTCACTACTGTGTTCACTACAGTTAAGTTTTCTATACTAATATTATAAAGAGGAAAGATTAGATTGTTTGTTTGTTTGTTTGCATTGAATAGGCTCCGAAACTACTGAATCGATTTGAAAAATTCTTTCACTGACGGGTAGCTACACTATCCTCGGGTGTCATAGGCTATAATCTATACCCGTGCGAAGCTGGGGCGGACCGCTAGTGTCTAATAAATTTATTTGTAACTAGCTGACCTGACAGACTGTCTGTCTTAGAACTGTCAAACACGCAAAGTTAAAATTGTAAATCTTATTTTTTACACCTTGGGTTATATTATTGGAGTTTTAGTAAGGATGCCTATTTTTGTTTTGAAAATATAATATAGCCTATAGATGTTACCCGAGGATAGTGTAGCTTCCCAACAGTGAAGAATTTTTCAAATCTTCAGTAGTTTCGGAGCCTATTCAATGCAAACAAACAAACAATCTAATCTTTCCTCTAGGAATAACCTGGACCTGTATAGCAAACGAGGAGAGAAGCACTCTTGCTGCATCCGGAACGCCAACAAGCTGATCGGTATCCCACGCTCCCTCACGAAATCCAGTAAACTGACCCACGTTATGGGCCCGGAGGTATACAACATGTTGCCGGATACCAAAGAAGAATAATGTACCTAGAAACGTTCTTCAATATCAAGAAGTGTGTACAAGACGACCGGCGCTGTCATTCGCAGGGTGACCAGGTTATAAATTTTACGAAACTACCATAGTCAACTAGACAACTAAAAATAATACAAACTTATCACCACAAAAAAATTTCACTCACAGAATCACAGAACCTTTTAACCGACTTCAAAATTAGAAGCAATATAGCCGGATAAAGCTATATCGCCAAATGGCCTAGCCGTGTTCCGACATGTTTTACGGTGACGCCCTTAGGGAAAACGAGTCGGAATAGTTACTTCACTGAAGAGCTTCTTTTCGTTCTTAACATAAAAATGTTATTTCACCCAAAATATACCAAACCTACCAACTTTCGTTAATAAACCAATAAAAATAATGATGTTCAAATTTTATGAATGATAAATTATTATAACACCGGCTTGCACTCACGATTGTGTTTGATGAATGATGTTCATAAAGTAAAAAAAATAATACAAAAACTTATAAAATATTATCACTGGTCACACTGGCTTGACGAGTGTTCTCACAGATTATGTATATTATTAATTAGGCATTCCCTGATATTTCTCGATGTATTCTTGCAGTATCGAAACACGCAAGACATATTTAAGTATATTTGAGCAATATATAACCTAAAACAAGATCAAAACGTATAATAATAAATAATTATGTATATCGTAATGACAGAGAAAAAACAATATAACAGATGAAACAGAAAGGGATGATGCGGTCTAGGGTCTCCGTCAACTCGAAGACCCCAGATTTTGTATCCTCTTTGCCCAGATTTTCTGTGCTCTGGGTCCTGGTGGACACAGAAATATAGAGATAATTGTCTATGGATGTGTCTACCGGTCGCACAGCGGACATGAGAAGACAACCAGACTCACGGAATATCTGATTGAGGCGGCGGTTGCGGCTAAACTAAAGTACCCTACAGCCCAATTTGTGTTTAAAATAAAATCAATAAAGTAATAATAGACTATATTCAAGAAATTCACAGAAATCGGTATTCGTAGGTATTATCGCGAACGGTCTACGGTCGGTCTACCAAAAAAAAAAATTTTTTGCCCAATCCTTTTACCAACCTTCGTTAATAAACCTATAAAAATACTAATGTCCAAAATGTCATAAAAAATTACTAAACATTTCTAAAATTTTATCCCTGGTCACACTGGCTTGCCCCGAGCTCTCAAAGATTAGGAAATTAAGCAGAGATACTTCACTTCCGATACTACGAATTGTGCATATTATTATATGGAACATTAGTTCGCATGGTACACTTATCACTACCAAGGTATCCCAACTGGTAGAGATAAGTGGGAAAAAAATCACTTGGACAAGTTTGTCATTAAATATTTTAATTTCTTTTATTTAACAAACTTAACTTTGTAGTTGGCAAACAGCTGCTCCCATACATACCAACTACAAAAATTAAGTTGGTAATAGCAAAAATCATAGTCTGGACTGAAATTTTTCAGTCAACATCTTCGCGATATATAATTTAACATATTAAATTTGATATAAAATACTTTTCATCCAATAAACAGATGGGTGAAGGTCGGTCTTTACTCGGGGCTTAGACTAAATACTCTGCATATTACTTATTCTGTGATAATTGATGTCAAAGTTGATGTTTATGTCAAGTTGGGTTTCAATCGGAAAATAATATTTGTTATTCTCTTATAATACAAAATTCTTATCTAATTATTAAATAAATCAACTAATAATATTGTGTTACTTGCGACGTGGATTTTTAATTCTTGCTGAGGTACGTATTTTACCGGGTTTCCACTAAATAACTAGCGCTCTACACCTATGCACGCCTAAAAGACAACTGAAGACTGTCAGACTGGGGTGTGGTTACTACGGCTCAGCAACGTTTGCTGAAGTGAGGATTCAGTACATGACGTCTAGTACGTAGTACATATAGGTCGTTGCCGGATACAGTAACAACTGCTCCAAGTGCGAGCTGTTTTAAAAGCAGACTCAAGCGCTGGCTTATCGAGCAAACATTCTATGACTTCAATGAGTTCATAGCCAAATAAAATAATATTATAATAAATAAAATAAGTAATATAATTAATAATAATACATAATGTAAATGTATATAATTTTTTAATACCATTGACGTGTAAATTTATAATTATGAATAAATGACTTTGACTTTGACTTTGACTTTGACTTTATAATATTAGTATAGACGTATCGGGACATCCAGTTATTACCTACTTAAAACAAAAATACCGTTGTCTCAACAGAACGAAATCTCCGTAACCTTAATCCCGCATTATCAAGCGCGCGATCTATGAAATGTGAAAACCGGAAATTGGGTCAGAGCGGGCACTTATCCGCCGGAAGCGGCCGCCCTGGGCGCCGTATTTCCGGTCTGACGTGCGCACACCTCCGAGATTAACATGATTCGCACCACACTCGTTTTTGAGCGATTGTTGGAATACATTTGTTTTTACCCGACATTAGCAAAACCAAAGGAAAAAAAAAGAAAAAAGAAAAAAAAAAAAAAGAAAAAAAAAGAAAAGAAAAGAAAGAGGGGTGCTGCCATAATCCCCACGCTTGGCAGGCGGCTTGGAGATCGCAGTAAGTTCACCGTGTACTAATAGGACGCTGCTGCCCATCCTCCGGTGATTCTGGTCGCAGTTTTAGGACATACCCGGGTCCCCGGCACCCCTCTTTTGGCCTTTGTCCAGCAGTGGACGTTTAGTGGCTGCTGATGTGTAGCAAAACCAAAAGGTAGGTATATATTATGTTTGTATGTTCCCACCTAAAGCCTCAAAGCTTCAAACAGTTATGATAAATACAGGGTTACGCATATAGACTTCTATGCCAATTTTTTTTACTTTGACGATGACGATTATGGTCATATTTTTTTCCATCTTCGACCACACCGTAAAACATACCATAAAAAATCAAATCCCTGATCCTTGACAAATCCATCGTTACTTTACAGGGTTACGCATATTCTGTACTAAGCCGAAAGGAAGTCATTGTGGGTACTCGTAATTATGAACAACTTTTACTATGGGATCAACCCTGAAATCGCAAAAAAACAGGTGTTCCATACATTTTTTTCGAATGTCAATGACCGTTTTCTATTATGAAACAGGACGGTGATTTTTTTTATGATTTAAGGTTGCTCCCAAAAAAAATACGATGATGAGTACGATGATCTCCTTTCGTTTTAGTACAGTCTATATGCATTATGCGTAACCTTGTAAAGAGGTAATGTTAGATCAAATGTACGTAGTTATTTTGTTTGTATGGAATATAATTTTCTAGACGCTTTACAAGGTTACGTCGTCAACTTTTTATGGGAAGTCAAAAAGCGATTACCACAATAGACAGACTAAATAGTAGTATCATTTATTAAAATGTGAAAGTTATTTAGCGAGATTTTTGAACATATAATATACTAGCGGTCCGCCCCAGCTTCGCACGGGTATGGATTATAGCCTATGTGACCCGGGGATAGAGTAGCTTCCCGTCAGTGAGAGAATTTTTCAAATCGGTTCAGTAGTTTCGGAGCCTATTCAATGCAAACAAACAAACAAACAATCAAATCTTTCCTCTTTATAATATTAGTATAGATATAGATTATACAAAAATACAATTTGAAGTCGGTTTAAAACATAAAACAACAACGCCGTAAGAACCTACCTACCTCATTATGCTGAGGTTTCACTTACGTCAATAGCAAACAACAAATAAATCAGCCTTGTTTAAAATTCCTCTGCAACGCCCTCTGGGGGGAGAGGGATATAATGAGGTAACCGCGCCTTAAATCTTGGAACACATCTAGTTTTAATAGCATTTAAATTGGCTTTTTATTTATTTTCTGTTTCGCGGAGGTGTGGTTTGGAGGGTAGTTTGAATATTTAGAATTTACAAGACGTGATTTAGTTCACTGGAAAGATGTCGTAAAGTCGGACTTGCGTGAGCTCAAGTCTCCGACTGGCCAGAGACAGCGCGAGACCAAGTCCGATGGCGTTCTGGGCCAAGGCTTACGGAGTAAGTAGGTAGTAAGTTTTTTTTCACGGACACTGTGGTCCGTGACGTTTATTATACCACAGAATACAGAATACACAAGTAGTTATACATAACTTAACGAATTTACACGAAATAAATAAAATATAATTTTGAGAAAATAAAAGAACCGACTTCATGACCATACCTACATTTACAAACTGAAACTAACAAGTAGAAAATATTGTTTAATATTACGACTGAAATACTTTGTATCCATGGTCATTAAAAATTTAACAAAAAACAACAGGGCCCGGTCGCCATGGAAACACTTATTTGTTTTTTTGAAGTTCTGTTCTAGGAACTGATGCCTTATTATAGATGATTCGGATCGTGATCGCGATCGCGTGCCATCTCACTTACGCACGTGGTGCGAGTAAATAGATGAGAACGGGACGGCATGCAATCTCGATCACGATCAAACTTCTATAATAAGTCCGCAGTTCCACTATGTTTGCTGTTCAGTTGACAGCGTCGCTAGTGGAGAACAAAGTATGAAATTCACCAAGAAATAACTGTATGGCGATAAAATTTATATGGGACTCAGGTATAAATCGAAAAAAAAAAACGATCCTATGAAAAAATCTATGAGAAACAAAATTGTAGGAAATTTAATTTTAAATAACTTTTGTTATAACTATTTTCCGTGTAAAATTGAAAATAAATGAGTTATTCAAAATACAAAAAAATAACCCTTTAAATCAAGATGGCGGATGCAATAACAACTTTGGTCCCTACTTTTTGAATTTAGACTACCAGTGACCCCCCCCCCCCCCAACGAATTCCGAAGGAAAATTGCTGCTTCCAATTTTTGTAAATCTCATCCTGTTTTTAGATAATTCGACTGGGCTATAGGTTTTGTAGAGTGAGATCTCTGGGCTGGAAGAGATATTATGTGGCTTGGTAAATACGTGTAATATCTAAAATTCTAGCCCTTTAAAAATTGGTTAGGATTTTACAAATTACCTGTATGGTCACTCAGAAACGTGAATTATTTGCGATAAAATTTACCGTTTTTTTTGATAAAATCTATATCACTCGCAGAGCGATGGCGGCCAAAAGGTAGCAACGTGCTTCACAATATCAAGTCCCTCGGTTCGAACCAATGACTTATTTAGTAAATTATGTGCAGTAGTTTCGATGCCATCCTCAAAAACGGTATAGGTAAACTTCGTGAGGAAACCACATGCCTTATTATAGATGTCTTATCGTGATTCAGATTGTGATCGAGATCGCGTGCCATCTCACTTAACGTGGTGCGAGTAAGTAGATGCAAACGGGACGGCATGCAATCTCGATCACGATCAAACTTCTATAATAGGGCCGCTGTATGTCTAAGAACCTCTGACATTCGCCAACATGCGCTGGGCCAGGAATGTGAAAGAAAGAAAGAAAGAAAAGAAAGAAAATAAAGTTTATTCGACACCTTTACAAAAAACTTAAATCTAGAGGATACAATCAGTGTCGAATGGGTCCGTCTCGGCATAAATGCTGAAAGTCAAGGACTATCAGCGCCGGTTTTCAGACGAACCCTTGAGTGGACTATCTTCTCTCTCTAAGAGAAGGCGTATGCCCTATCAGTTGGAACATGATAAGCTGTACTGTGTTACTGTATTACGTCTAATATGTAATCAATTCTAGGTATTATATGTAATAGTTATACCTAGGTACATAAAGTAATGTTTGTTACGCCCTCAGATCAAATTTTACGATTGCATACTACGCGTTTGAATGTTTATTTTAATATTGGAATCTTAAACCAAAACACCCTTAAACATGATTTTATGCACCATCAAAGTACCTACTAATCAAGAATGAGGTATAAGTATTACTTTCCGCAATTAACTATTGCTTTAGCTAAAATCATCAAAATGTCACCATTTTAGTGCCTCTAACATCGAGAACTGTACGCGTAAATCATTGTTAATTTTTGGTTAGGATTAATTTCGCATAATTTATATGATCAGTCTAATTTTATAAATGTAAAAGTTTGCAAGTGAAAATATTTATTTGTTGCTACTATAATTATGAATAAAATTTTAATGAATTTGTATTGAATTTTTCTGTAGAGACTAGCTGTTGCCCGCAATTCCGTACACTTAGATTTTCAATTAAACTTTCAACCCTTTACTCCCGTTAATTTAGCCCATTCGCAAAATTCTTTCTTAGCGGATCTCTACATCTTGGAAGAAATCTATCTGCTTTATGTCAGCTTCGTAGGTCAAGTAGTTTTTGAGATTTCGAGATGAGTTAGTAAGTATGGGTGAATGAGTGAATAGTTAGTATTTCGCTTTTATGTACAGGGTTACGCAGGAAGGGTGTACTAAGCCGAAAGAAGTCCGTTATACTCATTATAATGATAAACTTTTACTATGAGATTAACCCTCAAATCGCGAGAAAATATCAGCTGTTCCATTCATTTTGTCGAGTGTTAATGACCGTTTTCTATGATTATATTGTTATCGTTGCTGATCTTTTTTGTCGCGAATTCAAGGTTGGTACCATAGTAAAAGTTGTTTATAATGATGAGTACAATGGAGCCCATTCGGCTAAGTACACCCTTTCCGCGTAACCCTGTGTATAGATAGAAGAAAATATTTTTATTTCATACAATAGAGATATGATCATTTTTATATCCAAAAATTGCAGAGAAAACTGGAAAATTACAGGCAAAGTCGCAGGATGGAGCTAGTGCTTAATACGTTACCTGTTTTATTCATCTGTCTGGGAGTTTGGTGGTAAACGTCGACTCGGGAGTGATGCTTAAGGACACGTGTGGAAACGATACGGGAAGGAGAATAGGGAGGGGAAAGGTGCGTTTGGACTTGTCTGTAAAAAGACTAGAAAGAACAAGACTGCTAATCTAAGATGAATAGTTTATATGTAATGTTTTTTTTTTGCATTTTGCTAATAATTAATTCACATCAAGAAATAACTTGATACCTAAAAAGTGATAAAAAGTTTTTAAACATGCTTGAAATAATTATGAGTGAAGTTAAGATGGTGTTATTTCTACTAATAAAAATAAAATAAAAAACATACTTACAGTCGAATCGATAACCTCCTCCTTTTTGAAGTCGGTTAAAAATATATTAGGTAACATGATGACTCAGGATGTTTACCCTTTTCAGATGTCATACAAAATAATCATTAAAAATTACGTGATTAATCATTGCGGGACTAATGTCAGTGATTCACTCGTCCAGCAAGACTATTGTTGAAAATGTTTGAGTCGCAATTTGATATAATTTATGTAAGTACATGATAAGATTTTCTCGTGTTAAGGTCTAAGCAAAATTCGCTACCGCTGTGAGTAGCGAAAAATACCGCACGCTATTCCGCCTATATATATTTGTATGAAATACCCGAGCAAAATATGCGCAGTATTTTCCTCTACCTACAGCGGTAGTGAATAACGCTCAGATCTGAATAGGCCTTCAACGTGAACTGTAAAGATTGTCTATTAATGTACTTATCTCTCCAGTCTTGTTATTTAGTCGTATGACAAAAACAAGAGTCTTGTTTTTCACCTGCCTACAGAAATCGCTCATGCGTTCTCCCTGTGATCACCATCAGTGTAAAGTATATAAAATATCGACGTGTCCGCAAACCAAACTTATTTTTGGAAGGTAAATTAGTAAGATGAAAGTGCAGATGGGCCATAACTTCAGCACGATATGGCAGAAACGTTTTTATTTTATTGTTTTCTTTAAAAATTTCAGTGGGTTTTGTAATAGTTGAAAACGCTGAAAATCTCTAAAAACTTATACACTCGTTTAATGACTCTGTCGGAGAAACTGTATTTGTACGATGAAATTTATTGGCCAATGATTTGGTCGTAAAATTTCTGTTTATAAAAATTAAAAGTAATGTCCAATGAGCGTCGTATATTCTTCTTTAAAGTAGTTTATTTTAATATTTGAATAATTGATCCGCAAACACAAACGGCTTTATTTTTTAATTTTGAAACGGCTTAATCTGGTTTATTCCGCTTTCAACCGCTTCGTCTTCACAGAGTCACCATGAGCTTAGGCAACAATTTTTTCGAGAAAATTGTGTAGATTCTCTCTGTTTCGCCTCAATCGAGGTTACGAGCGGAAGTGTTACATTTCAAAGGGGCATTCTTGTTACCTGTGCACTAAATATAGCTGCCAACGACCGGATAGTTCTAAACGGGCGGGATGCGATTAGCCACGGACGGCGCGCCAGCTTTGATGTCATGAAGGTGCGCCAAAATGTTTTTGTAACTGATGTCAGAGGTTTGCCATCTGTGTTTGTATGCTCTTTGTTTTTGTGCGGCTGGTTGGTCTATTTTGTTGCTCTTTCGGACTAACTAAACATTTGTTGCAATGTCAAGAAACTAATGACTTATTCAGCACTTAAATAAATTATAATATGCAGTTCTGATGCCATCGCTCAAAAACGGTGAAGGAAAACATCGTAAAGAAACCGGTATGTCCAATAATCTCAAGTTCAAAGACGTATAACATTCACCAACATGCAACAGGCTAGCGTGGTAGGTTATGACCCATTCTCTCTCCAACTCTGAGAAAAGGCCTGTGTCCCAGCAGTAGGGAACTTGAGAGGCTGATAAAGATGAATATCCAGCTTAAACTGGAGGAGGTTATTTTAATCCGTACCGTACATAAGGACACATTTTATTACTTCATGCCACATTTATTGGAATCTGACAAAATTGTCTTAGCTTCTTATAAAAAATTATGAAAGTTATAATGTTTGTAGACGGTGATAAAAAACAGTCTGCGGAGCATTATAAGTCATCATCATCAGCCAGAAGACGTCCACTGCTGAACATAGGCCTCCTCCTTTAACCTCCACACTGAACGACAGCCTGCCTTTTGCATCCACTGGATGCCCGCGATTCTCACAATGTCGTCGGTCCATCTAGTGGGAGGTCTCCCTACGCTGCGTCTTCCGGTTCGTGGTCTCCACTCCAGAACCTTTCTTCCCCATCGGTTATCAGTTCTTCGAGCGATGTGGCCTGCCCATTGCCACTTCAACTTGCAAATTTTAACAGCTATGTCGGTGACTCTGGTTCTTTGGCGAATATCCACGTTTCGGATTTTATCGCGCAAAGAAACTCCGAGCATAGCTCTCTCCATTGCCCGCTGTGTGACTCTGAGTTTTTCCAAAAGGCCAACAGTTAAGGACCACGTCTCAGTACCATATGTCATCACTGGCAACACACACTGGTCAAAGACCTTCGTCTTGAGGCACTGTGGTATCTTGGTGTGGTATTATAAGTAAAGAAATTCAAAGAATTTTTGCGTATTTTGGTATCGGAGCCCAAAACACATTTTGGGTCGCTGCGTCCGCATAAGTAAGGTACAACAGTTATATGATTATTTACGGGATATTTACCGTAGTAAGGTTGTGGAATGAGTTTTCGATCATCCCGAAATATCCCGTAAATAATCATATAACTTTAGCGAACAACCGTGATAGTTTAAAACAGTGTTTTAAGGTACAACAGTCTTGCATCTTGCCAATAGGAGGTCATTATACTCATCATCATTAAAACTGTTACTATGGGGCCAACCCTGAAATCGTTCACAAACATATCAAATGCTCAATTGAAAATTATACCATGCACTTGCAAAGAAATGTTTCGAACAACTGATATATTATACGCGATTTGAGGTTTATCTTGATAATAATGAGAACAAAAATGACCTAGTTTCGACTTCGTGTCCGGGGGTATATTCCATGTAGCCCTGTATACAAATACCTACTACAAAGTTTGTAGGTATAGTACTCCTACATCTCTTTTACAATTCGACAGAACCAATTGACTTTGAAGTAAAAATGACATTATTTTTATTAGGCACATTTTTCAAGAAGCTTGTCTACGTTATTGCCGAAACATGATTTTGCTCTCGCGAAATATCCACCTGTCATATCTAGTGCCAGACCTATATCCACATTACAAAACTAAACCAAACAATCACTAAATTCACAAACCATTGCTGGCTTGCTTCCTTAGTTTTTAATAGATTAGTTTTTCACCTTCATTAGTTTTTTTTTTTAGTTTTTCCGTTTTTTTTTTTAGTGATTCACCTTGAAAAAGGCCGTCTAATGCGGTTGAAACTATAGTCGGAGTAACCGGCTTAATCTTACGTGAGTAATTCCCGTGTAACATAAATAAAATGTGTGAAAACCACGTCAGTTTCAATAATAAGATTAGTTTTTATTAATAAATACACTACTTAGACTATTGTAGCCTAAACTGTTGAATTGCTATAAACCATTGAAGGTCTAAAAACAATCCAAATGCTCAAGCTTATTACCAGTTGGCAATGTACCCAGCATGCTGGCAGCATTACCACGCTGAATGGCAATGCTATAACGCTAGTGACAAAAAAAGTGATCTCTGAAATTTTACAACTCAGTAATGGAAGATTCAAAGTTTTCCTAATAGAAAAAAGAAGAAAAGAAAGAATGAAGGAAAGAAAGAAAGGAGGAAAGAAACAATAAAATAAACCTATTTATTAATAACAGAAACAAAAGATACATAGATATTACGAGTTAAAACTACAACAAAAAGCCTCAAGCCGGTCCCAATTCAACGTAGTGGTGGTTGTAAACAATCAGCGCTGGTCTTCCGTTGGAAACAACAGGTGACGTCAAGCAAGTCAAACAGAAGAATTTGATATAAATACAAACTCGAAAGTAATTTTAAGTGATAAGAAGTAAGTAATGGATACAGAAACATCCAAGATTTCCTCGTATTTCAGTCTTAGTAGTAAGAGCTTGCATTAGTATACATTTTCGCGTGTTTGTCCATCACTACACGACGTTTGGTGTTGTAGGTATTACGTACGGAAATCGTTTGAGGTTACTAGTTTCCACGTACTGCTGTGGTTAATGTGGCGGACAAATTAACCGGTCAAAATCTAAAGGGTAAACTACACCGCGAGCAAAGCTATGCCAAGGTAGCTGTTCCTATAGAGAAGCAGCATCTTTTATATTTTTTCTGGTGCATGAAAACATTGATACGAAATTATGAAGATAAATAATCAACGTTTTACACTCATAGCTCCCTTCTAAGATTCCTTGTGTTAGAGATATCATGGAATAAACACACAGAGTGCTAGCATACATCAGGTGAGCTGGCGGACAAACGCAAGCCTATTAATTCACCACCAGCCAGAAGACGTTCACTGCTGAAGTGCTGAACATATGCCTCCCCCCAATCTTGGCGACCGCTACCGGCCACCGACCTGATTACCCAAATATAACGGCGACGACAGGTATGGATCAGTGGTAACGCGTCTGCCTTAGCAGCTGGAGGTACCGGGTTCGATTCCTGGCCAGGTCTGGGTGTTAGTAGGCCTTGTCTTCCTTTGTGTTTCATGGCATTCCCGAAGCTGTGTGTGAAGAGTATCTTTTATTTATTTTAGCTATAAGCTATTTGCATAGCTTTGCTTGTAGTGTGGCTTGCGCTTAACGGACGGTTATTAATATGATCCGTGGTCAAAGTTTCAAATGAGTAGCATTAATTAGCAGGTTTACGTCGGTCGATTTAGTTCGCTCGGAAGGTGCGAGGAAATGGCGTCGCTGATATACATATAAACATCACACACACTTTTTTTTACTAATCGAGACTTTATTTTAATTAATATAGATACGCTAATAGTGAATATATTAAATATTTTTTATATACGTACATAATTATTATATCTGTTGTGATCACCTTTTACAGGCGTATACAACATTTGCCATCAAAGTGGTTATACATTTACAGGGTGTAAGGGGAACACTCTCGAAGCCAAAAGAACGCTGTGACTTCCGGTTCGTGGTCTCCACTCAAGAACCTTTCTGCCCCATCGGTTAACGGTTCTTCGAGTAGCCTGCCCCTTGCCACTTCAACTTGCAAATTTTAAATAATTTTACTTATTATGCGAACCTTATTTTATTGATTAATAGGCTTGCGTTTGACTACCACCTAGCCTGATTTTAAACGATAATGCGGTCTATAATAGAGCGAGCTCGTCTAGAAGAAACTGATTCACTCGCCCAGATTGTAACTATTGGGGAAGACCCATTCAGGCAGCGCATTTCACAGACTAGCGGAACTAGCTGAATAACGACAAAGTGGCTGGTCAATATGCGTCCTCCTTGTCCTTTTTGGGTGACTAAATACATCTCTATCTAAACCAAAGTTAATCAAAATGCAATAGCACACAGTTCCAAATTGCCAGACTGATTCGTCATCACAGAGCACCTGAAATAATCACAAAGGAGGATGCACAAAGAAATACAAAAGTGAAATGTATCTTCTGTAATGAGTCAGGAAGGTATGCGTACTTTGTTTGCTTGAGACAGGTTTGGAGACTAAAAGGGGCGTATTTTATGCTAACGAGATAGTGACAGATGGTCTTAATTGTGCTCAGATTTAAAGCGTTGTCATGCATTGTGTTGGTTTACGAGTATTTTGGGTGACAGTTACTTACTGACTAGATGAAACAAGAAAGCCAATATAAATACAGCGTTGATAGCTGTTTTATGAGAGCTGTTTTTTTTAATAAATATGATGAGGAGATGGGGGCTGGCATCCAGTGGATGCAAAAGGCTGGCTGTCGTTCAGTGTGGAGGTTAAAGGGGGAGGCCTATGCTCAGCAGTGGACGTATTCTGGCTGATGATGATGAGGAGATGGTAAGTGGTCACCGACCATCGCTGCATCAAAATCAATATCGATAATATCAATATAACAATAATATAGAGTGGACATCGGCTACAGCAAAACTAAAAGCGTTGGTAAAAGTAAAGTGCTGTGGTAAAGTAAAAGTAAAGTCATCATCATTATCATCAGCCAGAAGACGTGCACTGCTTAACATAGACCTCCCCTTTTAACCTCCACACTGAACGAAAGCTTGCCATCTGCATCCACTGGATGCCCGTAACTCTCACAATGTCGTCAGTCCATCTAGTGGGGGAGGCCTACCTACGCTGCGTCGTCCGGTTCGTGGTCTCCACTCAAGAACCTTTCTTTCCCATCAGTTATCGGTTCTTGGAGCGATGTGGCCTGCCCATTGCCACTTTAACTTGCAAATTTTAACAGCTATGTCGGTGACTCTGGTGACCTTCGGAGTAAGGAATTAAAAAAAAAACTTTCCAATTTATTTACCTCTACAGAAAGGCTTCCGGTAAGAGAAGAATTCCCATATGCCGCTGGTATTTTGCCACATACTATATATGGTTTAGGTTTGGTGGCTCAACACTTGTGTCCAACGAATTACACCACGGACCTCTAGTAAGTGCAATGGTCCAAAGTTATTGAAGTTGACCCACAAACCCCATTACAGAATATCTTGGACAAATTTTCCTGTTTTTTTATGCCTTGGCAAATAATTTTAAGGTCCTCATACCCCGATGGTTTAAAAAAAACTTCTACATTCTAGTCACATAAACAGTCAGAACGTTAATAGAAACTTTGAATGTCGAGTCCCGTTATAAAAAAAAAATCTTATCATAAATAAATAAATAAATATCTGGGACATTTTTGCACACACGGTCATCTGACCCCAAACTAAGCAAAGCTTGTAATATGGCTGCCAGAAACTGATATACGTACATATATATTTTTAAATACATACTTAAATAGACATTAACACCCAGACATAGAACAAACACAAATGTTTGTCCTAGATGGGAATCGAACCCACGCCCCCAAGCACAGAAGATAGGTTCACTACCAACTGAGCTACCGGGGCAGTCCAATAACATAACAGTCCATAAACAGTCAGAACGTTAATCGAAACTTTGAATGTCTAGTCCCGTTATACAGTCTTGCTTCAGCAAGTCATAGATATTCAGCCTGGGCCCTGATTCTGTAACTACAAACACGCACGTAACGCGCCGTGTTAAGTTTACCTCTAAAAGTTAATCTTTATTCCTAGGGAATAGAGTCCAAATTTTAAGAGGTTAACTTAACGTGACGCGTTACGTGCGTGTTAAAGTTACGGAATCACGGCCCTGTATTACTTCCGTAAACACCAGGGCGGTGGTACGGGGCGTCCAGGAACTCCTGGCGAAGCCGGTTCTTACACTAACTGAAAACGTGTTGGTTTTTATATTGGGTCGGCGTTATTCATTAAGTAACAGAAAGCAGAGTATTATTTAGTCTTTCATCATCATCATCAGCCAGAAGACGTCCACTGGACTTAGTTAATTAATATTGTACAGAATGAAATGAAATTTAATAACTAATTAATTTAAAATTTATTTGACATTTTATTATTTTACAGATATTATTACTATACAATTTTGACATTTCAATTTATTTTATACAATTTTTTAAGGAAGTAGATTTTATTTTATTTTATTGTGTAAAGTGTAATTGCTGTAAATCTACCAAATTGAAGTCTGGTAGCTTTCCAACACGAGAACTTGACAACACCAATTCTAGTAAATAATTGATTTTATAATTATTAAGTGGGTATGCAAGTTTTTTTTCTTTTTTTTCCTTTCGTTTATATTGACTATGTACTTTTAATGTATAATTTTGACCTTTCGAAAGTGTACTTGTATTTGTACCCAATTGAAATAAAGATACTGATACTGCTGAACATAAGCCTCCCCCTTTAACCTCCACACTGAACGACAACCTGACTTATTGTCTGTCTTTTCTTTAACTAAAGGTATGTCTACATACTATTAGTTAAAGTATTGTCAGGAACGAATGGATGCGACTAGCGAGATACCGGGGAGAGTGGTATAAACAAAGGAAGGCCTACACCCAGCAGTGGGTCACTCAGGGCTGATGATGATGTCTACATGATTCAAGTTCTTTGTTAGATGACTGACCAACAAAGAGGCTATCTGGTAGGTACTGGAGGTATCAGAAATAGGGCTTTACGCTATCGTAATGATTGTAAATAAGTCCAGCGACACACTAACAGCACTGGTGGCTGCGGTACGAGAGTGGCACACCAGCCCGATACATCGCACGTGGAGGGCGTATCACACGCCCATCAATTAATTAATTATTATTTATTTTGTATTTATGCTAAGTTTCAATTTTCTGTAATTTTTGAATTTTATAAATGTATTCTAACGATGTGTAATAATGGATGCAAATCTGGCTAATAAACATTTTTATTTCATTTCATTTCATTACTAAATGATTAAACGTAATCTCGGTTTTATAACACATCTATCTCAAGACTTTTCGTAGAATGATTTACTTTCATATGATTATATAAAACGCCCAGGTTTATATCAGTAAATGTCACAGAAAAGAAAAAATAATTGTTTAAATTAGAACGGCTGTTAATGCATTATTGTAAGAAATTTGTTGTAGCCAGTTGCACCCATATAAACGAAACGTCAGTCATTCGAAATCAGTTAGCAACTGTGGTGCGGAATTCGACGCATCCATCTAAATAAGAATGTTCAATCAAGGTTCACTCATAATGCCTAGTAACAGATTTTCCTTCTAATTTCCGTTCTATTTACTTCTCTTTTTTGTGGTAAATATCCCGTAAATAATCATGTAACAGTAATGAACCACCGTGATAGTTTATAACAGTGTTTTGGAGTGTTTTGATTCTGACTAGGACTGAAGCTAATTCGATATCAAAATTACTTCATGATGATTTCTCGATGAGCTTTTTATTGCGATAAGTTGCCTAGAAACTCAGATATCCAGTCAAAAAATTAAAAAAAATTCGTCGCTGCCAAAGATCGATTTATTCATCTTTATCTCTCTTCTCGGTATGTCTATATAAGTCTCTGCTTTTGACTTGTCAATAAACTGTTAATGTCTTAGTGACATCTCGTTCATAACCATCCATCCAGTCACCGGCCACATCCTGCGACCTGCGTGCATAACTCACACCCTTCCGCTATAATGTGCGTTATGGCTCCTGGTACAATCGGAATGGGCTCTAAACACGCCGCACTGTTCGTTCACTGTTGTGCAACTCATTAATGAGTTGTAATAGTAGGTAACTTTTATAATTGACAGGCCTGGCGTGTGACCACAACTCAACTGATGGTATGTGATGATGTAGTCGAAATTAGTAAAAATTTGCCTAGCCTGGAACGGGAATTGGCTCGCAAGCGAACTTGCTCAAACATACTGTGCTAGCGTTAATTAGCCAGTCGTTAGAAAGTACTCTATCACTATGCTGTGCTTACCTCAAGATGTCTTCTTTAAAGTTCTACTTTGTAACAAAACGGACGTGACGTTGCCTGCAAAACTACGAATGATAGCCAGCCAGCCGCCATGACACACTCCCTCACGCCATGCCACTGCCAAGCTCGCCAAGCCTTTGAAGAGAGTGTATATATAACATGGGCAAAACGAATATCATATCCAATGTGCATGTTATACTCGTGCCGGTAGTCGTTGGGAACGATAATCTCAAAGTTGCTGACCACTTTAAATAACTAAATGCAAACAAGCAAAGAAAAATCGAAGTGCATTAAAATCCAAGATATTGCCACCACACTCACCTACTGTCCAGCAGATGTGCATAGTGGCACCATTGTTTCTATACTCGCTACTGGATCGATCCAATTAAAAACCTACAGAGAAACAGCTAAGAGACGGGAGTGCAAAACTGTAAGGTGCTTCTTCGTAGTCTTTATGAATAGATTGTCATCATCATCAATCGGCCAGAAGACGTCCACTGCTGAACATAGGCCTCCCTTTAAAACGCCATACTTAACGACAGCCTGCCATCTGCATCCACTGGATGCCCGCGACTCTCACGATGTTGTTGTTCCATCTAGTGGGACGCCTACCTACGCTGCGACTTCTGGTTTGTAATCTCCACTCAAGAACCTTTCTTCCCTATCCGTTATCGGTTCTTCGAGCAATATGGCCTACCTATTTCTACAGCAATTTAGTAGATATATGGATAGATAGGTATAAACTCTTTATTGTGCACACCAAAAATACGTTCCAAACAGGCAGATAAACTTACATTAAGTTAGTGCCACAAGTGGCGGCCTTACTTAACTCTTTGATACCACGTGAAAATAAGTATAAACCCCTTTTATTTAAGCTAGAATTTTTGGGATTTAGCGTGATGGTAAGTGCTGCCTTCAGCCAGAAAAGATTAGCGCCATCCATTTAATTTTGGGAGTTCAAAATCCTGCGCAGTAATATTATTTAATTTAATCACAATCGACTTAACAAATGCCCATATGCTGTTTTTTTTTTCGTCTTGTAACAAAACGGACGTGACGTTGCCTGTGAATCTACGAATGACAGCCAGCCAGCCGCCATGACACACCCCCTCACGCCATGCTAATACTGTCAAGCTCGCCATGCCACTGTCAAGCTCGCCATGCCTTTGAGCCTTTGAGGGGAGTGTATATAAGCCAGCCTGCCAGCCAACTATCTCTCTGTCCATTTCGATTGCTGAATAAATGTAGTCGCCACTCTGAGTGTTTTATATGTCATCCCGTTTACAGTCTCAAATGTTCAAAATGTGCAAAAGAGATAGCTCTGGCTGAAGAGTGGGCTTTTAAGGAGACATTTTTCTGTTGATTTCCTACTCTACGACGAAGAGTCGCAGGGGGCCGTTAAATCGGACCACCCGCGAGTTAATAGCCGTTTAATGCAAGCAATTAATGCGAGTAGACAGATGTAATTGGTATCGAATGCGCTTCTCAATTTCCGCGTGTCTTTGTTTGGGGAAGTGGTCAGATGGAGGTTGATGGTTTTGAAGTAAAATAATGCATTGTTTTTTTTCAATTTGGCCCTGAACTATAAATTAATTAGCTTCAAAAATATTGACTATCTATACTAATATTATAAAGAGGAAATATTTGATTGTTTGTTTGTTTGCATTGCATAGGCTCCGAAACTACTAAACCGATTAGAAAAATTATTTCACTGTTGGGAAGCTACACTATTCCCGGGTAACATAGGCTATATTATATTTAAAAAAAAGGGATCCTTACTAAAACTCTAATAATGTAACCCAAGGTGTAAAAATATAAGATTTACAATTTTGACTTTGCGTATTTGACAGTTATAATAAGACAAGACAACGTCTGTCAGGTCAGCTAGTATTAACATAAATTGACCACAATGCTGGCCTATGTTTTGGTCAGAAATTTAGCTTCGCAATCCAGCGAGGCAACGGGCCAGCATTTTAGCACGTTACCTGAATCATCGTTTGAACTATCTATAGGCCTTTTTTAAAGTTTAGTGTTTAGTATATATTAAATATATAGTATAGGTTGGTGTTGAATGTTGTTGTTCAATATTAATCCTTGATTGTAAATATTAAATACATTAGCTTCTTTTTATGTTGAGTTTCTTGATCGGCCTAAAATTTTACAGTGTAAATTGGAACAGTGGTACTAAACTGAAAGAAGGTCATTGGATGAAAAACTTTTTTATTTTTATTACAGGATCAATACTGAAATCTCTGAATTACCTGTCACAGTTCAATCTTTCATCCAACTCCAGAAACAATGTAGCAGAAACGTTACAATGCACATAACATCTGTTAGCATATCGTAAACTGAGATTGGTAGGTACCGAGATATATACTCAGATGTAAACCCGTTACCTCTACGTGCTAGTCCTGTGCCAAAGATGCCTGTCGCGTCATATTCCTATTGATTTATGTTTGTCTCTGTATGAATGTTTGGAGAAATGTAAATGAAAAACCCGGGTACGTCCTAAAACTGCGACCAGAACCACTAGAGCATGGGCAGCAGCATCCTCCTACTTGAATGGTGGAACCTCCTGCGATCCCCAAGCCGCCTGCCAAGCGTGGGGATTATGGCAAACCCCCCCTTAGGGGGAGGCCTACATCATCAGCCAGCAGTGGACGTCTTCTGGCTGATGATGATGATGATGAAATGAAAAACTGCATTGGAGTGGTCACTTGTACAGATTTATATTATTTTCGACTTCATTCGACGCGATTTTTCTTTCTTCTAGTATAAATAAAATAATAAATATTCGGGACATTTTTGCACACACGGTCATCTGTCCCTAAACTAAGCAAAGCTTGTGATATGGCTGCCAGAGACTGATATACATACATATATATTTTTAAATACATACTTTAATAGATATTAACAACCAGATATAGAACAAACACAAATGTTCATCACACAAATGTTTGTCCTAGATGGGAATCGAACCCACGCCCCCAAGCACAGAAGATAGGTTCACTACCAACTGTACCATTACATATACATATAACACATATTACACACATACATTTACATTTACATATATTAGCTGAGTCCCAGGCTTTCAGGTCTAAATATCACACAAATTGGAAATAAAGAACACAAATTGGCACACTGAGTATATAGGACGTGATCCAGTTTGTATGAGCACATAGTTTTTTTTTTACCAATATCTTTTAGTATGTAACACACCTTTATGTTACACCCTGTTTGTTATCTTATTAAAAAAAAAAAAACAACAATAGAAGTTGGGAAATTGTAGAAAATTACAGAGTTGACTTTTCTACTTATTTCAATAAGCAGAGGAAAGGAAGCGGCAGCGGGCGATTTCCAATAAAACCTGTAAGCTCGTGCTGTTGGTCGGGGAAGGAAAACGGAAAATTTTAATAAATTTCCAGAAAAACTCTTTTTATCACTAAATCATGTAGGTACTCTACATGATTTAGTGATAAACAGAGAGTAATACAACTTTAACGTTTTATTGTTGATATTCCTAAAACCCGTACGAAGCGCTTTGATTCCTCTATTATTGTACGAACTGTTAGTCTGTGAAATGCGCTTCCTCCCTATTCCCCGATAGTTACAATCTGGGTGTCTTCAAATCACGAGTGAATCGGTTTCTTCTAGGCAAGCGTGCTCCATCGTATAGACCGCATCATCGCTTAACATCAGGCAAGTTGGCGGTCACGATAGCCTAGGTTATTAATAAAATAAAAATTACTTTTTTGTCAACCAGCGCTTTCCGTGAAAATGGTCCATGTAACTAAGATAACCATTGTATGAATAACTACGCCAAAATATCGGAAAATCCATCCAAAACTTACCCTACGCTACATATTCCGTTAATTATTGTTTCCTGTTATACTAATAATATAACTGGTGTCAATTATGTAGCTTTTTTTATTATAGGTAGGCTTGCGCTTAGCCGCCAACTCGCCCGATGTCAAGCGATGATGCGGCCCACGAAGCTTAAATTAAATTTAACCCATTTAAAATAATTACCCAAGATTCATTTCGAACAAATGTAATTATGGAGAATTTGTGCTTTCGGATAAACTAGGAAACTAGATAAAATAGAAACATAATTATTATTAGAGTTGAAAACGTTTAAACAGAAAACAAGAGACATGATAAAAATAAATAAGTATAGAAAATTTTGATACCGATTTGGGTAATTAGAATTCATTGGTTAGATGATATCCATGGTTTGACTAAAGCCAAAACAATTTTTTTATGAAAAAAGTCATTGGTTTCACTACTTTACGTTTTCTCTGGTTTTACTGTGACGGAAATACGAACGTTCTGTCGCTTATCGTTATTAAATTTTCTCTTCCCTATTTCGCATTTTTTGTGCATTTCTTTTTCAATTATAAAAAATAAAATAAGTAATCTAGTTCTATCAACTCCTACTATGTCCATCTTGGCGGAGCATAACCGGGCATAGGTCATCAAATTTTCTGTTCAAATGTTTATGGAAAACAAAGATCAAAATCATAAATAATAATTTTTAGAAAAAAAAGAACCGACTTCATATGACTATACATACCTACAAACCTACATTTACAAATATTGTTTAATATTACGACTGAAATACTTTGTATCCATGGTCTTGAAAAATTTAGCGAAAAACAACAGGGCCCGGTCGCCATGGAGACACTTTGTTTTTTTGAAGTTCTGTTGTACGAACAGTTCCTCTATGTTTGCAGTTGACAGCGTCGCTAGTGGAGAACAAAGTATGAAATTCACCAAGTAATAACAGTAGTTCCAACTTTGCCCACTTTAACAGCTAAGTTGGTGGCACTGTGCAATGTACATTGAATCCGTTGCTTATCGTCATGTTTTGTAGATTTTTCAAAAAGCGCTGAATCAATGTCGATAAAAAAATTATAGGACCACCTATGAGATAAGACCTACCAACCAATAAAAGAATCATCAAAAAACATTCTAAATTGGCGGAGTAATCGCGTAACAAACATACATAAAAAAACATACAGTCGAATCGATAACCGCCTCTTTTTGGAAGTCGGTTAAAATTGCAAAAACGCAATAAAAGTAAAAGGCCACAAACACCACTGGGACTGTGCTATGGATTTTACGAGCAGTGAGAAAACAAACCAAGAAGAAAGGATCAAATCAAAAGAAAGAGCAGCATTTTTTTAACAAACTCTAGAATCATAAACACGTACTAGACTTTACATGCGTCTTCATAAAATTATCCAAAGTCTTTATAGCGATACCACAGGTACGCTCGTATTTGAAGTTAGGCGTAATTTCGATTTACGATGTTCACTAACCAGTTAACATGAATTTAGTTTATATACTTTACAAGCTGTGTCTTGCGGATTCACTCGCTATCTTACAGTAACTTATTTGAGAATAAAATAAATTAAATGCGAAAACATTTGTGTTACAACTGACGGTACTAGTGTGTATTACTATTAGAATGAATGTGTATGGTAGAAGTAAAATAATTTCATACATCCCATTTTTTTTTTTTTTTTTTATAATATATAGGCTTGCGCTTGGCCGCCATCTCGCCTGATGTTAAGCGACGATGCGGTCTTCGAAACCGATTCACTCTCGACTTGAATACACCCAGATTGTAACTAACGGGGAAAACCCATTCAGGCAGCGAATTCCACAGACTAGCAGTTCGCACAATAAATGTGGGATCATAGCGCTTCGTACGGGTTCTCGGAATATCAACCATAAAACGATGTCGATTTTTGTGCCCGCCCTGGCGGTCCGATAGAAAAAAGAGCAGGAAGGAATTAAATCATGCAGATCTGATGCACACTCTCCGAAATGTATCCGATAAAAACCGATAGACTAGATATATATATATATATCCCATGTTATATTTCACACCCCGTCTTCTGCGTCTTTTATAAATCCTTTCCATCCTAAGGTTGCCTGGAAGTGATCGCTTTTAGCAATAAGGCCGCCAGTAGTTACACTAGTTTTTAAGAGTTTTTAGTTCTCTGTATCAAATTTAATGGTGTGAACAATAAAGAAATTATCAATCATTCAATCAAAACTTCGAAACTGCTTCACTAAATCATATGAACATTGGTATAGTTATAAAATAGTTAAAATAGTTTATTATCCAGATTTGCATCTAAAACTTATTCAAATAATAATTATATTAATTAATTGATTGATCAAAATTTAAATTTAATGTTGAAAATTAAGATTACGCGTGTGATACGCTCTCCAGGTGTGATGTATAGGGCTGAAGTATTTTTTTTTTGTTCCACTTGTACCTATTTCCCTCAACACAAATCGGAGCTCATTCCACAACCTTACCACGGTAAATATCCCGTAAATAATCATATAACTTTATGATAATGATGATTGAATTTGACCAATAAACCGTCAAACACACAGTCATGACGATGTTGATGAGAATTAAGGTAGGTATATAATATAGCTTAGTCGGTAGGTGTGATATCAAAGTCTATTGATGATATAATAAGGATTCTAAACAAAATTACCTGTGAATTATAGGCTGTGGTGGACTACAGCTCTGGCTTTGGATGCTGTGACCACGCGTTAGGTTCTTTATTATGCGTTGTTTCAGTTATAATTTCAATCTCATTGGATTTTTTTATTAACCTATACTGTCCCACTCCTGGGCAAAGGTCTCCCCATCTTTATTATTGAAACTGACGTGGTTTTCACACATTTTATTTATATTACACGGGAATTACTCACGTAAGATAAAGCCGGTTACTCCGACTATAGTTTCAACCGCGTTAGACAGCCTTTTTCAAGGTGAATGCACCCACCCCCGCACCCGACAAGCAGCCGGTGTCATCACGTGCGCGCCGCGCGGCGGTCCGTAGTGCAAAGCGAGACGCAGCCGCGCGCGCGCATTCACCTTGGAAAAGGCCGTCTAACGCGGTTGAAACTATAGTCGGAGTAACCGGCTTTATCTTACGTGAGTAATTCCCGTGTAATATAAATAAAATGTCTCCCCATCTCTTTCCAGACTTGACCCGCCAGACTTAACCACTGTAACTAGAACGTGGATAGCTCATTGCGCCAGTATTTCTCGGCCTGCCTTGGCTCCTTCGTCCGTTTTCAGGCACGCACTGTGTGCTTCTCTGGGCCCATCTATCAGGGTGCATCCTGGATACGTGTCCCGCCCAACCCCACTTTAATTTGGCAGCTTTGGTACCAACATCAGCGATTCCAGGAATTGAGCGCAGCGTCGCGTTTCGGGCTCGGTCTGTCCTTTAATTCTTAGGAGCTTTTAATTTATATTTAAAGTATTGAGTGCTCGCTTGCTTGCAGATGGCTGCCATCAAAAGATTGAAAATGTTGCGTCTGATTATTTTGTCATCATCATCAGCTAGAAGACGTCTACATAAGCCTTCCCATTAGAACTCTACGATTGACTACCTGCCTTCTTCATCGGGTGATAACGGGGCATCAGCCGGTGATTCTTCCCACTTCCTGCTCCACTGTTTCCTGAGCAGTGGGAATAATTTATGGTAACTATCTATAATAAAAAAAAAAAAAACTGATAATGATGGCGATGAGATAACGTCGCTACCGGTTGGTTGCCCGTGATTTTTTTGCGTGCACGAGAAAAAAACAAAAACCAATAAATTGTAGGACAATGAACGAACAGCAAGAACAATTTAAAAAAAAGTTTATTTTAATTTTTATTAAGTACTACAAAATAATTCATTCTGAACATAACGATTTTTGCCAAATGTTCGCGATAATCAAATATCGTGGTCACCGTCTCGTGTTGGCAGGTTAACTGGCTGCTCGCCAGGCGTGCTATTTGCTTATAATTTGGAATCAATACGAGTGCACGTGGGGTGCGATACCGGCATTCCGGGGAATTCACTTTATTGCACGAATATTGTTGAAATAAACATAATAAATAGAGAATCAGTCAACTACTTTGTTACTAAGAATTGTGTTTTAGTCAGTGCGACTTTTTTCTTCCTTAATTTAAGTGGTAAGCTTTCAGAGAAACTTTTGAACTGAAAATAATGTTTCTATTGCATCAAAGCCAAATGACGCCATCTGTGATTTAGTAATGGAGCCGATAGACTTGACTTGACTTGTCAAAATCAATTTGTGAGACTAGTTATCGCCATGAAGACATTTTTTTTATTTTTTTTTTAGTTATTATTTTTGCATTTATATTTTGTTTGACAAAACTATTGCGACGATATAGCACACCGTGCGGACTATATATGCGATGAATACGTGTCAGCCGATGCCGCAAAGCATCTTATGGCTAAGCCTTTAGGTACTTGGGATCCTAGTTATAATGTATTTTAATATTGTTTTAAACAACTTTGTCTGTCTACAATCTACATACATTGTTCATACGTAAGCTACAAGTTAGTAGTAAAATACTAATACAATATCTAAATTTTTATTTCCTCAAGCAAGAAAACTCTGTTCGTTGCAAACTCCACTCAAAATATTTAAAGTTTTCGAAGCCGTTGATTTATAATCCCGAAATAATGTTCTGTGTGGAAAAACAAAACATTCCCGCCCGCCCAAAGCCCGCTACAAAACATATTTCGCCCAGCTCCACTTCTAGTAACAAATGTATTGTTAATCGCGCGTTTCGCTCGAGACAGGTGCCAACGTGCGTAAATAGAACGACACAATGTAGGTAGAACTGACTCTGCGGTTCACGGGAACTACAGGCTCCGCTAACTGGAACCGTGGTTTTTGTACTATAAGGTTATTTTTTTTATATAGAATAGGTCTACGTTTGACCACCAACTCATCTGATGGTAAGCGACAGTCAAATCAAATCAAATTATTTATTTGTCAGAACATGGTCGTTACACATACATATAAAGTAGCATACATGGTCGTAAGAATGGAGACGTAATTATCTCATGTCTTTGCCATGTACGGCGTACAAACGTAAATTTTGTATTAAAAAAATACTAGATCGTTTTTGTTAAAGTTTAAAAAAACTGTGTTGGAATATTGTTATAATCATATGTTGGTTTAGTTGTATACCATAATTAACAAAAGAAACATGTTTATTGCTACGTATATTACTTTTTTTTTATTTAATTTTTCCTAGTACCTAGTCTTGATCTTATGTTAATTATATAGTCTACAAAAGAACGTTCCCTTTAGGGTATACAGTCATAAGATCTTTGAGTCGACATTACATATCAAAACATTTTTATCACTGAATTCTAAAGTTTCATAGTAGCATTTTTGTGCTAATTTAAGTTGATTTTTGAACATTCCAATGCATAAGTCTCTGATAGTTTTTACAGTATGGTCGAGGATAGAACACGTTGTTCTAGAAGAAAAGTCTTCACTCTAGCCTTGAAGATGCCTAGATTGTAGTTCTCAGGAAACAAGCAGGACGGAAATGAGTTTCATTCTTTGGTAGTACATACCATAAATGACAACCTAAAGATGTATAATTATGTCAACAGTCACTTATCAGGAAAAAAAATTCTTCTTCTAATTTTATATCTTGATTGCAAAAAATACTTTCCTATTTTATTGTGATCGTTAAACCATTTATAAAATATAGTGCTGCTTAGTTTTTATTTTATTTTTGTGTAAAGGACACAATGTCTATGCCTATGAGTATTTATGCCGGCAATAAAAACGCTTTCTTTATTAACGCATTAGACAAAAAAATTAATTACTACTCACCTATGTGGTGTGTGTAGTGACTATGTAGTAGCTTTACCTATTCTGTGGATGCAGGTAAAAAACCACTAAACCAAATTGAGTAAACACAAACTCTGTTTATTTTAAAATCTGTGTCGCCAGATTAATTACTATGCCTCCAATTTTGCGGGCTGTCAAACAAACTAACAACTCAAAAGAGTTCACCTACACGTTGTTGATTAAAAACCAAACCGACAATTTTCATCTTCCACCCCACACATTGCTATTTTAGTTCACCACTAATTAACTACCTACACGCAAAACTGGCGATGTATTTTGAACACAGAATTTCTAAAGTCGTAAACGCGATCTGATTAAAATAGAACGATCTTTTGACTATGTAGCGTGAACATTACTATTTTTATTCGCCAATGTCAAACGTTCAACTACAAACACCAGCAATGAATGTTTCGTATAGCTGTTTGAGGAAAATGTCACGTTTTTTTTCATATGACTTAGGGCCGATTTTTAAATCGCCCGATAAACGGTCAGATAACAAATCAATAAATTTTTCTGTCCATTTGACGATCGAATAAAAGCTTTTGATTTTTCCATGGTCTGTTACCGATAGCTTTATGTGTTTTTTTTTACTACCTGCACACTAATCCCGTGTGAAAGAGACCCAGTTTCGCAAAGTTGCAGATGTTAGAGAGACAGCAGCGATTTTCAACTGTTTGACGTAGATTTTGACGCGTAAAAATTATCATAAAAAGATAAATTTTGGAGCCAACGCGGAAAAAAACATTTTGACACGTTGACTAAAAGAAAGACAAAAACACCGCTGAATCAAAATGTCAATATACAAACGTCAAAAACTTCATTTATCAATCAAATGCCAATAAATAAACGTCAAAAACTTAATTTATTTCACGGATAAGCTGATAACTGAGGTATGAAGAGACAGTTAACTCAGTTAGGAACAGGTTTTACTCCGCAGATAATCTCTGACTATAAAAAAATTCGAAATCATGCTATCAATCGAATAAATTATATCCTAAGGATTGAAAATCGACTCTTAGAGAGCATGTTCGTTGAGACGTATATTACGCGTTCTATTTTAGTTTTTCGTATCACGGAACGGAAATGATTGGGTTGTGAATGGAAACTATGAATACCTGTGTCGGGTTCATTGTATTTTCTATAGTCTAATAATTCAGGTAATAGTCAAATAATAATATTGTTCCGTAGGGAAGTCCAACTTAGGCAAAGAAGTCGCACGAAGAATCCAACTCGGATGGGCAGCGTTCGGGAAATTGCGTGACATCTTCTCGTCTATGATACCACAGTGCCTAAAGACAGGGGTTTTTGACCAGTGTGTGTTGCCAGCGATGACATTTGATACTGAGACGTGGTCAATAACTGATGGCTTTCTTTGAGAGTGGAGGTTAAAGGGGGAGGCCTATGTTCAGCAGTGGACGTCTTCTGGCTGATGATGATAATGAATAATTCAGGACCATAAAACATAGCAACTTATTGTTGATAATTAAAATGGAGGTGGGTAAATCAACGCAAAAGTTTTTGATATTCATAACACAGAAAATCGACCGACTTTCTAACATAATGCATCTGAAATCTCGCACAAAAACATCAATTTTAAATTTTTGTGTGACCAGAATGCTAGCGTGTTTCTGGTTCAACGCATAAGTATTGCCATTCAGCGTGGTAATGCCGCCAGAATGCTGGGTACGCTGCCAACTGGTAGTGGATTTGAGCATTTGGATTGTCTTTAGACCTTCAACGGTCTATTGGCGTCTAACTGTTTTTGTATAATATGCTTGTTTAGGTATTTATTGTTATTTAGTATAACCCCCGATGCAAAAAGAGGGATGTTATAAGTTTATCGTGTGTATCTGTGTATAATATGTGTGTCTGTGTATCTTTGTGGGTATATCTGTGTCTGTCTGTGGCTTCGTAGCTCCCAAACAGCTGAATCATTTTTGATAAAAGTAGTCTTCTTTATTTTAAAGATGTCTTGATTGAGTGTCCAACTCTGATTCAAGAAAATGTGTTCGGCCGTTTGAATACTATCAGCTTTTATCGGGGATTAAAAGAAAAACAGCTTTTATGTCATAGCAACACGGTTGCCTGGAAGTGATCGCTTTAAGCGATAAGGCCACTTATCAAAAGCCTGGATAATATTTTTTATTGTAATATTACTGCGCAGCGTAGGACGCCCACCCACAAGATGGACAGACGACCTAAATAGACCGCAGGAAAACGCTGGATGCAGGCCACTTGAAACCGGCCCTTTTGGAGATCGATGGGGGAGGCCTAAACCAGCAGTGGACGTCCAATTATGATGATGATGATGATTGTAATATCTCTACATAGTATAAATTGAAGTCGCTTTCCGCGTCTGTCTGTCTGTCTGTATGGCCGCTAACTCCTCCGAAACCACGCAACGGATTTTGATGCGGTTTTCACCATCAGTTAGATACATTTTCAAGGAAGGTTTATATACATAAATAACTAGCGACCTGCCCCGGCTTCGCACGTAAATTACACCCGTGCGAAGCGCGGCGAAGCGAAGGGCGGGTCGCTAGTAATATAATATGTTATTCTTGTTTTCGTGGTATTTTAATAAAGAGTAATCTTATCTTATCTTATCTTTTACTTGTGTTTAGAACGTTCAACTGTGTGGGTAACTAGTTTTGCTACTTTTAGAAACAGAAACCATCTCAGTTCAAGTTGGAGAGCTCATTCCACCTGTATAGAACAGTGACAGACAGACAAGATCTCGTTTAGATGTCGACTGGCGGCGACAACCGCACGATTGGCTATTACCGTCCGAGGTAGCTCAAGAGATTGGATAGCCACGATATCTTTTTAAAAAGTATCTGGTTTGTTCATTTTGAAGATACTCGTAGCTACTTCTTTCTTTATATAGTCTAAAACCAGACAACGGTATTTTTAGGTAATCACGAAATGCAAAACGAAAACTTGAACAATACCTAAATGATACAAGTAGTTTAAATTAACATATATTTTTTTACCGATTGCAAAAAGGTATCGTTCAGCTTTTTTTATGTACACTGGTTACACCGTCTTTTGAGAACCAATTTACTTGTAATTCCCACAAAAATTTCATTAACTTTGCTCGTCACGAAATCTCGAAAACTACTTGACATACGAAGATGAAATTTTGCAGGTACATCTTAGAATCCGCGAAGAGATTTTGAGATAAGTCGAATTAGGAAGAGCAAAAGGGGTTTGAAAGTTTATATGAAATCTTAACGCGCCTAGGTACTTATTTTTACAAGATTTTATTTAACTTGCCCTGTTAGTAAGTATGTGTGGGACAAATCTTGAAGCTGCATTATTAAAGATCAGTTATTCCCAACTGATTGAGCTGAAATTTGGCATACACGTTTAGTTTGGATGACAATGCATGGAAGCTAAATGACGTCATTCTAAATCCAATATGGCGGACCTGTAATTTTTTTATACAGTCCTTTGATATGGCCATACCTGTAACCAATGAGGGTCATTTACCTATTACCATACCCAATTAGGGTCATTATGTGATACCTACCTCATAAATATGTTAACTAACCTAACATCTGTATGTGAATTTCATAATAATGCAATAAATTATTAAGTATAGGAATCAAATGAAAGGGTTTGCTGAGAAGAATACGAAAACAATCGTAAAAGCTTGTCATTTATTTTTTACATAATTATATTTAATTGGTGAGACAACGAATCGTCCAAATCTCTATCCATTATATAATATTGTCAGATATGGGTAAGAAGAAGTATCCGTTAAAAGAATACAAGTACACATACCTACTATTTATGTAGACAGGTAGATTGTAAATGGTGCCGCGACGTTACCCACATACCTACCGCGTCCAAATATAGAGTTCTAATTTAACTCCTGAATAGGTGTGCCGAGGTGCCCCGCGCTCTTTGTTCCGAGTTTAGTGGAGTTTGTATGTTTTGCTTAGTAGGTTCGTTTTTTATCGCCCACAAAACTATTGTCGAAATAACCAATGTGTATTTATTCTCTTGCAGTTTTTTATTACCCGACTGCGCAAGAAGGAGAGTTATGTTTTTCGAGTGTATGTACCTATGCATGTATGAGTTTTTTTTTAAATATATCCCTTTTTTTATAATTAGTTGGCTTGCGTTTGACCACCATCACGTCTGATGTTAAACTATGATGCGGTCTACGTTGGAGCACGCTTGCCTAGAAGAAACCGATTCACTCGTGATTGGAAGATACCCAGATTGTAACCATCGGGGAACACCCATTCAGGCAGCGCATTCCACAGACTAGTAGTTCGCACAATAAATGTGGAATCAAAGCGCTTCGTACGGATTTTCGGAATATTAACCATGTAGCAGTGACAATTTTTCGTGCCCGTTCTGGCAGTCCGATAGAAAAATCCACATGCATCGCTTTCCATGCACATTTCACCAATCTTTTTTAACATAACCGTGTTCAAGTGTCCAATAAACATAATCCTACCCATTCAAACGTCTCTAAACAAGCTGGTATGCGATAAATCTAAACAATAACAAGTAAAATGTACAGCACTAGTCATTTCATTTGACACGGATTCTAAAATTAAATTTATTACCCAGTTAAAAGTCCGAATGTCCGAAATGCTGTACACCTTTTGAACACCTGGCGGGGACGTAAACCTGGGATGTAAAGCTAGTTTAAACATTAGGCCTAGAGCACATGAGTGTGAAACTTGCAAATTAGCATGCAAGGAATCTTTTGTTACTATTCTTTATAATAGCAACATACTAAGTACATCTAACTACTACAATAATTTATAAAAACCCTGTAAATTTGCTAATCTTAAAATTTTATTTAAAAAAAAGCATACACAATATAATACATCGGCTGGAAAGTAGAGGCGGCAGCGTCACGTTGTACAATGTACAAGCAGCCGTGGAAAAAGCTACTTTTAACCAACTTCAGAACGGTTTTCAACCCTTCTTCTTGAAGGGTTTTGGGTGTTGTTTTTTTTTATTATGTAGAAAAATTTCAGAAGTTGTCCCACAAAAATTCATTGACTTTGGCAAAGTGGTATTTAACCAGCTTCAATAATAATTATGAATAATTTTGTTCTAGCACCCATTGATTTGATAATATCAGTAATTTTGTTCGAGTGCTTAGGTAAGTAGGTGCTATTATTATAATAATTGTGGTGAACAACCGTGATAGTTTGTCACCAGTGAGCTACATAACTGTAGTGCAAAAATTCCTTTCAACAATTTAGCATGCATCCCACAAATCTATATTTCTTATGATAGGTGTAATTCGTTTTTGTACGGTACTACCTTATTTACTTACTTATGTTGTGCGACCCACAATGTGTCTTGGCCTCCGATACTAAAAGACGCTATTCTTCTCTATCTTGCGCAATCTCACGCCAGTCATGGACGTCCACTTTCTGTAGATCTTTTCCCATCTTTCCATCTATACTTGGGACGGCCCACAGGACTTCGGCCTTCAGGCAGTCCCAAATAAGCTCTTTTTACGGCGCGATCCTCTCCCATTCTCTCGAGATGTCCGAGCCAGCGGAGTCTATGGGATTTAATTTCACCAATGATGTTGGGCTCCGCTACCAGCTCTTCGATTTCTTGGTTTTTTCGGATCCTCCAACTACCGTCTCCCCACTTCACCGGCCCTAGAAAAAGAAAAAAAAACTAGTACGGTACGACCTAATTGAAATAAATAAATACCATGCCATTTTCGTGTGATTGTCATATGTTTGTTACCGTAACTTCATGGCATGCAAAATTACCTAAGTCTTTGGCATGTACAATAGTGTACTCTTGCCTTATAATAAACACGCTAGATCATGTAAACAGCGAGAATGGTTGTCTTTAATTGCGTCTGTGTAAATAAATCTAGGAAAATTGCTCACATTATGATGGTTCCAGCGTGTCAATGTTGGTAATAAGAGTTTTATGACTTTAAGAATAGAGTTGATATCAGATTGCATTTTAATTTCATGAATGTAAAAAGCAAGTTTAAAATATTAATATTCCTTACCAATAAAATAAAAGTAAATATTTTTGCTGGTTTTTACTCTCAGATAATTTAGCTTTTACTTCACGATTAGAGAAAAATTTATTAGCATAAACTGTGAAAAAAAAGTAAACTGATCTGCAGTCCAAGTACCGTTCTTTAACGATCGTCAAATTTTACATTTGAAATCATCAAATTCGATAAAACGCCATTTGATCAGTACTCACTATGATCGAGTCTATGGCATTTTATTGAATTTCACGATCGATAAGAAACAGCACTTGCACTGCTGTATCGCAAGAACAATCTCAAAAAAGGTAGGTACACGCACACGAGTGAAACCGTGAGAAGCAATAAGTTATTATTTGACAGTTTCGTTTCGATGTCTTGTCACTCAAATAAGCCAAAAAAAAAACTAACAATAGTCAATACAAAACACTAAATTTCAAATTAATGATGAACAAAATTATTCATACTATTGATATTGTTAAAAAAACGAACCGAGTTGACAGAAACTTAGTAAGTTGAGTATTGTACCAACCTGACTATAATAATAATATTCGTATCTAAAAGGTGTCCAAACAGTTTGTTTATACGTTTAAAATGCAGCTAAAAAGCATACACAAAGGTACATTAACAATTAATATACTGCGAGTTAGGCTCAAACCGCATAAAAAAAGATAGAGCATCAAAGAGTTCGCGGATAGGTTTCATTCGTCACTTACAAGACTGGCAAAAGATGTTAATAAATGGCTTTCACACTGGTGTATGCTATTTGATGGTATATAGATTGAAGATTCTTTGTGAGATAAATTCTGGAATGAGGATAGTCGCCGCAGAACCACAGTCTATAGCGGTGCTCTTTGTGAGGACATTAGATACGTTTACGATTACCGACATAGATGCTAAGATTTGCAACCTGAAGTAGCAATAGGCAGGCCAAATAGCTCGAAGAACCGAAAACCGATGGAGTTTTTTTTTTTTTTTTTATTCTTTAATTTTTGGGGGCTTTTAGACAACATGTCTATGTCAGCCCCATCGTATCCTGACAAAACACAAATTTCCTAAATAAATTTATCTAAAACTAATTACTTTTTTACAAAAACACAAACTTACCTAAACCACAGACCTACTTAGCCGGTTAATTATACTTATGGTATAATTAACCAACCAGATGGGGATAAAAGTTCTTGAGTGAAGACCACGAACCGGAAGACGCAGCGCAGGTATAGGCCTCCCGATAGATGGGCCGACAACATCGTAAGAGCCTCGGACAATCCAATAGATGCAGATGGCCTTGTTTAGTGTGGCGGTCTAAGAGGGAGGCCTATGTTCAATTGTTCAGTAGTGGACGTCTTATGTCTGATGATGATTATAATGATGTAGTTCTACGTAAGGTGACAAACTAGAGAATTCTAGTGAATGATCTATTACAAGTAATTTTATTACTAAGACTCCAATATGAAGGAAAAAAAATAAGACTTACACCCGTGCGAAGCTGCCCGTGCGAAGCTGCCGTGCGTTGCTAGTATTTTCATAAAATTACATCACACTAAATTCAATATGGCAGACGCCTAAAACTTATCTGTATCAATGTAATTTGTTGTGTAAACATTTTTTTTTTTAATCTATTTATCTATAAAACTGCGATACCTCATTTTGGCTACGCGTCATTGGGTAAACATACTCGTGTCGATATTTGTCTTCTTAGCAAAACGCAAGTCTAAATAGCGTCAGTACGAAAGTGTAAGTAAAATTTCCGCACCTCGGCGCCAGTGGCCAGACATAACAATCGTCGCGTCAGAAATAAAACACTTAAACCGACATTCATCAAAACGCGCGGCTTAGGCTTTGTGTACACGACCTGGATTAGCGTTGCTAAGTGTGAGGCGACCTTAATTTCTAAGAACAATTAGTAAGACAATTTCGTGTCCCATTTTTGTGCTACTGAATATTGTAAATTTAGTAGCTAAGTACACAATTCTGAAATACCTCGGCAGTGGTTACATATTTGAACCTTTTGAGGTCGAAAAATTGGGCCCTTGGGGACCGGGAGCTCACCTCGTTTTCAAAAATATTTGACTCGAGATACGCATATGGTAGGATTCGGTTTTTGGTAGCCAATTACATACGATATAATTGTAGGCACATTCATCATAGTTCAGAAATTTTTGGTCACAAAAATTCAAAGGGACGAAGCTCTGTGGAGTTAACCAAATTTCAGAGGTGCATCATACCAACATAACATAATTATACTTTTTATGGTTTAGTCAAAAATAAAACTACTTAAGAAACATTCTTTGTTAAGACAATTTAGCGAAAAGATCAACGACTTTTGAGCTAGAACGTCTTGAATTTATAACAGTTTTATCATCATCATCAGCCAGAAGACGTCCACTGCTGCACATAGGCCTCCCCCTTTAACCTCCACACTGAACGACAGCCTGCCTTTTGCATCCACTGGATGCCCGCGACTCTCACAATGTCGTCGGTCCAGGTCGGTACAGTTTTATCGCTATATCTTAAAAAGTTCTAAGTAGAAAATACTTGAAATTATTTAAGTTTTTGATATGACCTATCAGCATGGCAAGTTAGAAATTTATGTCTAATAGCTTAGAAATGCAGGGGTGACCAAATTTTTGCCACTTTGGCGGGCCATATTTCACAAAATATATTACAGTTCATAAAAAGTTATGTATTAAACCATAAATAATATTATATATTAAATTTCAATTTTTTTTTTTCAAGCCGTCCTTTAATTTTGAAATGCCTTTTCAACGATATCTCAAACGAGGAGATGCAGCGACAATTTTTTTTTTGTTAAAAACGAGCAACAAAACAATCTTTTCGCTCCGAATCTCCAATGCATTATAAAACTTGCTTGTGCAAGAGTTTTTTTTCATAACACCTGAAAATATCTCCACAAATTATAGTCAAATGCCGCGATGGCACCGGAAACTGTAACTAGGTGTAAACACGCGTGAAAGGTGCATTTGTACCGCGAATCGAATGGCGAATGGTAAACAGTGACGTCAGGAATTATAAAAAAGGCTAGTCAGCAGTGGACACAGTTTCAATAGATACTCGTAAGTGTTGCTATATTGGTAATTTTTGAGATATATCATATCATCACTTCAGCCACAGAAAATATTATTTTAAAGGTTTGGTTAAATTAGAACGGCTGTCAAGGCATTTTTGTAAGAAATTGGTTGTAGACAGTTGCAGCCATATAAATGAAACGTCAGTCATTCGAAATCAGTTAGCAACTGTGATGCGGAGTTCGACGCGTTGATCTAAATAAGAATGTTCAATCAACGTTCACTCATAATGCCTGGTAACAGATTTTTCTACTCGTTTCCGTTCTACTTCTCTTTTCTGTGATTTCAGCTATAGGCCTCCCCCATCAATCTCCAAAAGAGCCTGTTGGAAGCAGCCTGCATTCAGCGGTTTCCTGCGGCTTCTTTTAGGTCATCCATCCATCTTGTGGGTGGACGTCCTACGCTGCGTTTGTGCAGGTCCGTGATCTCCATTCGACAACCTTTCGGCCCAATCGGCCATCTGTTCTGCATACTATGTGCCTTGCCCACTGCCACTTCCACTTGCACATCTGGTGGGCTATGTCAGTAACTTTCGTTCGTCTACGGATTTCCTCCCACTTGTGGCACTAGCTTGTAGCTCGTAAGTGTTTTCTATCTGTTTGTAATTGTTATTACTGCGGTGTATACAATAAAGAGTTTTTATCTATCTATATATCTATCATTCAAACCATGTTTTTTTTATCAATCTAGTGCTTTTCAAAAATGCAAGAAAATGTAATTCAAAATTCAAAATTCTTTATTAACAGATTTTTATAGTACACAGGTGATTGGTCTCTCCTGTTAAGTTTTGACAACCTGTGTTAGGAGAGAGTAATTCAGTATTATTTTAAAATATTTAAAACAAATTTTTGTTTTATATTTTTATACTTAACTAGCTGCGCCCCGCGGTTTCACCCGCGTGGTGATAAAAAATGGTGATGATGCTGATAAAAAGTAGCGCCTATGTCCGTTTCCTGGTTCTAAGCTACCTCCCCACCAATATTCAGCCAAATCGGTTCAGCCGTTCTTGAGTTATAAATAGTGTCTAACACGACTTTCTTTTTTATATAGATTAAATATGCCAGAATGAGGGGAAAACTGTTAATTCTATTTTTGGGGTCACAATAAAAAATATGCACGAGAGAGATAGCGGCGCGCCAAATTCTGGGCCTAAAATGAATTATTATCAGTTTAAAAATTGCGTCCACTGTAGCGTGCGCGCGTCCGTAGAGATTACAGTGCGCGCGCGCACATCCGGCTGTAAAAACGCGCCTCGCGGTGACAGCTGTTTACCTCTCCCGTCCGTAACTAGGTGAACTCGATATTAACACAGAATAGATCATATCTGTATTTTTTAGGGTTCCGAACCCAAAGGGTAAAAACGGGACCCTATTACTAAGTCTATAATGTCTGTCTGTCTGTCCGTCTGTCTTACCAATTAACGGCTGTATCTTTCGAATCGTAATAGATAGCCGCAGTTGCAATTTTCACAGAATATGTAATGTTTAAAAAGTGAAAAAGTAACACAAAAGGGGTGGGTCCCCATACAGCAAATGTTTTTTTTTTTGTACGGAACTTTCAGTGCACGAGCCCGTATCGCACTTGGCCGGTTTAATTTTCTTGCATAATTGGCACGAGTCTGACCACCATCTCGCCTGATGTTAAACGATGATGCGGTTAACTGCCAACTGGTAGTGGGCTTGAGCATTTGGACTGTCATTAGACCTTCAACGGTCTATGGGCAGTCTAACTGTATTTGTAGTTTTAGTTTTAGCTTGTATTTTGTTTAGTTAATAAAGGCGCTTGCCCAGGAAAAAAAACGATAGAACGCACTTGCTTGGACCAACCTTGCCTTGCTTGTATTGACGAAAATCCAAGTTAGTTGGTTAGTTCGGAAAATCACGCGAACGGGAATCTTAACACACCGAAGTACGGTGTGTTAAGATTTTGTTTCCGCGGCCGCGCAACTTTTCTCATCACCTAAACAAAGTCGCTTAAAACAGATATCCGTAAGGCCCCTGGTCAGTAGGCATCACAAACAATCAAAACAATTAATGATTAAAAAACTATCGTGGATTTGTATAGATGGCATACCAACTACATTTTCATTGTAGTTTAAATAAAGGGAGTCTGCCATCTGAGGTCAGTCTTATCATCTGGTGGCCAGTGGCGCAGCGGGTAGTTGGCTCCAGCAGTGAGCGCGGTGGGGGTTCGATTCCTAAGTGCACCTTCTGTTAACATAATGCGATTTCCATTTAAGTGCTGTAAAGTGAGAAGTCTTGTTATGGGGTATGGTCTATAAACTGTAATTAAATTCTTTTAAATGATAATCCTAACTAAAATTTTAAAAGCGAAAGTAAATTAAAAGCGACAGTGCGAAAGTGTCTGTTTGTTAGCTTTTCACGACGTTTAGGCTTGGCCAAGGGCCTTACGGCTAACTGCTAACGCGGTATCAAACTAATAAAAAAGTATCAAACACGTTAAATCCGCTCAGTTGGAAAATCACGCGAACGTGAACCTGAATGCGCCCAAATACGGTTTGCGATCGCGTGATTTTCCAACTGAGTGGATTTAACGTTAGTTTGATACCGCATTAGCAGTTGGCTGTAAGGCCCCTGATCTTAACGAAATTTGGCAGGATGATAGTGTACACCATAAGGACGGAAATAGGTCAATTTACCCCCCCAGAAAATGTGGAAAAACTGGGAAATCGCAAAATAATCTTTTAAAATTTAATTTAGTGGTGTTAATCTACCAAATTCAAGACTGGTACCTTTCCAACACTGGAAACAACTTTTACTAAAAGACCATCCATGGATCAACTGTGAAATAGCAAAAACTGCTGTTCCATACGGATCGGTCATTTAAACTCGACAAAATGTATGGAGCAGCCATCGAGGTACAATTCCTATAGAGTCATAAACGTGCCAAAAAATGACCAAAACTCTGCGCACGCTACGTAAATTACTTTTACTATGGGACCAACCACGATCCAACTATGAAATAGCAAAAAATCTGCAGTTCCATAGGAAACGGTCATTCAAACTCGACAAAATGTATGGAGCAGCCATCGAGATACAATACCTATTGAATCACAAACGTGCCAAAAAATTAATAAAACTCTGCGCACGCTATGCATTGCGCCAACTCTTTGGTTAGTTGTAAGGCAACCGCGATTCAACTAAAACGCTGCCCCATGCCAGTGCTGCAATGACATAGCAGACTAGAGACGTTGAACACTATGCAAGTGACCATAACGTCTAAATTGGAGTAAATGTTGCATTGTGAATTATATAATTAATGTTTCGACGATCGGACATTTTTTTACTGTTTTCATTTAGAAATTTTAACTCTATAGGTATTCTATCTCGATGGGAGCAGCCGATATTTTTTTGTGATTTCGGCGTCGGTTCCATAGTAAAAGTTGTTTATATTGATAAGTAGAATGGACCCCTTTCGGCTTAGTAAACCCTTTCCGGGTGACCCTGTATAACGACCAGACTAATGGATGCTCCACTTCTCTGACTTACTGAAACTGACTAGATCAGCTACGGCACGAGAGCTTCACCTCAGTTAAGGCACAGATTATCAATTAGTAGTCGTCACACTAATTAGTCGCTGTCTACCTCAAAGAGTGCAATTATGATAAATCTACCGTGAGTCTGTTACATGCAAACTGTACGGAGTATTACGAGATTTCACCGTAAAATCACTGAAGATTATTACGGATTTACACTGTGAAATTACTGCATAATTTACACAGGAACAGCCCGCGAGAAATAGATTTGAATTAGTACTGCTAATAGGTAGATACGGTAAACATTTTGATGACATTTATTTGTGTTACTGTGATAAAATCCAATGTTTACTCTAAAAGTTCAGTACCCTTAGTACAAGTTTCGATATTATTCAAAAACTTTTTTCGTTTTGTTATTGTTCCATACATTGCTGGACTAAAAGGTATTCGAATTTTTTTTTCGTATTAGAGTGAAGCAATCTATACCGCCGATTACTACCGATTTTAGTTCCTCCACGTTTTCGATAGAGGCGCTTTACTAAAATGTATGGAACAATACGTAAACGAAAAAAGTTTTCGAAAACTATCAAATCTGGGACTAAGCGTACAGCAATTATTTTATAACCGCCAAGTGGGTTCTACATTCGATCCGTTTTTTTATGGATTACTCCGTCATTTTGTGAACCGATTTTTTTTAAACAATTCTGGATTGAGAATTAAAAATATCTATTGAGCTGTTGGAAGATTATCAGCTCTTTTATCGAAGGTATTCTTATTTTATTACGATAAATTGTATACGTATAAATATACCTACGTAGGTATTCATAAGATTTTATAGACTTAATAAAAATCAGAATCTATCTATTTATCACAAATCTATTCAAAATAATTAAAAAAAAATCACACGCTTGGAATATGCTTGTTACATAGTTCAGTCCAAGTATCTTTATTTCAATTGGGTACATATACAAGTACACTTTCGAAAATTCAAAATTAAACATTAAAAGTGCATAGTCTAAACGAAAAAAGGAATACTTCTACACAATAATCATAAAATCGATTAATAACTTTTTTTTACTTTTTTTTTGTTAAAATTTTCATGACCGTGGATTCAATGTCCTTTAGTCGTAATATTAAACATGTTTTCATAGTACAGTTCACTGCTGGACTTTTAGCCTACCCCCGAAAGGGTGATTGGGGCATATCCACCACACTGGCCCAGTGCTGATTGGTGGATTCACATACGCCATTGAATTCCTTCTCCGTACGTATGCAGATTTCCTCACGATGTTTTCCTTCACCGGAAAGCCAGTTGTATGAAAATCCGTACATAATCTCCAAAGAGCTCATTGGTACGAGTCCAGGATTTAAAACCGCGATCTCACGCCAAAAAATATATCAAAATTCACAAAATTATCACAAAGGAGTTGAAAGTCTACGCATACGAAGTGGCTACATCGAGTGTGTAATAATGGCGAAAACCTAAGAAATCATTAAATATAAAGGTACTTACAGTCGAGTGAGAAATACAACACTATTAAATGGAACACTGTTTTAAACAAGCACGGTTGTTCACTAAAGTTATATGATTGTTTACGGGATATTTAAGTTCGCGTTCAAAATAATATACGCAGTGATACAGTGAGTGTGTTTTGCCGGGACTTAGGATCGAGTTCGAGTTCCAGTGATAACCGTAGCAAAAGACTAAGAAAGAAGGTAGATCGTTATGTCTGCACCTAACTTTTTAACTGTTCAACCCGCATTATTCAGTCTTCCCGTGAACATGGTGCATGTAACTGCGCCGAAATATCGGGAGCTCATTCCACAACCTTACCACGGTAAATATCCCGTAAATAATCATATAACTATTAAATAGACTCTGGTAATGTTATTAAATGAGGTACGTAGTCTAGTTACGTACACAATATAGTAAAAACTCGAGTTTCCTTCCTTCTTCCGTTCATTACCGCCTAACGTAGCGACAACTGCGCCGTACAAAGGAACTTGTTTACCTCTAATTAATATTCCGGTAGGTAAAATAACATCCGTGGAGTAGCTATTGTGAGTGCTTTGATTTTGAAAAGTTTGAAGAGCTACTCACACTTATAAGAGACCGCTACGCGACACCGCTTCATGATTAATATTCCAAAAACCCGTACGAAGCGTTTTGATTCCACTTTTACTGTGCGAACTGCTAGTCTGTGGAAAGCGCTACATGAATGGGTGTTCCCCGATGGTTACAATCTGGGTGTCTTCAAATCACGAGTGAATTGGTTTGTTCTAGTAGACCGCATCATCGCTTAACATCAGGCGTGATGATGGCCAAACGCAAGCCTATTATTTATTAAAAAAAAAGATACACAGACACACGTATACACAGATACACACGATAAACTTATAACATCCCTCTTTTTGCATCGGGGATTAAACTAACGATCAATAAATCCCTAAAGAAGCCTATTATACAAAAACAGTAAGACTGCCCATAGACCGCTGAAGGTCTATGACATATCCAGATCCAGATATGAAGGTATAAGACAATCCAAATACTCAAGCCCACTACCAGTTGGCAGCGTACCCAGCATGCTGGCGGCATTACCACGGTGAATGGCAATGCTTATGCGTTGATCTAGAAACACGCCAGCATTCTGATGCCTTATTATGGATGATTCGGATTGTGATCGTGATCGCGTGCCGTCTCACTCACACACGTGGTACGAGTAAATAGATGCGAACGGGACGGCATGCAATCTCGATCACGATCAAACTTCTATAATAAGTCCGCAGGTCACACAAAAAAATCATGCAAGCGTGCTCCATAGTAGACCGCATAGGTTGTGGTCAAACGCAAGCCTATTACTTAATTTAAAACCGCGCCCCAGTTATTATTATATTTCTATGTAGCTAGTTATCTAGAAGTAAATTATACTTCTAGATAAGATATAGAGTTCTAACTGCGAAAGCCATCAAGTGCTTTGAATTTATCATCAAAAGTAACCACGTAGTGTGACGCGTACCAAGCATATATCGTTCTCCATCAGTGCCAGACATCCTGGAGTCATCAGCGAAGAAAATCGAGGTAAGCCTGTTCATATTGTTTTTGGTTTACCTAGTACGAGATTATCAGTCCAATTTAAAAACGTTTGGGAAGACCTCCCATCGCCTGAAGCCCATTCTTGCTTCAAATAGCACCCCGCGGTTTCACTAGCTTTAATTATTGTACCTTTTTTCGGAATAAATGGTATCCTATGTCACCATTCGGACCTCTAACTATATATATGCGGAAAACTACGTCAATCCGTCCATTTGTTGTTGCTTGAAAGACAAACAAACACTTTCACAAGTATAATTTTAGTAGGACTATGACTATGAGTGATCGACTCCATGGATTCCTGATGGGACAATGACATCAACCCATTAGCGGTGAGCAGTCATCACTGCCGAGTGCACGCGGCCTATCTTTATACCATACGACACGACTCTCTACATTATCCTTTTTATGCCATAGGTGACAAACAAGCTAACAAGCCGCCTGATGGTAAGATGACCGTCGTATAGTGGGGTTCTTCAAAAAGGCTAATAATAGTCTTCAAAAGTCGGCAATGTATCTGTGATGTAGTGTTGCAGGTATCTGTAGGCAACGGTGATCGCTTACCATCAGAAGGCCCGTTAGCTTGTTTGTCACCTATGGCATACAAAAATAAACCCGCCAAGTGCGAGTCGGGCTCAAGCACTGAGGGTTCCGTACCACCACAAAATTACCAGTTATAACTTGGTAATGAACAGAAACTTATCTCCGACTAGCACTTGGCCATTATTGATTATTTTTTGTTATATATTAGAGTGTGTACTATAATCACACCAAATTTGACGTTTGTACATATTACCGTTTTCACATTAGAGCTAATACAAAATTACGTTAACAAAATTAGTTTGTTGTATACGGATCCCCCTTTTGTGTTTACTTTTTGACTTTTTTATTTATTAGTTAATCCGCCGTAACGTTAAATATTCTGCGAAAATTTCAACTGGCTATCTATTAAGGTTCGAAAGATACACCCGTTTAAAGGTAGGACAGACGGACGGACAGACAGACAGACATCGTAGGCTTAGTCACGGGGTCCCGTTTTTACCCTTTACAGCTTTTTACAATGTTCTTGTAGCTGTCAGAGCAAATAAATGAATGAAAATCATGTATAACTGTGGTATAATTTAAGTCGCATCTTCTAAATATCCCACGCCATTCTCCCACGTACATCCAGGTTGCGTTTAATCAACCCTCAAGTAATGAAGGGTGACTCGAGGGGTAGGAATCAATTAATGAATATTTTACTAAGAACGCGGGATCTTAATAAACGTTCCTTGTCCGGGATTTTTGGGGATTTCCCGTGATTTATTGTGCGACTGACGGATCCGCTACGATTGAGATATAATTTAGAAGATTGCGATAAGATTAGTAGTCGTAATGGATCTCGTTTTTTAATTGATCTAAAGTAAACGCTCGATTAATCCTTTCTAGTCGCCTTGGGGGAAATTCTAATCTAGTTTCTAGGTTTTCTCAGTTTTCGCTGATGAAATTTAGAGTCTTGAGTAAGGGTTTTAAAAATAATGATGATGCTAAAGATACACTTAGAACGCGTGAGGTTTCAAATTCAGCCTAATATTATTAATATGCTTAGATAAAGTATATCCTTATTTTTGAGAAAGTATGGATACACTCATTTGAAAAATTGCGTCCGCTTTGAAAAAGTACCATCGGCCCGGATCACACTAATGTTATAAACGCGAAAGTATGTTTGTTTGATTGTTTATTTTTTATCTTTTTCTTTCATAGATAAAGTTGGAGGGCTGGAGAGTGACATAGGATACTTTTTATCCCGGAAAAGTTAAGGTTCTTGGCGGTCCACGTGGGTGTATCAGCTGGGAGCAGTTAGTATATTATTACATACCCAAGTCCAATAACCCAGTTTTTACAAAATATAGGAAGTTATAGGTGTATGAGTCAATGGCCTTATATATAGGTATAGAATCTAGTGTAAATATATATTATATGCGCGTTAGTTACCGTGCGGCATTTTTGCAGTATAAAATTACTAAATTGGGTTAAAAAAAAGCAAAATCTTATTTTCTGTTCTATGTCAAGAAATACGACATCAGAAAATTAGTCCAAATCATTATTATCATTATTTACAATAGAACTACTAGCATTAAATTTAAGAACAACATACAAAAAAATTGTTTATTATTTTAATAATTTTACTCCATTTTACAAGTTTAGAATTAGGTAGAAAATTACACAGTGAAAATTCAAACTCACAGCAAGGTGTTACCCAGTGTAAGTAGTGAAAAACTTCAAAGACTTATTTGTTACATTGAAAAAAAAATATCCCACTATATGGATGTTTGTTCCTCTTTCACGCTGCAACGGAATAACGGATAGACCTGATTTTTTGCATGGGTATAGTTCAAGAGCAAGAGAGTGACATAGGCTGACTTTTCATCGTCATCATCACAATTTTTCATCACGATGTAGGTGAAACCGCGGGGCGTAGCTAGTAAATTAATATTTTTTTATAAATTAATATAAAATAGCTCCTTTTTAGTAGTTCAGGCAAGATGGCGGTCAAACGCAAGAAAGTAGTAAAAGTGTTACATTAAAATTTTCTACTTTCATAAACTGGACTTCCAGTTTATGTCTGCAGATATGCGTAGTTACGTAGCTCTCTACGTAAGCTTTTTTCCATTTAGCCTACATTAAAAATCTATCTGCTTCGTCTAACACCTGCCCATTAATTTCGCTTCAAGAAATATTGTAAATGTCTAAACATAAACAAACTAAAACGCTCCATACATCACCGTCACCTCGTTATTTAGTACGGAACGGTCGCCCAATGACGTGAACACCTCTTTTATTTACATTTAGAAACATACATCACCTATGTAGTTAATAATTCTGAAATACAGTTAGAATTAGTAACGAACCTTTTAAAACTTCGATAATATTTTCTTAAAAACAACTCTACGCTCCAAAGAATACAGTCAAAAGTAAAAAAAGATTGTAAAGTGAAATGTGCAAACAAAAGCTAAGAATACAAAATTAATGTTTGCTACAAGTCACCTGAGTGTCTTTATATTTATGATTTTTCTAGCTAAATATTCGAAATGCGTTTAGCGAGACACGGTAGTAAAACATTATGTTGGCATAATGTGGTTTAATGATGCTAAAAGCATTTTTATTGATCCTCTAGGATATATTTATGCACTTAAAGACACAGTTATAGGACTTGCTGATCTGTTCGTTTGATCTTTGATGTAATATGACAATCCTGATGGAAACTGAAAATGGCCGAGATCAAAGTGAAATGTAGCCATTTTGTATTTTTCTTGGAGTTTTCTTGGAGTTCCCGTCTCATGGTGTCAGCTAAGGTGTTGCAATATTATGACAGCTAATTTACAACTTGCAATCGTGGATGAATTCGTCGAAATTTTATTAAATTTTATTACTAAGCTTTTTTTTGTTAGCTAAGTTTTTGAATCCATCCAAAACGCATCGTTTAATTTTAGGGACTTTCTGAATTTTAGGGCAGCAAACGGTAAAATAAAGCCGTAATTGTCAAGACAAATATAAAACAAGTAAATCCTAACATTAAAATTGGTTATTTTACGCATCTAAATAAAATATACTAGCGGTCCGCCCCAGCTTCATACGGGTATAGATTATAGGGTATAGATTATAGCCTATGTCACCCGGGGATAGCGTAGCTTCCCGTCAGTGAAAGAATTTTTCAAATTGGTTCAGTAGTTTCGGAGCCTATTCAATGCAAACAAACAAACAATCAAATCTTTCCTCTTTATAATATTAGTATAGATATAAAGTCACAATCGTGCCAAAAAATGTCCGAACCGAAACTCTGCATACGCTACGATCGCGCAGACTTTTTGGTTAGTTACAAGGTAACCGCGATCCGACTACAACGCCGCGCGATGCCAGTGCTACGATGACATAGCGGACAACTAACGTTGAACACTATGCAAGCGACATAAAGTCTAAATTGGAGTAAATGTGGCATTGTGAACTATATAGTTTTTTTTTTTTTTTTTGACATTTTTTTTCTGGGCAAATGCCTTTAACTAAACAAAATACAAGCTAAAACTAAAACTACAAATACAGTTAGACTGCCCATAGACCGTTGAAGGTCTAAAGACAATCCAAATGCTCAAGCCCACTACCAGTTGGCAGCGTACCCAGCATGCTGGCGGCATTACCACGTTGAATGGCAATGCTTATGCGTTGAGCCAGAAACACGCCAGCATTTTGGTATAGTTGGTACAATGTTACAACAAGATACAACGCTCGGACGTTTTTTGAATGCTTTCATTGAGAGATTGTGACTATATATTCTATTTCGATGATATTATGTCATTAATTTAACAAAATCCAATCTTAAACTATCGAGAGTTTTACGAAAAACTACTTTTGTAAATTGGAGGTAATAAGCAGATTATGTTGAGTTTTTTTTTAAGTTTAGAGCATTTTTTTTCAATAAAAAATACCGATCTATTTATTACAGGCATTGAATTTTTCTATAGATCTTACTACTTGATAGGTAGAATCAGAACGCCAAAAATCCATTTTTCTTTGATTTTTCGTCAAAAAATTTAAGAATTAAGACTCTTTAAATACTCTGCGGTCTTCTCTGGAACGTTAAGGACTAGTATTTCCTGTTCAATCTAAACATGGCCAATAACTCAAAGTAATCTCACAGTATTTCTTCCGGGACTAAGAGAGCGACCTCCTTTCTTAAATTATGAGCTTAAAGCTAATCGGCCCATTTGTCTGCACTAGTACAGTTCGTGGGAACTGCATCTTTCTTAGGAACACCGCAAAGTACCTGAAGATCTTGGATCGTTCAATGTAGAGTGAAGATTGTATTAACTAGCAGGATATTGTGGTTTTCTAGCGATGGTGTCCAGGCGTTAGCATTTGAGCTTCACAATCTGACGGCACCTGGTCCGATCGTCGGCCCGTATTTAGTCTATACTAATATTATAAAGAGGAAAGATTTGATTGTTTGTTTGTTTGCTTTGAATAGGCCCCGAAACTACTGAACAGATTTGAAAAATTCTTTCTCTGTTGGGAAGTTACACTATCCACGGGTGACATAGGCTATATTATATACGATTATAATGACATTATTAGTTTATGAAGAAAGAGTGCTCCATCGTAGGCCGCATCATCGCTTAACATCAGGCGAGTTAGCGCCAAGCGCAAACCTATCAAAAAAAAAAATACAATGCAACTGGAAGAGAAGTCATAAGCTAACAATGGAAAACCCAATTTTAACTTATATATTTTTATTCTTGTATCGATTAGGAACTCTAAAAAAAAACAGAAAATTAATGAAATCTTAAAATATAAACTAAAACTTAAAATAACTAAATAAAAGCTACAATTAAACTAAAAGATGAATGTATAAAATATACAAACATGTAGTACCTACTACAAAACAAATTTTAACTGCATTTTCAAATTGAGACTGCGCTATTTTCATTAATGTAACTGATTCTCAAACTTTTACAGATCTTTGTTTTAACTTCAAACCGAAGCTGAATGGCCGACCCCGCTCGTAAACTAGTTTTGATATATTTTATTGGCTCCCATTTGTAGGTTGTCATTATAATGCGCATTGTGAATGAAGTTATTAGTTCTCCAGCGTAAAGGGAAATTTATTGGTAACAACTGATCGCCGAGTTTTGATGATATTTATAGATTTTACGATAGGTTTGCTAAATTACTTGTGTCACTTTTTAAGCTAACGATACAGTTCTACCCATTGGCATAATAAAATTTGTGGGTACCCACGTACTTAGATAGTATGAGATTTTTTTTGGTTGCGTTCACATGAGATGGTGGTTAAACGTAAGCCTATTATTTATTTTAAAAAACATACATTGCGTGTCTGTGGCTTGTTTTTTCAAATTCAAATTCAAAGTTAAAATTGTTTATTTCAAGTATAACCATGGACGCAGACTTAGCAATATTCTGACAAAGAATTAGGTATAAAAATAATTGTAAAAATCTCAATGGAAAGTGAAAATAAAATTAATATACCATACAATGTCAAATATTAATAACAAACAAAAAATAAACTAGACCAAAAAAAATTACACATGAAATTTTTTGTACTTAAAAAAAAGTCTTAGATATAAAATACATTAAGTTTTGAGTTGGATCAATGCTCCAACTTAATTTAGTTTGAACTCCGTTATATCGTCAGTAATAAAATGTCAAATTGCATAGTAAATCAGTCATAATAATTAATCGTCATATATTATAGTGCGTCACTCTGGGTGTCTTTAAGTCACGAGTGATTCTGTTTCTTCTAGGCAAGCGTGATCCATCGTAGACCGTATCATCACCTAACATCGGGTTAGTTGGCGGTCAAGCTCAAGCCTATTTTCAATTTAAAAAATATTTTTTTAGGTAAACTATAAAACTTCGAAAGCAGTTGGCCATATAAATGGAGGTAAGAGCCCTATACATTTTTTTTTACAAAAAAATCAACGTATTTTGTATTTTTGACGTTTTTATTCTATCTAATAGAAATATCTTAAGAAAATTCATATCTGTAAGTAAAACATCCGTATTTTTTACTTAAAATATCTGTATTTTTTACTGAAAATACCGGCTTCAAATTAAGGAAAAACTCAACATATCAGCTTATTTACTTCCAATTTACAAAAGAAGATTTTCGTAAAACTCTCGGAGGGAAAGTTTGATAGCGGATTTCGTTAAATTACTGACACAAAATAACCAATTTTAATATGGTTTACTTGTTTTATATGTCTTGCCATAATTGTTTTTAGTTTTCGGCTTTATTTTTTCGTTTTTGATCAAAAATCCTGATACCTAAATTGAATGATTACATTTTATATGGTTCTTACACTGCCACTTAATTACTCTCGTGCCTTCGTTAAATGTAAAGCAGGTACAAAAAATGTGGAATGCTGTGCTTTCATACAATTTGACGTGCTTGCGGGATCTACCCTAATAAAGATCTATGGTTAGTACTTCTACCGGTATGTACTAAATTATTTAATCCAATCCTGTTAATCACTTCAAGTTTCCTCTAAATTATTATCAAACCATCAATAAAACTAATTTACAATCTTTAACACGTGTCCTAACTAATAAAACATAATTTCCCAGAAGCGGTATAAAGTTGGGGAAAATTGGAACATTGCCTTTCCCATTCATGACTGCGTGGTGTGGATGGCGACAGTGGCGTGCCAAGCGGTGAGTAGCGGAAACTAGCTTGGGTTCGTATAGTAGTCTGATGGTGGCGTTTGGGTGAAAAAGCTCTTAAGAAACTGAGAAGGTATGATTTAATTTTGTTGATAAGATTGTCAAGTTTTGTTCAATGCTGTATTAATTAACTAAATATCGTTTATTTATATACGATTATAGGTACAACGGTATCAGATTTGGAGCGATTTTTAGAATGCTTAAAGCTTTAAAATTAACAGACATATACGATAGAAAAAAAGTTAATAGTAAAAACAGATTTTTATTTGGACAAGCTTTTAGCTTTAACATATTTAATTTATTAAATATCCTTTTAACACTACCACACTACTACTTACTTTAGTTACAATGGGTGTCTTCAAATCACGAGTGAATCGGTTTCTTCTTCGTGCCCCATCGTAGACCGCATCATCGCATTACATCAGGTGAGTTGACGAACAAATGCAAGCCTATTATTTAAAAAAATTAAAAATGGATACCCCATTAAAATATGTTCTAGTTTGAATATTATCAGCTATTTTATTAAGGGCTAAAAAACAATGTATACTTGTATAAGATTTAATCAAAAAGGCAGCAATAATTTTTATTGAAATCCCAATTTAAATTCTACCATATTTCACGTTGACCACTAATAATAAAAATCCGAGCAAACAATGCCCCATTATCCCCAAAAATAATTCAATTCTTTATTGCCAGCACACGTTCGAAATTTTATTAACCTATCCTAGCCACCTTCATTGCTTTATAATCCCCATCGCAAATAAAATAAATATAAAAAATCGTAATGTCTGTATGACCGTTACGCCCGCAGCTATGCTTAAAGAGGGGGCTTTCACAGTAGTGCAGTATAGTTGGTTGATTGTTCAAAGATAAAAAAATCTCATTTAAGGATCCTGTATACCATCTGTGGCTCTATCGCTCGCGCATTTTTATATTATTGAAGATATACAATTACAGACTATGAATTGCAAGAAGTGACAAAACCTGAAACAAGCACTTGTTACCATTTTACTCCGTCAAATTAAAAGATATCGAAACAAAAAATAATATTTGTAATGCTATGATAGATAACAAAAGGTTAGATTTTGTCATTTTTGCAAATTCATCCTCTGTGATTTTACATCTTCAATTATTTGAAAATGCGCGAGCGAGAGAGCTGCAGACGGTATACAGGCCCCTTAACGTGGTACACGTATAGGTAAAGATAATTGTATTCAAAAAAATATTTTATTGTCTTGATTTTTGGTACCTAATAAAAAAAATAAAACTTGATACCTACTTTTTATGTAAAGAAAAATTTAAATCTGGTTTTCAAAGCGCTTGACTCTACTTATTGTTTTATTGTGGAGTTTGAAAAGAAAAGCATCTACCCAACCATCAATAAATTTAAGTATTTACATATTTTTTATGGTTTGAAACCAGACCAGTTATAACTGAACCCTAAATCTGTATGTAACTACATAGCAACCTCTTCTTCAAAGGTTCTTGAGTGGAGACCACGAACCGGAAAACACAGCGTAGGTAGTCCTCCAAATGACAGGCTTTCTTTCAGTGTGGAGGTTAAAGGGGAGGCCTATGCTCAGCAGAGGACGTCTTCTGGCTGATGATGATGATATCAACCTCTCCACCATTAAATAAGCATTAAAATCGAGCGATGAATTTAAAATTTTATTTGTACCAAAAATCGTTCTACGTTTCTGTTCCAATGCGAAAGTCTAATTCAATCCTCGTTCTATTTACCAAGCTCAGTACACTTAAGGTGGACGCGAAATTAAAACTTGCGAACAATAGTTGGACTCGCCCGCGGGCGTAATAATAAGGGATGAGGGCGCAAGAGGGTGAAAGTGCTGGGGTACTATCGATTTTTTAACATCTGCGAAATTGAGTGGGTTAATTTTTTTGTGCGAGAGAATTGAGAATAAAAGAATAGTAAATTAACTTAGGTATTGTTTCATCGACTTACACGTTCGCCCAAAAAGTCACATTAGAATTTTATATACTTACGCTCTTTCAGCTAAACTACATAGAATAGAATCGAATAGAATAGAATAATACTTTATTGTTCAACTGTGTACAAAGGTCTTAGGCTTATTAGGTAATTAGTCACAACAGTTGTGTTCATATAGAACATACAATAGAATTATTAGAAACACATATTATTGAAATACTACATAAAATATTCATCATCATCATCATCATTTCAGCCATAGGACGTCCACTGCTGGACATAGGCCTCCCCCATCGATCTCCAAAAGGGCCGGTTGGAAGCGGCCTGCATCCAGCGTTTCCCTGCGGTCTCTTTCATAAAATATTAACTACAATTTTATTACTATAAGCGCAACAATCGACCACGGGGACTAAGTAACAATATCAATGTAATAATTCTATTTCAGGTAATAAACAGTGTTAATAACTAGGTATATTATAACATTTATTTCTCAAAGTATTCCCTCATGTTATAAAATGCTCTAGATATTAGCCAGTTTTTTAAACATGACTTAAATTTAAAGCCGTTTAGAGTTTTTAACTCAGTAGGCAGGTTATTATACACATGTATAGATAAAACATATGTACACATAAAATTACTATTGAGCTATCACGGTGGCCGAGCGGTAGCATGTGCGCTTTACAATCTGACGGCACCCGGTTCGATCCTCGGCCCTGTAATAAGTACTAAATTAAGTAATTGTTTACTTAATTTAGTACTTAAATAAATTAAATAACTTAAAAATAGGGATGATTCTTAGGCCAAGCATGAAACTGTGAGCAAGTGTTCATTATAAATTATAACGAAATGGACACTAAAAATAATTTTTGAGAATTCAACCCCTAAAATAGTTAAATAGGGTAAAAATGGCGATGATGCTTAGGCCAAGCATGAGTGTTTCTTGCATGAGTGTTTGGACGAGTGTTTCTATTACGAAAATGAGCACAAAGGAAGAGTTTTTGAAATTCATCCCCTAAAAAAGTTAAATACGTATAAAATTTGTATAAAAGTGGGAACACAAATTTCATTGGACACAGCTCGTGACGTCAATAAAGTGGCTTATAACAGGTGGTTCACACAATTTAAATAAGATTGCATTATATTATGCACCGCCGTAGTATAAAAAAAAAAAAAAACTTAAACTAACCTAACCTTCCTTCTTCACTTACTTTTCTTATTGACTTAAAAACCTTGCAGTATAAAAGAAATGCCCTAATGAATTATTTGACTCGCAAATTCAAATCTAACTTTAATTACCCACCTCCTGGGTGAAAATTCCTCGGCACCCGCGGCCAGCGGCTCTCAAACTATCGATCACTGTAATCTCCATTATATCTAATCGCATCCCCTGGTATTACCTCCGTCCCCTGCACCCTACCCTAGAAAGCAGTTCAACACAGTATTGATACAAACAGAATCAGAAATGACTCCGTATGCTTATTACATATCTAGCAGCGGCCCGCGGTGTTATTATGATATATTGTCATAATACGGTGTCATAAGTTCTGATTTGAATAGATAATAATATGAATTAGATTAGGTTGATTGGATAAAAAGCCCCTTAGTTCCCATTGTGCTAAAATATTTAACATAGAATCCATTCACATATTTTCATAACGACGGCTGTTAAAATTAATAACTAAACTTAACGTTGATAAATAACGAATTTTGACAGGTTTGGTAGGTATGGGTAAAGTTATTAAAAACTGTCATGACAAAATTTGTGAATAGGCCACACATAAAATCACTTCTCAGTAGCTTTTATTTTTGAATGACAAAACTATACATTTTATTTATTCTTCTCTTTGCCACTCCTCTGATCTGTCCATCCTAATCCTTCCTATATCTTAATTTACGCGTATCCTTCCCTTTCCTCAAATAGAGGGCCCTGGTTTTTTGAAATTGGAATGCAAAACTGCGTTTTAATCTTCAATACGTGGTATTTCCCTGCATTTTTCGATTACGTAATACTAAAACGTATACTATACCGTATATACAGTGTGACACAGTATACTGTCTTCCAGTATACTGTGTCTCACTGAGCCCCTGCATAACTGCACGGCATAATCCTGTATTGTGTACCTGCCCTAACGGGATTGGGAACTGACGCGATTGCACGCGGATGATTGATTTTTTTGATGCGTTGAGCCAATACGCATATACACATGACTCGGGCTTGTTGGTGGACTCGTGGTATACCAAGCAAAAAAAGTAATAGGAAAGGTATTTAACACTATGGATTAATAAAATTCTGTGCTCCAAAAAGTCTAAATCAAAAGTAGACTAAAACCATACGACTAAAAAAGTCCATTTTTTTTAAAATAATAATCATCATCATCATCAGCCAGAATACGTCCACGTCCAGCTGAATATAGGCCTCTCCCTTTAAAATCCACTCTGAACGAAAGCCTGCCATCTGCATCCACTGGATGCTTGCGATTCTCACTATGTCGACGGTCCATCTAGTGGGAGGCCTCCCTACGCTGCGTCTTCCGGTTCATGATCTCCATTCAAGAACCTTTCTTTCCCATCGGTTATCAGTTCTTCGAGCGATGTGGCCTGCCCATTGCCACTTCAACTTGCAAAATTTTAACAGCTATATCGGTGACTCTGGTTTATTGGCGAATTGGTTCTTTGGCGAATATCCACGTTCTGGATTCTATCGCGCAAAGAAACTCCGAGCATAGCTCTCTCCATTGCCCGCTGAGTGACTCTGAGTTTTTCCAAAAGGCCAATAGTTAAGGACGTCTCAGTGATTATTTTGAATTTTAATGTTTAATTCAGTTACACCAACATATAACAAGGATGTTTACTTAACCTCTTAACTCAGTGCCATATTTTCACACAATTTTGGCCTGTCAAAGCTTGAAAAGTATACTTTTTTATTAGTTTTGTGAAGTAACTTATTTCATATGATTAAATCAACACTTTTTTTTTATGCCATGGGTGGCAAACAAGCAGACGGGCTGCCTGATGGAAAGCAGTCACCGTCGCCTATGGATACTTGTAACACCCGAGGCATCACAAATACGTTGCTGACCCTTTAGAACTCGATTAACTCGCTTTTTGAAGAACCCCATGTTGTAGCTTCTCGGAAACACCGTAGAAGGTAGCTTATTCCACATTTTGCAGGTATGAGGCTAGAAGGATCGTGTGAAACGCACAGTGTGCGATTTCCACTGATCTATGATGTGTGGATGAGCCTTCAGGCGGTGGCGGCTAGTGCGATGGTAAAACCGCGACGCCGGCATCGGTAAACGTAAAATGTAATCTAACAGTTAATATTTATAATCATTAAAATAATCACGTTCAAAGTCTAAACATAGCGCAATGTTCACTTTAAAGTCGGTCCAATTATTTTATTTATATTACACGGGAATTACTCACGTAAGATACTTCGACTATAGTTTCAACCGCATTAGACGGTCTTTTTCAAGGTGAATGTGCGCAAATTTAATTCCCGTGTTATATAAATAAAATTTGTGAAAACTACGTCAGTTTCGGTCCATTCATATAATTGCTCTGATAGGTGCCTTAACATTGTAAAAAGCTGAAGATTTTTATATTTTACTGAAGTGGGTACAGTTTTTTCTCCAAAAAACGTAGGGAAATTGATCAGAATTCGTGGTTTTCATTCAGCTTTTTACATTGTTATTGCAGCTGTTAGAGCAAACAAATGCTTTGACCGAGTTCAATCATAGTTCCAACCTAATAACAATTATCTACTGGCTAATACTGAGTCTTAAAGACAATAACATATAGCATTCATTAACAAATCAAATGGTCCCCATCTCAGATCAGACAAAAAGGGAGATATGTAAAAACTGTTAGTAGGTACAGCAGACTTACTAATTTTTAACGCTCATTCCAAAGATTCATCCAAAATGATTTGGGTCGTCATTTTATGATACGTACGTAGGTACTACCCAAGAATGGAACTCACTGCCGTCTTTGTTTCCTGAAAACTACAATCTAGGCATCTTCAAGGCTAGATTGAATAGATTTCTTCTAAATCAACGTGTTTCAACCTCGGCCACACGAAAGCTTAAATTTAGGTGAGTTGAAGACCAAACGAAGAACTATTTATTATTTATTTTAAAATATTAACTTGTAGCAACATCTATGAACTAAATAATTTTTATTAATAGGTTATGCAAAAAGCAGTTGCCGGCCTAACCGCTTTTGTTGTTGTTTTGTTTGTGCTGGGTGACTTCGACTAAAGGTATCAAGCCTGCTTTAAGCCAGATGCGTGGGCACTCACTGGTTTCTTTTAGGCAAGCGTGCTCCAACGTAGACCGCATCATCGCTTAACATCAGGCGAGATGGTGGTCAAATAAAATCCTACTATTAATATGTAAGCATTAACTTTGTAATGCTACAAATCTATTTAATATATGAAAGTAATGACGTTGACATTCATGTAGCATAAGGAGTAAGGGAGACAGAATAGTTATATAAGTAGAGTAAGAGAGAAAGCGAATAAAAGTAATGGCGAACGTACCTCGGCCTTTCATTTACTTACAAATAAAACAAAAAAAACACACTCCACACCCCAGCTTATCTCCCTTGTTTATCTAATCTGTGGTTTCCATCGAACATCTATTGTGTCATTCTCAGCGCAAAGGTGATCAGAGCAAGATCTAAGAAACGTTTCTAGGTTATATTTAGCAGAACTCTACCTGCATCAGAGTTCTAGTGACATTGATGGAGAACAGACATCAATGTATCTAATGGCGTACTGTTAATAAGCTAAATTCAGTGCAGTGCTGGCGTGAATGAACTATCTGAACGACAAAATGACTATAGACGTTGTTTAATAGACTTGTGTCCTAATGTTTAGTGTACAGCGGTTTCACCCGCGTAGTGATGAAAAATGGTGATGATGATGATGATGAAAAGGCCTATGTCACTCTCCGATCCTTGAACTATTACCCATGCAAAAATCAGCTCGATGCGTTGCTCTGTTGCTGCGTGAAAGAGGAACAAACAAACACTCATTTATAATATTAGTATGATACCAGGCTTAGCGAAGGATCATCATCATCATCATCAGCCAGAAGACGTCCACTGCTGAACATAGGCCTCCCCCTTTAACCTCAACACTGAACGACAGCCTGCTTTTTGCATCCACTGGATGCCAGTGACTCAGCGAAGGATAATTATAATTAAATACATTACACACACTAATTTAAAAATAATTTAAATTGGCTGATAAATCTACAAGATATAAACGTAATTTTTTTTTTGGTGGGGATAGAGAGCGGATGCGCTCTTCCACAAAGCGTGTGTTAGTATAGCGTTTGTAAGGCGCACGCAAGGCATGACGTCATAACGTGCTGTAGTGCGCTCTCTGTCTAGCGTGAAATTAAAATACTCAAACTAATTTTTTTTGAAGTAATTTTTATTTTGTGCTATGTAGTTTGTTTTTGCTTCGTTCTATTTATGATCAGCTTTTTAATCCGGTAATTATAAAATAGGACACATACCAAAGCACCTTTCATCCATTTTATATATGTAAAAAAAAATACGTTTGACCTATTTTATGAATGCATATGAAATTTATCTTGCTTTATGTAGGTACATAATCTATCCTAACCGTTGTATGTTATGACGCGATTTTTTTTTGCAGATCTATGGACTGTTTTTATTTAAAAAAATCTGAATTTATCATTCTTACTTACTCTTAAAACACAGGCACAGTTTTATAACTGTAGATGACAAAAATATACACATTCGCCCTTAACAGTTATTTAATAACCAATGTAACCAAGTTTTATCATAATCAAGTATGCAAACATTGTTTCGAGTTTCCATAAAGAAATGCAACAAAATACGTAACAGTAAAAAGATTGTTGATTGAATCAGGCGTTGCTTTGCGGAAGTTCATTTTTAATTTGTATATATGTCGAATTTCTAGTGTAATTCCGCTTCTACGTCACGCGTACGCGTGCGGTTTTTTGTTACAGATTTAATTACTTTTTGTTTCAGGTTAGGTTAATTTTGTTTTTTATGTAATTAATATTTAAATTCAGGGTAGGTTCAAATTAGAATCACAATTATCTATACAGAAAATAGTTTAACCAAAATCCTTATTGTACTCGAAACGACGTAGAAGCGGAATTACACTAGAAATTCGACATATATACAAAGTAAAAAGATTAATAAACAAAAATACAGTCTATAAAACATAAAAGAGACTACCCACTATCCCTATAGGCCGGTCGGTTTATAATAAAGAGGCATACATTTGTCAGCGATACCTTGCGGGTGACTTCTGAAAAACAAAATTTTACGCAACACATATCATAGTGGACAGGGGTCGGGTTATGTACGCACTGGGGCGAATACACGCTACGTTTTTCATTGACTAAATGTTTTTTTTTCTCGCAATGAGGATATTTTTTTAAAAATGAAATATGATGTTTAAAGCAGCATGTTTCATTATTTTTTTTATTGTTTATTGAATAAGTATGTTACAATCATTGATGTAAGAAAATAGTGGAAAGATACAGGACGAACTTCTTGACGTGGACCGCACAATATAGGCTCCGGGGCACAATCCACTTCAGTCACAATCGAACTGGCGTTTTGATAGCACTTGAATTACTTGTCAAAATTGTGTGAAATAAAGCAGCAAAACTTACTTCCTGCGTTTTCACAAGGTGCACCATCAGTTCGAAGACAAAAAACAAGTTTCACGGCATTACTTTTCACACGTAAATACTTAAAAACAATTAACTTAATTTTCTTTAAATGTCACTTCTATGGTCTAGTGTAGTGTCTAATGGAGCGGTGAAGTTGACGTTTACAGTGTAGACGTCAACGTCACCGCTGACTTGAGCCGAAACAGAGACATATTTATTGGGTACAATGTTTGGATGTCACGCGTTTTCCCCCTTTTTAAAACAGTCATTGGTTACAATATTTTCAATCATTTTAAAATCATGCCATGAGAAATATATATTTTTTTTTCAAGGTGTGTAATTTTAAGGTTTTATAAGTATATCGGCTTTATTAATCAATCTGAACGCCTGATTATAAAGTCTAATAATGCAGTAAAGTAACATACCTATATAATTTCTTCATCATCATCATCATCATATTTTCAGCTATAGTACGTCCACTGCTGGACATAGGCCTCCTCGATCATCATCGATTGTATAATTTAGTTATGTACTAATGTAGTAATGCAGCCAGCATGCGGGGTACGCTGCCAAATAGTAGCATTTGGATTGCTTTTAAACCTTCAACTGTCTATGGTCAGTCCAACTGCTTTGTAGTGTTAGTGTTAGCTTGTATTTTGTTTATTTAATAATGGCACTTGCCCTCTCAATTTAGTAATCCTAAATAATTAATTTCTAATTTAAAAATGCGTATTACTTAAGATTGACCTAGATGAAATTTACAATAAAAAAAAACACTTATGATTGATTGATGGATTAACTCTTTATTGTTCACACCACTAAATTTGATACAGAGGACAAAAAACTCTTAAAAACTAGTGAAACAACTGGCGGCCTTATGATGAAATTATGTAGCATGGTTATGTTATTAAACATTTTAAAAAGAACTCAGTAAAACACAGAGTCAAGTAACACCAGTGCGTGATACTAGGGTGACCACACGAGGGGCCATAGACACGGTCAGTGCGCCCGCTCTAAAGAAGTGAATAAATCTGCCGAGCTCACGACAAGGTGAATATAAATATAAAGAATCCGCGGACAAACTTCCGGATTCTTAGGGCTGTCACGCGACTGACAATAATTTAAACAATTTAACTTCTAATAAAATTAATAAAATATCAAAAGAGGCAGTTAGACTATATGCTCCGATTAATAAAATGAATAGCAAAATAAAAAATACGCTATTAACTTAACACAGCATGAGAATAGCAGGGGAGATTAAATTTTAAAAAGCTTTTTATATACTCAAAAGTACTCTTTGATAACTGGCAGTTAATAGATCACTAATAATTTAATCGAGCATAGCTTAAGATATCATTAATGTTTTCTTGATACACTTCACATCAGCAGCCATTAAACGTCCACTGCTGGACAAAGGCCTCCCTCTTAAAGAGGGGTGTTGCGATAATCCCCACGCTTGGCAGGCGGCTTGGAGATCGCAGTAAGTTCACCGTGTACTAACAGGACGCTGCTGCCCATCCTCCGGTGATTCTGGTCGCAGTTTTAGGACATACCCGGGTCCTTTTCTTGATACAAAAGATTCAAAGTTATGAATCAGTAAGTAAAAGATACTTAGTTGAAAGTTGATATAATACTTTATCAACTTTCAACTTTATATAAACTGTTCCAAAAGTTTTTAACCAGAGTGTTTTTTTTAATCTATCGGTAATAGTCGTAAATCAGCAAAACAGAGAGCAAGGGAAGTACTTCAATTACTTTATCATAAATGTGTTGTATTTTTAAAGAAACCTTGCAGCCCTGGTGTTTGCAACGCGGCAGACCGGTCACCGTGAAAGGCGAGGTGATCATAAAGCCTCGCGCATGTTCTTACATAATAATATTCTTGAAATATTATTCCCTTAGGGGAGCAGACAAACTGGCAGGGAGCAGGGAAATGCATAGATACGAGTTACACAAAAATATTTTTACAAAATTTAGAGATCATGTACTTATGCATTTTGCACGTGATTATGATTTTATGCGAATTATCTAAGTTCTAAAGATTTTTTAAAGAATTTAGTCAGGAAAGTTTGTTTTATACGTAACTTAATTTTATGTAAATAATCATAATTAACGAGTTCAGATTAATATGGAAGAAAGAAGCGAGGTAGAGGAGCTGTTTAATGAAACTAACTTCATGGGCAAAGCCAAGTCACACAGGCTGCGAACCTTCTATTCAATGGATGGAAGAGGATTGGGCTGCCAAGAAAGCATATAGAACGACCAATATTGCATCCAAATACTGCTGGTATTACGCCGTGGACAGGGAAATGCGTGAAGTTCAATGGGTTGCCGAGGTAACACAGTGCCAACTGACTGGCGCCTTATAATCTATCTAAACGTAAGTAGTTGGTGTCCAAACGCAAATTATTTTAATAATAAAAAAAGTAAAAATATGTCCACTGGTTTTCTGTTCCCCGGGCAACAGGGATGTCCCGGAAACGGTCAGCGCGGAGACAAACTACTCGGCCGCGGGACACGCGTCATAACGCGCCTGTTCCCCCTCTCCTCTCCTTATCTCTCCTCTATAGACGCGTGTGTATAAGTCTTTATATGTACATATCTATTTGAAAATTTTAAGACATTACCTATATATTTAAGTTATGGTTTTCTATGTACCATCTTTATGCACCGTGTACTCTGCTTTGTAAAATAGTAAACGATGTACGTAGTGAATGCACTAACTATGAAAATGATATCAAATAATATATCTATACGTTCCCGGTGGTTAAGAATTGATTTATTTTAAAAGTAGATGAGTATTTAGTTTTTTACGCAGTAGGTACGATGCTTGGGACACGATATTTTTCCTAACCTTTATAAGTATTGTCTTAATACTAGACAAAAGCTTTCCCCATCTCCTTCCATCTATCCCATCTCCTGTGCTATAAATGTCCTACCATTCTTAGCAGAATACACTGAGCTTGTCTCGCCATCGTTTCGGAGGTATTTCTAGAGGTCGCTTCCCGTATTGAGGCACCCATACCGTGATTTTTATTTGCCCATCTTTCTGAATGCATTCTGTAAATATGGCCCGTCCACATAAATATTTACAACAACTAAATATGTTATGTACTCACACGCAGTAGAAAGTGGTGAAGAAATAAGTTGTCTAAAACACCCATCCCTCACTTTCTTTTATAAAAGGAAATCTGTGATAACTAAGTAACAAAAACAAAACCTGACTACAAAATGTAGCTATTTGTTATGACACTTGATTCTAAATATGAAGACGAATTTAAGGATACTCGACATATAAAAATTCAAAATATATAAACATACATACATACGCCCAAAAAATATTACCACCCTTCTTAGGTAATCGGTTAAAAGTGAAAACATTAATGGCCACCCACCCACAAGCAAACAAAACAAAGCAACAAAGCAAAGCAACAAAACGTTGCCAGAAACACGTTACTACCAATCGCGCGTGATGTCTCACTTGACAAAACGTTAATAATGTACTGTGTCACATTAGTCGTATTTCAATGGTAGTGAATTGGAAACAGACCACACAGACTCGTAAAAAATACCTTTCCCCAAACATTAAACTCAGATTAGGCAAACAAAGGAGATATGTATGATAAGGTGGCGTGGCGATTGCGAACGCATCAAGGATACAACTCGCCGGGAACCGTGGCTAATTCAAACTGGTTGGTACTCCGAGAACTCGTAAGAAGCGCTTTGATTCCACATTTATTGTACGAACTGCTTGCGATATCAGAGTTGCTCCCATAGTAAAAGTTGTCACAATGATGGGTTCTATGGACCTCTTTCGGCTTAGTACACCCTTTCCGCGTAACCCAGTATACCTTCGTTCTATAATAGCGGAATGAGTCAAAATATTTTTCGGATAGATCCGACTGTAGCGCTTAAGGGTTAAAACGTCAGTGCACCGGAATCAATATGAGCGAAGCGAGTCCAAAGTCACGTAATGAAAAATCAGGTGTCTCCTTCATACACGACAAAAAAAACACACAAAATAAACCAGAATTCTGTACCTTTGACACAGTAGAGTCTGATGCAGTATCCGAAGTATACACTAAGGATTATCTATACTAATATTATAAAGAGGAAAGATTTGATTGTTTGTGTTTGTTTGTTTGCATTGAATAGGCTCCGAAACTACTGAACCCGATTTGAAAAATTCTTTTACTGTTGGGAAGCTACAGTATCACCGGGTAACATAGGCTATATTATATATATTTTTTAAATAGGGATCCTTACTAAAACTCCAATAATGTAACCCAAGGTGTAAAAAATAAGATTTACAATTTTACTTCGCGTGTTTGACAGTTCTAAGACAGGACAGCGTCTGTCAGGTCAGCTAGTCTATTATAGGCATGGGATGGAAAACAAAACACGTGAAGCGGCGCGATTCTTGCTCAACATGGCGTTTTTGACAGCTAGTGATGCCGTACACTGAGTCACTAGACTCAGCCACCAGTCACAGCCACTAGTATCTTGAATCCGGTGAATTGTGGGTAGACGCAGCCACCTTTTTTAAATCTTAATAGTGTCACTAAAGCTGCAAAAATAAGCGAAAGGGCCAGGCACAGTTTTTTTTTAAATTTATTTATTTACTTTACACAAACAATGCATTTTATAGCATATTGTTGCACCAAAAAACCACAGTTGGTTTGATATGGTTGGTATTGACATTCACCGCGCACTTAAAAAAAAAAAAAAATAGGAAGGTACATAAATCAAACTTTTCATTCATAATTATTTACTAAAATATTTATAGATAGACAGTGAACAGCAGTAAGAAATCAAGACTTTTTGAATTTTTTTTTTTCGGTTTATTGGGTAGTCCTAGATTATTTGAAATTTGTAAGATAACTAAATGAAACAAATAGGACATAGTTTTTTAAGTTCTGATTCAAAAATGTTGTCCAAAAGTTTGCGCTGTATTTTGCCCATAAAAAGACCGTCAGTTGCCCGTACTGTTGATATGAATGCCATTCGCTTGAATGAAAGCAGGATTTTCTCTTTCTGTTCGCGCCGGCACCGCAATCACACACTTATTCAAACATTTTCCACTCTTAATGTGTTTTTTATAAACAAGGGTGGGTCTGCATAATAACGCGAGCTCAAAGGCGCCTTATGAGCCGTGGACTGAATGGGGTACTAGAAATGTTAGAGTTTTCATAATTAAATAAAAATTTGCATATAAGTTATTAGTTTTGACCTACATTGCACAAATTGTTAGCTTGTTTAAGTATGGTAATATTAGTTAAAATCATCGAGATACAACACCCATAGAATCACAAATGCGCTAAAAAAAATCGAACCAAAACTCGACGCACGCTAAGCATTGCGCAGACTTTTTGGTTAGTAAAGCAACCGTACTACAACGCCGCGCGATGCCAGTGCTACGATGATATAGCGGACAATCGACGTTAAACACTTTGTAAGCAACGTAACGTGTAAATTAGCCTTGTGAACTATATAATTGATGTCTAGGACTTATTACGACGCTCGGATGTTTTTTGACTGTTTTCACTTAGTGATGACTCTATAGGTAAGTAGATTGTATCTCGATGGTTAAAATACATGTTTTAATTGTTAGCTTGTGTCATGGTTTTAGTATTATGTTCATATGTTTATGTTTTATTTGTGAAAGAATTTTTACTCTATTTTGCTGTTTTCCTGGGAAAGTAGCATACCTTTGCCAGTTAATCAACCGATAAGCAGTAGTGTGCAAGCTTTACAGGGCTTCGGATTGAAGGGCAATATTTCCAATGAATATTTTGGGCGTAGATAGATTTACCGATTTTTAAAGAAATGAACCAAAAGACGCTTAGGTAGGCCTACTAGTTGGACCGACGACATCGTGTGAGTCGCGGGCATTCTTTACCCTACTTTAAAGCGCTGACCTAAAAGTGATTGGTGGAAAACTTTTGTCTTTTATAAAATTTTGTAGAAACGTCATACAATATTATGAATTTGAAAAAGAGGTTTATTTACGTTTTTCCAAAAGAATGAGACGAACGCACAGGGCGTTGGATTATTTTTTTGGTCTACCTGTCTCGTTACTCTGTTGAGGAATAGTCTCTTCTCCATTTCCATTTCCTTCCACATATCCCTATCTTCCGCCAAGTTCACCCAATCAAGGTAGAATTTACAAATAGAAATAATACAAGCCAATGCAATCTGGAAATGTTTCTTTTTTTCGAAGTTTTGTTGCTAAGCTACATTGTAATGAAATGTGAAAGTTACCCTAACATTTGTAACATTTGTGTACCATGTGTGTAACATTTGTTATTGTGTATATTTTTAGGTCAAAATCGACGCAACGTTTCAGAAAAGTAATACACAAGCCTTGACTACAACTCAGTCCACATTTTAAACGTTCGTTCGTAAATGCATCGGTTGCCGCTGCTGCATTAACGTACAATTAAAGCAAAGACAGCGGAAATATAGTACATCAAAATAGCTTATTTCAACATGAAATACAGCAACAAAAGTTTTAAAAAGTTACCCTATCCCAAAAACTTTAATTTACCAAACAAAAAGCAATCAAACACGGTGTATAAACACAAGTGCCGGGAACGCCAGAGAAGCACATCTGTCCACCTATACTCCCATACAAAACACCATTAACACTCAATACCACCTCATCGCAATAAAATTACCTAAAGGTTCTATAGAATAGTTTCAAAGCTTGTATAGCATTTATTGTGAAACGGTACTAAAGTAGATGTAAGTATAGTTTGCCTTCAGCACAATTTGGCCCCACCTTTAAACGATTGCTCTCGCTCCGGGCAATCATATCGAGGACTATTGTGGGAGATAAAAAGGTAAAAATATTGGAAGGGAGAGTTAGGCAGACATTGGATATGGTAGTTGTATAAATACCTACATACTGGGTATTAAAAATAATAATGTAAAAACGTTAAAATGACAAGCGAGATTTTGAGATTGCAGTAACAAAAAATACACAAATAAATATTCGGGACATTTTTTGCACACACGATCATCTGACCCAAAATTAAGCAAATGTTGTAATAATTATGGCTGCCAAGGACTGATATACATATATATATAAATAATTATATATTTTTAAATTCATTCCTAAAATAGATATTAACACCTAGATATGACGAAGACGAAGGTCTTTGACCAGTGTGTGTTGCCAGTGATGACATATGGTACTGAGACGTGGTCCTTAACTGTTGGCCTTTCGGAAAAACTCAGAGTCACACAGCGGGCAATGGAGAGAGCTATGCTCGGAGTTTCTTTGCGCGATAAAATCCGAAACGTAGATATTCGCCAAAGAACCAGAGTCACCGACATAGCTGTTAAAATTTGCAAGTTGAAGTGGCAATGGGCAGGCCACATCGCTCGAAGAACCGATAACCGATGGGGAAGAAAGGTTCTGGAGTGGAGACCACGAACCGGAAGACGCAGCGTAGGGAGGCCTCCCACTAGATGGACCGACGACATTGTGAGAGTCGCGGGTATCCAGTGGATGCAAAAGGCAGGCTGTCGTTCAGTGTGGAGGTTAAAGGGGGAGGCCTATGTTCAGCAGTGGACGTCTTCTGGCTGATGATGATGATGATGATGACCTAGATATGTAATAATCAAAATGTTCAAAAATATTTAATTTATCTATACTAATATTATAAAGAGGAAAGATTTGATTGTTTGTTTGTTTGTTTGCATTGAATAGGCTCCGAAACTACTGAACCGATTTGAAAAATTCTTTCACTGTTGGGAAGCTACACTATCCCCGGGTGACATAGGCTATAATCTATACCCGTGCGAAGCAGGGGCGGACCGCTAGTATATAATAATTAGGTAGTGATAGTTTTAGTTTTTCAATACTGTGAATATTTTTCGTGTAAATAAATACTTCTCTTAAATGTTCATCACATGAATGTTTGTCCTAGGTGGGAATCGAACCCACGCCTCCAAGCGCAGAAGGCAGGTTCACTACCAACTGGACCACCGGGGCAGTCGAAAGCGAAGATGATTTCTTGTTTTTATTTCATGTCTGAATTCTGATTTCTGATTATAAAAGATAACTAAAACAAAAAATTATTCTTCCCGTGAACATGGCGCATGTAACTGCGCCGAAATATCGGGAGCTCATTCCTCAACCTTACCACGGTAAATATCCAGTAAATAATCATATAACTTTAGTGAACAACCGTGATAGTTTAAAACAGTGTCATATTAAAACAGTTGGAAAAATACACACAATGCCACGTCCATCGTCATTTTCCTTTCTGCCTTTGAACGATGTATTTCCCCCAGTGTTCGCTACAAGAGGCACTTGAGTGGCGAGGTGTGCTCTACTTGGCGATCGATCTCTACATTATAATAGCTATTATTGAATTTTTGCCGTTTTATACCGAAAAAGGCTTTACCGAAAATTGGGAAACAAATACCGCAAACTTGGCAAAAAACATCAAAAGTAGAAAAGTGTCAGTAAATGTTTAGGTGCCCACTTCGTTTAAATCAGACCCTGGCCATTAAAATCCGGCCACCTTTTTATCAGTCACAAAATCGGTCACAAGGAAACCTCCGTTCGGCTGCCCACTGACATTTTGTATTTAATTACACAAATTCAACCGTTGTAACCTCCAATTGTCCAACTTTTTCACATCTGATCGCGCGGAAAATTCCACGATTATAGCAAAAAGGTTTCTCGTTTAAATTCGCGTGAATTCGAATATAATTCGGGAGTATTTGGGTGGAAGGCGATCGTTTTAAATTAAATAAAATGTCCGTAATTCGGATAATTGTAATTGCTTTTTGATAGAATATTGGAATATTGTGGAAAAGGTGCGTTTGTTTAGTCATTTGAAAAGGGGATAATGGATATGCCCTTGCTTCAGGTAAGTTTTGTGTATTTATTAACCGTCACGAGGATGTTTTCAATTCTGTCTGTACGTATTTTCAGTCAATGGTCCCATTAAAATTTAATTAATTTTGGTTCAGTAGAATTGAAAAAGACTTTAAAATTAGAAATCTTTCGAACAAAATGATTAGTATAATATTGGAATCATCATCATCAGCCAGAAGACGTCCTCTGCTGAACATAGGCCTCCCCCTTTAACCTCCACACTGAATGACAGCCTGCCTTTTGCATCCACTGGATGCCAGCGACTCTCACTATGTCGTCGGTCTATCTAGTGGGAGGCCTACCTACGCTACGTCTTCCGGTTCGTGGTCTCCACTCAAGAACCTTTCTTCCCCATCGGTTATCGGTTCTTCGAGCGATGTGGCCTGCCCATTGCCACTTCAACTCCACCAGAGGATGGGCAGCAGCATCCTTCTACTTTAAAATGGTGAAACCTTCTGCGATCCCCAAGCCGCCTGCCAAGCGTGGGGATTATGGCATGACACCATGACATGACAGACAAATAATATTGGAATACCTACAAATAATTTTGTTCAAGCGATTTCTAATCCCGACCCGGGTATGTCCTAAAACTGCGACCAGAACCACCGGAGGATAGGCAGCAGCGTCCTATTAGTACACGGTGAACATACTGCGATCCCCAAGCCGCCCGCCAAGCGTGGGGATTATGGCAACACCCCTCTTTAAGAAGGAGGCCTTTGTCCAGCAGTGGACGTTTAATGGCTGCTGATGTGTGTGATGTGATTTCTAATTTCATAGTCTGCTAACATACATTCTTAGTTATCAATCCAAATATTTTTATAATGTTGGCTCAATAAGGTTGCTCGGCTTGATAAGGTTATAGAAGAGATTGCTCTTACCGATAGGGCTGTCAATTGTTACATTAACTTTTATTCTGTTCTATCATGAGTATGTAATTTTTGGTGTAAAAAAATACTAGTTTATCTATCTGTATACGTTTTCATACCAGATTTTTACAGTTCAAAGATGGGTCATTTTGCGTACTGATTGTTATTCAAGTTTTATGGAAAAGGTCACATCATAACCTGGGCCTTATTAACAACATTTCGAACTTGGGGTTTTAAAGTTTGCAATGTTTCTGATGCCTCTCCTCATTGAATTTAGGGGCAAATCCTCAACACCAGACTCCATTAATTACCGAACATGGAGACCTTATCTCCCGCAACAAAGTCCAACTGCATTTAAATTTAAATCTAGCATCCACCTTGGCAGTAAGTTTTCAAGTAATTTATGAGTGAATATTTAAGTATCACCTACCAGGGGCTCAGAACACGCCAGGGGTGGAGTTTTGTGTGTTTTACTAATTGCCAAAAGATGTTAATCAGGTGCCCGAGAAGTAAACCCATCTCATTCTATCGCAAGAATATAAATGTATTCCATCTCTGTCGTTCTTAAAGATATAACTCAAAAGTCGAAGCAAAAACCATGACAAGGAATTAATTAGAACTCAAGGTAAATAATGAAGATTGTCGCCGGTACTAATGAGTTTTCTGGTATAAGTCCTCGACTGGTAAAATAATTATGGGGCAGGTAATTAAGAAGTTTTGGGGCGGTATGCAAATGGGGAGTTAATTGTCCAGAAAAATGTGACATTTTGGGAATAATGGCCTTTTCGGAGATCGGAATGTTTCAATGGTACTGAAATAGCTGGAAAAGTGCTGATTTTGAGACGATTTGAAAGGTAAATACTGTTTTAAACTATCACGGCTGTTCACTAAAGTTATATACTATTATTTTATAATAAACTGTAAATTAATTACAGTTTATTATAAAAGAACAGAAATATTTTAAGTAAATTTTGTTCGATCAATTTAAATTTAAAGTTGACATCATTATGAAAACTATTGGACAAAAAAGTTACAGAATAAGAATTGAATTATGACAAACTTCCGGTTCACCGCAATCATTGTGTGCTTCTTTTAATAAGTATGTTGTTTTTTTCATGTAGTTTTTTAAAAATGATTAATTTTATGAGTATATTTTATAACTGCCATGAGAAAGTTTCCGCCAATCACCCAACTGAAATTGCCAACCTCACAAGTTTTCGCTAAAGTTCCCGTTCCACCTGATCCCTTATCCGTTATTGAAGGTGCGATGGACAGACAGCCGACAAACTGGATTATACCTCTTGATTGATGATGACCGTTCGTAGGAAAATAAGGTGTAAATAAACAAATGTCCGTGAAAAGGTGATGTGCTGTACCCGCTTTGAAATAAGGTCGACGTCTTGTAGAACGTATGAAAATGGTATTGTGATGTTTGGTTTATAAGCAATTTAAGCAAGCAATGGTTTTTGAATTAAAGTTTTATGATGATATTGCCTCGGCCACCATAAGGTAAGAATTGTGTTAATAGTACGCTCCGCTTAACTTACCGAGGCAAAGTAAGCAGAGCGTTGGTCGTCCAGCTGCAAGATAGGTCGACGATATATTAAAACTATCGCGGGTCGAACCTGGACTCGATTAGCACAGGACCGAGGCATATGGCATGCCAAGAGAGAGGCCTATACCCAGCAGTGGGATAATGAAGGCTGTGGATGATGATGATGCTTAAAAGCTCTGAGCAACATACAGAGCTTGCTTATAACTTCCAGGCGATCAACAATTTCTGATATTTCTGTAACTGTAGTAATTGAATAACTATTACAGTATTGCTCGATGATACAGACTTCTTAAGTGAAAATGAAAATGAAAATTTATTTATTTACACAAACATAGGCTTAAATAAGGTATGTACATCAAACGAACTATAGGAAGAAATATAGTAAGGCTTATGCTTATGAGTGAGATGGGTAAGAATAGATGATAACTGCGATTCCCGCACTAGGCTAGGCCTGTATCGCGGAAATCTGATCCGGTTATTCTTAAATTTACACCTCTAGTTTAAATATTGTAGGTCATTCTCATAATATGCATTAAAATACTTACAATTATTTATCTTTTTTTTTCTTCTTTTTTTTTTTTTTTTTTGTTTTAAAGTTCTGGACAATACATCAAAATTTGCCAACAAGAAAGAATAGGGAATAACTATAGAATAGTCTCCGTATTCAGCATTAGACAAGCCAAAATATTGATGAAATATTTAAATAGTATTTTAAAATCTGATACTAATATGATATAGTACTTATAAAATAATAATATCGTTGCAATAAGAAATTTGGCCAGGATTAGGAAAATCAAGGAGAGCATTCTAAGAAAAATTAAAGATCAATCATAAAATTCAAATAAAAGTGAAGGCAAAAATCATGTTTTACAGGATGTTGCAAACCCTACCAAAAGACCTTCAAGCCTAGAAGTTACACCATGACTGTCAAGAGATAAAGTTTATTATACTTAGCATTATATTTGAATGGATCGCATCAGCGGGTACATAAGTTTTCTCCCAAAAAGCTTGGGTTTGATTTTTTACAAAATAGCATATAAAAACGAATTCGCAAACCCCTCAAATCTCAATTTTCTAATTCCATAGGCCATTAGAGCTACCACAGTTGGTCTCTAGCCGGCGTGACGTCTAGACGCATCGAAACGAGGTATTTATGTCCCGTTACACCTATAACTACGTTTTAAATGGTAATGAAACGACCGAGGCCTCTCGGGGACAGTGCAATTATAGGAGACGAGGTTTCGTTTACTGAGGGAGAGGTTTTTACTGACAAGTTGGTATTGATTCAATCTATATAATATATATATAACAGCGAAATTCATCTACTCACACACGAAATCTCGAAAACTGCTTGACCTAAGAAGCTGAAATTTGGCAGGTAGATTCCTTATGGGGTGTAGAGGTCCGCTAACAAAGGATTTTACGAAAGGGCTGAATTAAGGATGACGAAAGGGGGTTGAATGTTTATAGCTTTTAGGTACACAGTAAATAGTAAACACACACACACACAGTAACAAGTACATTTACACACAATAAATATTGTTTATTGTTTATTGTGGTTGTTTTTTTTTTTTTTTTTTCAAGTGACAAGACTCATAGGTACACAAAAATAATTACAATAGTCACATTACATTTAAATTCTTACATAAATTAAAATACTCCCTAATACAGTGTTGTCAGTTGCATGTTAGACACATAGGTGTTGAACATGCAATCGACAACACTGGTTAATATAGGGACAGTCCAGTCTGTCCGCGAGCGCAGCCAGCATGCTGTTGGAGCTCCCCCTCACCCGCCGCAGTAGAGAAGTGCCTCTCTTCCGCATCGTCGCATAAAAACAGTCTACGCGGGCTTCAGCAAACATTGTCGACGCACTGCAGTACCGAGGGAGACCCAACATCATTCTGAATGCGTTGTTGAACTGGACGCGAAGGGCGCTGTACGATTTTTGCGTGTAGTCAGCCCACAGGCTGCAGGTATAAAAGGTGGTACAGTAAGCTCTAAACAGTGTTAGTTTAACCTCCGTCGAGCACCGTGCAAACCTGCGGATCACCATATTCGCTCTGACCGCCAGCGCCCTCCGTTCCCTCTCAACATCCGCATCATCTTTAAGGGTAGGCGTCACTAAATGGCCTAGATATTTAAAGACTTCTACCCTTTGTACAGACGAGCCATTTAGTTTTACAGGGGGCATTACAACGACCTTTCGTTGTCCACCCTGAAATACCATGCACTGACTTTTCTTTACGTTATACACAAGGCCATGATCAGCTGCATAACTCTCACACGTACTCATCAACTTCCTTAAGCCGCAGACCGAGGCGCTCAGGAGAACCATATCGTCCGCGTAGCTGATGTTATTGTAACAGACGCCATCTATGTGACAACCGATATGTTGTCCGCTGAGCGCCTCGATCAGTCCATTTATGTACAAGTTGAAAATAGAGGGCGAGCTGAGTCCGCCCTGCCTCACCCCGCACTCCAGCCTGTACGGATCCGACAGCGCGCCCGCCCACCTCACATTATTCACCTGATTCCCGTACCAATACTTAAACATGTTGATAATTTCATCAGGTATATGGGAGGCCTTCATTTTTGACCACAAAATGTCATACGATACTAAATCAAAGGCCCTGGAGAGGTCGAGGAAGCAAGCATATACAGGCGTATTTCTCTTAGTGTAGTATTTGACAGCACTCTTTAAGCACAATATGGCAGTTTCCGTAGACAGTCCTGCCCTAAAACCGAACTGATTATCATGTAACTCAAGGTGTCTATTCAATTGTGTGTTCAGAATGCTGTCAAACACTTTTGCAATTATAGTTGCTAAAGAAATAGGCCTATAATTCGTTATATCAGATAAATCTCCCGCCTTGTTTTTAACCACAGGAACTACAATTGTCCTCATCATGTCAGTAGGAAGATATGAGTGGGATATGCATATGTTATACAACATAGCCAAAACTCTGCAAATATGCGGCCCAGCATGCTGTATGTGTTCCACGCTTAATCCGTCATGACCCGGAGACTTGCCTTTAGAAATAGATTTAACAGCATCTAACACATCCCGGGCTGTGACTCTGGTACCAACATTTTCTCCACTCATACCGCCCATCTCTTGTGACAATGATGGGCCTAACGGAGATCCAACAATAAAGTTATTTTTAAAACCATCTGCAATACATTTTAAATCATTGGTACCGTTGACGCTCAACGGAAGTCCAGGCCGAGTCTTCAGACGATTTGTGTTTTTCCAGAAACCTTTAAAATCTTTCTTGCTGTGGTTTGTGGCAAGCCTATCCATGATTAGTTGGTTTGTGTATTGTTAAATGAATTTACACCAATATTTGGTCCTAAGTAGTTATTGAGATTTTGATCAAATCCTAAATTTCTGTAATTTGAAAATGTAGAGAGATTTGTTTTTTAAGTATAAATTGGCGTAACAAGATCGGCACAGGACCCCAAAAGATGCATTGAAGAGGAGACTGAGTAGTGGGTGGAAAATGTATTTATTATTTAATAAGAGGAATGGGAAACAGGTTTGCGGCATGATAAGCGGTAAACACTTCCAATGAACACCTGTAAACAGTTTAATAATGTTTTTTTTTTAAATATTGCAATGCCGTGCAAACCTTTGTGTGTTTTTACATTAACTGCGGTTGATATAAAAACTTGTTAATCTCCATCAGTCGCTATAAAAACGATATATTCCTAAAAGCCGTTATTGTACCGATAAAATCTAATGCGTGCACTCTAAATTGCTATGATTTATAATATTTATTATGAGGGGCCTTTATTACGGGAGGAATATCACTGTCATTGGGGTCAGGTATCGATTGGAGGTGACATGGTCTCGGATAGTGACATTCAGTACGTGGTAAATGTAAATCATCTGTTGCGACTACAGAACAGAAAAAAATATTCTATCGGATGACTTTCGTTCGTCTACGGATCTCCTCATTTCTAATTCAATCTCGTAGGGAAACCCCGAGCATAGCCCTCTCCATAGCTCGTCCGACTTTGAGCTTGCTTATGAGGCCCATAGTGAGAGACACGTTTCAGTGCCGTATGTCATCACTAGAAACACACACTGGTCGAAGTCTTTCGTCTTTCGTCGTAAATACTGAGGTATTTTGGACGAGAAGACGTTGCGAAGTTTACCGAACACTGCCCAGCCAAGTTGGATTCGCTGATTGACCTCTTTCTTGAAGTTGGACCTACCTAGTTCGACTGTCCTAGGTAGACGTACGCGTTAACAGCTTCAAGAACTGATTTCTCAACTGATACTGGGGCGGGCATAACTTGGATATTTGACATGATCTTTGTCTTGTCCGTGTTCATTTTAAGTAGAAAAAATATGTTTCAGATAAAAGAGTATAAGTTTATTTCGTCAAGAAAAGTATACATATTTGGAATAACAATAACTTACCTAAATTAAAATAAAAACATACAGAAATCCATAATGACTAAACAACTAGTCGTGCTCATAAAAGCAACTAGGGCCAAATTAAATCACTTGACTATGACTCATATTTCAACCTGTGACCATCTCGAAAGTCAATTCAGCCAACCAGTTACTCCTTGACATATGGCAACCAATAATATTACATAATTAGATAATATTAACACCTAATTAGCAAATGCATTAATCAACCGCAAGTGGCGACTGCTGGTAACGTAATTACCAATTCTAGTAGTGTGTTGATTATTTGTATGTGTACTAAGAACTGAGATAATAACTATAAATTGACCTGAATCAAGAGTCATCAAGAAGAGCAGCATAAGGGTTAGAACGTCCTTTACAGTAGTTCTAAGATTTTTGCTAAAACTCGACTTGTGCGATTATGCTACCACATTTAAATAATCAACGTCAGTGGGCTATTCCAGTACTTATCTTCGTGCCTACTGCTATTTATTCTATGGCATTGTTCCAGTTTCTTCTTCACGTCCAAATACCTCAGTGCCTTAAGACGAAGGCCTTCAACCAGTGTGTTGACACATACGACAGTGAACGTGGTCTCTCACTATGGGCCTCATAAGCAAGCTCAAACTCGCACAACGAGCTATGGAGAAGGTTATGCTCGGGGTTTCTCTACGGGATCGAATCAGAAATGAAGAGATCCGTAGACGAATGAAAGTTACCGACATAGCCTACAAAATTAGTAAGTAGAAGCGGCAGTGGGCAGTGCACATATCACGCAGAACAGATGGCCGATGGGGCCGAATGGTTCTGGAATGGAAACCACGGACCGGTAAGCACAGCGTAAGACGTCCACCCACAAGATTGACAGACTACCTAAAAGAGACCGCAGGGAAACGCTAGATGCAGGCCGCTTCCAACCGGCTCTTTTGAAGTTTGATGGGGGGAGGCTATGTCTAGCAGTGGACGTCCTATGGCTGAAATGATGATGATGATGATTATTCCAGTTTTACCTAAGGGTTTCCTGCGGTCCTTGTACTCTGACTATCGAGCTGGATCTGGTACTTAGTCGCTGTTCTTTCCACCAGCGATGATTTCGTGAAATCACGAAACAACCGGCGGGCATGCGCCGCTATTAATTTCAGTTCAGCCATTCATCTAGATCAGTGGTTCCCAATTCAATTTTCCCGCGTACCACTTCAAGAAAGACCTCAAATTTACGTACCCCTCGAGCTCGGCTCAATCACACCAAATACAGTTGCAGTCCGGTCCAGTGCACTCAGTTTTTTTTTAATTAACCTATACTGTCCCACTCCTGGGCAAAGGTCTCCCCCATTTCTTTCCAGACAGCGCGATCACCCGCTATACTTGACCACTGTATCTGGAACGTGTCCAGGTCATCGCGCCAGAGTTTTCTAGGCCTGCCTTGGCTCCTTCGTCCGTTTCCAGGCACCCACTGTTTGAGTACCAGTAAAGTATTAAATTATATGAAAACCGGAAAGACATCACACTGTATGCTGTCTCTTAGATGCAGACGGACTACAAAAGGACTGCATACGGTGTGACGTCTTTCATAAAATGTTATACTTTACTGGTCCTCTCAAACTGCATCTGTACCGGACCGGACTGCAACTAGATTTGGTATGCTCTAGCCTTTATTGTCATCATCATCATCATCTAAGCCTGAGGAATGATAAAAAAATAATTAAATACTGGTTACTACTGGTACTAATACCGGGATATTGATAAAATTTTCTTAGTCAAAAGATTTTCTTAGTCGGAAGACGCAGCGTAGGGAAGCCTCCCACTAGATAGACCGACGACATTGTGAGAGTCGCGGGCATCCAGTGGATGCAAAAGGCAGGCTGTCGTTCAGTGTGGAGGTTAAAGGTGGAGGCCTATGTTCAGCAGTGGACGTCTTCTGGCTGATGATGATGATGATGATGATGAGTCAAAAGATTGTCGCGCGTACCCCTTGATTCAGCTTTGCGTTCACCTGGGGGTACGCGTACTACTAATTGAGATCCACTGATCTAGATGGTTCATTGCTTTGGTACAACATACTTTCTTATCGACCAAAAATAACGGCATCTATAGAATCAAAAAATAATAAACCGATAGATTTCTAAGACTAATATAAATCATCTAGTTAGGAAACATTGTCATCATAAGTCATTGCACCACAAAAAGTTGGTCACAGACAAGCGTGCATACTTGCGATATGCTCACTCTAATTAACGTGACAAATAGCTGCGCATGATTTGATATTAATTGCGGCGGGCAACTGTGGCGCAACTGTTGCGATCTTGCTTTGAACAATGAAGAGGTGTTTGTAATAAAACAAACATCCCGACACCTTATCTCACATGACTGAAAAATATCTAGTGACAAATTTTCGCCTGTTTTTTTTAAAGTATTTATGTCTTCTTTTATTATAATTATGTAGATAAAAAAATAAAGAAAATTGTGTACGTACTTTATATTCTCGCGGTACAAAGTTGTGTAAAATTAGACGTTGGTTTTTATTATTATTAAATTAATCATAGGCTTTCCTTTGACAGGCGGATGATGCGGTCTACGATGGAGCACGCTTGCCTAGAAGAAACCGATTCACTCGTGATTTGAAGACAGCCAGTTTGTAACTATCCCCAAATTGACGATGGCGTCGATTCTGTCATACTCACTAAACTAAACCAATCTGACAGGACTAAAATTATCTGCCTCTCTTTTCATTTTAATATGTGAGAGAAGGATGGCAACAATTTTTAGAGCTGTCAAATTTGGTTTGGTTTAGTTTAGAGTGCATCAGAATAGACAACATTGTTGCCTTATCATAAAAAATTTACCAATAACAAAACGTGACTTACCTCTCAAACGTGGAACTTAAGTGAAAACTTCACTGACATAGTGACAGGATCATTTTATTGTAGTTGAGTAGATAGTCTACATGTTAAGTCACCCATGCATACATTTTGTTGGACTTCTTAGAAATGTTGAGAAGAGAAATGGCTTGCTTTGAAATGTTACGCGACAATCATTTGTCGAGTTAAATGTATAGAAGATGAAATGAACACATTAAACTACATAATAATATGTTTAAACCAAACCAATCGTTTTTTTTTATGTGGAACCATCAATTATTATGATAGCCCGTTGGTCCAGTTGGTAGTGAACCTGCCTTCTGAGCTTGGGGGCGTGGGTTCGATTCCCACCTAGGACAAACATTTGTGTGATGAAAATTTGTGTTTGTTCTATATCTGGGTGTTTAATATCTATTTAAGTACCTATGTATTTAAAAAATATGTATGTATGTATATCAGTCTCTGGCAGCCATATCACAAACTTTGCTTAGTTTGGGTTCAGATGACCGTGTGTGCAAAATGTCCCCGAATATTTATTTATTTATTTCAATATAAACACGGGTCTAGCCCGGACATTTGGTAGGCATTGGTGGGACCGAAGCCAACACCAAGAGGCCCCGTTGAATATAAAAATACAATTATGTGATGTGTATAAAATGGAATATTAAACTATTGTACAGTATAGGATTTAAAAAGTCTGGGGTATTGAGGTGAACAACTTGCAGATGGGAAAACAGGTATATGGTATGAGGTACGGCACCCGCCAATTATGCCTCATTATTTATTTTATTATTAACATCTACAATTTAACAAAGTTTGATGATATAGAACTGAAAACATAACGAAATTCTTTTTGCTGAAAGCAACCTCTACAGGACGATCTTCGCAGTGTTTTTTTTGTTTTTAGGGTTCCGTACCAAAAGGGTAGTTTCACTTCGATGATCATACGAGAACCGGTGGTGAACAGAAATTTGAAACCGACTCGCACTTGGCCATTATCTTTTATTTGTAGTTTTACTGTAGAGTGTGTACAACGCTTGTACGTATTACCGTTTTTACATAAGAGCTAATACAAAAATACGTTAAATAATACGTATGTTGTATGGGGACCCCTCTTTCGTTTTTACTTTTTGACTTTTTTATTATTTCCTAGTTAATTCGCCGAAACATTACATATTCTGTTAAAATTTCAACTGGCTATCTATTACGGTTCGAAATATACAGCCGTTTAAAGGTAGGACAGACGGACGGATGGACGGACAGACAGGCAGACAGAAACAGACACACAGAACAGAGACAGATATCGTAATAGGGGTCACGTATTTACCATTTGGGTACGGAACCCTAAAAACATAAGTGTGCCTCGGGTTTGCTTTGTTCCACAAAATACATATTTAACGCTTTCATTGCTATCGAGACAATAATGTGCTACAACTAACCAAAGGTGAGGATCCAATAATGGAAACAAATGAGTAATTTCGATCAGCATTCAACACATGTGTCCACATAACAGGTTTAATTTATTCCCGCCTTATCCCTGCAATCCAATCAGCATATTGAGTGCGCAGGAGTGGACGGGACCGGGAGCTGGGAGCTGGGAGCTGGGAGCTCCTAACAGATGCCGTGTAATTGTGCCTGTGTAAATTTTTTGTTGGCCACCCCCTCTAATGTGTGTGATCGAATCTGTTTAAAATGAAGCCGAAATATGTGGAGACAGCTGTTTTATATTTAATCAAATGACTCGTTTTACAAAAATATAGCCAGCCAAATAATGCCAGAGCGGGCACGAAAACCCGGACCCGGGTATGTCCTAAAACTGTGACCAGAATCACCGGAGGATGGGCAGCAGCGTTCTATTAGTACACGGTGAACGTACTGCGATTCCCAAGCCGCCTGCGAAGCGTGGGGATTATGGCAACACCCCTCTCTAGATGGAGGCTTTTGTCCAGCAGTGGATGTTTACTGGCTTCTGATGTGGGCACGAAAAATCGTCACCGCTTTATGGTTGATATTCCAAAAACCCGTACGAAGCGCTTTGATTCCACATTTATTATGCGAACTGCTAGTCTGTGGAATTCGCTGCCTGAATGGGTGTTCCCCGATGGTTACAATCTGGGCGTCTTCAAATCAAGGGTGAATCGGTTCCTTCTAGGCAAGCGTGCTCTAACGTAGACCGCATCATCGCTTAACAGGCGTGATGGTGGTCAAATGCAAGCCTGTTATTTATAAAAAAAAAGTGCGAAAAAGTGTTCTAAATTATTTAAGGGATTAACTTTTACACAACTTTGACTCGCCAACACTACTTGAAAAGTGTTCCTTTTTAACAAACGTCAAAAAAGGAGGGATTCTTAATTCAGTTTTTTTATTTATTTTCGTTAACTTCTAAACTCCGAGATTTATATCACGAAATAGGTTTATTTGTGGTTATATACCGATTTGGAAAATTCTCATTTGAAAGGTTATACTTTCACATTGTTCCCATAAAATTTTCATCAAAATCTGTTTAGTAATTTGGTTTTTAAATCACAATAACTGGAAAAATTATGTAATCCAATAAAACGAAATTGCGTATTTATAATTTTTTAAGTAAGTTTTTATAATAATTATTATTTAGTTATCCTACTAGTTTAACAAAATCATAAGCATGTCGTTAACTGAAAATGAGTCAGAAACAAAAAAAAATGTTTTCATAATGATGTTATCTATTTTTTACAGCTTATATTTTTATTCGCGATTTCAGGGTTAGTCCCACAGTAAAAGTTGTTCCTGATGATGAGTAGGTATAATGAACCCCTTTCAGCTTAGCATACCCTTTCCTTATAACCCTATATAGATCATATAAAAAACTAGCTGCGCCAAGCGGTTTCACCCGGGTACACCTTACCTCACGAAATTGTACCTTTTTTTCTACGCAAAAAATCATGTCTAAATTCCCGATTCTTGAAAAATCCTTTCATATGTTTTTGCGCGAAAGAAAGACAAAATACACTTTCGTTTTTTTACCGACTCCAAAAAAGTGGTTTTTTTTTACATCGGACTAGGCTAACGATTGACCACGATCTCGCCTGATGGAAAGCGATGATGCGGTCGAAGATGGAGCACGTTTGCCCAGTAATAACCTATTAACCCTAGACTTGAATACTTCAAGATTGTAATGCTGCGGAAACACAGACAAGATTGTTCTCAGTTCGATTCGTTTTAAATATTAGTAAGACAATTGAAAGCCTATTCCACACTGGTTACCGTTTCATCCCCCCGTAACAAACGCAGGGGCGCAGTGTACTCAGGTGTCAGATCGCGACTCGCGAGGTATGTGTGCACCGGGTCTAAGATAGTCAACTCGCTAAAGTTAATGTCGATATTTATTTTGAAATTTTAGATCACAAGTGTAAGCATCTTCTATTGAAATGGTTTGAAGTCATTGAGATCTTTTATTCAATCGCAAAATAGAAGCATCGGGAAACGTGAAGCATAATAGCTAGCCAGGAAAATAAGTATTAAAAATACCCTATTACTTGTGTTTCCTTACGATTCTATCCTTCACGCAATGCAAAGGTTTTGACATCTACCACTGAATCCTTTACATTCCAAACAATACTACCGATATGGCAACATCCCTCTCTAAGAGGGAGGCCTTTGTCCAGCAGTGATAACTAAATTATCTACTAATAATATAAATAAAATAAATTAATTAAAAGAAATATTTCTTAACATCAACAACGTACCTACCTATCCTGACTCTTCACACTTTCCGTTCTTAAATCTTGATTTAGGATTCATAAATTCGGAGTAGGTAATGTAAGTAACGCTTTTAGAAGAAATTCTTAAACCATAGACATCGCTACTGATTTCGCCGTATAATCTACATCCCCACACCTAGTACGAGGGTGGATTGTCCGAGGGTCGTCCCCTCAGAACTCTTTGATGCGGTCTCCGTGACCGTGAAAATGTGACGTCATTTCACTCTGCCATCACAGGAATCCGTAATTGCTTCCAAATTACACTCTTTGTTGAAATTTCTATGTTTTTGAAAGCAATTGGTAAAATAAGTCAATGTTCACGAATGAGTTTGCTGCAGACCAGTTGAGTAATTAATAGTTAAGGTTGCGTGATAAAATAAACCGGCCAAGTGCGAGTCGGGCTCGCGCTCTGAGGGTTCCGTATCACCACAAAATTCAATAATGAAATTACCAGTCGTGTTACCGACTCGCTTTTTACCATTATTCAGTATTTGTTGTTAAACTATAGTTTGTACTATAACTATACAAAGTTTGACGCTTGTAAGTATTACCGTTTTTACATTAGAGCTAATACAAATATACGTAAAAAATATGTTTGTTGTATGGGGACCCCTCTTTCGTTTTTAATTTTTGACTTTTTTATTATTTGTTAGTAAAATTAATTCGCCGTACCATTACGTATTCTGTGAAAATTTCAACTGTCTATCTGTTACGGTTCGAAAGATATAGCCGTTAATAGGTGGAACAGACAGACAGACAGACGGATAAACATCGTAGGCTTAGTAATAGGGTCCCGTTTTTACCCTTTGGGTACGGAACACTAAAAAAAATTAAAATTGTTGCCACCAACACATGTAGAGAACAGTTAAGCTGCTATTGCCTGTTAATACGCTGTCAATCTCTATTGCCAAGCTGCCGAGACTCACTTTATTTTGCCGTAGATGGCAAACAAGCTAATGGGCCGCCAGATGGTAAGTGATCACTGTCATCTACGGATACTATTAGATAGCCCGTTGGTCCAGTTGGTAGATAGCCCGTTGGTCCAGTTGGTAGATAGCCCGTTGGTCCAGTTGGTAGTGAACCTGCCTTCTGAGCTTGGGGGCGTGGGTTCGATTCCCATCTAGGACAAACATTTATGCGATGAACATTTGTGTTTGTTCTATATCTGGTTGTTAATATCTATTTAAGTATGTATTTATAACTATACTAGCGACCCGCCCGCCCGGCTTCGCACGGGTGTAATTTACGTGCGAAGTCGGGGCGGGTCGCTAGTTATATAATTATTTAAACTATCCTATATCTCAAGTTGGATCGAACTGCACATGGTGTGCGAATTTTATTATAATCGGTTAAGTGGTTTAGGAGTCCATTGAGGACAAACATTGTGACACGAGATTTATATATATTAAGATAATATATGTATGTATATCAGTCTCTTGCAGCCATATCACAAGCTTTGCTTAGTTTGGGGTCAGGTGACCGTGTGTGAAAAAATGTCCCGAATATTATTTATTTATTTATTTATTTATTTATACCTGTAACACCAGGGGCATCACAGACGGGGCGTTGCCGAACTATTAAGACTTTATTTGCCGCCTTTTTTAAGAACCCCGTGTTACAGTTACTGTGTCAGAAGTGCCCATTCCACATTATTGTTTCGAAGCAACATTGAACTCCAATTTTACGAGCTTTATTAAAACGCCTTTGTTAGCTTCACTTGTAACTTATTATCATCATCAGCCAAAAGACGTCCACTGAAAAACATTGGCCTAAGAACTCCAGACAGCCTGCCGTCTACTTCCAATGGATGCCTGTGACTCTCACGATGTCGTAAGTCCACCTAGTGGGAGGCCTACCTACGCTGCGCCATCGGTTGTCGGTTCTTCGAGCGTATGGCTGGTATGTGCCAAGCAAGACGCAGCCGCGCGCGTGAATCTGGTATCTATGAAAAATGAAATCTGGGTGTCTTCAAATCACGAGTGAATCTTCTAGGCAAGCGTGCTCCAACGTAGACCGCATCATCGCTTACCATCAGGCGTGATAGTGGACAAACGCAAGCATATTATTTAGAGAGAAAAAAAACTGCCTAATGCGGTTGAAACTATAGTCGGAGTGACCGGCTTAATCTTACGTGAGTAATTCCCGTGTTATATAAATAAAATGTACATAATATACTTGGAAGTATGTTTTTAACATAGTTATAATTTAAAGCATTGTTGACAGCGAAATACTATAACCGATAACCGATGGGGAAGAAAGGTTCTTGAGTGGAGACCACGAACCGGAAGACGCAGCTTAGGTAGGCCTCCCACTAGATGAACCGACGACATAGTGAGAGTCGCTGGCATCCAGTGGATGCAAAAGGCAGGCTGTCGTTCAGTGTGGAGGTTAAAGGGGGAGGCCTATGTTCAGCAGTGGACGTCTTCTGGCTGATGATGATGATGATAACAGCGAAATAATAATAATACTACACTATTTACGTCCGCGGGTAGCAGGACTGGAACAAACTCTTCTTGCGCATGCTTCGAACTCCTCTGCATCATAGTTTCTGTAGAACTCAGCATACGCTTTCTTCTTTGGCTCAGCAATAGCGTGTTTGAAGGCAACTCCGGACAGAGCAGCAAGACAGAGAGATAATCAGGCTGCGCTTAATTGTTGCTTTGAACAGCCTCCAGACGACATAAACTTGCGGCTGGCATAAATAGACTTGCATCCCATTGTACCGACCTCTCACTCGCCAGACACCGACCTAGCAACACGACCCCTCACAACTCGCTCTCGGGACCCTCTACATCAAGAAGTACCACAACCTGCTTCACAACGACGACTTTGAAGTTCTTCCAATCCCAGCACCGTTCCACCGACATAGACCGCCGCCCGCCTTGGTCGGTCACTTCGCCATACACGTCAATCATATACAGTCCACTCAGTCGAACAAGTGACTTGACCGAAAGGCGATGGTCCGGAACAGCTGGGCTTGACACTGCCTTGTCTCCGGCCATACTTCTTTCTCTTAAAAAATTCTAGAACACTAAATTTTCGCACAATTATTGTTTATTGTATAATTATGTAATATATTTGGAAGTATATTATGTAAGTTTTAAATCGATTGATTTTAACCTACTTCTAATTATTGCATCGATTTAAAACTTACATAATACACTACCGAGTATATTATGTCACAATTTTTAAATATTTCTGGTAATATTACCAAAGCAAACCATTAATTAGATACCATAATTTAATTTTATAATCAGATTGGAATCAATAGCCATTAAAGCAGTGCAGTTAGCAGCGCACTGGCGCTGTGCCAAGATACACCGGCTGGTAATGTGGCAGGTAGTGGATTTGCAGTGCGTTTACGCTCACGTAGTTTGAATAAACTCATCGTCTATTGGGCAGTATTTTTTTAGAGACAAGAGAAGCAAGTCGCTCGCCTGCGAGTCATCCAGAGTTTAAAGCTTCAACAGCTCAAAATCTTGCGCGGCAATGCATTACGCTTGACATCCTGGGATCATCATCATCATCAGAAAAAGTCCACTGCTGAAGCGCAGTGTAGGACGTCCACCCACAAGATGAACAGACGACTTAAAAGAGACCGCAGGGAAGCCCGGAAGCAGGCCATTTCCAACCGGCTCTTTTGGAAATCGATGGGGAGGCCTATGTCCAGCAGTGGACGTCCTATGGCTCAAATTATGAAGTAATAGTGGATTATTATCATTATGCTATGCTCGGAGTTTCTTTGCGCGACAAAATCCGAAACGTGGATTTTCGCCAAAGAACCAGAGTCACCGACATAGCTGTTAAAATTTGCAAGTTGAAGTGGCAATGGGAAGGCCACATCGCTCGAAGAACCGATAACCGATGGGGAAGAAAGGTTCTGGAGTGGAGACCACGAACCGGAAGACGCAGCGTAGGGAGGCCTCCCACTAGATGGACCGACGACATTGTAAGAGTCGCGGGCATCCAGTGGATGCAAAAGGCAAGCTGTCGTTCGGTGTGAAGGTTAAAGGGGGAGGCCTATGTTCAGCAGTGGACGTCTTCTGGCTGATGATGGTGATGATGATTATTATGTGTTCGTAAATATGCTTGAGTTTGAGAAAGTGATACAATGAGGTGAACACTGCTTACGACTGGTAATGTAAACTTGTTTGAGATCCAGTAATCAAATTAATAAAAATCCCAAGCCCGGCGCAGAAATCAGAATCAGAATCAGAATCAGAAAATCTTTATTGTATAAACTGTGTACATGGATGGTAAAGTAAGTTAGTAAAAGTATCAACAGTTTTGTCCATCACGAACATACAATATTTCTTATAACTAAGTAGTTACAATTAGTTACATCTTTATGTATACCTATATTACAATTTCAGAGACACAATAATAAATAAATATAACTAATAATAATACTACTATAATGCTACTAGCAAGTGTATTCATCCGCATCAAAGTATTCTCGCAGAGTATTACGTTTTAGAATGTAACCAATCTTTAAGGCTGCGCTTAAACTGGTTGCCACTTAAGATTTTAATTTCCACAGGTAGGTGGTTGTATATTTTAATAGCATTTATAAATGAACTTTTTGCATACATGGACTACTGCGTACCTAGGGAACGTTTTGATGAAAAAATATCGTCGGAGCTTGTAAATAATTTCGTAACATTTCTATCGCTAGGCCTAAGAAATCATTAGATAGATATATTTAGTAGGTATTCCAGCCCCTGTCTTACCAACTAATCTCGTGTAAACGAGCCCTCTGCAGTGATAAAACGCAGGTATTTACGATCGGCCTGCGGTCTATTGTTTCGATATGGCGCTTGCTGCGCCCCCCGTGTTGTAAATTTAAAAATGTAATCATGATTTTAATTTATTTTAAAACTAGCGGTCCGCCCCAGCTTCGCACGGGTATAGATTATAGCCTATGTCACCCGGGGATAGTGTAGCTTCCCGTCAGTGAAAGAATTTTTCAAATCGGTTCAGTAGTTTCGGAGCCTATTCAATGCAAACAAACAAACAAACAATTTTTTCCTCTTTATATTATTAGTATAGACTAAAAAAACGCTGCGGCTTTAGCCGAAAATCTCCCTTTTACTATTCCCAGTTTTTTATATTATTATTTTTTTTCAGGTTTTTTTTATTTTTATATTCCAGGTTTTTGTAGTGAAAGCCATATTTACCGAGTTCAGGGGCCTTACAGCCCTGTTTTAAACAATTCTGCAGTGCAAGTACCGTTCTTTATCAATCGTCAAATTCGATAAAATGCCATAGAATTGATCATAGCGAGTACTGATCAAATGGTGTTTTGGCGAATTTGACGATCTCAACTGTCAAATTTGACGATCGATAAAGAACGGTACTACACTGCTGTTTAGGTAATGAGAAAAGTTGCACGACCGCAAACCGTATTTTGGTGCATTAAAGTTCACGTTCGCGTGAATTTCTGAAATACGCTGCTTTAGCGGTAATTCGAGCCCGCGTTGAGGCCATAAGGTCCCAGCTTTAGTACTAACACATCTTTGTCATTTATTGGAAAGCAAGTAGTAAAATTATCAACGCGTCAGCTCTAAGCATTTCGTGACCAAAATGCTGGCCGTTACATTGCTCAACTAATTAGTAATTTGCTTGTCTTAGAGTTTTTTCCAGATTGGTATTCAACGCTAAATCCTGAACTTCTTCATAAACGTTAAAGACAAAAATTTGTTTCAAAACTCGATAATTAGTACCTATGTTACGTAAACTTCTTAGAGTGTTTCTAATAATATGAAAATAATAGCCACGTCCCCATTCCAACTTTTAAAATCCCAATCGAGCTAAATTGTTGTTCGTAATAAAGTTCCCAGTTCAATAGTATCTGCAAATAATAACATCTGTAGGGATCCAGTACGGCTAGCACAACACGACCAACTTATCTGTAAAGTTTAATGAGGGAGCCACCATCGTATTTTCTAAACAAAAATTTTTGGGAAAAAAAACCGACTCCAAGACTAATAGGTAACCTACATGTACAAACATAAACTAAAAAAGTAGACATTGAAAGACCTCTTCAAAACTTTTTCTGAAACCAAAACTTGGTATTTGTTGAAATTTTTCAAAAAGCGCTGATTCAATTTGGATAAAATTTATATGGGTATCTGAAGCATGACTTATCAAAAAAAAGGATGATTAAAATCAATTCATAATTGGCGGAGTAACCACGTGAAAAACATACAAACGAATTGATAACCTTCTCCTTTCGTCGGTTAAAAAAGAGAAAATTTTAGTTCCATCATTTTGCCAACTTCACAGATAAGTTGGTCGGTCTGTACGCAGTAGGTACTTTCAAGTTAGTCTGGCGACCGGCATTCCCGGTAAAAGTACCGGAATAAATTCACTAAAGGTATTTTGGAGCAATGAAAGGATCTTTAAAGAGCTGATAAGCAACCTAAATATTTTTTGACATTGGTTTCAGAGGAGAACTAAAAGATATTTTATCTTATACCTACGGCCCAAACTTGAAATCCAAAATAAAATTATTACCTGTGGCGCAATATTAACTTGTTATAAATTAAGTTTAGAGACTCAGAAAAAATTTATTCGTAAACATTTCACAAACACGCGGCAAGTTCGAAGCCTATTATTTCAAAAATAATGTTTGTTATGGTGTAATTTTTCTTTTCGCTAAAGATCTAAAATTGAAGTATTTGTCTAATTTTTTTTTTTGCTGGACTATTAAGCCAAGCGCGCACATTTTTATCTCCGCTACAGTTTTGTCGCTGGGTCATATGGAGATGTATGAAGGAGTGCAAAGTGTGCAAACGGTATCACACGCATCTCCATAGATTGGATCAAAGATAAATAGAACTGTCACAGAGGCAAAAGTAGTCCGTGAGAACTTGACCTTATCTTCACACAGAAGGCTGGAAGTCAAACCCCAGTCTGAAGCAAGCAGTGGCTTCTGTGTAGACAAGATAAAATAATTATATCAAAATTTATTTAAATAGTCATGCTTTAAATATGATGCTTATTAGGGTGTTGCTTATTTGGCAAAAAAAAAAAACTGAAATGTTCTAGTCTCAACCCCCCCCCCCCCCCCCCCTAATTGTTCTACTACCCCTATTAACAAACTAAGAAAAAACAATTGTAATGGAACAGCAGATTTTTTCGCGATATAAGAGTTGGGTCATAGTAAAAGTTGTTCATAATAATGACTACAACGATATAACCAAATATTTTCACTGTTTAAAAGGTCACCCAATATAGTAAACTCATTACAATTTTACAACTCTATAGAGTTCATGTAAGTACAGTCAAGCACAAAGCGGCCACGTGGCTCTGGTGCCAGGTGCGCCAACCGCACGCCTCTAAATTTAACGTCTTTATTTCTGTTTCTGACCGTACCTAACTGCAGCAATGTTTTTACTTTTCTGCGGACTCTACTCTAATTAAAGGTGATTCAAAATAACGTAAATTAGGGCATTGATATACCTACTTGTTTGCATAGTAGAGAGACCTAGAAAAAGCAAAAAAATTATTCAATTTTTAGATGGTAGCTGCGAGTTGCATTTATAACTACTGCTACTGTTTTTCTGACGACACATTACATTTTATAAGTCGGTGCTTTGTTCAAGATCAGTAATCTTTTATTTTTATTATAAATAGGCTTGCGCTTGCCGCCAACTCGCATGATGTTATGTTATCGATGATGCGGTCTACGATGGAGCATGCTTGCCTAGAAGAAACCGATTTACTCTCGACTTGAAGACACCCAGATTGTAACCTTCGGGGAACACCTACTCAGGCAGCGAATTCCACAGAATAGCAGTTCGCATAAATGTGGAATCAAAGCGTTTCGTCCGGGTTTTCGGAACATCAACCATAAAGCGGTGTCGATTCTTCATGCCCACTCTGGCAGTCCGATAAATATTTTGTTATGTTTTATGTTGTTTAGAAAGGATGTCTTCAGGCAGCCCGAAAAAAAATAGATAATTTTTTAGTTGCTAGTATCTTAATCCGAGTGTGAATATTTTAGGCCGCTTGAGTTGATGATTGTAGCGACTACAAACTGTAAAAGCAAGCTGTACACGCAAACGCTTCATAAAAGTGGTTCAAAAATAACCTGCATTATTTTCGTATCACCTTAGCGGGGGTGAAATTTCTCAGAGTTGTGTTACACCTGGCCATTGGAAAGGATGTTTTAAATCTGTGCTAATTTTGTTTTACGATTTCACATTCAAATGGCATCGGTTTTTCTGTTTAAATACATCTGCGGATATTTCAAGAATAATGCTGAAAGGTGTTAACACATTCGTGAATTTTATTTCTTTTCACAAAAAGACTAATCATGCAAAATGGTACCGAGTTGAATATATAGCACGTTGGTTGCGTTATGTTTGTTTTGTTGAAAACATTATCATTGGTCATTTCAATATGAAATAACTAATGATAATTAATTAATTAATTTTATTTTTTATTTACTCATCAGTCTAAAGATTGTTGATGTTAGTTTGAAGATGCTTTAAGCAATTTTTCTAATCGAATGCTGGCGGCTACTTTGGCGAAAAAAATGCGTTGCAATTCAGCGTTCTGCCATACGTTCTGGTATCCAGCCAAATATATTTTTTCGGTTTTGTTAAAGGTTATGTAGATAAGGTACCGCTATGATACTTTTTAGGGTTCTGTATTTAAAGGGTGTAAGCGAAACCCTATTACTAAGCCTACGATGTCTGTCTGTCCGTCTGTCTGTCTGTTTGTCCGTCTGTTCTACCTGTATCTTTCGCCTGTAAAAATGTCAACCGCAATCTGTTACGTTTAGAAAGATACAGCATTTAAAAGGTAGAACGGACGGAATGACAGTTGGACAGACTGACAGCGTAGGCTTAGTAATAGGGTTCCGCGTTCACTCTTGAATACGGTACCCTAAAAAAACCGTGCAATACACGCAGTGTGTCATTTTTATAATTCTATGATAGGTATTATGTGAGCTTTCTGGCGGTGGCGGCTAGTGCGTTGATAAAACCGCGACTTCGTCATGAGATCGGTATATTCCACTTTGATCACCTGGGTGATCAAAGTTGCGTACAGGGGGGGTTAGACAAGACCCACTTCCTGTTAGCGTTAACGCTTGCGGAAAGTCATTGACAATGACATTAGCTTGAGAGATATTATCTCAAGCTAATGTCATTTTCATACAATTTCATCTTTCCGCAGGCGTTAACGCTAACAGAAAATGGGTCTTGTCTAACCCCCCTGTTCAATCTCCCTTGTAAATGCAATAGATGAAACAGAGTGACCCAACCTCTCTGTGCATGCCGAGCTGTCCATTTTTATGTACTTTTCATCATCATCATCATCATCATTTCAGCCATAGGACGTCCACTGCTGGACATAGGCCTCCCCCATCGATCTCCAAAAGGGCCGGTTGGAAGCGGCCTGCATCCAGCGTTTCCCTGCGGTCTCTTTTAGGTCGTCTGTCCATCTTGTGGGTGGACGCTCCTACGCTGCGCTTACCGGTCCGTGGTCTCCATTCCAGAACCTTTCGGCCCCATCGGCCATCTGTTCTGCGTGTTATGTGCCCTGCCCACTGCCACTTCAACTTGCTAATCCGGTGGGCTATGTCGGTGACTTTCGTTCGTCTACGGATCTCCTCAATTCGGATTCGATCTCGTAGAGAAACCCCGAGCATAGCCCTCTCCATAGCTCGCGACTTTGAGCTTGCTTATGAGGCCCATAGTGAGAGACCACGTTTCAGTGCCGTATGTCATCACTGGTAACACACACTGGTCGAAGACTTTCGTCTTAAGGCACTGAGGTATTTTGGATGAGAAGACGTTACTTTTATATTTTATATACCATTACTTACTTATTATTACTTTTATATATGTACTTTTAGTTCTAAGATATTCTATAAATTGTGTCATATTTTATTATATTACAAAGACTTCCTTAATTTCACGAGAAAATTCAATCTTCTACCACCATTTACACTCAGGAGCTGCAGAATTCAATTAAAAGTATCCAAAACTAAATAACTCGTATCAAAGAGATTGCCGACCTGAAGATCAGACGAGTGGCAAAGTAACGAAATTTCAGAACACGTTAATTATACCGGCCGAGATACCACATTAATACTTGATAACACAATTAATTCCAACGCAGGAAAGTTGGGGCTAGATATATAGCGGAATAATTATTATAAATGTTTACTGGGACTTATCGTGCATTATTTTATTGAAAAAAAAAGGTACCCTCTTCATTAATTTATTTCAGCCTATCATGTTCTCCCTGCTGGGACTCAGGCCTTCTCTGAGAGAGAGGATGGGCCCTAATCCACCATGCTGGCCCAGTGCGAGTTGGTGAATGTTATACATCTTTGAGCTCTTGAGGTTCTTGGACATACCAGTTTCCTCACGATGTTTTCCTTCGCCGTTTTTGAGCGATGTCATCGAACGCGATACCACAAACGCAATAAGTCCCAATAAACATTTATAATAATACTAGCTGACCCGAGCTAAGTCGTCCTGTCTGATAACTGTCAAACGAGCCAAATTTCGTCGTTAAGTTTTCTGAAATTTTCCAATTTTCTGCGCAATTTTCTTTCCGTAGGAACCTTCTAAAAAGGATTAGAAAAAACTAAATGAAATCGGTAAATTCGTTTTTAAGTTATTGTGTGATTAAGGTAAATAGGTTTTTTTAATACCTATTTAGATTATGTTTAAATTGCAAATGTTTAAAAGTTAATTATTATAGTTATTCTAGTTTAAAAAAAACTAAAAAAGCGTCCTAACCAAAGGAGGCCAAACTCGAGGGGCTTACTAGTAACCGTGGAAGAGTGCCACTATCCATATCCTGACGCTATCGTCCATTCAGTTCAATTATACCAAATTTTTGCATTATTATCCAGATTACATACACTTAAAAAAAACGATACGACAATATTTAGAAATAGGTTAAAATAGAGTTCCAATACATATTTACGTAGTAAGTAAGTTAATAAGTAAAGCTAACAAAAAGAAGTTTAAAAATAAAAATAATTATAACCAAGTAGCTTGGCTTGAACGTGAACTTCAGAAACGATATACATTGGAAAACAAGTATTTATGTCTACATACTTCCAAACTTCAATATGAAGTTGCTATGTACTTACTGAGATAATGACTAACACATTAACGGCCTATTATCCGAGTCGCGTGGGCAACGAAACGCTCCCTCAGCCCCCGCCAAGTTATAACGACGATGTGTTTTACCACGCAAGAGTCAGGGCGCCCGCGGGGGGAGTGCAAAGGCAAAAACGAACATAGTTCCGACCTCGATGACGCCTGGCGCGGTACTGAGCGTGGTGTGCGCAAATTCTCGCGACCTTTTTTTGCTTTTTATTTCACTAAAAAACAAAGCTATTCACTATCAAAAATCTATCCAAACCAAAAAATGTTGAACAGGATTGCCTTTCAGTACATGCAATTTCCAGGTTGTTACGAGCTTTCATTAGAGCATAAAACGAAAAAAATAAACTAAATCAACTTTGATCGAGGAAAGTTTATTCTATCGTGTTTTGAACCAAATCATAAACTCAAACACAGATGTAAATGTGACATGTAGATATTTTTTTCCAGCTCAAATATTGTAATTTAACTGAATAAAATTGATTTTAAACCGTCAAATTTGGTATAAGGGGCCGTTAATTATAGTGTTGGTGACCGAGGAATTGGCCTCCATCATCAAATAAACAGCTTAACCTCGCGTACACTATTCCCACCAGGCGGGAAAAGGTTAACCGACTTTCCCAAAAAATACACGTAGGATTGGAGTTTCAGCAAATATATTCCAAGCTTATGGTTCCGACAGCTTTACTCGAAAAGTAGTTTTTAATTTAGCCAGAATATGCAAGTCTTTAACCACACCTGCAGTTTAAATTTTTATGCTTATATTTTGAAATGAGCGTATTTGTCTTGACCCGCTAATCGCTGTCACCGTAACCTCACCAAACCTCGTAAAATTTTCAATTTGCTCCGCGAAACTTTCACCTGATAATCCCGGAGTTAGATGCGGTAAAAGGAAAAGTATTTCACAGATAAGAGCGAAACGTTCCGCCATTACTTCTGCACTGAAAATTATTATGCTAAACTAAGTTAGGAATTGGTATGTATAATTTTACCTGAGAATGTTTAATTTTTAATGGTTTTGGTAGTATTGAGATGTAGTCATAAGGCTTCTTACCCAAATTAAGAATGAAATACGTAAGTGAGTAATATACCAGGCATGAGACAGGTTTTTTTTTGCAAAACCGTTTCTAATTTTTGGTTTGTTGTTTAGTGCTGGTTACTAACATAATATTCTTACTTGACTTGTAAATTGCTATTTTATTAATAGATTTACTTATGATTTAGTTATTGTGCGAACTTGCTAGAATGCGCTGCCTGAATGGGTGCACCCCGATAGTTACAATCTGGGTGTTTTCAAATCATGAGTGGTATCAACCATAAAGACTGGTTTACTTCGGTATATATGTTAAGAATGGCTGGTTATTCTGCGCTACGAGCGCTACTGTGATGAAAATATCTTTATCTTATTGACTAAGTGAAGCGCTGGTCTCATAGTCTACGAGAACAGATTGCCGTTTGCGTGGATGTTTGTTTTAGAATATTTTCTCCTATCAAAGGAGCTACCACAGTACCAGAAGAGTCGTCGCTACAATCGATGTGTCCTGCCTACCATGACTGAGACACAGACGCTCACGGAGAAGACTTTTCACAAAATAACCGTTGTATAAAGAGTCCTGGAGCGAGGCGTGATCGACATCAAATTGCAAGACCGTATCCAAAACACTACGATACGACGTCGTACTAAGGCTTCAGACATCTTAAAAGTGTGAGTAACCATGTGGTGGCAGAGTCTAGGTCAACGGAACCAAGGCTGAAGTGGACCGACGACATTAAGGCGCTGCGCAAACGTAGACAATCAAGTGGAAGCAACTGGACACAAAGTCTGCGCAGAGAGTGGTTTCATACTCTTTATATAGAAATCAAATATTCATTGGTAGCTTGTACCAAAAACAAGACACAAAAGTGTCCACAGCAACTGGACACAAAGTCTGCGCAGAGAGTGGCTGATTTCATACTGTTTATATAGAAATCAAATATTTATTGGTAGCTTGTACCCGACACAAGACACAAAAGTGTCCACAGTAACTGGGCACAAAGTCTACGCAGAGAGTGGCTGATTTCATACTGTTTATATAGAAATCAAATATTCATTGGTAGCTTGTACCCGACACAAGACACAAAAGTGTCCACAGCAACTGGGCACAAAGTCTACGCAGAGAGTGGCTGATTTCATACTGTTTATATAGAAATCAAATATTCATTGGTAGCTTGTACCCGACACAAGACACAAAAGTGTCCACAGCAACTGGGCACAAAGTCTACGCAGATTTCATACTGTTTATATAGAAACCGAATATTCATTGGTAGCTTGTATCCGACAGGATCAAGACACAAAAGTGTCCACGGTTTGCGCCCTGCCTGAGTGGATGCAACTGGCGAGTGATTGGAGAAAGTGGCATAAACAAAAAGAGGCCCAGCAATAGGTCACTCAGGGCTGATGTTGATGTTTGTTTGACGATAATTTGCGTACTAAATTCAATCTTCATGAATTGCAGGCGAGTACTCTATTTCAATAAATAATTAAGTTTATTAAGCCTATAATTCGGTTCACGGGCTGGAAGTTATATATCACGGTTCTAGACTTACACTACTTTAGTTAATTTTGAAATTTAAACACAATAAACTAACGCAAAAACACTACCCAATGTAAAGGAAGCGCATTTTCTGAGAAACTCAATTATCAACTGAAATTAATTTCAATTTAGTTGTAAGGAGTTTGCTCTGAATTGAGTCATAGCATTTGCAACATTGCTGGCTTGCAACATTGTAGAATTTTGATTTACTGTAGTAACTAGTGTTTATTCTGTAATTTAGTTGAGCAACGTAATGACAATGTTTCAGGTTTATGTCTTGTGTAGAGATGAACAGGAGAACCAGGATATCTTAGCCAATAAAAAGGAGGAACTCCTCAATGCGCGTAGGTAAGTGTTTAGTTGACCGAGCAAAGCGAAGATCTCAGCGAGTCTACGACAACAGATTACCGTTTGTATTCATTAAGAGCCTCTTATACCAAATTTGACGGATTTAAATCAATTTTATTCAGTTAAATTACAATATTTGAGGTGAAAAAAAATACATGTCACAGATACATCTGTGTTAGAGTTTATGATTTGTTTCAAAACACGATAGAATAAACTTTCCTCGATCAAAAAAAAATCTGAAACAAAGTCGACTTAGTTAATTTTTTTCATTTTATGCTCTAATGAAAGCTCGTAACAACCTGGAAATTGCATGTTACTGAAAGGCAATTTTATTCAAAAAAAAATTATTTGGATAGAATTTTGATAGTGAATATTTTAGTTTTTTTGTGAAATTAAAACCGTAAAAAGGTCCCGAGAATTTGCGCGCGTCGCGTTCAGTGCCGCGCCAGGCGTCATTGAGGTCGGAACTATGTTCGTTTTTGTCGTTGCACTCCCCCCGCGGGCGTCCTGACTCTTGCGTGGTAAAACACATCGTCGCTATAACTTGGCGGGGGCTGAGGGAGCGCTTTGTTGCCTACGCGACTCAGATAGCCGGCCGTTAATGAAATGAAATTTGGTTGCCAGGCAAAGATTCTATGGCATAGTACAAAGTCCAAAATATTGTCTTATATTTCACATGAATATCCACGCAAAGTAAAAAAAAAGAAGAAATATACAAATCTTGACGAGCCAGACAGCCAGCTAGCCAGTCACTCAGACTTGTGCGAGCTTCGAGAGACAGTGCAAGACCGGGACTGATGGCGTTCTTTTGTGTCGGAGGCTAAGACTCACTTCGGGTTGCTGTGCCAGCGGAGTATAACTAGGTATATAGTAAGTATACTAAACAAGTAACTATACAGTATACAAGCCAAGGCCACTCGGCATTTATGGCACAGAAAAGAGAAGTAAATAGAACGGATATGAGAAGGAAAATTTGTCGCCAGGCATTATGACAGAATCTTGCTTGAACATTATTATTTATGTCAACGCGTTGAACTCCGCATCCAAAGAACTTGGACCTTACCTTTTTGGGTTGGGTCTCAAAGTTTTTTGTCCGCATCACAGTTGCTAACTGATCTCGAATGACTGACGTTTCGTTTATATGGGCGCAACTGGCTATAACAAATTACAAAATACCTTGACAGCCGTTCTAATTTAAACAAAAAATATATCACCATCATCATCAGCCAGAAGACGTCCACTGCTGAACATAGGCCTCCCCCTTTAACCTCCACACTGAACGACAGCCTACCTTTTGCATCCACTGGATGCTAGCGACTCTCACTATGTCGTCGGTCCATCTAGTGGGAGGCCTACCTATGCTGCGTCTTCCAGTTCGTGGTCTCCACTCAAGAACCTAACTTCCCCATCGGTTATCGGTTCTTCGAGCGATGGGGCCTACCCATTGCCACTTCAACTTGCAAATTTTAACAACAAAAAAAAACAGTGATTTATGGATTTAAGTTATCTTCATGAGTCAATTTAACTTTATTATCTTAACTTTATGTAATTTTCTACTCAAGTATGCTGGCCTCAACTGCGCCCCGGGCTGTTTTTTACATGGATAACTAACAGCTGTTAATTACATGATAAGTATATTATAACTAACTAGTTGTAACTACAAACTTTTTATGCCATAGATGGCAAACAAGCAACCAGGCCGCCTGCCTTTAGCTGCAGTACTTGGCCTAAGCGTCTGAATGGTTCATCTCTACCCAGACCACGAAGTGAAATTGTTTATCCAAGTCTGTTATAGAATGATGTACCGCCATATTTAATGTACCTGCTTGTTTGGACTGCGGCCGCGAGAGCCACTCAAACGGTTTTATTTCCGTTTTATTGAGACACTCGGTTATTTCGCGGAACACGGTTTAAATCTAAATGTATCATGTATAGAATGGAGCTTAGTCTAGACGTTGAAGAGTTAGATAATCTTGTTACTAGACTGACTACCGCCATGGACATAATATTTGATTTATGTAATGAGAGTGGAGGCAGTGCCTCGCTATACACTGTAAGGGGTACACTCTCGAAGCCAAAAGAAAGTAAATGTACTCATCATTATGAACCACTTTTAGCATGGGACCAGCCCTGAAATCGTGAAAAGAATATCAGCTGTTCTATAGAAAACGGTCATTGACACTCGACACAATGTATGGAACAGTTGAATGTTTTTTCGCGATTTCAGGGTTGGTCCCATGCTAAAAGTGGTTCATAATGATGAGTACAATTACCTTCTTTTGGCTTTGAGAGTGTTCCCCTTACACCCTGTATAGGTTTATCATGGCGGAGCATCCAAAATAATACGTCGTATTTTTTCATCCTATTTTCCTATATTCAACGCAATTTTCTTAGTTTTTCTTTCCGTAAGAATCTTCTACGTAGTATAAGAAAGCTTTAAAAAAAAGATGAATGAAATTGGTAGAGCCGTTCTCAAGTTATGGCGTGACCAAGGTTAATTTGGATTCATTTTTATATACATATGTATATAGATAGATGTTGGCAACACAGGGTATCCCTGTATCAAACCAGCTAAATGAACTAACCTGTTGAATTAATACTCGATTAGTCTCCATTACCTTGGCTTAGATGTCAAGCACTAATAGTTACTAATGCCCTGTCAACACAGATTAGGTGCTAGTTAGTAGCTTAGGGCTGCCAGGGATTAGTTATCGATAATGTTAAACGATAATATATAAGATTTTGCATTCACTTTAATGAATGGATTGAAATTTCACCCATTTGTGATTTTGTACGGGAATTTCTTACATCGATTACGGCGCTACCGCAATCGATATCATGAGAAAAAGTGAAACTATTTTGTTTGGCTTCTTTTATATATACCAAATTTCCAACAAAAAACAGGCTAGAAAAGAATAATATCCCTAGAAGAGGATAAGACGATTAAAAATAAACTTAAAACGAAAACAGCACGAAAATGCTAAGTAGGTACTATGAAATTTCAGAATTCCTTAGTAATAAAAATATTCTTAACAGCTATGTCGGTGACTCTGGTTCTTTGGCGAATATCCACGTTTCGGATTTTATCGCGCAAAGAAACTCCGAGCATAGCTCTCTCCATTGCCCGCTAATCGTCGCGGGCATCCAGTGGATGCAAAAGGCAGGCTGTCGTTCAGTGTGGAGGTTAAAGGGGGAGGCCTATGTTCAGCAGTGGACGTCTTCTGGCTGATGATGATGATGATGATGAAAAATATTCTGATGTAATGTAGACTATCGTGAATATACTAGAACTAGAAGAAAAAACTAATCTAAAGGAAGTGATTGTAGTTTCTTACTTTCTTTAATTACATTATCTTGTCATTAAACAAATAATTAAAAAATAATAATAATTTTAATTTATCTTGTCTTGTCATTTATTTATCAAATAAGTAAGTGATTTTGAGAATATTTTAAGATAAAATTTTAATTGAATTTTAATGCTCCTAAAATTATCTAGCATTAATTTGAAACATTACAAGTAACCAGACGATAACCGTTTTTTTTTTTTTTGTAATTAGCGACTTGATTTTTGGTGGGCTATGATCACAGAAAAGAGAAGTAAATAGAACGGAAATGAGAAAGAAAATCTGTCGCCAGGTATTATGACAGAATCTTACTTAAACATTCTCATGTATGTCAACGCATCCGAAGAACTTGGACCTTACCTTTTTGGGTTACGTCTCAAAGTTCTTTATCCGCACAGCTGCTAACTGATTTCAAATAACTGACGTTTCGTTAATATGGGTGCAACTGGCTACAAAAAAAATCTTACAAAAATGCATTGACAGCCGTTCTAATTTAAACAATTATTTTTTTCTTTTCTGTGGCTATGATGATTCATAAAAATCAGTTCAGCCGTTTTAAGAATAAAAACTTCATCAAATACGCACTGTTTGTCCTGGTATCTTTATCAAAGTCCTGCTAGATGTCTAACTACTACCTAATTACTCTGCATTCAGAGCAGTTGTTTCTGTGAAAGTCAAACACGCGAGACAGGTGGCAAAAGGTCGCTAATGTCGCTATACAGTGGCCATGTTTTCTTTCCTTTTGCTCACGGTCTATACTCCTCAGGTAATTAATCCTAATTAATAATCATTTGTAGAATAATGCACCTTATAATAAGCATCTACAAGTCTTTGTTCAAATAATAGTGGTTGGTTGCTGTTAAGATCAAATCTTATTATCTATATAATTATATCTTCTATATATATTATAATAGCGGTCCGCCCCTGCTTCGCACGGGTATAGATTATAGTCTATGTCACCCGGGGATAGTGTAGCTAATGTGTGTGTGTGTGTGTGTGTGTGTGTGTGTGTGTGTGTAATTCTTTCACTGTTGGGAACAATCAAATTGTTTGTTTGTTTGTTTGCATTGAATAGGCCTCTTTATAATATTAGTATAGATAAAAATGAATCCCTATTTACATTGTTCACGCCATAGCTTGAGAAAGACTTTATTCCATTTCATTCATCTATTTTTTCAAAGTTTTGTTATACTTTGTAGAAAGTTCTTACGGAAAGAAAAATTAAGGAAATTGAGCAGAAAATTAGAAAAAATCAGAAACTTAAACTTCAACTTTAACTTCGCGCATTTGACAGTTCTAAGACAGGACAATGTCTATCGGGTCAGCTTGTCTATACTAATACATATTATAAAGAGGAAAGATTTGATTGTTTGTTTATTTGTTTGTTTGCATTGAATAGGCTTCGAAACTACTGAACTGATTTGAAAAATTCTTTCACTGTTGGGAAGCTACACTATCCCCGGGTGACATAGGCTATAATCTATACCCATACCCAGCTGGGGCGGACCGCTAGTATTTTATAAAAGGCTATGTGTATATTATTTATATATGTTATATATTATGGTCTCTAAAACGGCTGGACTGATTTTGACAGGACTGGCAGATAGCTGATGATTTAAGGAGTAATCCACGCTTGTCGTCATCATCATCATCAGCCAGAAGACGTCCACTGCTGAATATAGGCTTCCCCTTTTAACCTCCACACTGAACGACAGCCTGCCTTTTGCATCCACTGGATGCCCGCGACTCTCACAATGTCGTCGGTCCATCTAGTGGGAGGCCTCCCTACGCTGCGTCTTCGGTTCGTGGTCTCCACCCCAGAACCTTTCTTCCCCATCGGGTATCGGTTATCCACACTTGTGCTAGTTCATAATAGAAATTTTTGTTATGAGTGATGTGAGAAGTGGATGTAATAAAATAATCAGTCGTAGAACTGCACGTCAGAAGTGAAAACGTAAGAAGTAATTCACCTATGCTACAAGAAATAGCGCTATCTGTAGGTGACGGTCACGCGAATTCAGTTGCTTTTTCCTCAACCCAAAACGTTCCCAAGTTTTCAAAAACTTTTTTACAACATATGTTAGTGACCAGCACTAAACATATATTATGTTAGTAACCAGACAACATAATTTTATTGGGTGGCAAATCATCACACGCCAGCATATAAAAAAAAAATACATATTTTTTTTATTTTTTTTCAATATGAACACGGGTCGAGCCCGGACCTTTGATATGCATTGGTGGGGCCGAAGCCAACACCAAGAGGCCCTGTTGAGTACACAATTTACAATTATGTATAAATTGGAACATAAAACTATATTGTACAGTATAGGATAAAAGACCGTGTTTTTTTTAATTGCCTGTTGGCTATATTTTGACATAAGAAATAATTGGCCTAACCTCGTACTATAGACCAGCAGAACACCATCAAAAACTTACCTCAATAGCCCAGAATTGTTTAATTCTATACTATACTATACAATAGTTTCATAATATTCCCTTTCACACACATTCCATAATAGTATTTTATATTAAACCGGGCCTCTTAGTATTTGGCTTCGACCCGACCAATGGCTCTTAAAAGTCCAGGCTAGACTCGGAAATGAAAATAAATACCCATACAAACAAAATGAACTCTGTACCTTCCATTGAAACAAAAGATACTAACTAAACAAAACATCGCAACACACCCCACAAAAATTAATCCAAACCTTAATTATTCTCCATAACAAGGTAATCTCTCTCCCACAGCCACATTACATTATACAAATCCGCAAAGCAAAATTAACAACACATCTCAGCCGAAATAATAAACCACGCGACGTCACCTTAAGATAAAAGGAGCTCACACGTGAAACAGGTTGTCTTAACTTTCCTATTACAAACTTTACCAAACAAACCAATTTTTAAGCCAAAGGCTTAGTTCCGTAAACATTAGAGTCGAAAGTTGAGAAAGTGGGTAGAAGAGCTAATGTTGTAGGAATTAACTGGTATATTATTTGCAAGTGCGCGTGGCTCTTTGTATAATTTCGTTTTGTGACAACTCTAAGTTGGTAGTGATGTGTTATCAACAAAAGCGAAACCAATATTATTACTTATTTGTTTTAAAAGTGTGCTTACTTGCATTCATCATTATTAAACAGGTCATCAAAATGTATCCTATTTTAATGCATACATTTTCGATAAGCTAATCTGCTCGTTAAATAATTTAAAATAGTTTAAAAACACACGAGACTCGTTCAAAGGAGTCCAAACTCGAAGGCTACAGCCATTAATTTCCAGCATCTTCCCTCTAATTTCATTAGTAAACCAGTTCGATGGTACTCAATTATTATTGTATTGTCATCTGTAATACAAATATATACATACATACATTTGTAGTTTTAGTTTTAGCTTGTATTTTGTTTAGTTAATAAAGGAGTTGACCAGGAAAAAAAAAAAAAACTTACATATTTGCAAAGTTTTAAACCGTTACGATAATACCGATCGAAAAAAACTTCTAAGATTTAAATAGATCGTAATTTAGTTAAAAGTGAAACAAAAAAAAAAGGAAATAATGTATCTATATCATATTTTAAGAGATAGATTAAGTGTTAATTGTAGACAATTGTATTTTATTAATACTTTCCGTAATAGCTGATAATCTTCAAATGGCTGACAGATTTTCTTGAATCGTAAGAACATTCACATACAAGTCACTTTACAATAAAAAAAAAACTTAATCAAACTAGCTTCATCTGTATGAGACACAGACAACGATACGATATGTCTGTACGATGCCACAGACAGACACGCATATAGACACGTTAAACTTATGACAGTTTTTCAGACAGTTTTTTTTTTTTTTGACAGACTTCAGTGTGGAGGTTAAAGGGGGAGTTATGTTGAGACCTATGTTCAGCAGTGGACGTTTTCTGGCTGATGATGATGATGATGATGAAACTTATGACATCCCTTTTTTGCTTCGGGGATTACAAACAAGGCAAATCAAACACCATCCACTCAAATGTATTCAACTATTTTTCATAGATCTCCCAACACCGACAAATCCCCAACTGATACCAATTAAATTGAATGGAAAAATTGGCAGAAATAGCATCACTCAAAGGCAAAACATTAATAACATAGGTGAAGTGTTGTTCTCACCAGCTATAAAATTAATCAGGTGCCTAACTATTGAACAGCATTTAATGCTTTTTCAAAAGACTCCATTTCCCTTCTCTAACGATATACATCAGCAGTTCATAACAAGGGCGCAAGTGGGTCACATTTGAAAGGAGTTGGTTTTGTCTTCACTCCCTGACGATTACAGACAGACCAACTTATTCTAATAGTTGGCCAAATGAAAGAACTAAAAACCTTCAACGAGTGACTGCCAGTCTTGTTCACTAACTACATTGGTGGCTCTTCCAACTCAACTGCTTTAATAACTTTGTTAGTACAAGCGGAACAGGTGAATTTACTTTCATAGCTTCTTAGAAGATTTTACACGGAGTTTGGAGCAACAATGTCGTTTTATAGGTATCTCATTCATGATCCTATTCTTGTTAATATGTTTGAATAGCTTTCATCATCAACATAATCAGCCTATATTAGTCTACTGCTGGACATAGGTCTCTCTTAAAGCACGCTTCTCAGCCTGATCTTTGGCTTTTGGCTTCCAGCCTCAGCCAGCTGCCTTAGGTATATGATTACTCTATTGAGTCTTAAAGCATCTTACGCTACGTATGTCGATTTATGGTCTCTACTTCAAAACACGTCTACTCCTATGGTTATCGGTTCTGTGACAGATATGACGAGCATACTGCCTTTAGCTTGCTAATACTACGCTGAGCTCTGTTGATGACTTTGGTTCTCTAGCGAATAACTTCGTTCCGGATACGATCCCTTGGATAACTTGGATGACTTTACAAACCTGTACACTGAAACCAATCACACCTACTTTATGTTTTCACGCATTTGATTTTCGACCAGTTTCATTTATTTATCTTCCCTGTCGCATTACTTAGGGAATGCGACGCTATGTGATGCTTACTGGCGCATTGAAATTCACCTTCACCATCATCAGCCTTTTATTGACGACTTCAGGAAATGTCGTATCCTGCACGCTACTGAGCTCGATCTGCAGTTCTCAGTATCAAGTTTTCACCTGCCGTTTTACGCGCGTCACTTCACCTGGCTGCAGTGTGTATGTCTAAATGTGATATTCAGAGGGCAAGTAACTTTATTAACTAAACAAAATACAACCGACGCAAATATGCTAACCTCGGCAGTGGTTACATATTTGAGGCGTTTGGGGTCAAGAAATTGGGCCCTTGGGTACCGGGAGCTCACCTCATTTTCAAAAATCTTTCAGAGCGCCTGGTTAATGCGACGCGTGACCAAAATGCTGGCGTGTATCTGGCTCAACGCATAAGCATTGCCATTCAACGTGGTAATGCCGCCAGCATGCTGGGTACGCTGCCAACTGGTAGTGAGCTTGAGCATTTGGATTGTCTTTAGACCTTCAATGGTCTGTGGGCAGTCTAACTGTATTTGTAGTTTTAGTTTTAGCTGATATTCAGTGTAAAAATCGTATACCCCATCGGTTATAGGTTCTTCAATGAGTATTCTACCGCATAATAAAATAATCTAGATTTACACTTAGTTACGAGAATTTGTATTTATCCAGAACTGTGCAAATTTCAACACTATTAAAAAAATATTTATGCTGCTCGCTGTAACGTGAATTTACAAACATCCCGTGCAATATCAGCTCAAATAAAATATAATAAAAACAACGTGTATCTAAACACGTGTCGAAATACGCATATAAAAATATCTGAGCAGGTAGATAGGTAATGATAGCGGGCAAATTGTGGCGCTCGCGCACCGACATGAAACACATGGCCGGGGGCTACTGGAGACACGGCGCGAGGTGTCTTGATACTTGAATAATTGATTACAAACTGCTTGTTTTCTTTGCGTCGGTTCTCCAATGTTAGGAATTGTCTATGTATCAACTTTGTCCGAAATTATCATTCGAGCTTTTGACATAAATATTCTATTATACAAATCTTGTCATAATTACTATTGCCAATGTGTGAAATATATAGGACCCGGCCTGAAAGCAGGCTCTTTATAATCTCTTACATAAATGTTTTACGTATGTTTTTGTTTGTTTTTTCCACGAACCGGAAGACGCAGCGTAGGTAGGCCTCCCACTAGATGGACCGACGACATAGTGAGAGTCGCTGGCATCCAGTGGATGCAAAAGGCAGGCTGTCGTTCAGAGTGGAGTTTAAAGGGGGAGGCCTATGTTCAGCAGTGGACGTCTTCTGGCTGATGATGACATAAATGTTTTTATATAGTAAATCCAATATGATTTGATTATGATATTCTCTAGTGTCAGATGCAAAAGTGTGACTGCTGCGTGCAAGCAGAAATTATAACGCAAATTCTTTAATTCGGGATGCAAAGTATCAAATCAATGTGGTTGCGGTACGCACGTCGATCAAGCGCAAACGCATCAACATTTCAGTAAAACCAACAGGTAATATCGGCACCGGACGCGGTACATCCACGTTTATTTTCGTTCTAAACCTATTTATTTTCCTTCGCCCGGTATCGGCTGATTACGTTTTATTATTCTACAGATGAATATAAAATTTTATGTGAAAAGATTCGCACCTGTTTTTAGGTGAGAAATCGTGGAAATGTGCTCCGTTCATTTTGGCGGGTCGTTTATTAATTTATGTAGGTTGTCTCGTGGTATATTTTTTTTTTTTGCGAACAATATTTTATGTTTGTCAGCGGGGCTATATTTTAGTAATTTTGTACGTTGATATTTACCTACGTAGGACGTATTTATGTCAATATTTATTTTATTTTGGTTTATTGCATAACTGTACATTATGAAATCAATTGCCATTATTTGTTTACGTCTGTTACACTTTCTGGTAGGTACGATCTTTTTAGATAGAATGATATCCAATTTCTTAAGATGTAACTTTTGCGATTTACCTTTTAAGCTTCTAGAAGCTTGCTCAAAATTATTGCCTTGCTTAGGCAAAATTATTGAAAAGTAGTAATAGCGCCAGTATTTTAGGAACAATTTCACTGGCTGCGTTTTACTAGATTAGTATTTTTTTGTTGTAAATTATACTAGTTTTAGGATCTAATTTATTTTCTCTTTGTATTTTTTTTTGGGGCAAGTGCCTTTATTATCTAAACAAAATACAGTTGGATTGTCCATAGACCATTGAAGGTCTAGAGAGGTACAGAGACAATCCAAATGCTTAATAACAAGAAAATTATCTGTAGTAAAAAAATATCATAGTTAATTTTAGAAATGTCACGAGTCACCTCTGCGTATGTTGTGAATGAACGAATGAAAATTAATCTTATAGTTGTTCCAATTTCAGGGGCATACCATAATCTTAAAACCGTAATCATTTTAATTTTACATTGAACTTTATATTTTGCTCTCTCCACTGCAGGGAGAAATAAACCTCCAGTAGGCCCCCAGGGCCTGATTCATTGAGTCGTGTCTGCTAATTTAACGCTCACCTTTACGAAACAATGCGTCGAATAAATCGTTAACACCTCACACTGTCATCGAAGCGCGAGGCACGCGCGTGCCGCTGCGTTCCCGCTGCGTTCACATCGCGTAGTCGCTGCGTATCGCGTGCCAATACTTAGCGTCAAGGTGTGAATGATAGGTGTCCAGTTTATTTAAAGGTGAGACACGGAGTTCTTGCAGTTAAGGTATGGTTGGTATCCACGAGGAAATTGTTGGAGCTAGGAAATGCAGATGACCTGGGACGGAGTATGCAAGGTAGGTGAGGCATGATGTTGAAAGAATTATGAGGTAATGAACAATTGAGTTGAAAATAAATGTTACATTTTCGTTTCCTACATAGACAAAAAAACCTAATCAGAGCATCTAAATAACTGTTTTTAATTTTCTTTCGCCAAACTAAAAAATAACATAATGAAAAGCTATGTAATTTTCTAGATAATGCCTAAAAACTGTGTTACTGGCAAATCTCTAGTGTATTTCTGTTTCTACGATACCTACGATAAGGAATTAAAATGGACAATGGAGCAATAGAGCAGACTGCGCAGAATATGCAGACGCGGGCAATGGAGAGACCTATGCTCGGAGTTTCTTTGTGTGATAGAATCCGGAACGTGGATATTCGCCAAAAAACCAGTCACCGACATAGCTGTTAAAATTTGCAAGTTGAAGTGGCAATGGGCAGGCCACATCGCTCGAAGAACCGATAACCGATGGGGAAGAAAGGTTCTGGAGTGGAGACCACGAACCGGAAGACGCAGCGTAGGGAGGCCTCCCACTAGATGGACCGACGACATTGTGGGAGTCGCGGGCATCCAGTGGATGCAGATGGCAGGCTTTCGATCAGTGTGGAGGTTTAAGGACGAGGCCTATGCTCAGCATTGGACGTCTTCTGGCTGATGATGATAAGGAATTAGGACCTTCAACGGTCTATGGGCAGTCTAACTGTATTTGTAGTTTTAGTTTTAGCTTGTATTTTGTTTAGTTAATAAAGGCGCTAGCCCAGAAAAAAAAAAGGAATTAGGGATAAATTATTTTACTCTACAGATATTTGCTTATGATGCTAATTTAGCCTAACCTGAAATAAAAAAACATTAGTACCTAATTATAACTACAAAATGGCTTTTTTCAAAAGGCGAGCTAGCTACTCGGAAACACCGTGGAAGGTAGCTCATTCCACATTTTGCAGGTGTGAGACAAGAAAGATGAACAACATCGATCATCGATCTTCATCGATCGATGATCGATGTTGTACATCATCATCATTATTTCAGCTTATCATGTTCCCACTGCCGGACGCTGGCTTTCTCTCAGGGAGAGAGGAGAGGAGGTTAGAGATGTTGAAGGTACATTCAAAATATTAAAAAAAAAACGAATAATCGTCACCGCTTTATGGTATTCCGAAAACCCGTACGAAGGGTTTTGATTCCACATTTATTGTGCGAACTGCTAGTCTGTGGAATGCGCTGCCTGAATGGGGGGTGTTTTCCGATGGTTACAATCTGGGTGACTTCAAATCACGAGTGAATCGGGTTTCTTCTAAGCAAGCGTGCACCAACGTAGGCCGCATCATCGGTTAACATCGGGCGAGATGGTGATCAAACGCAAGCCTATAATGTATTTAAAAAAAAAGTTCGTTCCAAATGTTTGGTCAAAACATTCTTATAAATACTTTCTCTACACCTTCGACTTTCAACACGAAACGTATTCCAAACAAAATTCGAATATAAGCCGCGGTTCTCAAACAAACGTGCACCACACGGCTGGAAAGGTAAACATTATTATTTTAAAATAATGTCTCACAGCTGCTCTCATTATAATAGCACTTATGGCAATAATAATTACAAACACATGCGCCTTGTTTTTATCTGTTTGCGAGGTAAATGCGTGGAATCAGAGGTTATAATGTTGAAATACGACCAACTTATCTGAAAAGTTGGATAAGGGTGCCAGCATCGAGTTTTCTGAAGAAAACTTACAGCTGTCGTTAGAATTTTTTTAGTTCCATTATTTGGCCAACTGTATAGATAAGTTTGTCAGTCTGTAAATACGATTGCAATAATCGTAAGCTTAGGGTTCAAGTTATGGGTTTAATTTCTTATTTTAGACTTTAATGTTCAGGCTTTTTACATAGTAATAAATAATATTGTTGGTCCACAAATCCATACCTACCGAATTTTAGTATCCTCGTATAGAACACAAAGCCCCGAAACTTGCGAAGAGCTTTTACTCTGACAGCTGCATAAGGTTGTAAATAAACTAGTCAAGTGCGAATCAGGCTCTCGTACTGAGGGTTCCGTACAACCATAAAATAGAGCAAAATGACATCATCACGCCCAAGCGTGTTTCTGAGCGAAAGTTTACTGGTGAGTAGATGATTTATACTACAGTGAAATAATACAAAAAGAAATCTTTCCATTCAGCTTTCAATAATGTTATTTATACTAATATTATAAAGAGGAAAGATTTGATTGTTTGTTTGTTTGCATTGAATAGGATCCGAAACAACTGAACCGATTTTAAAAATTCTTTCACTGACGCGAAGCTATACTATCCCCGGGTGACATAGGCTATAATCTATACCCGAGCGAAGCAGGGGCGGACAGCTAGTTTAATCTAAAAAGGTAAAGAAAACCTTGCACCGAGTATACGTACGTACTGTATTTTAATCCGTGTTTTTTCGTTCTATTGCAACACACTATTTTCTTACCAAAATTTCATCAACACCGTTTCAGCCGGTTTGTTGTACAAAAGTTACTATTTTAACTTAGGTGCATACTTATAAGTAAATACATAAATAATAATTGTAACCTTTTTGAAAATCAATCATAACCAATACCTCAGCGGCCTTATTATAGAAGTTTGATTGTGATCGAGATTGCATGCCGTCCCGTTCGCATATATTTACTCGCACCACGTGCGTAAGTGAGATGGTACGCGATCACGATCACAATCCGAATCACGATAAGACATCTATAATAAGTCATCAGATCACAGACTTACCCCCATGTTCGCAAGCCAGTTGAATTTTAGTTTTAAAATCATCAATTAGTCTATCCTTCATAATACATTCATAGACCTAAATAAAGGTCCACAAATCCTCCCCCTCAAGTGTTTTTTTTAATATGCCAAAACACTATTTGAGTGTGACGTGAGAATTTGAAGTACCTTTATTTACGTCTATGAATATAATTATGAAGGACTAACAAACCCGGCGAACTCCGTTTCGCCACCAGATGACTTCTATAAACCTCACGGAGCCCGAGACCTTTCCAACGAATGCAAAACCGTGGAAATCGGTTCGTGCGTTCTGGAGTTATAGCGTCAGGAAGGAAAACCCGACTTATTTTTATATAGTAGATAGACTAATAGATGAGTTCTAAAAAATGCAACTGGCTTGCGTACAGGATGCCAGTTAGTGAGGATGCAATACTCTAAAAGTGCGTAACTAATTTAGCAGGTGCGTTCCCGTGCCAAATCCTGTGAGCAATAACAATGATACTAGGCAGAGTACAGTCAGCAGGAAAACTAACAACTTTGTTTTTTTTTCCTTCTGCTGAGTCATCATCATCATCATCAGCCAGAAGACGTCCACTGCTGAACATAGGCCTCCCCCTTTAACCTCCACACTGAACGACAGCCTGCCTTTTGCATCCACTGGATGCCAGCGACTCTCACTATGTCGTCGGTCCATCTAGTGGGAGGCCTACCTACGCTGCGTCTTCCGGTTCGTGGTCTCCACTCAAAAACCTTTCTTCCCCATCGGTCATCGGTTCTTCGAGCGATGTGGCCTGCCCATTGCCACTTCAACTTGCAAATTTTAACAGCTATGTCGGCGACTCTGGTTCTTTGGCGAATATCCACGTTTCGGATTTTATCGCGCAAAGAAACTCCGAGCATTGCTCTCTCCATTGCCCGCTGAGTGACTCTGAGTTTTTCCAAAAGGCCAACAGTTAAGGACCACGTCTCAGTACCTGCTGAGTACGGTTACTAAATTGGCGTCAATAAACCCCGCTGCACCCCGCAATTTCACCAGCTGTCCTATACATGAAATATAATTCAGGATACAAGCTACATCCATCCACGCTTTGTGCGTTTTCTGTCTTGCTCTTGTATTTCAACATTTGTGATGATATAAAATGTTTATTATATGTAAATTCTAAACCTTTCTATGAGTAATAAGTTCAGTAAATTTTTCATTTTGTTTTGAATAAGTTTTCTATACGTACATACAATATTATAAAGAGGAAATATTTGTATATAATTATGTTTGTAACGAATTGGCTCAAAAAGTACTGGACCGATATAAAAAATTCTGAAAATTCTGAAAACACCACTTGAATGCTTTATTATCACTGATTAATATAGGCTATTTTATTAGGCTATATAACTATACCCGTGCGAAGCCGAGGCGGAACGCTAAAAATAATATTGATTCTAGTTTTTTAATTTTTATTGAATGAGTTTTTATGTTTGAAAATTATTATGAATTTATATATAACATATCCTAAAAATTTGTAATATCATTCTATATATTACTGTAGAAATCAAGTCAATTGTTTTATTAAAAAAAACAATGATTGGCTTGCGTTTGACTGCCATTATCGCCTGATGTGAAGCGATGATGCGGTCAATGATAATAATTCTAATAATAATGCAGCACAGCACGATGCACAGTATAAATGCTGCCTACGGGCCTCTACAACTCCTACAGCATTCATCATCAGCCAGAAGACGTCCACTGCTGAACATAGGCCTCCCCCTTTAACCTCCACACTGAACAACAGCCTGCCTTTTGCATCCACTGGATGCCCGCGACTCTTACAATGTCGTCGGTTCATCTAGTGGGAGGCCTCCCTATGCTGCGTCTTCCGGTTCGTGGTCTCCACCCCAGAACCTTTCTTCCCCTACAGCATTATTACAATTCAACTGACCAATTTTTGTCTAAAACCATTTTTGCTCATGACTGTACACACATATTGTAGTGTACAGTCAACGGCAGCGATGCCCACATTACCGGCAAGTGTGCGTAATGGTACGCCGTGGCGGCACTATTTATGCTGTAAAGGTGTTGTGCTGCCTTTGAACAGGACAGTGCAAGACTGGGCTGGAAAAATATTTCAATCGGTGATTAAATCTAAAACATTTACATTGTTATAGGAACGTGGACAAACAAATAAACATTGACCAAGTGTGAGTCAAATTTGCGCACCGAGGGTCCCGCACCCAAAAACTATGTTTTCTTTCACTCAGTTCGCGATATTTAGCACACGTCCGACTCACACATGGCCAGCGTTTATTATTTTTTAGGGTTCCGTACCCAAAGGGTAAAAATAGGATCCTATTACTTAGTAGCCTATGATGTCTGTCTGTCTGTCCGTATGTCCGTTTGTCTTACCTATTAACGGATGTATTTTTCGAACCGTAATAGATAGCTATTTGAAATTTTTACAGAATATGTAATGTTATAAAAAATTAACTAACAAATAATAAAAAAGTCAAAAAGTTAAATATAAGGGGGGTCCCCACACAAAAAACGTTTTTTTACGTCTTTTTTTAGCTCTAATGTCAAAATGGTAATACGTACAAACGTCAAACTTGTCATGATTATAGTACATACTCTAAAGTACAACAAATAATAAAATATTAGTCAAGTACGAGTTGTTGACAAATTTCTGATCTTTGCCAAATTATACCGAGCGTCACTTGGAAAATATTAACTGTGACGGCGTAGCAATTGCATGAACTATTTTAGAAGGCGTTTTGATAATTTTATTATTGTATTTTGTGGGGATACGGAACCTTCAGTAAGCAAGCCTGACTCGCACTTGGCTGATTTATATTAAAATTACATCGAACTCTAAAAACGTTTGAGATGAATAAGATGAATTCTAAAAACGTTTGAGATGAATAAAAAAAAAGTTTCAACAGTGGGTAACCAATAGACTTGACTTTTCGACTTGACTGGATTAAAAACTGTCTCTTCCAAATTCATCCGCAATATTATTCACATACTACTTGACCATCCACTGGATTGAAAACTGTCGCGTCCAAACATGGCTGCAATAAACGCAGGTATTTACGAGCAACGCGTGAGCTGCCATGATTGTTTCAATTGCACTTAGCTGTTTAGACTGGAGCGATGTAAACGCGTGCTAGTCGTAAATAGACAAATGATATTATGGCCACCATGGTTCCGTAGTGGAAATTCATGCAATTGATTAATATTGATACTCGCAATCCTATGCTCGGACACGGGACGGAATTTGAAACGAAGTAATCCGACATAGAATAATAATAACGATAAAAGTGCGTCCCGTGGGAGCCAATACAAGGCAGCCTTTATCAGCCTTTGGCAGCTATCATGGTGGCAAGTCATCACCTACCAAAATGAGACACAATTGGCGGGTGCCGTACCTTATACCACAGACCAGCTCAACACCATCAAGAATTACACACATCATCACATCATCAGCCATTAAATGTCCACAGCTGAACAAGGCCTCCCTCTTAGAGAGGGGTGTTGCCATAATCCCCACGCTTGGCAGGCGGCTTGGAGATAGCAGTACGTTCACCGTGTACTAACAGGACGCTGCTGCCCATCCTCCGGTGGTTCTGGTCGCAGTTTTAGGACATACCCGGGTCCGACATAGACCAGATTTTTTCAAATCCTATCCTAGTTCCATGATTTCCATTCACACACATTCTATAATTATATTTTAGGTATACTCAACAGGGCCTCTAGATTTTGGCTTCGGCCCTACCAATGCATCTCAAATGAAAGACCTAGCTGGGCTCCCTCCATTGCTCGCTGTGTTTTTAAAATCCAAAAATAAATTAAGAAGGAAGGAGTTAGGAAGGTACACAAGTTTAAAATTACTCAACCAGCGATGAAAAGAACAATGGTCGCGTATCTCAAACGGGTCTAATCCAGAACGAAGTAATTTGACAAAATATTACGACGACGTATTCTAAAGTTGAGACCACAAATCGCCAAACGTAGCACAGGAAACGCTGAAACTAAGTGAACGTAAGGCAGTTGAAATTGAATGAATGGAAAAGACAAATAACGGACTGGTGTGCTTCTGGAAAGATCTTTATAGCTAAAGTGGGTTGATTTTGACCCATACTCGTATCAAATTTCGACACAGCAACAGCATCTGAGAAATCTTCCACACGCGCGCGATTATATCTTAATATTCATCATCATCAGCCAGAAGACGACCACTGCTGAACATAGGCCTCCCCCTTAGACCTCCACGCTAAACGACAACCTGCCATCTGCATCCACTGGACGCCCACGACGCTCATGATGTTGTCGGTCTATCTAGTAGCAGGCCTACCTACGCTGCGTCTTCTGGTTTGTGGTCTCCACTCAAGAACCTTTCTCCCTCATCGATTCAACATCGATCCCTCGAACAAACTAATTACTGAATTTTCCACCACCGGCGACCGGGTGCTGGTTCATGGATATTTTCTTTTGGCGAGTATTTTCGCGGGAGCGGGAAGGGTGTGATGCTAGACAATTTGAAGGCCGGGTTTCTGTACACTTTTATTGAAATATGAAAGAATCATACATCGCTCGAAGAGCCGATGGCTCTTCGAGCGATGTTGTCTGCCCATTGCCACTTCAACTTGCAAATTTTAATAGCCATGTCGGTGACTCTGGTTCTTTGGCGAATATCCACATTCTGGATTCTATCGTTCAAAGAAACTCACATAGTCACATAGCGGGCAATAGCTCTAGCTCTCTCCATTGCCCGCTATGTGACTCAGAGTTTTTTCAAAAGGCCAGTAGTTAAGGACCGTATAAGGGTGATAACCTTTACTCGTAAAAAAAATTCGACACAACGACAAACCGATAAATCTTCCACGAGTGGGTAGACCAGTATTCTATGAGACGATCGTTAGCTAATCCACGCAAACGCTTCATCAGTAACTCAAACAGTAAATCATCGATCAATAACTGAATGATTTGCCAACACTCTCCTCACGTCTGGCGCCGTCCATTGATCAGGTATTTGGCACGGGGTTTTTCATTGTGCTGTGGATGTCTCTTCGCTGTTGCCTTTGGCATACGACGCCAGTAGTTGCGATTTGGAATATTGCACTGGAAAATGGGGAGATGGACAGTTTATTTATTGTTATTCAACAGTAGATTTGCGTTCAAACGAAGTGAAGAAGTGAAGACAACAGCTTAAGGTAATAAATAAAGGTTGACGTATTCAGTCAACAGCTCAAATCACAAATCAGTATTTTACTACATATTTACTACAGTATTTTAATGCAAGTATATTTTACAATCTACAGGTCATATCTGTAGGGTTTTAATAGAATAATCAAATTTCAAAATTGCATACTTAGTTTTGAAGGACTAATTCTCAGAATGGGAATTTGTAAATTCAAAACATGGCAACTATTACAGGTGCATGATTATCAACACCAAAAAATAGGGTATTTCGAAATCATATTTATTCAATTGATATATTTTATTTAAAAACAATTAAAGATGGTCGCAATATAATGCGTCATAGAGTTCTATCAAAACAGCCGAGCATGAGATTTCAACATTGCATTTGATTCATTTTGATTCAATTTTAGGTATTCAGCCTGTCAGAAACTAGTTGATACGACTAGCGAGAGACTGGGGACAGTAACATAAACAAAGGGAGGATACCCAGCAGTGAGTTTTTTAGGGCTGATGATGATGATGATGATACTATAAATGAGCTACACATTTACATGCACTAAAAATACTAGGTAAACGAAAACTTCCTAAAATCAGTTTTGGAAGTTTTTTCGTCAATATTCTTGGGTGTGACTGCTGTCTATACGATGGAGTAGGTACACTTGTCTAAAAAACCGTTTTAAAGACACCCAGATTGTTACCTTTGAGGAATATACTCGGGCCTATAGTATGTGATTGAAGTCAACGTCTGAAAGTTATATTTTAGTTTGTAGGGCTTTTATCATAAAGCCATCTCCACACTCTGTTACTGAACGCTTTTCTCAGATGTGCAATTATATTTAGCGCTCCACACCTAGGAAGTTCATTAGTCGACACTATGCTGGTAATGTGAGCGCGTTCTAATTGACCATTTTGTCGCAAGAGGCGCGAGCGATTTTGTCGCGTACTAATTGAGCATTTTGTCGCATGAAGCACGAATGATTTTGCGCCTGTCGCACAACTACAAAATGAATACGAAATAATTCCATGAACTTCTAATTAGGTACAGGTACATAGATTAATGTCAGTCTTTATTTAGGAACCTACTTCGAAAAGGAGGTAGTTCTTAACTTGAAAGTATGTTTTATTTTATGTTACGTGACATTTCCATCAAATTATTATTCATCATCATCATCATCATCAGCCAGAAGACGTCCACTGCTGAACAGAGGCCTCCCCCTTTAACCTCCACACTGAACGACAGCCTGCCTTTTGCATCCACTGGGTGCCCGCGACTCTCACAATGTCGTCGGTCCATCTAGTGGGAGGCCTCCCTACGCTGCGTCTTCCGGTTCGTGGTCTCCACTCCAGAACCTTTCTTCCCCATCGGTTATCGGTTCTTCGAGCGATGTGGCCTGCCCATTGCCACTTCAACTTCACTTCAAATTATTATTACTAAGCGCAAAGTAAAGCGTACAAATGAGCGCGAGGCGGAGATATTTTGTTGCGTCAGCATATTTTACTTGCATTACATTGCGGACATTACAAATAAATAAAAAACAATTTGTTTTGGGCTATCGTTTCAGCAATCACTAGCACTATCACCAGCATTTCTCTTACACTCTGTATAAATAACAATGAAATAGGGTGCAAGGGAGCACAAATCACCTTTTGCTCCAAGCCAACCTAACATGCCCGTGGTATATCCTGCTGAACAAAAAACGAGACTGGTGAACCGATAAATGGCGGTATAACTATTTTACACCTGACGTAGCTAAAATACCACAGATTGGAGATGGCAGCACTATCCCTGATGCGAAGCTACGTTTCTGCGATCGCCAACACGTCTACCCAGCGTGGCAATTAAGGGCATTACCTTCAATGGACAGCACCAACAAAGAACGGCCCTCAATTCCCGGTAGCATCGCTATTCTATGCCAAGGTAGCGGAAATCGTAAAGGCAGAGCGGGGGGTGTTAAGAATCCCTGGTTTACTGCAGGCCACTCAAAATAAGACCTGCAAAAAACAGCGGCTAAAAACTGGATGCAAAGAATTGCCGACCAGCCTTGGGGTTGAGTGAGAAGAGCGGTCGTTCTAAACGCCAGTTAGCATGGGGTGCCATAATACCAAATGCGAGCGTAAAATAAGATTTCACCTCGTTGGACGTGGCATGGCAAGCGACACACTTGTGTTGTTTGTAGCCAGCATAAAATTTTGATGCGGTAATAGGTAGTTTACATCCTGGATTAGCACATGGAATACTTTTATCTCGGAATCGATTCTTATACGGTAGTTTTCAGAAATGAAACGCGCTGAAAGACAATCTCTCTCTACCCTGATCAAAAGCTAGGGCTGGCGTTGCTGTCTACCGACCTCAGTGGCGTGCATTAGAAGAGGCCTGTGTCCAGCAGTGGACAGTTAAAAACTGACGATGATGATGATGATGATAACATTTTAAAATTTTGTTATTTCTAAGCATAGTCAACTGTATCTAAAAACGAACTCATATTTTTATTTCCCATAAATTTAAAACCATCGGAAAATACGTGTAAGTATAATAAATTATGTTCATCTTTACATACGTTCGTGCAGTCTTTTGCAGGCGCGTGATGAATAGTCTCAGGCCAAGCCGCAGTAATTTACTAGTCTAATTTACGAGCTCTCTATTATAACCTATTTGATATCAGCTAAACTGTGAATGGAAATATTGGCTCTCTTGAACCGGTATTTCTATTCTATGGAAGTTAAATTATGGGAAATGGTATTTTATAAACTTATCATCATCATCATCCACAGCTTTCCTTATCCCACTGCTGGGTATAGGCCTCTCTCTTGCTATGCCATCTGCCTCGGTCCTGTGCTAATCTAGTCCTTATAATAATAAACTTATAAGCAAAACAATTTAAATCTGTTTTTTTTTAGATTATGTTTCTTTACAATATATTGTGGTAAATTTTGAAGTCTTAGTAGACAAAAAAGTTATATGATTATTTACGGAATATTTACCGTGGTTTACCGTAGCAAAAGACTAAGAAAGAGGGTAGATCGTTATGTCTACACCTAACTTTTTAACTGTTCGACCAACCACCCGCATTCTTCAGTCTTCCCGTGAACATGGTGCATGTAACTGCGCCGAAATATCGGGAGCTCATTCCACAACCTTACCACGGTAAACATCCCGTAAATAATCATATAACTTTAGTGAACAACCGTGATAGTTTAAAACAGTGTTTTAGTTGACAGTTTTAAACTTATTAATATTATTGCTAGGTACCAAATAAAGACAGCAACAGTTTTATTTAGTTTAAGTCTGTACCCATTATTGGTTTCATTAAATCGTCAATGAATATTCTTATCTTTTCTTAATATATTTTTCGTTTAAATTTTTTTCCCGTCTGCCATTAGTCTAGAATTCGCTACGGAAATCATGTATTTGTAACACAAAAGTCAGGTAAACTACCCGTGACTTTTTTTCTTCTATTTCTCAACCATTCTAATTTTCTGAAATTCCTCCTTTGTTTCTGTCCAGTCTCGTTGACCTATTTCACCTAATAGCAAACTGTGATTTTTAACGGATGGTGGACGTACTCAGAAAGCTTGTAAGAAGAGGTTTAGCCCCCCTTCAACGATAATTACGTATATAAAACTAACGGAGCTATGTTAGACCTGTGCCCGATTCTACTAAACCAATTGTTTTTAAACTGTTATAGAATTGCCTCAAAAATTTCAGTTTTGACACTTAAAGTAAAAAAAATAGTTAAAAAATTCAATTATGAGGCAATTCATTAAAAATTTAACTATAACAACTACAATTTAAAAACAATTGGTTTAGTTGAATCGGGCACTGTATTTTTAAGGGCAATTTGTAGTTATGTACTACCATGTGTACACATGGTAGTGTGTGTACAATTTTTCTATTTATTTATTTGAGGTACCGTGGAGGTATCACAGGAAAGGTCAGTTTAAAAAAAATCCCTAATCATATCTATCAAAGCATCCATACTATCTTTCAAAATTGTTTCAGTATTCATTTATTAGATAGAAGATACAGTCGCACGCCGAACAGCGCGAGGAGTGCACGTGTATCGCTCGCGTATTGTTTTTGTTGCCGACAACAGGAGTCGCGCCGCGATGTTGAGTGAGGAGGAGTCGGAGGTAGATCGACCCGAGTCAGTGACCTCGGGCGATCTCCACTCGGATGGGCAGTTACAGCGAGGTAAACGTTTGAGAAACTACGAAGGAGAAGATAAAGACAATTTCATCGAAGTGAAGAGGAGGCCGAAACGTTTGGCTAAGCGTGCGTCTGAAGATCATGATAAGAAAACTGGTTTGAACGAGTTTAGTGCAACACAATCTATGACGTCGGAGGGGTCTGTACGTTATTATGAAGTTTGCGTTACGTCGATTGAGCCGCTACCGAAGCAAATTGCCTTTGCTAAAATGCTTAGAAGTGTGAAGGTACCCGATATTTTGAAGATTAAGTATAAGAGTAGTTACAAAGTCATTATTACATTTGATAAGAATGAAAACGCGAATAGTTTTTTGAATTGTGAGCAATTAATAGAAAAGGGCTTTCGATGCCAAAGAACAGACGAAATGAATGTATGTTACGGAATAGTGAGACAAATCGACCTTGAAACCGAAGTAGAAGAGTTACAAAAGACCTTCACGTGTGAATCTGAGATCATATCCATTAGGCGTCTTAAGAGACAAACGAACGAAGGCACCTGGACTGATAGCGAGACGGTTCGCTTATGCTTCAGGGCCTCCACTTTACCTCCGTATGTGTCAGCATACGGTTGCAGGTTCATGGTGGAGTCGTACACCTTCCCGGTCTCGCAATGTGCTGGGTGCTGGTATTACGGACATTTAAAAAAATACTGTCCTACAAAGAAGATTGTATGTCCTAAATGTGGTGCAAATCACGTAAACTGCGAGACAAAAATTTATAAATGCGTTAACTGCAAAGGTTCCCACATGTCTATTAAAAAGTCACGTTGTCCAGTATTTAGAAAAGAGAAAGAGATAAGAAAAGTTATGTGTGAAGAGCAATGCACTTATAAAAAAGCATTATCTATATACATGGAAAGACAAAGCAGCGAGGCGCATGGAAGTCAAGATACAATAACGCCCAGGGAACGTAAACAAACAGATAACAACATACCTACTTATAGTCGCAGTTATACTGAAGCTATTTTACGTAAAAGTAATGTAGAAAACCGAGAGGAAGAATTATTAAGCGATGCTTCGAACTCCAGTCAAGAGTCAGTAATAGCAACAGCGCAGAGCGAATCTAACCACGAGTATCGGAAGAAGAAAAAGAAGAAGAAGAAGAAAATTTCGGTAAACAAAGAAGAACATCGTCAAGAAGAGAATAGTGAGTTTGTGAATGAAAATGTGCCTAATAGACAGAAAAAATTCACCTTTAGTAAATTTTACAATAGGATTAAGGAAATTATGTTATCAAGCAAATCGCTCAGCGAAAAAATCACAGACTTTTTGAAATTATTGTTTGAGGAGTGCTACCTTATGGTATCTGGGATGTTTAGAAACGGAGACTATGTTACAAAACTATTATCCATGCTCGGGCATGGATAGAGCTCACAGTATGCAACGTTTTGTTAACATAGTCCAGTGGAATTCGCAGAGCATCAAAAATAAATTAACCGATTTTGAAAGTGTCTTGGTCCAGAATAAAGTACATATAGCCATCTTAAGTGAAACTTGGTTAACGGAAAATATAACTATCAATATTAGTAACTACAATATATATAGAAAAGATAGATTAGAACCATGGGGGGGTGTAGCCATTTTTGTACATAAATCTATACAAAGTGAGGTGATTGAAGTGAATCTTAGTAATCCCGGCATTGAAGTAGTTGCAGTAAAAGTATTAAATTGTAAGCTTATTAATAATGTTATCTCTGTCTATTGTACTCAACCTGTCCTCACTACTCAGTCAGACTGGGATGAATTGTTTTCACTTTTTGGCAATAAAACCTTGATAGGGGGCGACTTTAACGCCCATCACACTAACTGGTCTTATAAAACCGATTCTAGAGGTATTCGAATTTTCGATTCTAGTTTAAATAATGGCTTTATCTCTATGAATACTGGCAGTATAACGCGTATGAAACTTGTAAACAATTCCTTGCAGAAAACGTCGCCTGATATAACATTTGCCTCGTCAGATATTATGGTAGATTTGAAGTGGAAAGTACTCAACGAGAACCTAGGTAGTGATCATATGATAATAAAAATCTCTGTAAATTACGAAGACATATCACACTATACAAAAAAGCGAAATTTTCGAAAAGCTGATTGGCCTAGTTATAAAACTTCAGTAGAACGGTCTCTGTTAAATTTACATCTTAACTTTAATTCTGAGCACGTACAAAATTTATATGATACGTTTATGGATATTATTAATGATGCAGTTGAAGAAAATATACCGTGGCTTATAATCAATAATGATCCAGATAGCAAATTCGCGCCAAAATCGTACTGGAATCCTACACTATCTGAATTAGTAGCCCAACGGAGGCTGGCATTAAGCACCTTCAGAAGAAACCCTACCCCTAATAATCTCAAAATTCTAGAAGAGAAAACGTTGATAGCTAGAACCGAAATATCTAAAGCTAAGTCTAAAGATTTCCGCGGTTTTTGTGACTCAGTTAGTGAAGATACATCTTTATCTGATATGTGGAGAAAAATGAGATGAATAAAAGGTTACCGTCATCGGAATTTCATTGCGCCTGAAACTAAAAAACATGAATTACTCTGTAGCCTAGCCCCAGATTGTGCAAGTGTATCTAAACCTATTTTCTTGTCTAGGAATAGCTTGTTAGAAAAAGATTTTACTATTCAAGAGTTTGAAGCATGCCTTAAAAGAAAAGATACGGCACCTGGGGATGACAGTATCACATACTCAATGATTTGCAATCTTCCAGAGGTCGGTAAATCTTATTTGCTTCAGTTGTACAATAAGATATATAGTTCTGGTCTAGTACCGCACCAGTGGAGAGATATCAAAATAATACCAATTCCAAAGGCGAATAACAATTCGAGTACGGACGTTAAGTTAAGACCTATTTCATTAATTTCTTGTATGTGCAAAATTTTACATAACATGATTGGGAAAAGATTAGAATGGTACGTAGAACATCATAATATACTATCTCAGAATACTACAGGTTTTAGAAAAGCAAAATCTTGTTTAGATTCTGTAACACGATTAGTGACTACTATACAAATGGGTCTCGCAAAAAAATTACCTACACTGGCCTGCTTTCTTGATATAGAAAACGCGTATAATAACGTTTTGATTGATGCCTTAGTGAAAACATTAGATAGATTAAAAGTTGGGAGTAAAATTTGTAATTATATTTGGGAATTTCTTAGTGAAAGGCATTTGATAATAAATAGTAATAATAGTGAGAATAGCCGAATAGTAAGGTGGACATCAAAAGGCTTGGCGCAAGGTGATCCTTTTTCACCATTGTTGTTTAATATAGTAACTTATGAAATCTGTAAGTCTGTTAGTACAGAAATAAGTCAATACGCAGACGATTTTGTAATATATGCCAGCGATAAAAGTATTGATAAATGTGTTTTTGAGATCCAATATTCTTTGAATACAATAGTTAGACTTCTTAACAACGTTGGTTTACAGTTATCTGCAGATAAATCTAATTTTTGTCTGTTTAGCAGAGGTCGCAGACGGAAATATATAGAACTTAAAATAAATCAGGTAACATTAAAATCTAATGAAAACATTAAATATTTAGGAATTTGGCTAGATCGCTCACTTCTTTGGAATAGGCACATCCAAGAAACATGCGAAAAAACAGAGAGATACCTAAATATTTTGAAGGTTTTGGCGGGTAGTGGCTGGGGTGTTCATCCCAAGCATTTGAGAAGGCTATATGTCAATCTTATTAGAAGTAGAATAGATTTCGGTTCCTTCCTCTATGATAACGGTGCAAACTGTCACATTCGTAAGTTAGATAATGTACAAAATCAAGCGCTTAGAATTATTGGCGGCTTTATAAAATCAACTCCGTTACATGTTATGGAGAGTGAAGTATGTATTCCCCCTCTGGGTATACGTAGAAAGTATTTAGCATACAAATACTGTCTCAAATCTAAATCATGGTGTAAAAACTCGATTATAACCCTTCTAGACGAATTCGGTGCTCTTTGTCCCGATTTATATGGTAGATACTGGATGTATAAAAAGAAACCTTTGCTCATGCTAGCATATAACGAAGTCAAAAAAGAAATATGTACTGCTTCTAATCCATTAGAAATGTTTTTATTGGAAGAGTGGGTATCTAATATAAACATAAAAAAAAAATATAGTTGATAGTTTAGAGTGTGTTCAGAAGGCTAAAAAAGATTATAATGCTGATGTTTTAAAAAATAATGTATTAACGGAGTTAGATAGAAAATATAAAAACTGGCACAAAATATTTACAGACGGGTCAAAGAGCGCCGGTGCGTCCTCGTCAGGGATAGCATTTTTTGATGCAACTTGTAAATATGCTGAGAGTTACCGGAACGTGTCGCCGATATGTATAATGACCTTGGAGCTGTTTGCCATATCGGCGGCACTGTCCTACGTCGAGTCTAATGTGCGAGACAGTGTAGTAATACTTACGGATAGTAAAAGCGCTTTACAACATATTTATAGATGTACTATGGGTAGTCGAGGTATACCTATTACTTACTCTATTTTACGTAAGGTAGAAAGGCTTCGGACAAATCAAATCACCGTAAAATTACAATGGTTACCATCTCACATTGGATTATCAGGCAACGAGACAGTGGATCGCTTGGCAAAATTAGCTGCAGTCAGTGGATCGGACATGTACATTTTACCAACTCATACAGAATACTTACCCAAATATAAAAAAGTTTGTTTTGATAGTTGGCGAGAATACTTTGATGAACGTTCCAAATCTAAAGGAATCTGGTACAAAGTTTTGCAAAGCGAGCCTCATCGTTCGCCATGGTTTGTTGGGGCTATTAGTCGGAAGCTTGTTGTTGTCGCGCACAGATTACGTTCCGGACACATCCCATTCAATGCTTTTGGATTTATGATGGGAAAGGTATCGTCACCGAACTGTGAGGAGTGCGACCAGCCCGAAGACGTGTATCATGTACTGATGGAATGTGTCCGGAACCAACGTCAGAGGGAACAGATTTTTACCGAACTTAGAATTTGTGAAACCAATGTAGGGGTAATACAGCTTATGTTATCTGATCCAAATTCTAAGGAGGCTGGAATGGTTTACGGTCTGGCAAATTCTTTTGTACAGGCTTTAAACCATTCTAGCACCACAGGCTTGCCTGGTTGGTTAATTATACCATAAGTATAATTAACCGGCTAGGTAGGTCTGTGGTTTAGGTAAGTTTGTGTTTGTGTAAAAAAGTAATTAGTTTTAGATAAATTTATTTAGGAAATTTGTGTTTTGTCAGGATACGATGGGGCTGACATAGACATGTTGTCTAAAAGCCCCCAAAAAATTAAAGAATAAAAAAAAAAAAAAAAAAAAAAAAAAAAAGATAGGAGATACAAAAACACATGACAATAATTTTTAAGTAGTGAGAGATTTTTCAAAAAAATTGGCCTTTACGATTTAGAGACGATTTAAGACAAAGGGTGGGGAAGGATATTTTAAAATTAAGACATCCTGAGTACGTCCACGTGACGGATATTATTTATTAGAGCGCCTGCTTTCATGTGTTCGGTATAATTGGTTGTGACAAGGTTGCGTGTATTGTTCACGCGTCGTTTGCCCACTCTCGACACCACAGATCTACTACCTATAGATTTTCAATGAGCGTGGCTAGCTCAGTGCCTCTCACTTCAACAAGGTGTGTTGCCACATTAAAATTATTTGCTATAAGTTAGGGTAATTTACCTACTATGATGGGTAGTGAATCTTCAATGAGTAATTTTGGAAACAATACTACCTTTTAAATATTTATTGTTTATACACTATCTGCTGCAACCCGCGGTACTACCTGCAATTTTCTGGGAAGAAAAGCACGTTGTCTGTCCTCATGACACACCCTATCGTCCTGACAAATTTACTTAAGGTTGACTTAGCCATTTCCTCGTAAAAAACAGACAGAAAGTTACGTTAGTTTTTATTATAATTATTTGTTAGGATTAGAATATAATACTAGAAAAAAGGTTGTGAAGTAACCATAGCATGATGGCAGGGCACTTTGTAGTGCTTGGCTTGCCTAACTACAACCTGCAAGATGCACTCGTAAGTAGGAAGTACCTTACAGTGTGTTATAATAATAACTAGCTGGTGTCCGCGACTTCGTGTGCATGGAGTTTTTTTTTTTTTAAACCTAGGTAAAAGGGATGGAAGGATAATCTAAAAAATACTAAGCAACAAAACAAATTAATAAATTAAGATTAAAATCTCTCTGCCTAAAGATAGGACACCTTTAAACGGCTGTATCTTTCGAACCGTAATAGATAGCCAGTTGAATTTTTTACAGAATATGTAAAGTTACGGCGGATTAACTAAGAAATAAAAATAAATTCAAATCTAAAGGGGACCCTATTACTAAGCCTAAATTGTCTGTCTGTCTGTCCGTCTATTTGTCTGTCTGTCCATCCTAAATTTAAACGGCTGTATCTTTCGAACCGTAATAGATAATCAGTTAGAATTTTAATAAAAAAATAAAATAATAAAATACTCAAAAAGTTAAAACGGAAGGGGGGTATTTTTGGGTTTGTTCTAGTGTAAAAACGGTAATCCGTACAAGCGTCAAATTTTGCGGATTATAGTGAACATAAGTAAAACAACAAATAATAAACACTGGCCAAGTGCGAGTCAGTGACAAAATTCTGTTTAGCACCAAGCTAAGCAACGTCGGGCGCGGTCGGTACTTGGATGGGTGACAGCCAGGGCGTGATGTTGTCTTTTTGCACAACTTTTTGTATTTTGTGATTGTAAAGAACCCTCAGCGCGCGAGCCTGGCTCGCGCTTGGACAGTAAATTTTTTTCATGAATGGTATTTTGTATAACATTCCAAATAATTAGATAAATAGATAAAACTCTTTTATTAAATAATTAATATCTCTTCTGACAATGGATCCGGCATTGGAATGTTTCGAAAAAAATCTACCATGTCTTGCTGGCAACCAACTTTCACGACCGCGTAGCACATTCATTTCATTCGTAAGACAGGATCAGTTCGAAACCTGCAGAACGAATAATTTATGTTAGATGCGGTGGGTAATTTTTTTCATAAACTGGCAACATTCATCATTTATCTTCTAAGTGAATAATTTGATAAAATTCATAGAATTAGACCACAAATCGACCCAAAAACGGACTAATTATGAAAATACGTTTACGAATTGATATCCTGAATGTCTTTAGGTGATCGTTACAAGCGTTATTATGTTTACTTACTTGTGAAATAATATTTCATCGTTTTGTCTCTCACTGCGCTTCTTGCAGCCCAAAATGCTACACCCAAGCATTGTAGAACCATTTTTACAGTTATTACTCAGAGAAAAGACGCACATAACACATTAAATCACCAAAAAATGCAATAAATAATATTCAGACCCGTTTTGTTTGTCATGAAACTGTCAGATTTTGACATTTATAGTACAGAAAACAGGCCACGCCGATAAGGACAAAAAAGTCTATATATGTCCTTTTTGTTCTTGTACTGAGCCATATCAATTTGTCTCTTTCACTGAAATATATTGCCGATCTGGTTGTGTATATCTGTGCTCGACACTATTGGGATATCGAGAAGACGGTGACAAAATGGCATACAATTATTTAGATTTTTTTAAATGTAGCTCCACTGGAAAGAAAGAAATAGATGTCAGCCTGATGTAGTAATTTCGCCTTCTTTGAACGAAGTTTGTTATGCAAAAAAGGGAAATATTAAATTTCCTATTTATGGGACGAAAAGCCAGGCCTAATGTCAATTTTTTTTAATTACTCGAGGAATTTTAAAATTACTTTAGTTCGCATAGGAAAAATATAGCGCCTATTTTTCACGATTTATCGTCTTTTGAAACAGTAATAACTTCGGAATCCTTAAAAGTATAATTTCTTATTTTTAACAATATCATTGATCATTACTAACAGTTGTAATTACTTGAAAGATCTAAAAGTTCACAGTGATCTACCCTAAAAATGGTAGAGTCCCGTTAAATTCATGTAATTCAATGTCATACGTAATTACGTAGGTGTACGAGTATATTGTGGAATATTATTTGAGTATGCCGATATTATGGGACTGATAGTTACAAATCTATGAACCAAAATTGCCAATCAATCAATTCATCATCATCATCATCATCATCATCATCAGCCAGAAGACGTCCACTGCTGAACATAGGCCTCCCCCTTTAACCTCCACACTGAACGACAGCCTGCCTTTTGCGTCCACTGGATGCCCGCGACTCTCACAATGTCGTCGGTTCATCTAGTGGGAGGCCTCCCTACGCTGCGCCTTCCGGTTCGTGGTCTCCACTCCAGAACCTTTCTTCCCCATCGGTTATCGGTTCTTCGAGCGATGTGGCCTGCCCATTGCCACTTCAACTTGCAAATTTTAACAGCTATGTCGGTGACTCTGGTTCTTTGGCGAATATCCACGTTTCGGATTTTATCGCGCAAAGAAACTCCGAGCATAGCTCTCTCCATTGCCCGCTGTGTGACTCTGAGTTTTTCCAAAAGGCCAACAGTTAAGGACCACGTTTCAGTACCATATGTCATCACTGAAATCAAACAATTGAATCAATCAATTTATTCTATTTATTTATTTTCTACCGTTATCAGAATATGTTTATCGTGATTATCATCATCACCCTTTTGTTGTCCATGCTGGAGATATGCCTCTCCAAATTCACGCCACTGATCTCGGTCACCAGCTCTGCATACAGTTTTACCCGCCGTTTTACGCAAGTAGTCACTCCACCTGGCCGTAAGGTGTAGGTACACATAAGTTTGAATAAACGTGGACACCCCTCTAGAACTCGTCTACCCCATCAGTTTTCAGTTCTTCGGGCAATTTGGTGGGACCACTGCCATTTGAGCTTACTAATCCTTACAATATAATCTTATCCATAAAATTTGCCAAATACTACCTTGTTGTGTTTTCCTTCCAATACACAATTACATGATGAAGCAAAATGTTCGAACTGAATTATAATGTTTTTCAAACAATGTCTCTCACATAAATTACTGGAAATATTTCTATTTTAAAGCAAGGCGCTAACGTGGAACGGCTATTTACTCTCGGAATCATTTCTCAAGATCATAAATTCGGTTTCACCTGCCAAATGTTTCCGAAATAAAACAGTACAATTTCAGTCAACAGAACGTAAACGTTATGGGTCATATTTTTTTGGAATTCTTTCTTGTATATTATTTGAAGAGCTGCGTTGATTTTTGGGTTCTTATTTTTCTCGTAATAGATTAATAATTAAGCTAGTGACACGACCCAGCTTCACTTATGGACGCATTATAAAATTCTTGGTTATGGCGAAAAGGTCCAGAAAGTTTAAGTTAGTTGTTGCTATTTAGCACTACCCGAGTAACTTTTTTTAATGGCAAATGCCTTTTTTAACTATAAGAATACAAGCTAACTAACACCAAATACATAAACTACCGTACATGAAACAATTTTTTTTAATTATTGAAACTGACGTGGTTTTCGCACATTTTATTTAAATTACCGGGGAATTACTCAAAGCAAAAAAAATTGCTTTGTGCAAAGCGAGACGCAGCCGCGCGGCGCATTCACCTTGAAAAAGACCGGCTAATGCGGTTGAAACTATAGTCGGAGTAACCGGCTTAATCTTACGTGAGTAATTCCCGTGTATTTTTTTATTTTCTTTTAATGAAGTTATTTAGTTTAGTTTGCCGTTGAAGGTTTAGATACAATAAAGACGTTGAGCGCCTGTAAAAAGTTGTTTGCCCCAAACGGACACCTCGCCATCCCATTCAATAATATTAACTTAAAAACTCTTGGTTTAACTTAATAACTGATTTATTCGTAATATATTTTTTGTGTGTACTATGATTTGAATCAATGGTACGCAACTTACCGTCGAAAGAATTATGCAAACAGTGCACAAAAGTCATGACTTTTGTATGTAGTAAAGTCATGACTTTTGTATAGTACTGTTTCGGGTGCACCCGATTGAACACCCATCTCTTTTCACAATTCCATCCCGCTTCAGTGGAAATGCACCCATGCATGCACTCGGTAACTTTTATGTCGTAATATCACAGAAGTTGAATACAAGTAATATTGAAATTATATGATTATTTACGGGATATTTACCGTGGTATACAAAAATGTGTGTGTGTGTGTATGTGTGTCCGAGTTAGTGAACAACCGTGATAGTTTAAAACAGTGTTTTAAGTAATATTGAGTCTAGCAACGGACTAAGAGAGATTACTTATCGTCGCAAGAAAGGCAGAATTACTGAAGCGCCAAAATAGGCATATTGAGTTATATAGATATTCGGAATCAGCGTTTTTTTCTGCGTCGATCAGTCTGGGTCCCATAGCGATACGAGCACTATTTTGGCGTTTCAGTAAAAGGAAAAAAGGGGTTTTTTCATCAACCAGAGTCCTTAAACGACACTTTTTTGGCATTTTATTCGTGCCTGTCACCTAAGTAATTTTGTTTTCCTGCAATAAATTACAAGTAAATTTTAAGTAAATTTGGCTTCCGGCAATTTAAAAGCTAATATTTTGTAGCATTTTTGAGTTATAAGTAATTTTGATTGCTATAAATATTTGAATCAAATGGCGGTTAAGAAATTTTGCTTTACTGTAAATTGAAGTCATTTTTACTTAAGCGCCACTATATCACAAACCAGCAGTCCATTTATTATGGTTTGTACTTCTGGACATAGAAAATGACAAATTAATAAAAGTTTACCTTGACGTCATCGAAATTCTTGTGCTGGGAAAAAAGTTATGAATTAAAAACGAAAAAAAAAAACTTAAAACGGCTTTTTCTCGAAATGGTCATTTGGAGCTTCAGTAAATTTGCCTTTCCTGCGACGTTATGATAAAGTTGACAAGTAATGTCTACACAATACTTAGTCTTACTTCCTTTATTACTTTTTTGTGTGTTTGTTTTTCACATCAAGAGTACACAAGGTACTTGTCGTTTACTCTTGATTGACCTATCATGCATGGTAGCCTTAAAAAAGGAATAATGCATTTTATTCTTCTTAAACCTATTGAGCGCATTCACGTTTGAAATCTACAAGAGTTACTCATCGAGATAGAGAAAGAGACTGAGTATTTTTTTCGAGGAAACGAGTTTCTTTTCTTTTATTAGAAAGATAGATAAATTTTGTAGTCTATAAGTAGCAGCTTAGTTAACAATGTATCAAGTAAGTGATCGTTTATATAAAATGAAAAACTATTAACCTCCGCCCACCTAGCCCTCGCCGCGCCGCAGGGGCTAATGGCCCACTGAGTGGTTTCACGTGTACCCACCTCAGTCTGCGGGGGGCTTAATCCGTACTTTCAGTTTTTTACTCTGCTTAGGTAAGTGCTGTGTATCGCTTCGGTAAGAGGATTTATTGGCGGTAACTTTGGAGTATTTATACCATACTAGCGACCCGCCCGCCGGCTTCGCACGGGTGTGATTTACGTGCAAAGCCGGGGCGGGTCGCTAGTTGTGTATATAAACCTTCCTTGAAAATGTATCTAACTGATAGTGAAAACCGCATCAAAATCCGTTGCGTGGTTTAGGAGGAGTTAGCGGCCATACAGACATACAGACAGACAGACAGACGCGGAACGCGACTTCAATTTATACTATGTAGAGAAGAGATAGAGAAGATGTAGAGAAGAGAAGATATAGAGATAGAGAAAAGATACAATGATTAAACACCTTTTTGGGATAATCACCTCATTTGTCAATACCATCACCTCTGAGGGTTCGGTTAGATGGAACCCTCAAAGAGCGAGTCCAAACAAAAAAACAACAAAAATAGTTGAAATATTGAAAGACAAACTTAACTTTGTAGTGGACAAGAAGGTTCTTCCATACATTCCAACTACAAAATGTAAGTTTGTAAGAACAAAACAATTATTTTTTTAATGATATAACTTCAAATTTACAACTTTCGGATTTATTCCTACATATGAAGCTGTAAGACTTTGTCTCTTTCCACATTTCATGATTCTAGGTCAACGGGAAGTACCGTATAAGTCTTGATTTCCTTGTGGAATCGCAAAATATGCGAAAATATGCGACATAAACGGTCATATCTTTTGATCGCGTAAACTTATAAGTTTTATTTTTTCACAGCTGAAAATACCATAGATTTGAGTATTTGGTATAAATTTCAACTTGATATCTTTACGCATTCTTAAAAAAGGGTATGGGACAGACGGACAGACGGACAACAAAGTGTTCCTATAAGGGTTCCGTTTTTTCCTTTTGAGGTACGGAGCCCTAAAAATGCAGCACGCTGGGTTTTCATCCACTTCACGCCGACGCCGTATCTTTTCTGTTATAGGTCTATGGTTATATTAGAACCTTATCGTAATAAGAAGTGATCTTGTTACCGAGTTGGCACAAAAACAATGATTACCGCAACACAACATTGTTTAAAATGTGCAGCTGTTCGATTCGCTTTATTTCTATACACACCGTCAATCATGCCAGATTCGCATTTCGTAGACAGTTCTTCCGCACGCCAATCATGAGTACCATAAATAACAATTATACCTGACTTACAATAAATGCAATTTTGATGTTTTTTTCTGAATTTTTTATACCTTACAAACAAGGGGGCAAACAACCAGACGAGCCGCCTGACATCACACATCAGCAGCCATTAAACGTCCACTGCTGGACAAAGGCCTCCCTCTTAGAGAGGGGTGATGCCATAATCCCCACGCTTGGCAGGCGGCTTGGGGATCGCAGTATGTTCACCGTGTACTAATAGGACGCTGCTGCCCATCCTCCGGTGGTTCTGGTCGCAGTTTTAGGACATACCCGGGTCCATCGCATATGGATACTTGTAACACCAGAGGCATCATAAATACGTTACCCACCGTTAAGAAGAAATAACTACTGACTGTGACTGAAGATCTTCAATCAACTAGAAATAACTTCTATTGAATAATAAATAAGCTTGCGTTTGATCGCCACCGGAGTTTGAACGCGATGTTGCGGTCTACGATGGAAAACGCTTACTTAGAAAAAACCGGTATAACTCGTGACTAGAAGACCCAGAAGTTTTTATTTTCAAAAGTAGTGTTGAGCCATAGCTACAGAGATTTGTGCGTTTCATATCAATTGGGGTTGTTTATTTTTAGAAGCTATATTTTAATTTTATTTATAATATAATTGATAGTATTACTTACATAATTTTATGGTAAAACGTTAGCCTAATCCGATGTAAAAAAAACATTTCAAATAAAACCAAAAAAATTATCGCAGTAAAACATACAGTTCACTGCAAATAAACCTCAATTACTTCGAATGAGTAATATTAAAATGTCACCAAAAGACATGGCAGTTTATTTGAGTTTATACTCCACAAATGTTCCAACATTTCTTCGACTGGACAAATTAATTCTTTGGCAAAGTCGTATAGAGCCCCAATTAGGATACGATCAGAGAAATTTTGTTTTGACAATCACGCGTGAAGGCGAAGCTGAAAATAAAATTTATTTTGCTGACAGTAAGTTTTGTATTTTATTTAATCTGAATATATTTGTACGTGTTTTGAAAAGCGAAATTGCTTAGTTGAATAAGGTATTAATGATTTATACTTAAGGTGGTTCGATTCACATATGGCGGGAAATTTAAATTTTAAACAGTTTTTTGGTCCTAGTAGCCAGGCCAGGTAATTATTTTTAAATAACACAGTGTTTGCGCAAAATGTTGACTGTTCTTTACATTATAATGTAAAATTATTTAACAGTAACGCACCATATTACTTACATTTGTGAATAAACCGTTTGAAACAGCAAAAATTTGTTTATTCACAAATGTAAGTAATAATGGGCATTAGAAATAAATAGCTTTACATGATTTTGTAAAGAATAATAATCAATCTGCGCAAACATCATGGTTGTTTACAATAATTACCCGGCCTAGCTACAAGGACAAGTAAACTGTTTGAAATTTGAATTTCCCGCCATTTGTGCAACGAACCACCTTAACGACAATTTTTTTTAATATTTCAGAGTGTTAATAATTGGAGGGCTAGAAAGTGTTCTAGTCCTAATTAACTTTATGAAAAAACGAGGAGATTCATTGCCCTTGCTGCATGAAAGAGGAACAAACAGACAGACAAACACCTTTTTGCATTAATAATATTAGTATGATATACGTACATAATTAATTGTGAGAAAATGTAATATATGGTGATGAATTAATAATTTGAATAATATATTGTAATACATTTTTGCTCATAATATTTTTCCTTAAATAATTTATTATTTAATTTCACTTACACATAATAATATTATTAAAAGTTATTTTTATATAAATTTATATACATCGTTGTAGAAAGTGTACTGGAGACGTCTGACTTGTAACTACGGAGTGATTAATAAAGAATTGTAAATGTATAAGTACTTCAGACAAAAAAAAAACAGAAAAACATATTCTGAAAATACGGTGTGATCATTTTAATTTCGGTTGTCTGTTAGCACCACACCTCATGCGCTGATTTTTACCGTAACTCAGGTACATAAACACGCTGTTGAGACGAGTGAGTGACAGCGAGCGGCCGTAACTCACGCGTTTAATGGCCCCACGCCCACATCATAACAACGTAAGTTACAAGGAAGATCTGTGACAATGTGGAGCTTTGTTGAGTGACATCTAAGTTATATTTGAACGTAGTTAGTTAGTACCTACTACTGTAGTTTTATTCGTGATTTTCTAATATTTCCACATTTCCCGGGAACGACCGGTTTCTTTTAGGCAAGCGTGCTCCATCGTAGACCGCATCTTCGCGAGGTTATTATACACTTTATACAGAGTTACGCGCTAAGGGTGTACTAAGGGGTCTGTTTCACTTAATATTATTCATCCATTGAAACGCGAGCATCCAGTGGATGCAGATGGCAGACAGTCGTTCTGTGTGGCGTTATAAAAGAGAGGCCTATGTTAAGCAGTGGACGTCTTCTGGCTGATGATGATGATGATACTCCACATGCACCATATTTTCAAGAGCTTCAAAAAATTAAGAAATATGTTCTTCGGAATCCAGAAGATTTATTAATCTAGTGGCGCGATGTATTACAATATTATTATTATGAAGACGCTTGTTAAGGTGTTACGTTTTACCTATGGGGGTAAATTCAAATTTCAAACAGTTTTTTTGTGTTTGTAGTTAAGCCGGGTAATTATTTTAAGCGATCATGATGTTTGCGCAAATTGATTACTATTCTTTACAAAATCATGTAAAGTTATTTATCTCTAATGCACATTGTTACTTACATTTGTCAATAAACAAATTTTTGCTGTTTCATACGGTTTTTTGACAAATATAAGTAATATGGTCCGTGACTGATAAATAGTTGTACATGATAATGTAAAGAACAACCAAAGATTTGCGCAAATACTGTGCTATTTTAAAATAATTACCCAGCCTATATACAAGCACAAGAAAACTGTTTGTATTCCAATGAGCAGGAGTGTAGTGTATAAAAATAATTATTTGAATCTCATTTACAAATGACACCCAACACTGGACCCAATCAACACGACACCTATCAGTTTGTATTAAAACATAATTACGTTGCGATCGCATTACGATACTGATACTTTTGGATGGAAGTGTTAACTGTTTGGACAAATTGACATCGTTTTAAGGCGGGGAGTACACCAGAAAATAAAATAATCATGATTCATTGAGACGTGCCAAATTTATACCAACTTCATCATCCACATCCTTCCTTACCCCACTGCTGGGTATAGGCCTCTCTCTTGCTATGCCATCTGCCTCGGTCCTGTGCTAATCTAGTCCAGGTTCGACCCGCGATAGTAATAATATCGTCGACCCATCTTGCAGCTGGAGTCTGCTGGACGACCAACGCTCCGCTTACCTTGCCTAGGCCACCACTCTGTTAAGACCTTACTCCACCTGTTATCGCTGCGCCTAGCAACGTGTCCTGCCCAGCTCCATTTATACCAACTTATGTTACGGTAAATGTTTGTGTGTGGCTAATAAACAGACGGACTGCCTGATCTAATACCAGTCTTATTTATCTGGTGAATTGACGGAGAAACGCAACCTTATTAGGTAATAAAAAAGTCACCTATGGATACCTGTAACTCCAGAGACATTATTATGTCTGTCTGTCTGTATGAGAGTTTCTATTAACTCACCGTCTGAATAATTCTGTTAGAACTTCTCAAAAATACTGCGGAAAGGAGCTCATTCCAAATTTTGCAGGTGTAAAGCAATAAAAACTATATGAATCGCATGGTATGCGATATCCACAAATCAAATGTATGTCTTTCTAGCGATGGTGCTGGCGGCTAGTGCAAATATAAAACCGCGAAGCTGATATAAAGTAGAAACGGGTTCTTTAGAACGCTATTGTAGATGCGATAGAATATATAAAGAGCTCCTATCTCCCAACGCACGAGGTTTTCGGTGAGCTTGGAGTTGACAATTCATACAGCTTTCACACGTCATGAAACTCAAGTTCATACTTGTAAAAGCAGCAGTCTACGTGAGGTTGGATTTGCGGTTTGTGGAGCAGAAGTCTTGGACTAGCCTTAAAGAACCTGAGCATCGCAGTTTTATCATCGCACCAGCTGCCACCGCGTGAAAATTCATCCACATTTATAGATCGGTGGAAATCGCACACGTTCGTTTTACACGTTCTTATTTGCAGGTGTGAGGCATTTTCGAGTAACTATAACATGAGGTTCTTAATAAGGGCTGTTAATAGAGTCATTAAAAGTCGGTAACGTAACTATGATGCCCCTGGTGTTGTAGGTATACAATAGGTGACGGTGATCACGTATTATCAGGCGGCCCGTCAGCTTTTTTGCCACCTATGGTGGCAAAATGCTTCATTTTATTGAGCATATAAAGTTTCAGTCAATTTATTTGAATTGACATATTTATCAGTCTGTCCTCAGCTTAACGGTCCAATCGGACACATCGGCAGATAAGTTGATTGCGTGCAAACTGACGACTGTTAATCCCGCCCTCTCATTCACAAATATGCCTCTCATCGCCAAATAGGCTTCTGACGTACAAATATGCCCACTGATGCGCAAATTTGTTCCTGAATCGCAATTTTGTCCCCAATCGCGAATACGCTACTCATTTCAACGCCCATTCGATTTTAGTGCCTGCGATTACTGATTTACATTCGGTAAGTTTTGAAGTGCCGGAACAGTGGAAGCAACTGTTTGTTTGTTTTAGATTTAAAGTAATAATGCAGCTAAAGATAGACATTTTCATGTATCTCTATGTAAAAATCTATTAAATATTCTGTATTTCAATAGCCCAAAAAAATAACAAGGTGCCAACCACCCAAATGACTGAGCGCAATAAACGCACTATTTAAATTCGCTGCAACGCAAATATCCACACTTATTCGAATACCCGTGTAGGGGGTGTAGTCAGGATTTTACCATTGGGGTGTGGGATGTAACAGAGTATTATTAGACTTTTTATTTCTCCACTTACACCTACTACATCCCAGTGGCGGGCAAAGCCCTCCTTCCATATCTTTCCACGCTATCCTATTTTTCGCCAGGCGCAAATATTCTCAAGCCACCTCCTTCGAGGCCAGCCGCAAAGTGACAATCTTCGCTCATCTTTAAGCACAACCATCAGGTGAGCTGTAGCCTAGCGTACCATAAAAAACCTGCAAGTTGTATGCATTTTTTGTTAGCCAAATAACAGGTCTTAAAATATAGATTTTATCCAACAAAAGTCGGACTTGCGTGAGCTCGAAGTCAAGCGCAGCGCGAGACTGGGACCGATGGCGTTCTCTTGTATCGGAGACCAGGGGCCTTACGGACAACTGCTATAGCGGAACCTAATTCGCTCAGTTGGAAAATCACGCGACCGCAAACCGTATCTGGGCGCGATAAGGTTCACGTTCGCGTGATATTCCAACTGAGCGGATTAGGTTCCGCAATAGCTGTTGTCCGTAAGGCCCCAGGACTCACTTCGGGGCCATGCGACAGCGGAGTAAGTAAGTACCCAACGAAATTTTTGATAAATTTTCCTGAGTTTACCCCGGTTGCTCCAACCCAGCTCCGGCCCAGACCCGCGAAATCCGCCGTGGTCTGTCGGGCCCGCACAAATAACCGGCTGATTTGATCCGCTGCTGGCCGCCGGACAAAAAGGACCGTTCGGATGTATCGGATTGTTGGGGTTAATGAAATGTATTGGCTTTGCAGCTTTGGCAAATTAACGACGACTTTTTATAAAAATTGTGACAGTGAATAGAGAGAGAGATTGTGAGAGTGATATAGAGGTGCCCGATTTCTGGAAGGAGGTTCTCAATTCGGTCCGTATTTTTGATGTGAAACATCTATTAATGTGCCTTGGCAGTAAAACTGACTCATATGCCGTGATGACAAACAACATGACGCTCTCCATCGTGTTTTTCATCTGGCGGGCGTCGCGTGACGGTCTACCTTTGTGCAGGTAGGTACTTAAATTGCGCTTGTTTGCAATACATATATGATTTTTAGTAGTGATTTTTCATGACAATGTTACTTATATCACTAGTATAGACCTATTAATGGCTGTAATTTAAAATAATTATTTAAAACTATGCATATATTTTTGTGCTGTTGGTCTTAAATAAACATAAAATAAAATAATTTTTATTTTTTATTTTTTAAAGTTGGTATGTATACACCAGTTTGGCCATTGGTCATGTGGGCCAAATCACGTGGATATTTTATATTATGAAGAAGAAGCTGTCGAGGTGGTCACTCAAACATTTCATTAACTTAGGCGCAGTCATTTTCAATATTGTTCGAGCGCCTGTTTATTTGGCAATAGCAAGTTGATATCGAGCGCTTTTTAATTTAAAATTGTCTAATTTCTGTCAGTCGGTCAATGATAATTGTCACAGAAAACATGATATTAATATTTTTTGTGATAATTATAAAACCAACACCTATACACGTGAAATATTTAGACGCAGCGATCCAACTTGAGTTTTAGCAGATGACCTACACTAGGTTTAATAATTATGTATTATACCCACAAAAAACGCCATCAGAGTGATAATGGAAAATGTATAAATAAATTAGGTATCTATTAATCTATCGATCTCATTTGTTTATGTATAGTATATGGAGCACATTTTAGAAGATTACAAAATGAGCGTTAGCGCTCACTTCGTTTCAGTCGGTCTCTAGCCGTAGGAAGTGCGACAAAAGACTATTGATACATGATAACGAAACATCTGACAAAATTATGCCTTCCTGTGCTTTCCCGAAGTGTAAAAACACAACAAAAACCGTTTTTTTTTTTTAACAAATTTACTGTACATGGCTATAATTACGTCTTGATGTCCAACGGTTTTGACTCGTTTCAATGGTTATGGCCCGTCCATTCATTTTATTTTGGTCGAAGGTTTCAATTACAGCTTAATAATATTTTATTATACAGTTATTACCAACTAAAATAACAATAAGTATACAAAGCTGTTTTAAATGTTTATCGGTACTTATCACGTATTATTTTTAAATATTTCGCGATTTGAACACATGTTTTAAATGTTTATCGGGACTTATCACGTATAAAAATATGTACCTTTCGCTCGACGTTTCGACAAAGCTATTAACAATGTATTTAATCGTATATTTTATAGCAAGGTTACGGTTTCACTCGATTTTGAAATATCTAAATTAAAATTATATTATAACTGTATTAAATCAACCTTTGGAATGCGTGCAGAATTTTCTGTTATTTGATTAAAATTTTCTTATAAATACAAGTCTTCTTTTGTTATTTGAATAGTCATTGTACAGAACAAGCTATGAGGTACATAGTTACTGTACTGTTTTTAGTAATTTTTTTAGTAGTAGCGGATAATGTAAGTGAAGAAACCGATACTGAAATTGGAAGAATATTTGAATCAGAAGTCTCTGAAATAGAAACAGAGCAAGCAGAACGAAGTCAAAGAGCTATTTCAAGTGAGTTTTTGATGTGAAACTGAAACGTCTATTGGCGCACCCTGGCAGTATAACAGACTCGTATGCCGTGACGGTAAACGGCATGACACTCTTTTATGCCGTCATGTTTCACAGCTGCCGTGATGGCCAGCAATTTTTTATGGTTATCATTACTGCTATTATAAATGCGAAAGTATGCTTGTTTGTTCCTTTTTAAAGCAGCAAGAAAGCAACTTATTTAAGCGATTTTTTGCACAGAGATAGTTAAAGGACCGGAAGATACTTTTTATCCCGGAAAAATAATTGCTATTCCATATAAGTAATCATTCCAAGTTTGACGCTTGTACGTATTACCGTTTTTACATTATAGCTGATACAAAAATACGTTTGTTCCCCTCCCTTTCGTTTTTGTAGCATTACATATTCTATGAAAATTTCAATTGACTATCTATTACGGTTCAAAAGATTAGGTAGGACAGACGGACAGACAAACAGACATCGTAGGCTTAGTAATAGGGTCCCGTCTTTACCCTTTGGGTACGGAACCATAAAAAGTCAAAAAGTAATAACGAAAAGAGGTCCAGGGAAAAATACGTTAAAAAATACGTTCGTTGTACAATCGTATTTTTTTACGTATTTTTGTATTACCTCTAATGTCAAAACGGTATTACGTACAAGCGTCAAAAAATACACTCTAAAGTATAACAACAAATAATAAATTATGGCCAAGTGCTAGTCGGTGACAAATTTCTGTTCATTCAATTTATACCAAGCGTCACTTGCTAAATATTAACTATGTGAGCAATTGCTTGACTATTTTGGTAGGCGTTAAGCCGGACAAAATAGTTTTTTTTTTAATTGATAAATTTTGTAGACAAAGACTATACCTATCTCTGTTATACTCATTACACATTGCTATGTACGCGAGCGGGAGGCAAACTGCCGTCCGAGTCACAGTTTAATCTAGTTCGGAGGGTAGCATGAATCTTAATCAAATACCAGCCTATTATAAATCTGTTATACCCACTAGTTATAAGCAAAAATATTTTGAACCTCACTTTTGCTATCGAACCTTTTCAATTAAATCCATGATGTACCTACTTGTTAGTGAACACCTTGTTATCACATTTTGCATTTTAACTTTAAACTAGTGCATTGTGAGTTCACCAACTTATATGCCTAAGTACAATGGAAAGTGTTTTACCAAACAAAAATTCAAATACCAATTAGCTAGGTACAACAAACATAAATATCTTCCGTGAAAAAAAAATGTATTTTGTGGTGGTATAGAACCCTCAGTGCGCGAGCCTGACTCGCACTTGGCTGGTTTATTATTTCCGATTTCAGAGTTGGCTTCATAGTAAAGGTTGACTTCCGTGCATCGCGGCCGATCGAAACGCGCGCGTCTGACAAACGCGTCTAACGCGCGTGACTGCGAATTAAAAATGTATACGTCCGGACCTTGGAAACGGCGCCATACATTTTCATAGTGCGAAGTATTGTCGCATCAGCCGCGCGCGTTAGACATTTCCGTCAGACGCGCGCGGCTGCGATCGGCCGCCATGCACGGAAGTCATCCTTAAAAGTTGTGACTCCTTCTCCCTTTCCGAATAGCCCGGTAGATATTTCTTTCAATGACATATATTGTTTTCAGATGGTTGTGCTTATTCTGAAGTATGTGCGATTGGATGCCAAAGGCGATGTGGTGTATGGGTGTCGGGCTGGTGTGACAGAAAGCGACGACAGTGCATCTGCGTTTATTCTTTAGTCCTTAATCTATATTCTAATACCTGGAATAGGTTTCAGAATAAAGAGGATATTTTTTTCTAAACAAAATAATATTAAAGCAATTTTTTTTATTCCTAAATAAATTTTTGGTGGTTGTCTAAAGCAACATAATCTGTACTAGCCCCATAATATCCTAATAAATCAATCAATACCATAAATAAATGTATTTTTAACTTATTACTATGTTATAATCTATGGTATATAGCCGTGGTAGCCCATTTGGGAGACCGCTAGACTTGAAAGCGTGAGGTCGCGGGTTCAAACCCTAGGCCCGTACCAATGAGCTGTTTGGAGCTTATGTACGGATTTTCATACCACAGGCTTTTCGGTGAAGGAAAACATCGTGAGGAAACCTGCATACGGGCAGAGAAGGAATTCAATGGCATATGTGAATCCACCAATACGCACTCGGCTAGCGTGGTGGATATGGCCAAATCACCCTTTCGGGGGTAGGCTAAAAGTCCAGCAGTGGACTGTTAAAAGGCTGATGATCATGATGATGAATATAAACAAGATATGTGTAAAAAGTTTGTCATATTTGATCGTTTTTTTTTTATAGTCGATAGGCTTGCGCTTTGCCGCCATCTCGCCTGATGTTAAGCGACGATGCGGTCTACGATGGAGCACGCTGGCCTAGAAGAAACCGATTCACTCTCGACTTGAAGACACCCAGATTGTAATTGACGGGGAAAACCAATTCAGGCAGCGAATTCCACTGACTAGCAGTTCGCACAATAAATGTGGAATCATAGCGCTTCGTACGGGTTCTCGGAATATCAACCATAAAACGATGTCGATTTTTTGTGCCCGCCCTAGCGGTCCGATAGAAAAAAGGGCAGGAAGGAATTAAATCATGCAGATCTGATGCACACTCTCCGAAATGTATCCGATAAAAAACCGATAGACTAGCAACTTTACGCCGATGCTCGAGACTAAGAAGCTTAGTCTGAACCAGGGATTCATTGCTGATGAGTCGCTTGGCACGTTTCTCAATAGACTCCAAGGCCCCAAGCTGGTGCTTAGCTGGTCCATCCCAAAGGTGATATATATAACAAGCGACCCGCCCCGGCTTCGCACGTAAATTACACCCGTGCGAAGCCGGGCGGGCGGGTCGCTAGTGTCAAAATAAAGCGAATTGAAATAATTCATTTTTATTCAACAAAACAACTAGCACTAGGTACACAAATATTTTTTAACATTTCAATAACTTGGTTAGGTCAATGATTTCTCCACTAAAACTTGGCTTGACGGAGTGGTCTTGCGTGACACCAGCAGACTCCTTTAGTGCATTTGGCGCTTCGGAGCCCTACACAGGTTGACGAGCAGATTGGGTTACAGTTTTCGTCTACGTCACATTCGTGGAACTCTGGAAAAAAAAAACCTACTTAACATAAAAAAGTGAGTACATACATCATCATAGTCAGCCTTTTAACAGTTCACTGCTGGACTTTTAGCCTACCCCCGAAAGGGTGATTGGACCATATCCACCACGCTGTCCACAGTGCGGATTGGTGGATTCACCATTGAATCCACCAATCCGCACTGTGCCATTGAATTCCTTCTCCGAACGTATGCAGGTTTCCTCACGATGTTTTCCTTCACCGAAAAGCCAGTGGTATGAAAATCCGTACATAAGCTCCAAAGAGCTCATTGGTACAAGCCCGGGGTTTGAACCCGTGACCTCACGCTTTCAAGTCTAGCGGTCTCCCAAATGGGCTACCACGGCTTTACATAATTACATACATACATGCATGCAAAGTAGTGTACATTCATTGATGGGCAAATGAGGAATACAAACCCTATCTATACTATCTATACTTCTATACTAATATTATAATGAGGAAAGATTTGATTGTTTGTTTGTTTGTTTTTTTTTGTTTGTTTGTTTGTTTGTTTGCATTGAATAGGCTCCGAAACTACTGAACCGATTTGAAAAATTCTCACACTGTTGGGATGCTGCACTATCCCCGGTTGACATAGGCTATATATCCCGGCTTCGCCCGTGCGAAGCAGGGACGGCCCACTAGTAATATATAATATTAATATTATAAAGAGGAAAGATTTGATTGTTTGTTGTTTCCATTGAATAGGCTCCGAAACTACTGAACCGATTTGAAAAATTATTCCACTGCTGGGAAGCTACACTATCCCTGGGTGACATAAGTCAATTATATTTTCAAAAAAATTAGGGATCCTTACTAAAACTCCAATAATGTAACCCAAGGTATAAAAAAAATATTTACACCCGTGCGAAGCCGGGGTGCGGTGCTAGTTGCGTATACGATATGTACTCATACTCAAACTTATTTTTCATAACAATTTTAGTTACATGTCACAGTGTATAAATTCTTGCTATCTTCTACATAATGATCAAACATGAAAAAAAAAAACATGAAAGAAAAAAAACTAAATTATTAAATTACATAATGTCAAAATTAATTTAAACAATTAGGATAAACAAATAATATTAGTCAAAATAATAATAATTTAAAATTTCAGTTTTATGTTAGCTAAATATTATAAACAATTAATTAATGCCTACTCTACCTCAGGTAGAAAGTCATCCTATGTATCTCTTCTCTACTTAGTATAAATTGAAGTCGCTTTCCGCGTCTGTCTGTCTGTCTGTCTGTATGGCCGCTAACTTCTCCTAAACCACGCAACGGATTTTGATGCGGTTTTCACCATCAGTTAGATACATTTTCACGGAAGGTTTATATATATAACTAACCCGCCCCGGCTTCGCATGTAAATTACACCCGTGCGAAGCCGGGCGGGCGGGCCGCTAGTGTATGTATATAGTGTGCATGTTCCCAACGGACTCCAAAACGGCAGGATCGATTTTGACGAGACATTCACTGTCAGATAGCTAATGATATAACGAGTAATCTACGCAGGTGAAACTGCGGGGCGCAGCTATTATAATATAACAATAGACAAACAAGCATCGGGTTTTATTTATTTGTTTATTTTATTTGCTTTTTAGGGTTCCGTACCAATAGAGTAATGACGGGACCGTAATACTAAGCTTACGATGTCTGTCTGTCTATCTGTTTGTCCGTCTGTCCTACCTTTAAACGGCCGTGTGACGTACATATTCTGTCAAAATTTTAATTTGCTATATATTAGGTACGGTTCGAAAGATACGGCCGTAAATATGTAGGACACGAAGAATCGTCACCGCTTTATGGTTGATGTTCCGAGAACCCGTACGAAGCGATTTGATTCCACATTTATTGTACGAACTGCTTGTCTGTGGAACTCGCTGCCTGAGTGGGTGTTTCCCGATAGTTACAATCTGGGCGTCTCAAGTCGAGAGTGAATAGGTTTCTTCTAGGCAAGCGTGCTCCATCGTAGGCCGCATCATCGCCTAACATCAGGTAAGTTGGCGACCAAGCGCAAGCCTATTTATGATAATAAAAAAAACCAGACGGACAGACAGACATCGTAGGCTTAGTAATAGTTAAACTTAGTAATAGTTTGGGTACGAAACTCTAAAAACTTGGTTTGAAAAAGAAGTTGTTCACCAAAATCTTGTTTAACTCACGGGAGACTGCTTTTGGAGGCATTTCCAGGCTGGTTGCCGCTACAACCATCGCTAGCAGCACGCAGATTACTAAGAGCTTCATCTTGACAACTAGAAGCTTCAATCTTTACTAAACTATTACCCTAAGTTACCTCATTTATATAATAACAAATAAGTATTGAAGTTATCAACCCGTAAAATTTACCGTTAACTATTTAACCTGAATTTAATACTGGTTTTTATTTTAAATTCAGGTCATGAAAACAATAGGCTGTAAATTTGAGCTATCACAGTTTACAGTTGATTAATTTGTTTCACATAATGCAATGTAGGCTTTCACCGACATAGCTGTTAAAATTTGCAAGTTGAAGTGGCAATGGGCAGGCCACATCGCTCGAAGAACCAATAACCGATGGGGAAGAAAGGTTCTGGAGTGGAGACCACGAACCGGAAGACGCAGCGTAGGGAGGCCTCCCACTGGATGGACCGACGACATTGTGAGAGGCCCGAGCATCCAGTGGATGCAAAAGGCAGGCTGTCGTTCAGTGTGGACGTTCTTCTGGCTGATGATGATGAATGTAGGCTTTAAAAAAAGTTAAATAACAGTAGTTAAAATATAAATTATATGTAGGTACGTCTATGTATATCAGTCTCTGACAAGTGGCAGCCATATTACATGTTTTGCTTAGTTTGGGATCGTATGACCGTGTGTGCGAAAATGACCCGAATATTTATTTATTATTATTTTACTAGCGACCCGCCTGCCTGGCTTCGCACGAGTTTAATTTACGTGCGAAGCCGGGGCGGGTCGTAGTTGTATATAGTTATAAACCTTCCGTAAAAATGTATCTAACTGATGGTGAAAACCGCATCATAATCCGTTGCGTGGTGTAGGAGGAGTTAGCGGCCATACAGACAGACAGACGCGGAAAGCGACTTTAATTTATACTATGTAGAGATTTATTTACAGAGTAAGCACCTTTAAAAAAAAAATTCTTTGATATAGCCGGTGTATCTCTGTGATATCTCTTGTTAACGGACGTATTTAAGAAATCCCCATTAGGTGTGGAGATAATTTTATATCCTAAATTAAGAGGCATCTTATAATAAGAAAGAACATATGTCTCAAGAACATTTTGTGTGCGTTCCGAATACATGTCAACAGCACCAACGACGCCGATATCATAGTAGAAACATGGTATCTACTATCATGAGTAGAAGCAATACTATGCCATTGCCGTTACTGTGTTGTCACGTATTGTATCGTATCGCACTCTAATTTGTGAATCTGGAATTTTGAAAACATAATAATTATTTATGGTGTGCTATTTTCTGCATAAACAAAATGTAACCTAATTCATCAACCGAAATCTCAACAAATCAGTAACTTACTCATTACCCTAAAGTACCTTACAATGGGACGTCACTTCCTGTCAGTTTCCTGCGCGTTTGATGTCGCAAGTGGCAGGAAGGGGGAGGGGGTGTCGAGGGGGTAGCATTTGAGGATCACCGCGAACAAAGATTTTAACTGGAGACAAAACACGCTTGCTTAAGGTTGTTACCTATTTAAGATACAGGTTGATGTTAGTATCGACAGATTGCAAAAGCAGATTTACTTTAAGTTGCTATTGTTTTGTTAAGTTATATACTGAAACAAAACAATAGCAAACTATGGGAAGGACTAATCATTTTGCGAGATGTCCGTGTCTTTTTCTGTTTCCATGGCATTCCCGGCACAAGACATCCTAGTAAGGAGCTATGAGTATGCGTTTTCAGACATAACAAGTAGTATAAATTGGTTGTTTTTAACCTCCAATAAATTAACTGATAATCTTCAAACGGTTGAACAGATTTTAAAGAATCATAGCTTAAAATGATCACGATCAAGTCACTTTTTTATATGAAAAAAAAATGAAATCGAAAATCTATAGCCATTAGGGAGCTACGATGCAGGCAGACACACAGACCACACAAATACACACGAAATATACACAAGTACATAATACGTTAAACTTATGACATCCCTCTTTTTGCGTCGAGGGTTAAAAATACAATCTTTCATATAATGTAAAATATTTCTGTTAGATATATTTTTTAAGTAATTGACCGAGCGAAAAGAGTTTCAGATTTTAATGGCTAATGGGACAAGTCGACGTTAGGGCGTGCATGGTTTGTTCGACAATAACTTGCGTATCGTTGATCCGATCTTCATGAAACTTTGTAAGCATTCACGGTATGGGTTCATTTTAATAAAAAAAAAAAAAACGAATATGGACATAATCGGACGCAGGGTTTCGCAGAGTTATGGGTCGCGAGGTCACAGTTCAGGACGAACTACTAGTATATCCACGAGCTCAATTGCTAGGAAGCAACGCTAGGACGGGTACGTTTGCTTAGTACCTACTACAGAGCTTTTTTATGTAACAGAAATGTAGAAATTTGCGAGCAATATAGAGGCCGCGTGAAGCATGGGCTCTTAATAAGTTATTTGATACATACCTAGGTTCTAAACTTATGTTATAAATACTTGATTAAAATACAATAAATGGCATAATGCTGGAATTACCATTATAAAAAAACTATTGTTAATTTTTTTAATAATAGAGCACCCTGTACAAAGAGTCACCTCCCATTCGCGGTGTCTCCCGCACGCGCTCTAACTTTTTAACGAGCCGCTCTACATTATCTCTATTGAGTCGCGCCATTGTGATCATCTTAGTTGTGAATTTGTTTAAGGTTGAATTCCGTGCATCCGGCCAGTCGTAGCTGCGCGCGTCTAACGCGTGCGGCTGATGCGACAAGACTTCGCACTTTGGCAATGTATAGTAACCGCTTCCGTTACGCGTTAAGCTCTTTTTTCCTAGAATAGCGGTGCCGGCATTAAGCGCTCGTAATACATGCTGGTGAATGACGTAACTAGAACGTATCCTATGTAAACAAAATAGCGCGAACTATAGAGCAGTTTTTAACACGGTAACGTTAGAAAGTGGTGCTGCCATTTGCATGACGGCCGTTGCGTTCGTAATGTTACGTGACGGCGCCGTTATCCTATAGGAAACCAGAGATGAACGCGCGTGCGGTCGACGACAGACGTCACCATACATTTTCAAACCGCATCAGCCGCGCGCGCTAGACGCGTAAGACGCGCGCAGCTGCGATCGGCCGCGATGCACGGAAGTCTACCTTTATCTTTGTCTCGTCTCTATCAGAAGGGATCTAGAGTGTTGTGTTGTGTCATGTTTGTTATTATGAGGTTACTTACATATGAGGCTAATAAAACTGAGGTGTAAGGGTACCTAACTCTTGTTGTTCAGTGGGCGAAGTACGAAAATTCGATACGATTAAAAATAAGTAAGGAATTCCATACAAATATTGAATTTGGACATTGAAAATTGATGAGTAGATATAACAGACCTCTTTCGGCTTAATACACCCTTCACGCGTAACCTGTGTAACGTGTTTATGTAAAAGATAAATAACACTGACTGACTGGATGACTAACTAACTAACTAACTGACTGACCCACCACGAAATCTAGAAAACTACTTGACTTATGAAGATGAAATTTGCCAGGTTTGGTTATTATAAAATACTAGTAGACCGCCCCTGCTTCGCACGGGTGAAGCCGGGATATATAGCCTATGTCAACCGGGGATAGTGCAGCATCCCAACAGTGAAAGAATTTTTCAAATCGGTTCAGTAGTTTCGGAGCCTATTCAATGCAAACAAACAAACAATCAAATCTTTCCTCTTTATAATATTAGTATAGATTACAAAAAACTACTGAGAAAGAATTCTGTGGATGGGCTGATTTAGCAGGTAGATTCTTTAAAGAGTAAAAAAATCTACAGAGAAAGAATTTTTTGAAAGAGCTGAATGAAAGGGGTGCAAAAGATGGTAGAAACTTTGTCTTCGCGTACGAAGTAGCGAGCAACAGCTAGTATCTCTACATAGTATAAATTAAGGGGACTGTTCCCGTCTGCAGCTCTCTCGCTCGCACATTTTCACATTATTGAAGATATTAAATCAATGAGTGTGAATTTCCAAAAAGTAACAAAATCATGTCTTGGTGTCTATCGTAAGCTTTCCGCGTCTGTCTGTCTGTATGGCCGCTAACTCCTTCTAAACCACGCAACGGATTTTAATGCAGTTTGCACCAATAGTTAGATACATTTTCACGAAAGATTTATATACTTAACTAGTGACCCGCCCCGCCTTCGCACGTAAATTACACCCGTGCGAAGCTGGGCGGGCGGGTCACTAGTATTATACAAACTTCACTACAATTTAAAACCTACAAAACTGAGCATCACGAGTGTATATTACATAACCAGTGTTTTATCCTGGACATGATATAAACTCCATAACTCACCCACGAGGCTCGTACAATAAATCGTCCTACTACACATAAAGCCCACAGCCCACCTAGCATCATCCGTCATTTCTTTATCAGCAAAAAAGCTATTCACCTTCGGAGAAATGAGGTAGGCCCGCCCTAACGCCCTTTAAGACAACTATTTATCGGGAAAGAAAAAAAATTGCCATAAATCTGGGTGTATTTTTATCTGGCAATCATAAAGTTGAAGGGCAGACCAGCAACTATCTGGCATACAAAATACAAATGGAAGACCAACTTTTATATTTCGTGACATAATTTTTGACCCGAGTTTTATACAAATTGGCAGTCAACCTTTTTTCGTAAGTTTACCAATCACTGCCCGCTCGTTGTTCTATAAAGGTGGTATGAGAGAAGGTAGAAGTGTCAAGTAAAAAATCAAATTATACTAATTGTAATCTAAAGAAGTTTTAAATGTTTATCGGGACTTATCACGTATTATTTAATATAGGTAAAAAATAACCAAATCAAATCGCGAAAGTTTAAAAATTACTATCTAAAGAAGTTTAGCTATTAATTACTTGTTAACGAATAATTGACTTGTTTACTTTGTTAACGGACTCTAATCAACTGGATATAGCTGATATTCTGTTATTTAAATATTAATTTAGTATCTTTACAATACGCCTCGCAAAAATACAATTGTGAATTATTAAACAAAATCAATTCAATTCTCAAAAGGTCACAAAAACAAATCTGTTTATTGCTTATTAAAATAGGGCTACAAATTGTGCCTCGTTTGCAACCGCCAAAGGTGGGGATAGTGTTGCGCTGGTCGCGCTCTCGAGTTATCGACCGTGTGTATCGATAATATAAATGTTTTATGGCGATTGCTTTTATAAATGGCTTATTGCGAATGGACAGCTTTTGTGCAACAGAGAGGGTAGAAGTGTTGCCCGTTTGGACATTTCAGCGATTTTGCACGCCTGATAACATCTATTTATTATAATAATGAAATTTTATTACAATTGGATCAGATAAATTGGTTATATTATTTTATTTATGTAACACAGGAATTACTCATGTAAGATTAAGCCGGTTACTCCGACTATGGTTACTTATATTATATTGAAATAAATCGAATAAGCGTTGGAAAAAAATTACTACATAATTATCACACTTTGCTTGAAGTCGACTAATGGTGGACAAAGTAAAATTGGATTGGGAATAGTCCTAACAAGGACAAAAAAAAATAACAAAGAGATAGTCGCGTTTTTTTTTTCTTTTTTTTTCATTTATTTATCATTTAAAACAAGATAAGCATACAAATAGGATAAAACAGCATTTAAAAACCACTAAGGTTTATTAATGCACACTCGCTTTGAAAAAGAGTGCTCAATACGTTTGAAACCAAAGTCGGAATAACAGGCATAATCTTATTTGAGGCATTTTCGTATAATTGATCACATGGTGTATTAAGGACCATCCTCTCTCTCTCTCTCTCTCTCTCTCTCTCTCTCTCTCTCTCTCTCTCTCTCTTTGAGTCTGTGTCCCAGCAGTAGGAACATGATAGGCTGAAATGATGATGACTTTAAATAAAATGTGGGTCTCAACAGTAACCCAGGTTGTCAACAACAGATTATAAATTCTTTAAAAAGACTGATAAGTATTTGACATGCAAATACGCAAATATGCTAACCTCGACAGTGGTTACACATTTGAGGCGTTTGGGGTCGAGACATTGGGCCCCTGGGGACGTGGAGCCTGGAGCTCACCTCATTTTCAAAAATCTTTCATAGCGCCTGGTTGATGCGACGCGTGACCAAAATGCTGGCGTGTTTCTGGCTCAACGCATAAGCATTGCCATTCAACGTGGTAATGCCGCCAGCATGCTGGGTACGCTGCCAACTGGTAGTGGGCTTGAGCATTTGGATTGTCTTTAGACCTTCAACGGTCGATGGGCAGTCTAACTGTATTTGTAGTTTTAGTTTTAGCTTGTATTTTGTTTAGTTAATAAAAGCACTTGCCTAGTTAAAAAAAAAAGTATTTGATAACTTCGCAACCAAAATTTCAAAACTTTGTCCCATTCTCATTTACTTCCACAACAACAATATACCTCACCTCCGTAGATAAAACAAATGTGTCAACCCTACGCTGGGGTTAAACAATAGCCACTTGATGTCCGCAATTAAAATCTTACGTATGGGGCTAATACGCACCTTTGTATAGGGATGGGAAACACTCTGTGGAATAAATGGCTTCAAGTAAGCATTATAATAATAATAAATATAAATAAATATTCGGGACATTTTTGCACACACGGTCGTCTGACCCCAAACTAAGCAAAGCTTGTGATATGGCTGCCAGACACTGATATATATACATATATAGGTTTAAATACATACTTAAATAGATATTAACACCCAGATATAGAACAAACACAAATGTTCATCACACAAATGTTTGTCCTAGGTGGGAATCGAACCCACGCCCCCAAGCTCAGAAGGCAGGTTCACTACCAACTCGACCAACGGGCTACCTACGAACTAGTATTGTTTTTTTTTTTACGATAACAAAATTCTAAGGTTTACATTTCATGCAAATAAGTGGCAATTAGAGTTTTTTATTACACCGGGATTTTGTTATCCACGACTATTTGATTTACTTATTTTTCACAGCCTTTTTATAAACTAATATGTGCTAAAGTTCTTTGTCAACTTATTCCTCTAAGCAATTTTTTCTTATTCATTATAGGCTTGCGTTTGATTGATTGATTGGTTAACTTTTTATTGTTCACATCATTAAATTGCCCAGTTTATGCCCGACCGTTTCTGTACACATTCGACACTGATTGTATCCTCTAGATATAAGTTTTTTGTAAAGGTGTCGAATAAAATTTATTTTCTTTCTTTCTTTCTTTACACGACCATTATAATTTAATAGTATTTTAAAAATAGTAATCAACAGTACATGTATGGCTTTTCACTTCTGTATAGACGATCTAAACTGTATCTGTGGGATTGCTTACGACACTTTTTTGATGACTTATTACCAACTACAAAGAGCGGCATGCTTGTCCACATTCCAATAAACAATATAACCTAAATAAATGTGCATAAAAAAGTTATCGAAAAAAAAAATCTTTTATAGGCACCGATAATATCATAATTATTAAATTTTAATCTATAAGATAATTTTATCGATAAAAATAATTTTATATCGATATCATAGAAACCCTATCGAGCATCATTACGAGGTAGAAAAGCCTTAGTCTTAGAATTAAATTACTCGAAGACATCCCGACTAACTCCAAACAATAATCTTTAACCCCCTTCTACCCTCAGTTTTACCTTCACTTCGTAAGTTCTTAAGAACAGGGGGGGGTATTCAGATCTGTAAAATGGGCACAACTTCCTTTTGATTATTGAAAATTGGCGAAAAGTGTGTTTTTTATTTCCCGCCTTAGATTTGGATTTAAAAATAATAACGAAAAAGCACACAGCACACATAATACAGAAATCCAAGTAGGTAATTATCACTTTAAACAATTACCTAAAAAAAACAATATATGAAATTAATTACATACCCACACCAAAATGAGTTACAAGAAAACCTCGTGAAACAACAGGGGTTTCATCCGACTGTTATTTTTATTAGATGCGTGGAGGTCTTTCACTGTTCAATTTGATCGATTGTTTCTGCCACGTACTTGTAAGTTGTGGAATGGCTTACCACCTTCGGTTTTTCCTCCGAAGTATAGAGTCCTCAAAGGTAGGCTACGCACTGACAATGCCCCGGGTATTGTAGGTGTCTATAGGCAGTGGTGACCACTTACCATCAGGTGGCCCGTAGCTTGTTTGCCACATCCACATTTTTTATCAAAGAAACAATATTAAATTATTTTGGTCATTGCCCCCTGAGATTTCTTCCTAGTTTCGTCCTTGTATTTAGTAAGCCTTTTATGAGTGTGTGCCGTCTTGGCAACGCGAGATAAGTCGATAATGAGTGAGTTTTATTAACAAGGTACTGGCATTATTATACTCTGTCCAAGTTTTTTATACGATAGAATATGCGCTTTGCAATGTGACGGCACCCAATTACTTATTTAGTAAAAAATATTTTTTCGCGGTCCGCGTCTGATTCGCGACTCGCCTGTTGGTAAGTGGCGATGTGGTCGAAGATGAAGCACGCAGACTTAGAAGATACCTATTCGCTCTGGCCTTGAAAAGGCCCATGCAATTATGTGCAGTTTCGATTCCATCGCTTAAAAACGGTGAAAGAAAACATCGCGAGGAAACCGGTATGTCCAAGAACATCAAAAATTCAAGGACTGATGCCATTCACCAACATGCACTGGGCCAGCATGGAGGATCAGGCCTAATATATCCTCTTTCTCTGAGAGAAGGCTTGTATCCCAGCAGTGAGAACGTGAAAGGAAAAGAAGCAGGAGAAAATGATGATAACGTTTTTTTAGTTCTGGCAGCTGCAATGAAAAAAAGCAATTTAAAATTCAGAAAAGGCTGTAAAAGGAAGAATAAAAATAAATAAATAATATTAACTGTATTATATTGGCTACAGTTAAGTATACGTTTAAAAACCTAGCAAAAATAACAATAATAATTATGACAGCAGAGGCTCTCGCTAGAGTTGAATCAAGGGTCAGCTACAGAAGGAAGTCTTATTCTGGACATGGCGCTAATCGTCAGGAGGTTCCTCACTCTGCAGTCTCTCCTCTCCTCCTATCTCCTCAATCTCTACGTAGTATAAATTGAAGTCGCTTTCCGCGTCTGTCTGTCTGTATGTCTGTATGGCCACTAACTCCTACTAAAACACGCAACGGAGTTTGATGCGGTTTTCACCATCAGTTAGATACATTTTCACGGAAGGTTTATATATATAATATAACTGGCGACCCGCCCGCCCGGCTTCGCACGGGTGTAATTTACGTGCGAAGCCGGGGCGGGTCGCTAGTATATCATAAATCTATCTGAAATAAACCGACAAAGTGCAAGTCAGCCTCACGCACTAAGGGTTCTGTACCACCATAAAATACAAAAACTTTTGCAAAAAAACAACATCACGCCCAGGTCACACATCCAAGTACCGACCGCACTCAACGTTGCTTAACTTGGTGGTGAACAAAAATTTGTCACCGACTCCACTTAGTCACTATTTATTATTTTCCTTTAGAATTGGAGTGTGTACTATGATCATGCTAAGTTTGACGTTTGTACGTATTACCGTTTTTACACTAGAGCAAATACAAAAATACGTTTAAAAATATGCTTTCGTATGACTTAAGGTACCCTTTTTTTTTTTAGTTTTGGCTTTATTATTATTTATTAGTTAATCAGCCGTAATATCACTGCATATTACGGATTAGCTGGATTAGCAAGTTGAAGTGGCAGTGGGCAGTGCACATATCATGCAGAACTTAACAGATGGCCGATAAAGCCGAAAGATTCTCGAATGGAGACCACGGACCGGTAAGCGCAGCGCAGGACGTCTACCCACAAGATGAACAGACGACCGCCGCAGGGAAACGCTGGATGCAGGCCGCTTCCAACCGGCCCTTTTGCAGATCGATGGGGAGGCCTATGTCCTGCAGTGGACGTCCTACGGCTGAAATGATGATGATGAACATTACATATTCTGTAATAATATTAACTGGCTATCTATTACGGCTCGAAAGATACAGCCATTAAAAGGCAGGACAGACAGACAGCGTAGTCTTAGTAATAGGGTCCCGTTTACACCCTTTGTAGTTGTCTTTTTATAGGCAAATAAAACCGTAATTTTGTATTGGGTTTAACAATGATTAGTTATCGCCAATTACTAATTCCACTAAAATATCACTTAACAGCTGACCCATCCGGTGCCAACCTCAATAGACGGCGATACACTGAAATTGGGCAAACAATTCAAAAGGGGCCCAAACGACCCCAATTATTAGCAAGGTGCTTGAGGGTTGAATATATTATGTGTTAATAGCACCCGATGTACGTCGGAGACAATTAAGCTATCCTTAAATTAAATTTACCTGAAGAGCCGTTTTCACCCCGCGCCGGTGCGGGGTTACAGCTTTGGTAGTTTTAGCAATAAATATAGATATATGACTTTAGCTATGGAACCCTACCATATGCGTGTCGAGTCGAGATACGCTTTTGATCAGTTATTTATTGAATAGGATTGATCTCCAGAATGATTCTATTTAAATTTGAAGAAAATATTCTACAATATTCTACTTCTTCCTTTGTTATTACTTTTTTATTCTTCTTATTTCTTCGTACTTGTTTTTTTTTTAAACTAATAGTTTCACATAATAAAGGACATGCCGTGAACTGGTGCCGTCGAAGTTACATGAAATTTAGGTCACGATTTGTCACACAAACTTAACTCCCTTCGTCTTATTAATAAGTAACAAATATCTATGCGATTAAAAATTAAAAAATCATTTGGATGGGAAATAAAAAACTTTGAATGATTATGTTTAAAATATAAATTTATTTACTTGATTGATTTGATTTGAAGAAAGTTGTTAGAAATATTGATGTCATTAAAAAAAACTAACGGAGCATAAAGTCTTGAACAGAAATAAACATTTTTGATTGCGTTGGTGTGCTTGAAGCAACACTTAGATAACCCTCAGATTTTGTATTAGATGCCAAACGTGTAAAACCCCTTTGTGTTTGGTCGACATATAATTCTACGCAATAATTGCTATCAGTAACACTTTTCTCTGTCGAGTTTCTGATTATTTTGAAATCTTCACTAACATTATCACATGACTCTTCACATAATTTATCGTCGAATTTCGTCTGCGGCTTTAGGGATTCTTTATGTTTATTTTTAGGTTTTGGAATTTCAGTCACTATTTTTTCAGTTGTTGTTATAAAATCTAAACATTCTTCGTCTTCATCAGTAATTTCAGTTTGAGTAGGATCGTGTTTTGTAGTTCTAGTTGTTTCTATTTCTTTCTCTTCTCTTATTGTTCCATCAGGATTCAAATATCTTGTAATTTTAGTAACTTTTCGTACCTTTGTTTCAAAATACCCTAGGCTAATATTATCTTGAGCTATTGACGTTTCTTCAACATGTGTTTCAGTTTTATCAGATGCCACTTTGGAAGTAGGAAAACAAGGAATTGGATTTACACTTTCATTATCTTTAAAAGTTGTAACAGAACAGCAAGTAACAAACGCGGGTTGAGAAATATTAGGCATAACTTTACAACAATTTTCATTTGATACAGGCGTTGCTGGAAAACTTGGCGTTACTGACATTTTTTTTGTCTTAAAAGCAGTATCAGAAATCTTCTTTTTACAAACTTCACATGGGTAATAGTTATCTTCATCTAATGAGTTTGTTTCACTACTGACATTACTGGATTGTTCACTTTTAGTTAGTTTTGTTGATTTATCATTAGCAAAGTGTAGACACATTTCATTTTTTTTTACACTTGGTTTTGCTATCATTTCACACGGTTTGGAAACTGGATTAACTCGACTTATTGCTGAGAACTTAGAAGGTGAATTACTTGTTTTGTATTTCAGTTTTTTTAGTTTGTGTGCTACAATAGATATGCTTGAAGTTTTAAACAAGGAAACGCCAGAACAATATGACTGATTGCACCCACAACCATCACAAGACGTGTCACTTGGATAAATCATAAATCCTTCGCAACATGTTCGGGAACTCTTACACGGCTGATCAAAACTATTCATTTTTTCTTTAGCTATTGTTAAATTATTCAAAAACATTTGCAAGCTTTCTGTTACCAAATGTTCCTTCTGGCATTGAATAATCAATTTCATTATATCGTCAATGTTACTTAGTAACTCTTTTAGCATTATAGGCTCTACTGATTGTGTTCGTGATTTGATAAATTGCTTTGATTCAGCACAACTCTTTACTAAATTATCAACACTGTCCGAAATTAAACCAGATTTCTTAGCATTTTGGCTGAGTAATACTGCTTCGTCAATGTGACAAAATAATTGTTTGATTGTGTCCTCTGTGGGTGTTTTTGTATATTTATTTTTATTTTCATTTACAGTAACTTTTTTTTCAAAATTGCCTTGAGTTTTATTTATTCTATCGGATAGGTGATATTTTGTTAAATCAGGTATTTCAGTGGACTGTTTTAGTGGAAATTCGCGTTCTGCTTCATTTTTTTCAGCAATTGCTACTTGAGATTTAAATATTTCGCAAGATCTTAAAAAGTTTTCTACTTCAAAAGTGAGCATACCATCAGTTTTGTATCTTTTTGCTACTTTTTCAATCATCTTAATTTGTTTTTTGAGTTTTTTTTCTCGATTTTCAATCTTTGTTTTTGATGTATCTTCCGACTGACTTATACCAGATACATTGGACGTTTTTGAACTATCAGTACTAGGTACTGAAACTTTTTGATCTATTACATGAGCTATGTTGACAATTTCGTTGATTCTAGTTTTCAGTTGATTTAATTTACATTTAAAACAGCTCGATGTTCCATCGTGTTCTAAAGTATTTTTTGTATGAAATTTTTCTATAGTTTTTTTTACATCATCGCATGCTTTAAAATAGTCGTGTACATCTATACTTTTAATTCCGCTATCTAAAACGCATTGACTCAGGGAAATAACTTTGTGTAAATGTTCCTTCAATTTTGTTTCTCTAGTTTCTTTAGTCTTATCATACTGAAAGCCATCATTTGCTTCATTAGTAATCATATTTTTACAATTGGTTACTGGTTCATTTACTGTTGTATGTGACTTTTTATGACAATCTGTTTTAATTATTTTAGGTACAAATAATATTATTTTTTCTACTTTATTTTCTGATACGTGCTCATCATGTGACTTTTGTTCATGTTCAGATATTGAAAGTATTTTTTCTGACTTTTTGTGTTCCATTTTCTGGACAACTGATGTCCATTCATCATTGTTTTCAATTTCATTTTCTGTGTCGTTATCTTTGCAGGTCAGTATATCCATTTTTAGTGTTTCAAATATTAGAATAATTTTAATGTTAGCTTGATAATTCTATATTGTCAGTATATTTCCTGGTTTGTAGTGGTATTGTAAACAACATTACTCTTGAAGGTTATTAATATTAAACGACTATTTTAGATTCGTTCTTTGCAGTCGGGTCACAAACGATATATTATATTTTATTTTATTTTAGTGCTCAGTTCCTTTTGTCTTTCACGTGTTATCGATTAGATGCAACTTCAGCCACTACTATCTGTAATTTTCTGGTTATGTTCTCTATTTATATCATATATAAGTATTGCTTGCATTTTTTTTTCTATAAAATTCTTCCCTTTCCCTGTTTTTAAAATCTGATGAAATTAACTATATAGATCTCAATATCATCAAACTCCAGTAGTGATAGTGCTAATAAGTTTTGTTATTTTTATTATTGTAAGTATCTTTTGAATTTTAGTATTTTCTGTCAATGCCATACCTTTTATAACCCTAACATGGACTAAGCGGGTTTTGTATTAAAAATATTTTCCATTGTAATATGCACATCTCTGTTTTCTTTAAAGTGGAAAAAAGCACCAGTCTGGTTACAATAGCAATTTCATCGCATGTCATCGTGCGTCTAAGACAGTCTCAGAAGCAAGTTTCGCCTCTGCTGGAGCATCATCAGTTGAGTGAGTGTATGTGAGGATACCAAGTAGAAATATAGCTGCATCTATAACAAAAGTACATTAGATTAGACATCAATATGAGTTTATGTTATTAACTATAACGCACATGAGAGAGTATTAGTTAGGCCGAAATCTTTAAAAGTAGATTGATAGATAGATAGGTATATATCGACGGGTTCCGGGTTAATTTTATGAAGCAACACTCTGGGCGATATAGACGATATATATATTATAATTATATACTCTTTATTGTTAACACCACAAATTACATACACACAATGAAGCAGCTTAAGAAACTAGTGCAACAATCACTGGCCTAATCGCTAAGAGCGATCTCTTCCAGGCAACCATATGAAGGAGAAGATTTACACAAGACATAGAAGGTGGGGCGTGCAATGGTGACTAATGTGATACATATATAAACCGTACATTCTAATAATGTTATATCATCATCATCATCATCAGCCAGAAGACGTCCACTGCTGAACATAGGCCCCCCCCCTTTAACCTCCACACTGAACGACAGCCTGCCTTTTGCATCCACTGGATGCCAGCGACTCTCACTATGTCGTCGGTCTATCTAGTGGGAGGCCTACCTACGCTGCGTCTTCCGGTTCGCGGTCTCCACTCAAGAACCTTTCTTCCCCATTGGTTATCGGTTCTTCGAGCGATGTGGCCTGCCCATTGCCACTGTTATATGCTAATACTTAAATTACAACAATGATAATATACTAACATATAAGTATTATATAAATAAATATGAAGTAAACGGTAGACGGATTACGGTAGTCAGAGCCCTTGAGTCTTTGTCAACGTCGACTCGCTGGCGAGTTGATCGTCAACTTCAGTGGCAGCGATTACATTCATTCCATCTTTTGTACCACACAGTTCTATAAATTAGTTTTAAAAAAAAAACGTCTTGTGCGTGGTTTGCTTTTGTCGTCAAAGCACAAGTCTAAGATCTTGCTACAAAAATAAACCTTTTTAAAAGAATTAAAGATGAAAAGTATATTCATAGCATGGTCGAATTGGACTGGGCCAGCATGGTGGATTAGGGCCCATCCTCTCTCTCTCTCTCTCTCAATCTAAGATAAGGCTTGTATCAACAACATGATACATGCTGATGGGAAGTGAGAATATGATGAGGCTGATAATGATGATGATGATGATAATGAGGCCAATTCAGGAGAATTGTCTCAAGGGACGGCTACTAGTACTAAAATACGGCAGCTGTAAAAATGCGTCTGACAGTCGCCATAACATTGTAAAAAGCAGAAAGAAAACATTAAATTCTGATCACTTTTACTCCCTTTTTGAACGTAATCGTGTATCTGGTAGCCAATATAATACAGTAAAAATTAACAGAAAATGTTTTCATTCGTATTTTCAAAATGCTATTGCAGCTGTCAAATGCATTTTCTCAGTGGCTGGACTGTAAAATTACTCACCTTTGGAAACACAAATTATTTGAAGTCTTTGCAAATACTTTTTTGAGTACGTAGTACATATAGATCAATGTTTTTTGATTTAAAAGTTTCTATGAAAACTATTTGATATTATAATTTTGTCACAGAATTCTCTTCATTGCATGGCCTTGTAGATTTGTTCATTTTCTACATGTTTTCTGAATAAATTTCTACATTTAGCACTTGTGAACATCGTAGTAATAAATAACTGCCCAGGTAAATACTATATATGTTTAGAATAATCTCAATTGGTTAGTTTTTTACATGGTAAATTAAAATGATTTATACAATTAGAAAGAATAAATTTGGTCAATTTTGACGTTTTGAAGTAAACGAAGTAAACCTTTATTATACTACTCTTTGAAGTAAACATTCCTGAAGAAGCATAGACAATAACTGATCTTTTTACTTACGAAGTTCATCTATCTTACCCACAGATCTTACACATTTATAGACTAACTTTTTAGGTGCCTACTGACAAATAATTTAATAACATTTCTATAAACATCCATCATCTATATCCTCATATATTGCATATAATCTACGAGTGACCACGGAAACTACAATGTGTTAAAAAAGGCAGGAATTAAATTAATGTAAAATACACGCGATAAAATCCATTAAAGTGTTTAATTTAAAAAAAAAACTGTTGTTATCTATGATTGTGCAGGTTTGCGAGCGTAGCAAATGAGACGAAGGGTGAGAAAGTAGACGATCTCCATGAAGCTGAGGACGCTGCAGCCAAGGAAAAGACCAGCCATGCCACCAACAGCAACTGTCAAAAGCAAATAAAAAAAGAATCAGTCCTAGGCATTGACGTTAATAACCACTTGACTGCTCATCCTTTCCCCTGCCGTAATCCAAATATACTAAATTATCAGCATTATCTTTTTCGACCGGGCCAATTCTATATCTGAATCCTATATCGCTGCTGGTCATCCTAGTCAGCTTTTTTTTAACAGTCCACTGCTGAACTTTTAGCTTACCCTCGAAAGGGTGATCGGGCCATATCTACCACTCTGGCTCAGTTGCGGATTAGTGGATTCACATACGCCATTGTATTCTTTCTCCGTACGTATGCAGGTTTCCTCACGATGTTTACCTTCACCGAAAATCCAGTCGTATAAAAATCTGTAAATAAACTCCAAAGAGCTCATTGGTACGGGCCCGGAGTTTGAATCCGCAACCTCACGGTTTCAAGTCTAGCGGTCTCCCAAATAGCCTACCACGGCACCTTAAGCTTGTAAACCGCTGCAATTGTATGTTTCCACATTTCAGCACGTAAGTCATGACAAGTGGAATGCATTAGTTCTGGTGGTAGAACTGGTGTTATAAGAACTTGTGTGTTACATTTACAGTGAAACAGCTTCTCTAATTTAAATACAGGTAATCTAACCAGCATAGGAGTTAGAGATTCACCTTACTTGTATATCTGTTATTGTTAAGAGACAAATAAATATTGTGATTTTTTGAATTTTGAATTTCAGGAGACATAAACACAATAGTCTACAAGGTTACACTGGAAAAGGAGACGTTTTCTTTACTGTCATTTAAACTTAGTGATGCAAATTATTCACAGGGTTGTGGTAAAACCATAGATCACTTAGCTTGCATTCATATTCCAATAACTATTGGAATATTCTTCAAGGTTACACCGGAAAAGGAAACGTTTTCTAAGAATATTGTGTGTAAATTTCGTGAAATTCAAAATTCAAAAATTCAAAATATTTATTTGTCTCGTGAGTTGGGAATTGGGATCTATAGACCCAACCAATGCGTACTTAATCGCTCATTCCATTGGGTTCTGTACTGTCCACGCGCAGTCGCGCAAACCAGTGGCAAGTACAGTAGAAATGTATACAATCTACACGTACCGAGTACATCCGTAAAACCAAAGATGATGTCCCTTCGGTATCTCATTCTTGGATAAGTCACCATGCCCCACTGCAGGTTAGTGCCGAGAAACCATTTCTGTAATACCTGAAATCGTAAAGTAAGAAGATAATAATCTACAGCAGTTATATGATTACTAACAGGAAATTTACCGTATTAAGGTTGCATATAGATTGTTGGAAGGCCAGAGAGTACCGCAAGATACTTTTTATCCCGGAAATTGTACGGTTCCTTAGGGATGTCTACGCGGGTGTAACCGCAGGGCGCAGCTAGTTTATGTACTACATTGAACCACCACATACATTCAATTATACTTATTATGTGCTTTATCTCATACCCAAGATAAACTACTGCTAAGATAACTACTACGAATAACTACTAGATAACTGCTAGGGTAATACCGTCCACCATCGCAGGAGATTTTGAAGTTTATACTACTCTTTGCTTTCACTGCAAATGCCTGTGGCCTGTGCCTGTGGCAAATGCTTATGTCATAGAAACAGAAAAAGGTCACGTTCCAAATCACTTCCAAATCATGCCAATGACGCGCAATTACGGTATTTTTTTATCCGATTTGTTTCGTAACTACGAATTTTTTTTCTCTTCTGTGTTCGTAACGACCTATAATCTGCCTGAGCTTCGGTTAACCACAGATAATAATGTAAACATCAATGGATGTCCTATGACTATGATAATTATGATAATATCATCATTGGGTCTTTAACATTAGCTTATTTTTTTCAATAACTTGTCTTGCCTGTCTAAAGTCATCATCATCATTATCAGCATGATCATTATCATCATTCAGTCATAGGACGTCCACTTCTGGACATAGGCCTTCCCCGTCGACCTCCATAAAGACTGGTTGGAAGCGGCTTGCATTCAGTGTTGCCTGTAGGTACCTAAAAATCTGTTGTCCAGTTTTAAAGTGTTTCATCAACTTACATTCGACTGCAGAACGTAATTATCGTCATCACACAAAGGGACGCACCCACAGTTTATCTTCTTTCCACTCTTATCTCGCAACATGAACAATTCATCTAAAAATATAAACAATACACATCACTATTGAAAATTTTACATCATGGACGGATTAACAATAACTTTACCTAAAATTTCGGGCATGCCACTCCAACCAACTAAACGATACAACTATTTGGTTGGTTCGTTAGGAATTCTAAATTTGTTCCACTCCAGTCTACTAAACTGACCAACTGAAACGGATCTACTATTTTTTTCTCAACAATACAACTATTTAAAATATTCAATGATATTTTTGCACAAACGGTCATCCGACCCCAAACTGAGCAAAACTTGTAATATAGCTGCCAGAGACTGATATATACACATTATATATTTTATATACATACTTAAATAGATATTACTAATACCCAGATATAGAACAAATACAAATGTTCATCACATGAATGTTTGCCCTAGGTGGGAATCGAATCCACTTCCCAAGCGCATAAGGCAGGCTCACTATCACTATTTTGGTACCTAAATTTGTTTTGTGTTTTAATTTCATCATCATCATCATCACCCACAGTATTCCTTATCCTACTGCTGGGTATAGGCCTCTCTCTTGCTATGCCATCTGCCTCGGTCCTGTGCCAATGTTTTATTTTATGGGTATAATATTTTATTTTAGCTATTTGTACAGAAAAGTTTCCCCGTACCTTCATATTTTGCCAGGCACTTCAATCCACTTACGTCGCATATTTTCTCACCATCTGTTAATAAATACAATAGCAACTTAGCTCAAATGGGAAAATGTGTTTCAGTTATAATATAAATTAGTTTGATGAACTTCTCTTTCTCTTATATAAAGGTAGTAAGTATTTCTCGTATGATTCGTAACTTTAGATTTAATTTAAAAAACTGAACTGAGGTCGTAATGTACATCTCCCAAAACTTTCTGTTTTATGATGCCATTCATATTTCATCCTCATCATCATCATCAGCAAGACGTCCACTGCTGAACATAGGCCTCCCCCTTTAACCTCCACACTGAACGATAGGCTGCTTTTTGCATCCACTGGATACAGCGACTCTCACAATGTCGTCGGTCCATTTAGTGAGAGGCCTACCTACCCCTCCCCCCCTTTTCGTTTTTACTTTTATTTTTACTTTTAGACTTTTTTATTATATTTTATTTAATCCGCCGTAACGTTACATTATATTGTGAAAATTTCAAAATATTCTTCTATTAAGGTTCGAAAGATATAGCCATTAATATGTAGGACAGACAGATAGCCGGACGGACAGAACGACTGACAGACAGACAGACATCGTAGGCTTAGTAATAGGGTCCCGTTTTTACCCTTTGGGTACGGAACCCTAAAAATGGTAGGTATTCTGTTCCATGAAGCTGAAGACGCTGCAGCCAAGGAAAAGACCAGCCATGCCACCAACAGCAACTGTCAACAGCAAATTGAAAAAAAAGAATCAGACGTAGGCAATGACGATACAAATTATATTTGCCTAATGTCCTGTAGAAGTGAGGCACGCAGCCACAGTGCTTGAGGCTGACTCGTATACGGCACTCCATGCGGCATAGGGTGTACGAGTAAACGGAGTTGTGCTGCAAGTTGTTCTCCCGAAGAAAACGACAGCGACGCTGCGCCACGCTTAGCCTGAAACAAATGCTAGATCATTTTTATGTCCGTGTCATTTATTATTTACTAGTCGTGCCCGCGTAGTGATGAAAAATGGTGATGAAAAGTATTCTATGTCACTCTCCGACTCTTGAACTATATCCATGCATAAATTAAGTTGCTCCGTTGCTCTGTTGCTGCGTGAATGATGAAGAAACAAACAAACCAACAAACTTTTCGCATTTATAATATTATAGTATGATAAAAGTTTTATTCTATACTATTCTTCTTTCGAGTCGATGTTCCGCAAATTATAGTTTTATTTTCAAATTAAGTTTCTAGACCATAATTTTGCCACCCCAATGGCATTCTCCTTGGCTTCATTCAGGTCGTCTAGTGTGCAAGTTGTAGGATACTCTGTCTCAGGGTCCACACCACAAAGAATTCGGTGTCAGAGCCCTTTATATAACCCCACTTTGCCTTACTATTAAACACACTATCCAGTCATTGCGAAAAGATAACAGAGGTGTAACAAAAGTAGGGTGACATTGACGTACAAAATAGGTATTAAAGTCATCATCAACACCAGCCAGAAGACGTCCACTGCTGAACATAGGCCACCCCCTTTAACATCCACACTGAACGACAGCCTGCATTTTGCATCCACTGGATGCCCACGACTCACAATGTCGTCGGTCCATCTAGTAGGAGGCCTCCCTACGCTGCGTCTTCCGGTTCGTGGTCTCCACTCCAGAAACTTTCTTCTCCATCGGTTATCGGTTCTTCGAGCGATGTGGTCTGCCCATTGCCATTTCAACTTGCAAATTTTAACAGCTATGTCGGTGACTCTGGTTCTTTGGCGAATATCCACGTTTCGGATTTTATCGCGGAAAGAAACTCCGAGCATAGATCTATTCAATTCGGTATTAAAGTGATGGTGAAGAAATCATACCCAGCAGCATCAGGCGCAGTATATACGGTCATCGCAGTAACGTACAGCTTCATATAGTAACCCTCGTCTGAATGTTGAAACTTTGTCGAAATATCCGGAAACTCCAGCGGCCCGTGAATGTACACCTGGAAAAAACGTTGTTCACCTTGATCATCATCATCAACCATAACACGTCCACTGCTTAACATAGGCCTCCCCCTTAGAACCCCACACTGAACTACAACCTGCCATTTGTATCCACTGGAAGCTCGGATTCTCACAATATCGTCGGCCCATCTAATGGGAAGTCTACCTAAGCTGCGTTCTCCGTTTTGTGGGAATCTTTCTTTCACATCGGTTATGGGTTCTTCTAGCGATTTGGCCTGCCCATTGCCACTTCAACTTGCAAATTTTGCCAGTTATGTCAGTGACTGGTTCTTTAGCAATTATCCTCGTCCCGGATTACGCATGCAACTTGCAAGGTCACAAAATAGATTATGTTGAATGTTGATGGGACAATTAATTCTAAACTTGAACGTAGAATGATTAGTAAAAACTAAAAAACTTACATCATATCCAGTGGATATATTCATTACTTGAGCAAACACTTCACCATCGAGTGGGTGAATATAAAGCGTCTTATTTTGGGTGTTTACTAGGTCCCGTCTATTTTCTTTTCTATAGCTGTAATAATAAACTTATCATAACACTTCTTATCAGTAACTGTTGTTCAAACAAACGTCTTATTTCAAAAGTCACTTTCTCTCCTCTGTTTAGACTGTTATCATTAAAATTTGGCAGAAATAATATTTTTTTTAATACATACACTGTATATATACAATGAATATGAAGCCGATAAAAGCTTAATGTACTCATAATTTTATTATAAAAAATGGATTAGATATAAATTAGAATAGGACACTAAAAACGAAAAAAAAATCTGTTTGAAAAAACCTTATTTTAAATACTTTCCACTCAACAGGAGCAATGTTGTGCAGGAATATCTGACAAATTATAATGTGCCTGCAGATTTCATTCTTGCTCAAGAAATCGTTAATTTTATCCACTAAGCTTATTACGACGAGGTTTTTTTAAACATCCAATAATCATTATCCTTTAGAAACATGTTTGAATCTGATTGACTATAGTTCAAAAGAAACTCAAAAGAGACTCAAAATAAGCAATGTCTTACGCTGGAGAATTGTAGATAGCTATCTTCGAGTTGACCGCATAGCACAGCCCCATCTCGGTAATGGTTGGAACAATGTTCAGCAAAATCCCAGAAACTCCGATCGTCAAGGACGGCTCGAAAGATCTTGACAAATTCAGAATAAGGTCCATAAATTTTTCTGGAGCGATGCCATCGTAGTCCACTACGTCTTTGAAGGTTCGGTAGTTGGCGTTGGCCAGGCTTACAATGAATTCTTGCAGCTGGGTCCTAGAGATGTTGTTATTTTCGTCATATTTGAAGTTGCTGGAAAAAAGTGGAGATAGACAAACCCAAAAAATTATCAATAAGAAGATTTGAAAAATCAGTAAAGCCAAGCCGTTTTCCATTGTTTTCGTGTTCTTACTTCTTTATTAAAAGTATGTTTGTATATAAACTCAGGTCTAATTTTAGTGTCATTTGGCAGGAGACTTTTTAGATGGGTAGACAGTTGTGATGGATACACAAACTTTTTTACAACCTACTCTTTTAACCTCAGGGTATAATATAATTATGATCTAAGAGCTTACTAGTGGTAGGTGTTTAAACACGCTTTAAGCAGGTTTAACTATTTTATGTGATAGACTTAAATAAATTTCATAAGTTACATTACAAATTGATTACAAAATTAAATGAGTTATACAGATATTTTTTTCTCATAAATAATTTGTTTTTGTTTCAGGTTAGGTTAAATTAAGCTAATTTAGGTTTAATTATGATGCTCATTAAAAAGTGGAGCAAAAAATCCATCAAAAAATTAATTATTGTACTTTATAAACATGACACGCCTGCATGAAATAGAATTTATCTCTCATTTAAGTAAGTATGTCTTGCAACTACTTTTTGGTAGGCTCTTGGTGAGAGACGAGTGTCAGATAGATAATCTTAAACAGGGGCCTTAGGCTTGCCTGGTTGGTTAATTATACCATAAGTATAATTAACCAGCTAGGTAGGTCTGTGGTTTAGGTAAGTTTGTGTATGTGTAAAAACTTAATTAGTTTTAGATAAATTT